>OX638312.1:61516341-63916341 GCA_951812415.1 Beris morrisii | reverse complement strand
CTTCAATCTTCAATTTTCAATCTTCAATCTTCAATCTTCAATCTTCAATCTTCAATCTTCCATCTTCAATCTTCAATCTTCAATCTTCAATCTTCAATCCTCAATCTTCAATCTTCAATCTTTAATCCTTAATCTTCAATATTCAATCTTCAATCTTCAATCTTCAATCTTCAATCTTCAATCTTCAATGTTCAATATTCAATCTTCAATCTTCAATCTTCAATCTTCAATCTTCATTCTTCAATCTTTAATCTTCAATCTTTAATCTTTAATCTTTGATCTTTGATCTTTGATCATTAATCTTTAATCTAAACCCACTATCCTCCACCTTTCATCCTCCATCATCCATCCTCCATCATCCATCCTTTGTCATACATAATCCATCATCCTTTCTCCATTCTCCATCCTCCATCCTCTATCCTCTATCCTCTATCCTCTATCCTCTATCCTCTATCCTCTATCCTCTATCCTCTATCCTCTATCCTCTATCCTCTATCCTCTATCCTCTATCCTCTATCCTCTATCCTCCATCCTCTATCCTCTATCCTCTATCCTCTATCCTCTATCCTCTATCCTCTATCCTCTATCCTCTATCCTCTATCCTCTATCCTCTATCCTCTATCCTCTATCCTCTATCCTCTATCCTCTATCCTCTATCCTCTATCCTCTATCCTCTATCCTCTATCCTCTATCCTCTATACTCTATCCTCTATCCTCTATCCTCTATCCTCTATCCTCTATCCTCTATCCTCTATCCTCTATCCTCTATCCTCTATCCTCTATCCTCTATCCTCTATCCTCTATCCTCTATCCTCTATCCTCTATCCTCTATCCTCTATCCTCTATACTCCATCCTCTATCCTCTATCCTCTATCCTCTATCCTCTATCCTCTATCCTCTATCCTCTATCCTCTATCCCCTATCCTCTATCCTCTATCCTCTATCCTCCATCGACCATCCTTCATCCTCCATCCTCCATCCTCCATCCTCCATCCTCCATCCTCCATCCTCCATCCTCCATCCTCCATCCTCCATCCTCCATCCTCCATCCTCCATCCTCCATCCTCCATCCTCCATCCTCCATCCTCCATCCTCCATCCTCCATCCTCCATCCTCCATCCTCCATCCTCCATCCTCCATCCTCCATCCTCCATCCTCCATCCTCCATCCTCCATCCTCCATCCTCCATCCTCCATCCTCCATCCTCCATCCTCCATCCTCCATCCTCCATCCTCCATCCTCCATCCTCCATCCTCCATCCTCCATCCTCCATCCTCCATCCTCCATCCTCCATCCTCCATCCTCCATCCTCCATCCTCCATCCTCCATCCTCCATCCTCCATCCTCCATCCTCCATCCTCCATCCTCCATCCTCCATCCTCCATCCTCCATCCTCCATCCTCCATCCTCCATCCTCCATCCTCCATCCTCCATCCTCC
This sequence comes from Beris morrisii, assembly GCA_951812415.1. Classification (NCBI taxonomy): domain Eukaryota; kingdom Metazoa; phylum Arthropoda; class Insecta; order Diptera; family Stratiomyidae; genus Beris; species Beris morrisii. The sequence continues at coordinate 63,914,902 of OX638312.1, read as the reverse complement.
ATCCTCCATCCTCCATCCTCCATCCTCCATCCTCCATCCTCCATCCTCCATCCTCCATCCTCCATCCTCCATCCTCCATCCTCCATCCTCCATCCTCCATCCTCCATCCTCCATCCTCCATCCTCCATCCTCCATCCTCCATCCTCCATCCTCTATCCTCCATCCTCAATCCTCCATCCTCCATCCTCCATCCTCCATCCCCCATCCTCCATCCTCCATCCTCCATCCTCCATCCTCCATCCTCCATCCTCCATCCTCCATCCTCCATCCTCCATCCTCCATCCTCCATCCTCCATCCTCCATCCTCCATCCTCCATCCTCCATCCTCCATCCTCCATCCTCCATCCTCCATCCTCCATCCTCCATCCTCCATCCTCCATCCTCCATCCTCCATCCTCCATCCTCCATCCTCCATCCTCCATCCTCCATCCTCCATCCTCCGTCCTCCATCCTCCGTCCTCCATCCTCCATCCTCCATCCTCCATCCTCCATCCTCCATCCTCCATCCTCCATCCTCCATCCTCCATCCTCCATCCTCCATCCTCCATCCTCCATCCTCCATCCTCCATCCTCCATCCTCCATCCTCCATCCTCCATCCTCCATCCTCCATCCTCCATCCTCCATCCTCCATCCTCCATCCTCCATCCTCCATCCTCCATCCTCCATCCTCCATCCTCCATCCTCCATCCTCCATCCTCCATCCTCCATCCTCCATCCTCCATCCTCCATCCTCCATCCTCCATCCTCCATCCTCCATCCTCCATCCTCCATCCTCCATCCTCCATCCTCCATCCTCCATCCTCCATCCTCCATCCTCCATCCTCCATCCTCCATCCTCCATCCTCTATCCTCCGTCCTCCATCCTCCGTCCTCCATCCTCCATCCTCCATCCTCCATCCTCCATCCTCCATCCTCCATCCTCCATCCTCCATCCTCCATCCTCCATCCTCCATCCTCCATCCTCCATCCTCCATCCTCCATCCTCCATCCTCCATCCTCCATCCTCCATCCTCCATCCTCCATCCTCCATCCTCCATCCTCCATCCTCCATCCTCCATCCTCCATCCTCCATCCTCCATCCTCCATCCTCCATCCTCCATCCTCCATCCTCCATCCTCCATCCTCCATCCTCCATCCTCCATCCTCCATCCTCCATCCTCCATCCTCCATCCTCCATCCTCCATCCTCCATCCTCCATCCTCCATCCTCCATCCTCCATCCTCCATCCTCCATCCTCCATCCTCCATCCTCCATCCTCCATCCTCCATCCTCCATCCTCCATCCTCCATCCTCCATCCTCCATCCTCCATCCTCCATCCTCCATCCTCCATCCTCCATCCTCCATCCTCCATCCTCCATCCTCCATCCTCCATCCTCCATCCTCCATCCTCCATCCTCCATCCTCCATCCTCCATCCTCCATCCTCCATCCTCCATCCTCCATCCTCCATCCTCCATCCTCCATCCTCCATCCTCCATCCTCCATCCTCCATCCTCCATCCTCCATCCTCCATCCTCCATCCTCCATCCTCCATCCTCCATCCTCCATCCTCCATCCTCCATCCTCCATCCTCCATCCTCCATCCTCCATCCTCCATCCTCCATCCTCCATCCTCCATCCTCCATCCTCCATCCTCCATCCTCCATCCTCCATCCTCCATCCTCCATCCTCCATCCTCCATCCTCCATCCTCCATCCTCCATCCTCCATCCTCCATCCTCCATCCTCCATCCTCCATCCTCCATCCTCCATCCTCCATCCTCCATCCTCCATCCTCCATCCTCCATCCTCCATCCTCCATCCTCCATCCTCCATCCTCCATCCTCCATCCTCCATCGTCCATCGTCCATCGTCCATCGTCCATCGTCCATCCTCCATCCTCCATCGTCCGTCGTCCATCGTCCATCATCCATCATCCATCCTCCATCCACCATCATTCATCCTCCATCCATCACATATTCCTATGGATTCGCTGATATCAAATATTCACGAATATTTTATATTCACTAATATTTTATATTCACTAATATTTTCTATTCACTAATATTTTCTATTCACTAATATTTTATATTCACTAATATTTTATATTCATTAATATTTTATATTCACTAATATTTAATATCAGCGAATCCATAGGAATATGTGATATCAGTGAATACATACGAATATGGATATCTGACCTAATATATGGTAGGGAATATTCCAATATCATATCATGGGACCGATGGATGGTGATGGCGTGTCTTTTGGGGAGGGGAGATGTGTAAGGGGGAGGATGGGGAGCGTTTTAGATGAAAAATGTTGGTTCCTAGATCTCAGGAACCGCTTATGCTAGGAGGCTGAAATTTAAAACTTATGTAGAACTATGATCGTGAACCCAATTGTAGATATAGGTTGAAGGGTGTGGGAGTGGGGGGGAAAATAATGTGTCCGAAACGCTTGAAAGCTGGGATTGAAACATTCTAAAATCCATATCTCCTGAACGGTTGATGTCAGAAGGTTGAAACTTTGTGGTTATCTTAAGGGATAATGGAAGATTAGATAAGGTCTAAAAAAATTTATGGGGGGTGGTGGGGTGTCAAAGTGGGGGGTAAAAAACTTTGGACATCAATATCTTCCGAACCAATTACAGCAGGAAGATAAAATTTGGTTTCTGTATATAGGATTACAAGTAAAGTCTACTGAACATGAACTTTTTGAGGAGGGTGGTGAAGCACAAAAGTGAGGGGCTATTCCCTTCAAAAAATTAGATTTTTATATCTCAAGAACAGTAGCAGATATGATCTTAGAAATTTTACAGGAGTTAGGCCCAGTAGACTTCTAGCAGGGAAAACAATTTTGAAGGTGTGATTGTAGGGGGCGATGTCTGGAGAAGGTGAAAAGGAAAAAAATATTATTCAATATTTTTCGAGAACCGCAAAGGATAGAAAACTAAAAATATATGACTGTATTGAGCGTATTCTAGAGAAAGAAGGCAGGCACTTTAAGAAGGAAAGGGTCTGGGAAAGTACACCTATGCAATTTCGCACCTACCACCTACACATTAAATAAGGAAAGTGTAAATGAGTAATAGAAGATTATGGTAGATTTATAAAACGAATTCAACATTTATCGGATGGGAAAGGACTGTAGGCTTCGAATATATGAATGACAATGTATGAAATTTATTGTGTGAGGAAAAGAAGAGTGGATTGGTAAATTAGTGCAATGTGGATCCTAGTAAGTAAAGGAAAAATTGATTGCTAAATCTATGCGTTATATAAGGAGGAAAGGGTGGGTGTTTTTATATTTGGAAATAATAATTGAATTAAATATAACTTACATATATTGGACAATGAAAAGGATAGTAGAGTAAATCCGAGTGATTTCGCACCTCGTAAGTTTGGGCAAGGGTAAATGGGGTAAGTTCGTAATGTTTAACATCTTTGTTAGTTTTGATTTTCATGTATTTTCGGTTTTGTGTTCATAGGTCTATACCGAGTTAAAAATTTTTGTCAGCAATTAGATATTTTGCAATAAGCTGCTAATAATAGTGTATTTTCGCGATCATATTGACTTTTACAATTTAAATACCGTAATGTTTTCTTTAGCTTAACTTCACCAAATATAGTTATAAATCTCTATTCGATGATCATTTCATGAAGATTGTTTTCCAACAAGCACCAGCTCGTAATGATACAGTAGATATTAGTAATATTCAAATATTAGTTTAGATATTATAATACCGCGTAATGAATATATTCGTATTAGGTGATATCACCATATATCGGTATGGACCCATCACTAGTAACAGGTAATGCGAATGCAGAATGAAGAGTTATTCCATTAATGAGAAATGCAGCCTTACCCGATGGAGCACTGAGGAGAACACTTATTGAATCTTTATGATCATGAGGCATATCATTAAAATGTAAAATAAGTATTTGGTATATGCAATTAATAACTGTACTTTTACCAACACCTGCTGAACCACTCAAAAATATTGTCAATGGTAATTTCCCTGTTTTAAAAGAATTTAATATATGCATAACTATTCTCCTCTGTTTGTCATTAAGGACTTCTAATTGTTTATATATTTCCTCCCTCTTGACTAATTTGGGGGTAATAAAGCGAGCCTTACCAATATTTTTCGGTATTTCAGTACCAACTTGACCGAATATGTCCACGCGATGATTGGCAGGAATATGTTCTTCGTCTTCGCTATCATTTTCAACGTCTTCAGTCACATGAGCAGCAGCGTTTAAAGCGTTATCGATTTCTTCATCATCAAGTTCAAAAAATTTTTTTTTTATTTTCGAAAATGATTGCGAAATTATCATTGTACAATTGTTCACAGTCTTTGTTTTCTATTTCATTGAGTTCATTTCTCCAGGGAAAGAAAAGTAAAACTTGCTCCCTGTAATAGTTAACAAAATCCTGATGAAGTTTATAATTTCTAAATCTTAATATTTTACTTTTCAGTCTTTTACCAAGATCTGTACCTCTATTATTGTCATCGTCGTTGATGTCTTGGATATCGTGTTGCTTTGCTTTTTCGCGCAATAGTGTAGCGAAATCTGCTAAGCACATGTCGTTCATCTCGTTAGATCTTACTGCATATCTTGAAAAAATATTGCTCTGATAAATGTCATCTGAATCGGGAAGAAGCTTCTTCAATTCCTTGTTGGACTTCAAAACTCGTACACGCTCGTTTTGTTTCACTGTGTTAATGTACACTGTTGAGCGGCTCATTTTTGACAGAGGTAATGACAGAGTATGATAAACAGCTTCTTGAGCTGACATAACATTGGAATTAATAAATTTTTTGGCTAATACCCTGAAACTATCTTTAATAGACTTGTTACCCTTATTGAGATCAGTTACTGCATCTCGTAACAACTTTGAAAGTCCAGAATCAATCTTGCTAACATAATTAATTATGTAAGTCGCACAACTATAAGGATTCAATACATATTGAATATCCATATTTGATTCCAATAAATTCAAAATTGTTGGGTTGTATGCATTTATCGCAACTTCTAAACTGTTTCTTTTTAAGAATACAGTTGGGCGATTTAAGGAAGAACGAACTGCTAATATGTATTCATCTTCAGATAAATTCAATTTCTGTAATATATCCGTCATAGATAAATCGGTATTAGTTGTGAAAAAGGTATTCATTAAATTTCTTATACCTTTTACATGACCGCGGAGTTTTTCTGTTCGATCTTCCTTCTCTAAAGGTTCAAGAATCATCGTACCAGGGACGTCATTTCAGTTTTTTCTAGGGGGGGGGCAAGATATTATGCATGAATATATACAAAAATTCATATACTGCATACATAAATGTATGTTGTGTATATAGTTGCGAACATGGGTCTTTTTGCAAGATGTGTGTTGAAACATGAATTTTGAAAAAAATTGTACAAACCGGTATTGACAATGTAGTAGTATTAACGTAATTTATTAATTTAACATATATATATAGACAATTATAATGTCTTAAAAGTTAAAAAATAAAAGATAAACAAAACATCATTCATTAATATAAAACACGAAAACAAACCATTTTATTAAAATAAAGGATATCGTCTTTGTTTCAAACGACCGAAATCATCTATAATGTTATCAATATTTACTTCTTTTGCTTCTTCTTGGAGACATGCAATAACCAGCAGATCACTAAGCCGTTGATTACCGCATCTATTCCTGAGATAGATTTTTACCCGTTTCATGCAACTGAAAAACCGTTCGTTTTCAACTGATGTTACCGGCAACGTCAGGATGAGGTCAATTATTTTCAACAGCTCACTAAAGCCATGTGGAAAACGATGTAAAACATGTCGAACATCCTGAATGGTTAAAGATGTTACATCTTTATCGAGTGATTGGATCACGGACTTTGCCGAAGACAGCTGGGCGGAAAGCATAACCGCATCGATACCGCAAGTGGGATATAGTTTAATAAGATCTTGCAGTGTATCGTGATTTAAAAAATTGGCTGACTTTGGATTCATCGCTGACACAGCCTTGAGAACACTGCAGTTGACTGTGAACCTAGCATCCAGTTCAGAAATAAAGTGGTCTATGCACGCAAAAAGTATTCCGGTACGCATTGATCCTTCAGCAGTTTGATCAGTTTCTGAAATTTTCTTTCCAGTTGTTGACATAACAAAATATTCTGATAATTTTTTAGTCATTAACTGAGGTCTGCCTAGTCTATCACTGATGGTATTGTCATGTTGTGAAATACCAATTTTAACTCCAATCGTATGAGCTTGTACCACAATATCATCCCAAGTGTTATTGTTTCGAAATGAAAGTAAATCTTTTTTGGTACATTCTATCAATAGCTCAGCGGATAAATAATCGATTGATGACGATTGAAGTTCTAGGGATAATGAATTTACTGCTCCAAGTAACTTTTCAGCTACAAGCAAACAGCAGAGAAACGATATTGACAGAATTCGCTTTCGCAGACCTTGCGCTTCTGCTGCTGCTAATCTATCAGCACTTTGTAAAGTAATGGCTTCTAAGACATTACTAATCGTTTCCACCCTAAGCTTTATTTTGCGAACAGATCGATACCAATAAGACCATCTGGTTTCAACCAATCTTTCGAGTTCCAAGACCTCCAAATTATCATCAATTTGCGCTTTTACAAATAGTTCATGTCGAGGGCCGCTTACTGTCAAAAATACATAAATTGATTGTATAATGGAAAACATATCCCCGATTTCGGGTATATTTTTAATGGTGTTAATTAAAACTAGATTAAGGCGATGGGCGTGGCAATGTATGTAAATTAAATGTGGAGCAATTTCTTTAATTCTTGCCTGAACACCTTGCAGTCTGCCACTCATGACTGCTGCACCATCGTAGCACTGCGCAACACAATTATCCCATGTTAATTTGTTTTCAATAACTGCATTCTTGATAGAAGTTGTTAATGACAGAGCATCTACCTTTTCCATGTGGAACAGTCCCAGTGGCTTTTCCCAAACTGATCCATCTGGTGACGTGGATCTAATAACAAAACTTAATTGCTCTTTACGTGCTACATCTTTAGATTCATCGACCATCAGTGCCCAGTACGGTCCCAGTGAATCAACCGTATTCTTTCTAAGAATGTTTGCCAAACAGTACAAAATATCATTCTGATATTGTGGAGACGTGTAGTGACCATATCTTCTTCGCCGTCTTTCTCGCAGTTGAGGAGAAAGCTCACTCATCGTTTCGAGTAGTTCAATCAAATTTCCTTTGTTGGAAGATTCTTCTGATTCATCATTACTACGAAAAGCCAAACCTTGACGAGCTAGATATGAAATCCCTAATATTAATAATCTTAGATGACTCCTATTTTCGATCACCCCTGACTTTCTCTGATCATTTATAAGATTGGCTACAGATTCAGCCTTTCCTATAGTTATTTTCATGGCTTCAGTCCATAGCACCATCCCATCTTTGTGCTTGCGACTGGACTCATGCTGTTTCATCAGTTCTTTAGAATCTTTCCATTTTCTAAATCCCTTGTCAACAAACGTAATGCTTCCTTGTGTTTCACCACTACGAACTATTTTGGAACAAAAATGACGACAACTAAAACAGAACACAGCATCCTGATTAATGGAGTATTCAATCCATGGAAACTGTTCAAAATAACTGCATTGGAAACGGCGCTTCGCTGTCTGAGGGTATTCCTTCAGTATTGGCTGAACGAGATCGTCGTGATAAAAACGTGAAATATCAATAATTGACACATCATTTTCTGGTAATGCTTCTGAATGAACTTTATCTTTTAACATTTTGCTTGTAGATGGTATTGCATCAACTGCTTGCACAGATTGGAGGGAGTCCAGCTTCTTACTACCATCAATGGTTTGCTCGGAATCAAGAATTTGTTTTTTATTTGTTTCAACTGGGTTTGGTACACTCTTTCTTTTCAAGAAGTTATACATCGACGACTGTACTGATTTTTTTGACATTATGAGTCTGAAATGGACAAAAATAAATCCCCAAAATTTTTTTTATTTTATTTTTAATTTCTTCGTAATATAAACACAAAAATATCTAATTTCTTTAAATTAAATTTTTTTTTAATTCCTCGTGCATGGAGAAAATAATATATAACTTTTTTTTGTCCGAGGCTCCGATCTATGCGTTTCTAACTTTTTGGTAGAATTAAACTAAAACTTAAACTCATTCTCTTTCATCTAGAGTATAAAAACCTTAAAGAAATACATTTTTGACTCCATTTATTGACCGCTTTCATCCGTTTGCAAAGGTTACAGCATAAAAATAACTTATAACGAAGAAATTAAATTTAAAATTTAAAGATATCCTAAGGGCTCGTGGACACTAGTAAGTAAATGAACATGTATGCGAATCCCGCAAGAAAGTTGCGATCGATGTTCTGACGATATTTTTTTTGAGTCAGATCTGACCTTGACGTAGGAGGTGCATTTGCCGCAACGTTTAATTGTTTATTTATATACATATACTGTCGTCCTAAGAAAAAAGGGCACAAGCGCCAAATGTCAAAAATTGAGATAGAGGCATATTTGGAACCGTGAATCAGTTTATAATTTTTGTGCTAAGCTAAAAAGGTCGATTTCCAACTGCAAGGGACTGAAAAACAGGAAGCAAATTGGTCACATCTACCATGTCTAGTGTGTTTACTAGACAAAAAAGTCGTATCTGCCACTTACTTAGATAAAAAGACGCATATACGACTATCGGATTTTAAACATTGTGTCCAAATTAGTAATTCCGGCAAAGTTGAGATAATCGAGATGAATATTGAAAATTTCTTTGAATTCAAGGACTTATCATCTCAACTAAAAATAAAACAAAAAGTGCCAAGAATATATTTGAAAGACATGGTTCAAGTTAAATTCAAAAAGAATAATAATTTTTTAAGTTTTAAAAAGGATTTTGCATCAGATATATTCACTGATTTCAATTTTTTGCAAGCAAAACCTGCCAAATTTGGTATTTTAAAGTCTCTTTCAAAAACGGTCCCACGGGGTATTACATTAAACCGAAAATCGGGTTTACTTCAAAAATTGTCAGACATTTTACCAGCAAATCGCTTAGAGTTTTGGAGATCTCTGCCAGAAACACCAGCAGAGCAATCTCACGACGACAGTGATTGATTAAATAGTTATTTTTAAGTTTTCTTTTATTGATTGATTTGTTTTTATTGATTGTTTTTTGTTTTGTTTATCAAGACTTCTGTGAAATAAATTTTTATTTTTGTTCTAAAAAATTATGAAACCTGGTATTTGTTAAGTATCTTGTTATTATTTGGTGTATTTTTACTAAGCAAAAAAGTCGCAAGTCCATATTCTTTAATTACTCCTTAAAATTCCTGGAGTTTACGCACATAATAAATTAAGATGGATAAATTTAATTTGAATTGGTTTTTTTAAAATACTTAAAGTCATTTTTTAAAGGTGGCAAACATAAAAAACGTAATACCTAAATATCTCAAAACTACGAAAATGGAGATGCGCCCTTTCTTCTTAGGACGGCAGTATAGTACTACAAGATTGTTGAAGTGAAAAACGCAAAAACCACTTGCAAGATACTTGTTACAGCAGATTCCTAGAGCAATTTGCTAATGTAAACGTTGTGGAAAGAAATGTCGAAATGTGCTTGCTAGTGTACACGAGACTTTAGTAGCTTGTAAGATTTAAAATTATTAAGTTACAAATTCATTAATTGTAACGAGGTCCAAACCTTTAGAAATATGATACATATTCGAAGAAATTCAAGAATATATAAAATTATTTATTTTATTTTCGATTAGTTTCAGTGGAAAAATTTTGTATGTTATTTTTTTTTATTAAAATTTCTATAGGTAATAGATGTAGAGGAAGTTTAACTGAGACACGCGAGAACATTTGTTAGGACATGCATGACCTCTGAAGGGTTAGACAGAGTATATGAAAATATTTCTTACCTTGAAGTGAACTTTTATTGCAAAGAATAACGAATAGAGAAAATTGCCAACTACCGCTTATAATTTAAGCGACAAAAATTGAAACACTTTTTTATTAAATTAAAAACTGATGAAAACCAAATCTCAGATCTTCGATCAGAACCTGCGTTAGGACAGAAATACACCTTACACGCGTTTGTGTTATCTATCTTGCTTCTTTATGATTCCGCTTTTTTTGTTTTGCTTTTCCGAGTTTTCCAGACCCTGGGATCGACCGGTCGAAGAAGACCACCAACACAGCCGCGAAATAACAGCGAATTGTTCGTCTCTAGTCCAATTCATTTACTTGGCTGTCGTTATAGTTTTATACAGGGTGATACAAGTCGATAGGATTAATAGTTTGCTCCGATTTAAACCCTTAAAATCTTTTCGCTGGTGTCATAATCAATTAAAACATTCCTGAGGTTTCCATCAAATTCAGGGGGGGGCAAATGCCCCCCCTGCCCCCCCTGAAATGACGTCCCTGCATCGCACGTGGCATAACTGGTAAAGGATAATTAAAACGACACTTATTCCTATTTATTTGGCCTTTGTAACACGTAGGCTTGTGGCGATGTCTTTGAAAAGCCACGTTTGGAATTTTGGGATCGTATTTACATGTAATGTATTGATCAATAAATTTTATACAATCTTTAATTGATTCTGAATTCTCCTTGTCGTATACAGGAGCATTATTATTATATAATAGATTATGCGTATGGACCGATCCTCGACCCTGAAATTCTCTTCTCTGGTAAGAATCAGTCACATAATGCCCACCAAATGGGCCACTGTCATTTTCAAGAAGTTTCATAATTATGTTAGCTCTTTCTTCGAAATAACGTACACAAGTGACAGGATCATCTCTTATTAGTGCAGTTTTCTCGTCAGCGCTCATATGAAATGCTTCTATATTTGTTAAAGTTACATTTGACTTTATCTTTTTTAATATCACTAATAGCTCAGGAGACTGTAGTTCCGAAGCCGAGAAAGTGATAAAAATTGATGGCTTTCCTAATTGCCTAAGCATAGCAAGAAGCTCTTTCTTTTTTGTTTCCCAATAAGCGGGTGAAGATCTTACTTGCTTCAGAAATCTATATCCATCATTATACCTAAGCAAGTCTCCAACAAAATCTTTAGTTAATACCTTTTTGGCAACAATATTTCCCTTATTTGTTTTGAACTTCCTTAGACATATATTAATACTTGAATATACTGTTTGTTCTAACTTCTTTTTAGCCATAAATAAAATTCTTTCGGGAATACATGACCTTCTAGAATAATGACGACATTCAAACTTAACGCGCTCGGCATATGTTAATTTGTTTTCAATGTCGAATGGATATCCACTATAAATTCCAGGAAAACAAAGTTCATCAATATGCTCCACAAAGTGCCATGGTACTGGATTTTTCCCTTGACCAGGAGCCATTACTTTTATATCATTAGCTAGCTCTTTGTTCCTATCAATAATTAATACCTCATTTTCTACAATACGAAATTCAGACTCATCATCTAATTCCGAATCAGAATCACCTTCTGAAGACACCAAGCTTTTCAAATTCTCAATTTTGAGTGTATTTTTGGAACTATCGGTATTTTCGGGTACAATAAATTTCGTGACTTTTTCATAATCCAAAAAATTGTTCTGATAATAATCTTCATTTATTGTAATATTCAAGGATTTATATAGTGGAGTTTTGATTATGTGTTTGAGGGCCTTGCAGACACTATCAGGCTTTATAGTTTCATGCATATAGGACCTAGGGAAATCAATATGTCTTTTCAATTGTATTTGAACTGTAGACATTGCATCGAAATGCCTTGGAAGCACATCTATCATTTCGTTTATGTCTACTTCAATGTTCACCACACTTCCTTTCGCAGAAAGTTGCGGATTTAGAAGAAATGGCATTAAATACCTTATTTGCATAAATGGTATGTAAGGAGAAATCATTCTCAATTCTAGGGGAGATAAATTTTTGAAGTCGCAGCTAGTTTCGGTACTACCCCTTTCATAGTGTATTTATTACATGTAATAATAATAATCAATGACGCATCAGCCCAAATTGGGCCTAGGCGGAGCCGTCGTAATATACAGGCCAGACTGCTGGCGAGAAAATTTTTTATGACGTCACACTAAGCAGTCAATAGGTTTCTGTCAAATCTTCTGGCTTAGAACGTCGGTTCGGTTTTCGCGGCAATATTTTGTAGTTTTAGTGTTCAAATCGTGGGTTTTCGGTAAATTAAAGTGATGTGAAAGTGAATGAAGTGTGTACTTAAGAGCTTAAGAAAATTTTTTTTAATATTTAAGCTCATTTAATCGGTTTTCGCGGGTTTTTTTTATCATAACCTACAAAAAAAGTTGCAACCGGTGCAAGTTCCCGGCACACGGCCGAACGAATCTTCCGATACGACGTATCGTTACCAGGTTTTTGTGAAATCTTAGTTATTGATTGAAAAATTGGTTATGATTGTTAATTATAACATTTTCAAGATTATCATAAATGAAAATATCTACGGATTTGATAACAATAAGAACAATGAATGCATCGTACGACAAAAAATATTCGTACGACGGACGGACAATTTCTTATTATTATCAATTAAAACTACAAATCTCTTGAGATTTTCTTTCGTGATATTCTTAAAAATGTTATAATTAACGATTATAGCTAATTTTTCGGTGAACTTTTAGTATCACGCACAAGCGAAAAAGTAATGTAAGTGATTTTTCATATTTTACATTTACGTTCCAAATGAGACTTTGGTATGCTTTAGGATGTGGTCAATAAAAATTTTTGTCATTACTGGACGTAAAACTATATAAAAAACCGATTTCAAATTTTTAATAATAATTGAAATGCAATACACACTTTATTAAATGGGACCCTTCATAAAAAATCTGCCAACAGTCTGGTCGCAACGTTATTATTTTATGGGTAGAAGTCCGAAACGTGTTTAATGCTGAGATGCGGTGTAGGTTATTATGAGACTGACAACCTAAAAAATAAAGTTCCAAATAGCCTCCTGGTTATTTTTTAGCTTGTTAGTCTCATATGTTACCGCAGCTCAGCATTAAACACGTTTCGGACTTCTACCCATAAAATAATAAAGTTGCGCCCAGACTGTTGGCAGATTTTTTTTATTTATTAACGCATTTTTTTTATCAATAGAAGTAAAAGCGAACTCGATCACATTAAACCTAAGAGATTTTCGGAATCAGTGAAAACTTGAACAATACCCCCAGGGGATTTAATTGGGAAAAATACTTAAATCATTTTTTTCCCCGACTATGTTTAAAGCTTATAGAAGTAAAAGTGAATTCCAAATCCCAATATACATAAGAAATATATCAGAATTCGTGAATATATACACAACCACTTTACACCCCCTTAGGGGTTGGATATCGAAAAATTTTTAAGAGCGTTTCTAGGTGCTTATATAAATAGCCCGCAGAAGCAAAATTGCTTTGATTGCTCGACATGTCTAAAAGTTTTAACAAAATTCGTGAAAATGTGGATTCACGGACATTTTTTTTACTCAACCTCTGAACGCCAAAAAAAATCTGAACTTTATTTTTGCTTTAATTACTCTAATAGCACATCTAAATATACATACCAAGTTTCAACTTTCTAGCATAAGTCGTTTCTGAGATATAAAAAACCACCCCTCACCCCTGTACCTTGCTACCACTATTAAACATTTTCTAGGATGTCTCTATAGTGGCTCTATGTAATCCTAAATTTTTAGCTTTCTATTCATTACGGTTTTCAAGAAACAAAAATCAGAATTTTTTCCCTTTCTACCCCCTTTCACCATCACCCCCTACACCCCCACCCCTAAATTTTTTTCCCTACTAGAGGTCTACCGACCCCAACACCTGTAAAATTTTCAAGATCATATCTGATACGGTTTCTGAGATATAAAAATTAAATTTTTTGAGAAATTGCTATCCCCCCACTTTCGTACTCCACCTCCCCCCTCAAAAAGTTTAAGTTCAGTGTTCAGTAGACTCCTCTTGTGATCCCATATACAGAAACTAAATTGTATCTTCCTGGTGTAATTGGTTCGGAAGATATTGTAATCCAAAGTTGTTCACCCCCAACCTCCACACCCCGTCCCCCCACTTCCCTTAGAAATGTTAGCCCTTTTCTAATCTTCAAGTATCATCTCTAAGGACAACCACAAAGTTTCAAACTTCTGGCATCAATCGTTCAAGAGATATGGATTTTAGAATGTTTCAATCCCGGCTTTCAAGCGTTTTGGACCCATTGTTTTCCCCCTTACTTCCACACCCCTCAACCCTTATCTACCATTTTTTTGCAAATGAGTCCACTATGATAGTGCTACATTAGTTCCAAGTTTCAGCCTCCTAGCATAAGCGGTTCCTGAGATCTAGAAACTAAAATTTTTCGTCTAAAACGCTCCCCCCTCATCCCTCCTTACACCCCCCTTCCCCCCTCATCCCTCCTTACACCCCCCTTCCCCCCAAAAAGATGCTTATCGTAGGAGTTTGCCCAATCTACCCACCATAAAAATTTCAACTTAATACCTCAACGGGCTTGGGAGCTACGCGCCTTCAAACGATTTTGCGGACGGCGTACGTGTAAATACAAAATTTCATGGTAGCAACTTTTTTTAAAATTCGACCTGAGTCGATCACAATACTTTATTATTAAAAATAATAAAGTAAAATTGGTTTATACTAAATGAACAATAGTAAACGGATATTCTTCCAACACAATATTTGCACAACTCAGGACAGAAGAAAACTAACACATCATGCCATACGGCAATTCTTCTTCTCTCGTTTGATCGGTTGACTGCTTTGTGTGACGTCACCGTTTCATGTGTCTGGCCTGTATATTACGATGGCTCCGGCCTAGGCCTTGAAGTAATGCTAGAGTTACTTCATTACTAGACCAACGGAACACTAGGAGGTGAAGTGGTCAGCCACACGCTCGTCCGTGATTATTACCCCGATTTTAACTCAGGTACTCATTTACAGCTGAGTGAACTGGTAGTCCGGCACCCAATCCCATTCTCGAAAATTACTTGTCGCCAAGCAGATTCGAACCTGGTACCAGGTGCACCGAAGGCAAGTGCTCTAGCCACTAAGCCACCCAGACTATTACTATTACTACTATTATATTATTATTACATGTGTCGCATATAAATTCAGAAAAATGGTTGTATATACTATCGAAAAATATTTTGAAATCTTTATCAATGTTGTTCTTGATCATTTGAGCTTTCATTTTTTCGAAATTAAATACTTTTACAGAATGTGGGAAAAACAGATTTGCACAACAACAGCAACACAGATCGGGTCCTATAGATTTCGATTTTAGAGCACTAATTATCACTTTAGAAAATTCAACTTTTGAACCAATTCTAATGTTTTGATGGAGGCTATTTAAATACGATTCCCTGTATTTAAAATATTCGTCCATTCGTAGATTTCGCTTTCTTTCGGCGTCATATTCTCTCTCTTTTTTTGCCACTTTCCTGTCAGACCTTTTAATTTTCCGATGTTTTTGATCAGCTTTTCTCTCACGGTGCCGATAGTCCAATTTTTCTCTCCGAGTTACTCCTCTCTTCTTCTCTACAGTTTTGCCATTTTCTCCAGATTGCACACGTAAAATTTTTATACTCTAGATGAAATCATGTAGAGTATTATAAGTTTAATCCAGCCGAAAAGTTTGTAACGCATAGAACCAAGCCTCGGACGAAAAAAAGTTATTTATTATTTTTTGTTTATTTGTGGCCAAAAACCTCAAATCCGCTTGACGTCCGTCCGTCCGTCCGTCTGTCCGTGAACACGATAACTCAAGAACGCCTTCACCTAGGATCTTGAAATTTTGAATCTGGATGTTTGGTTGAATTTGTAAGGCTAAGTTCGTTAACGGGCAAAATCGTCCTACTCCTTCGGGTAGCTGCCATACAAAATGTCCTTAAAACACGTGTTCAAGAATATTGGTCGATAACTTCAGAAGAGTTTAAGCTACGACTTTGAAATTTTGTATGTGTTATTTTTCCAATAGTTGGAGCTAAATATATGATTATGAAGAAAATCCTATTAGTCCTTCGTGTAGCTGCCATACAAATATCCTGTCCAAATGTATTCACTTAATTTACGAAACTCACTATAACTCAAGTAATCTTTTAGCTACGAATTCGGAATTTTGTACAAGTTAGTTTTAAGTAAAAAGGAAGTTCGAGTTAACTAATCAGCGAAATTATTTTACTCCTTCTGGTAGCTGCCATACAAAATGTCCTTAAAACACGTGTTCAAGAGTATTGGTCGATAACTTAAGAAGGGTTTAAGCTACATCTTTGAAATTTTATATGTGTTATTTTTCCAATAGTTGGAACTAAATGTGTGATTATGAACAAAATCCTGTTAGTCCTTCGTGTAGCTGCCATACAAATATCCTGTCAAAATGTATTCACTTAATTTACGAAACTCACTATAACTTAAGTAATCTTTTAGCTACGAATACGGAATTTTGTACAAGTTAGTTTTGAGTGAAAAGGAAGTTTGAGTTAACTAATCAGTGAAATTCTTTTACTCCTTGTGGTAGCTGCCATACAAAATGTCCTTAAAATACGTGTTCAAGAATATTGCCGATAACTTCAGAAGGGTTTAAGCTACGTATTTGAAATTTTGTATGTGTTTTTTTTCCAATAGTTGGAGCTAAATGTATGATTATCAAGAAAATCCTATTAGTCCTTCGTGTAGCTGCCATACAAATATCCTGTCAAAAAGTCTTCACTTAATTTACGGAACTCACTATAACTCAAGTAATCTTTTAGCTATGAACTCGGAATTTTGTACAAATTAGTTTTCAGTGAAAACAAAGTTCGAGTTTACTAGTCAGCAAAATCCTTTTACTCCTTCTGGTAGCTGCCATACAAAATATCATTAAGACACGTGTTCAACAATATTTTTCGATAACTTTAGAACGCTTCAAGCTACGAATTTGAAATTTTGTACACGTTAATTTTTAAATGGTTCCAAGGAAAAGGATAAATATGTAAAATTTCGAGTGAGTCCTTCCTGCACTTTCCATGTGAAAGTCCTTCAAAAAGGACATTTTTTTTCGATGACTTACCCAGTTCAAGGTATGAAGTTAAACACTGAATATTGTCTTTTAGTTTTGAGTAGCAATCTAATGGCAGTCCTTAATAAAGGACATACAACATGCACACACGTAATTTTACTTTATCCCCAACTACAATATAAATCGGAGTTCAGTATTCATCTAGAGTATTATACGATTGGCTTGCAGCCGATCGTGACTGCAGTATGTTTCTATTTACTTTTTCACGCTCCCGAAGTTCCGATGTTTCCCTCATCACTTTCAAACGTTTCAAGTCTTTAGCTCTGCAATCTTCCACAGAGCAATAACGTAACCTTTTCCTCTTTAAATTTTCCTGTTCCCGGAACGGATCAGCTCCCCTTAGAAGTTTTAGACGTTCCTGCTCTTTGGCTTTGCCATCTTTTCCAGAGCGATCACGTAAACTTTTTCTATTCGTACTTTCCTGCTCCCGGAACGGATCGAATTCCCTTAAAAGTTTTTTACGTTCCTGCTCTTTGGCTTTGCCATCTTTTCCAGAGCGATCACGTAAACTTTTCCTCTTTGCTTTTTCCTGTTCCCGGAATGGATCAGCTCCCCTTAGAAGTTTTAGACGTTCCTGCTCTTTGGCTTTGCCATCTTTTCCAGAGCGATCACGTAAACTTTTTCTTTTTAAACTTTCCTCTTTACGAAATTTATGATCAAGCCGTAAGTGCTTCAATCGAATCAGATGCTTCACTTTATTCATATTTCCAGAAAGTTTACGCAAACGTTGTCTTTTTAAATTCTCCCTCTCCCTGAACTTATTATTTTCCCTCAATTTCCTTACTCTTGCCTTCGCTCTGTCTAACCTTTTTCTTTTTTTGATTTCATGTATAATATTTCCTGCTCGAATGTCCTCTCTTTTAAAGTTTTCTATTTTGGGCATAATAATTTTCTTCTCACTGCTAATATCCATTATTGTGTAGTCCGAATTCGCCTTTGTTATAATTTAATATCGAAAAATATATTAAGCCTTAAAAGGAATAAAAGGGGGAATCACTACATTGATATTATTAATAAAACGAAGAATACATTTGCATCTTTGAAAAAATTTCCAAAGCCATGAAATTCGTGTTCGTGATTTTTATAGACTTTGATCTTGATCCTAGGAAATTCGAAATAACCAGAACAATTTCGACAAATTTAGGACGATACGAAGATATTTACCTAAGGTATAAATCTAATCCTGTACAGTTCACTTTGGAGAAATTGTTCATACTCGTCTAATACTCGTAGTATAAAGAGTTGGGCCGAACTTCGTCAGTGGCGAATGTTCATTCTTTCATTTTATCAAAAAAAATGAATAAATAATATTTCGAGTAGTGTCACACTTTGTGGTATTGATACCTGATGGTAAACTAGTTCGTGCGCGATATCGATATCAAAGGAACCAGAAAACATGTAGGTACATACATATATACGAATATAAACCAATATAGCAAAAAAATTCAAAAACTGATTTACTTATTATTTTCAATGTTCTGTTACTTGTGATGTATGAGCTTCACAATCCCGACACTCCCAAATCACTGTCTATATTGTAATTAAAAATGGTGGGTGTGAAATTAACACTGAAAAAATTTATCCGACGATTGCAAACAACACTCCAACCGAAAATTACGTTAATTAAACAATTTGTAAAAAAAAACATACTGCAGTCACGATCGGCTGCAAGCCAATCGTATAATACTCTAGATGAATACTGAACTCCGATTTATATTGTAGTTGGGGATAAAGTAGAATAACGTGTGTGCATGTTGTATATCCTTTATTAAGGACTGCCATTAGATTGCTACTCAAACCTAAAAGACAATATTCAGTGTTTAATTTCATATCTTAAACTGGGTAAGTCATCGAACAAAAATGTCCTTTTTGAAGGACTTTCACATGGGAGGTGCAGGAAGGACTCACTCGATTTCTTACATATTTATCCATTTCCTTGGAATTAGTTAAAAATGAACGTGTACAAAATTTCAAAATCGTAGCTTAAAGCGTTCAAAAGTTATCGAAAATATTGTTGAACACGTGCCTTAAGGACATTTTGTATGGCAGCTACCAGAAGGAGTAAAAGGATTTCGCTGATTAGTAAACTCGAACTTTGTTTTTACTGAAAACTAATTTGTACAAAATTTCCAATTCATAGCTAAAAGATTACCTGAGTTATAGTAAGTTCCGTAAATTAAGTGAAGACGTTTTGACAGGATATTTGTATGGCAGCTACACGAAGGACTAACAGGATTTTCTTCATAATCATATATTTAGCTCCAACTATTGGAAAAATAACACGTACAAAATTTCAAAGACGTAGCTTAAACCCTTCTGAAGTTATCGGCCAATATTCTTGAACACGTATTTTAAGGACATTTTGTATGGCAGCTACCAGAAGGAGTAAAAGGATTTCGCTGAGAAGTAAACTTAAGCTTTGTTTTTACTAAAAACTAATTTGTACAAAATTTCGATTTCGTACCTAAAAGATTACTTGAGTTATAGTGAGTTTCGTAAATTAAGTGAAAACATTTTGACAGGATATTTGTATGGCAGCTACACGAAGGACTAACAGGATTTTCTTGATATTAATACATTTAGCTCCAACTATTAAAAAAGTAACACATACAAAATTTCAAAGTCGTAGCTTTAGGCGTTCCGAAGTTATTGGTAAATATTCTTGAACACGTGTTTTAAGGACATTTTGTATGGCAGCTACCCGAAGGAGTAGGACGATTTTGCCCGTTACGTAACTTAGCCTTACAAATTCAACCAAACATCCAGATTCAAAATTTCAAGATCCTAGGTCAAGGCGTTCTTGAGTTATCGTGTTCACGGACAGACGGACGGACGGACGGACGGACGGACGTCAGGCGGATTTGAGGTTTTTGGCCACAAATAAACAAAAAATAATAAATAACTTTTTTTCGTCCGAGGCTTGGTTCTATGCGTTACAAACTTTTCGGCTGGATTAAACTTATAATACTCTACATGATTTCATCTAGAGTATAAAAATCTTGCGGCAACTGGGAAACACATCTATAATTTCCAAAAAAAAATAACACTTGCTACAACAGATTTAGGCTAAGACACAATTTTTCTCACTTTTAATAAATTTCGCTGGTATCGCGCACCCGCAACAACACAAAGTGGAGTTTTCTATTTAACACACTACTACTTTAGATACAATTTCTAATTTTGAAAAAAATTATTAATTATTGATTATCCGTCTCGTGCAACAGTAGTTTCCGAAATACTTGATATGCATGAAAACAAAGACTAAAGTTTGAAAAACGTGAAAGAATCTACAGTTCTCAAAAGAATGTAGGAAACTAGATTCAGGGTAAGACGAATTAAGTTCTCACATATAAATCTCCAAACTAACAAAATGTACTCATAAACAGATTTACAATGGACAGTTTATATTTGTACGGGTCATGGTTGGGTTATTCGGTAAGAATTATCATCCTGCCGCCATAGCGAGTAGTTTGATGATTTTTATGACCAGGACCTGGTATGTGTTCCGACATAGCATTGTTTCAAAAGGGGTGTTCACACTCTCAAGACTAACAACAAAATTGTTGAGATCCATATCGGAATAATGAGACCATAATAGGCTCTTAGTATAAGGTTTTAGTTAGAATCATAAAACTGATGCCATTGCAGATGTGTTACAGGATTTTTATGGTCTGTATCCGACCAGCTATCGAAAAGTTGTTTTAAAAGGACGTTTTTTGGTTAATACTCACAAGAATAGCAAACAAATTTTGCTCAAATCCAATAATGAGACCATATAGGTTCTCGATATTCTTTCGACAAATTAGTAATGTAACGGATAAATCAAAAAGATTCTTTTAATATTTTCTTTGGGTTTTGGAGCCAAACCACCGTGTTGACACTTTGTCATTGTTTGCAAATTTTAAGTGGCAATTAGAAATAAATTACTCCGGTCACCGTGTACATAATTTTTATACTTTGGGAATTATGTGGAATTGCTGTATGGTTTAGGGATAAAATCATGATATGTCATACCTTACGACTTTGTCCGTAATCTCTTCTAAATTGCGAAAAACAGTCTCTGGCAGTAATTATATGGTGTTTTTTTCCAAAATGATTTTCTGTTGTATTATTCTGTGTAATATGGCTATAAGCAAACTCCGACCTCATGACGTGGAAGACGTGTATTTTAAAACAAATTTTAAATGCATATAAATATTACATAAATAGAAGTCCGAAATGTGTTTAAGGCTGAGATGCGGTGTTACTATACGAATGACAACCTAAATAATAACGTTCCAAATGGCCTCCTGGTTATTCCTTAGGTTGTCAGTCGCATAATAACCTACATCGCATCTCAGCATTAAACACGTTTCGGACTTTTTTTATTTACTTACATATTTTTTTATCAATAGAATAATTCATAGTAGTAAAAGCGAATTCGATCACATTCAACCTAAGAGATTTTCGGAATCAGTGAAATCTTGAACAATACCCCAGGGGTGTTTAATAGAGAAAAATACTTAAATCGGGTTTTTCCCTGACTACATTTAATGCTTATAGAAGTAAAAGTGAATTCCAAATCTCAATATACCTTAGAAATATATCAGAATTCGTGAATATGTACACAACCACTTTACACCACCTTAGGGGTTGGTCACAACACCCACACTACCAAAATTTTTTTCCCTACTAGAAGTTTACCGACCCCCTCCTGTAAAATTTTCAAGATCATATCTGACACGGTTTCTGAGATACAAAAATTACATTTTTTGAGAAATTGCTATCCCCCCACTTTCGTGCTCCACCACCCTCCTCAAAAAATTTATTTTCGCTCTTGTGATCCCATATACAGAAACTAAATTTTATCTTCCTGGTGTAATTGGTTCGGAAGATATTGTAATCCAAAGTTTTTCACCCCCCACCCCCACACCCCACCACCCCTCTTAAAAATTTTAGCCCTTGTCTAATCTTGAAGTATCCCTAAGGACAACAACAAAGTTTCAATCTTCTGACATCAATTGTTCAGGAGATATCGATTTTAGAATGTTTCAATGAGTTAAAGACTCATTGTTTCCCCCCCCCACTTCCACACCCCTTAATTTTTCGTCTAAAACGCTCCACTCTCCTCTCCCCTTGTACCCCCACCCCTCGAAAATATACCAGTCGTAGGGGTTCACCCAATCTACCCACCATAAAAATTTCAATTTAATATCTCAACGGGTTTGGGAGCTACGCGCCTTCAAACTATTTTGCGTACGGCGTACGGCGGACGGCGGACGGCGTACGGCGTCTACGGCGGACAGACGGACATTTTGTTTTTTTTGCTTTTTTGGGGCTTACTAGTCCTAAAACGTGTAAATACAAAATTTCAGGGTAGCAAACTTTTTTGAAATTTCAGGTCGATCACAATTCTTTATTATTAAAAAATAATAAAGTAATAATAAAGTAAAATATTGTTGATATGGGTGAAGGGGTGTGGGAGTGGGAGTGGGGGGAAAAATATTTATTTATTTATTTATTATTTATTTATGTAATGAAAAGGTCTTATAAATAACACCAAAACAAAAATACGGCCACACCGGTTAGGCACCTGGCACTTAGAATAAGTATATAATATAAGTAAATATTTATAAGTAAAAATTATAAACAAATATAGGTTATTGTGATCGAAAGGATCTTAAATCTAGCTAAAAAAGATAATATTTACATTTTAAAGAATTAGACAAAGAAAAATTAATCCTAATATAGATTAACATTTATTATATAACAGAAAGAAATTTAGATTTTATTAAATAAATGTAGGTGTTGTAGAAGTTGGAAAAGAAGTGAGGGATCTGAGGTGGAAAGGAGGGAATTTAGAGGAGGAATGGAGTAATTGAAAAAAGTTTTGGTAATACTGCAATCGACCAAGATATGCTCCATTGTAAGCGGCTTTTGACAAGAAATACATCCCGGTTGCGGCGTTCTTGACATGTGATAACCATGAGTCAATCTCGTGTGACCAATTCTAACTCTTGCAAGAATAACAGCTTCTTTTCTACTTAATTCCGAACTGTACGTAGGTGGGAAAGAATTGCGCCAGTGCTTGGCTAAAAATGTTGTATTTGATGTCCAGTTATTAAACATCTGCTGACCAATGTTCTTCCTGGCATTACGCCGAGCAAAACTGATAAATGATGGGATAATTTCTTCTTCATGTGGGGAAACCACCATACTTGCCAAGGTATCAGCTTTCTCGTTCCCGTCAATACCTACGTGGCCTGGCACCCAAAGGAGTAGAGTTCCAGCCGGGTTAGCCGAAATTAGATCCTGTATGTGTAGTTCATTCGACTTTCGATTAGTAATAGTGCTAACCGAAGACTTCGAGTCAGTGAAAATCGCAGCGGGTACAGCCGCTATCCGAGCAGCGTCTGCAGCTTGATAAATGGCGAAGGATTCTGCCTCAAACACACTGGTGTCAGGATGCAATTTAAAACTTTTCTCAGCCAATAAATTTCTTGTGGAGAGTTGAAAAATTATCATCGCAGCCGATGTCTGGAAATTAGTTTTAGACGCATCGGTGTAATAGAGGGAGTAACCAATTAAATCTTCCAAATGATTCTTGTGCAGCGACCGATATAGAACGGCTGGAGTATGAGCTTTATCCGGATATCTGGAAATACTTGGTAAAATACTTCGTGAACGCAAATGAGGTTGGGAATAGATAGGATTGTGTATGGGGGACGGGATAGTAGGACAGTGTTGAAGAAGTTTAAGTTTAGCCATCCAAAGCGCAGAGTTTGATATATGAGACATCTGATCTATAGATGTTGATTGTAGAAGTTGATTGATGACTTCAAAATGCGGATTATGTCTGTCAATACAGCTTTTGACAGCAAGATTTATTTGGGATTTAGCAAGAAGCGTAACTATGTCATCACATCCAGATTCCTGAAGAAACGAAGCAATTGGAGAAGTGCGGAAAGCACCTAAAGCAGCTCTTATTATTTTGTTAATGGCGACTTGAATATTATTTAGGTTGAATTTAGTTGTGATCCCATAAATTGAGAGACCATATTGTACATATCCCCGTATAAGCGTCAGAGCGACATGCACAATAGCAGATGTGCTGACACCCAGGCTTCTGCAACCAAGAACTCGAACGAGATTGAACACCTTCCCCAACGAAGATATAATATTTTTAATGTGAACGTTCCATTGCAACTTGGGTTGGAATATAAGTCCAAGTAATCTGCAGGCGGTAAGCGGGTGAAGAGTAATATCGTCTAAGTTGACCTCAGTAATAGTAGGTCTCAATTTTTTCGTTAAAGATAAAAACTCCCCTTTCTCAAACGGTAATTTGGCACCCGTTTCGTTACACCAGGCGTCAATAACAATTTTTACTCTTCTATATATATCAGTGAGATTTGAACAGGAGGAAGTCATATAAATATTATCAGCATAAATGTAATGCGATATACCAGGAATGTCAGAAAGGAGTTGGGATAAGGAGTGTGTGTATATATTAAACAAAAACGGTGAAAGGGGAGAACCTTGAGGTATATCGTTATCCATCTTTTGAGCCCCAGAAATGCAACCATTAGCTCTAACCACAAAGGAACGGGAAGAAAGGAAATTATCAACCATCCGAATAAACCGAAAATCGACTCCCCAGACAGATAGTTGTCCTGTAACTACGGTTTTGATTACCCGGTCAAAAGCCTTCTCCAGATCAAGAGATAAGACATCATATTCTTGTTTTTTGGAAAAAGCGAATCTGGCTTGGTATTCTAGGTCAAGCAAAAGAGAGGTTGTGCCTCTGCCCGGCCTAAAACCGTGTTGCTTGTCCGTTAATACACTTTCCAGAAAGATACCAAGTCTCTTACCCAAAATCTTTTCAAAGACTCTTGACATGCAAGAGAGCAGTGATATAGGACGTAGATCCTTAGGATGTATAGCCGTAGCTGAAAGATTAGACTTCTTACGGATAGGCACTTGAACAGCCCTCTTCCACATATGTGGAAAAGAACCTTCAGCCAGGATCAGATTGTAGAGATCCACCAGCCTGAATTTCAGACTATTGGTGGACTCCCTAATCATATCGTAATTAATCTTGTCATGTCCTGGTGCTGATCTCCTGCTGGAACTAAGCACCGAAATTAGTTCCACATATGAGATTGGGTAACCAATTATTCTGTCTGGATCTGGTAAATGGTCTGTAATGTAACGTGGGGCCGACAGTTTGTTGGCAAGTTGATCGGGAGAAAAATTCGAATCCGAATAATATTTAGACCAGAATTGAGCAAGGTGTTCGGCAATATGCATGGAGATCGTGAGAGAGCCTAGTGGTGTAGTTAAACTGGGAAGCAGGCCAGGCGGCCTGCCACCGAAAATAGACTTAACCTTACTCCACGCATCGGCTAGATTTGAGCTGGGATCAATGGAGCGCCCAAAAGAATTCCCATTTTCTTTTTTAGCAGCTTTAATCTTTTTCTTAGTTGAAGCCGCCTCACGACGGTACGTTGCTAGGTTAGTATCCGTTGGGTGCCTGTAGAAGCTTTTCCAAGCTCTATTCTTTATTCTAATAGAATTAGCGATGTCCGAGTTCATCCAGCGTGGTTGAGTACGTAAGGAAGGAGAGGAACAAGGGATTGAAGTGGCTGCAGCAGAACGAATAATTTTAACCAATTGAGCCACCTCCTTGTTCACATTGGCCGAAGCCGGATACCTCGTTGCCGTCTCTTCCATGGACACTCTGTACTTATCCCAGTCGGCACGAGAAGTGACATATCTGATGGTTGGTCTAGAGTTAGCCAAACCTTGAGTCGATCTAATGATGACTGGCAGGTGGTCACTACCTTCTGGATTAGTATGGAGTTCCCAGGAAAGAAAAGGAGCAAGCCTGGAGGGAGCGAGAGTCAAGTCGATGGCAGTCAGGGTTGATCTGGACGAGAAGAGTGTAGGTGAGCCATCATTAAGAAGTACAAGGGACGCGTCTTCTATCCAATCTGCCACTACCCTCCCTCTACTATCCCAACGGTCACCTCCCCATAAGGGGCTGTGAGCATTGAAATCGCCACCATACATGGTGTTTTCAGGAAGCTGTGTGGTCAGATCAGATAAGTCGCTGTTAGAAATCCCTTGTCCACATTCAAGATAGGCGGACACTACCGTCAACGGGGGAACAGAACTAACCGTAACTGCACAGGCCAGTATGTTGACATTCAACTCCACTTCTTCGTAGGCTATCGAGTTGTGAACAAGGATGGCGACACCACCATGTCTATTAACTCTCGGAGTATTATAGCCAATAAAGGAATAAACTCCAATCCTGAGGGGTTCTTCGGCAGTAAGGATATTCGTTTCCTGCAGCAGGATGATATGAGGATGATATTTGGATATGAGGATATCTAGATAAGCACGATTAGCATAAAGACCTCTGATATTCCATTGGAGTATGCAGAGGTTACAAGAGAGATGGAAGGGAAGCGGAGATAATTGTTGCACTTCGGACGACATCTTATAATGTCTCTTCTAGATCAGATGAATCACCAGAGAAGAAAGACGTATCCATCACGATTCTAGGAGGGGTTTCAGGGGGAGGTAATTGGATTACATCGTGTGTTTTGGATATCCTATGTAGTATGGAAGACGAGGAAGGAGATAGACCAATGGCTATATTATTTATAATTTCAGATTTGCCAGGAGATGTAATATGGGTTATTGCATCTTTAACAGGAATTGTTGTTGAAAGAGTGTGTGTTGATGAAGTATCAGAAGAGGAGTTAATAATATTAGTAAAAGAATCAGTAGGAGTTTTATGTTCGCTTAGAGAAGAGGTTAAGGGGGAAGAAATTTCATGTGTAGAAGTTTTATGACTAGTAGAAGATGACGTGGTTGAGGTGGTTGACAAGTGAATAGGGAGTAGTGGTAGGGAGGTTAGTAGGATTGTTAGATTTATTTAAATTAGTATCTTGTTGGCTTAAAGAGATAGGTTGTGAAATGATTGGGGAGGGTGAGAGAACAGTGTTAACTGTATTAATAATTATTGGAGCAGATTTAGAATTTTGACTAGATTTATTTCCAGAAGAAGTAGCTACAAAGCTAGGAGTAGTGATTGAGGGGGTGATGATATTTGACTGGGCTACTTAAGAAGAAATAGTGTTAATTCTAGCAGTTTGCGCGTAAGAAGGAACCGAAAGATTAGGGCGATTTTTATAAAATAATTTTTTCGCCTCGAATTGCGTGCATTTCTTCTGCGTTCTTATTTTTAAAATTTCTTTTTGCACTACAAAAGTTGGGCATGTTTTACTCCCAGGCGCATGTCCTGTAATTTGGCAATTAATACAATAAGATGAAATGCAGGGGGTGTTGTGAGGAAGAGCGTCAGAACAAGATTCACAATATTCCTCTGTAGCATTACAATGATTCTTGGTGTGTCCTAATCGTTGACACCTACGGCATCTTAAAGGATTCGGAAAGTACTCTCGAACTTCCACCCTCTCAAAACCAACAGTTAATTGACTGGGTAAATTATACAAATCAAAGGTTATAATTAGTAAACCCGACGGTTTACCAGTATTAGGCTTCTTCAATTGAACCACGTCTAGAACACCCTGATCTTGGAGACCTTCCTTAATCTCCTCAGGAGAAAGAAAAATTAGCGAAGAAGCATAAACTAGTCCTTTGCAGGTGTTTAAACTGCCATGCAAACTACATTTAATACTAATTTCATTGATATTAGTAGCTTTCAAAAATTTAGAAGCAATGGCAGCATTATCACAAAGGATAAGTAAGCTCCCATCCAGAAGAAAAGAGGAGTTAGTATAACGGGTGGAAATTTGGTCCACGCCTTTCTTGACTATAAAAACATTATGCTGATTCAAGGTTTTGGTAGATGTAGTGGATTGAATCACCACAAATTTTGGAGATGGAGAGGAAATAGATACAGAAGGAGGAAGTGCATTTGGGAAAACCACAGAATATTCGTTTGAAGAAGTGGTAGGTACTTTTAAAGCACGAGAACGTTTAGATTTTGGAGAACCGGAAGGAGAAGAGGTGGGATCTGGCTCTTTAGCCAAATTTGTTGGTGCTGGCCATGCCAGCTTATATAATATGTGATCAAAAGTAAGCTCTTTGTGATATACCAAAAAAAAATACCAAAAAAAAAAATAAAAAAAAAAAATAAAATACCAGGTGCCAAAAAGCAAAAAGAAAGAAAAGTTACCTGGTAAAGTAGTGCTCTAATAAAAATAATTTATATCGAATCGATATTAACAATCACTAGCGCTTTATCCAGATAAAAAATTAAGCGCCGCCTCGCTATAGACATGGGCTCACAGCCACACAAAAGTTCTTGTGAGATTAGTGTCCTATCACTGCAATAAAACTCACTGAATCGCCTTTCGAGTCAGGGGCCCGTGGCCGCCCAACTGTCATCGAAAAATAATTTCACTAATAGTTTCTTAAATACACAAAAAGTCACTGGGGGAAGGTAATAAGTTCACACGGGGTGCAGCCTCTAAGAAAGGTATCACACTGGCAGATTGGGGCTTCAAAATCAATTAAATTTTAATTTAAATTAAATTAATTTGAGGAAAAAAAAATCGGGCACGTCAAATCCCTTCGACGTTTCATGGCCAACCTGGGAAAAAAAAAAAATAATAATGCGTCCGAAAGGTTCGAAAGCCGAGATCGACACATTCTAAAATCCATATCTCCTAACCGGTTAATGTCACAAAATTAAAACAAAATAATCATATGTAGGTATACTAGGAGAATAGATTTCAAACAAATTTTTGAGAGGGGGCAGTGAAGTACGGGGGTGGGGGTTGAAAAACTTTAGATTACGTTATCTCACGAACCAATTTCACTAGAGAAATAAAATTTGGTTTCTGTATAAAGGCTGACAAATAAAGTTTGCTGAAAGTAAAATTTTTTAAGGGGGCGGTGGAGCATGGAAGTGGAGGGGGTAAGAATTTTTTTAAAAAATCAAGTCTCCTATCTCAAGAATAGTGTAAGATAGATGCTTACAATTTTTACCAGAAGTAGGCCTAATAGACAACCAGCAGAAATAAAAATTTGAGGGATGAGGGTGTAGAGGGTGAAGGTGAGGGAGGGTAAAAAGTAAAAAGTTATAATTTTTATATCTCAAAAACCTATAATGATATCAAGTTGAAACTTAGTATTTAGATAGAGCTATAGTAGTAGCATGGTTAAAAAATATAATTTTCTATAGGGGTAGAATGCCATGGCGGTGGAGGGGGGGGGTTTTTCCTAACTATAGAACGGCTTATGCTAGAAAGTTGAAATTCGGTATGTGTATGTAACTCAACTAGAAAAGTAATTTTGTTTAAAAAAAATTTCAAATATCCATTGGGGTTCGGAAGGGGGACAAAAAAAATGATCAGTGAAAATGGAATGCATATATTTTCACGATTTTCGTCATATCTATTAGGTCTTTCCAAATATTGAATTCATTTTTATTCTACGGCTTCTTCATATAAATACCTAGAAAGTGTTTTCAGGATTTTTTGAAATTCGACCACCAAGGTGGTGTAAAGGGGATGTATACATTTTCACGAATTCAGCCTTATCCCTCAGGCCTGACTAGATATCGAATAACTTTTCACTTCCACGGGCTTATTTAATAATCACTTAAAACACATTTTCAAGTTTTTTCCTTTTTCAACCCCATCGGATTGGTTTTTACTTCCTCTGGCTTTCTTTATATATATCAAAAAACTCATTTCAGGATTTTTGGATATTCAACCCCAAAGTGGGTGCAAGGGAGTTGCATATGTTTTCACAAATTCTATCATATTTCTTAGTTCTAATGAGATATCGAATTAATTTTTACTTCCCAAAGCTTCCTACATAATCGTTAAAAAGTTGATTTCAGGATGTTTGATATTTAACTCCAATAGGACGTAAGACTTTCGACATATTTCTCAGGATTGATAAGATATTAGATTGGTTTGCACTTCCACAGACTTTTTATATAATCGTCTACAAACGCATTTCCGATTTCATGTAATGGCCCAAAACGAAATCACGAAAAACCTTCTAATGGCGTAACAACTGATACTAGAACTAGACCTCGTCCCGGAGTATATATATGAGATATATGTGGCAGCGGCGTAAGTATTCTAGCGCGACCCCATTCTAACCGCTTCCCGCACTTTTTTTTAAGGTTTTCAGTCACATAGTAACCTACACCGCATCTCAGAATTAAACTCGTTCCGAACTTCTACCCAAAAAATAATAAATTTGCGCCCAGACTGTTGGCAGATTTTTTATTTAAAACTCAAGCTCGCAACATCAAAAATTATATCTGATTGATTTTTGCCTGAATGATTTTTTTTTTAATAATTTTTTCTCGCCGATTTTAGTGAATTGTGTGGAGTGTTTTCTACCCGTGTTGACCACAAGTAGCCGACACCCCACACACCCTCTTCCTAGAGAAGGGTTAATGGTCCTTCTCAATATCGTTTCGTCATGAACCCGACTGTGACCTGGTTCGCATTTACGCGTTTGGGTATTTTCGCGGAGTCTTGAGACGGATAAGTAAGAGAATTGCAAGAGGGTTTCAGGCGGTCGATTGAAACGTTCTTCTCTTTGCCATTTAAAGCCAGTGTGAAGAACTTTTCATGTCGTTTCAGTGCCTTTAGGTTAGGTTAGGTATCAGTGGCGGCTTAAAAACCTCGCATAGACCCTCGAGGGTCCATAGCGATACCACATAAAAAGGAGACCCAATGTGCCTAAGGTAGGTGCGCTTGTGTGTCGATCTGTGTTGAGAGTTCCTCGTTCAAATCAAAGGTCCCTGTTGCCGTAGCAAAGTTTAGCAGGCTCTGCATGCTGCTACGCGAGACTTGTCCAAGATTTGCGAAAGACGGTGCACCTAGAGCCTTCACCCGTCTCCTAGCCAGAGCCGGGCAGCTGCACAGGAGGTGTTCTAGTGTTTCCCGTTCCGCGGGAAGTTTGCAGTTCCTGCAAATATCGTTAGTGATTAGCCCCAATCTGTACGCATGCGCCCCAATCAGGCAATGGCCGGTAAGAATACCGACTAAAGTTGCGCATTGCGCCCTTGGTAGTGCTAACAAGAGTTTAGTACTTTTCTCGTTGTGAGTGTTCCACATTTGCTTCGTGGTTCTGGAGGTTGGCGTAGCCTGCCACCTGGCCTCGGACCGGCTTACCATCTTCCTCTCTAGGAAGTTGTAAATAACGTTAAGAGGCGGTGGAACCGAGACCGCGGCTTCCTGCCCAAGGTTTGCACCTATTTTAGCAAGACCGTCGGCGAGTTCATTACCTAAGAAACCACTGTGCCCTGGAACCCAGCAGAGCTCCACTTTCCTATTTGAGCACAGTTTCTGTAAAGCGCGTCGACAGTTGAGTACCGCCTTAGATTTGATAGTACAGGATTTCAGAGCCATTAAGGCTGCTTGGCTATCCGTATAGATACAAACTGCCTTATCCCTTATTCGCGATTTGTGAGCTATCTCCGCCGCCTTCTGAATCGCCAGTACCTCCGCTTGGAAAATACTGCAATTATTCGGCAGTCTGTAGCTAGAGTTCGTTGGAAGATCAAAAGAGTGCACGGCTGCGCCCACTCCGTCTTCCATCTTTGAACCGTCCGTATAGATGTTAATCGACCCCGCAGAGTCACCGGTTCTTGCCTCCCAGTATTCCCTGCTTGGTATGTTTACGGCGTACTTCCTGTCAAACCAGAGCTTAGGATCTGCGTAGTCCGTAGCCTCTGCTGGAGGTAGGCTGAAGTTACTGTGCCCGTATGGACATGTTTTGAGCTGGTTTGACTCTCTGAGTCTTAGGGCGCATTTGCCTACCACATATTTAGCGAACAGGTCAATAGGTGGCAGAGAAAGGAGTACGTTGAGAGAGTCTGAAGAAGTGGTGCGAAGGGCGCCTGTTATCCCCAGACAAGCCTGTCTCTGTACCTTTTCCAACTTTTTCCTGTAAGTTACTTTATCGAGTATTGGCCACCATACTAGCAGACCGTATAATAGGATTGGTCTTACAACAGCCGTGTAGATCCAGTAAGTGATTTTTGGCTCTAGACCCCACCTCCTACCGAACATTCTTTTGCACGCGTAGAAAGCGATGGTTGCTTTAGCCACCCGCTCTTCCGTATTGAGTTTCCATGTCAGCTTGCTGTCCAGGGTTACTCCTAGATATCTGGCATGGCCTTTTAGGGTTAGCTCAGTGTTACCGATCTTGGGCAGCTTAAACTGTTGAGACTTAGTTCTCCTAGTAAAAAGAACCAGTTCTGTTTTTGATGGGTTAACATTGAGTCCTCTGGTTCCCGACCAGTATAGTAGCTTGTTTAGAGCCCGCGTTGTAAGTTCAGACAGCGTGCTTGTGTACCTGCCTGATACCAGTATCACCACGTCATCGGCATAGGCTACACAATCCACCCCCGAGTCGTTAAGTTCCTTCAGTGCCCCATTTAAAGTGAGTATCCACAAAAGTGGTGATAATACCCCTCCCTGTGGAGTACCTTTATTTGTAATTTTGTGGGAACGAGCACTACCCCATTCCGACGATATAGACCTGCTTCTAAGCAGTGTCACGATCCATTTACTTATAGTACTGTGGACGTTTGCAGAGCCCAGAGCCTCAACAATTGCCTCTGTAGTAACATTGTTGAAAGCCCCTTCTATATCCAAAAAAGTTCCCAATGTGAACTCCTTGTACTCTAGCGATCTTTCGATTTTACCCACAACCTTATGCAGAGCCGTGTCCACCGATTTTCCTTTGATGTACGCGTGTTGGGCCTTTGAAAGATGGTTAGGATCTATGGTGTCCCTGATATAACCATCTAGTATCCTTTCCAATGTCTTGAGAGTAAAGGATGTCAGGCTGATAGGTCTGTAATCCTTCGGATTAACGTGACTACTTTTACCCGCTTTCGGTATAAAAACCACTCGAGCGTTCCTCCATGCCTCGGGCACGTAGTTGAGTTTTAGGCAACCCTTAAAAATCGCCTGGAGCCATGGAATCACTAGATCCTCTACATTTTGTAACATGGCCGGTATAATTCCATCCGGTCCAGGCGACTTGTAGGGGTCGAATGAGCTGATAGCCCACCTTACCCTGCTGGCTGTAAAGAGCCCTGGGATGCTCGCCAAGGGCGAGTTCCCCACTGCTGCATTGTGCATATGGTCAGGATCTCGGCAGCCCGGAAAATGAGCGCTTAAAAGGGCTTCCAGTGTTTCCTTGCTGTCCTTCGTCCAACTACCATCCATCCCTCTCAGCAGAGCGGGCGGGGTTGGATTCTTAGATATAAGCTTCCTGAGTCTAGAGGCTTCTGACGTTTTCTCGATTTGGCTGCAGAAATTTCTCCAGCTGTCACGCTTCGACTTTTTCAGCTCCCTCTTAAAGATTTTTAGCAAGTTTCTGTATTCGGCCCACACTTCCGTTTGATTGGTGCGCTTCGCCAGGTTAAAGAGTTTTTGGACCTTCCGCCGAGACTCTCCCAATTCCTTGCTCCACCAAGGAGGTTGGGATTTCCCCGACGGTTTCCTACGAGGGCACGCCTTTTCGAAGGCTTTGTTCAAAGTGTTAGTTAAGAAGTTTGTAGTATATTCCAGCGTGCGTGCATTCCAAATATGTTCAGGCACCCTACCCTCGAGTCTGTTCCTTACTGTATTTGAAAACAACGCCCAATTTGTTTTTGCCGGATTTCTGTACGTAGAGATATTGGTACTAAGACCCGACGCCACTACGAACCCTATGTACCTGTGGTCCGAGAAAGATGGTCTATCCAAGACCATCCAGCTCTCCAGACGACAGCCGTCCGTATCCGTATGCAGCGTCAAATCGAGTACGTTTTCGCTGGTTGGACCCTTGTATGTTGGTGTGTCCCCGCGGTTACCGATTAGTAGGTTAGTATTGAGAATAAAGTGTAATAAAGACTCACCCCTTTCGTTAATATCCCTACTTCCCCATATTGTGTGATGTGCGTTCGCGTCACTGCCGACTACTAGGTTGAAATGCCTTCTAGTAGCTTCTGACACTAGCGTCTGCAGCTCCACTGGAGGAGAGGGCCTATCATGTGCCATATATGCCGAAGCGATAAGCAGCGGCTGCTGTCCACTCGCTCCCTCTATCAGCGCCACCGTCAAATCATTCGTGCTGTAATTAGATGTCAGAAAAGCATTAAGGTTCTTTTTGGCCATAATGGCCGACCGTTTCTTACCTTCCTTTTGAGAGAAAATCGTATGGTAGTTTCGTGACGCCAGTCCCCTGATGGCTCCGTTGCCAGAGATCCAAGGTTCCTGGATGAGCGCCACATCGTAGTTCCCTTCTTCAAGGGTGAGAAGTAGCTCAGCCGAAGCTAAGCTACTATGGTGCAGGTTGATCTGAATCAGACGTAGCATCCTGGGGATCTATGCCTGTCCGATTTCGTACTGAGACCTGGGTAAGAGTAGCGTCCGGATCCAACGTCTCAGAATCGCTCCCTAACTCCTTATTTAGTGATATGTTTGTGGCGGCCGCGGTCAGGATATCCATCCCCAGGTCCCTCTCCACTTCGTTGGTCCCGAGAGTGTTCACATTTCCATCTTTGGAATGGCGCTTCTTAAGACGCAAGTAAACACTTCCGATGCCCCAAGCCATTTTCCCGAAGCGGGGATAAAGAAGATCCTCAGCCTTCTCATTAATCTGGAGGATGATTTCCTGCCCCCCATCCTTGGCCACCGGCTCATTAACCTTGATGACCCTCCAGTCATCGGTGGGAATGTCGGGATTCTGCCTCTGGATCAGCTTAAGAGCAGTCTCTGCAGGTAAGACCCTTGGCAGAAATACCTTTGCCTTCGGCACGGATGGTATGAGTGCTCTGTCCACTATCTCCAGCTTCGCATTTTCCCAGAGGGGTTCCAGAGAGATGACGGTCTTTTTACACCAATCAAGTGTAAACTCGTCGTTACACTTGATTATTTTAACCTCGTTGAACCACCCTGCCCCATCGAATGTAGGCATAGGTTTGTCCAAGTTGGCCTCCATGAATGACACCAGTTCGTCCAGCAGTCTCATCTCCACGGATTTCCACTTTTCCAGACTGATCCTTCCAAGTTGGTCACTATGGTCGACGAGTGCGACAATAAGATGTCGTTTGAGGACATCCGCTACCGACTGACCTTTTGGGCCTGACGTGGATGCCTGTGCCGAGAGCTCTGCTTGTCCAGTCTTAGACTTTTTGGTCGACAAAGGGAGTGGGCTCTCCTCGGTCGACCGCTGCCTCTTGCTGGCAAGCTTCGCGTTTACCTGCTCCTCCACTTTGTTGCAGAATTTTGGATCACTGCTAGCAAAGCCCTTGCGTCCCTCAATGAAGGCTCTGCCTTTGCGGATGGTTTCTCTGGCCCAGCATAGATCCTTCATCTCACTAGGAGTGAGGTCTTTTCTGTCGCCGAGTCTCGCATCACACTTCAGCGCGGCCTTGTATTGCGCGAACGCCCTCCGTTTCTCCCGCGAAGTGTTGGACCCAGAAGTCATAAGCTGCTCGGTGTCCTCCGTCCTATTGGACCCAGAAGACATATGTTTCTTGGTGTCCTCCAACCTCTTGGGAGACCGTAAGAGGCGCTCTTCTTCTTCGGTGTTAGTCGTCTTGGCACTGTCCTGATCCGAATCTCGTTCAGTATCGGAAGTGTCCAACACGCACTTGAGAACGTTGGAACCAGTAGCGTGACCACTAGAACAGCCTGATTCCATCACTGAACTAATTGTGCTAGCAGTAGCAACACCACTCGTACGACCTGCATCAAACATCGTACGAGTTGACTTCGTGTAGCCGCTGGCGACACAGGAGGTTTCACCCCCCGAGCCCTCGCCGGTAGTCGCAGCTACGCCTCCTACCGACATTTGGGTAGACATCCCTACCCGAGTTTTTTTTCCATAGTCGACCTCCATAACTCCATAAACATCCGTTTGGGCTTTCTTTACCGTCTGCCAGCCCTAAAAGACAAAGAGCTCTAACACTTTACGACCTTTCCTCCCCGGCATTGACGGCCAGAGAGGGGTTAGCCACAGTGTATAACCTAACCTAACCTTGCCATTTAAAGCCAGTGTGAAGAACTTTTCATGTCGTTTCAGTGCCTTTGTTCGTAGTAATTATTCTCAATGAGTATTACTGAACTAAATAATTCTTATGTAATTAGATTTTTATTAAACAAACTGTTAAAATTCAATTCTTGATTAACAGCTTTTTCAAGTAAATGAAAATTATCAAAGATCGTTAAATTACTGAATTTAGTCGTCGATTATATTTACTTCCAAAATTATCACTGATTAATTTTTTCTATAATGACATATATTTTTCAATAATTTTTTCTCATCGAATAGTTGATTTTTGTGAATTGTGTAGAGTGTTTTCTACCTGTGTTGCCCACAAGTAGCCAACACCCCACACACCCCCTTCCTAGAGAAGGGTTAATGATCCTTCTCGATATCGTATCGTCGTGAACCCGACTGTTACCTGGTTCGCATTACGTGTGCTGGAGTTGAACTCTGCGTGAAATTTACGCGTTTGGGTATTTTCGCGGGGCCTTGAGACGGATAAGTAAGAGAATCGAAAGAGGGTTTCAGACGGTCGATTGAAACGTTCTTCTCTTTGCCATTTAAAGCAAGTGTGAAGAACTTTTCGTGTCGTT
Source organism: Beris morrisii (assembly GCA_951812415.1). NCBI lineage: Eukaryota > Metazoa > Arthropoda > Insecta > Diptera > Stratiomyidae > Beris > Beris morrisii. The sequence goes on along the minus strand of OX638312.1, from coordinate 63,878,189 downwards.
TCAGTACCTTGAACGGACCTTCGTAAGGCGGTTGAAGAGATTTCCTCACTTGGTCCTGGCGTACAAACACATGAGCACAGTCTTTAAGTGAGTTAAAGACAAATGTGCTCGTAGATGTGTGTGAAGTAGGTGATTGTGGTTTCACCGAACGCATGACCTCCCGCAGCCTTTGCACATAGTCACCAGGTGATATTGTGTGAGTGGTGTTTGTGTCCGAATGTATGAGTTCGTACGGCAAACGAAGATTTTGGCCATAAACCAGTTCAGCTGGAGTGGCATCAGCGTCTCCTCTGATGATGGAGCGAAGCCCGAGAAGGATGAATGGTAGTACGCGAGTCCATCCTTCTGATGCTTTGCAGATCAAGTAGTCTTTGAGTACCCGATGCCATCGTTCTAGCATACCATTTGCTTTGGGGTTGTAAGCAGTCGTTCTGCTTCGTTTGAACCCCAAAACCCTGCCCAACTCTGCGAACAGTTGAGCTTAGAATTGTACTCCTTGGTCAGTCACAATTGTGAGTGGAGTTCCGTATCGCGGAATGTATTCCCTGACCAGCGAGGTAGCAACAGTGGATGCTCGAATGTCCGCAATTGGATATGCTTCTGGCCATCTACTAAATCGATCGATGACAGTAAGACAGTAACTGAAGCCTTCCGAAGTTGGAAGCGGTCCAACCAAGTCGATGTGAATATTGGTGTACTTTGCAGTTACTGGCTCGAAGGAGCCGAGAGGACTCTTCACATGTCGCGAGATTTTAGATTTGCCACACGCTATGCATTATCTGCACCAATTGTGGGAATCTTTGTTGATTGAGGGCCAGACGAACTTTCCAGCCAAAAGCCTAGTTTTTGCTTTGGCACCTGGATGAGTCGTACCATGTACCACATCGAAAATCTTCCTGCGCAACGTCGCAGGTATGTATGGTCGCAAAGTCTTTTGCGACGCGTCACACCATAGTTGCTGGGAGGAATTTTCAATGTTAATTGGTAACATTTTCAGACTCGTTGAATTTTTGACGGAAGTTAACTCCTCATCAATCAGTTGCGCGTCCGCTATCTGAGCATAATCCACCGTCGATGGGATTATGAGCTCGTTGATGCGGGACAATGCGTCAGCGACAACGTTATCCACACCAGATATGTGACGTATATCCGTCGTGAACTGACCGATGAGGTCCAGATGCCTAAGTTGGCGTGGAGACGCCTTTTCCGAGTTTTGCTTGAAAGCGAAGATAGTGGTTTGTGATCAGTGAATAGCGTGAAAGTTCTGCCTTCCAGCATGAACTTGAAGTGATTTATGGTAACGTAAGCTGCCAAAAGCTCGCGATCATACGCACTATATTTCCGCTGTGCCGCAGAAAGTTTTTTCGAGAAGAATGCCAAAGGCTGCGAGGCATTCGATAATTTCTGCTGTAACACAGCCCCGATGGCTGTGTCCGAAGCATCGACCACAAGCGAAAGTGCTGCCGAGGAAGAAGGATAAGCTAGGGTCGCAGCTTGCGCTAATTGCTTTTTACAGCAATCGAAGGCTTCCAAAGACTCAGGGCTCCATTGAAGTTCCGACTTATAGCGTTTCTTTTTACTACCTTCCGTGAACTTATCTAAAATAGATTGAGACGAGGCAGCGTGCGGTATGAACCTTCGGTAGAAGTTCATCATACCGAGAAAACGCCTCATCTCGTGAACGGTAGTTGGTTGCGGATAGGAGACTATGGCTTCGACTTTTGAAGCAATTGGACGAATTCCATTTGCGTCAATGGTGTGTCCTAAGAAATCTACCTGAGCTTTTACGAAATGGCATTTCGCGAAGTTTATGACCAAACCGTGCATTTCAAGTCGCTGAAAAAGCGTTTCGGGATGAACGAAATGCTCTTCCTCTGACTTTGAGGTGATCAAGATGTCGTCAATGTAAACGAAACAAAAATCTAGATCCCTCAAAGTAGAAAAAATAAACCTTTGAAAGGTTTGTGCAGCATTGCGCAAACCAAACGTCATTTGCACGAACTCATATAAACCGAAAGGTGTCGTGATCGCCGTCTTTGGAACGTCATCCTCGTTCAGAGGTATCTGATGATATGCACGTTCCAAATCGACTGTGGAGAAAACTGAACAGCCATTAAGTTGCTGGGCAAAATCCTGGACATGCGGGATCGGATATTTATCCGGGACTGTTTGAGCGTTAAGTGCCCGGTAGTCACCGCAACTTCCATCCTTTTTACGGGCCATGTGAAGTGGTGAGGCCCATGGACTGTCGGATGGTCTGCAAATGCCACGATCAACCATTTTACCAAACTCAGCCTTCGCAATCGCAAAGCGAGTGGGTGAGAGACGTCGCGGTTTCGAGAAGTTTGGTCGCATTTCTGTGACGATAAAATGGCGGACCGTGTGCATTTTCGACGTGTTTTCTTTGTTTGCGTGTAAAATGTTTTTATAATTGTTAAGCAGTGCTGTAACCCGAGGGTTCTCGTGCTTGGTCGCTAGGACAGATAATTCTGTGGAAGGTCCCTTCAAAACCTGACCGATGGCTGAACTGACGTTGGTAAGCGGATCGATCAGACAGCGTTGTCTGAGATCGACAACCAAACCAAGGAGGATGGAGGATGGAGGATGGAGGATGGAGGATGGAGGATGGAGGATGGAGGATGGAGGATGGAGGATGGAGGATGGAGGATGGAGGATGGAGGATGGAGGATGGAGGATGGAGGATGGAGGATGGAGGATGGAGGATGGAGGATGGAGGATGGAGGATGGAGGATGGAGGATGGAGGATGGAGGATGGAGGATGGAGGATGGAGGATGGAGGATGGAGGATGGAGGATGGAGGATGGAGGATGGAGGATGGAGGATGGAGGATGGAGGATGGAGGATGGAGGATGGAGGATGGAGGATGGAGGATGGAGGATGGAGGATGGAGGATGGAGGATGGAGGATGGAGGATGGAGGATGGAGGATGGAGGATGGAGGATGGAGGATGGAGGATGGAGGATGGAGGATGGAGGATGGAGGATGGAGGATGGAGGATGGAGGATGGAGGATGGAGGATGGAGGATGGAGGATGGAGGATGGAGGATGGAGGATGGAGGATGGAGGATGGAGGATGGAGGATGGAGGATGGAGGATGGAGGATGGAGGATGGAGGATGGAGGATGGAGGATGGAGGATGGAGGATGGAGGATGGAGGATGGAGGATGGAGGATGGAGGATGGAGGATGGAGGATGGAGGATGAAGGATGGTCGATGGAGGATAGATGATAGAGGATAGAGGATAGAGGATAGAGGATAGAGGATAGAGGATAGAGGATAGAGGATAGAGGATAGAGGATAGAGGATAGAGGATAGAGGATAGAGGATAGAGGATAGAGGATAGAGGATAGAGGATAGAGGATAGAGGATAGAGGATAGAGGATAGAGGATAGAGGATAGAGGATAGAGGATAGAGGATAGAGGATAGAGGATAGAGGATAGAGGATAGAGGATAGAGGATAGAGGATAGAGGATAGAGGATAGAGGAGTAGTAAGAACCACACTTACCTATCATTTTAGCATTACGCCAGTACAGAACAGCAATACTGAAGTGAGGTCAAAATAAAATGGAAATAGTGTTGTTGTACCACGGCCGTTTGGACCAGCTGGTATGGTCTTTGGAAATTAGGTCATATAAAACAGGAAATCTGTTTGTTTCTGATTGGTTCTTTCGGAATGAGGTTATTTGTTTGTTTTTTAGAGGGATGGGAGTGTAAGTGGGATAGCTATACTTGTGTGGAAATAAACAGGTTATCAGCATGTTTCTTGTTTTGTAGAGTCATGAAGGTGTGAATGGGTTGGATGAGAGGAAGTGAATATGCATCTTGCTTCACTGGTTAAACTAGATTTGAGTTTGTTGTCATCATGTATCATGGCGGAAAGTTTGTTATTACCACGTGCTCATGATTACATGTGCTTCGAACTGAAGTGGTTTTTCTTTGCGACGATCTCATATGATTCGTGCTTGTTTTGGCGGAAAGTTTGTTATTACCACGTGCTCATGATTACATGTGCTTCGAACTGAAGTGGTTTTTCTTTGCGACGATCTCATATGATTCGTGCTTGTTTTGGCGGAAAGTTTGTTATTACCACGTGCTCATGATTACATGTGCTTCGAACTGAAGTGGTTTTTCTTTGCGACGATCTCATATGATTCGTGCTTGTTTTGGCGGAAAGTTTGTTATTACCACGTGCTCATGATTACATGTGCTTCGAACTGAAGTGGTTTTTCTTTGCGACGATCTCATATGATTCGTGCTTGTTTTGGCGGAAAGTTTGTTATTACCACGTGCTCATGATTACATGTGCTTCGAACTGAAGTGGTTTTTCTTTGCGACGATCTCATATGATTCGTGCTTGTTTTGGCGGAAAGTTTGTTATTACCACGTGCTCATGATTACATGTGCTTCGAACTGAAGTGGTTTTTCTTTGCGACGATCTCATATGATTCGTGCTTGTTTTGGCGGAAAGTTTGTTATTACCACGTGCTCATGATTACATGTGCTTCGAACTGAAGTGGTTTTTCTTTGCGACGATCTCATGTGTTTCGTACTTGTTCTTGTTGTGTTAGAGCCGGTGTTATGTTCTGGGTGCCTGTTGTACCTTTTCCATTGCATTCGTATATATGAGATTATTGCATATGATGAAATAACTGTATCGCATGTGTTGTAAATTCGTATTAAAAAACAAACAGAAAATGGTACTGCAGGTATCTTTGGAATGTACCAGTAATACACGGTGTACTTAATTTTGATTTCCGATATTCTGGGGAATGAAACAAATTCTCAGTTTTTATTTTTATTGTTTTTATTGAAATTATATAAAGTTCATGTAGATAACATTATTCTAGTTACATAATTGATTTTCTTAATTAAAATAGTTTTTAGTAATTCCTCCATTTGAAAAATCCTACGCTGAAACCTGAGTCGGTCTAATACATTTTTTTGCCAATTACTCTGCCTACTACTTCTATATGCATACTCCCAGGCAATCATGTATTTGACCGAAACATGATCGGAAAAGTGGACATGTTTATAATCCGTAGATGACATAGTAGAGGTTGATTAATTCAATCGTCAGGAAAAATATCAGGATTAACAGGGCAAGCAGTTGCGTTACGGTAGAAAGTGATGGCAGGTAGGATTTGTATGATTTTTTAATCGGTTTATCATATGGTCCGCAAACATCCTTACCGCTAACAAACACACAATCTGGAGACAGGCGTAAATGTTCAGCTTCCACATCAGATGGTGAAGAAGATGCACTCATTATCAGAGAACAGAAGAAGCACTTGACGTAATCCTTTAAGTTGGTGTAAAAGAAGCCGCTTTTCACAAGTTTAACCACTTTCCTCTCCTCTAGATCCAAATTCTTGAACGTCTTTAGGCGATCGTATTCATGTCTTAAGTTCATCATGGTGACTGAAAATCCAAATGTTACAGAACATCTTTTATATCAATCCAGGAATTATGGTGGGATGTAAAACCAAGCCATTTTACAAGCACGCGATCTTTTCTTCGTTTTAAAACCTTCTCTACGAGATATACATCGGGATGCTTGACCTTTGTCAATTCTGTCTCATAGAAGCCCCCCTGGATAATGTTGCCTTGATAATCCTCAATTGAATATGTCCGTGGCTGCGTTTTTCTTACTTGCTTTATCTTGAATATCTCTGTCGACCAGTTAGGTGTGTAACCTTTTTCAAAGACATGTTTGTACTTGCTTATTCGAACATGATTACCGATTTTATATTTAGGTTTTGAAATAACCTTAACTTTCCTATAGAAGGAAGACAATAAATGAATCTCGTTTGATGTTTTGACATCTATAGGCCTCATTTTAATAGTACGGTGTTTTGTCTTGTTGTACTTAATAAGTAGCTTAGGTAATATGTCGACCCAGTGATAATTTCCCTTCATGCTGAATTCTTTCCACATGATATTTTTCAATGTTCGATTAAACCTCTCGACAATGGAGGCTTTCAACGCACTGAATGTAGAGTAATGGTTTATCTCATAATGTTTCATCATCTGACGAAATACTTTGTTAAAAAACTCTGTACCGTCATCGGTTTGTAAGTTTCTAGGCACACGTCTTTGTTTGAAAATTTTTTCCATAGCCTTTGCTACAACATCTGCACTCTTATTTTTAATGGGGAAAGCCCATGCATATTTAGAAAAGGTGTCGATCACTGTCAAAAGAAACTTAAAACCTTGATTTTGAGATGAGAATGCACTCATGTCAACCAGATCCGCTTGCCATAAATCATCTATGCCCCTGATGGTAACCCGTCGACGAGTGAATCGTCTACGTGCGGGTCTGTGCAGCTCATTAACAACTTGTCGTCTACTCATCTTGCTAAAGTTATAAATATTCCTCACGGCATTATATAGAATATCGATATCAACTCAGAGACATGATACAATTTAGGCACCCGTTCACAATGATGATTGCAGGCCCTTCCGGGTGTGGTAAAACAACCTTTATAGAAAATCTTCTTACGAGCGGTGCAATGATTCATCCGCAGGTGAAAAAAATCATGTGGTGTAATGCGGAGCAGCATGCTATACCTGCATTGAAGTCACTAAAAAATATAGAGTACTTAAGCTCAATTCCTGAAGAATTCCCAAACGATTCTAATGAGCCAATATTAATAGTGCTGGATGATATGATGCTAAATGCGTTTTCAAGACAAGTATGCGAACTGTTTACAAAGGGTTCCCATCATCGCAATCTTTCTGTTATTTTAGTAACACAGAATGTATTTCATCAAGGGAAATTTTGTCGTGATATATCGCTAAATTGTAAATACATGGTGTGTTTCAAAAATCCCCGCGACAAAAGCCAATTTCATCATCTGGCTAAACAAATATATCCTGAAGACAGTTCCGAGCTTATGCGAATATATAAAGGAATTACGCAACGGCCACATAGTTATTTAATGGTCGACTTAACACAAGATATAAATGATATATTGAGATTTAGGACGGATATATTTAATAAAAATTTTTTAACGTGTTACTGTTCGACTGATAGTCTAAGAGAAGAGAATGGTGTGTCGAATGAAAAGATTGAAGGACAACAGGCATATGTTGTACGTGCTTAAAAACGCCAGTCCTTGTCTGAGGAAAGCTATATTAAAGTCAGCCGATCCGGAGGTGATTAAAACTCTTTGTGAGGTCACTCTGAATACATTAAACGGGAATCATTCGCCTCACCGGAAAATATATTCTCAGCTTTGTAAATTTAAAAAGAGCATGCGCAAGTTGGTAGATGCTAAACAGTCTGTGCCACGACAGCGTAAAGTATTAATTCAAAACGGAGGATTTCTGCCAATACTCTTAGGAAGTGTTCTATCAGGAGTTATAGGATCGCTAATTGAAAAATATGCGTAGAGCCAATCATCTAAATAAAATGCTTCTGCTCCCCCCAGAAGTGTATGAAAATCTAAAAGATACGATTGAAGATACAAATAGTCAAAGTTTGTTTGATAAAGCTATTAACAAGATATTGAGAAGTAAGAATACTGACGATAAAAACAAATGGTATCAATACCGGAACGAGCTTATAAAATTTTTTAATACACGACGCGGGAATAACATCTTTCTAGATATAAAGTCAAAAACTAATCCACTCTTTGATCAGTCAAACCGACGGCGTTATAGAAATATGCGTGACAATACTACTCAAACGAAAATCAAATTTAGCGATGAAAAATCAACACAATCTTCACCTATGCGGGGAGAGGAGATATTTGAATCAATGATAGATTTAACCCCACCAAAAGAAGAAATGACATCCAGATTCAAGAGACGACTATCGGCAAGTGGTATTGCAAAAACTCTTAAGCCACCACCAAAATTCTTGAAAAGAGTGAATGTAGAAGATCATGCGCCGGGAAAAGATTATAAGGTGATAACTGGTGATGACGGAATAACTCAATATACAGTTCCGTTTGACATGAGTGTTGACGAGCTGGATGAGGTTTTCAATAAATATGATAGGGAGAGCGGTAATACTGGAGCCGATGTGCTAGTTGAAGATACAGCACATGGTGAAGAAAGTCCACAGGCTGAAGAAATCTTAAATATGGAAACCCAGCCTATATTAGGACGTGCGGCGATTAACCTTCCCATTAGACGAGTTGCTAGACAGAGTGAAAGGCTTAGGAATAAGTCAGAGAGTAGTACGAACAGGCCTAAACCGAATTGGGATAGACTTTAAAATGCCTATGACAATAACAGATAAAGAGTTCTACATATGCCTGCTAAGCAACAGTTCTCTAGATACTTATCCGGAAAATACCCTATCCTCATTTGAGAATATACTACCCAGTACATGCAAGTTTGGCAGCGATTGGAGTGTTGGAATAGCTGAAATCGCATTACCAAGACGAAAAATAGAGAAGAGTGTATCGGTTAGTCGGCCTAAACGTTCCACCCGATATAAAGATGAAGAAGGTGGACAGAGAAATAAGCGTTTTCGTCGCTCAGACAAATCGGAAAAGAAATCAGATCCTCATTCCAGAGAAATAAGGGTTTCATTATGGGGGCCTGATAACACGAAATTAATTTGGTCTGATATCGATTTACAAAAGTTGTGCTATGCGGGCAACGATATTAATTTCTCGACATTCTTAACATCATTTTTAACGGCGTTCCAGCCTAAATACAAAAAACCATACATGACCTATATTAAACAGGATATTTACAGACGTATTAGAAATGATAAGGACAGTGGGGATATCCCTGATAATAGTGAAAAAAAAATAGCCGGAGAGTTTTGTTTACATATTTACCAATGGGAGAAAGTTGCGGTAAAGGTTTATTTGGAGATGGGTACACATTTCAAATCATGGGTAACCTTTTTTAATTACATAATCGGACAGATTCCGAGATCGCGCAGAAAACACGATGCATTACTAGAAATGCTTGATGATTTTATATTGCCTGAGGTACCAGGAGATCGTCATAAAGTTCCACCCCCAACATCTCATACATTTCATCTAAAAGATCACGGTGTGGTGCTTAAACTGAAACTATCGATTACATATCCGATTAACGTTTCAGACTTCATTGCTTTATTATTGAGTGGTATAGAATACGATAAGGATATCCTTACGGAAAAGGCTAAATCTTTACACATATCCGAAGATATGGCAAAATTTAACGATGTGCTGGCGTCAATTCGACAATCAATAAAAGATGCCGCGAAAGAAGTAGCCGCAGATATATTACCTGACACTTGGGTTACGTTAGAAGGAACAGCTCTAAAAATACCTTATAGAGAAGCTGACGGCACTACAGACACAACATCGGTAACAGTTGATCTGAGTACAACCGACAAAATTGGTGACTTCTTCGTAGAGACATTTTTAAAAACACCAGTTGATAAACGTGATCCAGAATTGATTGACGAGACAATAAAGGAATCAAAAGCAATTACGACTATTATCAAGGAAAAGGGAACAACTAGTCCTGAAGCAGAAAAGGCAACCCCCCCTATAACATCTGATTCTGAGACACGAAAGCTAATTCCTCCGAAAACATCTGATCGCGAGGCAGATGAGGCACCCTTGCCGAAAAGATCTTACAGAGCTACAGACGAATGTAACGAATTCAACTTAATTCATGTTTACACGGATATTATTAGACCTAGAATTATAGGATGCAAATTGGTGCGGAATCTTCGAGTGATCCCTCTTGAAGAGTGTGACAGTGTTTTCAGATTTGATCACGTAGAGTACTGTCCACTGGAGAAGACCTTTATCGAAAGCATCTCTATAAAAATTACAGACCAGCAAGGTAAATTAGTTAACTTTGAATCGTCTTTTAAGCCTACCTATATAATGCTCCACTTCAGACGGATATAAGAAAGCTATAAATATTCACATACTACAGATAGCTGCATAGTGCTAATACACATTTTATGTGGCATGCTTGTTTAATGAGATGAATGCGCACTACACACGGTATTACCTTATACAGAGTGGGGGTAAATTATCCGATATAGGAGAACTGTATCGATCGCCTCTTGTGTACCAGCGTGGGAGAGGAATCGGAAGTTTTTTTAGCGGCCTGATACGCTATTTACAACCGATATTTTCATCAGGAGCAAAGGCTGTAGGAAAACAGGTTATTAACACAGGGAAGTCAATCTTTCAAGAAGTCGGGAGTAAGCCTATCAAGCAGATTTTGAAGGAGCAGGGAAAAACTGCACTACATGAGCTAGCTCAAAAAGGTATAAATAAAATGTTTGATGCTATGGACGGCAGAGGGAATCGAATGCCTATAAAAAGAGTTAATCCGTACACAAGCATGCAGACAAGAAGTTCAGCTAAACGCAAAAGACGTACTAAAGTAAGGAAATCGACGTCTTCGATCAGAAAAAAGAAAACTGTGAAAAAGCGTCGTAATTTGAAAAAACGTGTGTTGGATATATTTGATAGATAATTCGATGGCGATGCTTAAAGAATGTATGAATTCTGAATTGGACCTTTTTGCCTCACTACCAGTTCAGAGTAATATTTTAAAAACTGAAGAAGTTGCTTACAAACCTATAGCATCCCTAGATAACTCTTCCGTACTAGAGTTTGTTTCTCTCGGTCACGGCGACACATATCGTGATTTATCCAGCATCTACTTACGGTTAAAAGTACAACTCATTAAATTTAAAGATGGCATGGAAGAAACCTTCACTGAGAAAGATACTGGAGGTGATCCATTCGGCGTAGTTAATAATTTGATGCACTCCTTATTCAAACAATGTACAGTGCAGTTAAATGGCAAGAATATAGCTCAAACTGACAATAACTACCATTATAGGTCCTATATTGAAAATTTGCTAAATTATGGAAAGGATGCCGCATCCACTCACCTAGAATCAGTGTGCTGGTTTCTGGATGAAGGTGAAATGGAGATGATTGCAGGAGGAAGGGGTGGAATAAGTAAAGACAATGAAGGTTATCTTAAGAGAGTCTCGATGTTTGAAAAAGGCGCCATAGTGGAACTGATGGGAACGATCCATAGCGATCTGCTTAATCAGGATAAACTATTAATAAATGGCGTTGATTTGCGCTTAACACTTTCATTGGGGAAGCCCGAATTCTATCTTTATTCTAAGGTAGATGATCTTAATCCACGTATTAAAATACTAGAAGCAACAATATTTATGAATCATGTAACCGTCAACCCAGGAATACTATTAGCACATGAGAATGTACTTCAGCGCTCAAATACCATGTATCCGTACAAACGAGTCGAGGTGAAAACATACACACTTCCTGCTAACACTTTTACGCTATCTCTGGATAACGTAGTGATCGGCCAAATACCGAATTTGCTGGTTTTTGCCATGGTTGATAACGACTCATACAATGGAAATCGTACGAAGAATCCGTATAACTTCAAACATAACAACATAACAAACTTCAACTTGTCAGTAAATGGTGTTCAAGTTCCAAATCAGCCTCTGGAATTTGATTATTCAAAAGCTAATCCTTTAAGTACTAGAGGATATCTCACCCTCTTCAAAGGCACCGGAATAAATTACTTCGATAAAGGTCATCAGATATCGAAAAAATTCTTCGACGATGGGTGCTTCATGTTAGCCTTTGATTTAACAGCGAATAACTCATACAACTCAGGTTGTGGCAACCTGTTAAACCAAGGAGTGGTGCGAATTGAAGGTCGATTCAAGGAGTCTCTAAAGAACAGTGTCAGCTGCATTGTATACACAGAATATGACAGTAATATCGAGATAGATAAGAACCGAAATGTATACACAAGTTTCTAAAAAAGTATATATACAGCTTGATAAGGGGTGTATTAGCATAGTATCCAACTAGGTACAAAAAGGAAAACATGACAAATTGCCTGGTAAATGTTGAGTATCTATCAGAAGGCCATTTAACCTTCTTTAAGAAAATATCACTTACAGGTTTCGGGGCACAGAATAAGCTCTACTCAAAAGAAATTATATATAAATATCCAACGTCTTTGGCAACTTCTACAGATCAGACAGGAGTATGTGGAAACTTAGAGCTCAAACGCCTAGATGAAGAACTTATCAGAACACTGGCAAAATTTTCAACAGTTTTTGCTAATGGTGAATCATCAAAAGAACTCTTACAAAGTTACGTGACTTCTCATACACAGATCATAAACCTTGAAAACTTAATTTCAAAAGCCCAGGAATGAACACGATTGAACTTGCCCAGATTCTGAAAACAAATAGCGTCACTAGAAACTTGTTCAAGGGCGTCTTCCCATGTGATCATCTGCCCAGTAAAATAAAAAGACCCGCATACGTTATAGCGAACACTGACCCTTCTCATAAAAGTGGCACGCATTGGATTGCTTTCTATCTACCCAGGAACGGACCTGTAGAATACTTCGACTCTTTTGGAAGATATCCGACAAATAAATACTTTAAAAAATTTTTACATGGCAACTCAGAAATGTTTATAAATAGTAAAAAGAGAATACAGGGTCTGTTTTCATCGACCTGTGGTAAATACTGTTGTGTATACGTATATTCCCGCTGCAAGGGGAAGAGTCTAAAGTTTTTTCTTAAACAGTTCTCATCAAAAGAATTTTCACATAATGACGCTAAGATCGTTAATTTATACCACCATATATTTTCATCTGATACTACACAGAACGGAGGGATTTGTCACAACCAGTATTGCAAATCAGAGGCTGAGAGTATAAAAGCAGCAGGTTGAAACAGTCGTGTTTCAGTTTTTATTGTGAAATCTTCAGTTCAATATGTCTACGATTCCTACAAAAAAAGTGCGTTCCGCGGATCTTACAAAAAAAGTGCGTGCCGCGGATCTTGGGATCCCTTTCAAAGGAAAAAAATCAGCACCCTCCGACAAAAAAGTTAATGAGAAGATTAGCAAAAAGAAAAGATCAGAGGTTCCGGGTGAAAACGCTCTACTAAACTACACCTACTATCTGGATGGCTGCCAGAACCGGAAAATTGTGCTCGGATTCGATCCATTCACGTTTGAGGCAAAAATAATCTTCAGTCACCATGGGCGTTTCCCTGTGTCAACAAACTACTTTGGATGGTTATCAGTATACAACCATCTCGCCCAGTTGAAGAATAATGTTGAGATGCAACCGGGTAATCAGCTTGGATTACTAGAGGAGTACAGAATACCTGTAGGGGAAGGCAGCATTAAATTGAAACATCTCGATCTGGTACGTTTGATTGAAATGATGGATTTCTTTAATATCGTCATGTTTCATAACAACAACGCTCATGAAAGTGTGAAGGAGTATTTCAACCAATACACGACTAGATGTAAGGCGAAGGATGTACTAAATTTATCCAATGACGACTTTTTTATACCATCACGGACTTCATATGTACATTTAAACTATTCTAGACTTTTTTATGAAATTCCATGGTTTTGCAGTGCCGGTATTCTGTTTAATATAACGATTGGTTAATAAAAAATTTTAAAAAATAAAGCTTTTTGTTTTTTATTTTTATATATAAACTTTATTCATTAACATAAATAGATAAATGTTTACGCAGTTCTGTACAGCACAACGTAGGGTCCGGGGTTGGCTATGAATTTTGCAGATTGTCTGGAAATTATGGAGATCCGATAATTTCGGAATTTCAAGCTGTATTATCTCGACTTCTGGTAAGTATCTTCTGATGAATCTCTCTTTCACAAGACCCTTTACGTAGATGGTGGAGTTGTCAAAGTCCTTCAAGATATCGGGAAGACTGTTATAATATGTATCACCATCATTCCAGTGTAGACCGTTGATATTTTCCCGCTCATACTTTTGCTGTTGATCCGTCTTTATGTTCAACTCCTGATAGGGGTGAGGGGGTAGTATGTGGTAGAACGTTGGATATATTGTGCCAAAAGGTAGTATCGCAAGCTCTTTTGCAAAATACTGTCCAGAATTCCCTGTGACAAACTGGATATCGAAAATAAATTTACTCATGTTTCCAGTAAGACACAATATCGTAAAGTGAAAAAAACAATTTATTTCTACGTATTTATATATTTTAAATTCTTAAAAGGTTATCATCTAATAACTAATTCTAGGTTTTTTGTATCCATACGGATATGAAAAATTTTCTTCTGTTATTACTCTTTTATCAAAAGTGAACTGTAGACGTTTCTTTTCAAGTGCTGAAATAACTGTTCCTGGTCGTTTACGTTTAATTTTTCGTTCATTTGTTACATAAACGGGTTCTCCCCCATCTTCACCTATTACTAAGGACTTCAGTCTATCGAAATTAACAGTTTTCGAGGTTTCAAAATTAAGAGTAATACCTTTACATTTAATTATGTACTCAACACCGCTCACAGTTTCTACTTTAAGACCATAGGTTTTCGGGCCTGTACTTACAAATTCCGAAATAAATGCCTCAGGACCAAAACTGTCAATTTCATTCGTTAAATCCCCTAAAAAGTTAGATATTGGCAATGAAATAGGATTATTTTTATTATCGATGAAAATCAAACTATCCGTGTCACAATAGAGAATTGACTTTCCTACCTTTTGTAAAGCTGTGTAAAGTTTAATTCTGGCAAAGGCTGTTGTGTAGGCTGCGATAGGTATATTAACATGCGGTAACAAATTGTCATTTCCCTCTAAATATCTCCATGTTACCCATATAGTATCATCATTGATGGGATATAAGGAACAAATTTCTATGCCAGGGGATTGTATAAAGTCATAAAATTCCTTGGGATTGTCTATAACCTTGGTTTGAGTTCTATCCTCCCTTTGTGCAAATTTCCCCCAGAAGGAATTTAGACAGATTTTAGCGGTATTTCGTCTGCCGGGATTCTTTTGAATCTGGTTTTTGTCTAGAATGATGTCTTCTCTCATCTTGAAACTCTTTAGGAAGGTATCTTTCTCCTCCTCGGTTATGTATTCACCCCCCCACCCACTAGCTTCCTGTTTGATTTTTAAGAATGTGTTTACATATTCGGTAAATAGTCCACCCTTTCTGGTTTCCGGATCGTATTTGGTGTGATTATATTTCCAAACCTCGAAAACTTTTATTAGCCTATACCCATTCTTCACTGCTAAAGCTACTTCAGGTATAACCCAGGTTCCAATAATCATTCTTTCATCCTCTGTATGATTACATGTGAAAACTCTATTCAACTCCGCACATTTACGACACAGTGCAAAATACAACTTCGAATTATTTTTGAAAGGTAAAACAGGTGTGAATAAGTTAGTAGGCGCAACAATTGAACAAGTGATAAAACCATGCATTGAAAGTATCTCTGGTAGAGAAGGTATATGTTCCCTGCGAAAAATTTCAGGATGACCGATAGGGTATGGTGAATATTTGTTAATATACGGGTACAGACTGGTAAAGTCTAGATATCGTATAACTTCATTCTCACCGATTTTATGATGTAATTTAAACACTTCAGTACGTCCTCCATAAACGGCATCACGGGGGTTTAGTGGTGGAATAATATCTGAAACTTTTTTGTCTAAATCCCTGTTTACATCAGGATTTTTTTTCAAGAACTCTCTGAACTCACATTCCCACGAATATACCAGATTATAACCACTACGCCTAACAACCTCGATTCTTCTAATAGTGCTTTCGTATCTATGTGATAACGTTTCATGTGTTTTGTTAATGATTTTGTTTGAATCTTTTACTTTAAAACAATCTCTACAGCCATGGTAAAAGCATCCGAAAAACTCATATACTGTATTTGTTTTGGAATTAAACCCATCTACTTTTAATGCGCTTTTTTCCAACTTCACCTCTCCTTCATTATTTGACGAAATTATTTTATCATTTATTTGCGAACTTTGCCACTCAAGCCACTTGCTAGCAATAAACGACTGGTTTCGTCCTTTATAGTAACCATGTTTAGGCATTATGCCCAAAGTATTGTTTTGCAGAAAATTCCTTCGGAAAGCGAGCATACATGCTGATGCAATTGTTATAGATTCTACAAAAGGATTAACTTTAGCTATATCGAGGAATTCCCGCATAAATTGTATACACCCTAATCGTAATATATCGACATCATTTTTGCAATACTTAAGCATTTCGCTTCTATTATGAAAAACTCCAAAAGAGACTGAATTATACCACTTTAAAAACTCATCACGTTCTCTTATTTTCATGGTATTATATCCATACATATCTGGGGATGGATATTTTCCAACATAATTAATATTCTCTAAGGTGTTAAAGTAGTATGGATAGAACCCTTTCGCATGATCTGTTATACCGAACACGGTTGGGAATTTGGAGAGCGGAAATGATAGAAAATTTAGAGAGTCTATGAAAGTCACATGCTCACATCTTAATTTCATTATTTTAGTCCCATTCATTATAGGTTCAAGATTTACTTTTCTCGTGAATAATTCAGAAATTATAAACTGACCGTCGTACCCCTGGAAGTTATGAGCTATGCAGTATACGTTCGGAGTAAAAGAACGAGCCTTTAAACAATAATCCACAAAACCTCCCACAACACTCGTCGTATTGCTATATTCAAAGATATACTCCCTTTTTCCACAGATATCACAATTATTTCTGATATCGGAATCCTTGTAACAGTTATTACATACTTGATGTGCAACAATTAAATTGACAATATGTTTGAAAGAAGTGCTATTCTCTAAAAGAGTATTTTGAGTGCTCTCACAATCAAAGAATATTAATAAAAATTTCTTTTCAATGAAACTCTTTTGCGGTTTGATGAAGCAAAGGTGATCCACTGCAACGATTTTCGAGCAAATCTGGCAGTAATATTCATCACATTTATGCGAATCTGATGATCTATTTGTGAAATTCAAAAATTTTGTACAGTATGTGCATATCTTAAAAGTTTCACACATAGTCTTCTTACCACTTTTATTTGAAAAATGACTTGTAAAACAACTTTCCCCTCTAAATGAGCGGTTACATTTTTCACAGCTTACCATTTCCGTAACGAAATTACATGGGGGAGAAGAATTACAATAGGTACACTTCCTTTCGCATTTATGAGATTTGCTGTGATACACTTTATCACAAAGGGTACATGCAAAACTCTTATTAAAAACATACTGCAGTCACGATCGGCTGCAAGCCAATCGTATAATACTCTAGATGAATACTGAACTCCGATTTATATTGTAGTTGGGGATAAAGTAGAATTACGTGTGTGCATGTTGTATGTCCTTTATTAAGGACTGCCATTAGATTGCTACTCAAAACTAAAAGACAATATTCAGTGTTTAACTTCATACCTTGAACTGGGTAAGTCATCGAAAAAAATGTCCTTTTTGAAGGACTTTCACATGGGAGGTGCAGGAAGGACTCATATTATATATATTTACATATTTGTCCTTTTCCTTGGAACCATTCAAAAATTCATGTGTACAAAATTTCAAATTCGTAGCTTCAAGCGTTCAAAAGTTATCGGAAAATATTGTTGAACACGTGTTTTAAGGATATTTTGTATGGCAGCTACCAGAAGGAGTAAAAGGATTTCACTGATTAGTAAACTTGAACTTCCTTTTCGCTCAAAACTAACTTGTACAAAATTCCGAATTCGTACTGAAAAGATTACTTGAGTTATTGTGAGTTTCGTAAATTAAGTGAATACATTTTGACAGGATATTTGTATGGCAGCTACACGAAGGACTAACAGGATTTCCTTCATAATTATATATTTAGCTCCAACTATTGGAAAAATAACACATACAAAATTTCGATGTCGTAGCTTAAACCCTTCTAAAGTTATCGACCAATATTCTTCAAGACGTGTTTTAAGGACATTTTGTATGGCAGCTACCAGAAGGAGTAAAAGGATTTCGCTAATTAGTAAACTTCGACTTTGTTTTTACTCAAAACTAACTTGTACAAAATTCCGAATTCGTAGCTAAAAGATTACTT
This sequence comes from Beris morrisii, assembly GCA_951812415.1. Taxonomy (NCBI): domain Eukaryota; kingdom Metazoa; phylum Arthropoda; class Insecta; order Diptera; family Stratiomyidae; genus Beris; species Beris morrisii. The sequence continues at coordinate 63,860,264 of OX638312.1, read as the reverse complement.
GAGTTATAGTGAGTTTCGTAAATTAAGTGAATACATTTGACAGGATATTTGTATGGCAGCTACACGAAGGACTAACAGGATTTCCTTCATAATCATCTATTTAGCTCCAACTATTGGAAAAATAACACATACAAAATTTCAATGTCATAGCTTAAACCCTTCTAAAGGTATCGACCAATATTCTTGACCACATGTTTTAAGGACATTTTATATGGCAGCTACCAGAAGGAGTAAAATGATTTCGCTGATTAGTAAACTCCGACTTCTTTTTCACTCAAAACCAACTTGTACAAAATTCCGAATTCGTAGCTAAAAAATTACTTGAGTTATTCTGAGTTTTGTAAATTAAGTGAATACATTTTGACAGGATATTTGTATGGCAGCTACACGAAGGACTAACAGGATTTTCTTCATAATCATACATTTAGCTCCAACTATTGGAAAAATAACACATACAAAATTTCAAAGACGTAGGTTAAACCCTTCTAAAGTTATCGACCAATATTCTTGAACACGTGTTTTAAGGACATTTTGTATGGCAGCTACCCGAAGGAGTAGGACGATTTTGCCCGTTAATGAACTTAGCCTTACAAATTCAACCAAACATCCAGATTCAAAATTTCAAGATCCTAGGTGAAGGCGTTCTTGAGTTATCGTGTTCACGGACAGACGGACGGACGGACGGACGGACGGACGGACGGACGGACGGACGGACGGACGGACGGACGGACGGACGGACGGACGGACGGACGGACGGACGGACGGACGTCAGGCGGATTTGAGGTTTTTGGCCACAAATAAACAAAAAATAATATATAACTTTTTTTCGTCCGAGGCTTGGTTCTATGCGTTACAAACTTTTGGGCTGGATTAAACTTATAATACTCTATATGATTTCATCTAGAGTATAAACATACTGCAGTCACGATCGGCTGCAAGCCAATCGTATAATACTCTAGATGAGTACTGAACTCCGATTTATATTGTAGTTGGGGATAAAGTAGAATTACGTGTGTGCATGTTGTATGTCCTTTATTAAGGACTGCCATTAGATTGCTACTCAAAACTAAAAGACAATATTCAGTGTTTAATTTCATATCTTGAACTGGGTAATCGAAAAAAATGTCCTTTTTGAAGGACTTTCACATGAGAGGTGCAGTAAGGACTCACTCGATTTCTTACATATTTATCCTTTTCCTTGGAACCATTCAAAAATTAATGTGTACAAAATTTCAAAGTCGTAGCTTGAAGCGTTCAAAAGTTATCGAAAAATATTGTCTTAAGGACATTTTGTATGGCAGCTACCAGAAGGAGTGAAAGGATTTCGCTGATTTGTAAACTCAAACTTCGTTTTTACTCAAAACTAATTTGTACCAAATTTCCAATTCATAGCAAAACGAATACTTGAGTTATAGTTAGTTCCGTAAATTAAGTGAAGACGTTTTGACAGGATATTTGTATGGCAGCTACACGAAGGACTAATAGGATTTTCTTCATATTCATACATTTAGCTCCAACTATTAGAAAAATAACACATACAAAATTTCAAAGACGTAGCTTAAACCCTTCTGAAGTTATCGGCCAATATTCATAAACACGTGTTTTAAGGACATTTTGTATGGCAGCCACCAGAAGGAGTAATAGGATTTCGCTGACTAGTAAAGCCAAACTTTCTTTTCACTCAAAACTAATTTGTACAAAATTCCGAATTCGTAGCTAAAAGATTACTTGAGTTATAGTGAGTTTCGAAAATTAAGTGAAGACGTTTTGATAGGATATTTGTATGGCAGCTACACGAAGGACTTATAGGATTTTCTTCATAATCATATATTTAGCTCCAACTATTGGGAAAATAACACATACAAAATTTGAAAGTCGTAGCTTAAACCCTTCTGAAGTTATCGACCAATATTCTTGAACACGTGTTTTAAGGACATTTTGTATGGCAGCTACCCGAAGGAGTAGGACGATTTTGCCCGTTAACGAACTTAGTCTTACAAATTCAACCAAACATCCAAATTCAAAATTTCCTATCCTAGGTGAAGGCGTTCTTGAGTTATCGTGTTCACGGACAGACGGACGGACGGACGGACGGACGGACGGACGGACGGACGGACGGACGGACGGACGGACGGACGGACGGACGGACGGACGGACGGACGGACGGACGTCAGGCGGATTTGAGGTTTTTGGCCACAAATAAACAAAAAATAATATATAACTTTTTTTCGTCCGAGGCTTGGTTCTATGCGTTACAAACTTTTGGGCTGGATTAAACTTATAATACTCTATATGATTTCATCTAGAGTATAAAAACCTTTCAATGACTTAATCACGTAGAAATGTTTGAAAGCCTTGGAGTAATAGAGGTATATTTTACTCGGCCAATCATTTCTGTTAGGTAATTTAAAAAGGATTGAATTAGAATCCTTCGTATCATCAAACACAATTATTTGAAAATCATTTAACACTTTCTGAAACTTGTAAAGATCCGTCAATACACAGCCATCAGTATTAATAGTAACCTTTGCATTTTTACACATCTTTTTCACCATACGATCTAAAGATCGGATAGTTGAAGAATGGAATTGTAGGTTAAAATTTTTTGAGGTCATCTCCATAGCATAACATATAGATCGTGGGAGACAGCTGGTATCACCATTTTTCCCAACATCTATAACACTTCTTTTCCGTTGTAAGAACTCGCTTTCTTCGGCGCCTTTGATATTCAACCGCGCACCACCCGTTGGAAAATTCACAACCTCAGCATTTAGCTGCATGATTTCATCAGAGAGGAAAGCAGTGTTGGATTGATTCACATTCGAAATTAAACCAAGAATATAACGTCCATCTACGTCTTCAATAGATCTCAGACTTGACCAAATTGCTTTTATATGAGGTGAGTTCGGTAATGTAATGGTGAAGCTGATTTTACTCCCTTTCCCCGAATTCACCCCAGCTTCTTTGATCACAGCATCAAAGATATTCTCTAAAATTTGTAGTGGATCTTCATTTACTGTATCTAGAGAATTTATCCTGAATGTAATTTTTTTACCCTCTACGTTAAATTTTTTAAAAAACCTCGCCTGTCTGGATAACACTTCGAATCTCCTAGGTAGCCCACTTCCACTTTGAATTGGCTCACCGGGTGTAAAAATATCATTACCGCTTTGACCAAACTCATTGTTTTCAAAAGTCTGTCGTAGCGGACTATTAGATTGGGTTTCATTAGACGCTCTACGACTGTCAAGGACATCTTTCTCTTTTTCTTCGATTAGAAAATCATCTCCATCACTGTTGTTAAAAAATTTTAGACCTTCTTTCATCACATCAGTTGAATTACACTGAATTGAAAGCTTTGCAAATTTTTCCAGAAGAAAGTTTTTCTCCTTACATGAGAACCTAACTTTTTTTTCCTCTACTATTCTAACTAAATTACTTAAACTATAAATAAACATCTTATAATCTAGACTTAACGCAGTTTCTAAATTTAAAATAATATTTTTCACATCCATCTTTACAAGAAATTTAGCAAATCTATTAAATTTAACACTATTTTATCTCGAAAGATTCTTTTTACTTCAAATTTTTCCAAATTAATAATATTCTAAAATAAACAAGGCTATAAATAAAATATCTTTATAAAATTATTTCATTTTCTTTTCCTTTTTATTCGTAATGAAGCAGCAGTGTCTAATTTGCGCTTCGACTCGATATTGGACGTGTTGAACCACGTCTCTCCAATTGGGTGAATTTTCACCTTTTTCCTTGTAATGGACGTCCTTACAGGAAAAGGTGGCTGGCTCTTACTCCCGGTAACAGCACCATCTTTAGAATTTTTGTCGGATCTGCTACCAATGTTGGGGGTTCTTAACACAATACTTTGTTTATTGCTTTCCCCAACGGTGCTTTCGCTGTTGACGGCTTTGGCCTCCTCTTCTCCTATCTCTCTGGCAGCGCTAAAATTTCCAGAGACGTCAGGATTTAGCAGGTCATTCACTAGTTCAAGGAGTAACCCTGCTAGCTCTATTCTCCTTGCGAGGTTCATGCAAATTCTAAAAAGAAAAAATGATTAGTTACATTTAAAATTAAACATTTATTTCAACAAGTTATACTTACTTCTTGGTCGAATGTCTTCAATATTTTGAATTCATTTAAATTTTCAGCAATACTTTGTTTATTGCTTTCTCCAACGGTGCTTTCGCTGTTGACGGCTTTGGCCTCCTCTTCTCCTATCTCTCTGGCAGCGCTAAAATTTCCAGAGGTGTCAGGATTTAGCTGGTCATTCACTATTTCAAGGAGTAACCCTGCTAGCTCTATTCTCCTTGCGAGGTTCATGCAAATTCTAAAAAGAAAAAATGATTAGTTACATTTAAAATTAAACATTTATTTCAACAAGTTATACTTACTTCTTGGTCGAATGTCTTCAATATTTTGAATTCATTTAAATTTTCAGTCCCTCTTTTATACTAGCTGAAATGAGTGTTCTTTTCCTTTTACATATCATATACACATATATCAAATATCATAATTGCAACATTCAATATCACTAATGAATATATTTTAAATCTCAACGACGACTTATATCTGCTTTAATGTACATTGTAACAGATATGTAGACAATGACAAATCTTATAATATCACTTGCAGGTGGGTAATCTAACATATTAATTACTCCCAATTGATCCAGACTTTGTAACATACAAAGTAACAAATGAAATTCTCTACATCTCAAAGAAGACTTGTACCTTACTCGCCCATGCATGATAGGAGATGAATATCATCTTCATCTAGAAGATGTATCCTATATTATCACTTCCAAGTAGAGATGGGAAATTCGGATCTTTTCAATGAGCCGGCTCACCGGATCTCGTTCTTTTCATTGAACCGGCTCTTTGAGCCGGTTCAAAAGATCCAGGTGGATCTTTTGCACTGCCGTACAAGGGGACTGCAGATGAATATTGAAAAACCGAAAACTAATTTAAAAAAAAAAAATTGTGAATAAATTATAAGCTTTAATGAAAATACTCAAAGTTGATTATTTTAAGGCAGTGCTGGGTATTGCGGGAAATAATAGGAAACTAGTTTTAAAAAATGTTGGCTCTAGTCCTGGATTTGACGGCATAACAATTGAATGTCTAAAAATATTAAAAGATTTTATCTCAAAGCCTCTTACATACTTAATTATTTTTAACCTTTCGAAGAGTGTATTCCCTAAAATTTAGTAAACACTCAACAATTATTGACTTATTTCCTTAATATATATCGTTGGAAAAATAATTGAAAAGGTTGCAAAGTAGAAATTAATGAGTTTCTTTAAAAGACATAAAATATTAAACGAAAGTGAAAATATTTCTATGGCAAGAGCGAAGCGCACGTCAGCCTAACATGAACGCGAAAAGAGAGTTTTAATCCCTTTAGCCCTGCAAATTTTGAGATAGCGATATCTTTTAATTTCGAATCGAGCGGGGAGTAAAACAAATTGAAATTGACTTAAAAGTGAAAATACCATTAATGAAAAATGTAAATTCTCATTTTGGAGTTTTGGTGTCCAGTAATACTTTTTCCTAAATATATCTTCCATCTCCTCTTTTCAATTTATAATCTTTAATCTTTAATATTCCATCTTTAATCTTCAATTTTCAATCTTCAATTTTCAATCCTCAATTTTCAATATTCAATCTTCAATCTTCAATCTTCAATTTTCAATCATCAAACTTCAATCTTCAATTTTCAATCTTCAATCTTCAATCTTCAATCTTCAATCTTCAAACTTCAATCATCAAACTTCAATCACCAAACTTCAATCATCAAACTTCTATCATCAAACTTCAATCATCAAACTTCAATCATCAATCATCAATCATCAATCAACAATCATCAACCATCAATCATCAATCATCAATCATCAATCATCAATCATCAATCATCAATCATCAATCATCAATCATCAATCATCAATCATCAATCATCAATCATCAATCATCAATCATCAATCATCAATCATCAATCATCAATCATCAATAATCAATCATCAATCATCAATCATCAATCATCAATCATCAATCATCAATCATCAATCATCAATCATCAATCATCAATCATCAATCATCAATCATCAATCATCAATCATCAATCATCAATCATCAATCATCAATCATCAATCATCAATCATCAATCATCAATCATCAATCATCAATCATCAATCATCAATCATCAATCATCAATCATCAATCATCAATCATCAATCATCAATCATCAATCATCAATCATCAATCATCAATCATCAATCATCAATCATCAATCATCAATCATCAATCATCAATCATCAATCATCAATCATCAATCATCAATCATCAATCATCAATCATCAATCATCAATCATCAATCATCAATCATCAATCATCAATCATCAATCATCAATCATCAATCATCAATCATCAATCATTAATCAACAATCATCAATCATCAATCATCAATCATCAATCATCAATCATCAAACACCAATCATCAATCATCAATCATCAATCATCAATTCTCAATCCTCAATTCTCCATCCTCCATCCTCCATCCTCCATCCTCCATCCTCCATCCTCCATCCTCCATCCTCCATCCTCCATCCTCCATCCTCCATCCTCCATCCTCCATCCTCCATCCTCCATCCTCCATCCTCCATCCTCCATCCTCCACCCTCCATCCACCATCATCCATCCTCCATCATCCTTCCTCCATCATCCATCCTCCATCCTCCATTCTCCATCCACAATCCTCAATCCTCAATCCTCAATCCTCAATCCTCAATCCTCCATCCTCCATCCGCCATCCTCCATCCTCCATCCTCAATCCTCAATCCTCAATCCTCCATCCTCCATCCTCCATCCTCCATCCTCCATCCTCCACCCTCCATCCACCATCATCCATCCTCCATCATCCATCATCCATCCTCCATCATCCATCCTCCATCCACCATCATCCATCCTCCATCATCCATCCGCTATCCACCATCATCCATCCTCCATCCTCAATCCTCCATCCTCAATCCTCAATCCTCAATCCTCAATCCTCAATCCTCAATCCTCAATCCTCAATCCTCCATCATCCATCCTCCATCCTCTATCATCCATCCTCCATAATCCATCCTCCATCCTCAATCCTCAATCCTCAATTCTCAATCCTCAATCCTCCATCATCCATCCTCCATCCTCTATCATTTATCCTCCATAATCCATCCTCCATCCTCAATCCTCAATCCTCAATCCTCAATCCTCAATCCTCCATCCTCCATCCGCCATCCTCCATCCTCAATCCTCAATCCTCAATCCTCAATCCTCAATCCTCCATCCTCCATCCTCCACCCTCCATCCACCATCATCCATCCTCCATCCTCAATCCTCAATCCTCCATCATCCATCCTCCATCATCCATCCTCCATCATCATCATCTCAAAGATCCGCGAACCTTAAAGATACAGGAGCCGTGATGATCCGCGAACCGCAAAGAGCCGTCAAGATCTGTTGAACCGTCGAGATCCGCGAACCGCAAAGATCCGTAAAGATCTGTTGAGCCGTCGAGATCCGCGAACCGCAAAGATCCGTCAAGATCCGTAAAGATCTGCTGAGCCGTGCAGATCTGTTGAACCGTCGAGATCTGTTGAACCGTTGAACCGTATAGATCCGTTGAACCGGCTCAGATTCGTTGAACCGGCTCAGTTGGATCTTCTGCTTGAGCCGGTTCATTGAGCCGGCTCAGATCTGAGTTACCCATCTCTACTTCCAAGTGGTTCATCTAACATATTAATTACTTTCAATTGTCCAGACTTTGTAACATACAAAGTAACAAATGAAATTCTCTACATCTCAAAGAAGACTTGTACCTTACTCGCCCATGCATGATAGGAGATGAATATCATCTTCATCTAGAAGATGTATCCTATATTATCACTTCCAAGTGGTTAATCTAACATATTAATTACTTTCAATTGTCCATACTTTGTAACATACAAAGGAACAAATGAAATACTCTACATTTCAAAGAAGACTTTTACGTAACTAGCCCATGCAAGATAGGAGATGAATATCATCTTCATCTAGAAGATGTATCCTATATTATCACTTGCAGGTGGGTAATCTAACATATTAATTACTCCCAATTGATCCAGACTTTGTAACATACAAAGTAACAAATGAAATTCTCTACTTCTCAAAGAAGACTTGTACCTTACTCGCCCATGCATGATAGGAGATGAATATCATCTTCATCTAGAAGATGTATCCTATATTATCACTTCCAAGTGGTTAATCTAACATATTAATTACTTTCAATTGTCCATACTTTGTAACATACAAAGGAACAAATGAAATACTCTACATTTCAAAGAAGACTTTTACGTAACTAGCCCATGCAAGATAGGAGATGAATATCATCTTCATCTAGAAGATGTATCCTATATTATCACTTGCAGGTGGGTAATCTAACATATTAATTACTCCCAATTGATCCAGACTTTGTAACATACAAAGGAACAAATGAAATTCTCTACATCTCAAAGAAGACTTGTACCTTACTCGCCCATGCATGATAGGAGATGAATATCATCTTCATCTAGAAGATGTATCCTATATTATCACTTGCAGGTGGGTAATCTAACATATTAATTACTCCCAATTGATCCAGACTTTGTAACATACAAAGTAACAAATGAAATTCTCTACATCTCAAAGAAGACTTGTACCTTACTCGCCCATGCATGATAGGAGATGAATATCATCTTCATCTAGAAGATGTATCCTATAATATCACTTCCAGGTGGGTAGTCGAGATTGTATATAAATCGATCGAAGGTAAGGATAGAATCAGAACAATCTCAACTTTTCGAACAGTCGGAGATCCTACGTAATGGTAAGTAAACTTTCTATCAAATGATAGTTTTCAATTTGATTTTTAACTTAAAATTTTAACTTTGAATCTTCCAACAGAATTCCAGCACATTGAACGCGATTGCCAAGGGGAACACCGGAACCCTCACATCATGGGCTTCTTTGGTTGAAGGTGTGGAGTACAAAATCTCCACCTTCAAGCTAATGAAGACCAAATATGGCACCCGTTTGGCAGTCTTCCTTGAGGATGGACAGTTTTGCTTCCTACCGCCGCGATTTACAGAGAAAGTAAAGACGCAGCGTCATGTAGAGGAGTTAAATCAGACCCCGAATCATTACCTCATATACGAGGGTAAAGATGATTCCCGTGGTGGGTTCATCAAACTACGTTTTGAACAAAAAAATAGCGAGACACAATAAAGAAAAAGATTTGTAGTCTAAGAGAATTTGTTTTTATTTTCAACCCCATTCACGAGATCCCCTAAGAACGATCGACAGCAAACGAGCTGGAAACTTGTTTCTTAAATTCCCACGGTAATTCGCCCATATAAAAATCCTCATAAGACAGTATCACCTTGAACTTGATCATTACCTCAGCAGAATGTACTATTCTTGTTTTGTAGAGCCATACTGCAGAAAATATCCAGCGCCGGTTAACTACAACAAGAACAAGTACGAATCATATGAGATCGTCGCAAAGAAAAACCACTTCAGTTCGAAGCACATGTAATCATGAGCACGTGGTAATAACAAACTTTCCGCCAAAACAAGCACGAATCATATGAGATCGTCGCAAAGAAAAACCACTTCAGTTCGAAGCACATGTAATCATGAGCACGTGGTAATAACAAACTTTCCGCCAAAACAAGCACGAATCATATGAGATCGTCGCAAAGAAAAACCACTTCAGTTCGAAGCACATGTAATCATGAGCACGTGGTAATAACAAACTTTCCGCCAAAACAAGCACGAATCATATGAGATCGTCGCAAAGAAAAACCACTTCAGTTCGAAGCACATGTAATCATGAGCACGTGGTAATAACAAACTTTCCGCCAAAACAAGCACGAATCATATGAGATCGTCGCAAAGAAAAACCACTTCAGTTCGAAGCACATGTAATCATGAGCACGTGGTAATAACAAACTTTCCGCCATGATACATGATGACAACAAACTCAAATCTAGTTTAACCAGTGAAGCAAGATGCATATTCACTTCCTCTCATCCAACCCATTCACACCTTCATGACTCTACAAAACAAGAAACATGCTGATAACCTGTTTATTTCCACACAAGTATAGCTATCCCACTTACACTCCCATCCCTCTAAAAAACAAACAAATAACCTCATTCCGAAAGAACCAATCAGAAACAAACAGATTTCCTGTTTTATATGACCTAATTTCCAAAGACCATACCAGCTGGTCCAAACGGCCGTGGTACAACAACACTATTTCCATTTTATTTTGACCTCACTTCAGTATTGCTGTTCTGTACTGGCGTAATGCTAAAATGATAGGTAAGTGTGGTTCTTACTACTTAGAGGATAGAGGATAGAGGATAGAGGATAGAGGATAGAGGATAGAGGATAGAGGATAGAGGATAGAGGATAGAGGATAGAGGATAGAGGATAGAGGATAGAGGATAGAAGATAGAGGATAGAGGATGGAGGATGGAGAATGGATGATGGATTATGTATGACAAAGGATAGAAGATAGAGGATAGAGGATGGAGTATGGAGAATGGATGATGGATTATGTATGACAAAGGATGGAGGATGGAGGATGGATGATGGAGGATGAAAGGTGGAGGATAGTGGGTTTAGATTAAAGATTAAAGATTAATGATCAAAGATCAAAGATCAAAGATCAAAGATCAAAGATCAAAGATCAAAGATTAAAGATTAAAGATTGAAGATTGAAGATTGAAGATTGAAGAATGAAGATTGAAGATTGAAGATTGAAGATTGAAGATTGAATATTGAACATTGAAGATTGAAGATTGAAGATTGAAGATTGAATATTGAAGATTAAGGATTAAAGATTGAAGATTGAAGATTGAGGATTGAAGATTGAAGATTGAAGATGGAAGATTGAAGATTGAAGATTGAAGATTGAAGATTGAAGATTGAAGATTGAAGATTGAAGATTGAAAATTGAAGATTGAAGATTGAAGTTTGATGATTGAAGTTTGATGATTGAAAATTGAAGATTGAAGATTGAAAAGTGAAGATTGGAAATTGAAGATTGAAGATTTAAGATTGAAAATTGAAGATTAAAGATGGAATATTAAAGATTATAAATTGAAAAGAGGAGATGGAATACAGATTTAGGATAAAGTATTACTGGACACCTAAACGCCAAAATGAAAATTTACATTTTTCGTTTATGGTATTTCCACTTTTAAGTCAATTTCAATTTGTTTCACTCCCCGCTCGACTTGAAATTAAAAGATATCACTAGCTCAAAATTTGCAGGGCTATAGGGACTAAAACTCCCTTTTCGTGTTTATGTTCGGATGACTCGCGCTACGCTCCAACTGCCTTTTGCGCAGCCCTGCGTGGCTAAAAGGATTAAAACTCTTTTCGCGTTCATGTTTGACTGACGTGCGCTTCGCTCTTGCCATAGAAATATTTTCACTTTCGTTTAATATTTTATGTATTTTAAAGAAATTCATTAATTTCTATTTTGCAACCTTTTCAATTATTTTTCCAACAATATATATTAAGGAAATAAGTCAATAATTGTTGAGTGTTTACTAAATTTTAGGGAATACACTCTTCGAAAGGTTAAAAATAATTAAGTGTGTAAGAGGCTTTGAGATAAAATCTTTTAATATTTTTAGACATTCAATTGTTATGCCGTCAAATCCAGGACTAGAGCCAATATATTTTAAAACGAGATTCCTATTATTTCCCGCAATACCCCCAGCATTGCCTTAAAATAATCAACTTTGAGTATTTTTATTAAAGCTCATAATTTATTCATAATTTTTTTTTCAAAGAGCCGGTTCAATGAAAAGAGCGAGATCCGGTGAACCGGTTCATTGAAAAGATCCGAATTTCCCATCTCTAATGTGAAGGGGTCGATGGGAAATGAATATCATGATATTCGAATATTTGATATCGGCATATTCCTAATATCTAATATATCCAAATATTAGTAATATCATAGCGAATACTAATATATTCGTCTCATCTCTAATTATAGATAATCTTGATATCCTCGCTAATCTTGACCTGTTGTGCACATAATTTTCGTTGTTGTAGCTGCTGTTTCTTCTGCGTTGCGGCAATACCGTTATGTTAATGCAATGTAATTTCCGTTGTCTTAATGCTGTTGATATTTTAAAAATATGCGCTGCGTATTTTTATTGTCGGGGTCATTAATTGTTCGTAGTAATTATTCTCAATGAGTATTACTGAACTAAATAATTCTTATGTAATTAGATTTTTATTAAACAAACTGTTATTAATTCAATTCTTGATTAACAGCTTTTTCAAGTAAATGAAAATTATCAAAGATCGTTAAATTACTGAATTTAGTCGTCAATTATATTTACTTCCTGGTCGTATGAACGTAAAATTATCACTGATTAATTTTTTCTATAATGACATATATTTTTCAATAATTTTTTCTCATCGAATAGTTGATTTTTGTGAATTGTGTAGAGTGTTTTCTACCTGTGTTGCCCACAAGTAGCCGACACCCCACACCTTGAACGAACCTTCGTAAGGCGGTTGAAGAGATTTCCAAACATGGTCCTGATGTACAAACACATGATCACAGTCTTTAAGTGAGTTAAAGACAAATGTGTTCGTAGGTGTATGTGAAGAAGGTGAGTGTGGTTTCACCGAACGTATGACCTCCCACAGGCTTTTGCACATAGTCACTAGGTGATATTGTGTGAGTTGTGTTTGTGTCCAAATGTATGAGCTCGTACAGCAAACGAAGGTTTTGGCCATAAACCAGTTTAGCTGGAGTGGCATCAGCGTCTCCTCTGATGATGGAGCAAAGCCCGAGAAGGATGAATGGTAGTTCGCGAGTCCATCCTTCTGATGCCTTGTACATCAAAGAGTCTTTGAGCACGCGATGCCATCGTTCAAGCATACCATTCGCTTTGGGGTTATAAGCAGTCGTACGCCTTCGTTTGAACCCTAAAACTCTGCCCAACTCCGCGAAAAGCTGAGCCTCGAATTGTGCTCCTTGGTCAGTCACAATAGTGAGTGGAGTTCCGTATCGCGGAATGTATTCTCTGACCAGCGAGGTAGCAACAGTTGATGCTCGAATGTCCGCAATTGGATATGCTTCTGGCCATCTACTAAATCGATCGATGACAGTAAGACAGTAACTGAAGCCTTCCGAAGTTGGAAGCGGTCCAACCAAGTCGATGTGAATGTTATCGAACTTTGCAGTTACTAGTTCGAAGGAGCCGAGAGGACTCTTCACATGTCGCAAGATTTTGGCTTTTCCACACGCCATGCATTGTCTGCACCAAGCGTGGGAATCCTTGTTAATAGATGGCCAGACGAACTTTCCAGCCAAAAGCCTAGTTGTTGCTTTGGCACCTGGATGAGCCGTACCATGTACCACATCGAAAATCTTCCTGCGCAACGTCGCAGGTATGTATGGTCGCAAAGTCTTTTGCGAAGCGTCACACCATAGTTGCTGGGAGGAATTTTCAATATTAATTGGTAACATTTTCAGACTCGCTGAATTTAACTCCTCATCAATCAGTTGCGCATCCGCTATCTGAGCATAATTATAAAAAATTGAAACCTTTTATGAATCGCGTCACAGAACCTGCTATGCCAATAACGGTCCAGCGAATCGATTAATGAGATCTGCAAATAAGCAATCCGCGAACCTGGATATTTTCAACACTATGATTATTTTATATTATGATTTTTATTTCTTTTCCTATTTATTTTTGTCTTACATGTTCTCTTTGATTCCTATTTATTTTATTCTTAGTGTAGTTCATATATACTCCTAAGCTCTCATTCACATATTTTTAAATGTTACTATTTTATTACGTTGGTGTACATAGTTAGTTATAAGTTATTATTACCTTTTTAGTTTTTATTATTCTATTGTAAATTATTATTATTATTCTTATTCAGTCTTATATTCAAGGGTCACGGCCCGTTAATAAATAAATAAATAAATAATCCACCGTCTATGGGATTTTGAGTTCGTTGATGCGGGACAATGCGTCAGCGAGAACGTTATCCACACCAGATATGTGACAAATATCTATCGGGAACTGAGCGATGAGGTCCAGATGCCTAAGTTGGCGTAGAGACGCATTTTCTGCGTTTTGCTTGAAAGCGAAGATAAGTGGTTTGTGATCAGTGAATAGCGTGAAAGTTCTGCCTTCCAGAATGAACTTGAAGTTTATGGTAACGTAAGCTGCCAAAAGCTCGCGATCATATGCACTATATTTTCGCTGTGCTGCAGAAAGTTTTTTCGAGAAGAATGCCAAATTGGATACTTTCTGCTATAACACAGCTCCAGCACGTGCAAGGTCCGAAGCATCAACCACAAGCGAAAGTTCTGCCGAGGAAGAAGGATAAGCTAGGGTCGCAGCTTGCGCTAATTGTTTTTTACAGCAATCGAAGACTTCCAAAGACTCAGGGCTCCATTGAAGTTCCGACTTATCGCGTTTATTTTCACTACCTTCTATGAACTTGTCTTATATTGACTGAGACGACGCAGCGTGAGCTATGAACCTTCGGTAGAAGTTCATCATACCGGGAAAACGCCTCATCTTGTGAACGGTAGTCTGTCGGTACTGATGGGACGGCAATTATTCTTCGTTTTTATAACCTCAAATTATTAATCAATTGTCTAGCGTGTAATTCTTTATTCTCAATTGATTCTCAATTCAGAGGGTTATAAATGTTCCTTAAACGAAGGATTATATGATAAATATAAATATAAGGATAGAGGATTATATGACCTACTTTCTTTCGTGTTTTACTGCGCCACGTTGCTACACTTTTGACGTATTGCACTTTTGACGTATTGCACCATCTTGATCTATTAACATGTTGCCAGCTAATCCCCCTTCTTGTGGCACTACGGTTCAAGACTGCCAACACTCCCCCCCAGTATACCGAGAGTTTGGTCTACTTTTTTAGCGCGAACGTCAAGAACGGCGATTTTTACGGCCGGCCTTTCGTAAACACCAGTAGCGGTTTGCACCGTGGCCCATCTTACTTGTCCGTCTTTCACAGCGTGCACTTCGATCACCCTTCCCTTGGGCCAGCAGTTTCGTGGGCTTGTGGGGTCGACTAGCACGACTATGTCACCTACTTCGATTGGTTTCACCAGGTTGAACCATTTCGTGCGCCTGGTTAGGGTAGGAAGGTACTCTCTGATCCAACGTTTCCAGAAAAGGTCCGCATACTGTTGTGAGGTGTGTCAGTTTCTTCGAAGTGATGCTCCTTCATCGCTAAATTCTGCTGGTGGTTTCGATCCATTTGAAGATCCGAGGAGGAAGTGATTTGGCGTTAGGGCTTCGGAATCTTCATCATCAACAGGGACGTACGTTAGGGGGCGCGAATTAATTACATTCTTAATTTCTGTCAGCATATTGCGAAGCACTTCATCCGTTGGATTTCGACTGGGCATGATTTGATACAGGATCTTCTTTACGGACTGTACCAATCTTTCCCAACTGCCGCCCATGTGGGGAGATACGGGTGGAATGAATACCCATTTCGTATCTTCGGTGGTAAATTCTTGTATAAGTTGGTTTTGATTTACTTCCTGAAGGGCTTCCCGAAGTTCTCTACTCGCACCCTTGAAGTTCGTGCCGTTGTCGCTATAGATTTGAATCGTTGTGCCACGCCGAGCGGTGAAATTTCGGAGCGCCATGATACAGGAATCCGTCGAGAGCGTATGCGCTATCTCCAGATGAATAGCACGGATGGTTAAGCAGGTTATCAACACTCCCCATCTTTTCTCAGTCCGTCTTCCAACTGTCACGGAGAGCGGGCCGAAGTAGTCGATTCCGACGAACGAGAAAGGCCGAGTGAAGGTTGATAGCCTTCCAGGAGGAAGATCTCCCATAATCAGAGCTTGTGGAGAAGCGATTTGGTTTTTGCAGAGTTGACAGTCCTTTCTTACTGTCTTTAGAGCCACTCTCAGCCGGGCGATGTAGTACTTCTGGCGAAGCTCGTTGATGACGGTTTCATGGTTGCGGTGATGATATTTACGGTGCGCCGCCATTATTATCAGTGAGGTTATGGCGTGTCGCTTTGGGAGAATAATGGGACGTTTTGTATCTCTGTTTACTGCAGGAATAGCGTCGATCCTTCCTTTAGCGCGCAGAATACCGTCTTCGTCAAGATAAGGTGACAGACGGAAGAGTAAACTTGATCGTTTGATGACATTCGGCTTGGCATCGTTAGCTTCTAGAGTGGCTATTTCGTCTCGGTAAGCCTCCCTCTGTACTTGTCGGTAGAGAATTCCTTTTGATTTAATGAGTAGCTCTTGGGTGATAACTCCAGAGGCTTCTGGTGTTCTGTTCACTTTTGCCTTTAGGTTATGTACGTATGTTAGTACTAGCGCTGTCACTCGCAATAAGCGGTTCCAGTTGGAATATCGCTCCACTTCTATTAGGGGTACGGGTACTGATTGATGAAACATGTGCGGCCTTATTTCTTCATTCGTTGTATTTCCTATATGATTGTCGCACTTCTCCCATTCGTCTTCGGGGTCCCATAGAAATTGTGGGCCCTTAAACCATCTGCTGTTAGATGAGAAGTCGGGATACTTTTGCCATTTCGTGGCTTCGTCGGCGACGTTTGCCTGGCAATATCCGTCGTTTCCAGGATCTCGCTTACCCGGAACGCTACGAACTGACTATATCTCCGGTGGTCTGATCGTATCCAGCAAAGAACGTTATGCGAGTCGGACCAGAAATATCGCTTGGATATAGTGATGGAATGTGATTGCATGATAGTAGCTGATTGCCTTGCACCTAAGACGGCTGCCTGCAGCTCGAGCCGCGGTATGGAGAGCAGTTTTAAAGGCGCGACCCGTGTCTTCGCGCCAACAAGGGCACACTCTATATCCGTTCCAGTATGGAATCTGAAGTATGAAACGGCGGCGTAGCCGTTCTCGCTGGCGTCCACGAACGTATGAAGTTGGATCTTGGTCTGTTCGTTGTATTGGGTTACGCTTTGATAGCATCTCGGTATCTGGATCTTGTGAACTCCCGGTAGGATTCTTAGCCAGTTTGTCCACTTTTCGTATTGGCCATCAGCTATTTCCTCATCCCAACCGATTCCTGAGCGCCAGACTTCTTGTAGCAGTACCTTGAGATACATGAGGAGGTTCGCCACGAGGCCCAACGGGTCGAAGGTTGACATCAAAATTCTGAGAAGTTCGCGCTTTGCAGGGCGTTGATCGTCGGGAGCCTTGTTTGTGATGGTTCCTACCTTAAATGTAAATTCGTCGGTCGAGGTGCGCCAATACATGCCTAACACCTTTTCGATATCGCGTTCGGTTCCAATGCTCAGATTTTTCTCATTCACTCGATCTTCATTAAGTGCCTTGAGCACCTTCGGGGACTCCAGCAACGTATTTTTTTTTTTTTTTTCATTATAATAAATATTGATTTGATCCCTTCATGCAAAATGGGCAATTCCTTCCCAACTCAAAGTTGGTGAGAAATTCCCCATTTGGGCACACTTTCTCAGCTTAAAGAACTGGTGACCATACTGTCTCCTTGTTCAATGAGCTGGAAAAATTTTCCCCGTATCGAGATACTCATGCATGTATGCCGAAAAAAAATAAAAAGAGTTAGTAATTACTAATAAATATAATCAAAAAGTAGTCAGAGAAAAGAAAAAGAAAAATGAAAAGAAGAAAAGAAAAGTTTAATATTTAAAATACGTAAAACATGCAGAAATAACACAGCACAAGCCACAGCCAATCTCTAGAATCTTCGAGAGTCTCATAAATTCGCCAGAATAATTATCTGTTTCTAGGTCGATTTTATTTGCAACTATACGTAATACTGTTCCTAAGTACGACTTAGAAGATGTTTCTTTGTAAGTTGTTTCAGCTGAAACACATTCTTTGCCATTTGTATGTTTGTCGGTAAGGCACTGTATTCTTGTATTGCCTCAAATACGGGATCCTTTCTAAGTCGGTCTGTCTGGGGAAAATGTTGCTGTCTAATAGAATCCGCACTCCTTGTGTTATAGTTGTGTACTTCTTGATTGTTGATCAATTTGATGGAGGATTTAAGTTTCTTGTTCTTGATATTGTAAATTAGTTTTATGCGTTCCAGGCTTATGAGCTGAGGTATGGTTAGTTTGCCATAATTAGAATAAAGTTCCTCCGATGGTGTTAATTGAGGTAAGTTATGTATGGCTTTGATGCCCTTATTCATAAGTCTCGCAATATTGCCCAAGTTTCTTTTCGCGGTTTGGCTCCATATAAGAAGACCGTAACTTATGTTGGATATGATAAAAGCATTGTATAGCAAATTCTTTATAGGGACTTGTAGGTAATCGTTACGTCTTAGTACTCCAATAATCGGGGCAATTTTATTTCTTAGTTTAGTTATGTGAGGATTCCAAGTCCTAAGTATTTCGTTTCCTGTGCTTTCGTTAGCTGTATTCCATCTACTTCTAGCTTCAAATCAATGTCCAATTTGTTCGTTTGCCTAAAGACCATGTAGTTTGTTTTCGCAATATTTAATGTTAATAAACTGCCCAGAAGCCAGTTCTTGAAAAGTTTCAGGTCAGCGTTGATCAACAACTCCAGTTGTTCAGCATTTTTACCTTTGTAGAGAAGTAGAGTGTCATCAGCATAAGTTATATATTTCGCTTTAAGTCCTGTGAACTGGAGGTTGTGTATATACAACAGATATAATGTAGGGCCAAGAATCGAACCTTGTGGGACTCCTATATTGACTGTCTTAGGAGAGCTAAGTTTGTCGAGATTCTTAGTAATGTACTTCTGTTCAACTAAAAAGTTTTTTAATAGTTCATTGGCCTTTCCTCGGATCCCCATTTTCGACAATACTTCAAGTAATATTTTGTGATTTACAGTGTCGAAGGCTTTTTTTAAATCTACAAATATCGCAGCAACGTATGAACCTTTGTCAAAACCTTCATTTATAAACTGTATCGCATCTATCAACGCTGACGTCGTATTGCTTCCTTCTTGAAATCCGTATTGCTGCGCATCAAAACTAGAATATTTTTTTATAAATTATAATAGCCTCCTGTTGATAACTTTTTCGAAGATTTTGCTGACCGCGCTGATTAGGGCTATTGGTCGATAGTTATTAGGATCTTTTTTTGAGCCGCATTTGTAGATGGGAGAGATAAGTGCTGTTTTCAGGAAAGTAGGAAATGTTCCTTCGTTCAGATGGTAATTTATAACAATGCTAAGTGGAGTAGATATCATCGATTTTAACGTTTTCAGATCGTTTGTTGTTATGCCATCAATACCGGGTGATATGTTTGATTTAAGTTCCGCTAAGATATTTTCTAATTCGGTGGTGTCTGTTGGAAGAGTGAACATTACATTCGATACCGTAGGGCAGCATATCCTTTTAAAGTTCTTCGCATTGTTATGAGTTCTAAGGTTATCCGCAAGAGTTGTGCCGATTGTGCAGAAGTGTTCGTTTAAAACGTTTGCAATTGATGCGGGTTCTTTAATTAGTCCATTTGGTGTATCCAATGAATTTACTTCCGTCGTGTCACGAGCATTGCTGTTAATACCCCAAGTTTCCCTAATTGTGCTCCATAATTTCCTAAGATTTCCGTCTGTTTTAGCAAACTGCGCATTAAAATATTTTTCCATGGCTATTTTTATCATTTTAGTTGTTTCATTTTTAATTGCTTTGTATTGACTGATATAATTTTGGTTTGTCTGGTCTTGCTTCAGTTTTCTGTATGCTTGCCCTTTTCTTCTCAATTGAAACAAAATATCGTGAGTTATCCATGTAGAATTTCTGGTTCTTCTTACCTTTGTTGTGGACGCTGCTTTTTTTGCCGAGATTATTGTCTGTATTATCGATTCAGTTGTGATGTTATTTAACTTCCTTATATTTAATTCAGTTTCTCTTTTGAAAATTTCTCTATTTAAGAACAATACCTTGGTTTTCGTCATCCTTGCCTTCTTAGAAAATGTGCTATTGACCGTTAGCGTAATGACTTTGTGGTCTAAATTTGGCCATTCATCCAGTTTTATAGTATGGGATTGTATGAACTTGGGAATATCAGTCGCGACGTGATCAATTAAGGAGTATAGTTTTGCGATTCTCGATTTTCAGTCAATATGTTAATGTTCGTGTCCGCAAAAGAAATTAGTTTCGAGTGTTTTATTCATTTAGAAGATCAGCTGATTCGTTCGGTGGCCTAAAAAATGTGACTATCTTCGTTGGAGCATTGTCAGTTATCATTTCGATTATAATTGTGTTAAAAGACTTTTCACTAAGTACAACCGTAAATTCAACGTCACTCCGTATGTAAATTGCCGTACCACCACCACGACTACTGTCACGGCAGTTGTGAATAGCTTTGAAACCCTTAATATTGAAATATTGCGTTTCAGATTCGTATAACCAGGTTTCCCCAAATATAAGAATCTGAATGTCAGGATTTTCTACAAGATTCCCTTCTATGTCTGCCATTTTATTCCGTATACTACGTAAATTTGCATAAAGAAATTTAATTTGCTTGCCCATTATTACAGTTTATTATTATATCGTACGATAATCAATTCCTTAATATAATTTTCTAGTCTAAGTTGCGGTTGAGGTTACCTTCTATTCCCATTAATCTGCCGTTTTTCAGATTATTTAGGACGGTCTTATTTTTTATAAGTAAGGCTCTTTCCGATTCTATTTTCCGTGCAAAAATTTGTCCATTCTTTGTCCATATATACTTGAAAACTGGCCGTAGTGATATTTTGGAGTATCTTAATAAATTTGCAGTATATTTGGTCAGCTGTTCATTAACATAAACACGACCTTGACCTAATGCTGATTCAATTTTATTAACGGGAATACCCGTGCCCATACCCTGATTTTTCACCGTGGCTTTAAACCCGTTTAGGAATTCGTTGCGTGAGTTTGTATTCGTAAATGATGCTATAATGCTGCTGGGCTTGTTTACGGGACCATTCTTCAAATTCATTTCAAATCCGGCCTGAGCATGTATGAATTTGACGTCTCTGGCGAGCTTAATCGCTTCCTCTTCGGTTTCGACGCTGTTGAGTAGGTCATCAACGTAATGATTCTCGATTATTGCCTGTGTTGCTCTGGGAAACTGGTCACTAAACTCTTGTGCGTTTGTATTTTTTACATATTGGGCGCTACTTGGGGAACACGTTGCTCCGAAGATCATGACTTGCATCACGTATACCTCTGGTCCCCTGCTCGCATCTCCATTACGCCACAGGAATCTTTGGGCGTGTTGGTCGTCTTCGTTGATCATAACCTGATGGAACATCTCCCTAATGTCACCGCAAATGGCTACTTTTCTCTCCCGGAACTTATACATCACTGATATTAGTGAAGCCGTTTGATCGGGCCCTGTTAGTAGGACTGAGTTCAGTGAGATACCGCGTACCTTCGCCGCAGCGTCCCAGACGATTCTCACCTTCCCAGGCTTGTTGGGATTTATTACAGGAAATGTCGGCAAATACCATGTGCGCGAACCTCTATGATCGATTTCTTTTTCGGACAACCTTCGAATGTATCCCTTCTTTAGGTAGTCCTTAATTTGAGAATTCAGGATCTCTTTAAGTTCAGGATTTCGGTTCATTTTCTTCTCCAGACAAATCAGTCGTTTTGTCGCCATTTCCCTGCTATCCGGCAGGTTGATCTCGTTATATTTCCATAGCAGACCAGTTTCGAACCGACTACCCTTCCGAAGAGTAGAGCGTTGGAGTATGTCGCGTGCTCGTTGATCATCGTTGGAGATGAGGATATGGTCCGGCCTGGAGACGCCTGCGGCTTCCAAGGAGAAGTAACGCTTGACCATTCTGTCGAGTTCATTGTCGACATTATTGCTACATTCACAGAGGTGGGGGCTATGGTGAAACGTATATTTAGTGGTTTCTGCATGTGTTTTCTCGGCGTAGGCACCATAGGCCATCCAGCCAAGTCGAGTCTTTGATGCTATAGGTTGTTGTATTTTTCCTTCTCTGGACTTAAGAGGGAGTCCGAGCCGCCAGTTGTCTAGACCAATTAGTATGCGCGGGGTGATCATTTCGTATGATTCGATTGGCAGTCCTTTCAGATGAGGGTATCGTTCGGCCATCTCCTGCATCTTGATTGACTGAGACGGAAGCTGTAGTGACTTCACCGTGTAAACGGTCCCTAACCGGTACTTCTTTGTTGTAGTTTGGGTTCCAGAGATATCGACGTCGATTCTTCTGGAGGTTTCTTCGAAGCGGGAGGTGTTGGCAGTCCAACAGCGGCTCCAATACGCCTAATAACTTTAATTCGGCCGCTATTTCTTCATCGACCAAGGTGAGCGAGGATCCATCGTCTAGAAAGGCGTACGTATTTACCTTGGTACCGTTACCATGGAGGACGACTGGCACGATGCGAAACAGTATGGTTTGAGCATGGTTCTGGTGGTCGTGATGTTCAATTCCCACTACCTTTGGCTGCAGGGGAGCTTCCTTTTCCGCATTGTGTTGTTCAAGTTCCACTATCTTTGACTGCGAGGGAGCTGTTGTCAAGTCCTTCTCCACATTGTGCAGCAGACGGTGATGCTTTAGGGTGCAACCATTCACTCCGCAGACCTTTTTCGATCTACATCGAAGGGCCCCGTGTGCTTGGAGGCACTTTCGGCAGAGACCATGCTCCCTAATCACTACCCATTTTGAGCTATGACTAAGGTTTTGGAACATTTCACAGATTGCGGCGGAAGAACATGTCTTTTTGCAGATGCGGCAAATCTTAGCTTATTCTCTGCGATTAGTTTCGACTTGTCCAAGTTGACCTGGGTGATTTCCTGAGTGAGTGTGAAGAAAGTTTTTCTTTTCTGTCTCGCCTGTAGATGTAGGCCATGTGACGGAGCTAGCTGCCTCAGCCATCGTGTATAGCCATGCACTGCATTCGAATAGGGTTTCAGCGAGTAGCGTTTGTTTGTGCAAAGCCCAGTTCAGTCTGATTGAAGGAGGAAGTTTGTCTACCAACTCTTTTAGGAGAGATGGATTGTACGCATTCGTCGCAAGGCTGCACGCTTCCATTGAGGCACACAAGTTTTGCACGGCTAGTGCGTAATCGATTATTGTGTTCAGCTTTTCGGCTTTAGGTGCTGGTGCACTCCTAATTTTTTCCATTAGAGTGTGTATGATGATCTCTGGCCTTCCGTAATGCATCTTTAGTGTGGAGATAACTCCCGCGACGCATGAGGGTAAGAGTAATCTACTCTTTACGGCGTCAAGGGCTCTACCTTTTAGGCACCGTTGGAGTCGTATCATGTTCTCCTCGTTGGACAATCCACACATGCGAGTTGTCCCGTCGAAGGTTGAGATAAATAACGGCCACTCGTCAGGGTTGCCGCTGAAATTCGGTAACTCCTTCGGTGTTGCTTGTCGAGCAGCTAGTTGGCTTTTTGTTAGCTGTGGAAACTCGCCTGGAATTTCGGTGATTGTTTGATTATCGCCAAGTTGGACTGCATGAGCTGGTTTTGCCGGTTGGCGAGTCTCGATTTGCTGTTCAACGCCCACACTTGGGACGCAAACGGTTTGACTGTCTGCAATCTTCAATCTTTACGGTGGCAACGGTATTAGTGAGTTGTTTTACCTGAGACAAGTTGGTTAGAGTCTTCGGCATCATTACACGAGGAGGCTAACTTTGGCTTTGGCACACCGGATGCGTGTCCTCTCCATTTGTATGCGGATGGTTTGCAGCCTCTTCGGTGTTGAGCAGCCAGTGTTTGACCTTTGACTGTAGATGAGCTTCGTGGTCATCGACGACTGATGATTTCTCACTGGCCAGATCATTGAGTAGTCGGTACTTTTTATCCAGATATTCCTTGTCCTCTTGTTCTTGCAATTCCTTCGCAGCGCGTTCTTCTTGGTCGCGCCTCGTTTGCAAGTCACGTTGCTGACGATCTCTAGCCTCCCTCGCAGCGCGTTCCTCTTAGTCGCGTTTGGAGTTTAGGGCCCGTTCCTCCTCCAACCTTTGAAGGTCCAGCTCCATGCGTTTGACAGATGAGGCTTTAGAAGCTTCTGATCGTGTATTTTGCTTCGATCTCGGCTTCGGTGTTGGATTCCTGCAGATTTGGCAGATCCAGTCCTGATCTTGAACGTCGTTGATAACGCGGACGCATGCATAATGGTACCAGCGGTCACATTTGTCGCATTGGACCATTTCATCATTGTCTGCTTGAATGCATTTTTGGCAATGTTGTTGTCCCTCGGCCATTGGTGGTGTACGCTGAAGTTGCGTGGGTTGCTGAAGACGTCTTAGTAGCAAGGCGCAAGAAAGAACATTTATAATTTGTCGGTACTGATGGGCCGGCAATTATTCTTCGATTTTATAACCTCAAATTATTAATCAGTTGTCTAGCGTGTAATTCTTTATTCTCAATTGATTCTCAATTCAGAGGGTTATAAATGTTCCTTAAACGAAGTATTATATGATAAATATAAATATAAGGATAGAGGATTATATGACCTACTGTCTTTCGTGTTCTACTGCGCCACGTTGCTACACTTTTGACGTATTGCACTTTTGACGTATTGCACCACCTTGATCTATTAACGTGTTGCCAGCTAATCCCCCTTCTTGTGGCACTACGGTTCAAGACTGCCAACAGTAGTCGGTTGCGGATAGGAGACTAATGGTATAAACACAATTGTGACGAACTTCACAAGTGGCGAGAGAAATTCGTCGAAAAAGTTCGCCTTCGTTAATGGAGAAACACAGTGCGGGCGAATTTCGCCGTCGGTTTTATTCTTATTTATTTATAATTTTATGCTTTTTACTTACCAATAGATTAAAAAAACACACAAAATGCACTTTTCACCAAAATATGTGTCGCAAGAAGTTATTGTGTCTAATTTTCACTGTCAACTGAAATAAAAAACACTGCCAACTGTGACGGCGACGGCAAAATTATAAATTAAATTTAATCCAGTGGCAACGAAAAGTTCTCCCAACCGCTCGCCGTCGTAATTTTGCTTCAGTACGTGAGTTGCGGTACAATTTTAAAATTTTGAAAGCGAACTTCGCCGCCGCTGGCGAAGTTCGTCGCAATTGTGTTTATACCACATGGCTTCGACTTTTGAAGCAATAGGACGAATTCCATTCGCGTCAATGGTGTGTCCTAAGAAATCTACCTGAGTTTTAACGAAATGGCATTTCGCGAAGTTTATGACCAAACCGTGCATTTCAAGTCACTGAAAAACCGTTTCGAGATGAACGAAATGATCTTCCTCTGACTTTGAAGTGATCAAGATGTCGTCAATGTACATAGATGAAACAAAAATCTAGAACCCTCAAAGTAGAAAAAATAAACTTTTGAAAGGTTTGTGCAGCATTGCGCAAACCAAACGTCATTTGTACGAACTCATACAAACCGTCTTTGGAACGTCATCTTCGTTCAGAGGTATCTGATGATACGCACGTTCCAAATCGACTGTGGAGAAAACTGAACAGCCATGAAGTTGCTGGGCAAAATCCTGAATGTGCGGGATCGGATATTTATCCGGGACTGTTTGAGTGTTAAGTACCCGGTAGTCACCGCAAGGTCTCCAACTTCCATCTTTTTTACGGGCCATGTGAAGAGGTGAGGCCCATGGACTGTCTGACGGTCTGCAAATACCACGGTCAACCATTTTACCAAACTCAGCCTTCGTAATCGCAAAGCAAGTGGGTGAGAGGCGTCGCGATTTCGAGAAGGTTGGTCGCCCTTCTGTGACGATAAAATGGCGGACCGTGTGTATTTTCGACGAGTTTTCTTTGTGAGCGTGTAAAATGCTTTGATATTTGTTAAGCAGTGCTATAACCCGAGGGTTTCCGTGTGTGGCCGCTAGGACAGATAGTTCTGTGGAAGGTCCCTTCAAAACTTGACCGATGGCTGAACCTACGTTGGTAAGCAGATCGATCACACAGCGCTGTCTGAGATCAACAACCAAACCAAAATGTCGTAGAAAGTCGGCTACTAGGATTGGCCGGTCAACGTCACCAACGATAAAGTTCCATTCAAAATGCCGTCGAAATTTGAGTGAAACTTTAAGTGTCTTAAGACCATATGTCGAGATCTTGGTGCGGTTCGCTGCAGGCGGAACCAAGTTTGGATTTGCGGCACGGTGGTCGTCACGATGTTTGGGAACAACCGAAATGTCTGCACCGGTATCCAGAAGAAATCGTAGGTAAGATGTTGTGTCCAAAATAATTAGGCGACTAGAGCTGGGGCAAGTGTCGGAAGTCTCCATCTCTAACACCTGACTTAGTTTTGAGAGAATTGAGAATTGCTTGTTTTTGCGAGGGAAACTGCTACAAGCGAGCGAACGCATCTGGCCGAGCAAATCGCCCAAGTCCAAGCCGCTGACCAAACGCTTGAACTTGGCGTCTTCGGACTCCCGGAATCTCCTAATCATCGCATTCTTAAAGTATGTATAAGGAGTGTGCGGCGAAATGTTGTCGATGATGTCCATCGCTTGTTCACATTCCGCCGCAATCAACATACTCGACGCGTAATTAAATTTAGTTAATTCCGCGACTTTGGACGCAGCCGCAAACTGTGCATCCATAATGCGGAACCATACGGCCGAGTTCGAGGTCCAAAAGAGCAACTTCTGGATCGCGACCGCAGCCAATCGCCTAAGAGGATTAGCTGACGTACCGATATCGAGTCGAACTGTTGCATCATCGATGGCCCGTGTCAACGGATTATTTCTGTCTTCGTTTGACATTTAAAACTCAAGCTCGCAACTTGATACGAAAGGTAAGTATCCTAAAATACATTCATCTCGTCGTCAGATAATTGGGCCCCTCTGGATCCGACAGCACTTCTCGCCGGCTATCTCAGGAGCTTGGGAGTGGGACAAGGACAAACGATCCAGAGGGGGTACCATTCTTGCCGTGCTGTATAAAGTAAAAAAAAACCTATGTGGAGATATAAAAGGGACGGGATTTCTCCGCTAGTGTTTGCGAGCGACTATCGATAGATATCGCACATACAGTGCATACCGGTAATTAATTCCGGTTCAACTGCTAGGGCTTGCAGCATCGAAACCGAAACATAACCGAGATCCATGAAGAGACAAGAGAAATCAAGGACTCACCATTTCGCGCCTCCTCCCAGGATCCCCCAACGAGAATTACTTACTCGCACTCCATCTTCACCTAAAATCTAGACAAAAAAAACAAAAGAAAACTTAAAACGCTAGCAAAACTACTCTAGAACCAGTACCACCTGAACAATTTACATATAGAATATAAATGCAATCTAAAACAAAAAAATAGCAATAGAGCAAGTAACAAAAAAAATAATTTTTTTTTCCTATTATTATTATTATTAAATGAAATAGTTTCTTTAAAAAAAAATGATATGTACGTATATGTAACCGCAGTGAATTTTTCCAATATAAAGCGGATTTAAGATCGTCCTCCGAGCCTTGGTAGAATTATTTTAATGTCTGTCGGTATTAATTATTGTGTGAAGAGGCGGATTATTCACTTTTTATTAGTCACTGATACGACTTGATTCCGAAGGCTATTGTCCGTTCCTTCAAAAAAAATTTTGTGGTGGTGTACTCACCCTTTTGTTCTTTGTTTTTCAGTGAGTTATGTTTATTTCGTTTTCGTTATTTTCACCGGTTAGTTTTTCACTTAGGTTTTTGGTTACTTCTTAGATTTACTTTTACTTTCACTCAAAAAAAATCGAACTTTTTATTTGCTATCTTTATTCTCCTGTTTTACGTCCTCACCGTCAGACCGCTCAACTGCCAATCCGCAAAAAAAACTTTTTTTCCTCGTCGCTGCTGGAAATTGGCGCGAACTCATTTTATTTTCCCCACAGAGGGCAATACAGCGGTTACAATTTACAAAAAAAATAATGACTACAAACAAATTAATACCAATAAATAAATAGTTTTCGAGTGCACTGGTCCTCAATTGAACTTTCATGTAAATTAAACAAACTTAATACCAAAATTGAAGATAAAGTGCTAGGTCACAACTTTTACCCAAACTGCACCCACAACAAATACCACAACCAACAACCAATCAAAAAAGTAAGTTCATCAAAAGAAAAACCAACAAAAAAAACATACTGCAGTCACGATCGGCTGCAAGCCAATCCTATAATACTCTAGATGAATACTGAACTCCGATTTATATTGTAGTTGGGGATAAAGTAGAATTACGTGTGTACATGTTGTGTGTCCTTTATTAAGGACTGCCATTAGATTGCTACTCAAAACTAATAGACAATATTCAGTGTTTAATTTCGTATCTTGAACTGGGTAATCGAAAAAAATGTCCTTTTTGAAGGACTTTCACATGAGAGGTGCAGTAAGGACTCACTCGATTTCTTACATATTTAGCCTTTTGCTTGGAACCATTCAAAAATTAATGTGTACAAAATTTCAAAGTCGTAGCTTGAAGCGTTCAAAAGTTATCGAAAAATATTGTTGAACACGTGTCTTAAGGACATTTTGTATGGCAGCTACCAGAAGGAGTAAAAGGATTTCGCTGATTTGTAAACCCAAACTTCGTTTTTACTCAAAACTAATTTGTACAAAATTTCCAATTCATAGCTAAACGAATACTTGAGTTATAGTTAGTTCCGTAAATTAAGTGAAGACGTTTTGACAGGATATTTGTATGGCAGCTACACGAAGGACTAATAGGATTTTCTTCATATTCATACATTTAGCTTCAACTATTGGAAAAATAACACATACAAAATTTAAAAGTCGTAGCTTAAACCCTTCTGAAGTTATCGGCCAATATTCATAACCACGTGTTTTAAGGACATTTTGTATGGCAGCCACCAGAAGGAGTAATAGGATTTCGCTGACTAGTAAAGCCAAACTTTCTTTTCACTCAAAACTAATTTGTACAAAATTCCGAATTCGTAGCTAAACGATTACTTGAGTTATAGTGAGTTTCGAAAATTAAGTGAAGACGTTTTGACAGGATATTTGTATGGCAGCTACACGAAGGACTAATAGGATTTTCTTCATAATCACACATTTAGCTCCAACTATTGGAAAAATAACACATACAAAATTTAAAAGTCGTAGCTTAAACCCTTCTGAAGTTATCGACCAATATTCTTGAACACGTGTTTTAAGGACATTTTGTATGGCAGCTACCCGAAGGAGTAGGACGGTTTTGCCCGTTAACGAACTTAGCCTTACAAATTCAACCAAACATCCAAATTCAAAATTTCAAGATCCTAGGTGAAGGCGTTCTTGAGTTATCGTGTTCACGGACAGACGGACGGACGGACGGACGGACGGACGGACGGACGGACGGACGGACGGACGTCAGGCGGATTTGAGGTTTTTGGCCACAAATAAACAACAAATAATATATAACTTTTTTTCGTCCGAGGCTTGGTTCTATGCGTTACAAACTTTTGGGCTGGATTAAACTTATAATACTCTATATGATTTCATCTAGAGTATAAAAATATATATATAATAGGAATCAAAGAAAAAACATACTGCAGTCACGATCGGCTGCAAGCCAATCGTATAATACTCTAGATGAATACTGAACTCCGATTTATATTGTAGTTGGGGATAAAGTAGAATTACGTGTGTGCATGTTGTATGTCCTTTATTAAGGACTGCCATTAGATTGCTACTCAAACCTAAAAGACAATATTCAGTGTTTAATTTCATATCTTGAACTGGTTAAGTCATCGAAAAAAGTGTACTTTTTGAAGGACTTTTACATGGAAGGTGCAAGAAGGACTCACTCGACATATTTATCCTTTTCCTTAGAACCATTTAAAAATGAACGTGTACAAAATTTCAAAATCGTAGCTTGAAGCGTTCAAAAGTTATCGGAAAATATTGTTGAACACGTGTCTTAAGGACAGTTTGTATGGCAGGTACCAGAAGGAGTAAAAGGATTTCGCTGATTAGTAAACTCGAATTTTGTTTTTACTCTAAACTAATTTGTACAAAATTTCGAGTTCATAGCTAAAAGATTACTTGAGTTATAGTAAGTTCCGTAAATTAAGTGAAGACTTTTTGACAGGATATTTGTATGGCAGCTACACGAAGGACTAATAGGATTTTCTTCATAATCATACATTTAGCTCCAACTATTGGAAAAATAGCACATACAAAATTTCAGAAACGTAGCTTAAACCCTTCTGAAGCTATCGGCAATATTCTTGAACACGTGTTTTAAGGACATTTTGTATGGCAGCTACCAGAAGGAGTAAAAGAATTTCACTGATTAGTTAACTCGAACTTCCTTTTCCCTCAAAACTAACTTCTATAAAATTACGAATTCGTAGCTAAAAGATTACTTGAGTTATAGTGAGTTTCGTAAATTAAGTGAATACATTTTGACAGGATATTTGTATGGCAGCTACACGAAGGACTAATAGGATTTTCTTGATAAACGTATATTTAGCCCGAACTATTGGAAAAATAACACATACAAAATTTCAATGTCGTAGCTTAAACCCTTCTGAAGTTATCGACCAATATTCTTGAACACGTGTTTTAAGGACATTTTGTATGGCAGCTACCAGAAGGAAAAAAAGGATTTCGCTGATTAGTAAACGCAAACTGCCTTTTCACTCAAAACTAACTTGTACAAAATTCCGAATTCGTAGCTAAAAGATTACTTGAGTTATAGCGAGTTTCGTAAATTAAGTGAATACATTTTGACAGGATATTTGTATGGCAGCTACACGAAGGACTAACAGGATTTTCTTCATAATCGTATATTTAGCTCCAACTATTGAAAAAATATCACATGCAAAATTTCAAAGTCGTAGCTTAAACCCTTCTTAAGTTATCGACCAATATTCTTGAACACGTGTTTTAAGGACATTTTGTGTGGCAGCTACCGGAAGGAGTAGGACGATTTTGCCCGTTAACGAACTTAGCCTTACAAATTCAACCAAACATCCAGATTCAAAATTTCAAGATCCTAGGTGAAGGCGTTCTTGAGTTATCGTGTTCACGGACAGACGGACGGACGGACGGACGGACGGACGGACGGACGGACGGACGGACGGACGGACGGACGGACGGACGTCAGGCGGATTTGAGGTTTTTGGCCACAAATAAACAAAAAATAATATATAACTTTTTTTCGTCCGAGGCTCGGTTCTATGCGTTACAAACTTTTGGGCTGGATTAAACTTATAATACTCTATATGATTTCATCTAGAGTATAAAAATGAATGCAAAAATAAACTCAATGAAATGTGACGTTTCGTCACAAAGATCAAAAATTATATCTGATTGATTTTTTCCTGAATGACTTTTTTTTTGGATAATTTTTTCTCGCCGAATACTTGATTTTAGCGAATTGTGTGGAGTGTTTTCTACCCGTGTTGCCCACAAGTAGCCGACACCCTACAGTTCGGTTGCTACACTACTCTGAAGTACTTAACGTACTTTGCAGAATTTGCAGTCAGAATAGAATACAGCTATGCTGGATACCGGATATGCCGATATACCAGGGAACGAACTGACGGATGAGCTGACGTGCTCAAGATCGGCGTCACCCGGAATGGCAGAGAAGAGGGTTAGCAAACCATTAAGCGGCATCAAAGCGCTTATCAGGGAACGTGCTACGGCTGCTGGAAACTCAAGGTGGGAGAAGGTGACAAGCTTTTGGATCTGTGGGACGTTCTGGCCAAGACTGGACGGACGGAGATCTATGGATATATTCACATATGAAATATTGGAAAATTGCGGTTACTCGTCGGAATACTGATACACATAGCATGTTAGGGAAGCATGCTATGTGTATTTAGATTGCTGAGTCGGACCTGTGCATGTACAGCCACAACCTGTATGTAGAGATGGCAACGATTAATCAAATGATTGAAATAATCGATTATTATCCTTCAATTGTTCGATTGATCATTTGATACTCTTGGTTTCGATTAATCATTTAATTTATCGATTAATTTGTTACGATTGTGGCCAGCTGTTAAGTTAAAGTTTAAAAGTCCACACGTCCGAACTCTAAAGTGCGTTATATATAATAAATAATTTGCGAATTTCTACACCCTCATAGGCAACAGAAATATCGACTTTCTACACCTCATCGGCAACAGTGATAGCGACTTTCTATACCTCATCTGCAACAGTACCCAGCAGGCAAAGTTACATATAATATACGAAAATAAAGACCGTATAAAAGCCGGAAAAACACCGTAGAATTCTAGGGTACGATATCCGCGGTCGCCATGTATGTCTATACGTATACATAGTTTAAAAGAGCACTATACGTAGAATATTTACTGCGATTCTACCACTGAGATATAAGAAATGGAAACCCCATCAGCTTATTTTTGTATGGAATTTGACAGTTTGATATAGCCGATGAAATCGTACCCTCTCGCTCCTTCTCAAATTCCGAATTTCGAAACATGGGCACCAACTTTAAAAAAAAATTAAAATTTACAATTCGAATTGTCAGTTCTAATAGTTCCCATTGTTTGATTTAAAGGTGAGTTATTACCTCTGAACTAGGCGCCGGAATTGAAAAAAGTTTTATTCGTTTCGTTTCAGGTCCGAGAATACGAGTTGAGTCGATTATAACTGTTATAACGGTTGAGCATGTAATACGTTATTTTTGAATTTGGCGCCCTTCTGATCAGTAAATGACACTATATTCGTATTGCAGTAGCCAATATTCCCTGTAAAATTGATATAACTTAGTTACAATTTTATAAACTCATATTCCTTCAATACCTTGCATTGTTTATCCTGCAAAGTATATAACAAATGCAAATAATTTGGTATTTTTTCATTCCAAATTACTCTTAAAAGTTAGGATTTAATTTGTCACGTTGCCTGATCTGATGGTGCTGTCATTGTTTTCCTTTCTCGCCTTAATCCATGCAGAAACCATGTGCCTGACTCTTTCCTTCTCAAGATTCAGGTAATCTGTGGCTGAATCCTAATTTGTGCCCCGGATAACTTTCGAAGTTTCTCTAAACTTAAAATGAAATGAATTTTTAAAAGAAACCAACATAAATGTTTCAATCAAAAATTATATTATTGGCATTACCAATTTTGGATCTAATGAAAGTTTAAAATCATCAGAATTTTGTTTAACAATGCGGAAACTCGGCTTATCATGGACAACTTTTCGAAATATTGACTTGAATTCACTTCAATTCTACGAGTGTACAACGTATTTACTCACACATTTTTTTCATTTCCGCCTTTTACATAGAGAAATGAAGAATTCGAAATTTGACAATTTTAACTTAATTGAGTTACTATTTCCGTGAAATCAATCCCATTTATTATTATCTTTATTATTGTTTTTGAAGTAATGCTTATTTACAGTTAATATTATCACACAAAATATATACATATTTATGGATCAATATTTGGTTTTCTTCGATTTCTTCCTATATTACATGGTACCTTCGTAATGAAATAGAATACTACTTGTTAGTTATCAAGGCAAAATTAATCGATTAATCGATTATTTTCTACATATTTAATCGTAAATCGACTATTACATGTCGATTAATCAAATGATCAATTAATCGATTAGTTCATTTTAATTGCGATCTCTACCTGTATGCTGAAGGGGACATTATTCACATTTTGTGTGAATGGCTGTGGGTAGATAGGAAGCGAATGAAATGGTTGGCAGTCCTTTCTTTGACTGTTTAGAGGATCAGTAATTGATAGGGTATGATAAGCTTTTAAATTTTCCAGGTTCTAAGATATTTTGTGATTAACTACATACGAGACATCAGAGGGAATGCTAAAGCCTCTTTTTGTGTGTAGTGTGCGTGGTGGCTTAGCACTGCGTCCCTTCCTTAAACGAAATCCAAAACCAGTGTTGTTTTTACATTTGCTTTTTTGTGTTTACTGCGGTGCCTCAAGGTCTGGACTTCACATTTCTGAACCCCTTAATAAATAAATAAAAATATTAGAATAGCGTAGGTAATGATTAACTAAAATTATACTACTGTATATTACAATACGTACTAAATATAGCAATTAATAAATTACAATAAAATAATTATAAAGATAATACATAAATTTGATTCTTTGCAGGTTGCAATATGTACAACTATTGGAGTAATTGGTAATCCAAACGTAAATTTCCTGAGTTATGCCTTAAACTGGGGTGTTGCTTATGATCTACCAAATGAAACGTGGATCATTGCACATGCAAATGGATTTAAAGACCCTATAATGGACGTTAAGCCTGTTATACAACGTACCTTTCGGAGAGATTTGTACGACAAATTTGAAATTGCTATTAACAGGTATGTTAAAAATCGTTGTGGCGCTCCGCCACGATTCCGCCGCCTCCTTGAGGGGTACAAATAAGAACTCTTGGTTTAGTGATGAGGAAGAGTTTTATTTCCTGCGTTTACATATTTGCAAGAAATAAATGAATATAAAATAATAATAAAAGGAGCAATCAGTAATTACTTACACTTTAGTGTGCCCTCTTCAGTTGTGGTGGCGAGAATGAAGACCAAACAAGTTCTTGCCTGCAGCCAATCCCGAAGGAAATTTGACGTTTAACAAAGAACAAAAAAAAAATGCCCAAATGGCCTTTACAAAATGCCCAAATGGCCTTTACAAAATGCCTAAATGGCGAAATTTAGTTGTTGGCGGTTAAATATTTGAATCAAATTTTAGTTTAATTGATATCCGTTGGGGTTTCCTCCTCGCCAACAAGGTATTTTTCTCAAATAGTACATAGTGAATATAATATAACTAAATACTGAAAAAATAATAGTTTTACGGCTAAAATACTGTTTTAATTTTCATTTGAGTGACATTTCTGACTCTACCGAGTGAAACTGATCAACAATAACTTGCATTCTCTTTTTTTCCCCGTAAATCTATACTAACAATCTAAGCTATAATACGGTTGCTAGCAAGGGGTTCGCCGGGATTTCAAGTAAAACACAATTCGGTTAAAATAAAAATAATTGATTATTAATTCTTCGCACTTTAATTCTATTAGCACAATTATTTGCACTGTATGGCAATACCGCCCGCTTTTACATAGCACTTGTCTCGATCGCACTCTATCAATCGCTTTCTACCACACGGTCGCATATACACGCTGGCTGTCACAGTCGACCTAATAAAAATTACTATGTCTCTCGCTGAAAGCTTTATCTGCTTTTATACTACTTGTCTGTAGTCGAGACTGTTCTTGAATCTTCGCTCGGTGGTGTGTGTTGACAGTACTGGAAAGTTTGAGAGCATTCCATTTGATCTTCTATGCTGTTTTAGTACATTCGAGCATATTCGATTGGAGAGGGGGTATAATCGTATTGCTCCGCTCTCCTTATGTACTTCAACTAGGTTTCTGATTGGGTTACTTTGTAGCTAGGTATTCGGTTGTTGATGTTTCCATTATGCGAAACGATCGAGTTGCGCGGTTGCCAGGTTTACATGTAACATTACTCCCTCCTTAGTTCCTATTTGTCCCGAACAGAGTCAATCCCCTCGTCATTGGCGCCATGGTACTTCGTTAGTCTATCGAGGTGTACCACTTTCATTTTAGTACGAGGTTTTTGATGGAACTGAATGCGGTACACAACATCATTTAACCGGTTGATGATTTGATAAGGTCCTTCCCAATTGCGCTGTAGTTTCGGTGACCTGTTCTTCTGTCGTTTGGGATTGTATAGCCAAACTAAATCGCCCTCTTGGAATCCTGATGAATTCGCCCGTTGATCATACATCGTCTTCATCCGATCGGTCGCCAAATTAATTTTATCTCTGACCAGGTTATAAATTGTGTGTTGTCGATGTCGAAGATCCGATACGTAATCTTTTGGACGGGTCGGTTGGTCTGGTGGTACTCCAAACATTAATTCCGCGGGGACTCGAATGTTCTTCCCGTAGATGACTCGGGAGGGAGTTTCTCCTGTTGTTGCGTGTACCGATGTTCTGTAGGCCATTGAAAATAGAGGAATGTGTTGATCCCAGTCCTGTTGCCTTTCGCTGACGAGTTTGGATAGGTTCGAAAACGTTCCACCATTCCATCGAACTGTGGATGTAGTGGAGTTGTCCTCGTTTTGTTTATTCCCAGCATTTGACATACGTGTTTGAATGTTTGAGATTCAAAGTTGCGCCCTTGATCGGAGTGTAGTTCACGTAGAACCCCAAATCTGCTCACCCAGTTGGTAACAATTTGTTCTGCGACGGTAACTGCTTCTTGATTTGGAATTGCGTAAGATTCGCTCCACTTGCTGAAATAATCGATGACCACAAGAATGTAGCGATTACCATTTTCCGATTCCGGAAATGGCAATATCTACAGCAATTCTCTCGAATGGAGCTCCCACGCTGTATTGTTGCATTTCTCCCTTTGATCTGCGTTGCGGGCCTTTGCTCGATGCACAGGTAATACACTGATGGCACCAATTTTCTACATCATCTCGGAGATGGATCTGTGGGGATGTTAGTCTACTTTGTTAGTAACTTTGGGGAATCTTTGGTTGACCAATAAAATAGAAACGTCCGTACTGATTTGTAGTTTAAACACGACTGACTATTTATTATAACTTAACTTAACTTCTAACTTACAAACTAGTTTTACATAATTCAAAATTGTACATAGGTTGAATAATGGAATACAAATTTCTATTGTTAAGATCTCTAGTGTTTTACCGTAAAGGGTCGCTGTCGGCGTTCTTTGATACTACCGGTGCAAAATATCGGATTGCAACGACAATAGAATTAGAATTTTTATTATTTCAAAATAGAATTTCGATTTTAAATTATCGGATTGCAACGACAATAGAATTTGAGTTTTATTATTTAAGCGAAAATAGAATTTCGATTTTAAATTACCGGATTGCAACGACAATAGAATTTGAGTTTTTATTATTTCAGCGGAAATGGAATTTCGATTTTAAATTTCTATTGCTCCAGTAAAAATAGGATTTCAATTTTTATTGTTTCAATAATTGGGTCGCTACAGATCCAATAGAACCTCTCTCGTATCTTTGCCAAGGTTCTATTTACACCTAAATGTCCACCGGAAGTACTATAACCGCATGTTTTTGTAATAAATACTTGTTTCTTTCGGTTATACTATAAAATATTTTTATTCTCTAACTATTACAAAATTCACTTTTACTTAACTTAATTATCGTTATCACTAATTTTAATTTTGAGGTTTTTATAAAATATTTTTGATGTGTATTATAATTCACTGTATTCTTGATTTTTACTAAGACCGGTTTTAAACGAGATGTGGTTGGCTTCTTGGTCAGTAAGCGAAGAAGGAAACGAACTCAATTTTTGGTACTCGTAGTTACGAGGATATTGCTGTGAAGTTGGTCGTACTTTTTTGTGTCGACATCTATCTGTCAAAGTCGCTACATCAGTCCCCCTCCAGCGCAGCGTGTTATATTTTGAAAGTGACCGTTCCGGGTTTGTTACGATCGGAAACAGAATCCTGAATGCTATAAGTTGGTTTCAGTCGGTCAATTGAGACCGAAGTATTTTTCCCGTTTATATCCACAATGAATAATTTTCTTAGTTTTTTTTTAATTTTATACGGACCCTTATAAGGTGTGGAAAGAGCCGATTTTACCTTGTCTTCACGGATAAAGACGAAATCTGCTGTTCGAAGGGAGTCGGGTACGTGTACATTGTTTTGCTTAGATTATCTTGGCGGGATTGCTTGTAATTTTTGCATGCTATTCCGCAATTGTTCAGCAAAATTGGAAGAACACGTTTCGTCAGAGTTTACACTGGGCCATAGAAAGTCTCCGGGTACCCGTAGAGTTTCTCCGTATACTAATTCTGCCGGGCTGCAGTTTAAGGTGTCTTTTGGTGTAGTACGGATACCAAAAGGATAAGAGGTAGTTCTTCGCTACAATTTATTGTATTGTCGCGAACCATTAATGAAGCTTTTAGGGTACGATGGAATCGCTCCACCATACCGTTTGTCTGCGGGTGGTACGCGGTGGTGCGTATGCGACTGCATCCCAGTATTTTGTTAACTTCTGTGAAAAGTTTTGATTCGAATTGGCTTCCGCGATCGGTGCTGATTATGCTTGGGACTCCGAATCGGGACATATATTGATGAACAAAGGCTTCTGCTACCGTCTGGGCGGTCATGTCTTTTAGAGGATATGCTTCCGGCCAGCGAGTGAACCTGTCTATTATTGTTAGGATGTAATTGTATCCGTGTGGAGTGTTTTTAGTTCCTCATCCTTTTCTTGGGCTTTCATTATTTTTTCAGTTTCTGGGATGATAGATAAAGCACCAACGTCCTCGCCGGATCGTGAAAGGGCATCTGCCACGACATTGTCTTTCCCAGGTATGTGTTTTATATCTGTGGTAAATTGAGAAATAAACTCCAAATGTCGGGACTGTCGTGGACTGCGTTCGGTTTTTGATTCAATAGCTTTAGTTAGTGGCTTATGGTCGGTAAATACCGTGAAATTTCTACCTTCTACGAAGTAGCGAAAATGTTTTATCGACAAAAATATTGCGAGTAATTCTCGGTCAAATGCCGAATATTTTTGTTCACCCGTTGTTAGTTTTTTTAAAAGAAAGCTAAAGGTTCCCATATTTTATTGTTCCGCTGTTGAAGGACTGCTCCTACTGCGATGTTGGAGGCATCTGTTGTGAGAGTAAGCTCCGCATTGTCTATGGGGTGTGCCAATAAGGTCGCTTCGAATAGTGCGTCTTTCACTTTGGTGTAAGCTTCGACGCAGGAATTTAGCCATTCCAAATTTCTTTTATTCTCCGCCTTAAGCAAGCAAACTAGTTGTTCAAGAATGGGGGCTAATAGTTGTGACAATTTTGGTAAAAAACGGTGGTAATAATTCACCATACCAATGAACTTCTGGATTTGCTTAATTGAAGTTGGAGGCGGGTAATTTATGATGGCTTCCACCCGTTCTCTTGATGACGAGATCCCGTCTTTTGTTATTTGGTGGCTTAGAAAGTCTAAGAAAGTCGCACCTAGGACACACTTACTGGGCTTTATACGCAAACCATAATCACTGAGTCGTTGAAATAACGTGTGTAAGTGTTGACAATGTTCTTGTTCAGTTTTGCTGGTAATAAGAATATCGTCAATGTATACGAATACGAAGTCCAGACCTTTTACCACTTCGTGCATGAACCGTTGAAAGGTTTGACCTGCGTTCCGAAGTCCGAACGGCATGCGTACGAACTCAAAAAGTCCGAAAGGTGTCGTTATTGCTGTTTTGTGCACATCTTCTGAAGCAATTGGTATGTGGTGATATGCACGCACTAGGTTTATTTTCGAGAAGATTTTGCAGTCTCGAAGTTGCAATGAGAAGTTTTGTATGTGAGGTATGGGTACCTGTCCAGTATTGTTGCGGCGTTGAGACGTCGGTAGTCCCCACATGGTCGCCAGTCTTCAATGTTTTTCTTCATTGCTAAATGTAAGGGCGATGACACTGAAGAGGAGGATGGTCGGCAGATTCCCAGCTCGACCATATGTTTGAATTCGACCACGGCTGTTTTGTGCTTGATGGGGTTAAGTCGAGGCGGTTTTTCATATGGCAGTGGCCCATTAGTTATTTATTTATTTATTGATTTATTTAAGGACTCAATGAACAGAAAGTTTAAAATAAATTCCAATTATACATGTAGCCAAGTGATAAAAAAATAAAATAAAAACAAAATAATTGATAATTCATATTAAAATAGAAAGATATAAATGAAGAAAAATGAAAATTAAATAGAATTAAAATATAGTTATTTAATAGTCAACGTGAATCTTAAATACAACTTGAATGATTGTAGACTGAAGTCGTAAAAACTAAGGCAAGATTGATTGAACATGCGAGGCAGCCTAAGTAAAGGAGAGTGAAAATATACGTTTAGCCGCGCATATGGTACAACGAATAGAGTTTGTGATCTGGTATTACATACATTAGAACGCAATTGAAGTTCACTTTGAAGATTAGTGTTAAAAACAAAATATACTTTAAATAAAAATACCATGTCCAAATATAGTCTTCTGTCCTTTCAACGTGATAGGCCAAGTAACTCTAATCGACTTTCATAGCAACGGAAAACAGATTTTGTAAAACGTCGTTGTACTGATTCCAATGCAGTCACAAGAAATTGGTAGTGAGGGTTCCACACAACAGAACAATACTCCAGACGGGACCGAACCAGACTATTAAACAAATACGTATAAACATGTATATTATGGAATATATGAGCAGTTCTCAATATAAAACCACATAATCTATATGCATGTTTGCAGACTTTGACTATGTGCTGATCAAACTTTAATCTGTTGTCAAACATTACCCCTAAATCCTTTATACAAGAGACTTCAACGAGGAGAGCATTATCAACGTGGTAGTCAAAGTTAAGGCAACAATCCTTATTTATGTATATCATTTTAAAACATTTCTGAGTGTTCAAACGGAGGTTATTCTGCATGCACCAATAATTTAATTTATTAATGTCATCTTGTAGGATTTTACAGTCAGAAATAGATTTCATGACTCTGAATAATTTGAGATCATCGGCATACATTAAATGATCAGAGTGAAAACCCATAAGAAGGTCATTCACAAACAAAACGAAAAGTAGGGGACCCAAGGTAAAGCCTTGGGGAACACAAGACGATGCAAAGTATGGATTGGATTGAGCTCCATTAAATATGACGTATTGTTTACGATCACTTAAGTACGAAGAGAACCATTGCAACAAAGCAGCATCTATTCCAAACGATTGCAGTTTATTAAGCAGTATACAGTGGTCAACACTGTCAAAGGCTTTAGAAAAGTCAGTATAAATCGTGTGGACAGAGAAACGATTTTCGAGACTGAGTTTGAGAAGGAAACAAGATTCGTCTCCGTAGAGCGTCCTTTAAAAAATCCATGCTGCTTGACTGATATAAGGGAGCTGACTCGTGGAAAAATGAATTCATGTAGTAGCTTTTCGAATATTTTTGAAAAGCAAGAAAGTAGACAGATTGGACGGTAATTTTCAACCTTTTGCTTTTCACCCTTATTAAAGATAGGAATAACGTAAGAGTCCTTCCATTGAGAGGGGAAAATTCCTTCTGTTAGGGACATAGTGAAAAGTTTCGCCAAAGGTTCAGCTAGGATGTGTCCAAGATTTATTACGAAAATGTTTGGAATTTCGTCCGGTCCAGCACTGTCATTACCATCTAAAGAGTTAATGACAGCAAGAACGTCGTGACTATCGAACTCTGGCAAGAGATTGACCTGATTATCGACGAGACAAGGCGTAGATGAAGGTGAACTGGCGGAGTAAACAGACTGGAAATATTGCGAGAAAAGTTCAGCAATATCACAAGGATTAGATGCAGTAACATCCAAGTGTGTAATACTGGAGGGGTTAGAAGAAGTAGTTCAAGATGAATTAGCATAATTCCAAAACGGCTTAACATTCCCAGTAGAAAGAGAGGAATTTAGGTTGTCCACATATGAACGAAAACCTTTCTTTATTTCCCTCTTTAGCTGCTTTCTAAGATCAGCAAAACGGGATACGTTTACAGGATTACGGTTCTTAAGAAAAGTTCTCCGTGCCTTGTTTTTTTTGTATACTAACTTAATAATGATATTATTGAACCATTGAGGGAAGGAACTGCGTTTCGTGGAGTAGAACGGAACACGCTCAGAAATGATTGAGTTTAAAGAACTGTAAAAGCAGTCAACAGAAGAGACAACGGACTCAGATTCCAGAGTTGCCAGCAAATTAAGCTCCTGTAAGTCAGAAGAAATTACATCATAGTTACACTTAAAGAAATTGCGCTTTGAGCGACTTGTTAACGATGACCGGTTAGATGTATTTATTTTAATCACAAGCTCAATGGGAGGATGATGGGAGTCAAGGGTACGAGCTCTGTAGTAGAAGAGAAATTACTAATATCGTTGAAGCATACATTCCAAAAAATTAGATCTAGAATTATATCATTCTTATTCTGAACACAATTTAATTGCGTAATAGCACAAAATTCCATAAAGGATTCGAGGTGGAAAAGGTGTTGAGAATAAGAAGGCAAGGCAGAAGGAATGTTATTACACCATCTTATATATGGCATATTAAAATCACCACATATGATGAATTTGGAGCGAGGGTCACACTGATTTATAAAAAACGACAGAGATTCGAAGAGCGCGGACAATTGACTTGCCGATGAATTACACGCAACATAACAAGTAAAAATGTACAGAAAATGTCCTGCACATATAACTTTTACAGCAATACATTCAAAACTGCAATTGAAATCAGTACAAGCCTCCGAGAACAAGCTATTATTTATTGCTATCATGACACCGCCACCATCGGATTTATTTGAACATAGAAGATCGCGATCACGACGATACACGTTGTAAGAACCTGGTAAAAGTTCGGAATCGAGAATTGTGTTGTTAAGCCAGGTTTCAGAAATACAAATAACATCGAAAATTTCGGATAGAACTGCGTTTC
Organism: Beris morrisii; assembly: GCA_951812415.1. Taxonomy (NCBI): domain Eukaryota; kingdom Metazoa; phylum Arthropoda; class Insecta; order Diptera; family Stratiomyidae; genus Beris; species Beris morrisii. The sequence goes on along the minus strand of OX638312.1, from coordinate 63,817,760 downwards.
TAAATGTAACTACCTTTGTTTTCAGACCTCTTACATTTTGATAAAATAGAGAAATATTATTATTATTTGACAAATTCGATACGATTGGAATATATGAAACATACGAGATACTAACGGAAATGGTATTGAAAGTTAGGTGAGAAGTTCCTTCGATGGCAGTGCCCGAAAATTTTTCCGAGATCTCGAGTCAAAGTGACCTTTCGGCCAAAACATAGGTTTCATGACCTTGTGTAGCATGTCATGAGGCACGCGAATTTTAAAAGAAACATACGACAGGTTACTAAGATCTTCGCCAGTCTTCGTAAGGCGATAGCAAGGAAGTTCCGTGGAAATGTCACAAAATTTGCTTTTGACAAAGCTTACCACATCTTCAGGTTGAGTCGCAACGTCACAGCGAGAAACATAAATCCAGCGAGGCATCTTCGCCGGAACGAGACTGGAAGTTATTGCAGCAGGTAGCTTGCTTGTTGATTGAGTAATGACCGTGACGTCATTACAATTGTTATCGCCAGCGGAATAATCGGCAGCAACCGCAGGTTGTAAAACACAATTAGTGTCATCCGATTTATCGTTGTTGCCGACTGATGTACCCGCAGAAGAGGCGCCGTTTTCGGAGTTCGTAGCAGTAGCAGCTGAGCGTTTGTTGATCGATGCGGCGCTAGCCCCAGCTTTAGTCTGCCTCGGTCGTAACTGCCTAGCAGATTTTGGGGTGGCCCCCGGTGCAGTTAATGATGTTATTGATGTTACCGCCAAACTAGTCGAAGGCAATACAGTTGCATGCGCCACAGACAGGCTGGTAAGAGTTTTGTGCACTTAAGGCCGCATGAAGCTTCTGTTGAAGTATTGCAAATTCATTATGAAGCGCCTGAACAGTCAACTTCCCCTTCAACTCTTTAGCCACATATGTTGAGGATGATGATGACCTACAGGCAGTACAGTACCAGTAGAGGCCGCTATCAGCCTTCACAACAGCATCACCAACATGACCCGAGAGACCGGCACACTTGCAGTGAAAAACTTTTCCGCAGAAACCGGAACAAATAATCCAAGGTGTAATATTTGTTTTATCAACACATGCCGACACACTGCACTCCATGACCACAAATAGCTTAATACGATAATTTAAGATAATTTAAATCGAGTAGAAATAAAAGAAAAAATCTGCCAACAGTCTGGGCGCAACTTTATTATTTTATGGGTAGAAATCCGAAACGTGTTTAATGATGAGATGCGGTGTAGGTTACTATGCGACTGACAACCTAAAAACTAACGTTCCAAATAGCCTCCTGGTTATTTCTTAGGTTGTCAGTCGCATAGTAACCTACACCGCATCTCATCATTAAACACGTTTCGGACTTCTACCCATAAAATAATAAAGTTGCGCCCAGACTGTTGGCAGATTTTTTTATTTACTTACATATTTTTTTATCAATAAAATAAGTCATAGTAGTAAAGGCGAATTCGATCACATTAAACTTAAGAGATTTTCGGAATCAGTGAAAACTTGAACAATACCCCCAGGGGGTTTAATTGAGAAAAATACTTAAATCGGTTTTTCCCCGACTACGTTTAAAACTTATAGAAGTAAAAGTGAATTCCGAATCTCAATATACCTTAGAAATATAACAGAATTCGTGAATATGTACACAACCACTTAACACCCCCTTAGGGGTTGGATATCGAAAAATTTTGAAGATTTGCGCTTATATAAATAGCCCGCAAAAGTAAAATTGCTTTGATAGCTCGACATGTCTAAAGTTTTAACGAAGTTTGTGAAAATGTGGATTCACGGATATTTTTTTTAATCAACCTCTGAACGCCAATAAAAATCTGAACTTTTTTTTTGCTTTAATTACTCTAATAGCACATCTACATATACGTACTAAGTTTCAAATTTCTAGCATAAGCCGTTTCTGAGATATGAAAAACCACCCCTAACCCCGTACCTTGCTACCCCTATCAACATCTAGGATGTCTTCATAGTGGCTCTATATAATCCTACATTTTTAGCTTTCTATTCATTATGGTTTTTGAGAAATAAAAATCAGAATGTTTTCCTTTCTACCCCCTTTCACCATCACCCCCAACACCCACACCACCAAAATTTTGTTCCCTACTAGATGTTTACCGACCCCAACTCCTGTAGATATGTTCAAGATCATATCTGATACGGTTTCTGAGATATAAAAATTACATTTTTTGAAATATTGCTGTCCCCCACTTTCGTGCTCCACCTCCCCCCTCAAAAAATTTAGTTTCGGTATACTCCTCTTGTGATCCCATATACAGAAACTAAATTTTATCTTCCTGGTGTAATTGGTTCGGAAGATATTGTAATCCAAAGTTTTTCAACCCCCACCCCCACACCCCACCACCCCTCTTAAAAATTTTAGCCCTTGTCTAATTTTGAAGTATCCCTAAGGACAACAACAAAGTTTCAATCTTCTGACGTCAATTGTTCAGGAGATATCGATTTTAGAATGTTTCAATCCCGTCTTTCATGCGTTAAAGACTCATTGTTTCCCCCACACTTCCAGATCCCTTAACCAATATCGACAATTTTTTTGGAATTGAGTCCATTATCATAGTACTACATAAGTTCCAAATTTCAGCCTCCTAGCATAAATGGTTCCTGAGATCTAGAAACCAAAATTTTTCGTCTAAAACCTTCTCCTCTCCTCTCCCCTTGTACCCCCACCCTTTGAAAATATACCAGTCGTAGGGGTTCACCCAATCTACCCACCATAAAAATTTCAATTTAATATCTCAACGGGTTTGGGAGCTACGCACCTTCAAACGATTTTGCGTACGGCGTACGGCGGACGGCGTACGGCGTCTACGGCGGACAGACGGACATTTTTTTTTTTTGCTTTTTTGGGGTTTACTAGAACTAAAACGTGTAAATACAAAATTTCAGGGTAGCAAACTTTTTTGAAATTTCAGGTCAATCACAATACTTTATTATTTAAAAATAATATAGTAAAATTGACTTGTATTCCGCGAATTGAAAACACGTCACACTATGACTAGTGACTGTTGTTAGTATATAATGAACTATACTGTGTCTGATTGGGACATTGAAATCTGGTGAGTCTGTTAAGGTAGGATACTGTTGTAAAATATTACCAAAAGTGCTGTCGATGGTACTGAAACGAAGAGTAGGTGTATTAACATAAGCATCCGTTGCGTTTATCGACAGCCTAGTTTTAGAATCGATCAATTTTTTATTTTTTAAATCGATTAGCAATTCGAATTTCGTTAAGAAATCGGCGCCTATTCTTGGCCTGTTGACTGCAGCAATGGTAAAGGCGTGTATGAAATTTCTACGCACTCCTAAATTGATCTGCAGAAGTTTTGTTCCGTAAATGGTTATTGCTGAGCCATTTGCAGCAGATAAAGATAAGTGTGAAGATTTTTTAAAATTATTAAAAATGCCATGTGGAACTACAGATAAATCTGCACCTGTGTCGATAAGAAAATCGAGTTTATTTATGGAGTCTCTCACAAAAAGGCGGCGCGACATAATATTGCTATCCCTTCTTGTTGCCGCACGTATTGTAGGGTGTTTTAAAAATTTGAGCTTGTTGAAGGTTGTGGTTGATGTAGCTTATCGGAGCAAGGAGGTACGCATTTTGTCGCTTTATTTCCGAACTTCGTATGATACCAACACTTTTCGGCCTTTGGACTATGTTGGCGACTTTTGGACCTACTTTTTCTTGAAAATCCTGGGGATTTATTTTTATCTGAGAGTAGCTTGGACATCATTGACTTCAGGGACTTGATTTCGTTCTTTAGTTCATTAATGGCGGCGTTGTTGATTTCGTTTTGGAAATTATTATTGTTATTATAGGTGGTTTTTAGATTTTTATTTTCCACAGGCGAAATGGTAGCTTCTCTTGGTAAAGCTTCCCAAAGCTTATCGGCAAATGAGCTAAGTTCTGTGAAATCCTTTTCGCTTTGTGGTATTAGTGATAAATTAATAAGATGAGGCAGACGCCTCAGCCAAAGTTTTTTTATGAAAGTATCTCCAATAGTACCAGATGTACCAGCTAATTGTTTTAAATACCGGTAAAATTCTGAGGGTCTTCTATCGCCCATTTCTTCATTCGAAATGAGTTGCTCTATACGTTTTTTCTAGCTTATTGAATGTCTTTCTATTAGAATTTTCTTCAATTGTTGGTATAAATCAGTAGTCGGCGAATTTGAAATAAAGTCTAAAATGGATTCTACAACATCTTGCGGTAAGGACGCGATAACGTGGTTATATTTGCTGCTGTCGCTTGAGATTCGACTAACCGCAAATTGAGCTTCCTTCTGAACAGACCAGGAATTTGGAGAATTGGTCCAGAAGGGAGGTAATCGTAGCGACATCGTCTCAGATTCGTTAGCCTTAATTGTACCCGGAAGTGATTGTTCGCTTTTTTGAGTTTCCGAAAATTGAGTCGATCCTTCGTCGCTATTCTTCATTTCTAAATGACCGCGATTGTAACCACCTTTATCACTACAATTGTATCGCAATCAAATCGAGCTGCAGTTTGACAATAAAATAATGTACTTTAAAAAATATTAATGCGTATATGTAACAATGTTGGTCTTTATAATATTTTTAAAATAATTATTTATTAATGTTGGTAAATGAATAATTGGAAATTAAAATATAAGAAATAGGAAAGAAAATTCAAAATTCAATATGTGTATACAGGGTGTAACTAGTACTGAGGTTCAAACGAAAATGGGAGATAGAGGAACTTGTCCTGAGTAGAAAATCGGTCTACACGTACTCCCGTTTTTGCACCGTTAAGGAGATAGCGCGATTTTAAGGACGAAGGATTTTCATCGTACCTGTAATCACTGTTTGATATGTAACTTCTGCTGTACTTAGCGTAACGTAATAATTCTGGGCTCGCTGGAAAGGACACAAACTCTTCTTTCTAATTGCTATCAACTGTGTCAATCAGTGTTATACTTTTTGAGAAAAATTCATTTAAATAACATAAAAATAATAAAAATTAAAAAAAAATGCAAAAAAGTCCTGTTTTCTCCAAGAAGGACCTGATTAACCACCAAATTTTATTACATTTTCGGAAAGCCCATAAAATTTCACTATACGTTTGATAACAGAATTGCAATGAATTTTTCTCAAAAAGTATAACACTGATTGACACAGTTGATAGCAATTAGAAAGAAGAATTTGTGTCCTTTCCAACGAGCCCAGAATTATTACGTTACGCTAAGTACAGTAGAAGTTAGAGATCAAACAGTGATCACAGGTACGATAAAAATCCTTCGTCCTTAAAATCGCGCTATCTCCTTAACGGTGCAAAAACGGGAGTATGTGTAGAACGATTTTCTACTCAGGACAAGTTCCTCTATCTCCCATTTTCGTTTGAACCTCAGTACTAGTTACACCCTGTATATGTATGTATGTAGAAATCGTCGCAAAACTTTTCGTTTGATGAAATGTGTGTAGGTATAAATTTAAAACTGTCGCAAAATCTCCGGCCGAACTTAATTTGGGTCAGTTTGCTAGCAGGTACTTCCTTCTGCGTGTTTTGGTGTTGGATTCCGCCGTTGCGTTATTTTGCTTCAGGCAAAATTTTATTTTGAAGTAATAACCCTGCAAGAAAATTACCGGATAAGTCCGCCGGAGCTCCGCCGTAGCATTACCCGGTAATCTTTCAGTTAAAACGTATAGGCCGCGGGACAAAAATTAACTTATATACTTCGTATCGGTGTACATGCGTGTGATTCTCTACCTCTTTCTTTTAATATTGCCGTCTTCTTTACTCTTGGTTAACGATAACTGGTGGTTACCGGGTAAAATACGGAAACCGATACCGAAATTCTTGCGGCGCAGAAAAACAACTAGAAGTTTTGTGAAGTCGGATGGCGCGTTCTGCTAATGTTTATTGCATATGCGTACATATGCAATAAACACTAGCAGCACGCGCCATCGATGCAAGAAAGCGCTACCCGAGTTGCAGGTTGGCCTAATGTTATAATCGCATAAGTTAGCCTGGGATATCCCAGGCTTGAAGGTTCAAATTTGAATGGCGCAGGTCGCAGTCGTTGGTCATTTCAAACGTGCTTTGCCAGTTGCACGAGTATATAAAGGAGAGTTACATCCACTAGAAGAAATTTCTAACACCAGAAAAATTCTGGTGTCACTGTATTGAATCTTCTGAATGTATGCGAACTTTCCGGTAGCGCTTTCTTTGCAGGGAAACTTACTGCGTTGATGCTGGCTACTTTTTTTAGTCGTTGTACCGAAAACCAAATTAATTGCACATGTTAATTGCATGTTAATGTGCAATTTTATTGTTTCGAATTATTTTATGGAACAGAGTATCAAGTTATGTTTTAGGCAAATTTTATTTATTCGTTGAAATTAATTGTTTTGCATTGGTATATTTAGTTAAATGCATCGCGAGGATTCAAATCGCGCATGTTGTTACGGTTTTTATGTTAACTGGATTTTTCTTTTCTTGTGAAAAATAACTGTTACCACTTATTACTGTTGGACCACGTTGCGTGAAAAATTTTCGTTTTAAATTTTGTATATTTTGTGGGAATAACTTTTGTTTGGTTTTAATAGTTAACTTGTGTACGATTCTTGAGCGTATTTTAGTAAATTTCACTTTTTGGGGTCACCACTTATAACCGCATGTTTTAGTAATAAATACTTGTTTCTTTCGGTTATACTATAAAATATTTATTATAATATTTTATTATTCTCTAACTATTATACAATTCACTTTTACTTAACTTAATTATCGTTATCACTAAGTTTAATTTTGAGGTTTTATAAAATATTTTTGATGTGTATTATAATTCACTGTATTCTTGATTTTTACTAAGACCGGTTTTAAACGAGATGTGGTTGGCTTCCTGGTCAGTAAGCGAAGAAGGAAACGAACTCAATTTTTGGTACTCGTCGTTACGCGGATATGGCTGTGAAGTTGGTCGTACTTTTTTGTGTCGACATCTATCTGTCGAAGTCGCTACAGTACCTTCGTGATACTCCTTCAGAATTTCCTCGACTTTAGAATGCGGGACAATGGTTTGCATGAGATGCGATATTCCGTCAGCGGTTTCCCATTTCCGTTTTAATAACCCACCATTGTGCCCAATAACTCTTTCGCTGAATTGTGAGATGTCTTTCCACTCAGGCCTCTCCATTTTGTCCTTCCATGCCATGATCGGTTATCGGATATCTGGATCTTTTCGTTGGGCATCTTCCAGTTCTTGCTGATTCCATCCCTCCTTTGGTTCGGTCGTTATTCGCTGATGGTTTCTCCGACTTCTTTTTCTTCTACGCGGTGACAATGCTTGCAGTTTGGTGCACAAGGACGACGTGAGAGCGCGTCGGCATTACCGTGAATTCTCCCTCTTCGGTGAACAATTTCAAAATCGTAGGATTCAAGCCTTTCTATCCATCTTGCTACTTGGCCTTCGGGATTCTTAAACTGAAGTAGCCATTTAAGTGATGCGTGATCCGTTCAAAGAAGGAACTTTTGACCATAGAGATATTCGTGAAAATGTTTTGTAGCTTCTACAATTGCTAATAGCTCTCGGCGGGTTACGCAATAGCTTCTTTCTGATTTTGAGAGCACTCGGCTGTAGTATGATTGCACTCTCTCTTGTCAGTCAATCTCTTGTGATAGTACTGCTCCGATATCGACATCGCTGGCATCGGTATCTATGATGAAACCGTGACCTGGTTTTGGATATGCCAGAACTGGAGAGTCGCAAAGTTGATCTTTTATTTTCTCGAATGCTTCCTGGCACTGTTGATTCCAAGTAAAAGTCTTTCCCTTTTCTGTTAGCTGATGAAGACATTTTGCCGTATTGGCAAAGTCTTTTACGAATCGACGGTAATATGTCGCTAATCCTAGGAAGCTGTGCAGCTGGTGTTTATCACTCGGAGTATGCCAATTTTTCACCGCCAGTATTTTCTCCGGATCCGTCTTTACACCATCAGCTGAAACGATGTGACCCAAGTGCTTTACTTCTGCACTAAACAAAGTGCACTTCTTCGGATTCTTTGATTCTTCGATGATTCCCTAATGCTCCATGGTTGTGACCATTGAATTCACTTCTTCTTGTTTCGCTAGTGGTACTCTTCTTAGTTGACGTATCGGTGTAGCACTTCCAGTATCTATACTATGCTTCACTAGATTTGTTCTGCCATAGTCCTCATCACTGGTAAAAAAGACGTCGCTGAACCTTTCGATTAGATCTACTGCTTGCTTGTGTTATGCTCCTCTAAGGTTGCTTCACTGAAGAACTACTGATGTTACATTATTCTTCCTTCTTGGATTCTTTTTAGAGGTTTCGTCATGTTGTCCTGCGTCGATACTCGTCACCGCCGAGATTGGTTCGCAGCTGCCAATTACATCTCCTTTCTTTACGCTGGTAATGCTGTTCGCAACGTTCAGCACTCTTATTGGTACAATCATCTTCTCGTTTCTCTTCACTAGCGTTGTCCCTAATATTAGATTTCGTAATGCCGGTGTCGTTTCTGGTTCGATGAGGTAGAATCGGTGGTTCCCGGGATCACCATCGAGCTCTGCCCAACTAACATTTTCCGAAGATTTTGGTATATCCGCATCTTCGCACAATATAACTCGCAGCTTGATTGTGTTGGAGGATGTTATTTCCATGCTCACTACTGAATTAATGGAAAAATATAGCGTTCCAGTAATGAGCCCTGTGATATTTTATAGTCTAGATGAAATCTATATAGGGTGTCCCGTACTCCGTGCATAACTTTGTAAGGGGTTATTCCTAGATATATTTTGAGACAGAAATTGTCCTACAGGGAAGGTCAATTTGCAATATCCGTGGAGATACAGGGGGGTCAAGAAAAGTGTTTCGGACCTGTACCCTCACTCACTTAAGACGTTATATCTTGAAAACTAATAATCAGAATTCAAAGTGTTATAGCTGGTTTTTTCCGGGAATCGAATTACCTTTCATTTCATGTAACAGATCAAATTGTAACTACACCCCATCTTGAGATATTTACTTCAAAACACAAATTTGTCTACTTAAACCCCATTATAAAAATGCCATATTATTTTTATTTTTTATGTTTTTAAGAATTTGTATTGCCCATTTATTTATATTTTAAGTATCGAGAAAATCAATTAAATGTAAATGAGTTTCAACATAAGTGATGCACTATGTTATGTGGTAAGCAAAACTGGGTACAGGACTTTGTATTTTTTAATGGGGTACCTAACAAAATAAAAAGCCTATAAAAGCAAAACTACCTTCATATTTTGATCAGATTCAGTTACATTGCTAAAACTTGAAGGTATCAGTAGAATTTAGGGCCATTATTACGATCGTCAGTTAAACTCTAACTGGAACCTTAACCGGAAATTTTGTATGAGAATCTGTTAAAGTTCCAGTTAGAACGTAACTGAACATTGTAGGAATATGAATGAAGAATATGGAGACATTATGTTCATCTATGAAGAGAGCAGGGAAATGCACTAGCGGCGCGATCGCTGTATCACTAGATATATCCTAATCGACGGACACCTGACAAGAGAGTATTTCAATACGTTTACAGAAGGATTCGGGAAACTGGCAGCATTGGGACAAGCAGACTAAATGCAAATCCTGCGCCTATAATCGCTGTTCAGATTGATGAAAGAATACTGCAAGCAGTGCAAAATGATCCATCGATCAGTATCCGACGCTTGGCACTACAGTTTAACATATCTACTTGGAAGGTTTGGAGTATTTTAAAAGTAGAACGCTTCCATGCCTACCATCACACACCAGTACAGGAGCTGCTACCCATTGATTTACCCAAAAGGATGGAGTTTTGCAATTGGCTCCTGGAACGACAAATAGATGACGAAAATTTTATGAACAACATTCTGTGGACGGATGAGTCCCAATTTACCAGAGACGGTATCACAAACTTCCACAACCTACATACGTGGGCTGAGAGCAATCTACACACAAGAAGAGTGGCATCATTTCAGCACAGATTCAGTGTCAATTTATGGGCAGGTGTGATTGGCGACGATGTCATTGGATCTATTAGGCTTCCGCTTATTCTAAATAGTTCCAATTACTTACATTTTTTACCAAATGATCTACAAGACTTATAAGACGATATTCCACTGATACGATTGGCTTCCATGTTTTACCAACACGATGGTGCTCCAGCCAATTACGGTTGACAAATCACAGATTGTTGGTTAAAATCCAGGTTTAGGAATCGCTGGATCGGTAGAAATGGACCGATACACTTGCCTGCGAGATCTCCTGATCTTACTAATATGGATTTCTTTGTATGGGGATAGATGAAGGACCTTGTCTAAGCAACGGCAGTAGTAACATTAAAAGATCTAAATATCAGGACCGATGCGTCAGCAACAGAACTAAGGCAGGAGTTGTGGAGTATGAATACCAAGAGAACACTTGCAAAACGAGCTTTAGCGTGCATTCAAACATTTATTGTAAATAAAAAATTTTGAAATAAAGCATAAAAACTATTACTAAATTCTTTTAGTTCAAGCAAAAAGTGTAGATAAAAGTGCAATATTTTTGGAATCATAATTTTTTCTTAATTATTAAACTTTTGCAATGCAAGTGTCAACTTTTGTAAGCAATAATATTAAATTAAACTGGCGTTTTTATAATGGAGTTTTCTGAGAAAAACTATTGATCACGAAATTTTTATAATAGAATAGAAGATCACGTGCAGTTACAATTTCAACTTTTACATCAAATGATAGGTAATTCGATTCCCGGAAAAACAAGCTATGTTACTTTGAATTCTGATTATTAATTTTCAAGATATAACGTTTTAAGCGACACTTTTCTTGACCCTCCTGTATCTCCACGGATATTGAAAATTGACCCTCCCTGCGCAACAATTTTTGTCTGAAAATATTTCAAGGAATAACAACTTACAAGGTTGTGCACGGAGTACCGGATACCATGTATATATCATCGATAAAAATTGTATTATAGAGAAATTCGCACCTTTTTTTGGAGGGCTCAGTATTGGGTCGGCCATGTCTCAGTATTGGAAAAAAGGGCTCATTACTGGGAACACTGGTCTTTTTTCACTATTATTAAATTTTTTAAATAATGTTCTTTGCAAACGTCAAACTAATTATTTAGTTTAATAGCTGCTTAGTCCTTAAAACAGGTAACCAAAATATTTTGTTATGTCAAGATGCGGAAGACTCAAACTAAAAAATTTTCTTAAGGAGGCTCAGGACTGGGTACTTTACCCTAGTTATTTCGCGAGCTTTGCTTGGCAGCTTCGAACGTAAGCCCATATACTATGGCTTCGCCAATCGTTTTCTTTCCTGCCAATTTTAACGCCTGCTGCAGCTCTCTGTACTGTACAGCATTATTAAATGCGAAAACAGCTGTATCGTTGCGCATTGGGAAGCGATAATAGTGTAAGTCGTTCAATATCGCGCGCCAGCTCTTGAAGTGTTTCACCAGTCTTTTGGCTTCGGTTGTAAAGTTGTGTTTTGTAAATCTCTCGCATGTGGTCACTGCCGTAATGAAGATCCAATGTTTGTACCAACGTCGAAAAATCTTGTTGCTGCTCCTGCGGAATTGTTTGGAGAGCTTCTGCTGGTGGACCTCTTAGCGCCAATATCAAAGCCGTTCCTCATTCAAAATCATTCCAATGATTATTTCTCGCGGCCGCCTCAAATTGGGTCTTGTAGATAGTCCACGGTATTTGTCCATTGAAGATTGAAGCTTTGAGATCTTTGTGCGTAACGTGTTCTGTCTTGATGACTCCAGTCGCTTTCAACCCAAGTTCGGACTTGTTCCCAGTTGTTGATAATTCGCGTCTACCGAGCTCTTCCTTCAGCTTCATTAGTTTCAAGTCTTTTAAATAACGCGGCATTTTCACTATCTTTTATTTATTGTCCGTTAAAGATTTTTCCGCGATACAAATTCACTCAAATTCTCTTTTTGTCCGTATGAGAACTTTCCACTTCACTAATTCAAGATACCGCTCATTAGAGCACTCTAGATTGTTCGATTTCACAAAATTCTCTCTGTCCGTTCGATAATTTTAACTTCACTTCACAGCGCATAAAATTCTCACTTTGTCCGTTCGACAATTTTAAATTCACTTTTTCCACTCGCGATTTTAACCCGAATTAATCCTTGAAATCCCACTTCTGACACCAATTGTTACGAGCTAGGGGTTCGCCGGGATTTCAAGTAAAACACAATTCGGTTAAAATAAAAATAAGTGATTATTTATTCTTCGCACTTTAATTCTATTAGCACAATTATTCGCACTGTATGGCAATACCGCCCGCTTTTACATAGCACTTGTCTCGATCGCACTCTATCAATCGCTTCCCACCAATACGGTCGCGTACTAGGTGTCTGTCACAGTCGACGTAATAAGAATTACTATGTCTCTCGCTGAAAGCTTCATCGAGACTGTTCTTGAATCTTCGCTCGGTGGTGTGTGTGGTCAGTACTGGAAAGTTTGAGAGCATTCCATTTGGTCTTCTATGCTGTTCTAGTACATTCGAGCATATTTGATTAGAGAGGGGGTATAATCGTATTGCTCCGCTCTTTATGTACTTCAACTAGGTTTCTGATTGGGTTACTTTGTAGCTAGGTATTCGGTTGTTGATGTTTCCATTATGGGAAGCGATCGAGTTGCGCGGTTGCCAGGTTTACATGTAACAATACTAATAAATCTGTGAGAAGTATAAGCTAGTTTGATTAAAAAAATTATTTTTCTCAACGTTTTTACATAGTTCTAAAGCCCCGTTTTCACGGTGATAGTTTTTAACGATAGTACTTTCGCGAGAGCATAGCACGATAGTGTGAGAGTATGATGGTGCGACAGTCTGCTGTATGCACGGCACGATAGTGCGATAGTGAAATTAGGCAATAGTTACATTGTTTATGTTGTCAAACGTTGCGGTATCATTATGGAAAATGTTTCAAGTAGAACTGGTTGCCGCTGGAGTCACTGGTGGGTGAAGCTGTTTAAAATAAAACACAAGTTAATTCAATTATCATTTAAAAAACATATTGCGTGACGGGAATTAGATAAATATTTTTTTTTGTAAATGTCAAAATAAAATTTCTCGTCAATGTCAAGATAAAATTATCGCGATAGTGCTACCAACTATCTAGTCAAGCTTGATAGTGCGATAGTGCTATCATGATAGCGCGAAAGTAACTATCGAGAAGTTTGCATGATGATAGTTATGACGATAGTAATTATCATGACATCAACTATCGCAAAAACTATCACCGTGTAAACGGGGCTTTAGTCATTATTGATGATTTTTCGAAATCATATCTATCTGTCTGTCTGTCGGTCTAATACGCCATAACCGTTGTTGAATTGTCGCTGGGCGAATTTGCGAAGTTCTTGCTGGGCGGTTGCGAGTGCGTTCAGAATTCAGCATTTCGCTGACATCTGATCGCACCCGCGACTGCCGCCAACTTCGCACAGGAAGAAAAAAAACGCTAACCGATAGAGGCCGGAAGAAAAGAAAAAGAGGAACGTGCCGGCGAATGAGAGAGTGGTTTTTTTTCGAATTTTTTGGGTGAGGTTCTGAGGAATCGAACGATCGAGGAAAACGAGATCGGTGAGTAATAGGCTCGAGTGTGTCGATATATTTTACGGTTTTGTTTTGAGTAATAAAATGATTCGTAAAGGTCCACTCCGCAGAGTCAGAAAATAAAATTCGGTGTTCGGCGAAGTTTTCCTAGTATGATCGTTTGATCGAACGCGACTTTAATTTTTTTCGGTCTCATGGTCCCCGCGTATATGCGCAAATTTTAAAAATCGGCGTTAACGAGCGCGACAAAGCGGGCATGGAATTGTGTTTTTTTTAGCCGTAGTGACGGATAATTTTCATGATAATCGAGATTTTTACGTTCGTGGGACGTCGAATGAGTTTTTTTTTCTTCGTCGGTGAAGTGCATACGTTGGAATAGGAGCAAAGTGCATATGAATTTCTAAAAATCCCCAAAAACTTGCTTAAAAAAATGTAAAATTAAAGTTGAATTTCTGAAAATCCCCCCCAAAAAAACCCCTCACGAAATGCATGAAATTATATACAAATAAAATACATGAATTAAAATTCCTATTAAAACTATAAAAAACCTCACGAAATGAATGAAATTATATAAAAATAAAATATATGAATTGAAATTAATCTTAAAACGGAAATGGTTGACCGTTTGAGCCCCTACCTGAAAAAAAAAAAAAAATTTCGTTAAATGTGTTGATATTTTGAAACATATTGCGCTATGTTTCACTTGTGGCTTGTCCTGAAAAAAAAAGTTATAGCCATTTGAAATTCTGATATTTACTTACCTTTTGCACTACAAATTTACTTCACTATGACATTTCCGTAGCACCAGTATCGCCATATTCAAACTTTTGTGGAATTTGTTCCACATCAGAATTGCAACATGGCGCGAAAAGTTTGAAAAAATTAAAAAAAATTATTGTTTTTGGGTGATAAAAACTCCTTTTTTGCGTCCATGTTTGGCTGACGCGCGCTTCGCTCCAACTACTTTTTGTGCAGCCCTGCGGGGCTAAAGGGATTAAAACTTCCTTTTCGCGTTCATGTTTGGCTGACGCGCGCTTCGCTCCAACTACCTTTTGCGAGCGCGCAAAAGGTAGTTGGAGCGAAGCGCGCGTCAGCCAAACATGAACGCGAAAAGGAAGTTTTAATCCCTTTAGCCCCGCAGGGCTGCACAAAAAGTAGTTGGAGCGAAGCGCGCGTCAGCCAAACATGGACGCGAAAAGGGAGTTTTAATCCCTTTAGCCACGCAGGGCGGCGCAAAAAGTAGTTGGAGCGAAGTGCGCGTCAGCCAAACATGGACGCGAAAAGGGAGTTCTAATCACCCAATAACAATAATTTTTTTAAATTTTTTCAAACTTTTCGCGCCATGTTGCAATTCTGATGTGGAACAAATTCCACAAAAGTTTGAATATGGCGATACTGGTGCTACGGAAATGTCATAGTGAAGTAAATTGGTAGTGCAAAAGGTAAGTAAATATCAGAATTTCAAATGGCTATAACTTTTTTTTTCAGGACAAGCCACAAGTGAAACATAGCGCAATATGTTTCAAAATATCAACACATTTAACGAAATTTTTTGTTTTTTTTTTCAGGTAGGGGCTCAAACGGTCAACCTTTACCCTTAAAACTATAAAAACCCCATAAATGAAATGAATTACGTTAACGCTGGAAAAAAAATTAAATGAAGAAAGACTTAGCGGTACGGTCAGACCGAAAGCTGGCAATAGGAAGACGTATTCAAGTTGGTGACAGTTAAATTTCGGCGAAAAGAACGGAGCGTGAACAAGAATCGAATGCCAGAGGAATTTCGCTTCTGCACATTGTGAATGCCGGCGGTTGAAGTTGCGGAAGGAAAAAAGGTAAAACTTTACTTTGTGAGTGGACACTGAAAATGATAAACCAAATTTTTCATATTTTACATTTAAGTTCTAAATGAAACTTTGGTATGTTTTAGGATTCGGTCAACAAAAATTTTTGACATTCGGGACGTAAGACTATATAAAAAATATTTCAATGTTTTGGAATGGTCGGCATAAATATTAAGGTCCGTATTATTCGCCTGGGGTTATTTTTGCCTTAACCAGCTGTTAACTTATCTGGGACATTAACTTTAATCACTGGCTAATTTCTCTAGGTATAAAATTCTATTATTCACCTCTGTTTAGCGACTTAATAGGTCGGGTTATCTTAACGGCTGGTTTTTCATTTTTACACTCTAAATGAAATATATAGAGTATTATAAGTTTAATCCAGCCCAAAAGTTTGTTTATACTCTAGATGAAATATATAGAGTATTATAAGTTTAATCCAGCCCAAAAGTTTGTAACGCAGCCTCGGACGAAAAAAAGTTATATATTATTTTTTGTTTATTTGTGGCCAAAAACCTCAAATCCGCTTGACGTCCGTCCGTCCGTCCGTCCGTCTTTCCGTTAGCACGATAACTTAAGAACGCCTTCACCTAGGATCTTGACATTTTGAATCTGGATGTTTGGTTGAATTTGTAAGGCTAAGTTCGTTAACGGGAAAAATCGTCCTACTCCTTCGGGTAGCTGCCATACAAAATGTCCTTAAAACACGTGTTCATAAATATTGGTCGATAACTTCAGAAGGGTAGACGTAGCTTTGAAATTTTGTATGTGTTATTTTTCCAAAAGTTAAATATATGATTATCAAGAAAATCCTGTTAGTCCTTCGTGTAGCTGCCATACAAATATCCTGTCAAAATGTATTCACTTAATTTACGAAACTCACTATAACTCAAGTAATCTTTTAGCTATGAATTCGGAATTTTGTACTAATTAGTTTTGAGTGAAAAGGAAGTTCGACTTTACTAGTGAGCTAAATCCTTTTACTCCTTCTGGTAGCTCCCATACAAAATATCCTTAAAACACGTGTTCATGAATATTGGTCGATAACTTCGGAAGGGTTTAAGCTACGTCTTTGAAATTTTGTGTGTGTTATTTATCCAATAGTTGGAGCTAAATGTATGATTATGAAGAAAATCCTATTAGTCCTTCGTATAGCTGCCATACAAATATCCTGTCAAAACGTCTTCACTTAATTTACGGAACTCACTATAACTCAAGTAATCGTTTAGCTATGAATTCGGAATTTTGTACAAATTAGTTTTGAGTGAAAAGGAAGTTCGACTTTACTAGTCAGCGAAATCCTTTTACTCGTTCTGGTTTAGACAAAAAACTTTGGTTTTTATATTTCAGGAACCACTTATGCTAGGAAGCTTAAATTCGGAACTTATGATCTAAGATCTATGATAATATACCCATTTGCAATAATTATTGTTATTTTATTATTTTTAAATAGTAAAGTATTGTGATCGACCTGAAATTTCAAAAAAGTTTGCTACCCTGAAATTTTGTATTTACACGTTTTAGGACTAGTAAACACCAAAAAAGCAAAAAAAAATTGTCCGTCTGTCCGCCGTCCGCCGTACGCAAAACCGGGTGAAACAAGGTGCGTAGCTCACAAACCCCTTGAAATATTAAGTTCAAATTTTTATGGTAGGTAGAATGGGTTAACACCTACGAGTGGTACCTTTGGGAGGGGTGAGGGTGTGAGGGTGTGAGGGTGTGAGGGGGAGGAGGGGGGAGCGTTTTAGATGAGAAATTTTAGTTTCTAGATCTCAAGAACCGCTTATGCTAAGAGGCTGAAAGTTGGAACTTATGAAGTATTATGATAGTACACCCATTTGAAAAAAAATAGTCGATAGGGGTTGAGAGGTGTGCAAATGGAGGGGGGGTGGAAACAAGACGTCAAAACGCTTGAAAGCTGGGATTGATACATTCTAAAATCCATATCTCCTGAACGATTGATGTCAGATGGCTCAAACTTTGTAGTTGTATTAAGGGATGCTAGAAGATTATAATGGGGTTAACATTTTTAAGGGGAGTAGTGAGGTATGGGGGTGGGGGGTGAAAGACTTTGAATTACAATATCTTCCGACTCAATTGTGCTAAGAAGATAAAATTTGGTTTCTATGTACAGGGTGTAACTAGTACTGAGGTTCAAACGAAAATTGGAAATAGAGGAACTTGTCCTGAGTAGAAAATCGTTCTACACATACTCCCGTTTTTGCACCGTTAAGGATATAGCGCGATTTTAAGGACGAAGGATTTTTATCGTACCTGTGATCACTGTTTGATTTCTAACTTCTGCTGTACTTAGCGTAACGTAATAATTCTGGGCTCATTGGAAAGGACACAAATTCTTCTTTCTAATTGCTATCAACTGTGTCAATCAGTGTTATACTTTTTGAGAAAAATTCATTTAAATGACACAAAAATAATAAAAAATTAAAAAAAAAAATACAAAAAAGTTTCCTCCAGGAAGGACCTGATTAACCACCAAATTTTAAAAAAAAAATTACAATTTCAGAAAGCCCATAAAATTTCACTATACGTTTGATAACAGAATTTCTTCATATTTGCAACAACAAGTGAGTTCCCTGCACATGTTGGAAATACTGCTAAACATAGAATTTACCGCAAAACAGATGCAGTAATGAGCAACCATGTTAACAACACACGTATTGCTCTTATGTGTGGAAATTATGTTACAGGTAAGTAAAAATATGACAACTAATTAGATAGCGTCCATTTAAGTAAATTAACTAACATCCATTTAAGTTAATTAAATAATATCCATTTAAGTAGGGCGTGGAGTTTACCTGCTCCCTTAAGGAACAGGAATGACTTCGTCCTACGTAGATTTTTCTGCGATAAAAGCATCGGGAGGAAGCAGCAGCAAACAGAATGTCATAGACATCATTACGAGCAACATGGCAAGCAATAGGAGGTCTTTTACAACGGAAGAAATGGCAGACATGCACTTCGTGTATGGGTTGTGCGACGGGAATGCTAGGGGAGCCGAAAGAGTTTACCGGGAACGGTATTCGGACAGATCTCGGTACCCCCATTATCGGATGTTTATCAGCATTCATCGGAACCTTCGCGAACGAGGTACACTGCAGCCGTGGCGGGAGACACAACATCCAGGACGGCGACACTCGGTACCTGTGGCCACGGAGGAGCGCATACTGCGCATCGCGGCTAGGGACCCCACGGTAAGCACCCGGCGCATCGGTCATCGATTAGGCATCAACCACATGCATTTATTTCGTCCTCACTATTATTAATCATACTCCTTCGGCGAATGACGGGTGTCAAACCAGATTTACTTGAAGGGAACGTGCTTGATAACTGTTAGCCCCGCTCCTTTACAATTCAACATATGAAGAAATTCTGTTATCAAACGTATAGTGAAATTTTATGGGCTTTCCGAAAATGTAATAAAATTTGGTGGTTAATTAGGTCCTTCTTGGAGAAAACAGGACTTTTTTGTATATTTTTTTAATTTTTTATTATTTTTGTGTCATTTAAATGAATTTTTCTCAAAAAGTATAACACTGATTGACACAGTTAATAGCAATTAGAAAGAAGAATTTGTGCCCTTTCCAACGAGCCCAGAATTATTACGTTACGCTAAGTACAGCAGAAGTTAGAGATCAAACAGTGATCACAGATACGATGAAAAAACTTTGTCCTTAAAATCGCGCTATCTCCTTAACGGTGCAAAAACGGGAGTATGTGTAGAACGATTTTCTACTCAGGACAAGTTTCTCTATCTCCCATTTTCGATTGAACCTAAGTACTAGTTACACCCTGTATAGAATTACCAGTGGAGTCTACTGAATGTAAAATTTTTGTGGAAGGGGGGTGAAGCGCTGAAGGTGGGGGATAGCCATTTTTAAAAAAAAAAATTTGTATATCTCATGAACCGTATCAGATATGATCTTGAAATTTTTACAGGAGTTAGGACCAGTAGAGCTCTATCGGAGAAGGTTACACCAGCGAAAGGTTGAGGGTGTGGATGTAGGGAGTGATGGTGGGAGGGGGTAGAAATGAAAAAATTCTTATTTTAATTTCTCGAAAACCGCAAAGGATAGAAAGCTAAAAATTGATAACTGTATAGAGGTGCTACAGAGACATCTCAGATAAATTTTTGATAGGGGTAGCAATGTACGAAGGTGGGGTTTGGTTTTTCATATCTCAGAAACAGCTTATGCTAGAAAGTTGAAACTTAGTACATATATGTAGATGTGCTACTAGAGAAATAAAAACCAAAAAAAAATTTCTTTCCATTTGTGTACAAAGATGGAGTAAGAAAAATGTCCGTGAAAAGGGTTTTTTCCCACATTTTCACGAATTTCGATTATTCTTTTAGACATCTCGAGCTGTCAAATCAGTTTCACTTCTGCGGGATCTTAATATAAGCGCCTAGAAACGCTTTTCCAAATTGTTCGTTATCTGACCCCTAAGTGGGTGTAAGGCGGTTATGTACTTTTCACGAATTCCGATATATGTCTTAGGTCTGCTAAGATATGCAATTCAATTTCACTTATAAATTCTTTGAATATAGTCGGGGAATAAACCGATTTAAACATCGAACCTCCTGGAGAGTAAGACATTGTTTGAGTTTTGACTAATTTCGATTTTTTTTAGGTTTAATTAGATCGAATGCACTTTCACTTCTATTGAAAAAACAATACGTAAATATATAAAGAAAATCTGACAACAGTCTGGGCGCAACTTTATTATTTTATGGGTAGAAGTCAGAAACGTGTTGCTGAGATGCGCTGTAGGTTACTATGCGACTGACAACCTAAAGAATAACCAGGAGGCTATTATGTGACTTTTTTTTTAAATATTTAATTTTTACGCGATATGTATTTTTACCTATTACTTACAAAATGTTAATCGTAACTCATACATATGTATGCAGCTTTTGTAGCTAATAATACGGTTCATAAAAAAATTAAATTAAAATGACATATTTATAATGGGGTTTTCTGAGAAAAACTACATTGATCACTGAATTTTTAGGGCTGACGTAGCAAAAATTCGTTTTTTCGAGTAAATATCTCAAGATTGAGGGCAGTAACAATTTAGACTGTTACATCAAATGAAAGGTAATTCGATCCCCTAAAAAACGAGTTATTGCTAAAGTTGCCAGATAGTTGGCTGCAGAACCCGCCGCGTGAGCTATAGAAATAGCCCAAAACCCGCAAGAAGAATTGTAGCCCAAATACAGTGCCCAACTTCGCAAATTTTCAGGAGCAGTTTAATGTGCTGAATACAGTTACGACTTCGACCAAGAACTGTGCTCAGAATTTCTAAGAAACAATGTAATATTAATATTTGTGTGGATACATAAATTTGTATTTATCACCATTTTAAAAATCGTATTTGAAGAAAACATTTGGAACAATAATACAATATGAAGCCCTTGGTGTAATAAGGGGTCAACTCATTTTTTAATAGCATGAGAGGGCTTGACTAGGGTTACTGTATACACACTCACACCAAAACAGCCCTTAAGAGGGGTTTGGCAGATGCGTACCAAGGTGAAAAACCTGTAAATTTAAATTTTTTCCATGTTTATGGGATTTTGCTTTATAAACATTCGAAATGATTCACTTTTCGCTGCAAAATTGTAAATTTCTATAGAAGAAATGAAAGAAATAGGGAAATTTTCCATTGAAAACCACAATTTCGCGCACACACACTTCCATATCAAAGAAAAACACGTACTAGAATTGTGGAAGGGAACCGACAGCTCTTTTTCCGACTCTTCACATATTCGCACTAACACACTTCAAAAACGCAATTTGATAGCAATTCTCAGTAGTACAAAAACAAGCGAACTAGTACATAAACAGGCGATTTTTGTGAGGTTAAATTACAATTTCTAGTACAGAAACGACCGAATTAGACGTATCTGCCAAACCATAGGTAGAGAGTGTTGTGTATATAGTGACCCTAGGCTTGACTTACTGACTCCTTATTGGATTCGGATGAAATTCAGCTGATACAGTTAACCCCTTACGATTTAATAATATTCTTAAGAATTTTAATAAAATCATATAAAAAGGAATAAAATGATTTTAATGCAATAAGGGACCAGAAAAGTAACGTTTTCTCATGTTTTTGGGAAAATGAGTTAATTCCTTGTTGCTCCAAGGGCTTGAATTATATTTGAAATATAATTTAAAATTTTCATAATTCCATAACATAATCTAAATCTATTATTTTCTTTTATAAATTTGCGCCAAAAATTGGACTGGCGCCTGAGTTATCAGAATTACCAAAAATACCAGCAACTGAAAGTGGAAGTTGATTGAAATTGGGTCTCATAGTCCTAGACAGCACGATGCGAGGCATAAGGTTTTTCATCTGCTCTATAACGTCAATATTCTCTGGAAGTCTCTCGAGCAACTGGCGGCACAATGTCCGAATATAATCCTTACACTTTTGGAAAAGAATATTTTTTTCAATTTGAATAACATTCAAAGTCAGAAGAAGCCTTCGAAATGCATCACCGAAGTTTACCCGATCAAGTGGAAGTAGAAGTAGTACACTTCAAAGGCGTCCTTTAGCATCGAACATTCACTTGATCGGAGAATTCCAGACCTATTGATATCTGCTATTGCCCGAGGTTTCAAGGCACGCGCAGAGAGTGAAAATACAAGTGTCCGGAGATCCGAGTAAAGCTTGGTAACATTTGGATTTGTGTGTTCGAATGCCAGATTTAATTCATTTACTTCACGCAAGATGGACTTGAGAAACGTAGCATATAGTTGAATGCATGGGTCCTGGTACATCCGCGCTAAAGTCGAAGCTTTGAAATCCTGCGTACTGGCTTTCATCTGGAAAAAGCCACTCAACTCGTTCCACTGGTCTAAAATATCGCTGTCGGCTGGGAACCATGTTAGCCAACGGGTTTTGCAAACAGGTCTTAATTGAGTAGGTGCTTTGTCATTAATTGTCTGCAATAAAAGGATGCAGCAAAAAAGAAAAATTTTCAAAGATGTGGGATAAAGGACAAATTTGTACAAAAGGCTTAGAGATATTCTTACCCTGTAATACTGTCTATAGTCATTCATTCTTAATTAACTGTGTGCAAACCAGTTGTAGCTTTCATGTAGAATGAAGTTCAATTCACCTGGCATCTCTTTATAAGCATATTCAGCACATTTATGCAAAGAAAGGCAAACACATTTTATAAGTCGAAGAATTTATACATCTTTCTTTACATGTGTGTACAATGAATTATGTTGGCCACACATGTTAGTAGCTCCATCGGTACCGAGTGAATTCATCCTTTTGATATCAAGGCCAGCGACGCTGATGCATTCTACCAAGGCTGTCGCCAGGTTTTGGCCGGTGCAACTGATAACTTCAACAATAGCAAGAAAGTTCGTAACCATAGCTTGGCGACTCATGCTGAAGTATCTCATGCATAGACCCATGAACTTTGTAACGGATACATCTGTTGCCTCGTCAGCAATTATGGCATAGTGAGAATCACCAACGTCTTTTATCAGTTCAATGAGAAGTACTGGCGCAACAACGGCTGAAATTAATGTTAAACATTTCGTTTGGTGTAACCTAATGCTTTCTAATTTTGAACCCTTTCCTACGATTCTTAGTAGGTCGCATAGATGGTCAACAGCATTTATCGATGCATGCATTGCAACATAGACAGCCAGGCGCAAATCTGTAGTCTTCGCGTTCTCATTCACTTTGACGTAACCTGCCCGGAAATAAAAGTGAATACCAAGCTTATTTCAACAACATGCCCTAAAATCGTAATAAAAATACAAACCATATTGGGTTAAACTGGATTCTAAGGTACGACTTAGAGCTCTCTCTTTTTCCATGTGCTTCATTGTTTTACGGTGTGCCATTAGGTCACTTTGGTGGGCTCTTAAGTTGTACTTGCATAGTTTGCAACTATCTTCACCCTTGCCATTATTTGCATCTGCTTCACTTGAGGGTTGTAACCAATCTGAACGAGGACAAACAACGCGATTTAGGAAAATTAAGTTCTTTCAGGGATATTTCAAAAGTCGATACATTGATTTGGTATTTCATTTTGGACAATAGTTTCATATATACCTATCCATTCATATAGAAGTAAATTGAATTTATTTCATTTCAACTTCGACGTCGATTGTGATACTGTGTTTCTAGCAATGCTTGGAAATTACATGAAAGTTCAACTTCGGTAATTATTAATTACTTTATGGCTATGCTTGCATGAGGATGAATTTATTCATTTCGCAGGTAGAAATACAGCACCACAGACCGGAAAAGTGCTTATGAGCATGTACATATGGTATATCTAATTGAAACATTTAACTGAAAAGAATCAACAATACAGTCAAAAGTATTCACAGCATCCCGAATTTGCAAAAATTAAATCAAAAAAATTAAAAATATATTTTGAAGACGATTTACAGGTTAAAAGACGTTATAAAACAACTAAATAGTGTTATGTTACATATGCACAAGTAATTCAATGAATTTCATACATCGCGTTTGTATCGCATTGTACTTAATTATTTTTATACTCTAGATGAAATCATATAGAGTATTATAAGTTTAATCCAGCCCAAAAGTTTGTAACGCATAGAACCAAGCCACGGACGAAAAAAAGTTATATATTATTTTTTGTTTATTTGTGGCCAAAAACCTCAAATCCGCTTGCCGTCCGTCCGTCCGTCTGTCCGTTAGCACGATAACTCAAGAACGCCTAGGATCTTGAAACCTAGGATCTTGAAATTTTGAATCTGGATGTTTGGTTGAATTTGTAAGGCTAGGTTCGTTAACGGGCAAAATCGTCCTACTCCTTCGGGTAGCTGCCATACAAAATGCCCTTAAAACACCTGTTGAAAAATATTAGCCGATAACAT
Organism: Beris morrisii; assembly: GCA_951812415.1. Lineage (NCBI taxonomy): Eukaryota > Metazoa > Arthropoda > Insecta > Diptera > Stratiomyidae > Beris > Beris morrisii. Next base: position 63,793,418 of record OX638312.1, on the reverse strand, counting down.
CAGAAGGGTTTAAGCTACTACTTTGAAAATTTGTATGTGTTACTTTTTCAATAGGTGGAGCTAAATGTAGAATTATGAAAGAAATCCAGTTAGTCCTTCGTGTAGCTGCCATACAAATATCCTGTCAAAATGCATTCACTTAATTTACGAAACTCACTATTACTCAAGTAATCTTTTAGCTATGAATTGGAAATTTTGTACAAATTAGTTTTGAGTAAAAACAAAGTTCGGGTTTACTAATCAGCGAAATCCTTTTACTCCTTCTGGTAGCTGCCATACAAAATGTCCTTTATACACGTGTTCAACAATATTTTTCGATAACTTTTAAACGCTTCAAGCTACGAATTTGAAATTTTGTATACGTTCATTTTCAAATGTTTCCAAGGAAAAGGATAAATGTGTAAGAAATCGAGTGAGTCCTTCCTGCACCTCCCATGTGAAAGTCCTTCAAAAAGGAAATTTTTTTTCGATGACTTACCCAGTTCAAGAAATGAAATTAAACACTGAAAAGGATAAATGTGTAAGAAATCGAGTGAGTCCTTCCTGCACCTCCCATGTGAAAGTCCTTCAAAAAGGAAATTTTTTTTCGATGACTTACCCAGTTCAAGAAATGAAATTAAACACTGAATATTGTCTTTTAGTTTTGAGTAGCAATCTAATGGGAGTCCTTAATAAAGGACATACAACAGGCACACACGTAATTCTACTTTATCCCCAACTACAATATAAATCGCAGTTCAGTATTCATCTAGAGTATTTTACGATTGGCTTGCAGCCGATCGTGACTGCAGTATGTTTTAATAATAAAGTATTGTGAAATTTTGTATTTACACGTTTTAGGACTAGTAAACACAAAAAAGCAAAAAAAAAAAAATTTCCGTCTGTCCCGCCGTATACGCCGTACGCCGTCCGCCGTACGCAAAATCGTTTGAAGGCGCGTAGCTCCCAAACCCGTTGAGGTATTAAGTTGAAATTTTTATGGTGGGTAGATTGGGTGAACCCCTTACGGATGGTATATTTTAAGGGGGTGGGGGTGTGAGGGGGATGAGGGCGGATGAGGGGGGAGCGTTTTAGACGAAAAATGTTGGTTTCCAGATCTCAGGAACCACTTATGCTAGGAGGCTGAAATTTGGAACTTATGTAGTACTATGATAGTGGACTCATTTGCAAAAAAAATTATCGATAAGGGTTAAGGGGTGTGGAAGTGGGAGGGAAAACTATGAGTCCAAAACGCTTGAAAGCCGGGATTGAAACATCCAAAAATCCATATCTCCTGAACGATTGATGTCAGAAGATTGAAACTTTGTGGTTGCCCTTAGGGATACTTCAAGATTAGACAAGGTCTAACATTTTTAAGGGAGGTGGTGGGGTGTGGGGTTGGGAGGTGAAAAAGTTTGGATTACAATATCTTCCGAACCAATTACACAAGGAAGATAAAATTTAGTTTCTGTATATCTGATCACAAGAGGAGTCTAATGAACGTAAATTTTTTGAGGGGGGAGGTGGAGCACGAAAGCGGGGGATAGTAATTTCTCAAAAAATGTAATTTTTATATCTCAGAAACCGTATCAGATATGATCTTGAAAATTTTACAGGAGTAGGGATCGGCAGACCTCTAGTAGGGAAAAAAAATTAGTGGTGGAGGTGCAGGGGGTGATGGTGAAAAGGGGTAGAAAGGAAAAAAATTCTGATTTTTATTTCTCGAAAACAGTAATGAGTGGAAAACTTAAAATTTAGGATTATATAGAGCCACTATAGAGACATCAAAATTTTTCATAGGGGTAGCAACGTACGGGGGTGAGGGGTGCTTTTATATCTCAGTAACGGTTTATGCTAGAAAGTTGAAACTTAGTACGTATATGTAGATGTACTATTAGAGTAACTAAAGCAAAAAAAAGTTCAGATTTTTATTGGCATTCAGAGGTTGAGTAAAAAAATGTCCGTGAATCCACATTTTTACGAATTTCGTTAATACTTTTAGATATGTCAAACTGTCAAAGCAATATTACTTCTGCGGGCTATTTATATAAGCGTCTAGTAACGTTCTTCAAATTTTTTTGATATCCAACCCCTAAGGGGGTGTAAAGTGGTTGTGTACATATTCACGAGTTCTTATATATTCCTAGGGTATATTGAGATTTGGAATTCACTTTTACTTCTATAAACTTTTAAAGTTTAAAGTAGTCGGGGAAAAACTCTATATAAGTTTTTTCTCTATTAAACCACCTGGGGGTATTGTTCAAGATTTCACTGATTCCGAAAATCTCTTAGATTTAATATGATCGAATTCGCTTTTATTACTATGAATTATTCTATTGAAAAAAAATCAGCCAACAGTCTGGGCGCTATTTTATTATTTTATGATGAGATGCTGTAGGTTACTATGCGACTGACAACCTAAGAAATAACCAGGAGGCTATTTGGAACGTTATTTTTTAGGTTGTCAGTCCCATAGTAACCTACACAGCATCTCATCATTAAACACGTTTCGGACTTCTACCCATAAATTAATAAAGTTGCGCCCAGTTTTTAAAGGTTAACAATACTATTGAAGTCGACGGTGAATTTTAAGCATTGCCACATGTATAGTATTTAGTGTACTGAAGAAAATAATATAAACGACCGATATTTCAGTTTTCTATTACTATTTTTTGCTTGTAAAACGTCTCTGTTGTAAACTAGCGAAATAGTGCAATTTGCGTTTGTCGAATAGCCCAAAAAGCTATAAGTAGCGTTTTGAAATTCGAACCCGCGAATTGGAAAAGGAAATAGCCCAAATCGCGGGAAATAGCCCAATCTGGCAGCCTTAAACACGTATCCCACTGCCTTCGGATTTAAATTTGACGTTCAACACGTAAGTGACAATATTTGTTATAAAATGTTACATTGAAAGAATTTGTATGTGCAGCATAATTAACATGATCCGGTAAGCATTTAGAATGTGATATATTTATGTGCAAAGGTGATTTTAGTATGGAAAAATAACATAGGATTTAATGTGGGAAAAAATAGCGTCTGGGAATGTGCTAACTTCATATATTTTTGCAAGCTAGGGGTTCGACGGGATTTTAAGTCAAAACACAATTCGTTTAAAATAAAAATAAGTGTTAATTTATTATTTCACACTTTAATTCTATTCGTACAATTATTCGCACTGTATGGCAATACCGCCCGCTAATATATCGCTTGACTCTATCACACGCTACACAGTAAATTTTTTTCAACTAAATTCTAGTTAAACACCACTAGAATTTAGCTCCTAGATATTCCAGTAAAGATCTAGTGAATAAGTACCCACTAGAATATCAGGCAATTGTTTTACTGAATTTCTATCAGAATCCTGTCAATAATCTAGTTCTATTTACTAGTATTACAGGAAATATTTTTACTGAATTTCTATCAGAATTTGTCAATAATCTAGTTCTATTTACTAGTACTTTAGTTGTTTTGATAAAGAGGCAAAACACTAGTAATCTACCAAACGAAACTGAGTAGACAGTAGAAGAGTCTAATGCAGAAAGGGCGTAAGTAACATTTTGTTCGAAGCCAAGTTTCTGGTTAATTTTGATAGTTTGCTTACAACATGCACATCCATTATTTCGGTTGATACATCGTATTTCCATTAAAGCTTTTTAAAAATGTTAAGGATGGCGTGTTTTAAGAGTAATTTATCATAAAAGACAAAAAATTTACTCCAAAAAAATGTCAGTAACGTCCTTTGAGCGATGATACATGTTTAAATGAATTTCTAATTAAATATGTAAACAAAAAGTCTTCCAAAAATCTAACCATGTATATTGTTCATAAATTATATAATGTTATATCATACATATTACATAATATATATTACATTATTTTCGAATATTACATATTTAATTTTAGAAAAAAAAAATGAAAAATAGGTATTTAATCATACAAAATTCAAGAACTCAATTTTTTTTGTAGGATGCTTGCGACTCCTACAAGTTTGACATTTTTCATTTTATAGACAAAACATTCAAAAAAATTTAAAAATTTTTGCAGTGCGCTATCAAATTTGATATTAAGAACATAATGTACTTTAAACAAAGTATCGAAAGCATATAACAAATCATTTTCCATTTCGATTACTTTCTTGTCGACAATAACATAGTAATTCAACGAAGCGGAATCAAATTTACTGTCGCTCCTGCACAAAATAAACGGCTGTCGTTTCTGCAAATCCACTATAAACCAGGCAAAACCTTTCTACACATAAAACAATGCATATTTTTTGGTGACTTAAATTAAAACTACATATAACTACAAATTTTATTAATCCTAAATTTTTTAAATTATAATAATTTCCGAAGTATCGGCATCCACTCCGTTTTGTAGAGGGAACTGATGAAGTTGCTCATCCATTATTAAAAATGAATTTCAAAGAAAAAATCTGCCAATAAAATAAGGCCATAATTAATTCTTTCCGTTTAAAACACCTATTCTGTGAAAGGGTCTTATCAATTTATCCATTTTCCTGCCAGTCTCCATGGAAACGAAATTTGGAGTTTTTTTTTAATTCAGTTCTCATGGAAACTGGTGCAGAAAATCCCATCGTTTAAAAAGTCCCTAAACTGTTCAAACATTTAAACAATCATCAACTAAGTAGCCTTACCGTTATTCAGAGCTGAAACAAGAATTTGCACTTTGTAAAATATTCACACATTCACCTTTACTTTTTAAAATATAACTCACTTTATGATCTCGTGCCTCCGAATGCATAGACGATAATGATGCCTGACCACATATCTTTATCACTGTTCTAGTTCTATTTTCACTAGATTCCCAGTAAATTTATCCAGTTTTCTTCAATACTTTTTTTCCTAGAAACATAGTGATAAGCACTATAAAAACAGTTGAATTGACAAGTGCGAACTGTACTTCTTGTCATTTTCACTAGATTTTTGGGGGTAGGAAATTTTTCACTAGATTATCAGTAGGAAATTTTCACTAGACTGTCTCTAGTTAAACTTTACTAGAAAAAAGATTTGCTGTGTATATCAATCGCTTTTCACTAATACGTTCACGTACTAGTTGACTGTCACAGTCCACGTAATAAAAATTACTGTCCCTCGCTGAAAGTTTCATTTGCTTTTATACTAGTTGGTGGTAGTCTAGACTGTTCTTGAATCTTCGCTCGGTGGTGTGTGTGGACGGTACTCGAAAGCTTGAGAGCATTCGATTTGATCTTCTACGCTGTTCTAGTACAGACGAGAACATTCGATTAGAAGGGAGGTACAATCGTGTTGCTCCGCCCCCTTATATACTTCAAATAGGTTTCTGATTAGTTTACTTTGTAGCTAGGCATTTGGTTGTTGCTGTTTCCATTATGCGAAACGAACAATATTGTTGCGAGCTAGGGGTTCACCGGGATTTCAAGTAAAACACAATTCGGTTAAAATAAAAATAAGTGATAATTTATTAATCCGCACTTTTAATTCTATTCGCACAATAATTCGCACTGTATGGCAGCACTGCCCGCTTGTTCAAATCGCTTGACTCGATCACTTTCGCTCTCTACCAACACGGTCGCGTATACACGATGGCTGTCACAGTCGACGTAATAAAAATTACTATGTCCCTCGCTGAAAGCTTTTATACTTCTTGGCTGTAGTCGAGACTGTTCTTGAATCTTCGTTCGGTGGTGTGTGTAGACGATACTGGAAGGCTTGAGAGCATTCCATTTGATCTTCAACGCTGTTCCAGTACGTTCGAGCACATTCGATAAGAAGTGGGGTATATTCGTGTTGCTCCGCTCTCCTTATATACTTCAACTCTACGTTTCTGATTGGGTTATTTTGCAACTAGGTATTCGGTTGCTGCTGTTTCTCTTATTTGTAATCTATCGAGTTGCGCGGTTGCGCTGTTACCAGGCTTACATGTAACAATATGATATAAATATTAAATGTATGTATTAAGATTCCGTAACTCGCGCGCTTTATACCTGAAGGAAGAGAATCTCCTTACCAAAAAAAACACTAGTTTTGAATTTGAACAGTCCTTGTTAAGCCCCGTAATGGGCTTCAACGATTCAATGAATAAAATGTTAAGCGCCGGATTGGAATTCGACAATAGAACGAAAGAACTGAAACTCGATTGTTTTCGACGACTTTTTTTAATTTATTTTTTCTTTATCCCACTCGGTCGGTGGTTGAAACACAAGCAAGCCCACAACCGAATGCCTTGACCGGCAAAAGTCAGAGGTGGCGAACACGGCGAGTCCAATAAGCTGATGGCGCCAGTTCAAAAACTGTCAGCTGATAAGGCTAGTTCCAAACAGTCCTCCTACACCACTCACGCAAGAATGGCTTTATTTTAAAATATTTCTAAATTTATAACATACAGATTACACTTAAAATAAACATACAGAATTACACTTAAAATAAGTTTGAACTAATAATAATTATAAATTAAACAATTTTGATTATTATTTGCATATACTTAGCATTACTATCGAACTCTACAGGGTGTAACTAGTACTGAGGTTCAAACGAAAATTGGAGATAGAGGAACTTGTCCTGAGTAGAAAATCGTTCTACACATACTCCCGTTTTTGCACCGTTAAGGAGATAGCGCGATTTTAAGGACGAAGGATTTTCATCGTACCTGTGATCACTGTTTGATCTCTAACTTCTACTGTACTTAGCGTAACGTAATAATTCTGGGCTGGTTGGAAAGGACACAAATTCTTCTTTCTAATTGCTATCAACTGTGTCAATCAGTGTTATACTTTTTGAGAAAAATTCATTTAAATGACACAAAAATAATAAAAAATTAAAAATAATACAAAAAAGTCCTGTTTTCTCCAAGAAGGACCTGATTAACCACCAAATTTTATTACATTTTCAGAAAGCCCATAAAATCTCACTGTACGTTTGATAACAGAATTTCAATAGTTGGATAGAACTATAGTAGTAGCATATTGAAAAAACATAATTTTTTATAGGGGTAGTATGGTACGGGGTGGGGGGTGTTTCTCCTAACTATAGAACGGCTTATGCAAGAAAGTTGAAACTTGGTATGTATATGTAAGTCTACTAGAAAAGTAATTTAGATTAAAAAAAATTTCAAATATCCATAGGCGTACGGAAGGGGGGCAAAAATAAAGATCAGTGAAAATGGAATGCATATATTTTCACGACTTTCGTCATATCTATTAGGTCTTTCCAAATATTGAATTCATTTTTATTCTACGGATTCTTCATATAAATACCTAGAAAGCGTTTTCAGGATTTTTTGAAATTCGACCCCCACGGTTGTGTGAAGGGGTTGTATACATTTTCACGAATTCATCCATATCCCTCCGGTCTGATTAGATATCTAATAACTTTTTACTTACATGGGATTGTTTAATAATCACCTAAAACTCGTTTTCAAGTTTTTTCCTTTTTCAACCCCTAAGAGGGTATAACACGTCGAACACGTTTTCACGAATTTCGTCATATCTGTTAGGAGTGATAAGACATTGGATTGGTTTTTACTTCCTCGGGCTTTCTTTATATATATGTATCTAAAAATTAATTTCATGATTTTTTGATATTCAACCTGAAAGTGGGTGCAAGGGGGTAGCATATGTTTTCACAAATTCCTACATATTTCTTAGTTCTGATGAGATATCGAATTAATTTTTACTTCCTAAGGCTTCCAACATAATAGTCGAAAAGTTGATTTCAGTATTTTTAGATATTGAACTCCAATAGGTCGTAAGGCTTTCGACATATTTCTTAGGATTGATGAGATATCAGACTGGTTTTCACTTCCACAGACTTTTTATATAATCGCTTACAAATGCATTTCCGATTTCATGTAAGGGCGAAAAACCTCCTAATCGCGTATTAACTGATATACTAGACCTCTTCCCGGAGTAGGACCCAATTATGTAATTCATATGTTATATGTGACAGCGGCGTTTAAGTATTCTAGCGCGACCTCATTAAAACCGCTTCCCTAACCTTTTTTAGGTTTTCAGTCATATAGTAACATACACCGCGTCTCAGAATTAAATGCGTTCCGGACTTCTGCCCGAAAATAATAAAGTTGCGCCCAGACTGTTGGCAGATTGTATGAGATATCCACCAAATTTATTTTTATTTGAAAGAATATTTTATGGCATTACCATAAGTAGGGAATATAACGTAGTTCAAATGACCGCCCCGGCTTTGCTTGGTTGCACGTATTCAAGAGGTCCAATTTTCAATGACTTTGTCGCATAAATGTGGCTGAATTTGCTGGATGGCGTTCGTTATGTTGACTTAAAGGCAATCAATTGTTTGCGGATTATACGCATCGACCTGCGAATTGAAATAGCCCCAAAGGAATAAGTCTAAAGGTGTTAAATCGCACAATGGCCAGTTCACATCGCCGCCGCGCGAGATTACGATGTCCTCAAATCGCTCGTGCAGAATGTCCATCGTGACATACGCGGTGTGTGGCATGTAGCGCCGTCCTGTTGGAAGCACATGTCGTCGGTATCCATATCATCCAGTTTAGGCCACAAGAACTTGCTTATCATCGATCGTTTGACGGTTATGGCAATGTCAGTTTCATTTTGGAAGAAGTACGGACCGATGATTTCGCCAGACCAAAATCCGCACCAAACAGTGATTTTCTCGGGATGCATTTGGTGCTGGTGTATCTCGTGTGGATTGGTATCGCCCCATCTATTTTTTGGTGTGGTTCTGGAACGGTCACTGATGCTGAATTCGCTGTATAAGTTGTTGTATCTTCTTCCTTAGTCCAGTTCCCTGCAAGAAAGCGCTACCGAAAGTACAAACACATGCGTTAAATCCAACACCATGACATCAAAATTGTTTAATTGTATGCGATACATTTAAACTTTGGTGTACATGGCCCTTTTCTAGTCTTATGTGCCATCAAATTTCCGAGTAAATTAGTCGAGCGAGCCTATCCCGCAACGCCGTAACCCCTGCTGCACTACTATCATTTCTGTTCTACTGCACTTAGGTACCTGACGTTTTCGGATATTTCTAAACTTCTTGCTTTATTTCTTATTTCATACTTATCATTTTTTTTTCAGGTTTTTCTTATTGAAAAAGGATTTTTTTCTTCTACACCTTAATCAGCCCGAACAGGTACCAGGGTATCTGGGATGGAAAGTTAAGACGCATTTTGAATTAAAACGGATATGTAGTTAAACTATAGGGTACCATTACCCTGTAGTTTACCCGTTAAATCGTACTGGTTTCGCTTCCAAATTTCCATGCATTCATGTAGTTAATTTATAGGGTACCATTACCCTGTAATTTACCCGTTAAATCGTACTGGCCTCGCTTTGTAATTTACACTATGGTATTAGGTTAACTTAACGGCTAGCTACCGGGTATCATTAACTAAGAGTGAAAGAGATGGAGATAGAGGTAGCGAATCACACGCATGTACACCGATACGAAGTATATAAGTTAATTTTTGTCCCTAGGCCTATACGTTTTAACTGAAAGATTACCGGGTAATGCTACGGCGGAGCTCCGTCGGAGTTACCCGGTAATTTTCTTGCAGGGTTTCTAAATTTCATGTTTCGATGAGAATACCACACACTAGTAGAATAATTATTATTATAGTGATGATTGTATTCAGGTAAATTACGGTGTAGTGATGTACGTCGTGTGAGTTTAACGCTTAGAGTATAATAGAGATGGCATAGTGGCGACTAAAATTGAAGCTCGAAAAAATTGGTTTGAACATGTGTTAGTTTATGATACAAAGGGCGTACTGGTATTGCAGTTTCGAAAAGTTGTGGGCAAACAAATTATGAAAGTTTTTCATTTATGTGTGTATACATAATATCAACATACGAGTATGTAACTATGTATATTATGATGAAATTTATAGTAAGATTAATCATAAAATAGAGGTAATAGATTTAATAATAGAAATATTTAGGGATGCTATTTTAATTATTTAGGCAGGTATATTACATCCATTTATAATATAACCTGAAAATCTTATTACGGAATTAAATAAACTTAAGGAAAAGCATGATTTGGTTGTAGAAGCTAAATTAGGCAATTACTAGGAATTAGTAAAGGATTTATAATTAACAGCCTATATTATAGAGAAAAGAGTTATAGTTGTTCACAAGAACTTGAGATGGTTGAAGTAATCAGCTTACCACTAGTAGAAACCGATCACACGATATTAATACAGAATTTGGCTAAATATTTGATTGTAACAAAAGATCGAGAAGATTATATTACCACAGACGAGACAGATTGTAGGAAAATAGACGAGAAAAATATTTGCAGTCCATTACCTTTAAAAACAACTTGTTGTTGTTGTTGTTTGAAGTGGGGGAAGATACGCAACAAATCCGCGCATCTTGAGCACTCAGACAATTATTGCCCATTGCACTCGAGTCCCCCAGTCTCTACCCGAACTTCTTCGTCCTCCTCACGAATTTCAAGAGCTCAGGTAGGGATCGAGAACGGAGTTCTTCCATCCTCATAACATCGACGCCGTATACGTGCACTCTCGCAAAAGAGTAAGCTGGACACTCAAGAAGGAAATGTTCCGTTGTGTCGTCGCTCTCGTCGCAAGCAGTGCACATGGGGTCGTCAATGATTCTCAATCTGACCATGTGTAGGCCACACGAGTTATGCCCTGTGAGGACACCAACCATACTACTACATTCTTTCCTGCTCAATTTGAGAAGAAAAGATGCGGTTTGTCCACTTGGTCCGTCAACAAGGTTTCTGGTCTGCCGCATACCCGGGAAAAGCCGCCATCTCTCAATGTGTGATTTACTCACCCACTCAGCAGTGGCAGCCCTAACAGAGGCTACAGGCACACCGAAAACTGGTTCTGGTCCGACCATGGCTGACTCCGATCCTGCCTTTGCTAATGCATCAGCTATTTCATTGCCAGTTATACCCTGGTGACCTGGAACCCATATGAGCTTTAAGTCATTGAATCTGCCAACAGAATTCAACCGTTCTTTACACTCACGTACCATCTTCGAAAAGACGATTGGATTATCTAGGGATTGTAGAGCGGCCTGACTGTCGCTGCAAATGCAGATCATCCTGCCTCTCCATCTTCCCTCTATAATCCATTCTACTGCCTTAAGGATCGCATAAACTTCGGCTTGAAATACCGAAGAATGTTTTCCTAGGGCGAAAGAGTACCTGAGATCTTCAGTCTGCAGATACATTCCAGCTCCCGACCCGTCTTCAGTCATTGAGCCGTCCGTGTAGAATATATCAGTGAATCCGCTAAGCAATGCGGACTGGTTTTCCCACTTCGCCCTACTCGGGATCTCCACCTGATATCTTCTATTGAGCATACAGATCGGAGTCATAGCATCCGAAGGCATATCGAAGATAGGGTTCTCAGACAACCTTCGAGCCATTTCTCCATGACCCGTGCAATGCTCTTTCCTCCACAAGCCTAATCTCATTAGCCTGTGCGTAGCTCTCATTGCTTCCGCCTGAACAACAATGTCAAGCGGTGGCAGATTGAGCAGTGCATCGAGTGCCGCACCCGGTGTGGTGCGCAAGGCACCTGTTACACCGATGCAGACTGTCCTCTGTAGTTTAGCGAGACTAGCTCTAATGTATGCACATTCGGACTTAGTCCACCAAACCACTGATGCATAGATTAGGATGGGTCTTATAATGGCCGTATATAGCCAATATACCATTGAAGGCCTAAGACTCCATGTTCTTCCAAAAGCTCTCCGGCACTGCCAGAATGTTACTAGCGCACGGTTTGCCTTTGTATCTACATGTTCCTTCCAGAGAAGCTTGCTATCCAGGATAATCCCCAGATACTTAACTTTCTCCGAGAGCTGAATAGTTTCACCCTTCAGCATAGGCAACACTAAACCTTCTGTTTTTCTTTTCCTAGTAAACAAAACTAGTGCGGTTTTGCTAGGACTCACAGAAAGTCCGTGTCTTTCACACCAGCTATCTATAACCCATAGGACTCTCTGCATTTTGTCGCAGACATCCCTGAGCGATAGCCCAACAGCTAGTGCAGCCACGTCATCAGCATAAGCTTGTACGTGAATATTCAGATCCTGCAGTTCGAGAAGCAGAGAGTCTATGAGCATACTCCACAACAATGGCGAAAGGACCCCGCCTTGAGCACAGCCCTTACTGACCCCCGTTGTAGCATATTGCCCATCCCCCGCCTCCGTGAATAGCATTCTCTGTGTGAGCATGGAGTGAATCCACTTGACTAAAATGTCATCCACCCCATGTCTTTTGGCAGCATCACACAGTGATTCGAAGGGCGCACTATCAAAAGCACCCTCAATGTCCACAAAAAGGCCCAGCGCGTACTTTTTCCGGTCCAGCGCCCCTTCTATTCTGGATACCAGAGAGTGAAGCGCTGAATCACAAGACTTTCCGCTCTGATACGCATGTTGTTCCGAACAAAGAGGATGCGCTCTGAGAGCCACTTCCTTAATGTGCTTCTCTACCAGTCGTTCCAGACTTTTCAGAACAAACGATGTTATGCTGATTGGCCTAAAACTTTTGGGCAAAGTATAGTCGTCTCTCCCTGGCTTCGGGATGAATGCTACTCTGACCGGTTGCCATGAAGATGGTACGTATCCATGCGCCAAGCATGCAGAAAATATCTTTCTGAGGATCGGCACTAGAACAACTGCTCCCTCTTTTAGCATTATCGGATAGACACCGTCCACTCCTGGTGACTTGTAGCTGTCAAACGATGAAATTGCAAATTTCACCCTCTCAGCAGTCACTACAGCGGACGCCGTATACCAACTGCGCCTGGGCGCTCTGTCCTTGGTCGGACAGAGTGTCTGAACCACGCATTGATCGCTTTCGATCACCTGATTTCCTGGAAGCCTGGAAGCCTGGCCGTGTTGTCTTTCTGAAAGACTTTGTGCAACCTAGCTGTTTCCCTGGTTCCTTCCAGACTCTCGCAGTAGTTCCTAAAAGAGGCTAGTTTTGATGTCTTAACCAGCTTCTTATATTCCCTTTACGCTGTCCGGTAGTAATCCCAGTCGGTCTCTGAACCACTCTTAAGTGCGCGATTTAGAAGCCTTCTGGTGGTTTTTCTGAGCTTCTGCAGGTCCCTAGTCCACCAGGGGACTGTGGTTCCGCATCGACTCTTGCTGACAGGACACGATTCCGCAAAACATTGACTTAAGGTTAGACTTAGACAAGAAGTCACTTTCCTCAATCATATCAGGCGTCCTCATCTTTCGTGGTATTTGAGACCTCTCCTGTAAGAGAGATCTAAACAAAGTCCAGTCTGCATTCCTGGGATTTCGTATAGCCGGTATGACGGGTTTGTCAGCTGCCAGTCGAAATTCCAGATATCTGTGATCCGACAGAGTTTCCTCTTCCAGGACGCGCCAATCTATTATGGATTCCGCAATCCTAGAAGACGACAACGTCATATCTATCACTTCCGTCCGCCTCGTCGTAACAAACGTTGGCTTGTTGCCTCTGTTGTTTACTACAAGGCACGACGCCATAATGAACTCCAATAACCGCTCACCCCTAGGATTGCATTTGCTGCTGCCCCAAACAGTGTGTTGAGCATTAGCATCGCATCCAATGACAAGCTGTAAGTTGTTGGTGTCCGCGAATCTAACGAGCCCGGTCAGCTCCCTGGATGGGGGAGGTAATAACGAGTCATACGAAAGGTAAGCCGACACTACTATTATGTCTTGTCTCCTACCCTCCAGTACGTTAGACATTTTGACTGCTACAATATCTTGACAGGTGAACTGCCTCAACATCGTCGCCTCTATCATATTTGATATAAATAGACAGGCACGCGGTCGTTCAGATCCTTCATCGTAAAAGATCCGGCCTCCTTGGATCGAATCCAGTCCACTAACTCGCATATTGCGAATCCATGGTTCCTGTATTATTGATACATAAGGGGATGTGTGCATTTTGCTAAGTCTCCTACTTAGTAAGGCAGTAGCAGCCTTAGCATGCTGCAAGTTGATCTGGGTAAATATAATGCCGCAGTTAGCCATTCAAGATAATCACCCTCACATTACATCCACATACTGCTACTTAGGAAGATTAAATTTAATCCTCCCAAGAAAGAGATATGGACGCATGTCATATCTAGTCCGCAGGACCTCTACACTACCGCTATCTATGCCAAGCGCAAGAGTACAGCTCTCAGTACCGTCGAGACTGCTGCTCTTACGCTGTTCATAAACTCGCCATTTGGTGGTGTCAAGTCCTGCGTTCTGGATACGAAGGCGGGCGAGTATTTCCTGGGGTTTCCTAGGTTTACCAGGAATCCAGCATACTGCCCGAATCAGCTTCTGAAAAGTATCACCCTTCGCAACCACGAAGTTGACACGATTCTCCGCCGAAATCTTCCCAACGGCATCCGTCAGCCACTCAAAAGCTACTGAATCTCCGCAACGAACTTGCATAAGCCCGTCACAGACATCCATGCCTTCAAATCTAGGTGAGGCGGTAGCTTCACCCAGGAGCTTCCATAGGCCGTTTTCCAGGGCAGCAATGTGACCCTTGGTCAGCTGTTTGCCCTGCGGACCAATACCGATTACCGCCTGCAAGGCAGTGGCCGCCACATCAGAGAAGGTCTTGGTACTCTTTGCTGTGGCAGTCTCCGCGCTAGCAGCAGTCGGACTGGTCTTCGCGCCTGAGGGTCCAGCGTCAGCTAAGTCAGCTGCACTAATCTCCCTGCGCATTCGCTCAGCCGGTCTAGGACCAGTTGCTCCTAAAATAGAGCAGGCTGGTCTATCCACTGCAGCGACTCCTGAAGTAGACGGTGGGACATCCGCTGTAGTGGCTTCCGTCCTCCTCATCCTCTTCGTCCTGCCAGAAGTAGAAGCGAGGAATTCGCTATTAACACAAGTTTCGGGTGATTCCTCCACAGATCGATTGCGCTTAATAGCGTTTTCACAGGCTGTCTGTACCACGACATTGCCACTGGCCGCTATGACACCTGTCATAACTGCCCCAGCTCTTGCCAACCTTCTTCTCTTCTTCTGGCCTTTGCTCAACTTATCCTCAACGGGACAGGAGCTAGTCGGTTTCGGATTAACCGCGTCCTGAGCTGAGAACTTGCATTACCGGCATTTACCTTAGACAAGAATCGAGATTATGCGACGTCAAACAAATACAATCTCAATTGGGTATTTTTCATAAATTAAATAATAACAAAATTATTTCGGTAACTAGTACAGATACAAGACTACATCGTAAATGTAAAGATAGAGAAGAAGAATTGAAAAACGTGCAAGGAATATATATTGTTTCTATTAAAGACAATTGCAAACTTTACACTGTATCACAAACTTATCAATCGCAAACTAAAGTTAATAACGTATTAAAGAATAAGGACAAGATAGAGAGATATCAAAATTAATGACAATATTAACATTGGAAAGTTTTCAAGAAGTAATTTACATGAGATAAGAGATCTAACTTCAGAAATTATAGAACAGTCCAGTTTCTGGGACAAAGCTGTAAAACCATTTCCAAAATATGTAAGACAGAATTCATTTACAGGTTTTATATTTGCTTTTAGGTCTCACCCCTGAAATTTAAAAAAAAAACCAAATACCAATTTTTATTTTTTATACTTTTAAGAATTAAAAAAAAAAATTTGAATTTAGAGAATTCCACTCCATTACACAGTTATAGCAATAAATATGACCAGACATCGGTTTGGATCGGCTTCCTGGCTAATTACCGCGCCACTCTCAACAGCAGCGTTTAGCATTTATTTTTTTTGCAAAAGCTGGGTTTCATAGAAAACAAGGTCATTTATAGGACCATCTGTGAAAAACGCAAAGATACAAGAGGAAGAAAGTGTACAGTACGAAGCTGGAATGGGAGACTAGCCGTAAGTTCACGTTGTACCTGCCAAAAACTTTAAACGCAATTTTCTCGAAACTATGTTTTTAGACACTCAGTCAATTTTCAATATTTTTCAATTTTTTTCTTTTTTTCAAATTTTGATAATTATTTTCTCTATGTATAGTCTGATGGGAGTTTTTTTTAAATTTTTTGCTTGGAAATTTTTTTATAAATTATTAAACGCAAATTTAAACATACTGCAGTCACGATCGGCTGCAAGCCAATCGTATAATACTCTAGATGAATACTGAACTCCGATTTATATTGTAGTTGGTGATAAAGTAGAATTACGTGTGTGCATGTTGTATGTCCTTTATTAAGGACTGCCATTAGATTGCTACTCAAAACTAAAAGACAGTATTCAGTGTTTAATTTCATATCTTGAACTGGGTAAGTCATCGAAAAAAATTGTCCTTTTTGAAGGACTTTTACATGGAAGGTGCAGGAAGGACTCACTCGATTTCTTACATATTTATTGTTTTCCTTGGAACCATTTAAAAATGAATGTGTACAAAATTTCAAATTCGTAGCTTGAAGCGTTCAAAAGTTATCGAAAAATATTGTTGAACACGTGTCTTAAGGATTTTTTGTATGGAAGGTACCAGAAGGAGTAAAAGGATTTCGCTGACTAGTAAACTCGAACTTCGTTTTCACTCAAAACTAATTTGTAAAAAATTCTGAATTCGTAGCTAAAAGATTACTTGAGTTATAGTGAGTTCCGTAAATTAAGTAAATTCATTTTGACAAGATATTTGTATGGCAGCTACACGAAGGACTAACAGGATTTTCTTCGTAATCATATATTTAGCTCCAACTATTGGAAAAATAACACGTACAAAATTTGAAAGAAGTAGCTTAAACCCTTCTGAAGTTATCGGCCAATACTCTTAACACGTGTTTTAAGGACATTTTGTATGGCAGCTACCAGAAGGAGTATAAGGATTTCGCTGATTCGTAAGCTCGAACTTTGTTTTTACTCAAAACTAATTTGTACAAAATTCCCAATTCATAGCTAAAAGATTACTTGAGTTATAGTAAGTTCCGTAAATTAAGTGAAGACGTTTTGACAGGATATTTGTATGGCAGCTACACGAAGGACTTGTACAATTTCCTTCATAATCATACATTTAGCTCCAACTCTTGGAAAAATAATACATACAAAATTTCAATGTCGTAGCTTAAACCGTTCTGAAGTTATCGGCCAATATTCTTGAAGACGTGTTTTAAGGACTTATTGTATGGCAGCTACCAGAAGGAGTAAAGGGATTCCACTGACTAGTAAACTCAAACTTCCTTTTTACTCAAAACTAATTTGTACAAAATTCCGAATTCGTAGCGAAAAGATTACTTGAGTTATAGTGAGTTTCGTAAATTAAGTGAATACATTTTGACAGGATATTTGTATGGCAGCTACACGAAGGACTAACAGGATTTTCTTCATAATCATATATTTACCTCCAACTATTGGAAAAATAACACATACAAAATTTCAATGTCGTAGCTTAAACCCTTCTGAAGTTATCGACCAATATTCTTGAACACGTGTTTTAAGGACATTTTGTATGGCAGCTACCCGAAGGAGTAGGACGATTTTGCCCGTTAACGAACAAATTCTCTTACAAATTCAACCAAACATCCAGATTCAAAATTTCAAGATCCTAGGTGAAGGCGTTCTACAGTTATCGTGCTAACGGACAGACGGACGGACGGACGGACGGACGGACGGACGGACGGACGGACGGACGGACGGACGGACGGACGGACGGACGGACGGACGGACGGACGGACGGACGGACGGACGGACGGTCGGACGTCAAGCGGATTTGAGGTTTTTGGGCACATATAAACAAAAAATAATATATAACTTTTTTTCATCCGAGGCTTGGTTCTATGCGTTACAAACTTTTGGGCTGGATTAAACTTATAATACTCTATATGATTTCATCTAGAGTATAAAAAAACTGCTTATTAAAGTTTGAAATTTTAAAAAAAAAAAAATTCCTTCCGTCAGACTATAACTACTACATTATTTTACAAGATTCTTTTTTATTTTTGCAAATTGAATTATTTTTGGTGAAGCTATGATGCCGACCAGGAGTCGCCATGATTTTCATAAGTAGTCCATTTATACCCGTAAAAACAATGTTAATATTAAAAAAAAAAAAATTTTATTTTATAGTTTAATAGTTAATAAGACATGTGAACTCAACAATTAAATTTTTTTTTCACCATATAACCTTTATAATAATTTTTCAAATTTACTCGGTTTTCAGCGCGTGCAGGGGTATGTGAGCAGGGACGTAATTTCAGTTATTTCTAGAGGGGGGCAAGATGTTATGTTTGTTTATATTTTTATATATAAATATACATATGGTATACATAATCTATAAAAATACATAATTCAGGGGCTGGGGGGGGGGGGGGGGGGGGGAGGAGGGCAAATGCCTCCCTGCCCCCCGACAAATGACATCCCTGTATGTGAGCCCTTAATAGTAATTTTAATAGGATACATTTTATTAAAATATTGTAAGCCATGTTTGGGTGGTGGTTGCTTAATATTGTTTAACAAATGTTTTTGTTGGAATTGGAAAAGAAGAACCAAGACAAGGTCATCAAGAAGAACAGAATTCGCAGTTCAATATTCTGATGAAAGAAGAACATAGGTCGAGGCTTCTCCTTTACCGGAAAGTTCATTCAAATTCAGATCTCAGAAGCTGTAAAAATAAAATAAATAAAGAAGACAAAAATATAATATTTCTAAACTTATGTTGAATTTAATATTAGGAAAAATATTTTTACACCTACATTAAACTTTTGTAAACTGAAGGCATATATCATTATAAGGATGAAGATGTTACATTCCGAAGCAACAATGTTGCTTTATAAAATTTTAAATATGTCACACACTTTGTGTGAACTAAAAGGTAATCGGATACCTTTATAGTAATTGTTTTAGCTAACGTTCAGATACTCATTTGAACGTCCTTATCTTGCACATTTCGCGTTGCATGGCAGGTATATGCCATCAGATGATTATTAATATTAATCTTAAGCTTTCTTGGGGGATAAATTTTAATAATATCAGCAGTTGCATGTCGAACCTCTAAGGAGGCACATTAACTAAAAAAATCTGCCAACAGTCTGGGCGCAACTTTATTATTTTCGGGCAGAAGTCCGGAACGCATTTAATTCGGAGACGCGGTGTAGGTTACTATATGACTGAAAACCCTAAAAAGGTTTGAGAAGCGGTTAGAATGGGGTTGCGCTGGAATACTTAAACGCCGCTGTCACATATAACATATGAATTACATAATTGGGTCATACTCCGGGAAGAGGTCTAAGTCATAGTATAATATCGCGATTAGGAGGTTTTTCGTGATTAGGTTTTTGGCCATTACATGAAATCGGAAATGCATTTGTAAGCGATTATATTTTTATTTTTTAACGTCAATTGCCGCAGCTATGGGGATGCAAATAAGAGGGAAACTGTCATTCACCTTCTTTGCGAGTGTCCCGCCCTAGCTAGAGCCAGACTTCGCGCACTAGGCAAACTCTTCTTCAATAACCTCGATGAGATCTCGAAAAACAGGATAGGAGAACTGATTGCCTTCTTGAACAGCTCCGGATGGATATGATAATCCATTCAAGCCCTAGGTCTCTGTAAAACTACACATATACTTCATCAGCCCTCAACGACCAGGTTAAACGAGTTGTGGTATCAAAACGGCGCTTCCTGTGCTAATTGGGCCCTGTTTTTCGGCAGACGGGCCACCACGTAAACCAACCAACCAACCAAGCGATTATATAAAAAGTCTGTGGAAGTGAAAACCAATCTGATATCTCATCAATCCTAAGAAATATATTGAAAGCCTTATGTCATATTGGAGTTGAATATCTAAAAATACTGAAATCAACTTTTGACGATTTTGTAGGAAGCCTTAGGAAGTAAAAATCAATTTGATATCTCATTAGAACTAAGAAATATGTAGGAATTTGTGAAAACATATGCAACCCCCTTGCACCCACTTTGGGGTTGAATATCAAAAAATCCTGAAATCGGTTTTTAAATATGTATACATACTCAGTTTCAACATTCTACCATAAGCCGTTCTAAAGTTAGGAAAAACACCCCCCACCCCGTACCATACTACCACTATAAAAATTATATTTTTTCGACATGCTACTACTATAGTTCTATCGCAATACCAAGTTTGAGCTTTATATCATTATAGGTTCTCGAGATATAAAAATCGGAAATTTTTCTCCTTTACCTTTCCCCATTCTTACCCTCTACACCATCACACCTTAAATTCTTCTAGGGGTCTATTGGGCCTACTTCTGGTAAAAATTCTTACTTTCAGCAAACTTTATTTGTAAACCTTAATACAGAAACCAAATTTTATTTGTCTAGTGCAATTGGTTCGTGAGATATTGTAATTTAAAATTTTTCGACCACCACCTCCGTACGCCACTGCCCCCTCTCAAAAATTTGTTTCCGATCTATTCTCCTAGTATACCCACAGATGGTCATCAAGTTTTAATTTCGTGACATTAACCGTTTAGGAGATATGGATTTTAGAATGTCTCGATCTCGGCTTTCGAGCGTTTCGGACGCATTATTATACCTCCCACTCTCACACCCGGCAATATTTTTGCAAATGGGTCCACTATCAAAGCTCTATATAAATTCCAAGTTTCAGCCTCCTAGCCTAATCGATTACTGAGATCTAGAAACCAAAATTTTCCGTCCAAAACGCTTCCCCCACCTCCCCCTCACACCGCCATCAGTCAAAAGGTGGGCACGTGAAGAAGTCTTCTCAGTCTACCAAAAAAAAAAAATTCAACTTAATAGCTCAATGAGTTTGAGAGCTATAAGCTTTCAAACGTTTTGCGTACGGCGGACGGCGCACAGACGGACTGAAAATTTTTGCTTTTTTGGTGTCTATTAGTCATGAAACGTGGAAAAAAAATGTTCAGGGTAGCAAATTTTTTTTTTTAAAAATCGATAACAATAATTGGTTTATTAACTTACTCTTGTATGTAACACATATGCTGTGCTCTGAGCAATACATACTTGTAGTAGGGGCATCCAAGAATTGTCCAAACAGTGCAGATAGATATACTCGCTGGTTGCAGTAATGCTTTTCTAAGATGTCCCAAGCTATGACGTAATTTGATTCGGAGACTACTACGAGCTAGATCGTTTTTCTGCTTGGCCTTGGACATGTGAATTTAAATTACCTAACTTTTGAATAGAAGTGACACAAAACACTACATTGAGGCGAAACGTAAACATCACTTTTAGCGAAATGTCAAGTGACACTGTCGAACATCAACCCAGTCGGTCGCGAGTCTCTTTTGAGACATTGTCTTCATGGTTTGAGCATAGTGCTTGTCTTTCTTCATCACTAGACAGAAACAGATAGAAAAAAAAAATATTCTCATACCACGATCTATATTTAAAGTGCAGAAAACAGCCGCATTACGTCGAATGCTACAAATGTCATCCGCCACTTAGACGATGCAAATGAAATGCCCAAAAGTTTAAGTTTTCCTCTCAAGTGCGGATGTAATAAAAACAATGCAAGTGAAGTGATTTGAAATAATGCGATGCCGATAAATCGCTAACTACATCATTTTTTTTTTATATTTATAATATTTTTATACTCTAGATGAAATCATATAGAGTATTATAAGTTTAATCCAGCCGAAAAGTTTGTAACGCATAGAACCAAGCCTCAGACGAAAAAAAGTTGTATATTATTTTTTGTTTATTGGTGCCCAAAAACCTCAAATCCGCTTGACGTCCGTCCGTCCGTCCGTCCGTCTGTCCGTGAACACGATAACTCAAGAACGCCTTCACCTAGGACCTTGAAATTTTGAATCTGGGTGTTTGGTTGAATTTGTAAGGCTAAGTTCGTTAACGGGCAAAATCGTCCTACTCCTTCGGGTAGCTGCCATACAAAATGTACTTAAAACACGTGTTCAAGAATATTGACAAATAACTTCGGAACATCTAAAGCTACGACTTTGAAATTTTGTATGTATTACTTTTTTAACAGTTGGAGCTAAATGTATGATTATGAAGAAAATCCTGTCAGTCCTTCGTGTAGCTGCCATACAAATATCCTGTCAAAATGTTTTCACTTAATTTACGAAAATCACTATAACTCAAGTAATCTTTTAGCTACCAAATCGAAATTTTGTACAAATTAGTTTTGAGTAAGAACAAAGTTCGGGTTTACTAGTCAGCGAAATCCTTTTACTCCTTCTGGTAGCTGCCATACAAAATATCCTTAAGACAGGTGTTCAAGAATATTGGTTGATAACTTCAGAAGGGTTTAACCTACGACATTGAAATTTTGTTCGTATTATTTTTTCAATAGTTGGAGCTAAATATATAATTATGAAGAAAATCCTGTTAGTCCTTCGTGTAGCTGCCATACAAATATCCTGTCAAAATGTATTTACTTAATTTACGAAACTCACTATAACTCAAGTAATCTTTTAGGTACGAATTCGGAATTTTTTACAAATTAGTTTTGAGTAAAAACAAAGCTTGAGTTTACTTGTCAGCGAAATCCCTTTACTCGTTCTGGTAGCTGCCATACAAAATGTCCTTAAAATACGTGTTCAAGAATATTGGCCGATAACTTCAGAAGAGTTTAAGCTACGTCTTTGAAATTTCGTATGTGATATTTTTCCAATAGTTGGAGCTAAATGTATGATTATGAAGAAAATCCTATTAGTCCTTCGTGTAGCTGCCATATCCTGTCAAAAGGTCTTCACTTAATTTACGGAACTTACTATAACTCAAGTAATCTTTTAGCTATGAATTGGAAACTTTGTACAAATTAGTTTTGAGTAAAAAGGAAGTTCGAGTTTACTAATCAGCGAAATCCTTTTACTCCTTCTGATAGCTGTCATACAAAATGTCCTTAAGACACGTGTTCAACAATATTTTTCGATAACTTTTGAACGCTTCAATCTACGAATTTGAAATTTTGTACACGTTCATTTTTAAATGGTTCCAAGGAAAAGGATAAATATGTAAGAAATCGAGTGAGTCCTTCCTGCACCTCCCATGTGAAAGTCCTTCAAAAAGGACTTTTTTTTCCAATGACTTACCCAGTTCAAGATATGAAATTAAACACTAAATATTGTCTTTTAGTTTTGAGTAGCAATCTAATGGCAGTCCTTAATAAAGGACATACAACATGCATACACGTAATTCTACTTTATCCCCAACTACAATATAAATCGGAGTTCAGTATTCATCTAGAGTATTATACGATTGGCTTGCAGCCGATCGCGACTGCAGTATGTTTTTATATTCATATTATTCATTCCAGCCGATGGTAATCTACGTAAAATATTTTTCATCGACTTGAACGTGTGTGCGCTTATTTCAATCATAAATACATATATAAATATAAATATATAAATTTGTATAACGTCGTCCTCAGTGTGTAGTATGAAATAAACAGTATATTAAATATTATTTTTGTTTATTTTGTTTTGAAGTATGTACAGGGTGGGCCAAATACAAGTTTCTTTTTAAAAATGCAATAAAATGAACAAAATTAAATTTTTTTCCATGTATTATGGCAGTAGCGCATTCTGTCACTCAAATTTTCCAAGACCTTGTTGATGGTTTCGGGCTGTAGCTCACGGATTGCTTCGATAATATTGGCCTTAAGTGCTTGAATCGTTTCTGAATAGTTGGCATAACATCGGTCCTTCACAATCGCAGCTCAAATCGCAGCTCAAATCGCAGCTCCGAGGCGGCCAAGACGGCTGATAAGACGATTTGGGAATTTGGTGCGTAAAAGATCGATTGTGGCATGGGCTGTGTGGCATGGCGCGCCATCCTGCATGAACCAGAGGTCGTCCAAATCCATGTCTTGAATTTCAGTATAAAAAAAAGTCGGATAACATGGCTCTGTAACGTTCACCGTTGATCGAAACGTTGTTGTTGTTCCCACTCCCACTCACTTTGGAAATAGGTTTTTAATATTTCCCAACGTTGTTCAGCGTAAAGCGACTCATTTCGTTCCGCGGAGGTATGATACTGACTTTCTGTCAAGATTTCGAGCGGGAAACAGCTTTCAGTGTCAAAATAACCTATGATTTAAAAAGAAACCACTAGATGGCCAACCCTGTATAAGCACAAAGCAAAATACACATCCAGTTATCATCAAACAGATGGCGCTGCACCAAATATAAATTTGCTATCTAGACGTGTCTTCGAGATTTCGGGGAGCATTTGTCTCGATACCGTGTATTTCTCTCTTAAGGCGGCTCCTCTTATAATTGTGAAAAAAGCTGAAAAAAGCCGATTTTCAAACACTCGTAGAACTGACGCTACATTTCAGAATACTTTGGTTTTGAGTAAATTAGAAAGAATGATGCTTTTCAGACCAATCTTCGGAAGCCGTTTTTCGATTTTTTGAAATTTGGAAAAGTTGTAAGTATTTAAAGGGAAGATGTTTTAAAATTTTGCTAAATTTGTTCACTTTTCAAAGATTCATACAACGTTTCTATTGGATAGAAATGAACTGAAAAGTACGTTAATCCGAAGAGAAGAATGTTCTTAACAAGTCCTCGGCTGTGGATTTTTAATATTGTGCTATTTTAATTAAAGAAATTAGTGTTAACTCTATGTAAAAAACACTGTTTTTCAATGTCTTTTTTTTCTACTTTGCCCTTATTTTTACAAGCAATCTTTCGGAATATACCTTTGATTAGACTGTTTTCTAACATATAGTGGAAAAAAATAACGTCCCCCGAAACAAATAAATGAAATGGTGGTTAATTGTAAGAAACAGTTTTCTCCATACAAACGGTTAAAATAGTTTGTCTATTCGTCGATAGGTAGCGCCCAAACTGAGCTTGAAAGTTTTGTGGAAACGCTGTGAAAGTAGAAATATTTTCAAGGAAGCTTTTTATGTTGTCCTTTTTTATGTTTTGAATATATATTACATTCATATAGGCCGCGATTCGAATTACGCTTTCTGCATTTTTAGCGCGCTCACAACCGGCCCGAATCGCGTTCACACGCCTACAATTTGCATGGACACAATGACGTTATGAAAATTACATTTTCTGGCGCTTACACTGCTCAGAGTTTAGATGATATACACTGTAAGCACGACTGTCAAATTGGACGGTAATTTTGATATCAATTTTAATGCAAAATTGAGTAAAAGTGTTTGTGTGCACACGATCGGTCCGAATTGAATGTGAAATAATCGTGCCCCAATTCGAACCGGCCGTATGGACTGTTAGAGGTAGGCGCGTACTAAACTGGGCTGAACAGTTTGGGCACCTTTTTAATCGCATCGAGCATACTCTTATTTGCCCCAACGATAGTTACAGTTGATTGTAACTATAGGTAGTTTTATGCCGTCGTTGCGAATTTATGTATGTGTTGAAACGAAGCACACCATAAACACATCAAATTTTGGATACAAAACTTTTTATTAAGAAGATGGTAATATAAAATTAAGGAGTGTATTTATTATTTCTTAACTCGATCAAAAGTAAAGAAGATAAGGAAAAATGAACCAAAAACTTAAGACGCGCAGGTACATTCTTTAATGCTAGGACCTCACCTGCGTAGCGCGCTAATATGTGTCGATCAAAATTCCGCGCTAAACGAGTTACAGTCGAGTAGGCACATTAGCGATTTATCGGCTATCGCCGAAGTTTAGCGCTATAATGTAATTTCTAATTCCGCGCCATTCTTCTGCAACTGTAGAAAATAAAACAAGCTAAATTTAAATTGGATTGCGATGAAGTGGCGGTTTTGTATTATATAATCAATAATCCGCACTTCGAATCCATCGACAGGTAAACATGAACTATCAAATTCAAGTGTAGCCACGCTATCGCGCAATTACGGGACGCAAAGCCTTTTGATGATTGCACACAGACCGACGGCTATCGTCTAGTAGAGATGAGACGAATATATTAGTATTCGCTATGATATTACTAATATTTGGATATATTAGATATTAGGAATATGCCGATATCAAATATTCGAATATCATGATATTCATTTCCCATCGACCCCTTCTCATTAGAGATGGGAAATTCGGATCTTTTCAATGAACCGGTTCACCGGATCTCGCTCTTTTCATTGAACCGGCTCTTTGAAAAAAAAATTATGAATAAATTATGAGCTTTAATAAAAATACTCAAAGTTGATTATTTTAAGGCAATGCTGGGGGTATTGCGGGAAATAATAGGAATCTCGTTTTAAAAAATATTGGCTCTAGTCCTGGATTTGACGGCATAACAATTGAATGTCTAAAAATATTAAAAGATTTTATCTCAAAGCCTCTTACACACTTAATTATTTTTAACCTTTCGAAGAGTGTATTCCCTAAAATTTAGTAAACACTCAACAATTATTGACTTATTTCCTTAATATATATCGTTGGAAAAATAATTGAAAAGGTTGCAAAATAGAAATTAATGAGTTTCTTTAAAATACATAAAATATTAAACGAAAGTGAAAATATTTCTATGGCAAGAGCGAAGCGCACGTCAGTCAAACATGAACGCGAAAAGAGTTTTAATCCTTTTAGCCACGCAGGGCTGCGCAAAAGGCAGTTGGAGCGTAGCGCGAGTCAGCCAAACATATACACGAATAGGGAGTTTTAGTCCCTATAGCCCTGCAAATTTTGAGCTAGTGATATCTTTTAATTTCAAGTCGAGCGGGGAGTGAAACAAATTGAAATTGACTTAAAAGTGGAAATACCATAAACGAAAAATGTAAATTTTCATTTTGGCGTTTAGGTGTCCAGTAATACTTTTACCTAAATACTTTTACCTAAATCTGTATTCCATCTCCTCTTTTCAATTTATAATCTTTAATATTCCATCTTTAATCTTCAATTTTCAATCTTAAATCTTCAATCTTCAATTTCCAATCTTCAATTTTCAATCTTCAATCTTCAATTTTCAATCATCAAACTTCAATCATCAAACTTCAATCTTCAATCTTCAATTTTCAATCTTCAATCTTCAATCTTCAATCTTCAATCTTCAATCTTCAATCTTCAATTTTCAATCTTCAATCTTCAATCTTCAACCTTCAATCTTCAAACATCAATCTTCAATCTTCAATCTTCAATCCTCAATCTTCAATCTTCAATCTTTAATCTTTAATCTTTAA
Source organism: Beris morrisii (assembly GCA_951812415.1). Classification (NCBI taxonomy): domain Eukaryota; kingdom Metazoa; phylum Arthropoda; class Insecta; order Diptera; family Stratiomyidae; genus Beris; species Beris morrisii. Next base: position 63,766,373 of record OX638312.1, on the reverse strand, counting down.
TCTTCAATATTCAAACTTCAATCTTCAATCTTCAATGTTCAATATTCAATCTTCAATCTTCAATCTTCAATCTTCAATCTTCAATCTTCATTCTTCAATCTTCAATCTTCAATCTTTAATCTTTGATCTTTGATCTTTGATCATTAACCTTTAATCTTTAATCTTTAATCTAAACCCACTATCCTCCACCTTTCATCCTCCATCATCCATCCTTTGTCATACATAGTCCATCATCCATCCTACATCCTATATCTTCTATCTTCTATCTTCTATCTTCTATCCTCTATCTTCTATCTTCTATCCTCTATTCTCTATCCTCTATCCTCTATCCTCTATCCTCTATCCTCTATCCTCTATCCTCTATCCTCTATCCTCTATCCTCTATCCTCTATCCTCTATCCTCTATCCTCTATCCTCTATCCTCTATCCTCTATCCTCTATCCTCTATCCTCTATCCTCTATCCTCTATCTTCTATCCTCTATCCTCTATCCTCTATCCTCTATCCTCTATCCTCTATCCTCTATCCTCTATCCTCTATCCTCTATCCTCTATCCTCTATCCTCTATCCTCTATCCTCTATCCTCTATCCTCTATCCTCTATCCTCTATCCTCTATCCTCTATCCTCTATCCTCTATCCTCTATCCTCTATCCTCTATCCTCTATCCTCTATCCTCTATCCTCTATCCTCTATCCTCTATCCTCTATCCTCTATCCTCTATCCTCTATCCTCTATCCTCTATCCTCTATCCTCTATCCTCTATCCTCTATCCTCTATCCTCTATCCTCTATCCTCTATCCTCTATTCTCTATCCTCTATCCTCTATCCTCTATCCTCTATCCTCTATCCTCTATCCTCTATCCTCTATCCTCTATCCTCTATCCTCTATCCTCTATCCTCTATCCTCTATCCTCTATCCTCTATCCTCTATCCTCTATCCTCTATCCTCTATCCTCTATCCTCTATCCTCTATCCTCTATCCTCTATCCTCTATCCTCTATCCTCTATCCTCTATCCTCTATCCTCTATCCTCTATCCTCTATCCTCTATCCTCTATCCTCTATCCTCTATCCTCTATCCTCTATCCTCTATCCTTTATCCTTTATCCTCTATCCTCTATCCTCTATCCTCTATCCTCTATCCTCTATCTTCTATCCTCTGTCCTCTATCCTCTATCCTCTATCCTCTATCCTCTATCCTCTATCCTCTATCCTCTATCCTCCATCCTCCATCCTCCATCCTCCATCCTCCATCCTCCATCATCCATCCTCAATCCTCCATCCTCCATCCATCACATATTTCTATGGATTCGCTGATATCAAATATTCACGAATATTTTATATTCACTAATATTTTATATTCACTAATATTTTATATTCACTAATATTTTCTATTCACTAATATTTTATATTCACTAATATTTTATATTCACTAATATTTTATATTCACTAATATTTGATATCAGCGAATCCATAGGAATATGTGATATCAGTGAATACATACGAATATGGATATCTGACCTAATATATGATAGGGAATATTCCAATATCATATCATGGGACCGATGGATGGTGATGGCGTGTCTTTTGGGGAGGGGGGATGTGTAAGGGGGAGGAGGGGGAGCGTTTTAGATGAAAAATGTTGGTTCCTAGATCTCAGGAACCGCTTATGCTAGGAGGCTGAAATTTAAAACTTATGTAGCACTATGATCGTGAACCCAATTGTAGATATAGGTTGAAGGGTGTGGGAGCGGGGGAAAAAATAATGTGTCCGAAACGCTTGAAACCTGGGATTGAAACATTCTAAAATCCATATCTCCTGAACGGTTGATGTCAGAAGGTTGAAACTTTGTGGTTATCTTAAGGGATAATGGAAGATTAGATAAGGTCTAAAAAATGTATGGGGGGTGGTGGGGTGTCGAGGTGGAGGGTAAAAAACTTTGGACATCAATATCTTCCGAACCAATTACAGCAGGAAGATAAAATTTGGTTTCTGTATATAGGATTACAACTAAAGTCTACTGAACATGAACTTTTTGAGGACGGTGGTAAAGCACAAAAGTGAGGGGCTATTCCCTTCAAAAAATTAGATTTTTATATCTCAAGAACAGTAGCAGATATGATCTTAGAAATTTTACAGGAGTTAGGCCCAGTAGACTTCTAGCAGGGAAAACAATTTTGAAGGTGTGATTGTAGGGGGCGATGTCTGGAGAAGGTGAAAAGGAAAAAAATATTATTCAATATTTTTCGAGAACCGCAAAGGATAGAAAACTAAAAATATATGACTGTATTGAGCGTATTCTAGAGAAAGAAGGCAGGCACTTTAAGAAGGAAAGGGTCTGGGAAAGTACACCTATGCAATTTCGCACCTACCACCTACACATTAAATAAGGAAAGTGTAAATGAGTAATGGAAGAGTATGGTAGATTTATACAACGAATTCAACATTTATCGGAAGGGAAAGGACTGTCGGCTTCGAAGATATGAATGACAATGTATGAAATTTATTGTGTGAGGAAAAGAAGAGTGGATTGGTAAATTAGTGCAATGTGGATCCTAGTAAGTAAAGGAAAAATTGATTGCTAAATCTATGCGTTATATAAGGAGGAGAGGGTGGGTGTTTTTATATTTGGAAATAACAATTGAATTAAATATAACTTACATATATGGGACAATGAAAAGGATAGTAGAGTAAATCCCAGTGATTTCGCACCTCGTAAGTTTGGGCAAGGGTAAATGGGGTAAGTTCGTAATGTTTAACATCTTTGTTAGTTTTGATTTTTATGTATTTTCGGTTTTGTGTTCATAGGTCTATACCAAGTTAAAAATTTTTTCAGTAATTAGATATTTTGCAATAAGCTGCTAATAATAGTGTATTTTCGCGATCATATTGACTTTTAAAATTTAAATACCGTAATGTTTTCTTTAGCTTAACTTCACCAAATATAGTTATAAATCTCTATTCGATGATCATTTCATGAAGATTGTTTTCCAACAAGCACCAGCTCGATATGATACAGTAGATATTAGTAATATTCAAATATTAGTTTAGATATTATAATACCGCGTAATGAATATATTCGTATTAGGTGATATCACCATATATCGGTATGGATCCATCACTATCGTCTAGTAGGACGATAGAAGATTAGCGTCGATAACATACATTAGCGTTGCGTCCCGGAATATGCCAATTTGCGTCCTAATAGACGCAGGTAAGGAAGGCCCTATCATAAAACAGATACTAATAAATTCAGTTACGAGGGTTTCAGGTAGGGGAGAGTGCTGTACCTTGGAACGAAAATCACTTTTTATTTTTTTATGCAAAATGTACTGCATGTAACGCGATGAAAATTTGAGGTGATAACAATGACCCACTTACTTATAATACATTTTTTTTCAGCGAACAATATCATTCCAAATTTGAAAGAAAAAAAAATTGAAATTTCAAAAAAATTTGTTTCAAGGTACCTTGGAACAGCACTAGTTGTACCTTGGAACGCTTGCAAATTAGGTAAAAATCAAGAAAAAACCAACTTGGAAAATGCTAAAAGAGATATTTATTAAACATAATTAAAAAAATTCATCATAAAATGATAAAATAATATAAAATATGTTAAAATGGATAACTATGTAGTACATAAGTAATTTATTTAACATTGAATTTATGGAATGGAAAATTAAAACATATTTTTAGTATCGATGGGAGCCTCACAAATCCCATTCTTACTGCGAGGCATTTTCTGCAGAAAAAAAACACTTTTGTCAGTCAAAACACGTTAGTTTTGTATCAGGATTGCTATTTTATGCCAACACGTGTGACGTTCCAAGGTACAACATGGTCCATTAATTGAATAAAAGATATTTTTTTAAACCTCCTAATTATCTTACAATCAGATGTTATAGAAAAGAGATCATACACACCTTATTGATAGTAATCCTGCATAAAACGATTGTATACCACTACAACACAATAGTTTAATTATTAAACGAACTTAGTTAAAAACATACTGCAGTCACGATCGGCTGCAAGCCAATCGTATAATACTCTAGATGAATACTGAACTCCGATTTATACTGTAGTTGCAAAAGTAGAATTACGTGTGTGCATGTTGTATGTCCTTTCTTAAGGACTGCCATTAGATTGCTACTCAAAACTAAAAGACAATATTCAGTGTTTAATTTCTTATCTTGTACTGGTTAAGTTATCGAAAAAAAAAGTCCTTTTTGAAGGACTTTCACATGGGAGGTGCAGGAAGGACTCACTCGATTTCTTACATATTCCTTGGAACCATTTAAAAATGAACGTGTACAAAATTTCAAATTCGTAGCTTGAAGCGTTCAAAAGTTTTCGAAAAATATTGTTGAACACGTGTCTTAAGGACATTTTGTATGGCAGCTACCAGAAGGAGTAAAAGGATTTCGCTGATTAGTAAACTCGAACTTCGTTTTTACTCAAAACTAATTTGTACAAAATTTCCAATTCATAGCTAAAAGATTACTTGAGTTATATTAAGTTCCGTAAATTAAGTGAAGACGTTTTGACAGGGTATTTGTATGGCAGCTACACGAAGGACTAATACGATTTTCTTCATAATCATATATTTGGCTCCAACTATTGGAAAAATAAAACATACAAAATTTCAAAGACGTAGCTTAAACCCTTCTGAAGTTATCGGCCAATATTCTTAAACACGTGTTTTAAGGACATTTTGTATGGCAGCTACCAGAAGGAGTAAAAGGATTTCGCTGATTAGTAAACTCGAACTTTCTGTTTACTCAAAACTAATTTGTACAAAATTCCGAATTCGTAGCTAAAAGATTACTTGAGTTATAGTGAGTTTCGTAAATTAAGTGAATAAATTTTAACAGGATATTTGTATGGCAGCTACACGAAGGACTAATGGGATTTTCTTCATAATCATATATTTAGCTCCAACTATTGGAAAAATAACGCGTTCAAAATTTCAATGTCGTAGCTTAAACCCTTCTGAAGTCATCGACCAATATTCTTGAACACGTGTTTTAAGGTCATTTTGTATGGCAGCTACCCGAAGGAGTAGGAAGATTTTGCCCGTTAACGAACTTAGCCTTACAAATTCAGCAAAACACCCAGATTCAAAATTTCAATATCCTAGGTGAAGGCGTTCTTGAGTTATCGTGCTAACGGGCAGACGGACGGACGGACGGACGGACGGACGGACGGACGGACGTCAAGCGGATTTGAGGTTTTTGGCCACAAATAAACAAAAAATAATATAACTCTTTTTCGTCCGTGGCTTGGTTCTATGCGTTACAAACTTTTTGGCTGGATTAAACTTATAATACTCTATATGATTTCATCTAGATTATAAACATACTGCAGTCACGATCGGCTGCAAGCCTATTGTATAATACTCTAGATGAATACTGAACTCCGATTTATATTGTAGTTGGTGATAAAGTAGAATTACGTGTGTGCATGTTGTATGTCCTTTATTAAGGACTCCCATTAGATTGGTACTGAAAACTATAAGACAGTATTCAGTGTTTAATTTCATATCTTGAACTGGGTAAGTCATCGAAAAAAAAAGTCCTTTTTTAAGGACTTTAACATGGGAGGTGCAGGAAGGACTAACTCGATTTCTTACATATTTATCCTTTTCCTTGGAACCATTTAAAAATGAACGTCTAGAAAATTTCAAATTCGTAGCTTGAAGCGTTCAAAAGTTATCGAAAAATATTGTTTAACACGTGTTTTAAGGACATTTTATATGGCAGCTACCAGAAGGAGTGAAAGGATTTCACTGATTAGTAAACTCGAACTTCGTTTTCACTCAAAACTTATTAGTACAAAATTTCCAATTCATAGCTAAAAGATTACTTGAGTTATGGTAAGTTCCGTTAATTAAGTGAAGACATTTTGACAGGATATTTGTATGGCAGCTACACGAAGGACTAATACGATTTTCTTCATAATCATAAATTTAGCTCCAACTATTGGAAAAATAACACATACAAAATTTCAAAGACGTAGCTTAAACCCTTCTGAAGTTATTGGCCAATATTCTTAAACACGTGTTTTAAGGACATTTTGTATGGCAGCTACCAGAAGGAGTAAAAGGATTTCCCTGACTAGTAAGGTCAAACTTCGTTTTCACTCAAAACTAATTTGTACAAAATTTTGAATACGTAGCTAAAAGATTACTTGAGTTATAGTGAGTTTCGTAAATTAAGTGAATACATTTTGACAGGATATTTGTATGGCAGCTACATGAAGGACTAACAGGATTCTCTTCATAATCATATATTTAGCTTCAACTATTGGAAAAATAACACATACAAAATTTCAATGTCGTAGCTTAAACCCTTCTGAAGTTATTGACCAATATTCTTGAACACGTGTTTTAAGGACATTTTGTATGGCAGCTACCCGAAGGAGTAGGACGATTTTGCCCGTTAACGAACTTAGCCTTACAAGTTCAACCAAACATCCAGATTCAAAATATCAATTTCCTAGGTGAAAACGTTCTTGAGTTATCGTGCTAACGGACAGACGGACGGACGGACGGACGGACGGACGGACGGACTAACGGACGGACGGTCGGACGGACGGACGGACGTCAAGCGGATTTGAGGTTTTTGGCCACAAATAAACAAAAAATAATATATAACTTTTTTTCGTCCGGTGCTTGGTTCTATGCGTTACAAACTTTTGGGCTGGATTAAACTTATAATACTCTATATGATTTCATCTAGAGTATAAAAATTACTCACACTATCCTCAAAACAAAAATATCAACAAAAACGCAAAATAACCGACAAAGTAAAGTGATAACAAGGCAGGCTGTCTTGATATCAGCTGTTGTAAATGTAGTTCTTGATTCACACACCAGAATACTCTTTTTATACTCTAGATGAAATCATATAGAGTATTATAAGTTTAATCCAGCCCAAAAGTTTGTAACGCATAGAACCAAGCCTCGGACGAAAAAAAGTTATATATTATTTTTTGTTTATTTGTGGCCAAAAACCTCAAATCCGCCTGACGTCCGTCCGTCCGTCCGTCCGTCCGTCCGTCTGTCCGTTAGCACGATAACTCAAGAACGCCTTCACCTAGGATCATGAAATTTTGAATCTGGATGTTTGGTTGAATTCGTAAGGCTAAGTTCGTTAACGGGCAAAATCGTCCTACTCCTTCGGGTAGCTGCCATACAAAATGTCCTTAAAACACGTGTTCAAGAATATTGGTCGATAACTTCAGAAGGGTTTAAGCTACGTCTTTGAAATTTTGTATGTGTTATTTTTCCAATAGTTGGAGCTAAATATATGATTATGAAGAAAATCCTTTTAGTCCTTCGTGTAGCTGCCATACAAATATCCTGTCAAAATGTATTCACTTAATTTACAAAACTCACAATAACTCAAGTAATCTTTTAGCTACGAATTCGGAATTTTGTACAAATTAGTTTTGAGTGAAAAGGAAGTTCGAGTTTACTAATCAGCGAAATCCTTTTTTTCCTTCTGGTAGCTGCCATACAAAATATCCTTAAAACACGTGTTCAACAATATTTTCCAATAACTTTTGAACGCTTCAAGCTACGAATTTGAAATTTTGTACACGTTTATTTTTGAATAGTTCCAAGGAAAAGGATAAATATGTAAGAAATCGAGTGAGTCCTTCCTGCTCCTCCCATGTGAAAGTCCTTCAAAAAGGACATTTTTTTCGATGACTTACCCAGTTCAAGGTATGAAATTAAACACTGAATATTGTCTTTTAGTTTTGAGTAGCAATCTAATAGCAGTCCTTAATAAAGGACATACAACATGCACACACGTAATTCTACTTTATACCCAACTACAATATAAATCGGAGTTCAGTATTCATCTAGAGTATTATACGATTGGCTTGCAGCCGATCGTGACTGCAGTATGTTTAAACACAAAATTAACAACGTTCCAAGGTACAACCATTCCAAGGTACAGCACCTTCCCCTACATATAGATGAAAATCATGCTACCATAAAAAAAATATCTCAGACAAAACTGTGAACGAAGGGATATGTTCATTGAAGGATGGAAAAATTTCGGAAAATCCCAAAATATTCAAACTAATTTGTCTTTTAAAAACTGGTCTCTCCTCAAAACATAATGTCTACCATGTGGCCAGCTATAGTGTTAATTTGGGAAAGGTGGGGTTCTAACACGTCTATTAAATTCGTACGCCAACCTTTTTTAAATAGGCCAGGATATTTGGGTTTGGGACCTAAACAGGGAAACCCCAAATATTTTTTACTCGGATCAGAAATAAGAAATTGGTTTCATGTGATTTTTTATGTAGTGGGTGTGTGCATTTCCATAAGCTGCTGTGCATATAGCGGTCTAGCCAACAGTTTAGTCGAGTTTTGATCGGGAATCGTGTTTCATATTGAACTCTTTACTTTGAACGAAACTAAACGATCGGTGAGCGCCCATACAACTAAAGTATCGCACGATTAAAAATCTCTGCTTTGGACCGCGGTAATAGTCTTTTTTGTCAAGAAAATCAATTATAATGGGTGCTAAAGACAATAAACAGAGAAAAAGAAAAACTGGAAAGTGGATGTTGGCAAATCTAAAGTAAGTACTTTTTCGGATAAAAATACTGTTTGTGTTATATTCAATTGATATTTCTGCCTCGACTGAGTCCTCCTAATTTATACTAAAAACATTTACAGAAATAACTTGAATTTATTGTGATGTGACTCTTGTACATTACTTTATATTTAAAGGATGTCCCATTTTACTTTATTATTTTAATAATACAGTATTGTTTTCGATTTTTAAAAAAAAAAAATTTGCTACCCTCAAAATTCTTTTTCTTACGTTTCATAACGAGTAGACACGAAAAAAGCAAAAAAAAATTTCAGTCCGTCTGTCCGCCGTACGCCGTACGCCGTACGCCGTACGCCGTACGCCGTACGCCGTACGCCGTACGCCGTACGCCGTACGTCGACCGCTGTACGCAAAATCGTTTGAAGGCTCGTAGCTCCCAAACCCTTTGAGCTATTAAATTCAAATTTTTTTTGTGAATAGACTGGGTACGCCCCTTGAAGTGACCAAATTCTGAAGGGTGGGGGTGTGAGGGGGGAGGAGGGGGAAGTGTTTTAGACGGAAAATTTTGGTTTCTAGATCTCAGCAACCGCTTATGGCAGGAGGCTGAAATTTGGAATTTATATAAAGCTTCAGTAGTGGACCCATTTGCAAAAAATTTGTCGATATAGGTGAAGGGGTTTGGGAGTGGGGGGAAAAATAATGCGTCCGAAACGCAAAAAAGGTGAGATCGACACATTCTAAATTCTATATCTCCTAAACGGTAAATGTCACAAAATTGAAACTTAAGGAATATCTGTAGATATACTAGGAGAATAGATCGGAAACAAAAATTTGAGTGGGGCAGTGGCGTACGGGGGTGGGGGGTGAAAAACTTTAAATTACGATATCTCACGAACCAATTGCACTAGAGAAATAAAATTTGGTTTTTGTATAAAGGTTGATAAATGAAGTGTGCTGAATGCAAAATTTTTTAAGGGGGTGGTGGAGCATGAAAGTGGAGGGGATAAGAATTTTTCTAAAAAATCACGTCTCATATCTCAAGAACAGTGTAAGATAGATGCTTAAAATTTTTACCAGAAGTAGGCCTAATAAACCCCTAGCAGAAAAAAAATTTTTGGAAGTGAGGGTGTAAAGGGTGAGGGTGGGGGAGGGTGAAAAGGAAAAAGTTCCGATTTTAATATCTCGACAATCTATAATGATATAAAACTGAAACTTGGTATTTAGATAGAGCTATATTAGTAGCATCTTGGAAAAATATAATTTTTTATAGGGGTAGTATGGTACGGGGGTGGGGGGTGTTTTTCCTATCTATAGAACGGCTTATGATACAAAGTTGAAACTCGGTACGTTTATGTAAATCAACTAGAAAACTAATTTAAATAAAAAAAAATTTCAAATATCCATTGGCGTTCGGAGGGGGGGCAAAAAAAATGATCAGTGAAAATGGAATGCATATATTTTCACGGTTTTCGTCATATCTATTAGGTCTTCCCAAATATTAAATTGATTTTTATTCTCCGGCTTCTTCATATAAATACCTAGAAAGTGTATTCAGTATTTTTTAAAGTTCGACCCCTAAGGAGGTGCAAAGGGGGTTGTAAACTTTTTCACAAATTCTACTATATCCCCACGTCTTATCAGATAGCGAATATCTTTTCACTTTCACGTGCTTGCGTAATAATCGCCTAAAACTTGTTTTTAAGTTTTTTCCTTTTTCAGCCCCTAAGAGGGTATAAACGGGTTGAGCACGTTTTCACGAGTTCCGTCATTTCTTTTAGAAGTGATACGAAATTGAATTGGTTCCTACTTTCTCGTGCTGTCTTCATATTTATTTATTAACTCCTTTCAGGATTTTTGGATATTCAACTCCCAAGTGGGTGTAAGGAGGTTGCATATCTGATGATATATCGAATTCATTTTTACTTCTTAATGTTTCCTATATAAAATAGCCAAAAATCAATTTTAGTATTTTAGATATTCAATCCTAATGGGTATAAGGGGGTTGTATGCTTTTCAAAGTTTCGACATATTTCTTAGGTTCAATGAGATATTAGATCGCTTTTCATTTCCACAGACTTTTTATATAATCGCCTACAAACCCATTTCTCAATTTTTCGATATTCAACCCCCAAGGGTTTGTATATGTTTTCACAATTTTTGCCATCCCTTAGTTCTGATGAGATATAAAATTGATTATTACGGCTAACCAATTCACGATTTTTCGAATTTCCAGAACCAAGGGGATGTAAAGGGTTTGCTTACGTTTTCACAAATTTTTCAAAATCCGTCTTGTCTCATGAGATATCAAGTTGCTTCTTATGAAATCGTCTAAAAATCTGTTTCACAATTTTTTCGAAATTCAACCATCAAGTGGAAATAATGGGTTTGTATACGTTTTAACAATTCGTCATATCTCTTAATTCTGATAAGGCAACAAATTCGTTTTTACTTCTATGGGCTTTTAGTGTACATAATATACCGAAATTCGAATAGTCTACACGGACTTTTTCAATGTTTAATCGGCTAAAAATCTCTATTTTAAATTTTTTATTTTAAGAACAAAATTAACTATCCAAGATACGTCATAATCTCGAAACAACTGATGATAGATATGCTCCGACTTTGAGCGCTCCCGAACTTTGACCCGAAAAATAATAAAGTTTCGCCCAGACCATTGGCAGATTTTTATATATTGTATTAGTTTTACTTTCACGGCTTTTTTATCACCTAGAAATTTTTTGTTAGAATTGTGAGTGTAAGCGTGATGATTTATCAACACAGAGGTCGTGGGCTCGAATCCACTAATGACCAGATCCTACGCGTTTTCATTACTGTTTAGCAATATGCATTCCCAATTATCCGCATGACCTCAACCACAATCAAATTATTCTGCCCCAAATGAAAAAATAAAAATATACTATTTTTTTCTTCTATCACAGTGCGAAAAAAAGGTGTGTAGAAAATACTTCTCTTAGACTTAAAGTGTCGTCCGTCTCAGAGTGTGTTGATAATTTTATATTAGAAGGAAGAAGAATTGTGGATATTAGGTTCTTCTTGGAAGAAATCAAACGAGCTTGTCAACATTCTTCTATGTTTGGGTGTACATTTAGCAACCTTTTTCCTATGAAGGAAATCAAGAATGGATTTATCAGTAAAATATTGTTTAAATGCAATATGTGTAACGTGATATGCCAGTTAGCAACAGAAGATAAAAGTTTAAAACGACTAGATGTTAATTCTGCTGCTGTATTGGGATTGATGGCTGTGGTTACTCACAACTACAGGAGTTGTCCTCTGGAAAATACCATTCTGTTGAAACAGGAGTTGGTGCAAATTTTAAAGAACTAGCTGTTCAAAGTATGAAAGAAGCAGCTAAAGAAGTAGCAGAGTTAGCTAGAAAAAGGGGTGATGTAGGTGATGTTGACGGTCTTCCTTTCATCACTGTAATTACAGATGCCTGTTGGAGCAAACGATCATATGGAAAAAATTATAATGCATTATCCGGAGCTGGTGTTATTATTGGCATGCATACAGGAAAGGTTTTATGGATGGAAGTAAAAAATAAATACTATGCAACATGTATGCCCTCCAAAAGCGAAGAGGATAAACCTAAAAACCATAACTGCTCAAAAAATTTTCATGGACCTTCTACACAAATGGAAAGTGATATAATTACTAATGGCTTTAAAAGTAGCATAGAAATGTATGGACTGCGGTTTTTAAGGCTTCTCGCCGATGGTGATAGTAGTACGTATTCAAAAATTTTGAAAGACAAACCATATGGTTCAAAAGTTGAATGTGTCAACCATTAACTACGCAACTTCCGTTTGAAAATTCTATTTATTTCGAAAAACCGTACAACAGGCTTAATGGGATTATTAACAAAAAATAGAGAACGTATTTGCAGAGATATTTACACAGCAATAAAATATAGAAAAGAAACTATTTCTGAGCCGTCCGCTTGTATTATTGCTATAGAAAAAGACATCGAAAACATAGTTGATCATGTATTCGGCAATCATAATAAGTGTCCTGACTACATTAAGGCCCCGTGTATACCAAAACAGCATTTTTGTTGAAAATAAGGCAAACGGGATTCGCGAAATCTCCAAAGCAGCAAAAGATAGGTCTTTTCTGCTTAGACAAATATAATTAGCAATATGTTTTCAAGTTTTTGTTGATTATTGTTTTTTGAAATTTCGATCATAAGAAAAAGCGATTACGTCGAGCAAGTTTTCAAAATTATTGAAAACACACATTTGGTAATTGCGATTTTGGAAACATTATTTCATTATTTTTGTTTTCACTCAATTAGAAACGATTCAATCTATTTTTTTTTGGAATTAGAATTTTCGATTTTGACTTATGTTTGGAAATAATACATTTTGAAAACTCTGTTTTTTAAAAAAAATTATGTTTTTATACTCTAGATGAAATCATATAGAGTATTACAAGTTTAATCCAGCGCAAAAGCTTGTAACGCATAGAACCAAGCCTCGGACGAAAAAAAGTTATATATTATTTTTTGTTTATTTGTGGTCAAAAACCTCAAATCCGCTTGCCGTCCGTCCGTCCGTCCGTCCGTCCGTCCGTCCGTCCGTCCGACCGTCCGTCCGTCCGTCCGTCTGTCCGTCCGTCCGTCCGTCCGTCTGTCCGTGAACACGATAACTCAAGAACGCCTTCACCTAGGGTATTGAAATTTTTAATCTGGATGTTTGGTTGAATTTGTAAGGCTAAGTTCGTTAACGGGCAAAATCGTCCTACTCCTTCGGGTAGCTGCCATACAAAATGTCCTTAAAACACGTGTTCAAGAATATTGGTCGATAACTTCAGAAGGGTTTAAGCTACGACATTGAAATTTTGTATGTGTTATTTTTCCAATAGTTGGAGCTAAATATATGATTATGAAGAAAATCCTATTAATCCTTCGTATAGCTGCCATACAAATATCCTGTTAAAATGTATTCACTTAATTTAAGAAACTCAAGTAATCTTTTAGCTATGAATTGGAAATTTTGTACGAATTAGTTTTGAGTAAAAACAAAGTTCGAGTTTACTAATCAGCGAAATCCTTTTACTCCTTCTGGTAGCTGCCATACAAAATGTCCTTAAAACACGTCTTTAAGAATATTGGCCGATAACTTCAGAAGGGTTTAAGCTACGTCTTTGAAATTTAGTATGTGTTACTTTTCCAATAGTTGGAGCTAAAGGTATGATTATGAACAAAATCGTATTGGTCCTTCGTGTAGCTGCCATACAAATATCCTGTCAAAAAGTCTTCACTTAATTTACGGAACTTAATATAACTTAAGTAATCTTTTAGCTATGAATTGGAAATTTTGTACAAATTAGTTTTGAGTAAAAACGAAGTTCGAGTTTTCGAATCAGCGAAATCCTTTTACTCTTTCTGGTAGCTGCCATACAAAATGTCCTTAAGACACGTGTTCAACAATACTTTTCGATAACTTTTGAACGCTTCAAGCTACGAATTTCAAATTTTGTACACGTTCATTTTTAAATGGTTTCAAGGAAAAGGATAAACATGTAAGAAATCGAGTGAGTCCTTCCTGCACCTCCCATGTAAAAATCCTTCAAAAAGGACTTTTTTTTCGATGACTTAACCAGTTCAAGATAAGAAATTTAACACTGAATATTGTCTTTTAGTTTTGAGTAGCAATCTAATGGCAGTCCTTAAGAAAGGACATACAACATGCACACACATAATTCTACTTTATCCCCAACTACAATATAAATCGGAGTTCAGTATTCATCTAGAGTATTATACGATTGGCTTGCAGCCGATCGTGACTGCAGTATGTTTATAATCTAGATGAAATCATATAGAGCATTATAAGTTTAATCCAGCCCAAAAGTTTGTAACGCATAGAACCAAGCCTCGGACGAAAAAAAGTTATATATTATTTTTTGTTTATTTGTGGCCAAAAACATCAAATCCGCCTGACGTCCGTCCGTCCGTCCGTCCGTTCGTCCGTCCGTCCGTCCGTCCGTTCGTCCGTCCGTCCGTCCGTCCGTCCGTCCAAATATTTTTCGATAACTTTTGAACGCTTCAAGCTACGAATTTGAAATTTGGTACTTGTTCATTTTTAAATGGTTCCAAGGAAAAGGATAAATATTTGAAAAATCGAGTGAGTCCTTCCTGCACCTCCCATGTGAAAGTCCTTCAAAAAGGACATTTTTTTTCCATGATTTTTTTCCATGGCCCAGTTCAAGATATGAAATTAAACACAGAATATTGTCTTTTAGTTTTGAGTAGCAATCTAATGGCAGTCCTTAATGAAGGACATACAACATGCACACACGTAATTCTAATTTATCCCCAACTACAATATAAATCGGAGTTCAGTATTCATCTAGAGTATTATACGATTGGCTTGCAGCCGATCGTGACTGCAGTATGTTTATACTCTAGATGAAATCATATAGAGTATTATAAGTTTAATCCAGCCCAAAAGTTTTTAACGCATAGAACCAAGCCTCGGACGAAAAAAAGTTATATATTATTTTTTGTTTATTTGTGGCCAAAAACCTCAAATCCGCCTGACGTCCGTCCGTCCGTCCGTCCGTCCGTCCGTCCGTCCGTCCGTCCGTCCGTCCGTCCGTCCGTCCGTCCGTCCGTCCGTCCGTCCGTCCGTCTGTCCGTTAGCACGATAACTCAAGAACGCCTTCACCTAGGATCTTGAAATTTTGAATTTCGATGTTTGGTTGAATTTGTAAGGCTAAGTTCGTTAACGGGCAAAATCGTCCTGCTCCTTCGGGTAGCTGCCATACAAAATGTCCTTAAAACACGTGTTCAAGAATATTGGTCGATAACTTCAGAAGGGCTTAAGCTACGTCTTTGAAATTTTGTATGTGTCATTTTTCCAATAGTTGGAGCTAAATATATGATTATGAAGAAAATCCTATTAGTCCTTCGTGTAGCTGCCATACAAATATCCTGTCAAAATGTATTCACTTAATTTACAAAACTCACAATAACTCAAGTAATCTTTTAGCTACGAATTCGGAATTTTGTACAAGTTAGTTTTGAGTGAAAAGGAAGTCGGAGTTTACTAATCAGCGAAATCCTTTTACTCCTTCTGGTAGCTGCCATACAAAATGTCCTTAAAACACGTGTTCAAGAATATTTTCCGATAGCTTCAGAAGGGTTTAAGCTACGAGATTGAACTTTTGTATGTGTTATTTTTCCAATAGTTGGAGCTAAATATATGATTATGAAGAAAATCCTATTAGTCCTTCGTGTAGCTGCCATACAAATATCCTGTCAAAATGTATTCACTTAATTTACGAAACTCACTATAACTCAAGTCATCTTTTAGCTTCAGAATTTTGTACAAGTTAGTTTTGAGTGAAAAGGAAGTTCGAGTTTACTATTCAGCGAAATCCTTTCACTCTTTCTGGTAGCTGCCATACAAAATGTCATTAAAACACGTGTTCAAGAATATTACCAATAACTTCAGAACGGTTTTAGCTACGTCTTTGAAATTTTGCATGTAGTATTTTTCCAATAGTTTGAGTTAAATGTATGATTATGAAGAAAATCCTATTAGTCCTTCGTGTAGCTGCCATACAAATATCCTGTCAAAACGTTATCACTTAATTTACGGAACTCGCTATAACTCAAGTAATCTTTTAGCTACGAATTCGGAATTTTGTACAAATTAGTTTTGAGTAAAAAGAAAGTTCGAGTTTACTAATCAGCGAAATCCTTTTACTCCTTCTGGTAGTTGCCATACAAAATATCCTTAAAACACGTGTTCAACAATATTTTCCGATAATTTTTGAACGCTTCAAGCTACGAATTTGAAATTTTGTACACATTAATTTTTGAATAGTTCCAAGGAAAAGGATAAATATGTAAAAAACCGAGTGAGTCCTTCCTGCACCTCCCATGTGAAAGTCCTTTAAAAAGGACTTTTTTTTCGATGACTTACCCAGTTCAAGGTATGAAGTTAAACACTGAATATTGTCTTTTAGTTTTGAGTAGCAATCTAATAGCAGTCCTTAATAAAGGACATACAACATGCACACACTTAGTTCTGCTTTATCCACAACTACAATATAAATCGGAGTTCAGTATTCATCTAGAGTATTATACGATTGGCTTGCAGCCGATCGTGACTGCAGTATGTTTTTATTATTAAAATTATCTATATAAAAACCCATTTTTTTTTATTTTGTTTTTTCTTACGTTACTTTATCAAAGCGTTCTAAAGCAACTTAAATTCAAAAACCTTCAAAAAAGTTTGTATAACATTGTTTTTGCAACGATTTTTCAAACTACATTTTTCAATCAAATTTTCCATTCAGACCACTCGCAGAGGTCGAGCTGAACGGACGTGTGGCTGCGTCGCATTTTTTTTCGGCAGGTATGTTTTTATGTTTCATTCGCTGAGAGTAAAAAGGTTACGATGTACCCCACCCTGCAAGCCTGCAGCACACGATTCGAAGGCATAGTAACTATATGGCAAGGTGTGTGTGTGTAATCGGCATAATGTCTATTCGCCTGCTCAGAATGAAAAGTGATTTTTAGATTTTCTTCTTTCTATGTGGCAAACAGGGCAAAAAGTATAACGAAAAAAAGAAAAAAATCTGCCAATTGTCTGGCGAAAATTTATTATTTTCGGGTCAAAGATCGGGAGCGGTCAAAGTTGGAGTATGTCATCAGTATTTTCGAAATTATGAGGTTTTTTGGAAAGTTAATTTTGTTCTTTTAAAAAATATTTAAAATAGAGATTTTTAGCCGATTAAACATTGGAAAGGCCCGTGTAGACATTCGAATTTCGGTATATTTACACTAAAAACCCCTAGAAGTAAGAACGAATTTGCTGCCTTATCAGAATTAAGAGATACAACAAATTGGGGTTTGAATTTCGATAAAACTGTGAAACAGGTTTTTAGACGATTTCATAAGAAGCAACTATCTCATGATGGTGCATTTACACTCAGCGTTTGAGGCGAGCCTCTATCCCCACCAAAAAATCACCCAATCAGATGGCTTGTGGAGTCGCAAGAGTCTAACATTCTTCAACTTTTCTCCGACGCACGCTTCCATATGTGTACACACATACAATGAACTATGGCAGCACACAATTCACAGCTCATCGTATATCTGTCGTTTCGCACTCATAGGCATGTTGCGCCGCAGAGGCATTTTGAGTGTAAATTGCTTTCAACATAGCAAAGAACACAGCCGACGAAAACCGGTTTGCAATGGCCTGATGGGGGTAGAGGCTCGCCTCGAAGCGAGCCTCAAGGGTGAGTGTTAACACACCATAAGACACGAGAGATTTTGAAAAAATTTTGTAAGCGTAAGCAAACCCTTCACACCTCCTTGGTTTTTGAAATTCGAAAAATCTTTAAATTGGTTTTTGGTCAAATGTCGTAATAAACAATTTTATATCTCATCAGAACGAAGGGATGACAGAAATTGTGAAATCATATGCAAACCCTTGGGGGTTAAATATCGAAAAATTGAGAAATGAGTTTGTAGGCGATTATATAAAAAGTCTGTGGAAGTGAAAAGCGATCTAATATCTCATCAAACCTAAGAAATATGACGAAGCTTTGAAAACCATACAACCCCCTCACACCGCTTGGGATTGAATATTTAAAAATATTGAAATTGACTTTTTGGCGCTTATATCGGAAACCTTATGAAGTAAAAATGAATTCGATATATCATCAGATATGCAACCCCCTTACACCCATTTGGGGGTTAAATATCCAAAAATCCTGAAAGGAGTTGATAGATAAATATCAGGCGCGTATCGTGAAACTTCGCAGGGCTAGCGCAATAACACGATCATCAAATTCTATGAATTCTATAACCATAAACACGTAATTTTCATTCAGAAATAAAAGTTCGATTGCTAAATTCCAGGAAGCAAAAAAGGAAAAAGCATGAAAAGAAGTTTTAGACGATTATTACACAAGCCCTTGAAAGTGAAAAGATATTCGATATCTGATAAGACCTGGGGATATAGTAGAATTCGTGAAAAAGTATATAACCCCCTAAACACCGCTTTACGGGTCGAATTTAAAAAATCCTGAAAACGCTTTATAGGTATTTATATAAAGAAGCCGTAGAATAAAAATGAATTCAGTATTTGGGAAGACCTAATAGATATGACCAAAACCGTAAAAATATATGCATTCCATTTTCACTGATCATTTTTTTCACAACCTTCTGAACGCCAATGGCTATTTTATCTAAATTACTTTTATAGTTGATTTACATATACATACCGAGTTTCAACTTTGTAGCATTAGCTGTTCTATAGAAAGGAATTATTTATTTATCTATTTGTCTCACGAAACAATTGCACTCAATTGTTTCGTGAGATATCGTAATCTAAAGTTTTTCACCCACACTCGAAAATTTGTTTCTAATCTATTCTCCTAGTATACCTAAGATGTTCATTAAGTTTTAATTTCGTGACATTAACCGTTTAGGAGATATGGACTTTAGAATGTGTCGATCTCGGCTTTTTTGCGTTTCGGACGCATTATTTTCCTCCACTCCCACACTCCTCACGGGCCCAATCCAAAATCGAAAATTTCACCTATTTTGCTTTGATTTCATTTCGAGAGCATAAGAAATTATTCGTGAGCATCGGTAATTTAAATTTGGACGATTACGCACGATGCACAACGATTCAACCGTCAAGCGATGCTCCTACACAGCTCTGTGTGTACGGACCTGTATGTGTGTGTGAGATGCAAAATGATGAAAAACGGAATGTAGAAAAATAGCGAAAGTATGAACGGAACGTACAATCCGATCGAAAGTTCGGAAGAAAATTCATTGACCTGACGTTTCGGTTTTTTTTACGAGACATGTCTCCATTCATGTTTATACTCTAGATGAAATCATGTAGAGTATTATAAGTTTAATCCAGCCGAAAAGTTTGTAACGCATAGAACCAAGCCTCGGACGAAAAAAAGTTATTTATTATTTTTTGTTTATTTGTGGCCAAAAACCTCAAATCCGCCTGACGTCCGTCCGTCCGTCCGTCCGTCCGTCCGTCCGTCCGTCCGTCCGTCCGTCCGTCCGTCCGTCCGTCCGTCCGTCCGTCCGTCTGTCCGTGAACACGATAACTCAAGAACGCCTTGACCTAGGATCTTGAAATTTTGAATCTGGATGTTTGGTTGAATTTGTAAGGCTAAGTTCGTTAACGGGCAAAATCGTCCTACTCCTTCGGGTAGCTGCCATACAAAATGTCCTTAAAACACGTGTTCAAGAATATTTACCAATAACTTCGGAACGCCTAAAGCTACGACTTTGAAATTTTGTATGTGTTACTTTTTTAATAGTTGGACCTAAATGTATTAATATCAAGAAAATCCTGTTAGTCCTTCGTGTAGCTGCCATACAAATATCCTGTCAAAATGTCTTCACTTAATTTACGAAACTCACTATAACTCAAGTAATCTTTTAGGTACGAAATCGAAATTTTGTACAAATTAGTTTTTAGTAAAAACAAAGCTTGAGTTTACTTCTCAGCGAAATCCTTTTTTTCCTTCTGGTAGCTGCCATACAAAATGTCCTTAAAATACGTGTTCAAGAATATTGGCCGATAACTTCAGAAGGGTTTAAGCTACGTCTTTGAAATTTTGTACGTGTTATTTTTCCAATAGTTGGAGCTAAATATATGATTATGAAGAAAATCCTGTTAGTCCTTCGTGTAGCTGCCATACAAATATCCTGTCAAAACGTCTTCACTTAATTTACGGAACTTACTATAACTCAAGTAATCTTTTAGCTATGAATTGGAAATTTTGTACAAATTAGTTTTGAGTAAAAACAAAGTTCGAGTTTACTAATCAGCGAAATCCTTTTACTCCTTCTGGTAGCTGCCATACAAAATGTCCTTAAGGCACGTGTTCAACAATATTTTCGATAACTTTTGAACGCTTTAAGCTACGATTTTGAAATTTTGTACACGTTCATTTTTAACTAATTCCAAGGAAATGGATAAATATGTAAGAAATCGAGTGAGTCCTTCCTGCACCTCCCATGTGAAAGTCCTTCAAAAAGGACATTTTTGTTCGATGACTTACCCAGTTTAAGATATGAAATTAAACACTGAATATTGTCTTTTAGGTTTGAGTAGCAATCTAATGGCAGTCCTTAATAAAGGATATACAACATGCACACACGTTATTCTACTTTATCCCCAACTACAATATAAATCGGAGTTCAGTATTCATCTAGAGTATTATACGATTGGCTTGCAGCCGATCGTGACTGCAGTATGTTTTTATAGGCAATTGTGGACTACAATAAAATTAATTTCGTATTATTGCATATTGGGTCATTTCATCAAGAATCGCAAATATTATGAAATTTGGGACTTTACCATCGCCGATTCTTTTGAAAATTTTTGTACTTGAAGAATTAGTGAAATCAATTTTTTTGTTTCTATCTCAATTATAAAGATTTTAAAGATTTCGCAAAATGGTGTCTGAGTTCTCTTTGAAAATTTATATCTCTGGTAATTTTTATCATAGAATAATAAAATAGGGTTTATTTTAAAGGGGAATGTTATCCCAAAATAAAAAAATAAGAATAAAAATTATCCTTAAATTTTTTTTTTTCAAGGATAACGATTTTGTCCTAAAAAAATCCGTAGTTTTATTTTTTTTTTTATTTTTTTATATTTTGTATATTATATTGTTTTTCAATACATATTAAAAAACCAAATTGGGATTTCAAGGGGATCGGGGTACAAAATATGGGTGAAGGAGTGTGGGAGTGGAGGAAAATAATGCGTCCGAAACGCAAAAAAGCCGAGATCGACACATTCTAAAGTCCATATCTCCTAAACGGTCAATGTCACGAAATTAAAACTTAATGAACATCTTAGGTATACTAGGAGAATAGATTAGGAACAAATTTTCGAGTGTGGGTGAAAAACTTTAGATTACGATATCTCACGAAACAATTGAGTGCAATTGTTTCGTGAGACAAATAGATAAATAAATAATTCCTTTCTATAGAACAGCTAATGCTACAAAGTTGAAACTCGGTATGTATATGTAAATCAACTATAAAAGTAATTTAGATAAAATAGCCATTGGCGTTCAGAAGGTTGTGAAAAAAATGATCAGTGAAAATGGAATGCATATATTTTTACGGTTTTGGTCATATCTATTAGGTCTTCCCAAATACTGAATTCATTTTTATTCTACGGCTTCTTCATATAAATACCTATAAAGCGTTTTCAGGATTTTTTAAATTCGACCCGTAAAGCGGTGTTTAGGGGGTTATATACTTTTTCACGAATCCTACTATATCCCCAGGTCTTATCAGATATCGAATATCTTTTCACTTTCAAGGGCTTGTGTAATAATCGTCTAAAACTTCTTTTCATGTTTTTTCCTTTTTTACTTCCTGGAATTTAGCAATCGAAATTTTATTTCTGAATGAAAATTACGTGTTTATGGTTATAGAATTCATAGAATTTGATGATCGTGTTATTGCGCTAGCCCTGCGAAGTTTCACGATACGCGCCTGATATTTATCTATCAACTCCTTTCAGGACTTTTGGATATTTAACCCCCAAATGGGTGTAAGGGGGTTGCATATCTGATGATATATCGAATTCATTTTTACTTCATAAGGTTTCCGATATAAGCGCCAAAAAGTCAATTTCAATATTTTTAAATATTCAATCCCAAGCGGTGTGAGGGGGTTGTATGGTTTTCAAAGCTTCGTCATATTTCTTAGGTTTGATGAGATATTAGATCGCTTTTCACTTTTTATATAATCGCCTACAAACTCATTTCTCAATTTTTCGATATTCAACCCCCAAGGGTTTGCATATGATTTCACAATTTCTGTCATCCCTTCGATCTGATGAGATATAAAATTGTTTATTACGACATTTGACCAAAAACCAATTTAAAGATTTTTCGAATTTCAAAAACCAAGGAGGTGTGAAGGGTTTGCTTACGCTTACACAATTTTTTCAAAATCTCTCGTGTCTCGTGAGATAGTTGCTTCTTATGAAATCGCCTAAAAACCTGTTTCACAGTTTTTTCGAAATTCAAACTCCAATTTGTTGTATCTCTTAATTCTGATAAGGCAGCAAATTCGTTCTTACTTCTAGGGGTTTTTAGTGTAAATATACCGAAAATCGAATGTCTACACGGGCCTTTCCAATGTTTAATCGGCTAAAAATCTCTATTTTAAATATTTTTTTAAAGAACAAAACTAACTTTCCAAAAAACCTCATAATTTCGAAACAACTGATGACATACTCCAACTTTGACCGCTCCCGAACTTTGACCCGAAAATAATAAATTTTCGCCCAGACTATTGGCAGATTTTTTTTCTTTTTTTCGATTTACTTTTTGCCCTGTTTGCCACATAGAAAGAAGAAAAGCTAAAAATCACTTTTCATTCTGAGCAGGCGAATAGACATTATGCCGATTACACACACACACCTAGCTATATACCCTATAAACGAAAAACACGAAAAATTCATGGGTCCTTATGTACAAACTACTACCATGTTAGCACGCGCGCTTGTGTTCGTGGCGATATTGAGGGTTAAATCGAAAAGTAAATATTTCCCCAACTTTTCCTCCAGTATGTTCAACATGCCGACCTCTTCCACCTTTAGTGAGTGAAAAAGACTAAAGTATGGTCGCCGAGTGCTTATACATCCGATCATCAAGTGCGTATCTACTCGACCTGCAAATGCCAAAACAAACTTAGACGTTCAACATCAACTGTGCAGTTCTGATCACGGAACAAATAACCCTGCCGGCTAGTGCAATGGAAGTCGTGTTTCGATTGCACTAGTAGACGAATAACAAAATTGCATTCGGCGGCATGACCCGACGCCGAGGATCGATGCAGTGTCGACCGGCAAAGAATAACGGGAAGGTGCCACATGCCACAGAGTTCTTATGCAATTTCATCCCTCTATTATTCGATGAGCGGTAGAACACAATTCATATGTAAATCCTTTCTACCAATCCTCGATGATCGTTCAGGTGGACTTAGTATGTAATTCAGATTCACCCCTCATCGATGACCAGTAGGCTCTACTTCATACTGACTTCAAACTCACTGTTCACTGAGTGCACGTATTTCTATCTCGTTCTTGCTCATTCCAATTTCAAATACAATGCGCGATAGGAGATCTCTCATGTCGACGAGTGCGAATGAGATGGTCGGATGCATTTCAGTATGAGCAAGAAAGAAATGCGAATACCTCACACGTATTCACAGATATCAAGTACATAGTTGAAATTGTTCCCAACTGATAATCTTTTTTCAGCGACAAGTTTCGAAACTGTTCGCTGCCTCTTCATCGATGTTTGGCTTATAGGGTAGTTACTATGCCTTCGAATCGTGTGCTGCAGGCTTGCAGGGTGGGGAACATCGTAACCTTTTTGCTCTCAGCGAATGAAACATAAAAACATACCTGCCGAAAAAAAATGCGACGCAGCCACACGTCCGTTCAGCTCGACCTCTGCGAGTGGTCTGAATGGAAAATTTGATTGAAAAATGTAGTTTGAAAAATCGTTGCAAAAACATTGTTATACTAACTTTTTTGAAGCTTTTTGAATTTAAGTTGCTTTAGAACGCTTTGATAAAGTAACGTAAGAAAAAACAAAATAAAAAAAATCGGTTTTTATAGAAAATTTTAATAATAAAAAAACATAATTTTTTTTTAAAAATCAGAGTTTTCAAAATGTATTATTTCCAAACATAAGTCAAAGTCGAAAATTCTAATTCCAAAAAAAAATAGATTGAATCGTTCCTAATTGAGTTAAAACAAAAATAATGAAAATCACTTCAGAAATGTTTCCAAAATCGCAATTACCAAATGTGTGTTTTCAATAATTTCGAAAACTTGCTCGACGTAATCGCTTATAATTACTTTATTATTTTAATAATAAAGTATTGTTATCGATTTTTAAAAAAAAAAAATTTGCTACCCTGAAAATTTTTTTTTATACGTTTCATGACTAATAAGCACCAAAAAAGCAAAAAAAAATTTCAGTCCGTCTATGCGCCGTCCGCCGTACGCAAAACGTTTGAGGGCTTATAACTCCTAAACCCTATAAGCTATTGAATTGAAATTTTTTTCCTTAATAGACTGGGTACGCCCCTTCAAGTGACCACTTTTTGGGGGGTGTGAGAATGAGGGGGGAGGTGGGGGAAGCGTTTTAGACGAAAAATTTTGGTTTCTAGATCTCAGCAACCGCTTATGTTAGGAAGCTCAAACTTGGAATTTATATAGAGTTTCAATAGTGGAACCATTTGCAAAAATATTGTTGATATGGGTGAAGGGGTGTGGGAGTGGGGGGAAAAATAATGCGTCCAAAACGCGAAAAAGGCGAGATAGAGACATTCTAAAATCCATATCTCCTAAACGGTTAATGTCACGAAATTCAAACTTAACAATTATCTGCAGGTATACTAGAAGAATGGATCGAAATTTTTGAGAGAGGGCAGTGACGTACGGGGGTGGGGGTTGAAAAACTTTAGATTACGATATCTCACGAACCAATTGCACTAGAGAAATAAAATTTGGTCTGTGTAGAAAGGTTGGCAAATAAAGTTTGCTGAAAGAAAAATTTTTTTAAGGGTAGGTGAAGCATGGAAGAGGAGGGGGTAAGAATTTTTTTAAAAAATCACGTCTTATATCTTAAGAACAGTGTAAGATAGATGCTTAAAATTTTAACCACAAGTAGGCCTAATAGACCCCCAGCAGAAAAAAAAATTTCAGGGATGAAGGTGTCGAGGGTGAGGGTGGGGGAGGGTGAACCGTAAAAAGTTCTGATTTTTATATCTCAAGAACCTATAATGATATAAAGCTGAAACTTAGTATTTAGATAGAACTATAGTAGTAGCATGTTGAAAAAATATAATTTTGTATAGGGGTAGTATGGTATGGGGGTGGGGGTGTTTTTCTTAACTATAGAACGGCTTATGCTAGAAAATTGAAATTTAGTATGTATATGTAAATCAACTAGAAAAGTAATTCTGTTCAAAAAAAAATTCAAATATCTATTGACTTTCGGAAGTGGGGGAAAAAAGTTATCAGTGAAAATGGAATGCATATATTTTTACGATTTTCGTCATATCTATTAGGTCTTTCCAAATATTGAATTAATTTTTTTCGTACGGATTCTTTATATATATACCTAGAAAGCGTTTTCAGGATTTTTTGAAATTCGACCCCCAAGGTAGTGTAAAGGGGATGTATACATTTTCACGAATTCAGCCGTATCCCTCAGGTCTGATTAGATATCGAATAACTTTTTACTTCCCCGGGCTTATTTAATAATCACCTAAAACTCGTTTTCAGGTTTTTTCCTTTTTCAACCCCTAAGAGGTTAAAAACGGGTTGAGCACTTTTTCACGAATTCTGTCATATCTCTTAGGAGTGATAAGATATCGGAATGGTTTTTACTTCCTCGTGCTTTCTTTATATATATCTAAAAAAACCATTTCAGGATTTTGGATATTCAACTCCAAAGTGGGTGCAAGGGGTTTGCATATGTTTTCACAAATTCTTACATATTTCTAAGTTCTAATGAGATATCGAATTCATTTTTACTTCCTAAGGCTTCCTACATAATCGTCAAAAAGTTGATTTCAGGATGTTTGTTATTCAACTACAATAGGACGTAAGGCTTTCGACATATTTCTCAGGATTGATGAGATATTAGATTGGTTTGTACTTCCACAGACTTTTTATATAATCGCCTACAAACGCATTTCCGATTTCATGTAATGGCCCAAAACGAAATCACGAAAAACCTTCTAATGGCGTAACAACTGATATAGACCTCGTCCCGGAGTATGACCCAATTATGTAATTCATATGCTGGCACATATAGGCAGCGGCGTAAGTATTCTAGCGCAACCCCATTCTATCCGCTTCCCGAACTTTTTTTAGGTTTTCAGTCATATAGTTTTTAGAATTAAACGCGTTGCGAACTTCTACCCAAACAATAATAAAGTTGCGCCCAGACTGTTGGCAAATTTTTTTCTTATGATCGAAATTTCCAAAAACGATAATCAACAAAAACTTGAAAACATATTGCTAATTATATTTGTCTAAGCAGAAAAGTTCTATCTTTTGCTGCTTTGGAGATTTCGCGAATCCCGTTTGCCTTATTTCAACAAAAATGCTGTTTTGGTATACACGGGGCCTTAAGGAAAAATGCAAGTCTGATGATACAAATTATGTATCTACAATGAAAGAGGATGGGATATTTTTATACTCTAGATGAAATCATATAGAGTATTATAAGTTTAATCCAGCCCAAAAGTTTGTAACGCATAGAACCAAGCCCCGGACGAATAAAAGTTGTATATTATTTTTTGTTTATTTGTGGCCAAAAACCTCAAATCCGCTTGACGTACGTCCGTCCGTCCGTCCATCCGTCCGTCCGTCAGTCTGTCCGTTAGCACGATAACTCAAGAACGCCTTCACCTAGGATCTTGAAATTTTAAATCTGGATGTTTGGTTGAATTCGTTAACGGGCAAAATCGTCTTACTCCTTCGGGTAGCTGCCATACAAAATGTCCTTAAAACACGTGTTCAAGAATATTGGTCGATAACTTCAGAAGGGTTTAAGCTACGACTTTGAAATTTTGTATCTGTTATTTTTCCAATAGTTGGAGTTAAATATATGAATATGAAGAAAATCCTGTTAGTCCTTCGTGTAGCTGCCATACAAATATCCTGTCAAAATGTATTCACTTAATTTACGAAACTTACTATAACTCAAGTAATCTTTTAGCTACGAATTCAGAATTTTGTACAAGTTAGTTTTAAGTGAAAAGGAAGTTCGAGTTTACTATTCAGCGAAATCCTTTTACTCGTTCTGGTAGCTGCCATACAAAATATCCTTAAAACACGTGTTTAAGAATATTGGCCGATAACTTCAGAAGGGCTTAAGCTACGTCTTTGAAATTTTGTATGTATTATTTTTCCAATAGTTGAAGCTAAATGTATGAATATGAAGAAAATCCTATAAGTCCTTCGTGTAGCTGCCATACAAATATCCTGTCCAAACGTCTTCACTTAA
The DNA here is from genome assembly GCA_951812415.1 of Beris morrisii. Taxonomy (NCBI): domain Eukaryota; kingdom Metazoa; phylum Arthropoda; class Insecta; order Diptera; family Stratiomyidae; genus Beris; species Beris morrisii. The sequence continues at coordinate 63,738,717 of OX638312.1, read as the reverse complement.
TTTATGGAACTTACTATAACTCAAGTATTCTTTTAGCTATGAATTGGAAATTTTGTAGAAATTAGTTTTGAGTAAAAACAAAGTTTGGGTTTACAAATCAGCGAAATCCTTTTACTCCGTCTGGTAGCTGCCATACAAAATGTCCTTAAGACACGTGTTCAACAATATTTTACGATAACTTTTGAACGCTTCAAGCTACGAATTTGAAATTTTGTACACGTTCATTTTTAAATGGTTCCAAGGAAAAGGATAAATATGTAAGAAATCGAGTGAGTCCTTCCTGCACCTCCCATGTGAAAGTCCTTCAAAACGGACATTTTTTTTCAATGACTTACTTCAAGATATGAAATTAAACACTGAATATTGTCTTTTAGTTTAGAGTAGCAATCTAATGGCAGTCCTTAATAAAGGACATACAACATGCACACACGTAATTCTACTTTATCCCCAACTACAATATAAATCGGAGTTCAGTATTCATCTAGAGTATTATACGATTGGCTTGCAGCCGATCGTGACTGCAGTATGTTTTAATATTATGGAGGCTATTCGACGACTAAAGTATAATTCAAAGAGCCTTTATTTTCGATACACGAATAATCCAGCTGAGAATTTTTACTCCATTATTGCGAAATTAGTTGGTGGAAAACGAATTAACTATTCTTTAAAACATAGTTACGATAATAGATGCGCAGCTGCTGTTGTTCAGTTTAATTCTAAAAGATCCTCTTCAGAATATCACAAATTCATATATGATAGTTGCAATGCCAAACGTATTGGAAGCCAATAGAATAAAAAAAAATATGAGAAAACGACTACATAGAAATCAGTAGACATTAGTTACCAGAAGACGAAAATTGGTAAAAAAATATAATGAAAAGTGTAGCACGCCACTAGCTTTCCCGTATGCAGCACGCCGATGGATTTCCAACAGGATCTAATTATAAGCACATTATATACATAGAATGTTATGTACAAGAAACCTATAAAAGCGGACAGTCCCTACGAGGCAGCCGCAGTCACTTGTGAATTAAACAGAACAAAATATCAAGTTTATTTTATTAAGAGGCTACATATTGGCGCCCAATTTAGAGCAAAAATTAAACCCAAAAATAAAAAAAAAAAATAAAACACGAGAGGACAGATCATTCGTCTCAAGGCTTTAATTTGTCATCTCACTCCAGAGTCCAGACATTCGACAATCGCATTCGCTTTCGGCTTTGCACTTGTCTTTGACTGAATCGGCCATCTAACGAGCAGGAAATATTCAGGTTCGATACACGAGCTTCGCATTCGTGGATCGTGATTGTCTTCCTGTAATTTTCGGCCCGTGGGTGAAAAAAAAGCATACTGTCGGACATTTAATCTGCGTACATTCGCCATATTTGGCTTTGTAGGTGGTTTCTCTGTCTGTTTGATTTGTTTGCTGATAACTGGTGCTTTGACGGATCATTCGCCTATAGGCTTTGAACTTTAAAGCTGCAAGATTCCAAGAAAGGGGAAAAAAAAGCTCGGAATCAGAAAGCACGATGGATGCACCACCACCTCTTCAGCTAACAGCTGAACAATTTCAAGAGCTTCTCGCAAGGGTTCAGCAATCAGGTGGTTCAACAGCAGTGGCGGGGCATATCGGCAGCTTTAGTAATTGTTCTGCACGATACAGCGGAAACAGGAGTTTTGAAGATGTCGAGGCATTTATCGCAAAAATAAATGTATACAAACAAATTGAAAAAATCCCCGACAACAGCGCTATTCAAGGCTTACCACTTCTTCTTACTGGTACAGCATCAACATGGTGGAGCGGTGTACGTAATGAAGTAGGCACCTGGGATGAGGTGATTACTCTACTACGAGCTTCATTCGCACCATCACGACAAGCGTATCAGCTATATGTTGAGCTTTTCAGTGAGAAGCAAGGTGAAAATGTTTCGACGGATGCATTTATCTGTAAGAAACGTTCACTTTTATCCCAGTTACTGGAAAAAAGACACGATGAAGAAACACAGTTGGACTTGGTGTATGGTCTTCTCAACCTCAAAATAAGAGAGAAGATTTTGCGTTCATCAGTCACTTCCTTCAGCGATTTCCTACAACAGGCTCGACAAGTCGAGGAATTATTGAACGAGTCCCGCATAGAGAGTGCACCTGAAGCACCCAAGGATTCTAAAGACGTACCCAAAAAGGTCCGATGTAAGTTGTGTGGCTACAGAGGACATTCGGCAGAAGTATGCAGAAAAAATAAGAACCAGTCTAATTTGGAACAAGGAAAAACTTTGACGACAACTAAGTTCAACCAACCACATGCAGAAGAGAAGCAGAACAAACAGGAGTCTAAAATCTCTTGTTACGGATGTGGCAACCCTGGTTACTTCCGGAGCAACTGTCCGACATGCAGTAACATGACAACTAAACCACCTGCGAAGGTAAATTTTTACTCAGTAAATACAGTTTTAAAACTAGGCCAGAATCCACCAACGGTTATCGTTCAAATATCGGGATTAGACGGACAGGCACACATCGACACAGCAGCTCGTACAAGCATCGCAGGAACAACACTTTATGAACATTTGGTTCAACAAGGAAAGAAGTTCGAGTCCTTAATCGCAGACGTTACAGACATGTAAAGAGGTTGGTTTATAGAACTGATCTTGCAACACCTTCATTAGTATATGGTACAATACATGAGGAAATTGCTTTAAAACAACTATGTAAAGAAATAAATAAGGAAATATATCCATGCGGCTTATTTATTGACAAGAATGTTATGTGCTTAGGAGCTTCCCCTGATGGCATCCTAGACAACAATTCAATTGTTGAAATTAAATGTCCTTCATCAATCGCTAATAGTGATCCAGTTAAATCCATTTTGTCTGGAAAACTTAAATATATGGACATCGATAAAACAAATTCAACGATTATCGAATTAAAAAGGAATCATAATTACTATTATCAGGTGCAGGGTCAACTTCATATAACAGAAAGGAAAGAATGTATTTTTGCAATTTGGTCATCTTCAAACTTTTCTACATACAAGGAAACTATATATCGAGACGATCGCTTTTGGAAAGACAAAATGGAAACAACACTAATTACATTTTATGAATCCTGGATTATTCCAGAACTAATAGATCCGCGAATACCCCGTGGAATCGATGCACGTAAAGTTGTTGGCAACAGTTTTAAAGATCTTTACTTACATTGAAATCAAAGGTAGATATTATTTATTTATTTTATTATTAATTAAATGTATATTCAAATGTATATTTATATAAGAAGAGAGTATGAAAGGGAAATGAAAGCTACCGTCATACGAAGTCGTCTATTGCGAAATTTAATAATAATATTATATAAGACATATTTTTAAGATCACTGTTAGGATTAAGTTTGGTTAAGATTTTATGCAATAAATACGACACAATTTCTGAGACACTCGGCACAGAAATTAATGTCGCATACTTTTTGAAAATTCTTTATAAATATATATAAAAAACCCAGCTTTGTTTATTTTCGCCTTACCTCCTATCAAGAAATCAAAAAATGAATAGCCTTTGTTTTTTACAAAATCGTCCTTTACTCATATAATAAAATCCGTCAAGTTCTGTTGAGCTGCATTGACTTATCTATCAGCAACTCTTTGGGCCGATATTTCTTGACAACAATCTCGTTTCAATCACGTAGATTTTTTTACTACGAAAATTTTCATTTCGATGATTAATTCATTCTTAAAAAAAATGTTTTAATTATAAAAACATACTGCAGTCACGATCGGCTGCAAGCCAATCGTATAATACTCTAGATGAATACTGAACTCCGATTTATATTGTAGTTGGGGATAAAGTAGAATTACGTGTGTGCATGTTGTATGTCCTTTATTAAGGACTCCCATTTGATTGCTACCCAAAACTAAAAGACAATATTCTGTGTTTAATTTCATATCTTGAACTGGGTAAGTCATCGAAAAAAAATGTCCTTTTTGAAGGACTTTCACATGGGGGGAGGTGCAGGAAGGACTCACTCGGTTTTTTACATATTTATCCTTTTCCTTGGAACCATTTAAAAATGAACGTGTACAAAATTTCAAATTCGTAGCTTGAAGCGTTCAAAAGTTATCGAAAAACATTGTTGAACACGTGTCTTAAGGACATTTTGCTTGGCACCTACCAGAAGGAGTAAAAGGATTTCGCTGATTAGTAAACTCAAACCTTGTTTTTACTCAAAACTACTTTGTACAAAATTTCCAATTCATAGCTAAAGGATTACTTGAGTTATAGTAAGTTCCATAAATTAAGTGAAAACGTTTTGACAGGATATTTGTATGGCAGCTACACGAAGGACTAATAGGATTTTCTTCATAATCATACATTTAGCTCCAACTATTGGAAAAATAACATATACAAAATTTCAAGGTCGTAGCTTCAACCCTTCTGAAGTTATCGGCCAATATTCTTAAACACGTGTTTTAAGGACATTTTGTATGGCAGCTACCAGAAGGAGTAAAAGGATTTCGCTGACTAGTAAACCCAAACTTTCTTTTTACTCAAAACTAATTTGTACAAAATTTCGAATTCGTAGCTAAAAGATTACTTGAGTTATAGTGAGTTTCGTAAATTAAGTGAATACATTTTGACAGGATATTTGTATGGCAGCTACACGAAGGACTAACAGGATTTTCTTCATAATCATATATTTAGCTTTAACTATTGGAAAAATAACACATACAAAATTTCAAAGTCGTAGCTTAAACCCTTCTGAAGTTATCGACCAATATTCTTGAACACGTGTTTTAAGGACATTTTGTATGGCAGCTACCCGAAGGAGTAGGACGATTTTGCCCGTTAACGAACTTAGCCTTACAAATTCAACCAAACATCCAGATTTAAAATTTCAAGATCCTAGGTGAAGGCGTTCTTGAGTTATCGTGTTCACGGACAGACGGACGGACGGACGTCAAGCGGATTCGAGGTTTTTGGCCACAAATAAACAAAAAATAATACATAACTTTTTTTCGTCCGAGGCTTGGTTCTATGCGTTACAAACTTTTGGGCTGGATTAAACTTATAATACTCTATATGATTTCATCTAGAGTATAAAAAATAACAAAAGTAGATACTATTCTAGAAACTCTCTTTCAAATTTTTTACGGTCAATTTCCAGAAGTGTTCTTTTATCCTTTTGACAAAATTCTTGTCCGATTGCCTTGTAATATAGGGTCTGTTCAAACTTGCTAAAAATGTTATTACAATTTCTAGTGGCAATCAGCCACACCATGGCAGAACGCTCTTAGGTACATAGGTACCTAGGTAGGTAGGTACGCGTGGCTGCCCGTGAGAACACGGACACACTTAGACCTAAAAGGTCCGTTGTGTTACCACAGGATCATTGAATCCGGTCCTACTCGTCGAACCATTTAGAGCTTGCAATGAAGCGTTGGATTCTCGCGACCTCCATTGAGGCAAGGTCATCGAGACAGTTGAAGAAGTAAGCTCCAAGATGAGCTTTCCTTCTGGCTGAAAGAGCTGGACAGGTACAGAGAAGGTGAAGGACTGTCTCCTCCTCCTCCTCATCCAGGCAGCTTCTACAGAAGTCGTTTGAGAAGAGACCGAGTCTTTTAGCATGTCGACCTATAAGACAGTGTCCGGTCAGGACACCGACTGTGGTGCTGATATTCGCCCTTTTGAGCAAAGTCAGCTGTTTAGAGCGTTTTAGATCCAGCTCTGGCCAGATCTGTCTCGCAGTGTGACATGTAACACCGTTTGCCCATCTTGAGTTGGTTTTCTCAATTGAGTCCAATCCCAGTAGCAGTTTACATGTAGAGAGAGGCACACCCAGATTCCGGTGTTCCGGCATAATCTGAAGGGTAGTACCGCGTCGAGCGAGTTCGTCAGCCATGCAGTTCCCTGGAATATCCCTGTGTCCTGGCACCCAGCACAGGAGAATATTGAACTGTTCAGCCATCTCCTTAAGAGATGATCGACATTCTGCGGCGACCTTTGATGTTGTCGAGGCCGATTCTAAGGATTTTATTGCCGCTTGGCTGTCTGTGAAAATGCTAATATCCCTAGTAGATATTACATTACACCTCAGCCAGGACAAGGCCTCCTTGATCGCCATACGCTCCGCCTGAAAGACACTACAGTGGTCCGGAAGGCGGAAGGAGCTGCTAATGTTAAGCATATCAGAGAAAACACCTCCACCTACCCCGCCTTCAGTTTTGGAGCCGTCCGTATATATGTGGGCGGACTCTTCCATCCGTACCGAATCCCTTTCCCATTCTAGACGGGTTGGGATGACTGTTAGAAAAAGGTACCTAAGTGCAGTCGGTACGGGTTCGAGGCCCGAACTTATGTACTCCGGCCTTGTTCTTGTACAGTCCACCAGCGACATCGGTCGCTTATCACGAAATATACGCATTTACAGTACAGTTTTATTTTATTTGCGTTTTCATTGCATTTGCACAAAACATTTGGTCCATTCGTACCGGATTACATCAGCATTTTTCGTCGTTGGAAAATTGGATGGTTACACCAGCAAACAGCATTTAACATTTGAAGTGGAAAATTGGATACCGATACGACGATAGCAGCAGTTTATCCCGTTTTAACTTGGAGGATTCAATCGAGATTGTAAGTCACATAACCTACATTTTCTTAATCTTTTTAACCCTTTAATACGCGTGCTTCAACTCTCGGAAGAAAATACTAGGGAAAAATTCTACATTTTAATACGCGACTTTCGGTGATACGCATAAAACTTTTTTTTGTGTTTTTCCTTTTTTTGGGGTTAATACATTGTCTCGCCGAAATTGGGGAAAATGGCGGAAGACTTAAAGTCGTTAATTCAACGCAGGGGACAGATAAGGTCCCAAATAACGCGTTTTGATAAGTTCCTTATCGATTCCAAGGAACGCGAGCGCATCATCGAGCTGCAATCGCGATTAGAAAAGGTCGAGTTAATGTGGTCAGGTTTCGAAGAAATCCAATCGAAAATTGAGATTATGGACGACTCCGCAGAACAGCTCGGTGAACGCGATTCCTTCGAAAGCAAATATTTCGACGTAGTAACTCGTGCGAAGGAAAGGATCCTTACGAACCTCCCGTCCAGGCATTTAAAGGTCGACACGGTTATCTCCAATCAAGACATGGCGCAAAACACCATGCATGTAAAATTGCCGCAAATCCATTTGCCGGAATTCAGCGGTGAATATGACAAATGGCTAAACTTTTATGACGTTTTCAAGTCGCTAATACATGAAAACTCGCGATTGGACAGCGTCCAAAAATTTCACTACCTGCAAGCAGCCTTAAAAGGTGAGGCCGCGCAGGTGATTCGTGCATTTGAAATAACTGCAGCTAATTATCCTATTGCGTAGCAGTCATTGCAAGAACGATACGAAAATAAAAAATTCATCACACATATTCATATAAAGAATATCTTTGAACTTCCCTCCTCCGCGAAGGAATCTCATGTCATTTTAAGAAAATCGTAAGCGATTTTTCAACGCATATTAGATGCTTAAAATCATTAGGGCAACCGGTTGAGAGTTGGGACACCATTTTAATTTATATCGTAAGTTCAAAGTTGGACTCTGTCACTAAACGGGAGTGGGAAAAATCCACAAAGGCTGTAACTGTGCCTACGCTCGCACAATTCACCGAGTTTCTAAGGGACAGATGTCAGCTTTTAGAGACTTTGTCCAACAAAACCACTGTGACGGCTCACAGTGAACAAGACCTTTCGCAAAGGAAATCGTTTCCGGCGCAATCGAAATCATTAGCCTGTCAGGTTAAGACTTCTAATGATTGTATACTCTGCAAGGAATCACAAAAGCTGTTCGTCTGCAACAAGTTTTTAGAGCTGTCTCCAAATATGAGATGGAAGGAGGCCAAGAGACTAAAATTATGCTTGAATTGTCTACAATCGGGACATATAGCGCAGGATTGACGAGCAGGTCATTGCAGAAAATGTAGCAAGCAGCACAACACCTTGCTTTACAGAGACATCTCGATACCAATTGGGAGGGATAATTTGCCATCGCAAGACAGTTCGACTACAGTCGAACAGCACAATACCTCAACTAGTGTAGCTTACTGCAGTCAATCAGTATGTGCGACAACAGTGTTATTGGCTACTGCAATTATTCAAGTGAACGACTACAAGGGTAATTCGGTACCGTGTAGAGCATTACTGGACAATGGGTCGCAGTCAAATTTTATCACACAAAATTTCTTAAATAAACTTAAAATAAATAGCTCACATATTAATTTACCAATAAGTGGTATCAATATGGCCAAAACAGTTATTCAAAGAAAAGCCGTGATCGAAGTCAAGTCGACTCACGATTCTTATCAAACAAAATTGACAATTTTAGTCATTGAAAATATTACGGATACCATTCCGCACAGAACTTTCAATGTTGAACATTTAAAGATACCATGTCACGTTGTGTTGGCAGATCCACAGTTCAACATAGCAGAACATGTCGATATGTTATTGATTGCAGGTATTTTTTATGAACTACTAAGTGAGGGACAAATTAAGTTAGGTTCCTGCCAGCCCATACTTCAAAACACTATCTTGGGTTGGATAATGTCGGGTCCTATGACAGCGGTCGCGAAACCCTCTCGAAATTCTGATCGTTCGCTTTGTCATATAAGCTTACAAGATCAATTGAAAAGGTTTTGGGAACTTGAGGAGTGCGAGGGCAAGAGAACTCATTCCCTTGAAGAAACTGATTGCGAAAATCATTTCCTTCAAAACTATGCAAGAGACGCTACTGGCCGTTTCATCGTTAAATTACCCTTGAGGAGTAATCATAATCAATTGGGAGATTCAAGGGAAAACGCGATCAGACGCTTCCATTCGTTAGAACAAAGGCTGAATAAGGACAGGTATTTAAAAGAGGAATACTCAAACTTCCTGAGGGAATATGAAACATTAAATCATATGTCCAAGGTATTACCAGATACCACAACCAAGATGGCTTACTACTTACCTCATCATTGTGTTTTGAAGGAGTCAAGTACCACAACAAAGTTGCGCGTTGTTTTCGACGCTTCTTCTAAAACGACCACAAAACTTTCGCTAAATGATGTGATGGCGGTAGGCACCGTAGTTCAAGGTGATTTGTTCTCGATTTTGGTGAGATTTCGAAAGCACAACGTGGTATTAGCAGCTGATATCACAAAGATGTATCGGCAGATACTACTAGATGAAGGTCATCGTGACTTTCAAAGAATAGTATGGCGTTTCGACCCAAGGGACGACTTGCAAGAATATCGCTTAAACACAGTAACATACGGTACCTGTGCAGCATCATTCCTGGCTATACGCTGCTTGGTACAACTCGGTAAAGAAAATGCAGAAAGGTTTCCTAGGGCTTCTCAAGCGATTCTGACCGACTTTTACGTTGACGACCTTCACACTGGTGCCGAAAATGTGGATGCTGCACAACAATTGAAAGATGAAATCGAAGAAATACTCAGCAGTGATTGTTTCCAACTACGAAAGTGGATTTCGAATGATCCTCAGGTTCTTGATAGTCCGCAAGCTCCTGGATCGCAACAAGTTCAATATGTCATTGATGGAAATGTAGCTCACAAAACCTTAGGTATTTCATGGAACTCACAGACTGATTGCTTATGTTTTTCAACAAGTGTAATCGGCTCGAAGCAGACTAGAATAACAAAACGCAAGATCTTATCAAGCACAGCTCAGCTGTTTGATCCGCTTGGGCTGTTGTGCCCAATCATAACGAAAGCAAAAATAATCATACAACGACTGTGGCAATTGGGATTACGATGGGATGATCCAGTGCCAGAAAACATTTGCAATTCATGACAGCGTTATAATAATGAATTCGAACTCGTCAAAACGATTAATATACCTAGGCATGTTTTTACTCCCCATTCTACAAACACACAGTTACATGGATTCTGTGATGCATCCCAACAAGCGTATGGTGCATGCTTATATATCAGGTCAGAATCTGCAATCAATACTTCAGTAGCTCTCCTTTGTTCTAAATCACGCGTCGCTCCGATTAAGACGGTTCCACTCCCACGATTGGAACTATGTGGGGCGGTACTTTTATCCCAATTAATCAAGAGAGCGCGTGATGCACTTAAAATTAAATTAAATGAGGTATATTGCTGGTGCGATTCTACCGTAGCTCTGGCTTGGATCGCTGGTGAGCCTCATCGATGGAAGACTTTCGTCGCAAATCGAGTTTGCGAAATACAAGGGTTGACTCAGGGCGCATTTTGGAGATATATGCCTTCAGAGGACAACCCTGCAGACATCATAACCAGAGGTTCAGATCCAGGAATGTTGAAGCAGGCCAAAATCTGGTAGAACGGGCCTATGTGGCTATTAATGGATCCCTCATTTTGGCCACAGTGAACCCCGGCTCGAGCCTTTGAAACTGACGAGGAGATGAAACCAGTTGTGTCACTTGTGTCTAATAGCAGTACCTATAGCATTTTCGCAAGATGCTCGTCATTCATAAAAATGGTAAGGGTAAAAGCATATTGTTTAAGATTCATCAAAAATTCTTCTACATCACAAGAAGAGGAGAGAATTGTTGGGATATTGACAGTCGCAGAAGTTGACAGAGCTACTTCTGCACTAGTCAGGGTCGTTCAAATTAACAGCTTTCAACCGGAATTAGAGGTGGGCAGGAAATCCTTGTCTTTAGTCCTCCACGCGGGCGCCTGCTGGTAATGATTAGTCGGGATGGATCTTGATTCCTCCGAATTACTCAGCCGAGACTTACACACTCGCATCAATCGGGTGCTGTGGTCATTAAGATTGAGGTACCCAAATGTGTGTTATTACCCCGTTGTGTCGTCTACCCAAAACCAATTTCCCTTCCAACCCCAAGTCAAGGTGGAAATCATCGTGCTGGGGACTGCATGGCTGAGGAGGTAAGCTCAGTCGCGAACGATAAACTCCAGATACCGGGCGACCTCTGGTTTAAATTAGCTTTCCCATGGTAATGCGGTGCTCTGCCATGGGTGACGTCCCTTTTTCACGCGTTACTCGTGGGAATTACATGAATCATAAAAAAACAAAAAACAACGACGTTATAGAGGGAGATAGACGGCCTACCTACCTAGCGTTCTGTCAAGTGACGACGATGAGGTTTCGCTCTCGTCCAACTCGCTGGACGACAGGTTCGGGAGCTTGTCGACGGAGGATCAGCTTCTGGCGCCGGTCGAAGACGCTGATGTTACCCTGACCGGTGATGTGCAGGACGGCTTTGAGCGCACTGCTATTGCTTGTGGGGTGAGCACAGTTGTCTGCAGCACTGCTGACCTAACTGGTGAGACTCGGACTGGTAATAAGCAGTCCCTTCTTGCCGGGGAGGCCACAGAAGTTGCACATAGTAGGAATGTTGACCTGGACCTAGATGCTGACACAGCCGTTGATAAAGGCATCGAAGATCAGAGGTGTTTTAAGTGGGTAAGAGTGGGCAAGAGTAGGGCAAACGCACACCTGCAGGCGAAGCGCAGGATGCGATCGGCTTTACGCAAGATTGCCAAGTACGAAGCTCTGGACCTCAGTCAGCTCAGTGATTGGGAGAAGGATCAGTACGATAGGGCAATGATAGTTGCGTCGGATGCAGGCCTTATCAAGTATCTGGGCGACTGCAAAAAAAGGGCTGCTGAGTTAAGAGCAAGCGCGGAGGCGTCAGTTTCGCGCAAAGGGGAATTGGCTGGAACCTCTGGCATATCGGAGGGAAGGCGGGAAGATGGAAAGGGGACATCCGCAGTTGAGAGCGGGGTGATTCAGGGGAGGGTACCCAAAGCGGGGACTTCTGGGGGCTCAGCCCATCATGGGGCTGGACCCTCAGCGTCTAAGGTGGAGGGAAAGAAGGAGGGCTTTAGAGCGAAGCGGGTCAGATCCGACGATACGGTGGCTGCGGGGGAGGCGAAGAAGGCTAAGGCTTCTACGTCCTTCCAGGCAACTACTGTTGAGGATAAGCTCCGCATTGCCCTGGTCAATGAGCAGGAACCCAGCGGACGGCTCCTTATGGATCAGTGGCTGCAGATCGAAGGCAAGATCCTCGATGCATTGCTGACCCGGTATCGGATGGGGGATTCTGACCTGGACCTGCGGTTTGACGGAGCAGGCTGGGACGGAGGGCACAAAATTATCGCGTGCGGTAATGAAGCCTCCAGGGAGCTGATCGCTGGGGTCGTTGCCGAACTGGACGAGTTATGGAAGGGTGCCAGACTTAAGGCGGTCTCTCCGTCGGAATTGGCGAACTACATCCTACCTGAGGCAGAGAAAGTTCTGGATCTCCTTAAATTCCACAACAGGGAGCTCAAGACGGGCAGCTGGAAGGTGCTTAAGGTGGGGCCGAAGCAAGAGTTTGGCCAGCACTTCCTCCTGGCCCTCAGCAGGGATTCGTTACCATACCTGGAGCAGTGCAAAGGGATGGTACGGTTCGGACTGGGCAGGGTGATGGTAAAACCATCACTACAAAAGAGGGGTATTGAGGAGGCGGTTCCTACTGATGATGGAGGTGATACAGATCAACCTCCACCACAGTAAGGTGGCAACCGCTTGTTTGGCGGCCTACATGGCGGAAAAGGGAGTCTCTGTAGCACTAATTCAGGAGCCCTGGGTTAACGGAAAGAACGTTATCCAGGGACTCAAGCTCCCGAATTACAAACTATGCTACAAGAAATGTGAAGGTAAACCCAGGGCATGCATATTGATAAAAATAGAGCTAAAGTCTTTTTTGTTGAATAATTACAGTAATGAGGACTTAACGGCAGTTATCTTAGAGAGGGAGAAGGATAAGTCAATGTGTCTGGCGTCGGCTTACCTACCATACGACAGCGCGGATGTTCCAGCGGCAACAGTGCGGGAGCTCACAATGTGTAGGAAATAGGATACTGTTATCGGATGCGATGCGAACGCACACCACGCGCAGTGGGGAAGTTCCAACACCAATGAACGGGGTAAGTCTCTTTTTGATTTTATTATGGGTACCAATCTTAGGATGTGCAACACAGGGTCAGACCCCACATTCATAGTAAGGAACCGGAGGGAAGTGCTGGACATCACACTAGCTACTAACTCCAGTACTTTAAGAGTTGATAAATGGAAGGTCTCAGATAGACCATCTTTCTCGGACCATTGTTGGATTCTCTTCGAAATTAACTTCGAGCAGGTGAGAATACAGCCGGCAAGGAATCCTAGGAAGACAGATTGGGATAGGTTCCACAGAATTACGGAGACGGATTTACCGCCTCCTCCGGTGGAACTGAAGTGTGGAGAAGAGATAGATGATTGAGTGGGAGTTTTCAATGCTGTTTTAGTTAACGCTTTCGAAAGGTCCTGTCCGCTGCCCAGGGCCCCAAAGAAAGCTAACCCACCTTGGTGGAATGGCGAGCTCAGGAAATTAAGGGAGTCAAGTACAAAACTGTTTAATAGGGCAAAACGAGACGGAAATGAGGCGGACTGGGACAGGTACAAAGCCAGTCTCAGAGTGTTTAAGTATGAAATTAGGAAGCGGAAAAGGGAGTCGTGGAAAGGTTTTTGCGAATCTATTAGTGGAAGCAGCGAGGCGTCTAGGCTACGGAAATTACTTTCCAAGGAGCCATGTACTCCGAGCTACATTAGGCGGAGCGACGGAACATGGGTGGAAACTAGTCATGAGACGCTAGAGCTTTTGATGTCCACTCACTTCCCTGGAAGCACATCGCTGGTTGGGCACCCTACGGGAAATGGAGCTTCATTGGAAAATCATGAGATTGTTCCGGGAGGGATGGTCGAACTACTAAGTGAGGAAAGGATCAAATGGGCTATAGGAACTTTTGCTCCCTATAAATCACCAGGACCAGATGGCATCAGGCCAATCATGCTACAAAGAGCATCTGTAGCAATCCGAAATTGGCTAAGCACTATTTATAGGAGCTGCCTGTCGGTGGGGTACGTCTCTTATGCCTGGCGGGAGGCGCGTGTCGTTTTTATCCCGAAAGCCGGCAGACCCAGCCACACAACAACAAATGACTTTCGACCCATCAGTCTATCGTCCTTTGTGCTCAAGGTACTTGAGAGGCTTTTAGAAACGCACATTCGGAATCTATGTGGAGAGGTACATGAGAGGGAAATCTGTAGACACAGCCCTGCATGAGGTAGTGGGGTCTATAGAATCTAGTCTGGAGTATAAGGAATTTGCTTTTCTGGACATAGAAGGGGCTTTCAACAACGTGACAGTGGAAGCAATTAGGGCGGCGTTGTATAGCATAGGATTGGAGGAGGTATTGACAAGATGGCTAACGACTCTTCTGAATACCAGAATCGTCAGTGCTAATATGGGGCAAGGCAATGTTATAAGACAGGCCTCGAGGGGAACTCCTCACGGGGGGGTGATATCGCCCCTTCTTTGGCTCCTCGTTGTGAACGAGGTTCTCCTGGAAATTTAAAAGCAGGGAATAAAGGTCGTGGCATATGCAGACGACATTGTGGTAATCGCCAAGGGCAAGTTTTTGGATACGCTGTCGAGCATTTTGGAATCTGTACTCCGCACACTCAGCCAGTGGGCTGGAAGATGCGGCCTGGGGGGGAATGCTTCTAAGACTGAATTGGTGCTATTTACAAGGAAGCATAGAATTCCGGCATTTAGGCTGCCGAAGCTCGAAGGCGTGGAGCTTAGACCATCGGAACAAGCTAAATACCTGGGTCTAATTCTGGATAGGAAGCTCAGCTGGAAATTGAATATTCGGGAGCGCATTAAGAAGGCAAATAACGTGCTTTTCGCGTGCAAGCAGACCGTGGGCAAAAGCTGAGGTCTCAAACCAAATACAGTACACTGGTTGTACACGGCGGTTGTGAGACCTATTCTGACCTATGGGGCAGTAGTATGGTGGAAAGCCATGGATAAAGAGTACAATCTTAGGGAACTAGGAAGAGTGCAACGGACTGCCTGTGTTATGATCACGGGAGCCCTTCGCACAACGCCTACTGCCGCGTTGGAGGTGTTTATGCATCTATTACCAGTGGATATCTTTGTGAAACAGGTAGCGGCAAATACAGCAGTTAGGCTATCGAGCTGTGCACTTTTTAAGCGGAGCTCTAAAGGGCATAGTTCAATTCTCGGCGAATTTCTGGGAAGCCCGGCGGATATTAGTACGGACTACTTAATTCCAGGGATGGATTTTGTGACGCCATACGAAATTGTGTATCCTAGTAGAGTGGACTGGGAGAACAATAGGGTACTACGTGAAGGGGAAATCTCCGTATATACGGATGGATCGAAAATGGAATGCGGCACTGGCGCAGGCGTCTTCTCTGAGCAGCTGAGTGTAGGGAAGTCGTTTAAGCTGCCAGATATGTGCAGCGTATTCCAACCGAAAATTCTGGCGGTGTTGCAGGCATCAAACATCCTGTTAATGGGGGAGATATGCGATCAGAATATTTCACTCTACATTGACAGCCTGGCGGCCATAAAGGCGCTGGAATCGGTCACCATTAAATCCCAGTTAGTAAAGCGCTGTCGAGAAGTGCTAAAGGTACTTTGTATTCAGAACAAAGTACAGAATTGCTGGGTGCCAGGGCATAGTAATATTTTAGGGAACGAAAGAGCGGACGAGCTTGCGAGATCGGGGTCGGCATCGAATGGTAGGGTTGAGGAGGATGTTTGTCCACCGATATGCGGCATCAAAGCGCAAATTGGTGAGCGATCTAAAAAGACAGCCAACTCTAGGTGGGCAGGACTGGCAAGCTGCAGGATTTCTAGATCCCTGTGGCCCGAGCTCAGTCAAAAGACTAAGTATATATTGACTTGGGATAGAGGAAAACTGCGACTGCTCATCGGAGCACTAACGAGGCACTGTATGCTAAACACGCTATGCGGCTAGGGATAGCGGAATCGGACATGTGTAGGTTCTGCCATGATCTGTATGCTGTGGAGGACATCACTCACATTCTGTGTGAATGCCCGGGGATCGCTAGGAGGCGTCTAAAATGGTTGGGTAGCCTTATCTTCGAGATCATCGAGGGTTTGAGGTCGTTAGGGTATGACAAATTAGTCAGGTTCTGCAGGGGATTGGAGTGTTTCTAAGGTGATGGATACAAGGTTTTTTGTATAAATTTTTCCTTGAACTTATTTCACTAAAATTCCCGTAGATGCTTCGCCTTGCTGTGCTAACTAGATTTAATTTAGCTGTTAAGATATTGAATTATCTGTTCTCTAAATCATAAATTATAAGATGCTAGTCATAAGTGGAAAAACTAGTAAACATAGATTGAATTGAAAATAAGGTGATGGAATAGCCCACGAGGACCTGAAGGGATCGCAATGGGCCAGTTTGGCGCCTAGTGAGCGTGGTGGTTTTAGCGCTGCGCCCCTTCTTAAACCTAAACCTAAACCTAAACCGGAATTAGAAGCGTTAAGGAGGTTACAGGAAGTATCAAGGACGAGTCAGTTAAAATCTTTGACGAAAATGGCATAATTCGGGTCGGCGGTAGGCTTCGGAACGCAGACTTTGATTTCAATCAGAAACACCCTATAGTTTTACCAACACAACACGAATTTACTAAACTATTGATAGCTCAAGAATATAGGAAGCATTTGCATGCCGGGTCGCAAGCAATATTGGCAGCAATTCGTCAAACTTATTGGCCACTCAATGGCAGACAAGCAGTTCGAAGCGTTTTACGTAAATGTATTGTATGCTTCAAGGCAAAACCTTTACCCATATATCCGCAGATGGGAGATCTGCCCGAAGTTCGGGTTTCATCTAGTCGAGTTTTTGACAATGTCGGGATCGATTATGCAGGACCTTACTCTTGTAAGGATGGGAAAACAAGGAATCGTAAGATTGTAAAATCATATATTTGCTTATTAATTTGCCTTTCTACCAAAGCGATCCATCTTGAGCTAGTTGGCGACTTGACCACAGAAGGATTTTTAAAAAGTCTGAGACGGTTCGTCTCTCGTCGGGGACTATGTCGAAATATATATAGTGATAATACCACAAATTTTACGGGAAGCGATAACGAACTTAAACGTATTTCTCAGTTGCCCCTTGATCCAAGCGTGCAGCATTTTACTACTCAAAATTCGATTGAGTGGCACTTTATACCGCCCCGATCTCCCCATATGGGAGGGCTTTGGGAAGCTGCCATAAAGTCAACCAAATATCACCTAAAGCGCGTACTAAATAATACACCGTTAATATTTGAGGAATTCACCACATTACTCGCGCAAGTTGAAGCCGTATTAAACTCCCGTCCTTTATGTCCACTTTCAAACGATCCAAACGACCTAAATTCTTTGACTCCTGGGCATTTCATTATTGGCTGCATTAAATTCAATGCCGCAAGCGGATTTTATCGGCTCACCGATCAACCGACTTACTCGCTACCAGCATCTGCAGCAGATGACCCAGCATTTTTGGAGTCGATGGAGAAACGAGTACCTGAACAACCTGCAACAGCGTACAAAATGGCAGTTCAAGTCCAAGGAGATCGATCTGATAGGCTCCTTGGTCATTCTCATGGACGAAAAATTACCGCCACTATGTTGGCCCTTGGGCAGGATCGTCGAGATTCATCCTGGCAACGATGGCATCACCCGGGTTGTCACAGTAAGGACGCAAAATGGCATCTTCAAACGTTCGGTCACAAAAATTTGCATACTGCCAGTCAAGTAGAACGTCGAGATTAACATCAACACCATCTATAATTTGCGCAAGCGCTTGAGCGATTAAAATCATTATTATTTATCCTATTGAATTTCGTAAGGATTATAATTTGTCAAATTTCAAATCAAAATACTTGTCTCTTTTTATTTAATTGGATTTATTACTTCATTGTTTATTAAAATTAAAAGTAATATATTTCTTTCTATTGAAAGCTGATCGTTTCAAGGTCGGCGGTATGTTCAAACTTGCTAAAAATGTTAATTCAATTTCTAGTGGCAATCAGCCACACCATGGCAGAACGCTTGTAAGGTTATTCGTCACGACCTTGCGTTGGAGTTCTCCCGGCTATGCCGAGAGTCCAACTCTGGTAAGGTCGTGATGTGACGGCAGTATTCGGTGCCGTCGCGTGTCTAGGGGTGTGGTGTTCGCTGCGTCGGCAATGTCGCTGCCGACGTCTTTGCTGCGACGGCTCACATCGCAGCCGTCGTCTTTGTTGCGACGGCTCACATCGCAGCCGTCGTCTTTGTTGCGACGGCTCACATCGCAGCCGTCGTCTTTGCGGCGACGGTATTGTTCGCTACCGTCGAGCCGCTGTTTGTGTAACTGCAGCGATGACTATCGGCGTCATCGCTTTGCAGCTGTGTAGTGAGTCGCCCGCCAGTTGGCGAACGACTGGCTGCCACTTCGATTTCTCGTCCTTATATAGGAATTGAAATGACAACCAGCGTTCTTGGATCGTTGTGATCCAATTTGTGAGGAGTGTTTTCGGCCTGAGTTGTTTTGCCGCAAAACATCTCCCCACACGCTCTTAGGTACATAGGTACCTAAGTGCAGCCGTTACGGGTTCGAGGCCCGAACTTATGTACTCCGGCCTTCTTCTTGTACAGTCCACCAGCGACATCGGTCGCTTATCACGAAATATACGCATTTACAGTACAGTTTTATTTTATTTGCGTTTTCATTGCATTTGTACAAAACAGGGTCTATGCTTTTGAATAAATTAAGTTATTAATACTATGGTCCTGAATCTGGTACTATTTTCTTCTAATTTTCTTGTAATAAGGGGTAATTCAATGTTTGGTCTGCAATTTCTTCCAAGTTTTATGGTTGAAAGGAAACTTGTACTATATTTATATGCGATAGATATCAGAAATAATGTATATAATTGATCTATTATAGATCTAGAACTTTTGTTTCGTTAAATATAAGATCGCTTGGAAATCTTATAGGTTTATTTATTATTGACTTGAGTATCAATTTCTGAATAATGTAAAGCGACAATGTATGATCGAAGTATTCCCCCAAATGAGTATACCGAAATTAAGTAATGGCTGTACTATTGTAATATGTACTGGCATTATAGCAGCGACAGGTAAAAAGGAGATTTCACTAAAAAATGCTTTGTCGGTCTTCTTTTGCATAAATGAAAAACAGTGAATTTTTAACCAGCGTTTCCTGCATTCAAATGTTGAAAATAGTCAATAAACGAAAAAATATACCGATACTTTTCGGAGACAGCGAATCAAATCGCTGATCTTCATAACATAATATGAACTATTTTTATTTCGTAGGAATGCATATATTTGAAAATCTGTCTCGTTTTATATAAAAGGTTTCGGACTTGTGTTGTACTTTGCACCTTAAAAATATCCATAAGCCAATCCAGTCGTTCAGTCATGGCTCGATCGGTTGTCTTTCCGATGTCAACAAACATGATGAGAAATGCAATACTCGACCTGGCTCGAAGTACTGTGATGTCATTTTACACTTCCACTTTTGATGATAAGAAAAAATACCGAATCATCATACCGCGGCAGCGATAGGTGTCATAGTACCAGCCAGATAGACTCTTCCCATCGGCACACACATCTGCCAGGAGTAAGAGGAGTGCTCGCCAACTCTGCTGCCTGCACATTAGGAAAGGTTTTTTGAAGATTGTTGCGTACGATAAGAATTTTTAGCATAGACACAGGCTGTGTCTATGCTAAAAATTGTATGATGTTAGTTTTCACTAGCATACAGCAGAGCGGCGATACGATCAACATGTGAGCTTTTTTTGTGAGAGGAGCCGCCTTAAGGTTGTAATGTACACGCGAGCGTTTTTGGCGTAGCAAAGCTGAAGTGATTTGTGGCGCTATGATATGAACTAAGTCATACCATAGTATCCGTCCCAACCAAATCTTCAACAACATTACGACCCAAGTAGTCGAATTAGCCATCAGTATGGATTCATCCCTTACTCCGCCTTGAAACAACTGAGGGGAGTATGTCTCCATCAGCAATTGTCCCAAGTTGGTCAGGACAAACCCACACCGCGAAGTCGACTATCGTCCGGTGACCAAGACACAGTTGGGTGACTTGAGTCCCATGGTTTCCCGAAAGGTAGCGTGCATCTAGCTCTAGCACGTGCGCAGCTCGTCGGAAGGGGCGTGAGTGGCTACCTGTAACCATGGACAAACGTAATTATGCACAGTTTGGGCTGAAAATCCGACTTGAGAGGTTCGGATTCTATCATCAGCGGGCTGGTAGGTAAAGGAAGAAGGAAGGAAGGAATAAACAGACTATGGAAAGAAATGGAAAAGAAAAGACAGGAAATGAAGGTGGATAAGCACACGAGTAGAGACTTTCGGCGGGAAGGCCGATGCGAATCTCAATTATATTACTTTAGAGGTGGTAAGAACTCAATAGAGTTTAAGAAGTAGCTAGTAGTATACCGAAAATACTTAAGCGTGTGGGCAAATCCAGTAAAACCCACTTGGATGCCAATTATCAAAAGAGCCGACTTTGATGTTCATCGGGCTTCTTATA
This sequence comes from Beris morrisii, assembly GCA_951812415.1. Lineage (NCBI taxonomy): Eukaryota > Metazoa > Arthropoda > Insecta > Diptera > Stratiomyidae > Beris > Beris morrisii. The sequence continues at coordinate 63,718,249 of OX638312.1, read as the reverse complement.
ATGCCACACGACTAAGTGGCCAAAACGTCATCACGTGTAGTTGGAGGCCAAATTTTGGCGCCGCGTTCTTGATCACCATTTAATGTATGGCATAATGTGCTGAATACGTTAAGTACCATGCAAGATCCCAAAAGGAAAATGTTAGCTACTGGTATATACGTTGAGCATCGTCAACCATATAATGCTGACTGTAGGGACTATGGGGTATAAACGTCGGGCGCCTTGCAATGTATGGCCCGAATACTGCCGCCCTATATTAAACTTAAGGTAGTGTGTGCCATATTCAGACGGCACAATCACGGGGTGTCATGTACTGTACCTGGCGCCGGCTAATGGCTCCTGACGTAGGGCGCCATATAATGTGTACACGCGCCGGTTTCTAGCGCCACAACCGTTGGGCGCCATAGAAGGTATAGCGCCGTCCTCTGGCGCCATACAACATCGTTGGGCGGCCATGTAATGTGGTGACTTAACATGGATCCTGACGTTTGAGTTCCTAAACCAATGAATTTGTAGCAGCGTCGAGTGCCACTTAACGTGGGCCCTGAACGCAAACGCTAAGCGATCAAACAAAGTGCACGCCGAAAACCAAACATAAAAAAATGAGTTACAAGAACCTGAGGCCTTTACTGAGGCGTAAATCCCAAATTGATTTGTAGCTTCACAGCAAAGAAACGAAAAAAAATAAGTAACAACAATATACAGACAAATTTGGGCCAACTGCGACCATGCATCAGTCGGGCAGGCTTTTGCGCATATTTTGGCTAGGTGCAGAGTCATTAAATCATATTTGTGCTGTTACGTTCAAAACTAATAGATGGTGACTTTCTGTGACTGATCATTGAATATAGCGAAATCCATTATTTGAACCTCAACCTTTTCTTCAGTTAATCAAGAATTTGCGGTATGAGATTATCGTCGATAAACTGGTAATTGCGGTTTGAAACCCCTACTGCCCTACAATGCGCGAAAGTGACCTCGTTCCTGAAATCTTCCAGGTGACTGAAAGCAGGGAACTAATTTGCGTAAGATATAATTTATATATCCCATTGCGAGCCATCTTTCACATTGGAACCGAAAAATTCATGCATAGGGTGGTATATGACTCTTGTCTTCCCTTGTCGAACAATAAAACCCGGCCTAATTTGGGGGGGGGGGTATGCCTGTACCTCACTTGTTGGATAAAAGAACAAAACATCAAAAGCAAAAGGACGTGGTCGTTCGCATAATCCACTGTCTTCAATTCGGCTTCTAGCTCTAGTTCGGCGGATGGGAAGGTCTTCTGAAAATCACTGCTTTAATCACGTGGTTAATGAGAGGAAATGGACGCAGAAAAGAAATTGATGCGGTTCTCGGACTCTTTTGCCGTGGCTTAAACTGATCCAGCTGTTGTCGTTCTGCTTCCACTGGTCGTAGCTATTCGACAAATTAGTACATAAATCACTATCAAAGGGTATTTGTAGGTTAAAAGTAAATTAGGGCCGATTTTACCACTTACTGACTCACGGGTATCGATAGCCGTGCCCCAAAAAAAAAGGTGTATCGAAGCCTTTCAACGAATGAAATGTACTTCGCTAATTCGGCATGCAGGATGACAGAACCCAAGGGGTCCAGAAAAAACGCATATGCAGGCGACAAGGACTGCGTTGGCATCCATGCGGTTGCGCGTCACTAGCGGTAATTCGAGGCTTGGGTAACGGAACCTGCCGATGGCTCAATGCCTAACGGGGGAACCTCCGTTACACATGCCTTAATTATGCACCTTGTGCCACCGATAACTCCGCACTTAATCTCGCTAAAAAAGGCATAAACTCCGTTTTTTTGAACGCGCGACGCATCTTTTGCCGAATGGAATAGTGGATTCTCAGAAAAAACAACCCGAACGAATCACACGGACGAACATTTCAAACACAAAAAAAAACTAATTTACCACGAAACACAAACTAATAGTACGCCCGGAGAATTTAGGCCATCTGCACAGAATTGCGCACTAGCCCCTCGTAAGTGGCAAAAAAAATCCAAAATAAGAAACAAATTCCGAAGAAGAAAAAAAAACTAAAAAGAGAGAAATAAATCCTTATATTTTTCCTTTATTTTTCTTTCGTTTTCCTGCTTTTTCCTCCTGCGTCGTGGACTTCGTCCGACGACAGGTCCTCGGCAATTTACTCCGTGCGGGCTCCTGTTTCTTCCGTTCCGGCTGAGCACCTCCGCTTCAAAAAAAACTCTTCCTTTCTTTTCCTTTTTTTATTCACACCACAAAAAAATAACTTCAACCGGCGTGGTTGATGGCTAGAACTCGACTGATGAACTTTTTCCACCGGCGCGGTCGATGGCTGGAACTGGACTCATCTGAACTTTTTCGACTGGCGCGGTCGATGGCTGGAACTCGACTGACACACAAGCATCTTTTTCCCCCAGCCATGCTATGCAGCTTAGTGTCTGGTGTGCCGTATTGCTCAACCTTCAGGTGTCTTCGCTGGTTTTATCCGCTTCTCCTATGTAATTATAGTCTCGGATCCAGAGAATGACATAAGAGGTTTTCTCTTCTTGCCCAGCGAATTCTCTAGCGACAACTTGCTAGAAACTTTTATACGTTCTGGACTGGTGTATGGAATTTTGTCCTCTGCAACGTTATTTGCAGGCCGTTCGTTACAAGGTGTCTCGAAGAATCTCGCAGACAGGCCGACATGTCTCCGAGAAATGTGCGAGATTCTCGCAGACGCGACCAGCTGGGAACAAACAATATGGCTGGCCGGTATTGCGAGTACCAGAACCTGTCGGCAGAGGCGCTGTACCAGTTTCGAAATTGTCAGTCGATAAGGAAGATCATGGAGAGCGCCCTAGTGTTAAGATACTGCAAGAATTAACAGGTTAGACGTAGATAGTAATATAAAGTGAAAAGTAATTAATTGAGGAAGAAATTAAAATTCCAGTAAAGAAAAACGTGAATTATTGAATTAATTATTGTGTTAACCGGAAGAATTAGAATTGCAGTATGTAACTAAAAGACTTCATTTTGCGTAATTTTGGATTTGATTTCTATTGTATTGTAACGTGTTTCAGCTCGGCTTCCGTTCGTTATATAATATTTTTTCAAACAAAGGAAAAAAGGCGATAAAGTTGGTTTGGTTTGATTTCACTGAACTAGTGGTTCGGTCTGGAAGATTTTGTTGATACCGCCAATGGGTCCGTTGTGATCCAACATGTACGGGAAGAAGTATCCATGTGCCCAAGACCACATCTTGGGTAAACCAGAAAACAGAAAAATTTTATATAGCGTTCGGGATGGCGCTTCGCGTAGTGTAACCGTAATAGAGTTTGGAAAATACGAGACATCAATCGCGTTTGCGCTAGGTGGACGACATATGGCGTTCGACTGACAGATGGACATTTTTTCGTAGTTTTAAGGTCCCCTAATCGATAATAATAATTTATTATTGATGTAATAAAATAAAATGGTAAATGAGTAAAGTGATCAGTCTTCAGAAAATAATTGAATAGATAAGCCACAACTGGACCTCACATCGTGGCTCGTGGCTAGGCAGCTCTGGTCGGCTCTGAGTGCGAGCAGGACATAGTTTCTCCTACTCGGAGATAGGAATACTCTTCGTATCCTAATTGGTGTACTGTCAGGCCATTGCCTGATTAGCCGGCACGCCAGAAGACTAGATGTTGCGAACGTTACAGTTCTGTGCCGCAGCTGTAGTGAATCCGATGCCGAGGAAAGTATTTTCCACATGCTTTACGAATGTCCTCGTCTGGCTTTGAGGCGGAAACGTACTTTACTTTAGGTACGCGCTATTTATGTAGCCGAATGGATTAGCAATTGAAAAAAAACACTGAGACTTAGTTGACGAATTTATTTTTATACTGTAGATGAAATCATATAGAGTATTATAAGTTTAATCCAGCCCAAAAGTTTGTAACGCATAGAACCAAGCCTCGGACGAAAAAAAGTTATACATTATTTTTTGTTTATTTGTGGCCAAAACCTCAAATCCGCTTGACGTCCGTCCGTCCCTCTGTCCGTCCGTCCGTCCGTCTGTCCGTGAACACGATAACTCAAGAACGCCTTTACCTAGGATCTTGAAATTTTGAATCTGGATGTTTGGTTGAATTTGTAAGGCTAAGTTCATTAACGGGCACAATCGTCCTACTCCTTCGGGTAGCTGCCATACAAAATGTCCTTAAAACACGTGTTCAAGAATATTGGTCGATAACTTAAGAAGGGTTTAAGCTACGACTTTGAAATTTTGTATGTGTTATTTTTCCAATAGTTGGAGTTAAATATATGATTATGAAGAAAATCCTGTTAGTCCTTCGTGTAGCTGCCATACAAATATCCTGTCAAAATGTATTCACTTAATTTACGAAACTCACTATAACTCAAGTAATCTTTTAGCTACGAATTCGGAATTTTGTACAAGTTAGTTTTGAGTAAAAAGGAAGTTCGAGTTTACTAATCAGCGAAATCCTTTTTCTCCTTCTGGTAGCTGCCATACAAAATGTCCATAAAACACGTGTTCAAGAATATTGGTCGATAACTTTAGAAGGGTTTAAGCTACGACTTTGAAATTTTGTATGTGTTATTTTTCCAATAGTTGGAGCTAAATGTATGATTATGAAGAAAATCCTATTAGTCCTTCGTGTAGCTGCCATACAAATATCCTGTCAAAACGTCATCTCTTAATTTACGGAACTTACAATAACTCAAGTAATCTTTTAGCTATGAATTGGAAATTTTGTAAAAATTAGTTTTGTGTAAAAACGAAGTTCGAGTTTACTAATCAGCGAAATCCTTTTACTCCTTCTGGTACTACTTTATCCCCAACTACAATATAAATCGGAGTTCAGTATTAATCTAGTTTTTAATTTCTGTTTCACTACTGGACGCTTTGCTGGTATCGAATCAACTGACTATCATTCTGTCTTGCATTTTACATTTTACAAAATGCTGACAGTACATTATTCTTCGTGGGTAAATTTTGTTTACAAAATTTGCCGACTATTACATTTCTCATGGGATTTATGTTTTATCATTTTTGCATTGAACCTCTTGCCGTTGGAATGGCTGTCGGTGTTTGTTTCAGGTGTATTGTTACATCCTGTAGGAAATTTCAATATATGTCTGGGGAAGATGCTGATGAATACATAACTCGCTTCACCATGGACTTGGGTGAATTCGCAAAAGATCAAGCTGGACAGGCTGCTGCAGTTTGTCACGCTGGCGGGGTGGTTTACCTAAGATGTGGTCTTGGGCACATGGGAACTTTTACCCGTACATGTGGGATCACAATGGACCCATTGGTGGTCTATGTGTTTGGTCGCATCAGCGGCCACCCACCTCACCTAACCTAACCTAACCTAAGACACAATAAATTCTTTTTTTATAAATTAAAATTTTATGTATTTTTAACAAATGAAATAAAAGTAATTTAGATCTTCTCACTTGGAGACTTTCGTATCATGCATAATACATGACGTGGAGCATAACATTGGTCAGGAGTGCTAGATATCTCGAATTAACCAGTCGAGTTAGAATCTTAATCCAATTCATACACCGTAGTAATTCGACGTGAACATATTTCTTATTTAGGCCAAAGGCTTAGGATCTAGAATGTAAGCGACGTAATTCACAAATTAATTAAGGACATAAGTCTGTTCCTATAGTCGATCAGTTTGATAAAAGTAGTAAGTGCAACACTTTTGCTATATAACTCAATAGGTGCGAGATGGCGAGCATGATAAATGCTAACACTTTCGTTTGTATGAAGCTGCTAGAGCTTTCCGCCTACGAAAGCTCATTTTACGACCAAAGTATCAGCATTTTCGATCATTTTGCCCAGAAAACCTATTAAGACCGGTTAAAACCAATAATTTTGTGCTTTAAGCTTGTTCTGGGGAAAGTGGTGGGGAAAATCCGTTGGTGTGTGAGACCGGCAGTAGCGATAATTTTAGTGGTTGTTTCTCGCTCCTGCCTGATGAAAGTGTATAGCAAATTCGTTTTTGCGTGAAAGGGGAAGCTTAGCTTTCGAATTGCAAGTTAGCTTTCGCAAGTAGGTGGGAAAATAGTTGGTGTGTGAGACCGGCAGTAGCGATAATTTCGCTCCTGTCTGATAGTTTTCCCCAGGTTAACTGGATCCTAGGTTGCAAGAGCAAGCTTCTGAAAAGGGAGGTGTGGGCGGTTCCAAGAGAAAGCTTCTGAAAGTGTTCCCCATAGGCTGGTTGAGGTGTGGGGGAATTTAAAGAAGACAACTAAAATAAAAGTTTTTGCATTTTATTCATTCATTATTTCTACAAAGCTTATTTGTAGAAATCCACCTCGCGTTTCATCCTTCCCGCTGAACACAAAATAATTGTTTGTGTTTAGATTTAGCTCGTTCACCTGCTTCTAGGTTCATGTACTGGTTGCAAAGCGCTGAGGTAGGAAGTATATATATAGATAACTCAACTCAGGTGTAATAGCAAGGTCTAGGGCCTCCACCTTTTTATAAACATCTAATTAAAACAATCACATGACATCTAAATATAAGCCATATCAAGTATAGGTGACCTTCGCAATTCATCTATTACTTATGGTTTCTAATTATAGATAATTCGATGTCTATTAGTAAAATGCCTGCATATTTATAGATAACTCGTTCACTACAGACGATCTTCACTTTTTGTATTATAGTTTTTGTAATGAGAAGCAATTAATTACACAAATTATAAAATTTGCAACTTTGTATGTTGCATTTTAGCCAAATACCTATGATAATCTAATTAAGGTATGTGCAAGTGGGCAAATTTAAGTATAAATATCCCAATAAGTTCTGTGAAAAATCACACTCGAGCTCGGCTAGCTGGAAGAAATGTAAGTAGGTACTACTTTTTAGTTTAATGTCTAATAATGTCTAATCACGTTTTTGTATATTTATTTTCTGATTGCACCAGAGGTATGGAGAAGAGATATATTCATCAGGTTGTAAGAATTCTTCTTGATGCAGCAAATTCACTGTTAAGTGAGGAAACAGAACCACCAACTGGAGAATTGTCTGCTTTAGGTGGAGCTACGCAGTCAGTACCATCAACCTGGAAGACAAAACCTATGCAATCAGTACCAGTGGCCTGTAAGACAAAGCCTGTCCTGTCAGTACCGTCAACCTGGAGGACAAAACCTACGCCTTCAGTACCCGTGGTCTGTAAAACAAAGCCTGTCCAGTCAGTACCGTCAACCTGGAGGACAAAACCTGGACCATCAGTGCCACTGACTCAAGGAGATCATACTTTGGAGAAAATCCGTGGATCACGCCGTACTTTAGGTGGGGCTACACCAAGAAGTAAATCTAGGTTGAGGATTCCTCCTATAAGTGCATGTTGGGTTAATACGCAAAACCCTAGATTGAAGCCTGAACTGGCTAGAATTGAAGAATATCATAGTAAAAGAAGTCCCGAAAATAAGTAAAGTAATTCACAGGTTCATTTCTGTAGTATGTCTTCATTAACTTTCAAACTTAAATTGAAAGATTTTTCTACATTTGTGAAAATAAGTAAAAGATTTTTTACACCAATAATCCTATTAAATTTGTAACAACAGAATTTAGAATCTAGTTTAAATTTAGGTTCTGAATTATTTTTAAGTAGTTTAAGTATTTTAATTAAGCAGTTAAAAAGTAGTAAGACTAAGATTTCAGAAGGAGATAAATATCTCCTTCAAAAATTACTTACCCGCTTTTCGAGAGCATTTGATATTTCATTTTCAAATGATGTGCTGAAGATGACTCTTGACTTTATTGGCGATGAAGATGAAGACAACTCTTTGACGGAAAGGGTCTCTCAACAAAATGTTCCAAGTAATAATGATTTACTTCAAGGCTATGCAGAGGTGTCTAAAATCACACGTATAGAAACGAACTCTGACCAGTATGATCAACCGATTGAGAAAGTTGTTCAACATGGTAGTGGTTTGAATCTGGGTTATGAAGTACTGTCTAAAAACACGTTTTTTTTAAAAAAGTTTCACATGGAGGATTTCAAAATTAACTTTCGCTTGCATGAATCTGATATTATAACTGACGATCCGTTGAAAGGACTAGAAAAGGCATTTGATAATATCATCAAAGAGGTATTTGCAAGTTCGAGTCGGGGAAGTAAAATCAGTTTCACAATTACCCTGCCAAATTCGATTCATTTAAAACCAATATGGTGTAGTTTGCGATCTGTTGGAGAAGTGAACGGTAAATATATTCTGGGATTGATTTCTAATGTAAATCAATCTAATACTGCTTTTCTCTCTGATGAAATCATGGAGCTCAATGCAAGTGTTATCACATTCCCCTATGGTGGTGGTCGTGTAAATAATTCGACTACAAGTGAACAGGATTTTTTAGTTAGAAAATATAGTGTGATAGATGCAGGTCAGGGTGCTGAAGCCAAAACTCCGAGCCATTTGTCTTGGTATAGAATTGCACATCCGTGATAGTACTTTTTCTAGGTGTTCCTCTTTTTTGATAGGGTTAGAAAAAAAAGCAAAGACTTTATGTAAACTGGCGAATGTTATAGTCGGCTCAGAAGGTTGTTATTTAACGGATCTTTTCAAATTTCAAAGGTTTTTAAAAGACTTTTAAGTTGTAGTGTTTGACGATATGAACGATTCAAACTCCATCATTTTTAAATAATCAATAAGAAACATATCAGCGAGGAAAATTTATTTATATTACAGTAAAAAACTCAAACACTTCTACGTGATTAAGGGCCGGTTTCACAGTCGAAGTTTAAACCAAAAATTTGGTTTAAACTTAGGAACTTATTCGTTTGTTCCTAAGTTTAAACAACATTTTTGGTTTAAACTTCGACTGTGAAACCGGCCCTAAGTCGATAAAGGCTTTTTTCAATAAACCCTATGCATGCGGTTACTGTGATAAGGTGATGCATAGAGAAGTGCATAAATGCAGAATGAAGTGTCCTTATTGCATTTCCTACCCGCCATGTGATTTTGTGAAGCATATGGTTAGGTGTGAGACTTGTAATCGCTCTTTCAGTGGTGAAGTGTGCTACCAAAATCATTTGTGTAATAAAATTGAAACAAAAACCAAATACTAAGTATCTAATAATATTCTTTTACTGTGAAAGCACTCAGAATACTATTTATGAGGATAGACCTGCCTCATACCTTCACGTTGTGAACTTGATAATTGCACAACACATATGTTATAGCTGTTTTAAAGAAGCAGATATAAATATTATATGTGATGTATGTGGTGTTAGAGAGCACGTGTTTGAGCATGATGGTAAAGTGAATGTAGTCAGACAATTTCTAAACTATTGCTTGATGGCTCGCCGAGAAATTGCTAACGTATTCTGCATAGCACATAATTTACAAGGTTTCGATGGTCACTTTATAATTTCTGAGCTATTAGCCATGAAAGTGAAGATTGACCCAATAATGAACAGAACCAAAATAATGAGATTAACCTGTGGAAAAGTGTCGTTTATTGACTTCCTAAATTTCCTAGCATTTCCTCTCGCAAAATTTCCCAGCGTTTTTGATATTAAGGAATATGAGAAGGGATACTATTCTTATTTTTTTAATACAGTTGAAAACTTAGACTATATATAGGACCATATCCACCACCAGACCTTTATGGTTATAATTCTATGAAAGTTAAGGAGAGAGACACATTCTTAAAATGGTTTAGCGGTGCATAGCAGAAAATGTTTGATAACAGGAAAGAAATACTGTTGTATTGTAAAAACGATGTTAATATCCTTCGAGAGGGTTGTACACGGTTCATGTACGAATTCTTCAAAATAACTAAAGTAAATCCCCTAATTGAAAGTTTAACCATTGCGTCAGCTTGTATGCACTCTTTTCGGAAAAACTTCCTTCAACAAAACGTTTTGGGTGTGATGCCAAGAAATTGATACTTTAAATCTCAAAACCAGTCCATCATAGCACACAAATGGCTTGCGTGGGAGAGTTTAAAGATAAAGGATACAATTATTTCTTCCGCAAATAATGCGGAAGTTAGGTTAGAGAGAGGTGGGTTGATGGTAGACGGGTTTAACTCTAAATTAAATAGAGTGTACGAGTTTTTTGGATGTTTTTTTCATGGATGTGAAGATTGTTTCAGAATGGAAGAGAGTTCAGACATTTCAAGTAGAGGTTGTGGGTTTGAAACCATATCCCAACGCTTTGAAAGTACTGAGCAGAGAATTGAGTTAATCAAAAGTAACGGATACGCACTAGAGATGAGACGAATATATTAGTATTCGCTATGATATTACTAATATTTGGATATATTAGATATTAGGAATATGCCGATATCAAATATTCGAATATCATGATATTCATTTCCCATCGACCCCTTCTCGTACCATGGATTTACCGATCTATTTTTTCTTTATTTACTTGGATCCAAATTCAACTAATTTACCAATCTACTCTTCTTTTCGTTATAAAATAAATTTCATACATTGTCATTTATATCTTCAAAGCAGACAGTCCTTTCTCTTCCAATTAATGTTGAATTCGTTGTTTAAATCTACCATAATCTTCCCTTACTCATTTGCACTTTCCTTATTTAATGTGTAGGTGGTAGGTGCAAAATTGCACAGGTGTACTTTCCCAGACCCTTTCCTTCTTAAAGTGCCTGCCGTCTTTCTCTAGACTGCGCTTAATATAGTCGTAAATTTTTAGTTTTCTATCCTTTGTGGCTCTAGAAAAATATTGAATCAGATTTTTTTCCTTTTCACCCTCTCCCGAGATCGCCCCCTACAATATCACCTTTAAAATTTTTCCCTGCTAAAAATCTACTGGGCCAAACCCTTGTAAAATTTCTAAGATCATATCTGGTACTGTTCTTGAGATATAAAAATCTAATTTTTTGAAGGGAATAGCCCTTCATCTCCCCCCTCAAAAAGTTTACGTTTAGTAGACTCCACTTGTAATCCTATATAAAAGAAACCAAATTTTATCTTCCTGCTGAAATTCGTTCGGAAGATATTGATGTCAAAAGTTTTTCAACCCCCACCTCGAGACCCCACCACCCCCCATAATTTTTTTAGATCTTATCTAATCTTCCATTATCCCTTAAGATAACCACAAAGTTTCAACCTTCTGACATCAACCATTCAGGAGATATGGATTTTAAAATGTTTCAATCCCAACTTTCAAGCATTTCGAACATATTGTTTTTCCCCCACTCCCACACCCTTCAACCTATATCGACAATTTTTTAAGCAATTGGGTTCACGATCATAGTTCTACATAAGTTCTAAATTTCAACCAGCGGTTCCTGAGATCTAGGAACCAACATTTTTCATCTAAAACGCTTCTCCTTCCTCCCCCTTACATCCTCCCCCCTTCCCAAAAGACATGCCATCACCATCCATCGGTCCCATGATATGATATTGGAATATTCCCTACCATATATTAGGTCAGATATCCATATTCGTATGTATTCACTGATATCACATATTCCTATGGTTCGCTGATATCGCTGATTTCGCTGAATTTTAAAAGTGCATGAGGTTTGGAAATATAGCCACACACAATATGTCTCCGTTTCAAAAACGGGTGGTCTTTTTACAAAATATGTGAACACATTTCTAAAAACTTTATTATTTTATGGTTGGAAGTCCGAAACGTGTTTAATCATGAGATGCGGTGTAGGTTACTATGCGACTGACAACCTAAGAAATAACCAGGAGGCTGTTTGGAACGTTATTTTTTAGGTTGTCAGTCGCATAGTAACCTACACGGTATCTCGTCATTAAACACGTTTCGGACTTCTACCCATAAAATAATAAAATTGCTCCCAGACTGTTGGCAGATTTTTTTTATTTATTTACGTATTTTTTTATCAATAGAATAATTCATAGTAGTAAAAGCGAATTCGATTACATTAAACCTAAGAGATTTTCGGAATCATTGAAATCATGAACAATACCCCCAGGGAGTTTAATTGAAAAAAATACTTAAATAGTGGTTTTCCCCGACTACGTTTAAAGCTTATAGAAGTAAAAGTGAATTCCAAATCTCAATATACCTTTGAAATATATCAGAATTCGTGAATATGTCATTTTGAAGATCGTTACTAGGCGCTTATATAAATAGCCCGCGGAAGTAAAATTGCTTTGATAGCTCGACATGTCTAAAAGTTTTAACGAAGTTTGTGAAAATATGGATTTACGGACATTTTTTTTACTCCAATAAAAATCTGAACTATTTTTTTTGCTTTAATTACTCTAATAGTACATCTACATATACGCACCAAGTTTCAACTTTCTAACATAAGCCGTTTCTGAGATATAAAAAACCACCCCTCTCCCCCGTAACTTGATAAACCTAGCAAAACTCTTATTTTTCTACTAGAAGTTTACCGACCTGTAAAATTTTCAAGATCATATCTGATACGGTTTCTGAGATATAAAAATTAAATTTTTTGAAAAATTGCTGTCCTCCCACTTTCGTGTTCCACCTCCCTCCTCAAACAATTTAGTTTCAGTAGACTCCTCTTGCGATCCCATATACAGAAATTACATTTTATCTTCCTGGTGTAATTGGTTCGGAAGATATTGTAATCCAAAGTATTTCACTTCCACCCCCACACCCCACCACTCCTCTTAAAAATTTTACCCCTTGTCTAATCTTGAAGTATCCCTAAGGACAACAGCAAAGTTTCAATCTTCTGACATCAATTGTTCAGGAGATATCGATTTTAGAATGTTTCAATCCCGTCTTTCATGCGGTAAAGACTCATTCTTTTCCTCCCCACTTCCACATCCCTTAACCAATATCAACCATTTTTTTGCAATTGAGTCTATTGTCATAGTACTACATAAGTTCCAAGTTTCAGCCTCCTAGCATAAGTGGTTCCTGAGATCTAGAAACCAAAATTTTTCGTCTAAAACGCTTCCCTCTCCTCTCCCCTTGTACCACCACCCCTCGAAAATTTACCAGTCGTAGGGGTTCACCCAATCTACCCACCCTAAAAATTTCAATTTAATATATCAACGGGTTTGCGAGCTACGCGCCTTCAAACGATTTTGCGTACGGCGGACGGCGTCTACGGCGGACAGACGGCCATTTTTTTTTTTTTGCATTTTTGGTGTTTACTAGTCCTAAAACGTGAAAATGCAAAATTTCAGGGTAACAAATTTTTTTGAAATTTCAGGTCGATCATAATACTTTATTATAAAAAAATAATAAAGTAAAATTAAACAAGAAGCGAGTGGATGGGGCTCCGAATACACAACTGAAGCTGAAAGGGAAAGTTTTTTGAAGACCTATCAAATGAGAGAGGATATTATTCTTGATAGAGGATAAAACTTTTACCAAAGTATTAAATGATTTTAGAGAATTTTGTAGTTTTACGAAATTTTTTCGAAATTTGTTCGATACTTCCTATCAAAGAAAACACCGTCTGGGTTAATTGGATATACTTACATAGCAGAAAATTCGAATATGTTACCGCACGTGAACATTCCAATCGCTGCATACACAACTGCATTTGCGAGAATTAAACTTCACCATGCAATGGAGACAGTCGGGAAGGCAATTCTCTACTGCGATACTGAATGCTTGATTTTTGTAGATAATAAGTTAAGTCCTCTTTCTTTTGCTATGTCTGACTTTTTAGGTGACCTAACCAATGAGATTGAGTCTTTCGGAGCTGAGGCCTTCATCTCTGAGTTTGTAAGCACAGGTCCAAAAAGTTATGGACTTAAAGTAAAAACCGATAGGGGCAAAGAATACATTATTAAGTGCAAGGGTGTGACACTTAATTTTGAGAGTTCTAAGATCGTCAACTTTGAACGCCTAAGATCCTTAGTAATTCGCGATGGGGAGGATCGTGTTTGTATAGAGAATAAAAGCAAAATTAAGAGGAAACGTCCGGGAGTTATCATTTCTTCAACAGAGAAAAAACATTTACAGTTCACATTTGAAAAGAGAGTAGTAACAGATGGGAATTTTTCTACAAGAAGATAAGACTAAGTAATTTGAAAGAATTGTAAAAAAATATTATTATATGTATTTTTTTATTTGTATGTAAGTTTATAATTGTATGTAAGAAAAGTAGTTAATAACATAAAATTTATATTTTATAACGTTTCTGAAAAATATAAATAATCAATGTGAAAACCTTCTCTTCTTTTTATTCAACACGGTACTGTATCAATATTCACCTACATATGTTAATAAATGGATTCATTAAATGCAAGATGATTTGTTTTTTCTTTTTCTTATTTTTAGTAGGAAACCGTTACACTAAATGTAATATTAGTTTTACAAAAGATAGGAAGCTCGTAAAAAAGTCGAGAGTAATTTATATGAATATAAGAGCTGCGGACTGGTATGAAAAAGTCCTCAGTTGACAGCTTGAACACATCCTTCTGCTTGCATCTGTCAGCATATTGTTTGTAGTATTCCTTAACACTTTCCGAAGCGCTGTTATTATGAAACATAATAATATTGAAGAATTCCATCATATCAAACAAACGGAATAGCTCGAGATGTTTCACTTTGATACTTCCTTGGCCTACAGGTATTCTGTAAACCTTCTGCAAACCAAGCTGATTATCCGGTATTTCTTCGCCAACTTCATTCTTCAACTTGTTGAGGTAATTGAAGAGTGAAATGTAACCAGTGTATCCTGCCGATACGGGGAAGCGTCCTGGATAACAAAAAATTATTTTCACCTCAAACGTGAACGGATCGAATCCAAGAACAACTTTTTGATTTTGAGAGTCATCCAGATGGTAGGTATAGTTCAGTAGAGCGTTTCCGCCGCGAATTACTGATTTTTTTCTCTTGTGAGATTCGTTATTAACATTTTCACAGAGATTGACTGGTTTTTTCCTTTTGCTAGACTTGTTACACTCTAACTTTATATTATCTGACAACATATTCACTAAAAGAACTTAAAATGAAAACAGAAATGTTTTTGTGCACTTACATTTCTTCCAACTAGTCGAGCTCGAGTGTGATTTTTTCACAGAACTTATTGGGATATTTATACTTAAAATTGTCCACTTGCACATACCTTAATTAGATTATCATAGGTATTTGCCTAAAATGCAACATACAAAGTTGCAAAGTTTATAATTTGTGTAATTAATTGCTTCTCATTACAAAAAACTATAATACAAAAAGTGAAGATCGTCTGTAGTGAACGAGTTATCTATAAATATGCAGGTTTTTTACTAATAGACATCGAATTATCTATAATTAGAAACCATAAGGAATAGATGAATTGCAAAGGTCACATGTACTTGATATGGCTTATATTTAGATGTCATGACTTGAATGTTTTTGTTGGGTTCAGTCTTTTTGTCGAAAATAATTAGCACTCTTGATTTACAGATAAATTAAACACGCTATGCTATAATTACTCACTCATTCTAATATCTTGTACACTGTTTTGTCCATAATTTATCTATAATTAGATACGGCATATAATGCCCTATGCATTTCAGAAAATAGATGAAGATGTCATGTAACTGTTTTTAATTAGTTGTTTATAAAAAAGGTGATGGCTCTAGACCTTGCTAGTACACCTGAAATAATTAGCACTCATCATATACAGATAAATTAAATATGCCTGTGCAATAATTACTTAATCACACTAATATCTTCTTTCACTGCATAGTTCTTTTATACATAATTCTAACCCACCTTTTAGATAACTACTTAGTTAAAAATGGTATATAAACTGGAACCATCTAAGATACGATATCAATTTCTTAGTGGTAGCAGTCAAACTATTGAAGTAGAAAAAAATCAAATCTAAAATGGTAAGTTGAAAATTTTTCTACAAAATAATAATAAATGCAGTGGTGACAAATTTTGAACATAGATTGCTCGAAGCATCTAATATTATTACTTTTCTACTTTAAGTGCAGGGTCAAAGTTTTATAAAACTCTTCCGAAAACTTTTTCGAAGTTGATGCCATTCTGTTGAACGAGACCAACTTCAACTATACAGCCTACTTGGGTGAGTAGGCACCACGAGGATAGGAATTGGGAGTTAGAGGTATCGAATGAGAAAACGTCCACCTCGGACAGTGTCTGTTTTAAAAAGAAAGTTTTTATTCTAAGTACCTTACGACTAACCTAATTCTACCGTTAAAACTAGTTTGTTAATATAATTCATTATGTACATTAAATGATGCTGTAAGCGAAGTGAGATGACTTGTGCATTATGTACTCTGTACCTACTGCGATAGTTGGTATGGATTTACATTCGCTACATCACCCCCCCCCCCCCCCCCCTTCAGCTGGAAGCGCGTAATTCAAAACCAAACGAGTGAAGGAGAGGATCAGTACTTCGTTAAGAAAAAAAAAATAATAAAATAAAAAAAAATAAAAATAATATAAAAAATCTGCCAACAGTCTGGGCGCAACTTTATTATTTTATGGGTAGAAGTCCGAAACGTGTTTAATGATGAGATGCGGTGTAGGTTACTATGCGACTGACAACCTAAAAAATAACGTTCCAAATAGCCTCCTGGTTATTTCTTAGGTTGTCAGTCGCATAGTAACCTGCACCGCATCTCATCATTAAACACGTTTCGGAATTCTACCCATAAAATAATGAAGTTGCGCCCAGACTGTTGCCAGATTTTTTTTATTTATTTACGTATTTTTTATATCAATAGAATAATACATAGTAGTAAAAGCGAAGTCGATCACATTAAACCTAAGAGATTTTCGGAAAGTAGTAAGACATACACTTTTGTGGGGGCCAAAGTGTGCTACTACACTTTGAGCAGGTGCAAAGTGTGCTAGTCCCTAAGTAGTAAGACATACACTTTTGTGGGGGCCAAAGTGTGCTACTACACTTTGAGCAGGTGCAAAGTGTGCTAGTCCCTAAGTAGTAAGACATACACTTTTGTGGGGGCCAAAGTGTGCTACTACACTTTGAGCAGGTGCAAAGTGTGCTAGTCCCTAAGTAGTAAGACATACACTTTTGTGGGGGCCAAAGTGTGCTACTACACTTTGAGCAGGTGCAAAGTGTGCTAGTCCCTAAGTAGTAAGACATACACTTTTGTGGGGGCCAAAGTGTGCTACTACACTTTGAGCAGGTGCAAAGTGTGCTAGTCCCTAAGTAGTAAGACATACACTTTTGTGGGGGCCAAAGTGTGCTACTACACTTTGAGCAGGTGCAAAGTGTGCTAGTCCCTAAGTAGTAAGACATACACTTTTGTGGGGGCCAAAGTGTGCTACTACACTTTGAGCAGGTGCAAAGTGTGCTAGTCCCTAAGTAGTAAGACATACACTTTTGTTCTGAATTGTTGGGGGCCAAAGGGTGTGAGTTTTTGCTACGAGGTCCAAAGTGTGTGACTCCGGCGGCCGGCTTCTGTATGGGGAAAAAGGCTGAAAGTGTAGTGCGTTTGGCGTTTGAGAAGCTGAAAGTGTGTGGCTTGTGGGCTGGCTGCTTGGGCATGGAATCATGGGCCTGGGTTGTGGAACTGAGCCGATTGGCTGGGAGCTGGATTTGGTATGAGATGACGTGATCGATGTGAAGAGTTTGAGGGTTTTTAACAAAGAAAACACATGATAATAGATGTCATTTCGAGGTCTGGATGATAATATTCTCCAGTACTTTTAACTTCGACTTTTATACAAATTTACATGATGTGTTATGTTATGGGCGCCTGTCGTATCTTTTGCATTACGTTCGTATATGCAAGATTATTGCATATGATGAAATAACTGTGTCGCACGTTTTGTAAATTCGTATTAAGAAGACAAAAAAGGGTACTGCAGGTATCTTTGTACTTTATTGTTATTGCTGTTATCTGTGTACTTTATTTTGATTTCCGATATTCTTGAATGGGTTGCGCGGCACTTCAGCCAGACAGTCGGGAAAAAGTGTGTATTGTAGGTCTTCTTTAATCTTTAAGATGTAGATTGCGAAATTTTTGTGATAATTATTTCGATGCGTTGTGTAAATCGGATGAGTATGTGGTGTAGTATAATGAACCTAAATGTGGGCATTTCATGATATTGGAGGGAATGAAACAAATTCTCAGTTTTTATTTTTTATTGTTTTTATTGAAATGAAAGTTCATGCAGATAACATTATTCTAGTCACATAATTGATTTTCTTAATTAAAATAGGTTTTAGTAGTTCCTCCATTTGTAAAATCCTACGTCGAAACCTGAGTCGGTCTAACACATTTTTTTGCCAAATACTCTGCCTACTACTTCTATATGCATACTCCCAGGCAATCATGTATTTGACCGAAACATGATCGGAAAAGTGGACATGTTTATCGTCCGTAGATGACATCGTAGAGGTTGATGAATTCAATCGCCAGCAAAAATATCAGAATTAACAGAGCAAACACTTGCATTACAGTAGAAAGTGATGGAAGGCAGGATTTGTATGATTTTTTAATCGGCTTGTCATATGGTCCGCAAACGTCCTTACCGCTAACAAACACACAATCTGGAGACAGGCGTAAATGTTCAGCTTCTACATCAGTTGGTGAAGAAGATGCGCTCATTATCAGAGAACAGAAGAAACACTTGACGTAATCCTTCAGGTTGGTGTAAAAGAAGCCGCTTTTCACAAGTTTAAGCACTTTCCTCTCCTCTAGATCCAGATTCTTGAACGTTTTTAGACGATCGTATTCATGTCTTAAGTTCATCATGGCGACTGACAATCTGAATGTTACAGAACATCTTTTATATCAATCCAGGAGTTATGAGATGATGGGAAACCAAGCCATTTTACAAGCACGCGATCTTTTCTTCGTTTTAAAACCTTCTCTACGAGATATACATCGGGATGCTTGACCTTTGTCAATTCTGTCTCATAGAAGCCCCCCTGGATAATGTTGCCTTGATAATCCTCAATTGAATATGTCCGTGGCTGCGTTTTTCTTACTTGCTTTATCTTGAATATCTCTGTCGACCAGTTCGGTGTGTAGCCTTTTTCAAAGACATGTTTGTGCTTGCTTATTCGAACATGATTACCTATTTTATATTTAGGTTTTGAAATAACCTTAACTTTCCTATAGAAGGAAGACAATAAATGAATCTCGTTTGATGTTTTGACATCTATAGGCCTCATTTTAATAGTACGGTGTTTTGTCTTGTTGTACTTAATAAGTAGCTTAGGTAATATATCGACCCAGTGATAATTTCCCTTCATGCTGAATTCTTTCCACATGATATTTTTCAATGTTCGATTAAACCTCTCGACAATGGAGGCTTTCAACGCACTGAATGTAGAGTAATGGTTTATCTCATAATGTTTCATCATCTGACGAAATACTTTGTTAAAAAACTCTGTACCGTCATCGGTTTGTAAGTTTCTAGGCACACGTCTTTGTTTGAAAATTTTTTCCATAGCCTTTGCTACAACATCTGCACTCTTATTTTTAATGGGGAAAGCCCATGCATATTTAGAAAAGGTATCGATCACTGTCAAAAGAAACTTTAAACCTTGATTTTGAGATGAGAATGCACTCATGTCAACCAGATCCGCTTGCCATAAATCATCTATGCCCCTGATGGTAACCCGTCGACGAGTGAATCGTCTACGTGCGGGTCTGTGCAGTTCATTAACAACTTGTCGTCTACTCATCTTGCTAAAGCTATAAATATTCCTCACGGCATTATATAGAATATCGATATCAACTCAGAGACATGATACAATTTAGGCACCCGTTCACAATGATGATTGCAGGCCCTTCCGGGTGTGGTAAAACAACCTTTATAGAAAATCTTCTTACGAGCGGTGCAATGATTCATCCGCAGGTGAAAAAAATCATGTGGTGTAATGCGGAGCAGCATGCTATACCTGCATTGAAGTCACTAAAAAATATAGAGTACTTAAGCTCAATTCCTGAAGAATTCCCAAACGATTCTAATGAGCCAATATTAATAGTGCTGGATGATATGATGCTAAATGCGTTTTCAAGACAAGTATGCGAACTGTTTACAAAGGGTTCCCATCATCGCAATCTTTCTGTTATTTTAGTAACACAGAATGTATTTCATCAAGGGAAATTTTGTCGTGATATATCGCTAAATTGTAAATACATGGTGTGTTTCAAAAATCCCCGCGACAAAAGCCAATTTCATCATCTGGCTAAACAAATATATCCTGAAGACAGTTCCGAGCTTATGCGAATATATAAAGGAATTACGCAACGGCCACATAGTTATTTAATGGTCGACTTAACACAAGATATAAATGATATATTGAGATTTAGGACGGATATATTTAATAAAAATTTTTTAACGTGTTACTGTTCGACTGATAGTCTAAGAGAAGAGAATGGTGTGTCGAATGAAAAGATTGAAGGACAACAGGCATATGTTGTACGTGCTTAAAAACGCCAGTCCTTGTCTGAGGAAAGCTATATTAAAGTCAGCCGATCCGGAGGTGATTAAAACTCTTTGTGAGGTCACTCTGAATACATTAAACGGGAATCATTCGCCTCACCGGAAAATATATTCTCAGCTTTGTAAATATAAAAAGAGCATGCGCAAGTTGGTAGATGCTAAACAGTCTGTGCCACGACAGCGTAAAGTATTAATTCAAAACGGAGGATTTCTGCCAATACTCTTAGGAAGTGTTCTATCAGGAGTTATAGGATCGCTAATTGAAAAATATGCGTAGAGCCAATCATCTAAATAAAATGCTTCTGCTCCCCCCAGAAGTGTATGAAAATCTAAAAGATACGATTGAAGATACAAATAGTCAAAGTTTGTTTGATAAAGCTATTAACAAGATATTGAGAAGTAAGAATACTGACGATAAAAACAAATGGTATCAATACCGGAACGAGCTTATAAAATTTTTTAATACACGACGCGGGAATAACATCTTTCTAGATATAAAGTCAAAAACTAATCCACTCTTTGATCAGTCAAACCGACGGCGTTATAGAAATATGCGTGACAATACTACTCAAACGAAAATCAAATTTAGCGATGAAAAATCAACACAATCTTCACCTATGCGGGGAGAGGAGATATTTGAATCAATGATAGATTTAACCCCACCAAAAGAAGAAATGACATCCAGATTCAAGAGACGACTATCGGCAAGTGGTATTGCAAAAACTCTTAAGCCACCACCAAAATTCTTGAAAAGAGTGAATGTAAAGGGTTTTCCAATAAGGACTTGACAACTTTTTTTCAAAATAAAATGCAAACCATTTGAGATATTTCAAAAACTTTATTATCGGGTTGAAGTACAATCAAAACATTTATGAATGGAACTCGACTTCATTCATATGGCCACCGCGGGCACGTTTGCAGCGGTCGATTCGTTGGACCCAATTTTCGATGACTCGGCCACACATTTCGGCCGAAATGGCTGCTATTTCGTGTTCAATGTTGGCTCTGAGCTCTTCCAACGTCGTCGGCTTGTTGGCATAGACCAACGACTTGACGTGGCCCCAAAGAAAAAAGTCCAGAGGCGTTAAATCGCACGAACGAGGCGGCCAATCGACTGGTCCATTTCTTGAGATAACACGCTCATCAAACTTACTCTTCAATAAATCGATTGTAACGTGTGCTGTGTGGCTTGTGGCACCGTCCTGTTGAAACCACATGTTGTCCAAGTCCATATCTTCCAATTCGGGCCAAAAATAATCGGTAATCATGGCGCGATAACGATTACCATTCACAGTAACGTGACGATCATTATCGTCGACGAAAAAATATGGCCCTATGACGCCGCCAGCATGCAAACCGCACCAAACAGTTATTTTTTGTGGATGAAGTGGTCTTTCATGAAGCACATGTGGATTTTCACCGGACCAATAACGCATATTTTGCTTATTGACGAACCCACTGAGCCAAAAATGAGCTTCGTCACTGAAGATGATTTTGCGATGAAATTGATCATCTTGGCGCATCTTTTCCAGAGCCCAATCGGAGAACGTACGTCGCTTCAAATGGTCCATCGGCTTCAATTCTTGAGTCAGCTTGATCTTGTATGGGTGTAAACCAAGATCCTTACGCAAAATTCGCCATTACGTGGTCTGGGCGATGCCCAACACTTGAGAACGCCGTGGAATTGACTGATTTGGATCATTTGCTACGGACGTTTCAACGGCAGCGATATTTTCGATACTTCGACCAACCCGTTGTCTCACTGGCACGGCAACATCACACAACGAATATGTAGACTCAAATTTTTGCACTAAACTTGTTACTGCCTGTCTACTAGGGCGAGAATTACGACCGAAAATCGGAGTTAACGCTCTTAAAGTAGCGGTCACCGACTCCGAATTTCTGTAGTAAATTTTTATAATTTGCAGACGTTGTTCCTTCGTGTACTTTACCATGATAAAAATGTTAAGTTTACTGAATAAATTGACAGTGACAGTTCGATGATTAGTGAAAGGGTGCGTTCACAAATTGAATTCAAAGTTGTCAAGTCCCTATTGGAAAACCCTTTAGAAGATCATGCGCCGGAAAAAGATTATAAGGTGATAACTGGTGATGATGGAATAACTCAATATACAGTTCCGTTTGACATGAGTGTTGACGAGCTGGATGAGGTTTTCAATAAATATGATAGGGAGAGCGGTAATACTGGAGCCGATGTGCTAGTTGAAGATACAGCACATGGTGAAGAAAGTCCACAGGCTGAAGAAATCTTAAAGATGGAAACCCAGCCTATATTAGGACGTGCGGCGATTAACCTTCCCATTAGACGAGTTGCTAGACAGAGTGAAAGGCTTAGGAATAAGTCAGAGAGTAGTACGAACAGGCCTAAACCGAATTGGGATAGACTTTAAAATGCCTATGACAATAACAGATAAAGAGTTCTACATATGCCTGCTAAGCAACAGTTCTCTAGATACTTATCCGGAAAATACCCTATCCTCATTTGAGAATATACTACCCAGTACATGCAAGTTTGGCAGCGATTGGAGTGTTGGAATAACTGAAATCGCATTACCAAGACGAAAAATAGAGAAGAGTGTATCGGTTAGTCGGCCTAAACGTTCCACCCGATATAAAGATGAAGAAGGTGGACAGAGAAATAAGCGTTTTCGTCGCTCAGACAAATCGGAAAAGAAATCAGATCCTCATTCCAGAGAAATAAGGGTTTCATTATGGGGGCCTGATAACACGAAATTAATTTGGTCTGATATCGATTTACAAAAGTTGTGCTATGCGGGCAACGATATTAATTTCTCGACGTTCTTAACATCATTTTTAACGGCGTTCCAGCCTAAATACAAAAAACCATACATGACATATATTAAACAGGATATTTACAGACGTATTAAAAATGATAAGGACAGTGGGGATATCCCTGATAATAGTGAAAAAAAAATAGCCGGAGAGTTTTGTTTACATATTTACCAATGGGAGAAAGTTGCGGTAAAGGTTTATTTGGAGATGGGTACACATTTCAGATCATGGGTAACCTTTTTTAATTACATAATCGGACAGATTCCGAGATCGCGCAGAAAACACGATGCATTACTAGAAATGCTTGATGATTTTATATTGCCTGAGGTACCAGGAGATCGTCATAAAGTTCCACCCCCAACATCTCATACATTTCATCTAAAAGATCACGGTGTGGTGCTTAAACTGAAACTACCGATTACATATTCGATTAACGTTTCAGACTTCATTGCTTTATTATTGAGTGGTATAGAATACGATAAGGATATCCTTACGGAAAAGGCTAAATCTTTACACATATCCGAAGATATGGCAAAAAAGCAGATATTTAACGATGTGCTGACGTCAATTCGACAATCAATAAAAGATGCCGCGAAAGAAGTAGCCGCAGATATATTACCTGACACTTGGGTTACGTTAGAAGGAACAGCTCTAAAAATACCTTATAGAGAAGCTGACGGCACTACAGACACAACATCGGTAACCGTTGATCTGAGTACAACCGACAAAATTGGTGACTTCTTCGTAGAGACATTTTTAAAAACACCAGTTGATAAACGTGATCCAGAATTGATTGACGAGACAATAAAGGAATCAAAAGCAATTACGACTATTATCAAGGAAAAGGGAACACCTAGTCCTGAAGCAGAAAAGGCAACCCCCCCTATAACATCTGATTCTGAGACACGAAAGCTAATTCCTCCGAAAACATCTGATCGCGAGGCAGATGAGGCACCCTTGCCGAAAAGATCTTACAGAGCTACAGACGAATGTAACGAATTCAACTTAATTCATGTTTACACGGATATTATTAGACCTAGAATTATAGGATGCAAATTGGTGCGGAATCTTCGAGTGATCCCTCTTGAAGAGTGTGACAGTGTTTTCAGATTTGATCACGTAGAGTACTGTCCACTGGAGAAGACCTTTATCGAAAGCATCTCTATAAAAATTACAGACCAGCAAGGTAAATTAGTTAACTTTGAATCGTCTTTTACGCCTACCTATATAATGCTCCACTTCAGACGGATATAAGAAAGCTATAAATATTCACATACTACAGATAGCTGCATAGTGCTAATACACATTTTATGTGGCATGCTTGTTTAATGAGATGAATGCGCACTACACACGGTATTACCTTATACAGAGTGGGGGTAAGTTATCCGATATAGGAGAACTGTATCGATCGCCTCTTGTGTACCAGCGTGGGAGAGGAATCGGAAGTTTTTTTAGCGGCCTGATACGCTATTTACAACCGATATTTTCATCAGGAGCAAAGGCTGTAGGAAAACAGGTTATTAACACAGGAAAGTCAATCTTTCAAGAAGTCGGGAGTAAGCCTATCAAGCAGATTTTGAAGGAGCAGGGAAAAACTGCACTACATGAGCTAGCTCAAAAAGGTATAAATAAAATGTTTGATGCTATGGACGGCAGAGGGAATCGAATGCCTATAAAAAGAGTTAATCCGTACACAAGCATGCAGACAAGAAGTTCAGCTAAACGCAAAAGACGTACTAAAGTAAGGAAATCGTCGTCTTCGATCAGAAAAAAGAAAACTGTGAAAAAGCGTCGTAATTTGAAAAAACGTGTGTTGGATATATTTGATAGATAATTCGATGGCGATGCTTAAAGAATGTATGAATTCTGAATTGGACCTTTTTGCCTCACTACCAGTTCAGAGTAATATTTTAAAAACTGAAGAAGTTGCTTACAAACCTATAGCATCCCTAGATAACTCTTCCGTACTAGAGTTTGTTTCTCTCGGCCACGGCGACACATATCGTGATTTATCCAGCATCTACTTACGGTTAAAAGTACAACTCATTAAATTTAAAGATGGCAAGGAAGAAACCTTCACTGAGAAAGATACTGGAGGTGATCCATTCGGCGTAGTTAACAATTTGATGCACTCCTTATTCAAACAATGTACAGTGCAGTTAAATGGCAAGAATATAGCTCAAACTGACAATAACTACCATTATAGGTCCTATATTGAAAATTTGCTAAATTATGGAAAGGATGCCGCATCCACTCACCTAGAATCAGTGTGCTGGTTTCTGGATGAAGGTGAAATGGAGATGATTGCAGGAGGAAGGGGTGGAATAAGTAAAGACAATGAAGGTTATCTTAAGAGAGTCTCGATGTTTGAAAAAGGCGCCATAGTGGAACTGATGGGAACGATCCATAGCGATCTGCTTAATCAGGATAAACTATTAATAAATGGCGTTGATTTGCGCTTAATACTTTCATTGGAGAAGCCCGAATTCTATCTTTATTCTAAGGTAGATGATCTTAATCCACGCATTAAAATACTAGAAGCAACAATGTTTATGAATCATGTAACCGTCAACCCAGGAATACTATTAGCACATGAGAATGTACTTCAGCGCTCAAATACCATGTATCCGTACAAACGAGTCGAGGTGAAAACATACACACTTCCTGCTAACACTTTTACGCTATCTCTGGATAACGTAGTGATCGGCCAAATACCGAATTTGCTGGTTTTTGCCATGGTTGATAACGACTCATACAATGGAAATCGTACGAAGAATCCGTATAACTTCAAACATAACAACATAACAAACTTCAACTTGTCAGTAAATGGTGTTCAAGTTCCAAATCAGCCTCTGGAATTTGATTATTCAAAAGCTAATCCTTTAAGTACTAGAGGATATCTCACCCTCTTCAAAGGCACCGGAATAAATTACTTCGATAAAGGTCATCAGATATCGAAAAAATTCTTCGACGATGGGTGCTTCATGTTAGCCTTTGATTTAACAGCGAATAACTCATACAACTCAGGTTGTGGCAACCTGTTAAACCAAGGAGTGGTGCGAATTGAAGGTCGATTCAAGGAGTCTCTAAAGAACAGTGTCAGCTGCATTGTATACACAGAATATGACAGTAATATCGAGATAGATAAGAACCGAAATGTATACACAAGTTTCTAAAAAAGTATATATACAGCTTGATAAGGGGTGTATTAGCATAGTATCCAACTAGGTACAAAAAGGAAAACATGACAAATTGCCTGGTAAATGTTGAGTATCTATCAGAAGGCCATTTAACCTTCTTTAAGAAAATATCACTTACAGGTTTCGGGGCACAGAATAAGCTCTACTCAAAAGAAATTATATATAAATATCCAACGTCTTTGGCAACTTCTACAGATCAGACAGGAGTATGTGGAAACTTAGAGCTCAAACGCCTAGATGAAGAACTTATCAGAACACTGGCAAAATTTTCAACAGTTTTTGCTAATGGTGAATCATCAAAAGAATTCTTACAAAGTTACGTGACTTCTCATACACAGATCATAAACCTTGAAAACTTAATTTCAAAAGCCCAGGAATGAACACGATTGAACTTGCCCAGATTCTGAAAACAAATAGCGTCACTAGAAACTTGTTCAAGGGCGTCTTCCCATGTGATCATCTGCCCAGTAAAATAAAAAGACCCGCATACGTTATAGCGAACACTGACCCTTCTCATAAAAGTGGCACGCATTGGATTGCTTTCTATCTACCCAGGAACGGACCTGTAGAATACTTCGACTCTTTTGGAAGATATCCGACAAATAAATACTTTAAAAAATTTTTACATGGCAACTCAGAAATGTTTATAAATAGTAAAAAGAGAATACAGGGTCTGTTTTCATCGACCTGTGGTAAATACTGTTGTGTATACGTATATTCCCGCTGCAAGGGGAAGAGTCTAAAGTTTTTTCTTAAACAGTTCTCATCAAAAGAATTTTCACATAATGACGCTAAGATCGTTAATTTATACCATCATATATTTTCATCGGATACTACGCAGAACGGAGGGATTTGTCACAACCAGTATTGTAAATCAGAGGCTGAGAGTATAAAAGCAGCAGGTTGAAACAGTCGTGTTTCAGTTTTTATTGTGAAATCTTCAGTTCAATATGTCTACGATTCCTACAAAAAAAGTGCGTTCCGCGGATCTTACAAAAAAAGTGCGTGCCGCGGATCTTGGGATCCCTTTCAAAGGAAAAAAATCAGCACCCTCCGACAAAAAAGTTAATGAGAAGATTAGCAAAAAGAAAAGATCAGAGGTTCCGGGTGAAAACGCTCTACTAAACTACACCTACTATCTGGATGGCTGCCAGAACCGGAAAATTGTGCTCGGATTCGATCCATTCACGTTTGAGGCAAAAATAATCTTCAGTCACCATGGGCGTTTCCCTGTGTCAACAAACTACTTCGGATGGCTATCAGTATACAACCATCTCGCCCAGTTGAAGAATAAGGTTGAGATGCAGCCGGGTAATCAGCTTGGATTACTAGAAGAGTACAGAATACCTGTAGGAGAAGGCAGCATTAAATTGAAACATCTCGAACTGTGCTGTTTGTTTGAAATGATGGATTTCTTTAATATCGTTATGTTTCATAACAACAGCGCTCATGAAAGTGTGAGGGAGTATTTCAACCAATACACGACTAGATGCAAGGCGAAGGATGTGCTAAAATTATCCAATGACGACTTTTTTATACCATCACGAAGTTCATATGTACATTTAAACTATTCTAGACTTTTTTATGAAATCCCCTGGCTTTGCAGTGCCAATATTCTGTTCAATATAACAATCGGTTAATAAAAATTTTTTAAGAAAAAAAGCTTCTTGTTTTTTATTTTTATATGTAAACTTTATTCATTAGCATAAAAATATAAATGTTTACACAATTTTGTACCGCACAGCGTCTAGGTTGGACTTCATTATGGCTTTTACAGATGGTCTGGAACTGCTGAAGATCAGTTAATTTCGGAATGGCAAGCTGTATTATTTCGGCATCTGGCAAGTATCTTCTGATGAAGTTCTCTTTCACAATGCCCTTTACGTATATAATGGAGTCCGTAAAGTCTTTCAGGATATCAGGTAGAGTGTTATAATATGCCTCGCCATCATTCCAGTGTAGACCGTTGATATTCTCTCGTTCATACTTCTGTTGCTGATCTGCTTTTACGCTCAATTCCTGATAGGGATGCGGAGGTAAGAAGTGATAGAGCGCTGGGCATAACGTACCAAAAGGTAGTATGGCAAGCTCTTTTGCAAAATACTGACCAGAATTCCCTGTGACAAACTGGATATCTAAAATAAATCTACTCATGTTGCCTGTAAGACACAATGTCGTTAAGTGAAAGACGATTTGTTTATGCCCATTTTATATATTTTCCAAAATATCATTCTACAACTTATGTCTAATTATATATTTCAAATTAGCATAATTTATACTAGCACGCATTCTTAAAGTAAAATCTTAATATTAAGCATGCTAACTTATATCTAAATATATATTTCAAATTTTATACTAGTGTGTATTCTTAAAGTAAAATCTTAATATTTAGCTTGCTAGCTTAATTTTTTTAAAACCATAAGGGTATGAACAATGATCTTCAACGACAACCCTTTTATTAAAAGTGAATTGCAGGTGTTTCTTTTCCACGGTGCTAATAACAGTCCCAGGATGCTTACGCTTGATCTTTCGCTCATTCGTTACACAAACAGCGTCGCCCCCATTGGTACCCAAAACCATAGATTTCAGACATTTGAAATTCACCTTTTTGGAATTTATATAATTGAGCGTTATCCCTTTACACTTTGTAACATACTCGACCTGATCCCCTATTTCGATTTTTAGACTGTAAGTTTTAGGACCGGTACTTACATATTCTGAAATAATTGCATCAGGACCAAAGCTTTCAATTTCGTTTGTTAAATCCCCCAGAAAGTTTGAAATTGTAAAGGGGATAGAAGATGTCTTATCATCTACAAAAACCATACTATCAGTATCACAATAAAGTATCTTTGTACCGACCTTTTCTAATGTCTCGTAGAGCTTAAGTCTGGCGAACGCTGTCGTATAGGCTGCTATTGGTGTGTTTACATGTGGCAACATATTTAAATTCTCTTCTATATTTCTCCATGTATTCCACAGGATGTCTTGAGATATTGGTAAGAACGAGCAGATTTCTATACCCGGAGCGTGTAAAAAATCGTTAAAGTCTTTGAAATTGTCTACCACTTTTGTGTTGGTACGGTTTTCTCTCTGAGCGAATTTACCCCAAAAAGAATTTAGACAGATTTTTGCGGTGTTACGCCTACCCGAATTCGTCTGGATTTCATTTTTGTCCAAGACAATGTCCTCCTTTATCTGATATGACTTTATAAAATCATCTTTTTCCGCATCTGTCGTACATTCGCTCCCCCAACCGCTAGCCTCCTGTTTAATCTTTAGAAATGTGTTTACGTATTCCGTAAATAAACCTCCTGTCTTTGTAACGGGGTCGTATACAGTATGATTATATTTCCAAACCTCATGCACGATTTTAATCTCATAACCTTTCTTTACAGCTAAGGCTACTTCGGGTATAACCCATGTACCAGTAATTTCCCGGTCACCATCATTATGTTGACATCTTGTTACTCTATTTTTAGATGCGCAAGTTCTACAAAGTGCAAAATACAGTTTAAGGTTATTTTTGAAAGGTAATACAGGCAGGAATAAATCATTTGGCGGCAATATGGTACAGGTAATAAAACCGTGCATTGATAGTATTTCTGATTTTGTAGGCAGGTTCTCGTTCCTGTATATTTCCGGATGACCAATGGGGTATGGTGCATATTTATTAATGTACGGATACAGACTTGTAAAGTCCAAATATCTAATTAATTCATTCTCTCTAGTTTTATGATATAGTCTAAACACCTCAGTACGACCTCCAAAAATAGCATCACGAGGGTTCAGGGGTGCCTTGATATTTATAGTAAGTTGTTCTAACTTCTTTTTCTCTTCGGGATTTGCCTTTAAGAAATTGTTGAACACACATTCCCAGATATGTATTAACTTATACCCACTACGTCTAATCATTTCCATTCTTCTAAGTGTAGCCTCATTCCTTTGCGCTAAATTTTCGCGGCCACCTGTATTAGTATATACATCCTGCACTCTGTAACAGGTTGTACAACCATGGTGAAAGCATCCAAAGAATTCGTAAACAGTGTTTGTCTTTGGATTGAAGCCATCTACATACATGCCGCCTTTCTCTAACTTCACCTCGCCCTTATTGTTAGCCGATAAAATCTCGTCCTGTATTTTGCACGACTCCCAAGCAAGCCATTTAGAGGCGATTAGCGATTGATTTTGAGATTTATAGTATCCATTTTTAGGCATTATGCCTATAGTATTCGCCTTCAGATAGTTTTTTCGAAAAACAAGCATACATGCTGAGGCTATAGTTAAGGCTTCTGTAAAAGGATTTACATTAGTAATGCTTAAAAATTCTCTCATGAATCGAAGGCATCCCAACCGCAAGATATTGACATCACTCACACAGTATCTCAGTAACTCCTTTCTGTTATCAAAGGTCCCTGTAGCATTTGTGTTATACCACTTAAAGAACTTGTCTTTTTCTGCCCCCCGCATTGTAGTATAGCCATATAATGCAGGTGTTGGGTATGCACCTACATAGTCAATATTTTCCATTGTATTAAAGAAAAACGGATAATAACCCTTTACATGATCTTTAATTTCAAAAACCTTAGGAAAATGTGATAGCGGGAATGCCAAATAATTTAATGAGTCTATAAAAGATACCCTTCCGCAGGTTAGCTTCATTATCTTAGTGCCATTCATTATAGGTTCGATTTTCATCTTTCTGCTCATTAACTCAGAAATTATAAAATGACAATCATAGCCTTGCGAATTGTGAGCTATACAATAAACGTTTGAAATAGAAACTCGAGTTCTGAAACAGTAATTTAAAAACTCTGCTACGACGCTCTTATTCTCGTGATATTGAAAAATATGCTCCCTCACACCACAAACACTGCATTCCTCCCTTATGTCAGGATTTTCATAGCAGTTATAGCAGACCTGCTGTGCAACAATCAAGTTGACAATATGGAGGAAGGAGTTATCATCGTAGGAAGTATCCTGAGTACTTTCACAATCAAAGAATATTATCATAAATCTATTATCAATCCCTTTCTTCGGAGGTTTAATATAACAGAGATGATCTGACGGCACAATTTTCCAGCAAATTTGGCATAGGAATTCGTTGCATGTGTGACTACCATCTCGTCTTCTATCGATAACTATGAACTTGCCGCACTGATCGCATATTCTGAGACTTTCACACACGTTCTTTTTCTCATATTTATTTCTTAAATGATTCTCAAAACAATTGTCGCCTCTGAACACACGATTACATTCTTTGCATTCCCTAACTTCTTCTACAAACAGACATGGCGGAGAGGATAGACAGTATGTACATTTTTCAGCACATTTATGTTGCTTCACGTACAATGTCCTATCACAAAGAGTGCATGCATACGGTCTGTTGAAAAAACCGGTAAGTGACTTTATCACATAAAAGTGCTCCAACTCTTTCGAATAGTAGAAGTATAATTTTTTTAGGGAGTTGTGCTCGTACGAGGGCCTAAACATAAAAGATTCTGGCTTTTTCATATCATTAAAAACGACAATTTGATACTCCCTCAAAATTTTTTGAAATTTGTAAAGATCTGCCTAAATACACCCTTTCTTACCCACCACAACCTTTGCTTCTTTACATAACTTCTTCGTCAATCTATCTAGAGTTTTAACAATCGAGACTTGACTTTTTCCCTTGATTCTTCCCGAGATCATCTCAATAGCATAACATAAGCTTCGTGGGAGACAATTAAAATCACCGTCCTTACCAACATCCACCACACTATACTTCCTAGCCAGAATCTCCCTTTCTGTGGAATTCACGGCATCCACCCTCCCCCCGATGAAGGGGAAATTTATAATATCCGCTTTTATTTGCATAGCCCCATCTGAGAGAAAAGTGCTGTTGGACTGATTGACATTAGAAATAAGTTGAATAATGGTAGCCCCACTCACCTCACTTACAGGTCTTAAACTACACCAAATGGGCTTGACGTCAGGATAATCTTGAGGTTCAATCGATAAACTAATTTTACTTCCTTGTACTGAACCGGCGACTAACTCTTTTACCACCCTATCAAACATCTTCTCCAGCTCTTTGACAGGGTCTTCAACGTTCTCTCTGAAATCCTTTAGTCTGAAGACCATCTTAACACCCTCGAGATTAAACTTTTTAAAAAAGGTCTTTTGTTTAGATAAAATCTCTATTTCACTATCTGACCCTCCGCCAGTTTGGTTTAAACCATTTTCCTGATTCTCTTCGTGCATATTTTCAAAAAATGCGCCTGATCTGTTGGCAATCGATCTCTCGCAAACAAGGCTATTTTGATCTATCTGTTCCAAAGGTGTGCTATTAGTACCCCCCGCATTTTTGAGAGAAGAAACAACTTCTTTTAAACCCCCATCCGTAAAGGGAACACCATGTTCCGAAGGCGTGTTATTAGCTCCCCCCGCATTTTTGATAAAAGAAACATCTTCTTTCAATCCTCCATCCGTAAAGGGAACACCATGTTCCGAAGGCGTGTTATTAGCTCCCCCCGCATTTTTGAGAAAAAAAAGAGCTTCTTTCATTCCTCCATCCGTAAAGGGAACACCATGTTCCGAAGGCGTGTTATTAGCTCCCCCCGCATTTTTGAGAAAAGAAAGAGCTTCTTTCATTCCTCCATCCGTAAAGGGAACACCATGCAATTCTGAGAAGCTGGTTAACAGCTCTAAGAACCGGTATTTTTCCGGCAGTTCGAAATATATTTTTTTTTCTTTAAGATCCTTAACTAAGATACTTAAACTAGACAGAAATATATTATATCCTAGACTTAAGGAGCTACTTAAATAATTTATCGCACTTACACTATCCATCTTATTTTATTATCTATTAGTGTACTAAGTATAGTATATAGGCGGGTTCTGGATACAAGGGACTTGCACTCAACTGAAAAGGATTATTAATGAAGTTGTATGGCACTGATAAGGAATTGATAAGATGTAAGTCCAGACTGCATATTTTTGTAGGATAACAAGATCGCATTATTAATTTTTTAAAATTATTATCTTAATAATGTACTAATGTAAATATATATCTTTAACTTTTTTCTTGTATTACACATCCCTTTAACGGGTTACAAATTTTGCACGGTGCAGCATGCCAACTTAAACTAATTGGAGCGATCCTCAATCCTCTCCTCCTCCTCGACGCCTTGCTTGCAGGCCTGATGGCAGACGGTCCCGGCTTCAAATTATCCCGAACTGCATCAGAAGTGAAATGCGCTTTCCTCAACACCGTGCTTGCAGGCCTGATGGCAGACGGTCCCAGCTTCAAATTATCCCGAACTGCATCAGAAGCGAAATGCGCTTTCCTCAACACCGTGCTTGCAGGCCTGATGGCAGACGGTCCCGGCTTCAAATTATCCCGAACTGCATCAGAAGCGAAATGCGCTTTCCTCAACACCGTGCTTGCAGGCCTGATGGCAGACGGTCCCGGCTTCAAATTATCCCGAACTGCATCAGAAGCGAAATGCGCTTTCCTCAACACCGTGCTTGCAGGCCTGATGGCAGACGGTCCCGGCTTCAAATTATCCCGAACTGCATCAGAAGCGAAATGCGCTTTCCTCAACACCGTGCTTGCAGGCCTGATGGCAGACGGTCCCGGCTTCAAATTATCCCAAACTGCATCAGAAGCGAAATGCGCCTGTTTTTTTCCCTCAAGCACCTCCGATATTCTTCTGATATCGTTGCATATTCTTAGAAGGGCCGTATGCACTTCTATTTCTCCCTGCAAACTGAAAATTTTTCTATTAAGATTTAAAGGTTGAGATTAATTTTATTTCAAAAACAAGCCTTACCTGACCATAAAATTGGTTATCACTTTGAGCTGCTCTTAATACCTCAGGGTACAAGTCCGGATGCTAATGTTCTCTAGCCTCCTGAAACTCCGACTTTTATACCGATTCTCAAGGCTATTTCGCATATTATCCAGTGCAATCTTTCTAACAGGTCATTATACCTCACACATTAATTATTCAAGCTAGTATGCTATACTTGCCAAGAAAAGGATTATTTTCTACAGAAGTACATTATCCGCCATGCGCATGTAGCCTACGCATGTCTCAAGCTAATAAATTTTCTATTTATAACACCACTCGCCCGTTTAGAATGAAAAGTGCATACTTAACTAGGCCTTTACCTATTTTGTGGCAAACGTTAGACTCTCTGATTTATATGGCAAGAATGACAAACTGATCATTATTCGTTTTGGTTATTATACCATTATACCATCCAACCATCTAACTAGATAATACAGAACTCAGGAGAACGCATATTTAGCACGGTCTTTTAGCAACTTTGTTGCAAATGTTAGACTCTCTGATTTATAGGGAAAGAATGATAGTCTGATTATTTCTTTTCCTCTTACCATCAGTCCAAAGATATATGGGTCTCGACTTTTCAGTTCATTACCTCGTATTGTGTAATCCCAATTCTTGACTATTTTACCTATCTTCCGCCGGGTATATAAGTCGGAGCTCCTCGTGAGGAAAATCATAATCTCCTTACAGGTCTGATAGTCAAATATGGTAAGTTTCATATTATCCGTTTTACTTTTTTGCCAATAACTTTATTTTTGTAATTTTTTTCAGAATACTTTCGAATTATTAGCTTCCGCTGTTGGGGGTGATGGGGACTCTATGATTCCCACTAGCTCCCTCGAGATCGGGAAGGAATATCTCATTAAACTGTTTCGGCTGGTGAAGACGAAATACGGTGTAAGGCTGGCACTCCATTTCGACGAAGGCATCTTCTGCTTCTTACCACCCCGATTTTCGGAAAGGGTGAAGACACAACGCCAGATAGATGAACTGAACCAATCTTCAGATCAGTACTTCGTCTTCGATGGTATAGATGAAACACGCGGTGGGTTTCTAAAAGTACGTTTTTGGAAAAAATAAACTCATGCATATAAATAAAGAATGAAATGACATCTATTATCATGTGTTTTCTTTGTTAAAAACCCTCAAACTCTTCACATCGATCACGTCATCTCATACCAAATCCAGCTCCCAGCCAATCGGCTCAGTTCCACAACCCAGGCCCATGATTCCATGCCCAAGCAGCCAGCCCACAAGCCACACACTTTCAGCTTCTCAAACGCCAAACGCACTACACTTTCAGCCTTTTTCCCCATACAGAAGCCGGCCGCCGGAGTCACACACTTTGGACCTCGTAGCAAAAACTCACACCCTTTGGCCCCCAACAATTCAGAACAAAAGTGTATGTCTTACTACTTAGGGACTAGCACACTTTGCACCTGCTCAAAGTGTAGTAGCACACTTTGGCCCCCACAAAAGTGTATGTCTTACTACTTAGGGACTAGCACACTTTGCACCTGCTCAAAGTGTAGTAGCACACTTTGGCCCCCACAAAAGTGTATGTCTTACTACTTCGGAATCAGTGAAATCTTGAACAATACCCACAGGGGATTTAATAGAGAAAAATACTTAAATCGGGTTTTTCCCCGACTACGTTTAAAGCTTATATAGAAGTAAAAGTGAATTCCAAATCTCAATATACCTTAGGAATATATAAGAATTCGTGAATATGTACACAACCACTTTACACCCCCTTAGGGGTTGGATATCGAACAATTTTGAAGACAGTTACTAGGCGCTTATATTATTAGCCCGCAGAAGTAAAATTGCTTTGATAGCTCGACATGTCTAAAAGTTTTAACGAAGTTTGTGAAAATGTGGATTCACGGACACTCTTTTTACTCAACCTCTGAATGCCAATAAAAATCTGAACTTTTTTTTGCTTCAATTACTCTAATAGTACATCTACATATACGTACTAAGTTTCAACTTTCTAGCAAAAGCCGTTTTTGAGATATAAAAAACCACCCCTATCAAAATTTTTATTTTTCTAGGATGTCTCCATAGTGGCTCTATATAAACTTAAATTGTTAGCATTATATTGATTATGGTTTTCGAGAAATAAAAATCAGAATGTTTTCCTTTCTACCCCCTTTCACCATCATCCCCTACACCCACACCACCAAAATTTTTTTCCCTACTAGAAATTTACCGACCCCAACTCCTCTTTCAAGATCATATCTAATACGGTTTCTGAGATATAAAAATTACATTTTTTGAAATATTGCAGAAACAAAATTTTATTTTCCTGGTGTAATTGGTTCGGAAGATATTGTAATCCAAAGTTTTTCACCCCCCAACCCTACACCCCACCACCCCCTTTAAAAATTTTAGCCCTTGTCTAATCTTGAAGTATCCCTAACAACAACAACAAAAAAGTTTCAATCTTCTGACATGAATTGTTCAGGAGATATCGATTTTAGAATGTTTCAATCCCGTCTTTCATGCGTTAAAGACTCATTGTTTTCCCCCTCACTTCCACACCCCTTAACCAATATCAACCATTTTTTTGCAATTGAGTCTATTGTCATAGTACTACATAAGTTCCAAGTTTCAGCCTCCTAGCATAAGTGGTTCCTGAGATCTAGAAACCAAAATTTTTCGTCTAAATCGCTCCCCTCTCCTCTCCCCTTGTACCCCCACCCCTCGAAAATATACCAGTCTTAGGGATTCTCCCAGTCTACCCACCATAAAAATTTCAATTTAATATATCAACGGGTTTGCGAGCTACGCGCCTTCAAACGATTTTGCGTACGGCGTACGGCGGACGGCGTACGGCGTACGGCGTCTACGGCGGACAGACGAACATTTTTTTTTTGTCTAAAGAGACAGACGTGTTTTTGTTATTCATTTCTATCGTGTAATATTTTCGGTACCTTCGTATTACCTTGAATGGACCAGCGTATGGTGGTAATAGACCTGGTTTGATGCCTTCGATTCTGACGAAGACGTGTTCACAATCGGACAGGCCTTTTGGCACATATGAGACAGACTTCGACTTTCGAGTTTCTGTTGGAATTAATTCGCTCATTCGGCTCCGTAGTTTAGTAATAAAGGAAGACGGTTCCGAACTCTTGACCATATTTTGAGTAGTTAAGAACTCGGAAGGTAATGTCAGTGTTTGGTCGTAAACTAATTCTGCTGGAGAGCACTTTAAGTCCTCCTTGTAAGAGGCGCGGATTCCTAATAGAACCAATGGCAGGTCCTCGCTCCAGTTACCATTACTTTCGCGACTTTTTAGTGACTCCTCGAGTTGCCTGTGAAATCGCTCCCTTAATCTATTGGAGGCGAAGTGGTATGGTGTTGTGTGAATCCTGTAAGCTGCCTAGTAAGGCTGTCAATTCACTAAATAATTTGGACTCGAATTGCGTGCCCTGGTCGGTTGTGATTCTTAGAGGTACGCCAAATCTGGAGATATATTCTCTGAAAAATATTCTGGCCACCGTGTTGGCTGTTATGTTCCGCAGAGGGTAAGCTTCCGGCCACTTAGTAAAACGGTCTACAATTGTCAAGACGTATGAGTATCCGTTTGAAATAGGTAGCGGTCCGACTAGGTCCATGTGTATGTGCTCGAATCTAACCTTCGGTAGCTCAAGATTTCCCACCGGGGTTTTCGTGTGTCGGAGTATCTTGGACTTTTGGCACGGCTGACATGTCTTGGTCCACTCCTTTATATCATTACGCATTTTGGGCCAAAAGTACCTTTCGGTTATCATCTTTCTTGTGCTTCGGATTCCGGGGTGTGACATTGTATGTAGGGAGTTAAACACTGAGCGTAGCAGCGTTTCGGGCACGTAGGTTCTCACCTTATCGTTGGCAACGTCGCACCATAAGGGTTGATCCAGTGTTGGAAAATGCTTTCTTTCCAATTTGAAAAAGGATTTTTCGGTTTTCTCTGATGGTGACAATAGCTTCTGGATATTCTCATCGGCTTTTTGAGCATTGTACAGGTTCTCCAAATTTAGTTTGGGGATGTCAGACGCACAAACTTCGTCATCGGTGGTACGCGATAAGCAATCTGCGACCACGTTATTGTTACCTTTTACAAATTGGATATAGTGTGTGAACTGGCCAATAAAGTCTAAATGTCGAATTTGTCTCGGACTCCTCTCCGTTTTAGTATGTAGAGCATGAGTCAATGGTTTATGATCTGTAAAAACTTTGAATGAACGGCCTTCCAAATGGTAACGAAAATGCTTGATAGAGAGATATATCGCTAAAAGCTCCCTGTCGAACGCCGAGTACTTTTGCTCGGCGTGACTAAATTTTTTGGAGTTAAAAGCGAGTGGTTCCCAGGTTGTTCTATTGAATTGTTCTAATACACTACCAATTGCGAGGTTCGATGCGTCTGTAGTAAGTTTTAATTCCGGATTCTCTAGAGGGTGCATTAGTAAGGTCGAAGTGGCCTGTGACCACAAAACTTCCTTGCTTTTTCCTTTTTTGTTACCCATTGTTTTAATATGACTATGTATAGGTGCCAGAAGGAATGCCATTCTCGGGATAAAGCGGTGGTAGTAGTTCACCATACCGAGGAACCTTTGTACCTGTTTCATAGTAGTGGGCTTTGGAAAGTCTTTTATACATCTAACACGGTCATCTCATGGTTGAATGCCGTGACCGTTGATTTTATGCCCTAAAAAATCTAGTTCACTAACTCCGAATACGCATTTTGTGGGTTTTATGTTTAGACCGAATTCAGTGAGTTTTTCAAACAGCTTTGTTAAGTGTTGCAAATGCTCTTAGTCGTTCTTGCTCATTACCAAAATGTCGTCAATATAAACGAAGACGAAGTCTAGGTTATTGACAACTTCGTTCATAAAGCGTTGGAATGTTTGAGCAGCGTTTCGCAACCCGAAAGGCATGCGGGTAAACTCAAACATTCCGAACGGCGTTGTTATGGCTGTCTTTTCTACGTCGTCTTCCGCAACTGGAATGTGGTGGCATGCTCTGACCAAGTCGATTTTGGAAAATACCGAGCAACCACTTAGCCGTAGCGAAAAACTCTGTATGTGTGGGATTGGGTACCGATCGGGTATGGTTACGGCATTCAAAAGCCGGTAATCGCCGCAAGGACGCCAATCATCTGGATCTCTTTTAGGTACCAAGTGTAATGGCGAGGAATTCGGGGAAGACGAAGGGCAACATATTCCCAGGTGTTGCATTATGCGAAATTCTTCATGGGCAATCTTGTATCTTGGTAGATCCAATCGTCTTGGCCTCGAAACTGGTAAGTGTTCATTAGTCAAAATATGGTGAACGACTTTGTGTTTCGTTGGTAGCGAATAGTCCGGAGCCTGCAATAAGCTTGGAAAATGTTTAAGTAGATTTCCATAAACATTTTCTAATACATTTATGCGCGGGGATTGTTCAACAGAGCTCTTTGATAAGACATTAACAGTAAGCGTAGTAGAGGAGTCAAGCAATCTTTTTTGTCTGACGTCTACTAGTAAACCATATTTATTTAAGAAATCGGCCCCTAAAATCGCTTTGTTAACCTCTGCTAAAATAAATGGGTAAGTAAATGAACGACGTAGACCCAAGTTTAGGTCCAAAAGTTTAATTCCATACGTTTTGATTTGAGTCCCGTTCGCAGCCCATAGATTTAACTCTGGATTGATACGACATTCCTTAGGGAAGTAAGTATGAGGTATCACCGAAACCTCCGCCCCGGTATCTATTAGAAATTCAATTTTATTTTTTTTGCAAGTTGTGAAAAGGCGGTGAGTGGAGTGTAAAGCTATCCGGGTGTTTGCCGCGTTAACGTCCGGATTTTTTAGTTTTTTTTAGAGAAGGAACTATGAAATTTGCATGGGCTTACACGTTTTGTTGATTGCTGTTTAAACTTTTGGTGGTACCAACAAATTTTTTCTGCCTCAGGACTTTTGTATCGAGGGCTTGTCTTCCGTCTATTTTCGATAGAAGTCGATTTAGTGCACCCTATTGATAGCAAGCTCCTCATGGACTCGTTGAGTCGTTCGATCTCCAGCTTAATGCTAGCTAATTCAGAATTCTGAGATTCTATGGGTTTAGCAATTGTGGCGTTAATGGGTGATACAATCGGAGAGGTGCTCTGTGTAACTTCCCAAACCTTGTCTGCTAATTCGAGTCGGTTTTCTAAATTTTGATTAGCAGCTACTGCTAGTGGTATCGCAACCGCTGAAGGAAGCGCACGCAACCATAACGAGTCAATTAATTGTTCACTAACTGTCATGGAGGATGAAAGTGAAATCATATGCCGATACAACTGAGATGGTTTTCGATCTCCTAGCTCCTCAGACGACAAGAGCCCGTCCAAGCGTTTCTGTTCCGAAATGGAAAGACGTTTTATTAATTGATTTTTTAAAGTTTCGTACTTTCCCTCGGGAGGTGGTTTATGAATTATGTCGATAATCGAATTTAAAGCGTCTGCGGGCAGTGTAGATAGTACATGGCAATATTTTGAATCGTTTTTCGTAATTTTTCTAATTCGAAACTGAGCTTCAGCGGTAATAAACCACGCTTCAGGAGCATTTTCGCAGAACGGTGGGAGTTTAATTGAAGCCAATTGTTCTTCGCCTTTTAGTTTTAGGTTTAGGTTTAAGAAGGTGCGCAGCGCTAAAACCACCACGCTCACTAGGCGCCAAACGGGCCCATTGCGATCCCTTCAGGTCCTCGTGGGCTATTCCATCACCTCAGAAACACTCCAATTCCCTGCAGAACCTGACTAATTTGTCATATCCTAACGACCTCAAATCCTCGATGTTCTCGAAGAAAAGGCTACCCAACCATTTCAGACGCCTCCTAGCGATCCCCGGGCATTCACACAGAATGTGAGTGATGTCCTCCACAGCATACAGATCGTGGCAGAACCTACACATGTCCGATTCCGCAATCCCTAGCCGCATAGCGTGTTTCCTCAGCATACAGTGTCCCGTTAGTGCTCCGACGAGCAGTCGCTGTTTTCCTCTATCCCAAGTCAATATATACCTAGTCTTTTGACTATCCAGCTCGGGCCATAGGGATCTAGAAATCCTGCAGCTTGCCAGTCCTGCCCACCTAGAGTTGGCTGTCTTTTTAGATCGCTCACCAATTTGCGCTTTGATGCCGCATTTCGGAGGACAAACATCCTTCTCATCCCTACCGTTCGATGCCGATCCCGATCTCGCCAGCTCGTCCGCTCTTTCGTTCCCTAGAATATTACTATGCCCTGGCACCCAGCAATTCTGTACTTTGTTCTGACTACAAAGTACCTTTAGCACTTCTCGACAGCGCTTTACTAACTGGGATTTAATGGTGACCGATTCCAGCGCCTTTATGGCCGCCAGGCTGTCAATGTAGAGTGAAATATTCTGATCGCATATCTCCCCCATTAACAGGATGTTTGATGCCTGCAACACCGCCAGAATTTCAGCTTGAAATACGCTGCACATATCTGGCAGCTCAAACGACTTCCCTACACTCAGCTGCTCAGAGAAGACGCCTGCGCCAGTGCCGCATTCCATTTTCGATCCATCCGTATATACGGAGATTTCCCCTTCACGTAGTACCCTATTGTTCTCCCAGTCCACTCTACTAGGATACACAATTTCGTATGGCGTCACAAAATCCATCCCTGGAATTAAGTAGTCCGTACTAATATCCGCCGGGCTTCCCAGAAATTCGCCGAGAATTGAACTATGCCCTTTAGAGCTCCGCTTAAAAAGTGCACAGCTCGATAGCCTAACTGCTGTATTTGCCGCTACCTGTTTCACAAAGATATCCACTGGTAATAGATGCATAAACACTTCCAACGCGGCAGTAGGCGTTGTGCAAAGGGCTCCCGTGATCATAACACAAGCAGTCCGTTGCACTCTTCCTAGTTCCCTAAGATTGTACTCTTTATCCATGGCTTTCCACCATACCACTGCCCCATAGGTCAGAATAGGTCTCACAACCGCCGTGTACAACCAGTGTACTATATTTGGTTTGAGACCTCAGCTTTTGCCCACGGTCTGCTTGCACGCGAAAAGCACGTTATTTGCCTTCTTAATGCGCTCCTGAATATTCAATCTCCAGCTGAGCTTCCTATCCAGAATTAGACCCAGGTATTTAGCTTGTTCCGATGGTCTAAGCTCCACGCCTTCGAGCTTCGGCAGCCTAAATGCCGGAATTCTATGCTTCCTTGTAAATAGCACCAATTCAGTTTTAGAAGCATTCACCCCCAGGCCGCATCTTCCAGCCCACTGGCTGAGTGTGCGGAGTACAGATTCCAAAATGCTCGACAGCGTATCCAAAAACTTGCCCTTGGCGATTACCACAATGTCGTCTGCAAATGCCACGACCTTTATTCCCTGCTTTTCAATTTCCAGGAGAACCTCGTACACAACGAGGAGCCAAAGAAGGGGCGATATCACCCCCCCCTGAGGAGTTCCCCTAGAGGCCTGTCTTATAACATTGCCTTGCCCCATACTAGCACTCACGATTCTGGTATTCAGAAGAGTCGTTAGCCATCTTGTCAATACCTCCTCCAATCCTATGCTATACAATGCCGCCCTAATTGCTTCCACTGTCACGTTGTTGAAAGCCCCTTCTTTGTCCAGAAAAGCTGATAAAGCAAATTCCTTATACTCCAGACTAGATTCTATAGACTCCACTACCTCATGCAGGGCTGTGTCTACAGATTTCCCTCTCATGTAAGCATGCTGTGCGCCTGACAGCATCCTGTTTCCACATAGATTCCGAATGTGCGTTTCCAAGAGCCTCTCAAGTACCTTGAGCACAAAGGACGATAGACTGATGGGTCGAAAGTCATTTGTTGTTGTGTGGCTGGGTCTGCCGGCTTTCGGGATAAAAACGACACGCGCCTCCCGCCAGGCATATGGGACGTACCCCACCGACAGGCAGCTCCTATAAATAGTGCTTAGCCAATTTCGGATTGCCACAGATGCTCTTTGTAGCATGATTGGCCTGATGCCATCTGGTCCTGGTGATTTATAGGGAGCAAAAGTGCCTATAGCCCATTTGATCCTTTCCTCACTTAGTAGTTCGACCATCCCTCCCGGAACAATCTGATTTGCCAATGAAGCTCCGTTTCCCGTAGGGTGCCCATCCAGCGATGTGCTTCCAGGGAAGTGAGTGGACATCAAAAGCTCTAGCGTCTCTTGACTAGTTTCCACCCATGTTCCGTCGCTCCGCCTAATGTAGCTCGGAGTACATGGCTCCTTGGAAAGTAATTTCCGTGGCCTAGACGCCTCGCTGTTTCCGCTAATAGATTCGCAGAAACCTTTCCACGACTCCCTTTTACGCTTCCTTATTTCATACTTAAACACTCTGAGACTGGCTTTGTACCTGTCCCAGTCCGCCTCATTTCCGTCTCGTTTTGCCCTATTAAACAGTTTTCTACCAGACTCCCTTAATTTCCTAAGTTCGCCATTCCACCAGGGTGGGTTAGCTTTCTTTGGGGCCCTGGGCAGCGGACAGGACCTTTCGAAAGCGTTAACTAAAACAGCATTGAAAACTCCCACTCAATCATCTATCTCTTCTCCACACTTCAGTTCCACCGGAGGAGGCGGTAAATCCGTCTCCGTAATTCTGTGGAACCTATCCCAATCTGTCTTCCTAGGATTCCTTGCCGGCTGTACTCTCACCTGCTCGAAGTTAATTTCGAAGAGAATCCAGCAATGGTCCGAGAAAGATGGTCTATCTGAGACCTTCCATTTATCAATTCTAAAGTTACTGGAGTTAGTGGCTAGCGTGATGTCCAGCACTTCCCTCCGGTTCCTTACTATGAATGTGGGGTCTGACCCTGTGTTGCATATCCTAAGATTGGTACCCATAATAAAATCAAAAAGAGACTTACCCCGTTCATTGGTGTTGGTACTTCCCCACTGCGTGTGGTGTGCGTTCGCATCGCATCCGATGACAGTATCCCATTTCCTACACATAGCGAACTCCCGCACTGTTGCCGCTGGAACATCCGCGCTGTCGTATGGTAGGTAAGCCGACGCCAGACACATTGACTTACCCTTCTCCCTCTCTAAGATTACTGCCGTTAAGTCCTCATTACTGTAATTATTTAACAAAAAAGACTTTAGCTCTATTTTTATCAATATGCATGCCCTGGGCTTACCTTCACATTTCTTGTAGCATAGTTT
The DNA here is from genome assembly GCA_951812415.1 of Beris morrisii. NCBI lineage: Eukaryota > Metazoa > Arthropoda > Insecta > Diptera > Stratiomyidae > Beris > Beris morrisii. The sequence continues at coordinate 63,673,878 of OX638312.1, read as the reverse complement.
GTAATTCGGGAGCTTGAGTCCCTGGATAACGTTCTTTCCGTTCTTTCCCAGGGCTCCTGAATTAATGCTACAGAGACTCCCTTTTCTGCCATGTAGGCCGCCAAACAGGCGGTTGTCACCTTACTGTGGTGGAGGTTGATCTGTATCACCTCCAACATCAGTAGGAACCGCCTCCTCAATACCCCTCTTCTGTAGTGATGCTTTTACCAATACCCTGCCCAGTCCGAACCGTACCATCCCTTTGCACTGCTCCAGGTACGGTAACGAATCCCTGCTGAGGGCCAGGAGGAAGTGCTGGCCAAACTCTTGCTTCGGCCCCACCTTAAGCACCTTCCAGCTGCCCGCTTTGAGCTCCCTGTTGTGGAATTTAAGGAGATCCAGAACCTTCTCCGCTTCCAGGAATGGCCTGGGAACCCACACCCGTGCCTTAGGTAGGATGTAGTTCACCAATTCCGACGGAGAGACCGCCTTAAGCCTGGCACCCTCCCATAACTCGCCCAGTTCGGCAACGACCCCAGCGATCAGCTCCCTGGAGGCTTCATTACCGCACGCGATAATTTTGTGCCCTCCGTCCCAGCCTGCTCCGTCAAACCGCAGGTCCAGGTCAGAATCCCCCATCCGATACCGGGTCAGCAATGCATCGAGGATCTTGCCTTCGATCTGCAGCCACTGATCCATAAGGAGCCGTCCGCTGGGTTCCTGCTCATTGACCAGGGCAATGCGGAGCTTATCCTCAACAGTAGTTGCCTGGAAGGACGTAGAAGCCTTAGCCTTCTTCGCCTCCCCCGCAGCCACCGTATCGTCGGATCTGACCCGCTTTGCCCTAAAGCTCTTCTTCTTTCCCTCTACCTTAGACGCTGAGGGTCCAGCCGCATGATGGTCTGAGCCCCCAGAAGTCCCCGCTTCGGGTACCCTCCCCTGTATCACCCCGCTCTCAACTGCGGATGCCTCCTTTCCATCTTTTCGCCTCCCCTCCGATATGCCAGAGGTTCCGGCCGCTTCACTTTTACGCGAAACTGACGCCTCCGCACTTGCTCTTAACTCAGCAGCCCTTTTTTTGCAATCGCCCAAATACTTGATAAGGCCTGCATCCGACGCAACTATCATTGCCCTATCGTACTGCTCCTTCTCCCAATCACTGAGCTGACTGAGGTCCAGAGCTTCATACTTGGCAATCTTGCGTAAAGCCGATCGCATCCTGCGCTTTGCCTGCAGGTGTGCGTTTGCCCTACTCTTGCCCACCCTAACCCACTTAAAACACCCCTGGTCTTCGATGCCTTCATCAACGGGTGTGTCAGCATCTAGGTTCAGGTCAACATCCCTACTATGTGCAACTTCTATGGCCTCCCCGGCAAGAAGGGACTGCTTATTACCAGTCCGAGTCTCACCAGTTAGGTCAGCAGTGCTGCAGACAACTGTGCTCACCTCACAAGCAATAGCAGTGCGCTCAAAGCCGTCCTGCACATCACCGGTCAGGGTAACATCAGCGTCTTCGACCGGCGCCAGAAGCTGATCCTCCGTCGACAAGCTCCCGAACCTGTCGTCCAGCGAGTTGGACGAGAGCGAAACCTCATCGTCGTCACTTGACAGAACGCTAGGTTCCCGTCTATCTTCCTCTAAAACGTCGTTGTTTTTTGTTTTTTTGTTATTCATGTAATTCCCACGAGTAGCGCGTGAAAAAGGGAGGTCACCCATGGCAGAGCACCGCATTACTATGGGAAGGCTAATTTAAACCAGAGGTCGCCCGGTATCTGGAGTTTATCGTTCGCGACTGAGCTTACCCCCTCAGCCATGCAGTCCTCAGCACGATGATTTCCACCTTGACTTGGGGTTGGAAGGAAAATTGGTTTTGGGTAGACGACACAACGGGGTAATAACACACATTTGGGTACCTCAATCTTAATGACCACAGCACCCGATTGATGCGAGTGTGTAAGTCTCGGCTGAGTAATCCGGAGGAATCAAGATCCATCCCGACTAATAATTACCAGCAGGCGCCCGCGTGGAGGACTAAAGACAAGGATTTCCTGCCTACCCTTTGGTCGGCGGTTTTTGTTCAAGGTTTTTTTTTCCGCGTCCTGTTGTTGTTCTTCTTCAACTACTATTACTTGGTAATTTTCCATTGTGTCAAAAATATTATCGAAACGAAATTCACTTGAAGGAAATTAAGATTCTAGTGGATCGTGGGTTTCTATTATTGTCTACTATATTTATTAGATTATTATTCGACTATGTACTTCTAATTTAGTGTATACCGAAATGTACTGGGCTTTTAACTGTTTTAATATTTCAAATTTGTATTATTCGAATCGTGTACCTTCTACCGGGAAGAATCTTGGTTTGCACTTTTATGTATGTATACGTATATATATAAAAAAAAATTTATTTTAGCAAATTAGCGCTCGATATTTAAAACATTCAGTTAGTTAACACTATTACCGTTTTTATGGAATAAATGCAAACATTTTACTACCCGAATCCATAGCCTCCTAATACACGACAAACTTGGGTATTTCGCACGATAAACTATTTAGAAATTTTTTGAAAAACACAATAAGCACCTCGACTTTCTCACTTTGCTTGGCATTTACACTTGAGAGTTAAAAAAAAATATGTATTTGATATTATATAATAAAAACGTAATCTAATAAAATTCTGGTATGTCGATGTGAAAAATAGGCAAAGTATACCAAATATATTCATTTAATGTAAATTTAAAATACTTATTTTGTTGATGTGGAACTGTGTTAACGGTGATGCGTCTTTTTCGATTTGGCTGCTTTCGGGCGGCTTTCTTTTGATGAATCGTTGTAGTGTCCCGCGAAGAAATTGTTGTGGCTAACTCAATGTATGATTGAATGGTCCCAAAAACCAATTATAACGTGTATGATGGCTCTATCCGTATATCTAGGCTCATGTACTTGTATGTACTCCTCGTAGATCCCGATCTGAGTGTTTTTGATAAACGATCCGTTGTCTTCGATGATTTTAAACGTTTTAGACTCTCGTGGTTTTGTGGTTTACAATTACATGTAATGTAAAATTGTTCGAAGAGGTCACCCATCCCACACATAATGATTTTTAGTCTCATTGTGTAACCTATGTTAGCTATAGTCTTATGTTCACTTAACTTAAACCTAAAAACAATCATCCCTAATTTTGAGATTGTTTCTATCTACCTTTTTAATCACATTAAACATAGAAGTGAAACGACTAATACCCTAGGCAGACGACGCAATCGAATAATCATTCCTAGTCGAATGATCATTCCGCATCACGTCTGTCACAATGAAATTGTCGAATTGGTCATTCATTCGATCATTCGAATTACAATTGCGAAATGGTCATTCCGAGATCAATTCGTTCAAGCGCTGACAACGCCATCTAGCGTCAAGCCCTATTAAATTAGTGGAACAAGTGGAAAATCAGGTGTTCCATCGTCCAAATTTTTCTATTTATTTCATGTGTGCATTAATTACGATCAATCTTTTTAACGTTTCGTTTACAATTGCTGACATATTAGCTTTTCTACCACTTTATTTCAACATATAAAACGTAGCCGCATGCCAATGCAAAAATGGCAACTTTTATTGAGCATTCCAACAACAATAATATTTTGACAGATTGAATGTAATTCCGATAGACGTGTGCCAATGTTGATCATTAAATGGGAATGATCATTCCCCGAATGATCATTCGAATGTGTCGTCTGCCTAGGGTATAATACCCTATTGGGGGAATGATCATTCGCATTCAATGATCAATGAGACACACGTCTATCGGAATTACATTCAATCTGTCAAAATATTTTTGTTGTGGAAATGCTGAATAAAAGTTAGCATTTTTGCATTGGCACACGGCTACGTATTATCTTTTGAAATAGAGTGATAGAAAAGTACTAATATGTCATCAATTGCGAACGAAACGTTAGAAAGATTAATCGTAATTAATGCACACATGAAATAAATAGAAAAATTTGGACGATGGAACACCTGATTTTCCACTTGTTCCACTAATTTAATAGGGCTTGACGCTAGATGGCGTTGTCAGCGCTTGAACGAATTGATCTCGGAATGACCATTTCGCAATTGTAATTCGAATGATCGAATGAATGACCAATTCGACAATTTCATTGTGACAGATGTGATGCGGAATGATCATTCGACTAGGAATGATCATTCGATTGCGTCGTCTGCCTAGGGTATAAGCAAACTTGTAATGCTTTGATAACAAAAGTGTTGTTTATAACATTACCCTCGATTACATTAAACGGAACTCCTGTATTTTTCTAGTCAATCTCGTCGTTAAATGACATAGCCAGGGTCAACACCGATACTCTAATGCTAACTGGAAACCTGATCATCGACAAACAGTACAAGGTTCGTGAATTCAAACTGGTGAAGACGAAATGCGGTCAGAGACTAGCTGTGTATTTCGAGGAAGGAAGTTTTTACTTCCTATCTCAGCGCTTTGCACCCAGTATACGAACCCAGAAGCAGGTGAACGAGCTAAATCTAAACACAAACAATTATTTTGTGTTCAGCGGGAAGGATGAAACACGAGGTGGATTTCTACAAATAAGCTTTGTAGAAATAATGAATGAATAAAATGCAAAAACTTTTATTTTAGTTGTCTTCTTTAAATTCCCCACACCTCAACTTTCAGAAGCTTGCCCTTGGAACCGGGGGTCCAGCAACCAGCCTACGGGGAACACTTTCAGAAGCTTGCTCTTGGAACCGCCCACACTTCCTTTTTCAGAAGCTTGCTCTTGCAACCTAGGATCCAGTTAACCTGGGGAAAACTATCAGGCAGGAGCGAAATTATCGCTACTGCCGGTCTCACACATCAACTATTTTCCCACCTACTTGCGAAAGCTAACTTGCAATTCGAAAGCTAAGCTTCCCCTTTCACGCAAAAACGAATTTGCTATACACTTTCATCAGGCAGGAGCAAGAAACAACCACTAAAATTATCGCTACTGCCGGTCTCACACACCAACGGATTTTCCCCACCACTTTCCCCAGAACAAGCTCAAAGCACAAAATTATCGGTTTTAAACGGTTTTAACAGGTTCTCTGGGCAAAATGATCGAAAATGCTGATACTTTGGTCGTAAAATGAGCTTTCGTAGGCGGAAAGCTCTAGCAGCTTCATACAAACGAAAGTGTTAGCATTTATCAAGCTCGCCATCTCGCACCTATTGAGTTATATAGCAAAAGTGTTCCATTTACTACTGATAAAGGACTCAGTGTAGTACCGAACGTCTCACAAAGAAAAATTAAAGCAGTATTTTACACACAAAACTTTTTTTTCAACTTCAGAATATACTTTGGAAACGTTTACGAAACTTTAACTGAATAATATTATTATAATATATTATTTTTTTTTTTAGTATGGGCTATAATGGTAAACATTGCACATACTTTGGAAACATTTACGAAACTTTAACTGAATAATATTATTATAATATATTTTTTTTTTCAGTATGGGCTATAATGGTAAACATTGCATTCTTCAAGCACTATGTGAGAGTAGTAAACGATTTATAAAAAAAGGCAGAAATATGGTCGAAGAAATGTTACGGACAATTTTTAGGTTGGTTTCCTTTTTAATTTTAAAGATACTGTTATTACTAGAAAATTTATTTATTTTCAATCTAGTTTTCCTAAACTTAAGGAGTTTAATGCTTTTTCTCGGCAACAACGTATTAGTTATGAATACGATCAAGCATCTCGATATGGCCGAAACTTGAATAGCTGCAAATTAAAATATCCAAAATGTAATTTTTCTATACTAGATTTGGCATTGGGAAAATATTCGCTGTATGCGACTGGATATATGTAAAAAAATAAATACATAAATGTGGGTACATGAATTTTTATTGAAATATTTGTGGCGAGACCCGTGTCAATGAGTACTAAGCCGTTAACAGTATACCCAACCTATATTACTAATAGTAAAACTTATAAGATGATAATATTAAGGTTAAAAAAAGTGTTGTTATATTTAACTACCACAGCGAAACCTATTAATTCGATGAAGATGATGAGAATTTTTTCTCGTTTTTGAAATCTTGCGAAAATACACAGAAAACAGAGTGTCTGGTATTTGTTAAAATTGTGCTTACTCCTAAATAGAATACAGTCGATGCTACGAAAATGAAGATGTCTCAGAATGTTTTCAATTACATACGATAAAAATTATTGGTAGGTTTCCATTCCCAATAGGACTTTTGGTCAAGCATGCATCTCGAAGCAAAGAATTCTTGCCTGAAAATTCTTCCCAATTACAAAAGTATTGAGTTAGAAGTGAAAAAGTAAAGAGTAGAAACGTGACTGTTTTTCTTATATGAAACTCTTTGCAAAGGTAGTGCGTAGGAAGCGAGATTGTAATGTCATGATGCAATAGTTTTGAATATTAAGCATTGTTAGGAAAATTAAATAATTTTCTGAAAATGTGTCGCGTTTGGTCATTTGTTTATACTCTAGATGAAATCATATACAGTATTATAAGTTTAATCCAGCCCAAAAGTTTGTAACGCATAGAACCAAGCCTCAAGAACGCCTTCACCTAGGATCTTGAAATTTTGAATCTGGGTGTTTGGTTGAATTTGTAAGGCTAAGTTCGTTAACGGGCAAAATCGTCGTACTCCTTCGGGTAGCTGCCATACAAAATGTCCTTAAAACACGTGTTCAAGAATATTGACCAATAACTTCGGAACGATTAAAGCTACGACTTTGAAATTTTGTATGTGTTACTTTTTCAATAGTTGGAGCTAAATGTATGATTACGAAGAAAATCTTATTAGTCCTTCGTGTAGCTGCCATACAAATATCCTGTCAAAATGTCTTCACTTAATTTACGAAACTCACTATAACTCAAGTAATCTTTTAGCTATGATTTGGAAATTTTCTACAAATTAGGTTTTAGTAAAAACAAAGTTCGAGTTTACTAATCAGCGAAATCCTTTTACTCTGTAGTGGTCTAGCCACTAACAAAATAAAATTCTCGACCGATCCGGTCGAAGGTTGTTACTAGTGATGGGTCCATACCGATATATGGTGATATCACCTAATACGAATATATTCATTACGCGGTATTATAATATCTAAACTAATATTTGAATATTACTAATATCTACTGTATCATATCGAGCTGGTGCTTGTTGGAAAACAATCTTCATGAAATGATCATCGAATAGAGATTTATAACTATATTTGGTGAAGTTAAGCTAAAGAAAACATTACGGTATTTAAATTTTAAAAGTCAATATGATCACGAAAATACACTATTATTAGCAGCTTATTGCAAAATATCTAATTGCTGAAAAAATTTTTAACTCGGTATAGACCTATGAACACAAAACCGAAAATACATGAAAATCAAAACTAACAAAGATGTTAAACATTACGAACTTACCCCATTTACCCTTGCCCAAACTTACGAGGTGCGAAATCACTCGGATTTACTCTACTATCCTTTTCATTGTAAAATATATGTAAGTTATATTTAATTCAATTGTTATTTCCAAATATAAAAACACTCACCCTTTCCTCCTTATATAACGCATAGATTTAGCAATCACTTTTTCCTTTACTTACTAGGATCCACATTGCACTAATTTACCAATCTACTCTTCTTTTCCTCACACAATAAATTTCATACATTGTCATTCATATCTTCGAAGCCGACAGTCCTTTCCCATCCGATAAATGTTGAATTCTAAATCTAAATCTACCATAATCTTCCATTACTCATTTACACTTTCCTTATTTAATGTATAGGTGGTAGGTGCGAAATTGCATAGGTGTACTTTCCCAGACCCTTTCCTTCTTAAAGTGCCTGCCTTCTTTCTCTAGAATACGCTCAATACAGTCATATATTTTTAGTTTTCTATCCTTTGCGGTTCTCGAAAAATATTGAATAATATTTTTTTCCTTTTCACCTTCTCCAGACATCGCCCCCTACAATCACACCTTCAAAATTGTTTTCCCTGCTAGAAGTCTACTGGGCCTAACTCCTGTAAAATTTCTAAGATCATATCTGCTACTGTTCTTGAGATATAAAAATCTAATTTTTTGAAGGGAATAGCCCCTCACTTTTGTGCTTCACCACCCTCCTCAAAAAGTTCATGTTCAGTAGACTTTACTTGTAATCCTATATACAGAAACCAAATTTTATCTTCCTGCTGTAATTGGTTCGGAAGATATTGATGTCCAAAGTTTTTTACCCCCCACCTCGACACCCCACCACCCCCCATAAATTTCTTAGACCTTATCTAATCTTCCATTATCCCTTAAGATAACCACAAAGTTTCAACCTTCTGACATCAACCGTTCAGGAGATATGGATTTTAGAATGTTTCAATCCCAGCTTTCAAGCGTTTCGGACACATTATTTTTCCCCCCACTCCCACACCCTTCAACCTATATCTACAATTTTTCAAGCAATTGGGTTCACGATCATAGTTCTACATATGTTTTAAATTTCAGCCTCCTGGCATAAGCGGTTCGTGAGATCTAGGAACCAACATTTTTCATCTAAAACGCTCCCCCTCCTCCCCCTTACACATCCCCCCTCCCCAAAAGACACGCCATCACCATCCATCGGTCCCATGATATGATATTGGAATATTCACTAGCATATATTAGGTCAGATATCCATATTCGTACGTATTCACTGATATCACATATTCCTATGGATTCGCTGATATCAAATATTAGTGAATATAAAATATTAGTGAATATAAAATATTAGTGAATATAAAATATTAGTGAATAGAAAATATTAGTGAATATAAAATATTAGTGAATATAAAATATTCGTGAATATTTGATATCAGCGAATCCATAGGAATATGTGATGGATGGAGGATGAATGATGGTGGATGGAGGATGGAGGATGGATGATGGACGATGGAGGATGGTGGATGGAGGATGGAGGATGGAGGATGGAGGATGGATGATGGAGGATGGAGGATGGAGGATGGAGGATGGAGGATGGAGGATGGAGGATGGAGGATGGAGGATGGAGGATGGACGATGGAGGATGGAGGATGGAGGATGGAGGATGGAGGATGGAGGATGGAGGATGGAGGATGGAGGATGGAGGATGGAGGATGGAGGATGGAGGATGGAGGATGGAGGATGGAGGATGGAGGATGGAGGATGGAGGATGGAGGATGGAGGATGGAGGATTGAGGATTGAGGATGGAGGATGGAGGATGGAGGATGGAGGATGGAGGATAGAGGATAGAGGATAGAGGATGGAGGATGGAGGATGGAGGATGGAGGATGGAGGATGGAGAATGGAGGATGGAGGATTTAGGATGGAGGATGGAGGATGGAGGATGGAGGATGGAGGATGGTCGACGGAGGATAGAGGATAGAGGATAGAGGATAGAGGATAGAGGATAGAGGATAGAGGATAGAGGATAGAGGATAGAGGATAGAGGATAGAGGATAGAGGATAGAGGATAGAGGATAGAGGATAGAGTGTAGAGGATAGAAGATAGAGGATAGAAGATAGAGGATAGAGGATGGACTATGTATGACAAAGGATGGATGATGGACGATAGATGATGGAGGATGAAAGGTGGAGGATAGTGGGTTTAGATTAAAGATTAAAGATTAAAGATTAATGATCAAAGATCAAAGATCAAAGATCAAAGATTAAAGATTTAAGATTTAAGATTTAAGATTTAAGATTGAAGATTGAAGATTGAAGATTGAAGATTGAAGAATGAAGATTGAAGATTGAAGATTGAAGATTGAAGATTGAAGATTGAATATTGAACATTGAAGATTGAAGATTGAAGATTGAAGATTGAATATTGAAGATTAAAGATTAAAGATTAAAGATTGAAGATTGAAGATTGAGGATTGAAGATTGAAGATTGAAGATGGAAGGTTGAAGATTGAAGATTGAAGATTGAAGATTGAAGATTGAAGATTGAAAATTGGAGATTGAAGATTGAAGTTTGATGATTGAAAATTGAAGATGGAAGATTGAAAATTGAAGATTGGAAATTGAAGATTGAAGATTTAAGATTGAAAATTGAAGATTAAAGATGGAATATTAAAGATTATAAATTGAAAAGAGGAGATGGAATACAGATTTAGGAAAAAGTATTACTGGACACCTAAACGCCAAAATGAAAATTTACATTTTTCGTTTATGGTATTTCCACTTTTAAGTCAATTTCAATTTGTTTCACTCCCCGCTCGACTGGAAATTAAAAGATATCGCTAGCTCAAAATTTGCAGGGCTATAGGGACTAAAACTCCCTATTCGTGTTTATGTTTGGCTGACTCGCGCTACCCTCCAACTGCCTTTTGCGCAGCCCTGCGTGGCTAAAAGGATTAAAACTCTTTTCACGTTCATGTTTGACTGACGTGCGCTTCGCTCTTGCCATAGAAATATTTTCACTTTTGTTTAATATTTTATGTATTTTAAAGAAACTCATTAATTTCTATTTTGCAACCTTTTCAATTATTTTTCCAACGATATATATTAAGGAAATAAGTCAATAATTGTTGAGTGTTTACTAAATTTTAGGGAATACACTCTTCGAAAGGTTAAAAATAATTAAGTGTGTAAGAGGCTTTGAGATAAAATCTTTTAATATTTTTAGACATTCAATTGTTATGCCGTCAAATCCAGGACTAGAGCCAATATTTTTTAAAACGAGATTCCTATTATTTTCCGCAATACCCCCAGCATTGCCTTAAAATAATCAACTTTGAGTATTTTTATTAAAGCTCATAATTTATTCATAATTTTTTTTTCAAAGAGCCGGTTCAATGAAAAGAGCGAGATCCGGTGTACCGGTTCATTGAAAAGATCCGAATTTCCCATCTCTAATGTGAAGGGGTCGATGGGAAATGAATATCATGATATTCGAATATTTGATATCGGCATATTCCTAATATCTAATATATCCAAATATTAGTAATATCATAGCGAATACTAATATATTCGTCTCATCTCTATCCATGGTGGTTATGCCAAAACGCTAGAGCGAGTCAGGCGATTTTTGTACTGGCCCGGGATGGCTACACAAGTACGCACCTACGTTCTGGCGTGCGACACTTGTAAAGAGACAAAGTCCCCGAACAGACCTCTACGAGCGCCTATGGGAGAACCGTTCCAGACTGATCAGCCATTCCAACACCTCTACATCGACGTACTGGGACCATATCCGCGTACCAAACGGGGTTAAATAGCTATCTTGATCGTCTTGGACCATTTTACGAAATTCCTCCTATTACATCCTTTGGGGCGAATCACTGCCGAAGAGATCACCAACTATTTGGAGGGGCAGGTGTTTCATACGTTTGGAACACCCGAAACGATCCTCTCCGATAATGGCTCTCAATTCAGGTCGAATGTGTTCAACTCCATGCTGAACAAATACGGAGTTCAACACCTGTACACCCCGAGCTACTCACCGCAAGCGAATGCTTCAGAACGTTTCAACCAGTCCATCTTGGCCGGTATTCGAGCATTTATCACTGATGACCAAACACGATGGGATGAGAGTCTAAGCAAAATTGGATGTGCACTTCGGAGTTCACTCCACCAAGCCACTGGATTTTCTCCTTATCAGGTTTTGTTTGGAAATCACATGATGTTGCATGGGAAGGACTACGAATTGCTGAAGCGTTTGCGAGCGTTGGGAGAGTCAAATGTACAGCTTCGACCTCGAGAGGGAATTCCTATAGTGAGGCAACTGGCGTAGACGAAAATAAGGGTCGCACAAGAGGACAGTAGCAAGCGTTATAATCTGCGTGCTGCTAAAACACAATTCTGTGTAGGACAAGAGGTTTACAGAAGAAATTTTTCCCTGTCCACAGCCGCGCAGAATTATAACGCCAAGGTGGCGAAGAAGTTCCTCAAGTGCAGGATTCGTCGTGTGCTAGGCAACTCATGATACGAATTGGAGGATTTAGGAGGCAAGCGTGTGGGGATCTATCACTCCAAAGATCTGCGGCAGTGATTCGAGGGGTTAGGCCCATAATTGCCCGACTCTCAGCGTTAGCATGAGGTTGTTGAGTTGTCAAGCGACAACTCATAAATTGTAACCGCACCCGCAACTGCCACCAACTGAGCGGCAGCAAAAAAGGACCGTTATTTGGTAAATGCCGGAAGTGGCATAGCGGGCGAGAGAAGAACGTGTTGAGTCTCGAAAAAAAAGGCAGTCGACGGTCGGGTCAAGTCCAACGTGAAATCCGTTAGAGTGCTGAAAAATTCTCCCCAAAACCAAAAACGATCCAATTTAAATTGCAATTGCGTGCTCATTCGTGGGATTGTTCGAAAACGCGATTGAGGGAGAGTGATCGACGGTAAATTTTTCGGTGCAGACGTTGTTCATTCGACGGAAACTAAGTTCAGTTTTTTTATCGGGTTTTGTCATTTTAATGTATGACACCGGAATCCAGAACGAAACCACGTAACGTTCGATAGCGGAGCGGTTCCGTTCTTTCTGATCGTGCGGCTCGTTGTGCAAGAAATTCCGGGGCAGTTTTTGTTTCTTCTTTTTTGTATGGTCGCCGTTGCGTCCGAGCTGCTACCTTGCAAGTGTTCCAGGAAGTCTTTGAATTTTTCACTGTCGCGAGTTTTTATTTAGTGGCAAATTTCTAAGAAAGTGAAAATTTGTGAAGCTGGATATTCCATGTAATTTTACTTGTGACCAAATCTAATATTCTACGAAACCTTGGCAATTCTAAAGAAAACGATTTCCATGCAGCATATAAAAAAAAAGAAAAAAAAAGAAAGAGTGAAATTTTTAACCTTTTGTCTTTTGAACAAAATAATTTAATAGAGTATGTACATATTGAGTGATTTATTGTTGTGCATGATTAAAACCCGTGCCCCGCGGTGCATTTTTTTTTTGGAATTTTTCTATGGAGCTGGCAGTAGTTGGTGGAGTACGGCATTTTCGTTTTAGCCCGTGTAAGTCAATTCGTAATTCGGTCCGTGTCGAATCTTAAATGCTTTCGAATCGAGTCTAAACTGCAAGTTGATGAAAATGTCGCGAAAAGAACGCGGGGAATTGTTTTAAACGTGCCTGAAACATAACTTCTCGAGTCATTCGTCACATTGTGCGTGAAAATCCAGTGGAAAAAGCGAGTTCCTGTACCTGTTCCAATACAAAAAAAAAATAGCAGAGCAATCCGTGTTCGCCAGATAAAGTGGTCTTTTCTTTCTACGATTTTCAAACCGAGATATAATTCCATTCGTTTGTGTTGTGCAGTGCAATCGTATTAGAAATTGCGAAAATCCCTGAAAATTCAACCCAACGAATTTCCGCTGTTCCACAACCTTTATACGCAAATAGGAATTAAAAAAAAAATGAACGAATAGTCAGCTAACATAAAAATGAAAAATTAGATTAACATTAGAATAAAAATTTAAGAAAAAAAAAATGAAGTAAAAGAAAAAAAATCCCTATAATAAAATTAAACAAATAATTGAATTAAATTAAGAAAAAATGAATAAAAGTCAAAATATTTTAAATAATAAAATGACAAACGACAGGACTTGACGGACTGAACGGTAATAATTAAATACACCTAAGTAAAATAATTTAAAACGAATCAGGTGAAACAAAAATTTAATGGGGTGAGTTAATTTTTTTATTTTTCTATATTTTTTTTTCTCTTTCTTTTGGCAATATGTTTTTTTTTGGTTGTATTTTTTTTTTGTCGTTTTCCAGTTTCTTTTTTTAGGGGCCTTATATGGTTGTTTTTTTCCGCTTTTGTCTATTGTGAAATATGATTAAAGGCTAGAAGAGCCATTTAAATGAACCCGAGCGTTTAAGCTCCTCCACCCTGAACCTCAATAAGGGGCCATGACAGAAGTTGTTTTATGACAGTCATGGCTGAGGTAGGGTGGGCAGACAGGGTGCTATATCACCTAAGCGCCCTGACAAATCGCGAAGTCGCGCTATTCCACCGCTTCTTGGTCTTTCACGACCTATTGGGGAAATAGTCCCAATTTTAAATCTCCCTGGAGTAAGCCGACACGAAATTTTTCGTTGTACAGGCCAAGGGTTCATGGTCTGAAATCTGGGCAAGGACCCCCCCACAACTGCCGTAGCTAGTCCCGGCCGCCAGCAAGCGTGTCGCTTCCGCTCGGATTTCAGCCACCAATTCGGACGTAAGAGGAATTGGCCCACTCTTTCCAGAACCTTCCTTTCCCTCGAATATTTTGACTTTTTCAAGTCGAAATATTCACTCCAAGGCCTCCGTTCACAACAGCAGAGCTCCAACATCCTTCAGCCATTTCGGATCCCATAACCGAGGTCTCGGAACAACTTTTTACGAAGGAGTTCTCCGAAATCAAACCGCCTACAACGGTGCTTCGGGAAATCAAGAAGCACGTCACTCCAGCAGCAACAACCATTTTTATCACACTGATAGTACTGGTAGCTCTAATATCTTATGGAAGAGACTTAAAGGATACATCGCAAGAAGGAAGGACGAAGTCGCTATTACTATGACTGACAACGACAATCCAACATCGCTCATGGAAAAGTTCAACAGGGTATTTGCTTTCGGCCGCCCAAGATGTTCAGTACCTGAACAAGATCAATGCACCGCCTGAATAATGCACGGTCATTTGAGTTCATGAGAACTTTGGATCGCAGAAATAATGTGTGTCGGGTAGTCATTCAGTGTATCGATATTTAGTGCTGACACTTTTAGTCAGCATAAATATGATTATATGAATGCACTCACCTGACCTGCATTATACTTGCGGTCATTTAACTTAGCACATAAGCAAATTATTTCATTTTTATATTGTTAACGTAATTATAGATAGTAAGCAAAATTAGTTTATAAAAATTAATGAACATCAAAATAATAAACACTCCACCAAAAACCGGCAAACGAAACGTATTTTCATTTGTCATTCCTAAAGTTTCCTCAAACCCTTATATTTTATTGTAACGGCTGGTGTGGCCAGTTCCTATAAATCCTTCCCTTTTTAAAACAACCGCTTCACTCGAGTTCTATTCCCTCGTTCTCGACTGAAGCTACTTCATCGGCTGCAACTTAGAGTTAAAACAGCTGGTGTGGCTGGATTTAACACTTGTCTGCCGCCGAAACAGACACAAATTCTTCTTTCTAATTGCTATCAACTGTGTCAATCAGTGTTATACTTTTTGAGAAAAATTCATTTAAATGGCACAAAAATAATAAAAAATTAGAAAAAAATACAAAAAAGTCCTGTTTTCTCCAAGAAGGACCTGATTAGCCACCAAATTTTATTACACTTTCGAAAAGCCCATAAAATTTCACTATATGTTTGATAACAGAATTTCAATGAAATTCGAAAAATCGTGAATTTGGTTGGCCGTAATAATCAATTTTATATCTCATCAGAACTAAGGAATGGCAAAAATTGTGAAAACATATACAAACCCTTGGGGTTGAATATCGTAATGACGGAACTCGTGAAAACGTGTTCAACCCGTTTATGCCCTCTTAGGGGTTGAAAAAGGAAAAAACTTAAAAACAGGTTTTAGGCGATTATTACGAAAGCACGTGAAAGTGAAAAGATATTCGATATCTGATAAGACGTGGGGATATAGTAGAATTCGTGAAAAAGTTTACAGCCCCCTTTGCACCCCCTTAGGGGTCGAATTTTAAAAAATGTATATGAAGAAGCCGTAG
Organism: Beris morrisii; assembly: GCA_951812415.1. Lineage (NCBI taxonomy): Eukaryota > Metazoa > Arthropoda > Insecta > Diptera > Stratiomyidae > Beris > Beris morrisii. Next base: position 63,658,199 of record OX638312.1, on the reverse strand, counting down.
AATAAAAATGAATTCAATATTTGGGAAGACCTAATAGATATGACGAAAACCGTGAAAACATATGCATTCCATTTACACTGATATTTTTTTTTGCCCCCCCTCCGAACGCCAATGGATATTTGAAAATTTTTTTATCTAAATTCGTTTTCTAGTTGATTTACATAAAAGTACCGAGTTTCAACTTTGTAGCATAAGCCGTTCTATAGATAGGAAAAACACCCCCCACCTTCGTACCATGCTACCCTTATAAAAAATTATATTTTTCCAAGATGCTACTAATATAGCTCTATCTAAATACCATGTTTCAGCATTATATCATTATAGGTTGTTGAGATATTAAAATCCGAACTTTTTTCTTTTCACCCTCCCCCACACTTCCAAAATTTTGTTTTCTGCTAAGAGTCTATTAGGCCTACTTCTGGTAAAAATTTTAAGCATCTATCTTACACTTTTCTTGAGATATGAGACGTGATTTTTTAGAAAAATTCTTATCCCCTCCACTTTCATGCTCCATCGCCCCCCTTAAAAAATTTTGATTTCAGCAAACTTTATTTGTCAACCTTTATACACAAACCGAATTTTATTTGTCTAGTGCAATTAGTTCGTGAGATATCGTAATCTAAAGTTTTTCACCCCCCACCCCCGTACGCCACTGCCCCTACTCAAATTATTTTTTCCGATCTATTCTCCTAGTATACCTACAGATATTCATTAAGTTTCAATTTTGTGATATTGACCGTTTAGGAGATATGGATTTTAGAATGTGTCGATCTCAGCTTTTTTGCGTTTCGGGCGCATTATTTCCCCCCCCCCCCACTAACAAACCCCTTCATCTATACCGGCAATTTTTTTGCAAATGGGTCCACTACTGAAGCTCTATGTAAATTCCAAATTTCAGCCTCCTAGCATAAGCGGTTGCTGAGATCTAGAAACCAAAATTTTCCGTCTAAAATACTTCCCCCTCCTCTCCCCTCACACCCCACCCCTCCAAATTTGGCCACTTCAAGGGGCCTACCCAGTCTATTCATAAAAAAAATTTCAATTTAATAGCTCAAAGGGTTTGAGAGCTACGAGCCTTCAAACGATTTTGCGTACAGCGGTCGACGTACGGCGGACAGACGGACTGAAATTTTTTTTTGCTTTTTTCTTGTCTACTAGTCATGAAACGTGAAAAAAAAATTTTGAGGGTAGCAAATTTTTTTTTTTTTAAAATCGATAACAATACTGTATTATTGAAATAATAAAGTAAAATTGATGACGATCGGTGCGGTTGATAAAGCGACATTTCGTAGTAAAACACTTTTATTCGAGCTCAATCTCAATTTTGTATGAAAATAAAATACAACTGCCAGTTTCTGTCTATCTTGGAAGGTTCCAAAATTTGCCACCAGAGCACACGGTATATTTGTCAATTAAAGAATACCTTTTATACATTCGTCTATCGAGCCCTGAACCGATCAGACCTCATAGTATACGTGACAATAAATTAAAACCGGTTAATTTATTTCGGAATTTAAATTAAAAGTTTTTTTTCTTTTTTTTCAAGTGTCGAATTAGAAAATAATAAACAATATCAAACATTAGAGTTAGTGCTAAAAGGGGTCGAAATGACCCCTCCGAGATTCTCTTAAGAGAACGAATTAAAAAATATAAAACAACATTTTCATCTTCATCATCAGCCATGGCAAGCAAAACAACAAATAAATTTCAGCCACTAAGTGACCTTACTGACGACAATGAGGATCAAAGTGCTCCCGAACCCAGAAAACCGCCAAAAATAAAGGTACCGCCAATTAAATTCATTTCATTGCCTCGTGAAACCATTTATGCTATTATGGAAAACCTCGGAATAACTGTATCCGAGTTCAACATCCACAACACATCCACCGGTATAAAATTACTTCTAACAACGATAGAGAACTTCGAAAAAACCGAAAAACATTTGATATCGAAGAAAGTAAACTTCCACACTCACAGCCGAAATGACAAACGTCAAATAAAAATTGTCCTATCCGGGCTTCACAAAATGTCTTCGGAAGTACTTAAAGATCATCTTAATGAAATGGAAATACCTTGTAAAACTGTAAAACAGTTCTTCACGAAAAACAAAAGGTACGATGATCAAACCTTCTACATTCTTTACTTCGACCCTGGCTCTGTCAAAATCTCCGATTTACGGAAAACAAAAGCTGTGATGAATACTGTAGTCCAATGGAAATTCTACACGCACAAACGCCTCGGACCTACACAATGCCGTAACTGCCAAATGTTTGGACACGGTTCTATTAACTGTCATCTGCCAGCTAAATGCATGCTCTGCGGCGAGGGCCATCAACACACAGACTGCCCGAAGACTGAAGATGAGGACATCAAATGTGCGAACTGCACCGGGAAACATATCTCCTCCGATGTATCTTGTCCCAAACGCCAGGAATACTTGCTGATAAAAAGCAACATTAACCAGAGGAACCGAAACCCAAAAACCGCTTCAGCACACCGTATCCATCAAACTCCTCCACGTACAAATAATGTAAACCTGAGCTCAGCAGAAGATTTTCCGGCACTCCCACACCGTCAGAGAAATACAGCGTCCCATAATTTGACAACAAACACTAATGTTAATATCCCGTACAGTACTGCAGTGCGGCAAAACTATGCAAACTACGCGAGCAACTGCAACAGGACCGACGATTTGTTTACAACTGACCAGCTGATCCAGTTATCGTCCGAACTTATAAGCAGACTTGCAACCTGTCGTAATAAACAACAACAATACCAGGTATTGGTGGAATTAGCAAGTAAGTTTCTTTATGGGTAGTAGTAGTAACATAAAGTGTATACTGTGGAATGCGCAAAGCATCAGGAACAAGCATATTGAAGCTTTTGACTTTGTAGATCAAAATAATATAGACATTGTAATAATAACCGAAACTTGGCTTAAACCTAACGATAAATTGTACGCTCCAAAATATAAACTGTTTAGGAAAGATAGAGAGAATATCACGGGTGGTGGAATTGCACTTATGGTCAATAAACAAATTAAAAATATTACACTTCTTCCTTCTTCTCCCACTAAAGTCATAGAAAATATGTCAATTAAACTGAACAACAGTAATTTACACATTATTGCAATCTACTTTCCAGGAACTAAATTGACTGCGAGTGTTCTGAAGGACTTTCAAGATGATCTTAAGCTCCTTATTCGAAATCGATTAAACTATATCTTATGCGGCGATTTCAATGCTAAGCATAGCCATTGGAACTGCAGCAGATCAAATAAAGCGGGGAAAATTCTTTTCGATTTCATTGCCCAAAATAATTGCGTAATCGATCCGCCTACCGAACACACTTTTCACTCACCAAATGGTCGGGGTTCCACTCTAGACCTCGTTATACACTCTATGGTAGCTATTTCTCAACCAACAACGCTACACAAGCTTTCCTCACCGCACCTACCAGTAGCCTTCTCAATACTTGGAACAGTTATCCGAGACATCTCATCTATGCAAATTCCAAACTTTTTCAAAACAAATTGGATAAAATTTCGCTATCTTCTTAGTCAATCACTTAATCTCGAAGGACACGATTTGTCTAAAACTAATCCAGCAATCGTCGATAGAATGATTGACCACTTCACAGACTCAATTAAGGCTGTAGGTAATAATTGCGCCCCTAAAATACTTGTCCATAGTAATAGTAACACGGTTTCACTGAGCCCCCGAATAAGAGAACTTATAACTCTACGCAACAATGAAAGGCGTCAGTGGCAGAGAGGGCATGATCTATTACTAAAAGCAGAAGTCAATAGGCTGCAAAAAAGAATTAATAAAGCAATTTCCGAAATCAGAAATTCAAGTTGGAATTTAATGCTCTCCGAACTTGGAAAAGGATCGGGGAAACTGTGGAAATTGAATAAAGTATTCCGGAAGAAAAAATTAATTATCCCCGAGCTTCAGTCAGGAGGCGGTAAAATACAAACCAATGAAGCAAAGGTCGAACTCTTAGCGGATAAATTTATATCCGCACACAAGTTAACCGAAAACTATAGCGACCCTCAAACAACTACCTCGGTTGACAACGCCGTTCGTAACTTTGAAATGCTACCATCGCACTTAGCAAATAATCTATTGTGCAAGCCCAAAGAAATAATATTAATCATCAGAAGACTGAAAAATAGGAAAAGCCCTGGGAAAGATAAAGTCCCCAACATTCTTCTCAAAAACCTACCTAAAAAAGCCATTGTCTATCTGAATGCTATCTTTAACTCCTGTTTAAAGCTTGGGTATTTTCCCAACAAGTGGAAGGTAGCGGAAATAGTTCCACTCCCAAAGCCTGGCAAAGATTCTTCAGATCCAAATAATTACCGACCTATAAGCCTACTATCATCAATAGGAAAGATCTTCGAAAAGATTTTAATTACCCGCTTACAAAACCACATCCATGAAAAGTGTATAATACCAAATTATCAGTTCGGTTTCCGACAAGGTCACTCTACTAGCCACCAGTTACTACGAGTTACCAACTACATCAAAAATGCAATGAATGATAAAAAATCAGCTGCGTTGGTTACCCTAGATGTGGAAAAAGCGTTTGACTCGGTATGGCAGAACGGCTTATTATACAAACTTATTCAATTGTCCTTTCCTCCACCTATTATCAAAATAATAAAATCATTTCTACTTGACAGATCATTTCAAATCCGAATCCATTCAACTCTTTCAACCAGTCGTATTATTCCGGCGGGCGTTCCCCAGGGATCAGCCTTGAGTCCAATACTATACAATATTTTTACCTCTGACTTACCGGAAAATACACAGTGTGAACTTGCAACCTTTGCTGACGATGTAGCGATTCTTACCATGAGTCATGATCACAACGAGATTATAAACAACCTCCAGCAGCATTTGGATGCCATCGAAGATTACTTCTTTATATGGAAAATCAAAATCAACAGATCGAAAACAAATGCCATATTTTTCACTAGAAGACGGGCTCATAGACATTTACCTAATCCCACTATTAATATTTTAGGGCAGAGCATCACATGGTCTCAAAACATTAAATATCTCGGGGTATACTTAGACAAGAGACTTACATTCCAATTCCATACTACGGAGGCTTGTTCAAGAACCATTAAAAGTATTAGAATTCTCTATCCACTCATTAATAGAAAATCCGAACTCTCTAATGAAAACAAATTACTCATATACACGTCCGTAATGCGTCCTATCCTCGTGTACGCAGCACCAGTCTGGAACTGCTGTGCGGCTGTGCACAAGAAGAGGATGCAAATCATACAAAACAAGTGCCTTAAGATCATCTTGAATAAGCCATGGCATTTCGCTACACAAGAACCTCATGCATTGACTAATTTGCCGCGAATAATCGATTTTATTGATAAACAGACTACAAAGTTTATAACCAACTGTGAAAACTCAGTAAACCCCCTCATTCTATCTATCTTTCCTAGTCACCATTCACTATCATTGTCGTAATTTAAAAGTAGCTTAAGGTTAGGTTAATTTAGTTTAAGTTAAATATAAGGTTTTTTTACTCCGTTTTCCTTGTATCGTAAAATTATAAAATGACAGTAAAAAACTAAAAAGCTATATGCGAAAAAAAATAATATTGAAGATGTAAAGACCATAAGAAAATCTGATCACTGTTGAATTTAAACTAGATTAAGCTAAACATATGTACATATTTTGGAAATAAAATCAATCAATCAATCAATCAAAATACCTTTTATAATCATTACATGTGTAACCCTAGAGAAATAAAAAAGAGAACATTAGCTATACATCATTCTGAAAATTCACGTACAAATCAGTTATTACATTGGTTCAGTGAATGTTTTCACTGTATCTTTATCAACTGAAAATACTTGTTTTCTGGGTAAAATAATTTTATTTTACTCGACTCGACTGACTCCTTTATCAAACTGACAAAAAGTTTTATAAAGGACTCAGTCGAGTCCGGAACGTCAAACGTAATAAAAATCTGCCAACAGTCTGGGCGCAACTTTATTATTTTATGGGTAGAAGTCCGAAACGTGTTTAATGATGAGATGCAGTGTAGGTTACTATGCGACTGACAACCTAAAAAATAACGTTCCAAAAAGCCTCCTGGAAGCTTCATGAACAGTTACGAATCAACGTAAAAATTCATTTGTATTACGTTAAAACAGTTGCAAACCGTGTTGCGAAGTTGTAACACGATTGCGTTTTTAGTCGATTGTGAGCAAACGCGGCAGCCATCTTGCGGATAGCTTTCTCATGTCCAATTGGTTTTTCAAAATATTCCAAACACGTTCAAATTAGATGCTTACTACCTTAACTATCTCACGCACTTTTACTCGACGACCTTCTATCACGATATCATGGATTTTATCGATCATTTCTAGCGTGGTGACCTCATTTGGACGACCTGGACTTGGTATGGTTTGTGTGCTCGTACGACCACACTTGAATCCAGAAAACCATTTGTAAATCATTCGGATCGATGGTGCAGAGTCCCCGTAATGCTTACCTAATTTTTCTTTGGTTACTTTAGCTGTTTTTCTTTTTAAAAAATTGTGTTTAATCAACACACGAAATTCATTTTTATCCATTTTCAAAAATTTTCATAAGTCGACTTGCTTAGAAGGCTGTTTCTCGAAAACTAAACGAGGTATCAGGCTTAAACTTTGCAGGTAATCTATTTAAGGATGATCCAGGTAAAAAAAAAATAACGAATTCCTTACCTGCCCACTCCTTCTTAATTATTCCACGTCATTATCAATCCGCTCTCGTATATACAGGTCTGGAAACTGATGTGGTTGGGGTAGACACCTTTAGGGAAGAAAAATTTGGTTGTTGTCGTATTGACCACCAGGTTCGTCATGCTCTCACGGTTTTGTCAGATTGACAAATAAAAATTTTTCAAAACCACAGTCGTATGTTAAAACCGAATACGTGTGCGATGCGGGTACGAGTGCTGAACAAATTCAGTGTTTTAAAGTAAGTACAAATTAAATATCACGTTTCGTACGGAGGCAATAATCCGACTTTCGGTCGTGTCCTGCAAACGAATGGTGCAATTTTTAATGTTTTAATATTTCTCTTGCAGGGTGAAAAAATCTCGACCAACTTGAAGGCATTGTAACTTATAACAGCCGGTTTAGGCTGGGACGCAGCTGAAGTAATTTTATCGCGTGGCCTTATGCTTTGAGTGGGAGCTCGAGGTGTCAAATTCAGTTGGATCTATATACAAAGGAGTTTGGCTCGATGGCGTTTTGAACATTTTGTCGGTCCGTGAGCGATGTTGGCCTCCGAAGCACTCGTTACAAGTTTGATTGGTTTTATTTCGCTTCACGTGTACACCGGACTGGCACAAGTTATAGGAATTTGAAGCAGTCGCGTAATACAAGTCTTGTTCGTTTTAATTAAGAGAAAATACTTATATTAAATATATCAGGGTGTAACTAGTACTGATGTTCAAACGAAAATGGGAGATAGAGGAACTTGTCCTGAGTAGAAAATCGTTCTACACATACTCCCGTTTTTGCACCGTTAAGGAGATAGCGCGATTTTAAGGACGAAGGATTTTCATCGTACCTGTGATCACTGTTTGATCTCTAACTTCTGCTGTACTTAGCGCAACGTAATAATTCTGGGCTCGTTGGAAAGGACACAAATTCTTCTTTCTAATTGCTATCAACTGTGTCAATCAGTGTTATACTTTTTGAGAAAAATTCATTGAAATGACACAAAAATAATAAAAAATTAAAAAAAAATACAAAAAAGTCCTGTTTTCTCCAAGAAGGACCTGATTAGCCACCAAATTTTGTTACATTTTCGGAAAGCCCATAAAATTTCACCATACGTTTGATAACATAATTTCTTCATATTTGCAACAACAAGTGAGTTCCTTGCACATGTTGGAAATACTGCTAAACATAGAATTTACAGCAAAACAGATGCAGTAATGAGCAACCATGTTAACAACACACGTATTGCTCTTATGTGTGGAAATTATGTTACAGGTAAGTAAAAATATGACAACTAATTAGATAGCGTCCATTTAAGTAAATTAACTAACATCCATTTAAGTTAATTAAGTAATATCCATTTAAGTAGGGCGTGAAGTTTACCTGCTCCCTTAAGGAACAGGAATGACTTCGTCCTACGTAGATTTTTCTGCGATAAAAGCATCGGGAGGAAGCAGCAGCAAACAAAATGTCATAGACATCATTACGAGCAACATGGCAAGCAATAGGAGGTCTTTTACAACGGAAGAAATGGCAGACATGCACTTCGTGTATGGATTGTGCGACGGGAATGCTAGGCGAGCCGAAAGAGTTTACCGGGAACGGTAACCGGACAGATCTCGGTACCCCCATTATCGGATGTTCATCAGCATTCATCGGAACCTTCGTGAACGAGGTACACTGCAGCCGTGGCGGGATACACAACATCCAGGACGGCGACTCTCGGTACCTGTGGCCACGGAGGAGCGCATACTGCGCATCGCGGCTAGGGACTCCACGGTAAGCACCCGTAATAAACTATACTTCAACTCTTTTATTTCGTCCTCACTATTATTAATCATACTCCCTCGGCGAATGACGGGTGTCAAACCAGATTTACTTGAAGGGAACGTGCTTGATAACTGTTAGCCCCGCTCCTTTACAATTCAACCTATGAAGAAATTCTGTTATCAAACGTGAAATTTTATGGGCTTTCCGAAAATGTAATAAAACTTGGTGGTTAATCAGGTCCTTCTTGGAGAAAACAGGACATTTTTGTATTTTTTTTTAATTTTTTATTATTTTTGTGTCATTTCAATGAATTTTTCTCAAAAAATATACAACTGATTGACACAGCTCATAGCAATTAGAAAGAATAATTTGTGTCCTTTCCAACGAGCCCAGAATTATTACGTTACGCTAAGTACAGCAGAAGTTAGAGATCAAACAGTGATCACAGGTACGATGAAAATCCTTCGTCCTTAAAATCGCGCTATCTCCTTAACGGTGCAAAAACGGGAGTATGTGTAGAACGATTTCCTACTCAGGACAAGTTCCTCTATCTCCCATTTTCATTTGAACCTCAGTACTAGTTACACCCTGTATAATATTAATTGGGTAATTTTCAATGTAATCATATTTATTTCTTATTTTACATTTTATCTTGAAAGAAATCCGTCCGGTATTGTCGTCATTGAACAAACCATGCCTTCAGGATTTCCTCCTTGGTATCTTTTTCTGCCATTTTTAGCGACATCAGCTGCAGAAAGTCGCCAAACAAGAGCTTTCACGTGCCGTTCTTGTCGATTTCGGCCGTCATACGTTTGGTTTCTTCCTTTTTCGTCGGATAGTTCGATTTTTGGGCCGGACCTCTTGCGGCCCGGGGTCATTGCCTGAATGGATTTTTTTGTGGTCGCCGATGAGGTGATCGATTCCGTGTTCGAGCACTGCAAGAAGACATCAAATTTGATTTCGGTTCTAAAAAAAATAAAAATTCGTGTCATTTATATTTCGATGTGTTTTTCTTTTACCTTTTTTACGCCGCAGCAACTCCAGCTGGGGCAGAACCGGATCCAATGCTGGTGATCAAGTCCTTGACATTGACACCTTCCTGGGCCTTGGCCAAAAGACCGGTCCAGTAGGGCTCGACTTCAACATTGGCGGCCTTCAAGACGGTCGAGATTTTTTTACTCTGCAAGAGAAATATTAAAACATTAAAAACCGCACCATTCGTTTGCAGGACTCGACCGAAAGTCGGATTATTGTATCCGTACGAAACGATGGCGATGAAGTTGACGTGATATTTAATTTATACTCACTTTAAAACACTGAATTTGTTCAGCACTCGTACTCGTATCGCACACGTGTTCGGTTTTGACATACGACCGTGGTTTTGACAAATTTTTATTTGTCAAACTGACAAAACCGTGAGAGCTTGACGAACCTGGTGGTCAATACGACAACAACCAAATTTTTCTTCCCAAAAGGTGTCTACCCCCACCACAAAAAATTGCATTGAGTTTCCAGACCTGTATGTACGACCGTGAAAGAAGGCGAGGATAGAACGCAACAAATAGTTGGCGACAATAATCGTAGTATGCTAAAACCTGAGAACGACTGTCTAAGCGTTTTCAATTAGACTTCCGACCTTTTGGGTAAATTCGCCATTGGCGTGGTTTGTACAAGCCGAAGCGCAGTTCGAAATAAGGAAAATAAAGCGAGATCTTAGCAAATACAATTACACGCTATCTGCTTTGCCTCAGGAGGTGATAGAAACGGTAATAGACACAATCCAAAAACCACCGGCCGACGGCAAATACGAAAACCTAAAAGCAACCTCAATCCATCGACACTCTATGAGTGAAGAAAAAAGGAATGAGAAAATTTTAAATAATGTCGAATTAGGCGATAGAAGACCGTTGGAATTCTATCGTTCATTATCCAATATCGCAGGATCAAGTGACGCAATAAACGAGAAACTGATCCGCAACTTATGGACACGACGCTTACCTCAACCAATTGCTATCGCTTTGATTCCTCAAACCGATAAGTCAATTGAAGAGCTATTAACATTAGCTGACAAAGTTTGGGACGCTCTTCCCAATTCCAAATTTGTATGTGGAATAGAAACAAAACCCACAGTCTTTTCTCTTCAGGAAGAAATTTCTGAACTTAAGAAAAAAATTGAAGAATTGACATTACGTAATAGAGGGTATCATAATCGCCAAAGGTCCCGCAGTCGCTGGAAGAACAGAAATAAAACCCCAGATAAAAAGATGAACTCTGCTGGTACCATGAAAAATATGGAAATAAAGCTAAAAAGTGCATCAAACCCTGCAAATTTAAACCCCCTCTCAACCAGGAATCAAACTTACAAAAAAACTAAAAGGTTCCCCTACAATTGCGGCAAGTGGGGGATTACCCTCTCAATCCCGCCGTTTATACGTTAGAGACCTCAACAACAAAATTAATTTCTTAATTGATACAGGAGCAGATGTCTCCACTGCACCACAATACCTCTTCGCACACACTGCAAACGCTTGTGATTACAACTTAACCGCAGCCAATGGATCTCCTATCACGGTTTATGGCAGCAAACTATTAAAATTGAATATAGGTCTACGGCGAGAATTTGTACACCCATTCCTAATCACGTCGGGAAATAAACCTATAGATAATTGGCGCGGATTTTCTCGAAAAATTTGGCATTCTCGTAGATTTACAGAACAGAAAACTAGTAGATAATCTCACACAGTTAACTTCTGTCATGAACCCCACAAAGGCCGATACGCCAACGCCGCTGAATTTCAATATCGACAATAGATATGGAACATTATTAAAAAACTTTCCCACATTATGCCAACCACCCAATTTTAGTTGCAATCTTAAACACACTGTACAACACCACATAGTGACCAACGGCTCACTTCCTTCATCTCGTCCAAGAAGACTGAACCCCTTCAAGCATAAAGCTGCCGAGTTGGAGTTCCAACATATAGTTCAATTAGGAATTTGCCGCCCGTCAGCATCACCAGTATCTTCCCCATTGCACATGACACCTAAGAAAGACTGCAAAGACTGGCGTTCATGCGGAGATTACCGCAGACTTAACGCAATAACAATCCCGGACAGATATCCTGTCCCACATATACATAATTTTTCTATGAACCTAGGCGGCTGTAAGATATTCTCAAAAATCGACCTAGTAAGAGCATACAACCAGATACCGATTGCGACCGAAGATGTTTATAAGACAGCAATTACCACTCCGTTTGGACTCTTCGAGTTTACGCGTATGCCTTTCGGTTTAAAGAATGCGGCGCAAACCTTTCAAAGATTTATTAATCAAGTTGTTAACGGTCTGGAATTTGTATTCGTTTACATAGACGACATTTTGGTTGCTAGTCGAGATGATAAAGAACATGAAGATCACCTTAAACTCCTTTTTCAAAGACTTTCGGACTATGGTTTGAGCATTAAACCCTCCAAATGCCTCTTCGGTGTCTCCGAATTAAACTTTCTCAGCCACACTATATCAAAGCAAGGTATCCTACCTTCAACCGAAAAAGTGGAAGCTATCAAAAACTTATCAACCCCAACCACGATTAAACAAATTCAAAAATTTGTGGGAATGGTCAATTACTACAATCGATTCATACCCCAGTTAGCAAAACTACTGACACCAATCCACAATCATCTTGCTCTGCTTCTGAGACAAAAGGGATCTAAAAGGCAATTTACTTGGACCGAAGAATGCGAAACAAGCTTTGGCTCCACTAAGAAAGCACTAGCCAACGCCACGCTCCTAACACATCCAATAGAAGATGCTTCTTACAGCATTACAACGGACGCCTCTAATACGGCGGTCGGAGCAGTACTGCAACAACTAACCGCAGGAAATTTGCACCCGCTAGCTTTCTTCTCAAAGAAATTGTCTCCAGCTTAAGTGAAATACTTGGCGTTTGATAGAGAGTTATTGGCCATTTACCTAGCAATCAAACACTTTAGACATTTTGTAGAAGGAAGAAATTTCACGGTTTTTACGGACCACAAGCCATTAATAATGGCCATTCCTTCAAAAACCGAGCGATCACCACGGCAGATTCGGCATTTGGATTATATATCACAATTCACGACAGATATACAACATATTAATGGAAAATCCAACTATGTAGCCGACGCACTATCTCAAATAAGTAGCGTTGACTCAAGTGCCAGTATCCTTAACCTAGAGAATTTAACAAATTTTCAGAAAACAGATGAAGAATTGCAAGCTATCCTAGCAAACACAAATAAAAATCAAACTAAATATAAATTAGAACTTATGAATATTCCTTTATCCCAAGAAGACATATGGTGCGAGATCAGTACAGGAAGAAATCGACCATATATACCGAAACAACTACGAACACAAGTGTTCGATTCTATACACAACCTATCACACCCTGGTGTACGGGCGACAAGAAAGCAATTTAGCTCCAGATACTTTTGGCCGTCAATGAATAAAGATTCAAACCATTGGTCGAAATCTTGTATAGGTTGCCAGAAAGCCAAAGTACAAAAACATACCCGTATGAAATTCGATCGTTTTGATTTGCCTTCACAAAGGTTCGAGCACATTCATATGGATGTGGTTGGTCCACTGCCGTCATCAGGAGGACATACTTATTTACTGACTGTCATTGACAAATTTACAAGATGGCCGGAAGCATACCCCATGAAGGATATGACCGCCCACACTATAGCGAAACATTTGTCCAACAATGTATTCTGCGTTTCGGCGTTCCACTGGAAATCACCATGGACCAAGGCAGTGAATTCAAATCAAAACTTTTCTCAGAACTAACGAAAACCAATAGTCAAATCGAAAAATGAAAGAGTTTTAGGAAAGCTGAAAATTTGCCAGGACGTAGTTTTTACAATGAAAAACTGAAAAACAATGGTCAGACACTCCAACAGTGGGACCCACCCAGTCAGCCCCCCCCCCCCCGCAAACATGTCAAAAAAATCGGGTCCTCGAAAGAGTTTTAGAAAAGCTGAAATTTTGTTCAGTAAATATCTATTATATATAATTTATGAAAATAACAGTCAGACTTCATTTGGTCAGCAGGCGCCGAAAGTATAAATGTCATACGAGCGCGATTTCTGTTACTATGTGCGCGACAATCAATACAATTATCATGAAAGAGTTCTAAGAAAGCTGAAAAATTACCACGAGGTAGTTTTTACAATGAGAAATAAAAAAAAAATGGTAAGACACCCCAACAGTGGGACCCACCCAGTCACCACCCCCGCAAAGGTGTCGCAAAAATCGCGTGCTCGTGGTTTCTGTTACTATGTGCGCAACAATCAATACAATTGTCATGAAAGAGTTTTAGGAAAGCTGAAAATTTACCACGGGGTAGTTTTTACAACGAGAAACAAAAAAACAATGGTCAGACACCCCGACAGTAGGACCCACCCAGTCAGCACCCCCGCAAAGGTGTCGCAAAAATCGCGTGCTCGTGGTTTCTGTTACTATGCGCGCAACAATCAATACAATTGTCATGAAAGAGTTTTAGGAAAGCTGAAAATTTACCACAGGGTAGTTTCTACAACGAGAAACCAAAAAAACAATGGTCAGACACCCCAACAGTGGGACCCACCCAGTCAGAACCCCCGCAAAGATGTCGCAAACATCGCGTGCTCGTGGTTTCTGTTACTATGCGCGCAACAATCAACACAATTGTCATAAAAGAGTTTTAGGAAAGCTGAAAATTTACCACGGGGTAGATTTTACAACGAGAAACAAAAAAACAATGGTCAGACACCCCAACAGTAGGACCCACCCAGTCAGCACCCACGCAAAGGTGTCGCAAAAATCGCGTGCTCATGGTTTCTGTTACTATGCGCGCAACAATCAGAACCAGTGCCATGAAAGAGTTTTAAGAAAGCTGAAAATTTACCACGGGGTAGTTTTTACAATGGGAAACAAAAAAACAATGGTCAGACACCCCAGCAGTAGGACCCACCCAGTCAGGTGCGAAAAAATCGGTTCCTCGTAAGAGTTTTAAGAAAGCTGAAATTTGGCAAAGTGCAAATTTATTAAATATAATTTATGAAAATAACAGTCAGACTTCATTTAGCTAGAACCATAGAGATATAAATACTGGAGACGACAAGATGCCGTTTTTGTATGAAGCACTTTGAAGCATTTTGAAGCCAGATTTCACGTTTTTGTATGGAGCGTTTGATGCCAAGTGGCAGGGAAATCCAAACAGTAGCCAAGTATTCAAATGTATGGTGTTTTTCATTTTCAAGACCGGGGTATAATATAAATATGAGTAAGATGCTAATAGTAGCATAGCGTACTGTACTTACCATGCTTCAGTTTGCTTCCGCAAAGCTTATCTAATTTTTTTCCCTAACGCTGTATATTGTCTATTATACTGCACATTCCTTTACATTTATTTCCTACATTAGGCAAATCAATACTATTAAATGATAAATTATTATCCTGACGTATTTTTAACACCAATTTGCACTTTGATAGGGTTTTTTCCGTAAATAACACTAGATTGTCTCATTTTTTTAAGCAAAATAGACAAATGGAACCAGAAATCTTCGCCATAATATTATTTTATTTGTCTTGAGAAATGAAAAACTTTCATGATAAAGGACTCAGTCGAGTCCGACACGACACACAAAATTAAAAATAAAAAGTGTTTTACCCGGAAATCTTATATTTGCAACAAACGACACTTAAGAATAACTTTTTCTTTTTAAAATTTGTTGAAAACTAAATATTTTATTATTAAAATAATAAAGTAAAATTCGATGAATATATTAGAATTGCATTTTTGGGATTTTAAAGAGAGGACAGCCACTCTAGCTCAGTTTATTCAACTGATGAACTAATAATTTTCAATATCCTAAAATGTAAATGAGACGGCACCGAAAGGAAAGGGTAGTGCCAAATCATACGGAAAATATACAAGGTCTTAAAGTAATACCATGTTATTATATCATAAAATAAACGAAACTTTGATTGTTATTTAACATACACGCGCATAATAACAGAAATCACGCGCGCATGATATTTATACTTTCGGCGACTGACTGGTAGCCTTCTATCCAAATAAAGTCTGACTGTTATTTTCAATTATATTTAATAGATTTACACTGTGCCAAATTTCAACTTTCTTAAAACTCTTACGAGGAACCGATTTTTTCGACACCTTTGCGGGGGTGCTGACTAGGTGGGTCCCACTGTTGGGATGTCTGACCATTGTTTTTTTGTTTCTCGTTGTAAAAACTACCCCGTGGTAAATTTTCAGCTTTCCTAAAACTCTTTCATGACAGTTGTATTGATTGTTGCGCGCATAGTAACAGAAACCACGAGCACGCGATTTTTGCGACACCTTTGCGGGGGTGCTGACTGGGTGGGTCCTATTGTTGGGGTGTCTGACCATTGTTTTTTTGTTTCTCGTTGTAAAAACTACCCCGTGGTAAATTTTCAGCTTTCCTAAAACTCTTTCATGACAATTGTATTGATTGTTGCGCGCATAGTAACAGAAACCACGAGCACGCGATTTTTGCGACACCTTTGCGGGGGTGCTGACTGGGTGGGTCCCACTGTTGGGGTGTCTTACCATTTTTTTTTATTTCTCATTGTAAAAACTACCTCGTGGTAAATTTTCACCTTTCTTAGAACTCTTTCATGATACTTGTATTGATTGTCGCGCACATAGTAACAGAAATCGCGCTCGTATGACATTTATACTTTCGGCGCCTGCTGACTGGCCCCGTTCTAACCAAATGAAGTCTGACTGTTATTTTCATAAATTATATATAATAGATATTTACTGAACAAAATTTCAGATTTCCTAAAACTCTTTCGAGGACCCGATTTTTTTGACATGTTTGCGGGGGGGGGGGGGCTGACTGGGTGGGTCCCACTGTTGGGGTGTCTGACCATTGTTTTTCAGTTTTTCATTGTAAAAACTACGTCCTGGCAAATTTTCAGCTTTCCTAAAACTCTTTCATTTTCCGATTTTTTTGAAATCTTTGACAGCTCACCAGAGCCAGGTGTCCCCACGTCAGACCTGCTGACTCCAGTATATTTACATGCACCCTAAATGTAACCAAATACTAAAATATTAGCTTTCCTAAAACTCTTGCGATTTTTTGTCGCGAGCTCTCCGACTATTAGGGTCGCATCGTATGCACACAACCGCATACCATCCTTAGGCAAACGGATAAGTGGAACGATTTCATCGTCACATGAAAGCATCCATTATGGCCAGGGATGATGCGAAAAACTGGTACTACGAACTACCATCCTACGATGGAAGGGGAGTGTGTAGTGGTATCATAAAAATACCAATGATTTACCACAAAAGCATTTCTATTTTAATTTGTATTGCAAGCGGTAAGAGTTCCTGATGCGATAAAGAACCTCCCCAAATTTGAAGGCAATCCACGTTTTCTTTATGACTTTCTCGACAACGTCGAAGAAATCCTTTCTGTGATCTCTATCACTAACGGCACTGCCTACGGTCAGTTGCTACTAAGAGCCATCAGAAATAAAATAGTGGTTCCTGTTAATGAAGTCCTTAATATGTACGGGACCGCACTAGAATTACTCAGATAAGAGGAACGAGACCTCTCTTATTCGAGACCTTCATAATGCAAAACAATGTTGAAAATTTATACAGTGAAATCGTAGAAATTTTGGCAAGTTTAAATAACCACGTTCGGATCCATGAAGAAGAATTAAATATAAACATACTGCAGTCACGATCGGCTGTAAGCCCATCGTATAATACTCTAGATGAATACTTATCTCCGATTTATATTGTAGTTGGGGATAAAGTAGAATTACGTGTGTGCATGTTGTATGTCCTTTATTAAGGACTGCCATTAGATTGCTACTCAAAACTAAAAGACAATATTCAGTGTTTAATTAAGTAAGTCATCGAAAAAAAATGTCCTTTTTGAAGGACTTTCACATGGGAGGTGCAGGAGGGACTCACTCGATTTTTATACTCTAGATGAAATCATATAGAGTATTATAAGTTTAATCCAGCCCAAAAGTTTGTAACGCATAGAACCAAGCCTCGGACGAAAAAAAGTTATATATTATTTTTTGTTTATTTGTGGCCAAAAACCTCAAATCCGCTTGACATCCGTCCGTCCGTCCGTCCGTCCGTCCGTCCGTCCGTCTGTCCGTTAGCACGATAACTCAAGAACGTCTTCACCTAGGATCATGAAATTTTGAATCTGGATGTTTGGTTGAATTTGTAAGGCTAAGTTTGGTAACGGGCAAAATCGTCCTACTCCTTCGGGTAGCTGCCATACAAAATGTCCTTAAAACACGTCTTGTTTATCTGGTTTATTTATTTCAGTTTCATCAAGACCTGATTACTTAAAAGTTCATTACAGTTTTAAAACAAATAAAAGCGACCATTAAATATAACAATTACATAGTCTTCAAGAATATCGGTCAATAACTTAAGAAGGGTTTAAGCTACGACATTGAAATTTTGTATGTGTTATTTTTTCAATAGTTGGAGCTAAATGTATGATTATGAAGAAAATCCTATTAGTCCTTCGTGTAGCTGCCATACAAATATCCTGTCAAAATGTATTCACTTAATTTACGAAACTCACTATAACTCAAGTAATCTTTTAGCTACGAATTCGGAATTTTGCACAAATTGGTTTTGAGTGAAAAGAAAGTTCGACTTTACTAGACTGCAAAATCCTATTACTCCTTCGGGTAGCTGCCATACAAAATGTCCCTAAAACACGTGTTTAAGAATATTGGCCGATAACTTCAGAAGGGTTTAAGCTACGTCTTTGAAATTTTTTACGGGTTATTTTTTCAATAGTTGGAGCTAAATGTATGATTATGAAGAAAATTCTATTAGTCCTTCGTGTAGCTGCCATACAAATATCCTGTCAAAACGTCTTCACTTAATTTACGGAACTTACTATAACTCAAGTAATCTTTTAGCTATGAATAGCAAATTTTGTACAAATTAGTTTTAAATAAAAACGGAGTTTATAGCACGACTACTACGGCAGACTCATTACGACATACGCCCATATTCAACACACAGCATACGCACATATTCACCACACAGCATACGCCCATTTTCACCACGCAACTGGCACAAGTGTTTCTCCAGGTCTGCACCTGTTCACCACAGCGTGGGAACCAGTTCCAAGAAGGGCACTATAAATAGCGAGGCCGGTTCTTCTTGGAACTCAGATGATACCAAGCACTTTAGGGTCTTGTATCATCGAACGTCTAGCACTTTAGGGTCTAAACGTTATAACACATTATTATATCTTATAGATAATAAATAAGAGAATTATACTTGTTATAATTGGCGCCCAACTAGAGGCCTGAACCACAACAACACTACCGCAGCCATCATCATCACGGGGAGAAAAGGACCATCAACGTCTGAAGGACCATCCAGGAAAAGTCCCAGATCCAGGATGACAGTTCAGATGACGGACCAGCAGCTCCAGCAACTGTTAGCTGCACTACGGCCAGCTAATTCACCTTCCAACGTGACGTCCAGTGGGAACCTTGCTCATTGTCGAGCACAATTTGACGGCAGCCGTTCCCACGATCAATTAGAGGAATTCATAGCAGCCGTCTCCATCTACAAAGAAGTGGAAAACATCTGCGATGACAGCGCTATCAAAGGACTCACATTGCTACTAAAAGGCATCGCAGCAACCTGGTGGCAAGGCGTCAAGGCGCAGGTCTCTACATGGAAAGAGATTACGAATCTTCTGCGCAGCGCTTTCTCTCCAGCGAAGCTCCCGTATCAGATCTACATAGAGATCTTCGACACTCGCCAAGATGACGCAACGCCAACGGATCTTTTTATTTGCCAAAAACGAGCTCTGCTTGCTCAGCTCCCGGCAAACTCGCATTCCGAGGAACAACAAATCAACCTCATATTCGGACTGCTCAACCTCAACATGTGGCTCGCTCCAACATAACAACCTTTGCTCAGCTTCTTCAGCAGACCAGAGCTGTGGAGGAAGTCAACAGAGAGCGAATGCTACAGCATCCACAACGTAAACCACAGCAGCCAAAGCTGGAAGCCACAAACGACATCAGGAAGAAGACAAAGTGTGACTTCTGCCGCGGTTTTGGGCATACTATGGACGTGTGTCGCAAGAAACAACGATCGCAACCGGTTCCCACGGAAAGCAACGCACAGCATAACACAGTCTCCTGCTACGGATGTGGAAAACCAGGAACTGTTCGAAGCCGCTGCCCGAATTGCAGCAAACCGAAGGAACCACCAGCTGCAAACTTTTGCTCCATCGAAGCCAGCAAGACTTTGAACCTGAGAAGCAGACCCGTTGTGAAGTTAATGGTAAACGGTATCACCGGATACGGTTTCATCGACATAGCTGCCAGAGTAAGCGTCGCCAGCTTTCAACTATATCAGCAGCTAAGGAACACTGGCTGCAGCTTTCACGCCCAGAAGACTAATATAGTCTTAGCAGACGGGATTCGAAGAGAGAAGGACGTCCTTCTAACAACAGTCGAAGTCAAGCTACAAGGCCGTTCACTAATGCTAACCTTTTTAATTCTCCCAGACTCCGTCGACAACCGGACCTTATTGGGTGTAGACTTCATCGAGATGGCCAACATCGTTCTCAACGTTTCGCAACGATCCTGGCACTTCGGTGACAAGCCCAAGCAGAAGTTCGACCTTCTGCAAAAGGAGAACCAAGGACCAACAACAATCCAGACACTGAATTTGCTGTCAAGGCAAGCCACACCAGAGAAACCTTACTCTCAAGAGAATCTGGACTCCCCACGCACGCAACTTGGAATTCACGGAATAATTCCAATAAGTCCACTTCCCGACACGCCAAAACGTAGGAAACGTTCATCAGATGAGCTCGACTACCTAGAAATCATAGGTTCGCCTCAGGATCGTTTTCGAGTCAGCATTCCGCAACCCATCAGCCCACTTGCTGATACACCAAAGCGTTGGAACAATGCGACAATAAGTATGGCCCGTACTTTCAACGATGTGGATTTATCCGAAATCGACATAGCGACAAACTTCAGCGAAGATGAAGCATCGGAACTCACCAATCAACAACGAGAACAACTGAATGAAGTTCTTGTCAACAATAACGACATCTTCAATGAAAATGGACCAGCAGCAAAATACGAGGAGCACTGCATCAGGACCAAGGATAGCTCACCGATTGCTTCTCCACCGTACAGGCTATCGCAACAGAAGAAAGATCTTCTCAAAGCAGAATTGCTGAAAATGTTACAAGAGGGAATCGTCGAGGAGTGCGAGTCCGCCTGGGCTTCTCCTGTCGTCATGGTTCCTAAAAAAGATGGCACCATACGGGTATGCATAGACTACCGCCGTCTCAATAACATTACTGTTCCAGATACTTATCCATTGCCAAGGATAGACGACTTGCTTCATTCGCAACGGATCACACAATACATGACGACCATCGACCTGCACACTGGATTTTGGCAGATTGCCATACGAGAAGAGGACAAGGATAAGACAGCGTTCATAACTCCATTTGGCATCTATCGATTCAACAGGATGCCTTTCGGTCCAATGACCAGGGTCCAAACAAAATGCAGCAACGTTAAAACATTGGCGTACTTGGACGATTTGCTCGTCCTTTCTTCATCATTTGAAGAGCATCTGAAAGACTTACAAACAGTCTTTCAAACATTGAGGGAATTCCAACTCCGGATTAACAGAAGGAAATGCCAGTTCTGTTGTCCCAAGATACTGTTTCTCGGTCATATTTTGACCAAAAGCGGCATCAGCACCAACCCAGCGAAGACATGCGCCATCACCGAACGACAAACACCGCACAACATCAAAGAACTGATCACCTTTTTGCAAACCTGTTCCTGGTACCGACGATTCATACCAGAGTTTGCTAAGGTTGCACAACCTCTCACGCAACTCACCAAGAAAAATGCAGATTGTGTGTGGTCTGACAGCCAGCAAAGCAGTTTCGAGGAATTAAAGGACCTACTAGCAACAGCACCCATATTGCGTCAAGCTGATGAAAGTCAACCCTTTACACTACGAACAGACGCCAGCGCTTACGCCATTGGAGCAGCTCTATTGCAAGGGGAGGGTCCTGATGAAAAACCATCGGTACCACTAGGTACGTATCACACATCAGCATTGGCCCAGTACAACGCCAGTATCGATCAAACACCAGGACTTCCTCCAATTCTGCCAATTCGCAAGAGAGGACGTCCAAAGAAAACTGTCTCCTCGTCGAGACGCCTATCGTAGACAGAAGGGGAGACTATAGCACGACTACTACGGCAGACTCATTACGACATACGCCCATATTCAACACACAGCATACGCACATATTCACCACACAGCATACACCCATTTTCACCACGAACAATATTTTTCGATAACTTTTGAACGCTTCAAGCTACGAATTTGAAATTTTGTACACGTTTATTTTTAAATGGTTCCAAGGAAAAGGATAAATATGTAAGAAATCGAGCGAGTCCTTCCTGCACCTCCCATGTGAAAGTCCTTCAAAAAGGACATTTTTTTCGATGACTTACCCAGTTTAAGATATGAAATTAAACACTGAATATTGTCTTTTAGGTTTGAGTAGCAATCTAATGGCAGTCCTTAATAAAGGACATACAACATGCACACACGTAATTCTACTTTATCCCCAACTACAATATAAATCAGGGTTCAGTATTCATCTAGAGTATTATACGATTGGCTTGCAGCCGATCGTAACTGCAGTATGTTTTATATATATATCCTTTTCCTTGGAACCATTTAAAAATGAACGTGTACAAAATTTCAAATTCGTAGCTTGAAACGTTCAAAAGTTATCGAAAAATATTGTTGAGGCCGTGTCTTGAGGACATTATGTATGGCAGCTACCAGAAGGAGTAAAAGGATTTCGCTGATTAGTAAACTCAAACTTCATTTTTACTCAAAACTAATTTGTACAAAATTTCCAATTCATAGCTAAAAGATTACTTGAGTTATAGTAAGTTCCGTAAATTAAGTGAAGACGTTTTGACAGGATATTTGTATGGCAGCTACACGAAGGACTAATAGGATTTTCTTCATAATCATATATTTAGCTCCAACTATTGAAAAAATACCACATACAAAATTTCAAAATCGTAGCTTAAACCCTTCTGAAGTTATCGGCCAATATTCTTAAACACGTCTTTCAAGGACATTTTGTATGGCAGCTACCAGAAGGAGTAAGAGGATTTTGCTGACTAGTAAAGCCGACCTTTCTTTTCACTCAAAACTAATTTGTACAAAATTCCGAATTCGTAGCTAAAAGATTACTTGAGTTATAGTGAGTTTCGTAAATTAAGTGAATACATTTTGACAGGATATTTGTATGGCAGCTACACGAAGGACTAATAGGATTTTCTTCATAATCATACATTTAGCTTCACTTATTGAAAAAATAACACATACAAAATTTCAATGTCGTAGCTTAAACCCTTCTGAAGGACATTAAGGACATTTTGTATGGCAGCTACCCGAGGGAGTAGAACGATTTTGCCCGTTAACGAACTTAGCCTTACAAATTCCACCAAACATCCAGATTCAAAATTTCAAGATCCTAGGTGAAGGCGTTCTTGAGTTATCGTGCTAACGGACAGACGGACGGACGGACGGACGGACGGACGGACGGACGTACGTCAAGCGGATTTGAGGTTTTTGGCTACAAATAAACAAAAAATAATATATAACTTTTTTCGTCCGAGGCTTGGTTCTATGCGTTACAAACTTTTGGGCTGGATTAAACTTATAATACTCTATATGATTTCATCTAGAGTATAATAAACACGAAAAAGGAACTGTACTCGGGAATGTGCTTAAACGCATTTTTATCGGGTCTTGGTTCCACCATTCGTGCAATGCAGCCAAGTACGCTGGCTAAAGCCTTCTCGTATTGCATGAAGGAACTAAACATTTATTACGCAAAAAAGGACTTGAATAAACCAATTGTGAGTAAAAGAACATTCACAGCACCGTCAAATCAAGTTCGCCCAAATTTCTATCAACATCAAGGGCAAATGAATTTCAGGTCCCGATCAAATCAACCACAACATTTCCAAAGACCAAATCCAAGCTACCCTCTTCCGCAACAGCAACCACAGTTTATCCCACATCCAAGGCCTACAAATTATTTCAATCGGCAACCACCAACAACTCAACAGAGAGTAGAGCCAATGGATACCACATCAGGTTATTTACGTCCGAATAATCGCCCACAATACCCAAACAAAGCAGCTAATAATAACTTTAAGTCAAATGGACCACCAAATTTCTCCAGTAAGGAATTATTCAACATCTCTGAAAATGCAGCTTCACAATTCAACCTTAATCTACAACCACCCCCAATTGATATTAATTTCCAACGATTGGATCAATATTTTGACTACGACGATCAGCCCAATATTGCTGATCACAACGATCTTCATACCAATCAAGAAATCGCTACTTCTAACCTCGATGAGTTGGATGATGGAAATTTTTCAGAACTTGCCTCGACAAACCAGTCGGCTACCTAGATATTAATAAACACGGATTTATATTACCCTACATAGACATTTCCTCTCCTTTTGGACGTCCACTCAAATTCCTGATTGATACCGGTGCTTCTTCATCCTTTATCAACCCAGAATACATCCAACCCAATGACCTGATTAATACCAAACCAATTTGTATTACCACCATACTAAGTAAACACGAGCTGGATAAAGAAGTTTTCCTCAAAAATTTTTCCAAATTCCACCAGGCAGGAACGTCAAGATTTCTCGTCTTCAAGTTTCATGCATACTTTGACGGCCTGATAGGACTTTACATATTAACACAAATCGGAGCGAAAGTCGATCTCGCAAACAAAATTCTTATTACAAATAATTCCGCAATTCCCTTACGTTTTAAACCCAATCTCATGTCGAACAAATTTATCATTCCTCCAAAATCAAAAAATATAATTAAACTACCAGTTGATGTCCGAAATGGTGACATTCTTATTAAAAATACTGAAATTAAACCTGAGGTCCACATCTCGGAAGGTCTCTACCTTGCTAAAGATTGGTATAGTCTCATAGAAGTCGTTAATTCCTCAAATAATGAGCATACCCTTTCCCTGGAACAACCACTACAGGTTACCGAATTCTCCCCCATTTAATTTTCGGAAATCAACACCTTTAATATCGGGTATGAAAACCAACAAGACGAAATACCATCAAATGATATCGCTAATCTACTCCGACTCTCGCACCTAAATACCGAAGAAAGAAAAGTCCTTTTTAAAATTTGTAGGGAATTTAACGATATATTCTTTAGGGAAGGACAGAAACTGTCATTCTCAAATCAAGTCAAACATAGAATTTCAACAGTTGACGACCTACCTATATACACAAAGTCCTATAGATATCCGTACGTACACAAAGAAGAAGTTCAACGGCAGATCTCCGATATGTTGGAGCAAGAAGTCATTCAACCAAGCTATTCTCCCTGGAGCTCTCCTGTCTGGATTGTACCCAAGAAGAAAGATGCCAGTGGTAAGAAAAAATGGCGGCTTGTGATTGACTATCGTAAGCTCAATGAAAAATCCATTAGTGATAGATATCCTCTTCCAAACATTACCGAAATCCTCGATAAGTTGGGCAAGAGTATGTGCTTTACAACAATAGATCTAGCCAATAGACATCCAGAAAACTGCTTTCACCGTAGAAGGTGGACATTACGAGTTTATAAGGATGCCATTTGGCTCCTTCCACGTTTCAACGCGTTATGGATAATGTCCTAAAAGAACTGCAAGGTAAAACTTGTTTAGTTTATTTAGATCACATAATAGTCTTCTCGACTTCACTACAGGAGCATGCGGAAAATTTGAGAAAAGTTTTCTTAAGATTACGAGACGCTAATCTTAAAGTTCAACTCGACAAATCAGAATTCCTTCACAAGGAAATTGCATTTCTTGGAAATGTCGTTACCACAAACGGCGTAAAGCCAAATCCAGAAAAAATTAAGGCAGTAAAAGAGTTTCCTATCCTACGGACACAAAAAGACATAAAATCATTCTTAGGATTAATAGGGTACTACAGAAAGTTTATCAAAGACTTGGCAAAACTCACCAAACCTCGTACGGAATGCCTGAAAAAAAAAAAGTTGAGCTCAATGATAGATATGTAAAATCATTCAATATCTGCAAAGATATTTTGACTAATGATCCGATTCTCCAGTACCCAGACTTCAGCAAGCCCTTTGTATTGACCACAGATGCCAGTAACTTCGCACTCGGTGCCGTTTTATCCCAAGGACCAATCGGAAGCGATAAGCCAATCAGCTATGCAAGTAGAACACTTACAAGTTCCGAAATTAATTACTCTACAATAGAGAAAGAACTTCTGGCCATAGTGTGGGCTACAAAATACTTTCG
Organism: Beris morrisii; assembly: GCA_951812415.1. Taxonomy (NCBI): domain Eukaryota; kingdom Metazoa; phylum Arthropoda; class Insecta; order Diptera; family Stratiomyidae; genus Beris; species Beris morrisii. The sequence continues at coordinate 63,632,206 of OX638312.1, read as the reverse complement.
ACCCTACTTGTTCGGTCGCCATTTCAAAATTGTATCCGACCACAAACCCCTAATGTGGCTCATGAACCTCAAAGACGCTAATTCAAAACTCGTCCGTTGGAGGCTAAAACTGGCCGAATTTGACTACGAAATTATTTACAAAAAGGGAACCCTCAACTCAAATGCAGACGCCTTGAGCAGGATAATACCAGAAGTAATGAGCAATGATAGAATCGAGATTAACGTTAAGGAATCAAATGCAAACACATCAACCCAAAGCACTCATGGTTCAACAATTCACTCTGCCGAGGAGAACATGAACGATGGGATCCCAATCTCTGAAAGACCGTTAAACGAATTTAACATGCAATTAGTCTTAGATCGATCAGCCAAAAGACCACCAATATCTCTCGAAACCCCATTTAGGAATAAACAAAGACGTATTATTCGAATTCCTACCTTTACCGAAGAAAATATAACCAGTATATTCAAGAAATACCTTCCTCCAAATAAATTAACCGCTATATTCTCCGATGACGAAAGTTTCAAACTAGTCCAAAATGTTATAAATAGTAAATATTTCTCACAATCGAAAACATTTAAACTAATTCGCTGCACTGAAATCCTAACAGATATCATCAATGATGATGACCAGGATAAAGTGATAAGTGATTATCATAATAAAAATCTGCCAACAGTCTTGGCGCAACTTTATTATTTTATGGGTAGAAGCCCGAAACGTGTTTAATGATGAGATGCGGTGTAGGTTACTATGCGACTGACAACCTAAAAAATAACGTTCCAAATAGCCTCCTGGTTATTTCTTAGGTTGTCAGTCGCATAGTAACCTACACCGCATCTCATCATTAAACACGTTTCGGGCTTCTACCCATAAAATAATAAAGTTGCGCTCAGACTGTTGGCAGATTTTTTTTATTTATTTACTTATTTTTTTATCAATAGAATAATTCATAGTAGTAAAAGCGAATTCGATCACATTAAACTTGAGAGATTTTCGGAATCAGTGAAAACTTGAACAATACCCCCAGGGGGTTTAATTGAGAAAAATGCTTAAATCGGTTTTTCCCGACTACGTTTAAAGCTTATAGAAGTAAAAGTGAATTCCAAATCTCAGTATACCTTAGAAATATATCAGAATTCGTGAATATGTACACAACCACTTTACACCCCCTTAGGGGTTGGATATCGAAAAATTTTGAAGATCGTTACTAGGCGCTTATATAAATAGATCGTAGAAGTAAAATTGCTTTAATAGCTCGACATGTCTAAAAGTTTTAACGAAGTTTGTGAAAATGTGGATTCACGGACATTTTTTTTACTCAACCTCTGAACGCCAATAAAAATTTGAACTTTTTTTTTGCTTTAATTATTCTAATACTACATCTACATATACGTACTAAGTTTCAACTTTCTAGCATAAACCGTTTCTGAGATATAAAAAACCACCCCTCCCCCCGTACCTTGATACCCCTATCAAAAATTTTATTTTTCTAGGATGTCTCCATAGTGGCTCTATATAATCCTAAATTGTTAGCTTTCTATTCATTATGGTTTTCGAGAAATAAAAATCAGAATGTTTTCCTTTCTACCCCCTTTCACCATCACCCCTAACACCCACACCACCAACATTTTTTTCCCTACTAGAAGTTTACCGACCCCAACTTCTGTAAAATTTTAAAGATCATATCTGATATGGTTTCTGAGATTTAAAAATTATATTTTTTGAAAAATTGCTGTCCCCCCACTTTCGTGCTCCACCTCCCCCCTCAAAAGATTTAGTTTCGGTAGACTCCTCTTGTGATTCCATACACAGAAACTATATTTTATCTTACTGGTGTAATTGGTTCGGAAGATATTGTAATTCAAAGTTTTTCACCCCCCACTCCCACACCCCACCACCCCTCTTAAAAATTTTAGCCTCTGTCTAATCTTGAAGTATCCCTAAGGACAACAACAAAGTTTCAATCTTCTGACATCAATAGTTCAGGAGATATCGATTTTAGAATGTTTCAATCCCGTCTTTCATGCGTTAAAGACTCATTGTTTTCCCCCCCACTTCCACACCCCTTGACCAAGATCGACCATTTTTTTGCAATTGAGTCCATTATCATAGTACTATATAAGTTCCAAGTTTCAGCCTCCTAGCATAAGTGGTTCCTGAGATCTAGAAACCAAAATTTTTCGTCTAAAACGCTCCCCTCTCCTCTCCCCTTGTACCCCCACCACTCGAAAATATACCAGTTGTAGGGGTTCACCCAATCTACCCACCATAAAAATTTCAATTCAATATCTCAACGGGTTTGGGAGCTACGCGCCTTCAAACGATTTTGCGTACGGCGGACGGCGTACGGCGGACGGCGTACGGCGTCTACGGCGGACAGACGGACATTTTTTTTTTCCTTTTTTGGGGTTTACTAGTCCTAAAACGTGTAAATACAAAATTTCAGGGTAGCAAACTTTTTTGAAATTTCAGGTCGATCACAATACTTTATTATTAAAAAATAATAAAGTAAAATCTGCCAAAAGTCTATTATTTTTTGGGTAGAAGTTCGGAACGAGTTTAATTCTGAGATGCGGTGTAGTTTACTATGTGACTGAAAACCTAAAAAAAAATTCGGGAAGCGGTTAGCATGGGGTCGCGCTAGAATACTTACGCCTCTGCCACATAAAACATATGAATTACATAATTGGGTCATACTCCGGGACGAGGTCTAGTCCCAGTATAATATCAGTTGTTACGCCATTAGAAGGTTTTTCGTGATTTGGTTTTGGGCCATTACATGAAATCGGAAATGCGTTTGTAGGCGATTATATAAAAAGTCCGTGGAAGGACAAACCAATCTAATATCTCATCAATCCTGAGAAATATGTCGAAAGCCATACGTCCTATTGGAGTTGAATAACAAACATCCTGAAATCAACTTTTTGACGATTATGTAGGAAGCCTTAGGAAGTAAAAATGAATTCGATATCTCATTAGAACTTAGAAATATGTAAGAATTTGTGAAAACATATGCAAACCCCTTTGGGGTTGAATATCCAAAAATCCTGAAATGGGTTTTTAGATATATATAAAGAAAGCACGAGGAAGTATAAACCAACCCGATGTCTTATCACTCCTAGGAGATATGACGGAATTCGTGAAAAAGTGCTCAACCCGTTTTTACCCTTTTAGGGGTTGAAAAAGAAAAAAACCTGAAAACGAGTTTTAGGTGATTATTAAATAAGTCCGGGGAAGTAAAAAGTTACTCGATATCTAATCAGACCTGAGGGATACGGCTGAATTCGTGAAAATGTATACATCCCCTTTACACCACCTTGGGGGTCGAATTTCAAGAAATCCTGAAAACACTTTCTAGGTATTTATATGAAGAATCTGTACAAAAATAATGAATTCAATATTTGGGAAGACCTAATAGATATGACGAAAATCGTAAAAATATATGCATTCCATTTTCACTTATCATTTTTTTTCCCCACTTCCGAAAGCCAATAGATATTTGAATTTTTTTTTAATCAGAATTACTTTCCTAGTTGATTTCCATATACATATCAAATTTCAACTTTCTAGCATAGGCCGTTCTATAGTTAAGAAAAACACCCCCCACCCCCGTAGCTACCCCTATACAATATTATATTTTTCCAACATGCTACTACTATAGTTCTATCTAAATACTAAGTTTCAGCTTTATATCATTATAGGTTCTCGAGAAATCAAAATCGGAACTTTTTATTTTTCACCCTCACCCCCTACACCCTTATCCTTTTTCTGCTGTGGGTCTATTAGGCCTACTTCTGGTAAAAATTTTAAGCATCTATCTTACACCGTTCTTAAGATATAAGACGTGATTTTTTAAAAAAATTCTTATCCCCTCCTCTTCCATGCTCCACCACCCCTAAAAAAATTTTACTTTCAGTAAACTTTATTTGTCAACCTTTATACACAGACCAAATTTCATTTCTCTAGTGCAATTTGTTCGTGAGATATTTTAATCTAAAGTTTTTCAACCCCCACCCCGTACGTCACTGCCCTCTCTCAAAAATTTGTTTCCGATCTATTTTCCTAGTATACCTACAGATGATTATTAAGTTTTAATTTCGTAACATTAACCGTTTAGGAGATATGGATTTTAGAATGTCTCTATCTCGCCTTTTTTGCGTTTTGGACGCATTATTTTTCCCCCCACTCCCACACCCCTTCACCCATATCAATAATATTTTTGCAAATGGTTCCACTATTGAAGCTCTATATAAATTCCAAATTTCAGCTTCCTAACATAAGCGGTTGCTGAGATCTAGAAACCAAAATTTTTCGTCTAAAACGCTTCCCCCACCTCCCCCCTCATTCTTACACCCCCCAAAAAATGGTCACTTGAAGGGGCGAACCCAGTCTATTAAGGAAAAAATTTCAATTCAATAGCTTATAGGGTTTAGAAGTTATAAGCCCTCAAACATTTTGCGTACGGCGGACGGCGCACAGACGGACTGAAAATTTTGTTTGCTTTTTTGGTGCTTATTAGTCATGAAACGTATAAAAAAAATTTTTCAGGGTAGAAAATTTTTTTTTTTTAAAAATCGATAACAATACTTTTTTATTAAAATAATAATAATAAAAAAAAATAACAATAATAATTCAAAATTTCATAGATGCTTAAAATAGGACTAGCCAAGTTTTACGTACTATTTCTTATGGGTTCGTCAAAAAGTTTCGGGTTTTCGTTTACATATTTCTTGAGCACAGTTTTGAAGTTATGACCTGATAAAATTTGCTTTACACTTAAATCAATATTATTGTAAAGTCTTGGACCAAGAATGAAGGAATGTCGTGAGGTTCTAGTTTTTTTGAAAAATGGTAAGTTGATAGGGTTTGTTTGCTGCCTACGCGTGCGGTAATTAGACTGCTGAAGTTGAAAATCAGAAAGGTGTACGAGCATAAACTTCAAAGTCGTGAAAATATAAATCTGTCGAATGTTTATCACCCCAAAGTCTTTAAATGCTTGTGTAGTTGAGTCAAACTTTGATCTTTTCAAGCATATTTTATAATTCTGCTCTGTAAATTTTTCACGGGATTGATAATTGACGTAAACACAGAGCCCCAAGCCAAAATTCCACATTGCAATCTTGACTGTACAATAGCGAAATAAACCATCTTTGTTTGTATAATGTTTTTCTAAGCCTACTACAAACAGATGACACATGTTTGTCCCGCTTCATATCTGAATCTATAACAACTCCTAAGTATTTTATATTATCAACCATTTCTAGTTGAAAATTGTTTACTTCTAAGTGCGGCTGGATAGTATTTAGGGTTTTTTTGTTCCCAAAGCATATAAATTTAGTTTTATTCGTATTTAAAGATAGTTTATGAATGCAAAGCCAGTTGTTCTGTTCTGTTATAAAGGTATGATTTGAGCAACGCGTAAGCATTGTCGCGCAAACCTAGGTTCCACAGTTTTTCGAGCAGTATATTGTGATTTACTGTATCGAAAGCCTTTTGTAGGTCGAGAAAAACAGCCAAGATATTTTTGTTTCTTTCGATGCCATTATTGGTAAATTTTGTTACGTCATAAAGTGCGTCTGATGTATCTTTACCGGTTCTAAAGCCATATTGGTTATCTGCATGGAATTTATTTTGGTCAAGATATTTCATGATTCAATGTTTAATACATTTTTCAAACACTTTGCTGATGCTTGATACAAGTGAAATTGGCATATAGTTAGAGGGATCTAGTCTGTCTTTGTCTTTATGTAGTGGTGTAATGCTGGCGGTTTTCAATGCACTGGGAAAAATGCCAGTACACAGAGACTTATTGAAGATAAAATAGAAGGGATTTACAATGAAGTTTCTTATATCTTTCAGTAGTTTTGACCTGAGTTTGTCAGGACCCGGCGCCTTATTATCTACTAAGTTGTTTATGTGAAAATTAAGTTCTTCTATAGATATTTCGGTAAAGCTCGAAAGTTGTGTTGGTAATTGAGTCAGTCCAAAAGATACATTGCAGTTTCGTAGAAACTTAGCCGAATTTGAGATATCAGCACCAGCATTGATAAAATAGTTATTCAATATTGTACATATTTCAGTTTGATTCTCGATAATTTTGCCATTTGCAGTTCGAAGTTGATCAATTTCCGTTTTACCTATCGCTTGATATGATATCTCGTTTATCTTCTTCCACAAAATTTTTGGGATTATGTTTCATGGCGTCTATCTCAGCTCTATAATATTTCAATTTGGCATTTTTAATGAGCGAGTTTAATTTATTTCTGTATATTCTGTACTGATGCAATAATTGAACATAAACGTAAAAATCGGCTAACAGTCTGGGCGCAACTTTATTATTTTATGGGTAGAAGTCCGAAACGTGTTTAATGATGAGATACGGTGTTGGGTACTATGCGACTGACAACCTAAAAAATAACGTTCCAAATAGCCTTCTGGTTATTTTTTAGGTTGTCAGTCGCATAGTACCCAACACCGTATCTCATCATTAAACACGTTTCGGACTTCTACCCATAAAATAATAAAGTTTCGCCCAGACTGTTGGCCGATTTTTTTTATTTACTTACATATTTTTTTATCAATAGAATAGTTCGTAGTAGTAAAAGCGAATTCGATCACATTAAACCTAAGAGATTTTCGGAATCAGTGAAAACTTGAACTTGGCTTAATTGAGAAAAATTGGCTTAATTGAGAAAAGTACTTAAATCGGTTTTTCGCCGACTACGTTTAAAGTTTATAGAAGTAAAAGTGAATTCCAAATCTCAGTATACCTTAGAAATATATCAGAATTCGTGAATATGTACACAACCACTTTACACCCCCTCAGGGGTTGGATATCGAAAAATTTTGAAGACCATTACTAGGCGCTTATATAAATAGCCCGCAGAAGTAAAATTGCTTTGATAGCTCGACATGTCTAAAAGTTTTAACGAAGTTTGTGAAAATGTGGATTCACGGACATTTTTTTTACTCAACCTCTGAACGCCAATAAAAATCTGAACTTTTTTTTTGCTTTAATTACTCTAATAGTACATCTACATATACGTACTAAGTTTCAACTTTCTAGCATAAGCCGTTTCTGAGATATAAAAAACAACCCCTCTCCCCCGTACCTTGACACCCCTATCAAAAATTTTATTTTTCTAGGATGTCTCCATAGTGGCTCTATATAATCCTAAATTGTTAGATTTCTATTCATTATGGTTTTCGAGAAATAAAAATCAGAATGTTATCCTTTCTACCCCCTTTCACCATCACCCCCAACACTCACACCCCCTACATTTTTTACCTATTAGAAGTTTACCGACCCCAACTTCTGTAAAATTTTCAAGATCATATCTGGTACGGTTTCTGAGATATAAAAAATACATTTTTTGAAAAATTGCTGTCCCCCCACTTTCGTGATCCACCTCCCCCTCGAAAAATTTAGTTTCGGTAGACTCCTCTTGTGATCCTATATACAGAAACAAAATTTTATTTTCCTGGTGTAATTGGTTTGGAAGATATTGTAATCCAAAGTTTTGCACCCCCCACTCCCACACCCCACCACCCTTCTTAAAAGTTTTAGCCCTTGTCTAATTTTGAAGTATTCCTAAGGACAACAACAAAGTTTCAATCCTCTGACATCAATAGTTCAGGAGATATCGATTTTAGAATGTTTCAATCCCGTCTTTCATGCGTTAAAGACTCATTGTTTTCCCCCCCACTTCCACACCCCTTGACCAAGATCGACCATTTTTTTGCAATTGAGTCCATTATCATAGTACTATATAAGTTCCAAGTTTCAGCCTCCTAGCATAAGTGGTTCCTGAGATCTAGAAACCAAAATTTTTCGTCTAAAACGCTCCCCTCTCCTCTCCCCTTGTACCCCCACCACTCGAAAATATACCAGTTGTAGGGGTTCACCCAATCTACCCACCATAAAAATTTCAATTCAATATCTCAACGGGTTTGGGAGCTACGCGCCTTCAAACGATTTTGCGTACGGCGGACGGCGTACGGCGTCTACGGCGGACAGACGGACATTTTTTTTTTTTTCCTTTTTTGGGGTTTACTAGTCCTAAAACGTGTAAATACAAAATTTCAGGGTAGCAAACTTTTTTGAAATTTCAGGTCGATCACAATACTTTATTATTAAAAAATAATAAAGTAAAATAATCACCGAGGAATAAATGAAACCCTTCTTCACCTCAAGCGACAAAACTATTTCCCATTTATGAAAACAAAGATTGCAAAAGTTATCAATAACTGTCAAATATGTCAAACCCTGAAATATGATCGGAATCCACCCCAATGGAAATTCGAAATACCAGAAACTCCGAACAAACCGCTTGACATCCTTCATATGGACATCTACAGCATTAATAAAGAGCAAATATTAACCATAATAGATAAATTTTCAAAATTTGCAGCAGCATATATACTGCGCGGCAGAAACAGTCTCTCCATTATTAAATCCTTAAAACGCTTCATGGGCCTTCACGGGATTCCTAGGAAAATAGTCACAGACCAAGGTAGCGAATTTACAGCCACAATATTTAGTGATTATTGTAAACAGTATAACATCTCGCATCATATAACCTTCTTTCAACAATCTAGCAGTAATGCACCCGCCGAGAGATTACATTCCACCTTAACTGAAATCTTCCGTATAGTTAATGAAAAACATACCGTTAAAGATCACGAGGATATTTTAAACGAGACAATTCTAACTTACAATAATGCCATCCATTCCGCAACCAAACTTACCCCGTTTGAAGTCTTTTACGGAAGAACGTACAAATTCGAGAACAATTTAGAACACAATAATATTCACGAATGTTTAGAGAAATTAAATAGATCCCAAGCAGAACTTTACCCTACTATTCAGGCTCAGTTGCAACAAAAAGTTACTAACAACATAAATAAATTAAACGAAAACAGACAACACCCTGACCAATTTAATGAAGGAACAGTTATATATCGAAAAGAATGTCGAAGGAACAAAATAACCCGAAGATTTTCCAAACAAAAAGTTAATAAAAATAATAAAGTTACACTAATAACAAATAATAATAAAAGACTTCATGAAGCAAAAATTAAAAGGAAACGTAAATTTCAGGTCAATTTAATGGACACATGGACAGAAAATTGAAATACACGATTTGGCAAACAACAAAGGACTCCTCACTATGCAACTCGGAACTGCAAGAAGTGTACGGACATACAACAATTTCCTACACATAGTCAGACTTGACCAGTACAGACGAAATATTGACAAAATAACCGACTCACTTAAGACGTTAGACAACACCAATGAAATGACTAACTCCTTGGAAATAAAAAGAACTAAGCTAAAGGAACTAGACTATAAACTACAGATATTAACACCAAACCTTAGAAACAAACGCGGATTAATCGACGGTCTAGGAAGTGTGATCAAAGGAATCACAGGAAATATGGATGCTAATGACGTTACTAAACTTAACAAAGAAATTGAAACTATAATGCTTAATGAAAATAACATAAAAACTGAAATTAACCAACATACCAGACTGAACCACAAAATGATTGAAAGATTTGAAAATATAACAGAACACATTAACTATCAGCAAAAGACATTAGAGAATTACATTAAACATACCCAAGTCAATTCAGAAATAAAATTAGAACCGAAGACTTAACACTTAGATATATTCAATTTTTAAATCAAATCAACTATAATATAGATTTATTGAACATTCATTTAAGGCCCCGTGTATACCAAAACAGGATTTTTGTTGAAAATAAGGCAAACGGGATTCGCGAAATCTCCAAAGCAGCAAAAGATAGGTCTTTTCTGCTTAGACAAATATAATAAGCAATATGTGTTAAAGTTTCTGTTGATTATTGTTTTTTGAAATTTCGATCATAAGAAAAATTATAAGCGATTACGTCGAATAAGTTTTCGAAATTATTGAAAACACACATTTGGTAATTGCGATTTTGGAAACATTTCTGAAGTGATTTTCATTATTTTTGTTTTCACTCAATTAGAAACGATTCAATCTATTTTTTTTTTTGGAATTAGAATTTTCGATTTTGACTTATGTTTGGAAATAATACATTTTGAAAACTCTGATTTTTAAAAAAAATTATGTTTTTTTATTATTAAAATTTTCTATGAAAACCGATTTTTTTTTATTTTGTTTTTTCTTATGTTACTTTATCAAAGCGTTCTAAAGCAACTTAAATTCAAACAGCTTCAAAAAAGTTAGTATAACATTGTTTTTGCAACGATTTTTCAAACTACATTTTTCAATCAAATTTCCCATTCAGACCACTCGCAGAGGTCGAGCTGATCGGACGTGTGGCTATGTCGCATTTTTTTTCGGCAGGTTTGTTTTTATGTTTCATTCGCTGAGAGTAAAAAGGTTACGATGTTCCCCACCCTGCAAGCCTGCAGCACACGATTCGAAGGCATAGTAACTACATGGCAAGGTGTGTGTGTGTAATCGGCATAATGTCTATTCGCCTGGTCAGAATGAAAATTTGATTTTTAGCTGTTCTTCTTTCTATGTGGCAAACAGGGCAAAAAGTAAATCGAAAAAAAGAAAAAAAAAAAAAATTTGCCAACAGTCTGGGCGCAACTTTATTATTTTTTGGGTGGAAGTTCGGAACGAGTTTAATTCTGAGATGCGGTGTAGGTTACTATGTGACTGAAAACCTAAAAAAGTTCGGGAAGCGGTTAGCATGGGGTCGCGCTAGAATACTTACGCCGCTGCCTCATATAACATATGAATTACATAATTGGGTCATACTCCGGGACGAGGTCTAGTCCTAGTATAATATCAGATGTTACGCCATTAGAAGGTTTTTCGTGATTTGGTTTTGGGACATTACATGAAATCGGAAATGCGTTTGTAGGCGATTATATAAAAAGTCTGTGGAAGGTCAAAACAAACTAAAATCTCATCAATCCTGAGAAATATGTCGAAAGCCATACGTCCTATTGGAGTTGAATAACAAACATCCTGAAATCAACTTTTTGACGATTATGTAGGAAGCCTTAGGAAGTAAAAATGAATTCGATATCTCATTAGAACTAAGAAATATGTAAGAATTTGTGGAAACAGATACAACCCTTTTGCACCCATTTTGGGATTGAATATCCAAAAATCCTGAAATGAGTTTTTAGATATATACAAAGAAAGCCAGAGAAAATAAAAATCAATCCGATGCCTTATCACTCCTAAGAGATATGACGGAATTCGTGAAAACATGTTCAACCCTTTTTTACACTCTTAGGGGTTGAAAAAGGAAAAAACTTGAAAACGGGTTTTAGGTGATTATTAAATAGGTCCGTGGAAGTAAAAAGTTATTCGATATCTAATCAGACCTGAGGGATACGGCTGAATTTGTGAAAATGTATACATCCCCTTTACACCACCTTGGTGGTCGAATTTCAAAAAATCCTGGAAACACTTTCTAGGTATTTATATGAAAAAGCGGTAGAATAAAAATGAATTCAATATTTGGAAAGACCTAATAGATATGACGAAAATCGTGAAAATATATGCATTCCATTTTCTCTGATCATTTTTTTTGTCCCCCTTCCGAACCCCAATGGATATTTGAAATTTTTTTTAAACAAAATTACTTTTCTAGTTGAGTTACATACACATACCGAATTTCAACTTTCTAGCATAAGCCGTTCTATAGTTAGGAAAAACACCCCCCACCACCATGCCATTCTACCCCTATAAAAAATTATAGTTTTTAACCATGCTACTACTATAGCTCTATCTAAATACCAAGTTTCAGCTTGATATCATTATAGGTTTTCGAGATATAAAAATTATAACTTTTTGCTTTTCACCCTCCCCCACCTTCACCCTCTACACCCTCATCCCTGAAATTTTTATTTCTGCTGGGGGTCTATTAGGCCTACTTCTGGTAAAAATTGTAAGTATCTATCTTACATTGTTCTTGAGATAGGAGACTTGATTTTTTAAAAAAATTCTTACCCCCTCCACTTCCATGCTCCACCGCCCCCGTAAAAAATTTAACTTTCAGCAAACTTTATTTGTCAACCTTTATACAGAAACCAAATTTTATTTCTCTAGTGAAATTGGTTCGAGAGATAACGTAATCTAAAGTTTTTCAACCCCCACCCCCGTACTTCACTGCCTCCTCTCAAAAATTTATTTGCAATCTATTCTCCTAGTATACCTACATATGATTATTTAGTTTTAATTTTGTGACATTAACCGGTTAGGAGATATGGATTTTAGAATGTGGCGATCTCGGCTTTCGAACCTTTCGGACGCATTATTTTTCCCCCCACTCCCACACCCCTTCACCCATATCAACAATATTTTTGCAAATTGGTCCACTATCAAAGCTCTATACAAATTCCAAGTTTTAGCCTCCTAACGTAAGCGGTTGCTGAGATCTAGAAACCAAAATTTTTCGTCTAAAACGCTTCCCCTACCTCCCCCCTCATACTCCCACCCCACAAAAAGTGGTCACTTCAAGGGACCTACCCAGTCTATTAATAAAAAAAATTTCAATTTAATAGCTCATAGGGTTTAGGAGTTATAAGCCCTCAAACGTTTTGCGTACCGCGGACGGCGCACAGACGGACTGAAATTTTTTTTTGCTTTTTTGGTGCTTATTAGTCATAAAACGTATAAAAAAACATACTACTGTCACGATCGGCTGCAAGCCAATCGTATAATACTCTAGATGAACACTGAACTCCGATTTATATTGTAGTTGGGGATAAAGTAGAATTACGTGTGTGCATGTTGTATGTCCTTTATTAAGGACTCATATTGGATTGCTACCCAAAACTAAAAGACAATATTCTGTGTTTAATTTCATATCTTGAACTGGGTAAATCATCGAAAAAAAATGTCCTTTTTGAAGGACTTTCGCATGGGAGGTGCAGGAAGGACTCACTCGATTTTTTACATATTTATCTTTTTCCTTGAACCATTTAAAAAAGAACGTGTACAAAATTTCAAATTCGTAGCTTCAAGCGTTCAAAAGTTGTCGAAAAATATTGTTGAACACGTGTCTTAAGGACATTTTGTATGGCACCTACCAGAAGTAGTAAAAGGATTTCGCTGATTAGTAAACTCGAACTTTGTTTTTACTCAAAACTAATTTGTACAAAATTTCCAATTCATAGCTAAAAGATAACTTGAGTTATAGTAAGTTCCGTAAATTAAGTGAAGACGTTTTGACAGGATATTTGTATGGCAGCTACACGAAGGACTAATAGGATTTTCTTCATAATCATGCATTTAGCTCCAACTATTAAAAAAATAACACATACAAAATTTCAAAGACGTAGCTTAAACCCTTCTGAAGTTATCGGCCAATATTCATAAACACGTGTTTTAAGGACATTTTGTATAGCAGCTACCAGAAGGAGTAAAAGGATTTCGCTGACTAGTAAAGTCAAACTTTCTTTTCACTCAAAATTAAAAGATTACTTGAGTTATAGTGAGTTTCGTAAATTAAGTGAATACATTTTGACAGGATATTTGTATGGCAGCTACACGAAGGACTAACAGGATTTTCTTCATAATCATATATTTATCTCCAACTATTGGAAAAATAACACATACAAAATTTCAAAGTCGTAGCTTAAACCCTTCTAAAGTTATCGACCAATATTCTTGAACACGTGTTTTAAGGACATTTTGTATGGCAGCTACCCGAAGGAGTAGGACGATTTTGCCCGTTAACGAACTTAGCCTTACAAATTTAACCAAACATCTAGATTCAAAATTTCATAATCCTAGATGAAGGCGTTCTTGAGTTATCGTGCTAACGGACAGACGGACGGACGGACGGTCGGACGGACGGACGGACGTCAAGCGGATTTGAGGTTTTTGGCCACAAATAAACAAAAAATAATATATAACTTTTTAAACTTATAATACTCTATATGATTTCATCTAGAGTATAAAAATTTTCAGGGTAGCAAATTTTTTTTTTTTAAAAATCGATAACAAAATGGAGTTCTCTTGGCATGCACAAGAGTTCTATAGTTCCTGATACTTTTTAACAATAGTTCTGTCGATTAAAGCCGAAAAAAAGACTATTCATAAAATGATATGCTAATAGTGATGTGCAATGCAATTACTTTTCAGTATCGAATAATTACTGAGTACTTCAAATTAGTATTCGATATTTGGTATTCGATACTTTTTCAATTACTTTGTACTAGGCGTTTGCATATACTCATACCTTATATCATCCCCTTATATCAGCCGACCTTTTTTTTTTTTTTTAGCTCATCACATTGTACCACATACCTTCCGTTTTGCATCACAACGAAAAATCATACCGCTTCCTGCTCTGGGTCTCCACTCTTCCCGTCTTAGGCGTCCTCACGCCATCCTCCATCCTCCATCCTCCATCTTCCATCCTCCATCCTCCATCCTCCATCCTCCATCCTCCATCCTCCATCCTCCATCCTCCATCCTCCATCCTCCATCCTCCATCCTCCATCCTCCATCCTCCATCCTCCATCCTCCACCCTTCATCCTCTATCCTCTATCCTCTATCCTCTATCCTCTATCCTCTATCCTCTATCCTCTATCCACTTTCCTCCAACCTCCATCCTCCATCCTCCATCCTCCATCCTAAATCCTCCATCCTCCATCCTCCATCCTCCATCCTCCATTCTCCATCCTCCATCTGTAAGTATCGAATAGTACAAGTAACGAATAGTATTCGATACTTGTCAATTCAATTACCAAGTAACGAATAGTTCAAGTAACGAATAGTATTCGTTATCGAATAGTATTCGATACTTGTCAATTAAATTACTAAGTAACGAATACTTCAAGTAACGAATAGTATTCGTTATCGAATAGTATTCGATACTTATCAATTCAATTACTAAGTAACGAATACTTCAAGTAACGAATAGTATTCGTTATCGAATAGTATTCGATACTTGTCAATTCAATTACTAAGTATCGAATACTATTCGTTACTTGTACTATTCGATACTTACTGAGTATGGTTGATGGAGGATGCAGGATGGAGGATGGAGGATGGTGGATGGAGGATGGAGGATGGAGGATGGAGGATGGAGTGTTTAGGATAGAGGATGGAGGATTTAGGATGGAGGATTTAGGATGGAGGATGGTGGATGGAGGATGGAGGATGGAGGATGGAGGATGGAGGATGGAGGATGGAGGATGGAGGATGGAGGATGGAGGATGGAGGATGGAGGATGGAGGATGGAGGATGGAGGATGGAGGATGGAGGATGGAGGATGGAGGATGGAGGATGGAGGATGGAGGATGGAGGATGGAGGATGGAGGATGGAGGATGGAGGATGGAGGATGGAGGATGGAGGATGGAGGATGGAGGATGGAGGATGGAGGATGGAGGATGGAGGATGGAGGATGGAGGATGGAGGATGGAGGATGGAGGATGGAGGATGGAGGATGGAGGATGGAGGATGGAGGATGGAGGATGGAGGATGGAGGATGGAGGATGGAGGATGGAGGATGGAGGATGGAGGATGGAGGATGGAGGATGGAGGATGGAGGATGGAGGATGGAGGATGGAGGATGGAGGATGGAGGATGGAGGATGGAGGATGGAGGATGGAGGATGGAGGATGGAGGATGGAGGATGGAGGATGGAGGATGGAGGATGGAGGATGGAGGATGGAGGATGGAGGATGGAGGATGGAGGATGGAGGATGGAGGATGGAGGATGGAGGATGGAGGATGGAGGATGGGGGATGGAGGATGGAGGATGGAGGATGGAGGATGGAGGATGGAGGATGGAGGATGGAGGATGGAGGATGGAGGATGGAGGATGGAGGATGGAGGATGGAGGATGGAGGATGGAGGATGGAGGATGGAGGATGGAGGATGGAGGATGGAGGATGGAGGATGGAGGATGGAGGATGGAGGATGGAGTGTTTAGGATAGAGGATGGAGGATTTAGGATGGTGGATGGAGGATGGAGGATGGAGGATGGAGGATGGAGGATGGAGGATGGAGGATGGAGGATGGAGGATGGAGGATGGAGGATGGAGGATGGAGGATGGAGGATGGAGGATGGAGGATGGAGGATGGAGGATGGAGGATGGAGGATGGAGGATGGAGGATGGAGGATGGAGGATGGAGGATGGAGGATGGAGGATGGAGGATGGAGGATGGAGGATGGAGGATGGAGGATGGAGGATGGAGGATGGAGGATGGAGGATGGAGGATGGAGGATGGAGGATGGAGGATGGAGGATGGAGGATGGAGGATGGAGGATGGAGGATGGAGGATGGAGGATGGAGGATGGAGGATGGAGGATGGAGGATGGAGGATGGAGGATGGAGGATGGAGAATGGAGGATGGAGGATGGAGGATGGAGGATGGAGAATGGAGGATGGAGGATGGAGGATGGAGGATGGAGGATGGAGGATGGAGGATGGAGGATGGAGGATGGAGGATGGAGGATGGAGGATGGAGGATGGAGGATGGAGGATGGAGGATGGAGGATGGAGGATGGAGGATGGAGGATGGAGTATGGAGGATGGTGGATGGAGGATGGAGGATGGAGGATGGAGGATAGAGAATGAAGGATGGAGGATGGAGAATGGAGGATGGAGTGTTTAGGATGGAGGATGGAGGATGGAGGATGGAGAATGGAGGATGGAGGATGGAGGATGGCGGATGGCGGATGGAGGATGGAGGATGAAGGATGGAGGATGGAGTATGAAGGATGGAGGATCGAGGATGGAGAATGAAGGATGGAGGATGGAGGATGGAGGATGGAGTGTTTAGGATGGAGGATTGAGGATGGGGAATGGAGGATGGAGGATGGAGGATGGAGAATGGAGTGTTTAGGATGGAGGATGGAGGATGGAGGATGGAGGATGGAGAATGGAGGATGGAGGATGGAGTGTTTAGGATAGAGGATGGAGGATGGAGGATGGAGTGTTTAGGATGGAGGATGGAGGATGGAGAATGGAGGATGGAGGATGGAGGATGGAGGATGGAGGATGGAGGATGGAGGATGGAGAATGGAGGATGGAGGATGGAGGATGGAGGATGGAGGATGGAGGATGGAGGATGGAGGATGGAGTATGGAGGATGGAGGATGGAGGATGGAGGATGGAGGATGGAGGATGGAGGATGGAGGATGGAGGATGGAGGATGGAGGATGGAGGATGGAGGATGGAGGATGGAGGATGGAGGATGGAGGATGGAGGATGGAGGATGGAGGATGGAGGATGGAGGATGGAGGATGGAGGATGGAGGATGGAGGATGGAGGATGGAGGATGGAGGATGGAGGATGGAGGATGGAGGATGGAGGATGGAGGATGGAGGATGGAGGATGGAGGATGGAGGATGGAGGATGGAGGATGGAGGATGGAGGATGGAGGATGGAGGATGGAGGATGGAGAATGGAGGATGGAGGATGGAGGATGGAGGATGGCGGATGGAGGATGGAGGATGAAAGATGGAGGATGGAGTATGGAGGATGGAGGATCGAGGATGGAGAATGAAGGATGGAGGATGGAGTGTTTAGGATGGAGGATGGAGAATGGAGGATGGAGAATGGAGTGTTTAGGATGGAGGATGGAGGATGGAGGATGGAGGATGGAGTGTTTAGGATGGAGGATGGAGGATGTAGAGTGGAGGATGGAGGATGGAGGATGGAGGATGGAGTGTTTAGGTTGGAGTGTTTAGGATGGAGGATGGAGGATTTAGGATGGAGGATGGAGGATGGAGGATGGAGTATGGAGGATGGAGGATTTAGGATGAAGGATGGAGGATGGAGGATGGAGGATGGAGGATTTAGGATTTAGGATTTAGGATGGAGGATGGAGGATGGAGTATGGAGGATGGAGTATGAAGGATGGAGGATGGAAGATGGAGGATGGAGGATGGAGGATGGAGGATGGAGGATTTAGGATGGGGGATGAAAGATGGAGAATGGAGGATTAAGGATGGAGGGTAGAGGATAGAGGACAGACGATGGAGGATAGAGGATGGAGGATAGAGTATAGAAGATAGAGGATAGAGGATGGAGGTTAGAGGATAGAGGATAGAAGATAGAGGATAGAGGATAGAGGTTAGAGGATAGAGGATAGAGGATGCAGCAAGGAGCATGGAAAATGGAAGAAGGAGGATGTACGAAGGAGGATGCAGAATGAAGAATATTAGATAGCCGATGGAATATGGGGAAACGGGATTGGAGATGGAGGGTAACAAATAATTTTGACGGAGGAGCGTGTCGGTCATGCATCACGGAGTGTGAAACTTAGCAGAAAGACAAAACTTACTAGCTGTATATAGAAAGACAAGAAAAGTTCACTGTATATACAAATTTCCACGGTGCGGTGAATCATGAGAGTAGGAGGGAGAACAAAAATTTACTATAAAAAAAAAATTGCGTCTCATGTCTCAAAAACAGCAAGGACAAACATTTGTGGGTATGGGTGAAAAGGAAAAAAAAGAATATCTTGAGAGCCGATAATGGTAGAAAGCTGAAACTTGGAATGTAGAGGTATTGTGGTGGCACGTTTTGAAAATAATTTTGTTTTTAACACATATTTGAGGGGTGATGTATGCTATAAGTGGTCACAAAAGTCAAGTTTTTTCAAGTTGTTGGAAAAATGAGTTGCAATTTCATCAATTGTTGAACTATTGATTTTAATTTCAAAGAAATATTGAACGTAAAATATGGGCATAATTTCTTACGGGTTAAACGTGAACGTGAATTGTGAACACCATCCGCGTCCGTCAGACAACCGTGTTTCTTAAAAATTGCATAAGAAATGCCCTTTTTCATTCGCGTCGGGAAATGCCACCCAAAACGTATAAAAACGCAAATGTAGCCAAAATGCGTGACGACCTAAATTACACTCATACCAAGTGCCACGATGCCGAAGACACGAGAAGTGGAGACTGACGATTTTTGACAAGACTACTTTACGTGCCGTGCGAGTTGGTTGGAAGTAGTGGTACAATTAGAAAAAACCATGTCGTCTGGTGTAATGTCATTACCAAAAAAAAAAAAAAATGGGTCGTCGGATGGAATGTGATAAGCTAAAAAAAAAAAAAAGGGCATCACACTTAGAAACGAGAATGAATTAATGGGGTCAATATCGAATACTATTGAAAAGTAGTATTCGATACTCGATACTCGTTTGAAGTAACGAATATTAAGTATCGAATAATTACTTTTTGCACACCACTATATGCTAACTTCCTGTAGCATATCATTTTCCGTCAATCCAAAAATTAAAGACAGTTCTCAACGCAGGAACAATACTTACGGAGTTCCTGATACTTTTCAGCGATAATTCAATTGATCTAAGTCCAAAAAAGGACGATTTAAAAAATTATAAGCTCACTAGCCAGAGCCGAAAAATATACAATATAACAAAAGTACTAACAACAAAGAATAGTTTTGGTCAGATGGGGAATAGTTCTGCTGTACCTGATCGTTTTCAATCATCGTTCTACTAGTTATAGCCAAAAAAGGACAAATCTAAAATATCCGTAAACTCACCACAAAAGCAAATAAAATACTAAATAATCAGAGATACGTGCACTAAAAGGTAGTTCTACAAGCAGGCACTCGAGTTCTATAGATCCTGATACTTTTTATCAATAGTTCCGTTCATTCCAGCCCAAAAAAGAACATTCGAAAATATGATATTTTAACTTCCAAACTAAATTTTTTCCCTGCCCAGCATATCAAGAAAAAAGACCAGTTCTGAGCACGTGGAGAATAGTTCTAGCGATCCTGGTACTTTTCGAAAATAGTTCTGCTGTTTTTAGCCCGAAAAAGGACAATTGAAAGAAACACACCACGATGATATGCTAACTTCCAAATGAAATTTTTCCCCTGCCCAGCATATCACAAAAAAAGACCAGTTCTGAGCACGTGGAGAATAGTTCTAGCGATCCTGGTACCTTTCGAAAATAGTTCTGCCGTTTTTAGCCCGAAAAAGGACAATTGAAAGAAACACACCACGATGATATGCTAACTTCCAAACGAAATTTTTCCCCTGCCCAGCATATCACGAAAAAAGACCAGTTCTGAGCACGTGGAGAATAGTTCTAGCGATCCTGGTACTTTTCGAAAATAGTTCTGCTGTTTTTAGCCCGAAAAAGGACAATTGAAAGAAACACACCACGTTTTTTTATCTGGATCAGATCACAATTGAAAAAAAACGATGTGGATCAACCCAAAAGCTTGTTTAGCAGGGTTAACAATCCTTTTGGTAAGTGCCTTGGATAAACTGTATTTGGCAGGGCTACGTGTAGTTTAGCGATGAAACTCTGTAGAAAATGCACAGAAATACAAAGGCTTTTTCAATAATTTTGAACATGCTGTCTCTATATTACACATAGACTTAAATTTCCGTACAAAATATGTGTGTTTTTTTCATCTGGATCAGATCACAATTGAAAAAAACGATGTGGATCATCCCAAAAGCGAATTTAGCAGGGTTAACAATCCTGTTGGTAAATATCTCGGATAAACTGTCAGCTGCCCTGGAGGCAAAGTTTCGTATACTATAATACGACGAAACGGCACTGTACAAAGGTCATATAAACAAAAACTTTTTCAATAATTTTGTACATTCTGTCTCTATCTTACAATGGACTTCCATTTCTGTACAAAATGTATGGAGTTTTCACGACTTTTCGCGAAAAAATTGTTCACTAGCATTTCGCTCGGTTTTTTTTGTATGTGTTTTTTGATTTCACTCGATCTGGATACTAGGCTGTAGCAGGTATATGCACGCAACAGGCAGAACATGCCGTTGGTAGATACAGGGAGGAGGCGGAGGGGGCGGCCGCCCCCCCCCCAAGAGCAATTCCGAATTTTTTAAACATACATACTTCAACCGTTTTCCGATTTTTTTGACTCCAATGCAATGTGGACTGTAATTAGCATTTACTATAGTTCTGCGTTGCAATGCGAAGAACAGAACAGAATGGTGACCGTAGGGTCATTCCATCAAGAATCACCAAAAATTACCTCAGACCAAAAATCGCCTCAGACCTCACCATCTCCGATTCTTTTGAAAATTTTTCCAGCGGCGGATCCAGACCTTGCTGTTGGGGGGGCGGAAATTTTTTTGATTTGGTTATTTTGTTTGATCAAGTTCTGTGAATTTAGCTACATAGAGTGCTCTTAGCAAAAAAAGTGTCATCTGATGACGGGATTATATTGTTTTCATCTTGTTATTGGTCATTCCTGCAAGAATCGCTAAAGGTGTGACCTTACCGTCTCCGATTCTTTTGAAAATTTTTGTACTTGAAGAACTAGTGAAAAAAATAATTGAAATTCAAGTTTTTGTTTCCATCTCATTTTTTAACTAACAAAAACAACAACAAAAAATATATTTATTATTCAAGGATAAAAATTATCAGAGATATGAATTTTCAAAGAGGACTCGGACATCTTTTTTGGGAAATCTGTAACATACTATGTATAACTAACAAAAAAAATTAGATAGAGACAAAAAATTTAAATCATATTTTTTTTCACTAATTCTTCGAGTACACAAATTTTCAAAAGAATCGACGATGATAAGGACACACTTTTAGCGATCCCTGATTAAATGACCCTTTTTCTATAAAATAATTGAGAACCACTATAATGTTCTTCGATTTTTTTGACCCCGATCCCATTCAGAATTTTGGAAAAAAATGTCAAGGATAATTTTTATTGCGACAACCTTCCCCTTAAAAATAAGTCATATTTTATTATTCTAGGATAGAAATTACCAGAAATATGCATTTTCAAAGAAGACTTTGACACCATTTTTGCGAAAACTTTAACATACTATAACTAACAAAAAAAATGAGATAGAAACAAAAAATTGAATTTCAATTATTTTTTTCACTAGTTCTTAAAGTACGAAAATTTTCAAAAGAATCGGAGATGGTGAGGTCTGAGGCGATTTTTGGTCTGAGGTAATTTTTGGCGATTCTTGATGGAATGACCCTACGGTCACCATTCTGTTCTGTTCTTCGCATTGCAACGCAGAACTACAGTAAATGCTAATTACAGTCCACATTGCATTGGAGTTAAAAAAATCGGAAAACGGTTGAAGTATGTATGTTTAAAAAATTAGGAATTGCTCGGGGGGGGGGGGGGGGGGGGCGGCCGCCCCCTCCGCCTCCTCCCTGTATCTACCAACGGCATGTTCTGCCTGTTGCGTGCATATACCTGCTACAGCCTAGTACCCAGATCGAGTGAAATCAAAAAACACATACAAAAAAAACCAAGCGAAATGCTAGTGAACAATTTTTTCGCTTTCATTTCGCTAGCTAGTATCCAGTTCAAGAGAAATTTTTATTGTTTGGAGTTAATCTAACAGATGGCGCTGATCAAAGATTCCGCAGCGAAATGAGCGTGCATCGTAGTTTCGCGGTGAAATTGTGACGTTTTGTCTCGTTTTGAAGTGCAAATGACAACAGAAAATATTAATTAAATTTGACAAGTGCGAAGATGGAAAATATTGTTATTGACTTGGTAAGTAGTTTTTAGATATCTTAAAGAATTTAAAAGCAAAATTTCGTTTATATTTTAGATGGATAATAATTCTACGGATACACCGATGCTCATGTGGAAATTCTCACTAAAGTATTTTCGGTTATTTCTCATGTCTTCAAACTATAAATACAATAGAAAATGCAAAGAATTTGTTTTTTATTTTCAATAAAAACATCGCTTTCAAATCTGCCTTTCTTATTTCTTTCTTGTAAATATGGATTCACCCAATGTCTTGGCATACTCCTCTTCTTTTAATTCACTTTGCTTTCGACATACTTCTTTATTAACGTTGCCGTACACATTAGCAACATTGCAGCCGCCAATCGACGCTTCACAACGATTCTATGTAAAAATATACATACGATATCATAATAGTTATGAACATTATGTACATGCAACTTACGAGCACAGTGATTTCATTATCACACCAAAAACTAATTATTTCTTATTTAAAATAAATTAATTTTAAATTTTAAATAAATTGTCAGTTGACTTTTAACATTACTGCACGACATCTTTCGGTAACGTTCACGAACTAATTTCACAGCGGAATGAGGTAAGCGAAATTTCACTCGATCTGGATACTAGGCTTACAATTTGAATTTACATTACTGTTGAATCGCTTGGCGCCATCTGTGAAAATGCTAAAATAGTGGACATTTAAAGAAACTTTTAAAGCGCAAAACTAATCCAACTATGATCCCATTATGATTTTGGATCATTTCTTTGTTGTTGTTTTCAATGTAAAACGAATGATTTTGATATTGATCCAGTTGAAAAAAAAACAGCTAATGTATTGATTTCCCATGACTATTCTAGACTATTGGGTGCAAATACCTGCTACAAATTGAATTAGTCGCAGGGCGCCATCTGTGAAAATGCTAAAATAGCTTAGATGAATTAAAAGCAGCTTTAATAGCGAAAAACTGATCCAACTTTGATCCCATTATGATTTTGGATCACCTCTTTGTCGTTGTTTTCAATGTTTGAATTATTTTGATCTTGATCCAGTTGAAAAAAACACACCTATCTGTTACATGTAAACCTGACAACTGCGCAACTCGATCGTTTCGCATAATAGAAACAGCAACAACCGAATACCTAGCTGCAAAATAACTTAATCAGAAACCTAGTTGAAGTATATAAGGGGGCGGAGCAACACGATTGTACCTCCCTTCTAATCGAATGTTCTCATATGTACTAGAACAGCGTAGAAGATCAAATCGAATGCTCTCAAGCTTTCAAATACCGTCCACACGCACCACCGAGTGAAGATTCAAGAACAGTCTAGACTAGTAAAAAAACTAGTATAAAAGCAGGTGAAGCTTTCAGCGAGGGACATAGTAATTTTTATTACGTGGACTGTGACAGTCGTACTAGCTGACTGTCACGAACGTATTAGTGAAAGGCGATTGATTGCGTGTGATCGAGTCAATTTAAAGTGCGCATTAATAAATTGTCACTTATTTGGATTTTAAACGAAATGTGTTTTACTTGAAATCCCGGCAAACCCCTAGCTCGCAACAATATGCTAACTTCCAAAACGAAATTTTTTCCCTGCCCAGCATATCACGAAAAAGAACAGTTCTGAGCACGTGGAGCATAGTTCTACTATTTCTGATACTTTTCGTAAATAGTTCTGCTGTTTTTAGCCCAAAAAAGGACAATTGAAAAAAAAGGACAATTGAAAAAAAAACACCATTACAGAAAAAAACACAAAAATATCAAAATTTTGATTAAAAACGAGAGTTCTATCAGCATTCACCCGAGTTCTACTGTTCCTCGTACTTTTCGTAAATGATATGCTAAAATATTTTCTTTTCATATCATTTCATGGTTAAAAGCAAGTTCTGTTCAGATTGAGCGTAATAGCTGAATTAGATCGCTAGATTTTGAAGTATCGGAAAGCGTTTACATCGCCTTTAGAGATTTATTTGACAATTAAAAATTTATCGACTGTCTTTTGTGTCAACTTTTTAGTCTTCAAGCGAGCTATTACAATGATCTGTCATTTACAAATGCTGATGATGAACAACATTAGAAACCAGGTGCTTTCAAGGAAGCGGCATGTTATATTTTGAGTTTGCTTATTTATTTCTGAAATTAATTAATTTTCAATACTTTTGTAATTTTCAATTTGAATTACTTTTCACATTTGATATTAGAAACAAACTTTAAACGCATTCCTTTAGTACATATAACAAAAAACGAAGATATAGTATAACCTAAGACTTCACTGAAATATTGTAAATTATAAACGTTATTTACAGTTCTCGCGTTTCAAATTGAGATCTTCCTTTTCCAACTTTCGTCAAATTCCTGCCGGTGTACCCCAGGGTTCTTGCCTGAGTCCAACATTGTTTAACATATTCACTGCGGATATACCAATAAATGAGAATTGTCAAGTGGCAATTTTCGCTAACGACACAAACATCTATTGCAGCTCCGACAATCCGTCCAATATAATTTAAAGTCTTGAAGACCAACTAAATGTGTTCGGTGAATACTACAACAATTGGAAAATTAAAATAAACCCTTCCAAAACGAAATCGATTTTCTTTACAAAGAAACGTACCTTCAGGAACTTGCCATGCCGACCTTTACGCTTCGGTGGAGAGCCCATTGAATGGTCTGACACTATCACCTACCTTGGTCTCACGTTAGACAAAAAACTAACCTACCACGCTCACATCGAAAATACAATCTCGAAAATTTCTCGCTGTATACATGCCCTATATCCACTCATCAATAGGAAATCTAAGCTATCACTTGACAATAAAATTCTAGTATATAAAATGGTAATGCAGCCTATCATCTTATATGGTTCTCCAGTATGGAACGACTGTGCAAACGTGCACAAGAAAAAGTTGCAGATAATACAAAACAAATGCCTTAAAATCATAACGGACAAACCATTCTTCTACTCAACTAAACGTCTTCACCAGGAGGCTGAAGTTTCAATGATCAATGTTATGGCTCTTAAAGCCCAATCTTTATTTTTGAGCAGGTGTCGATATGTCACAAATCCTCTGGTTACATCTATCCTATAAGTTCCTTCAGCGAATGTATTTTATTTGTTTTTATTTAGTTCTAAGGTAGTATAAGTTAGGTTAATTAGGTTAATTTGTATGTAAGGTTTTTTAGTTGATTAAATTTTTCCTTAAGCAAACAATACTTTCGTAACTTTACAAAGTTTCACACTATTTTCTTGTCTTGTACTAAACTCAATATTGTAGTTGCAAAGGCAGCAGCCTACTCTCTAAAAAATTACAAACTGTGTCTATATATATTTAAGCATTATTGAAATAAATGAACTATGAACTATGAACTATGACAGTTCTCGCGTAGCTATCGTTTGATAACGATTCACTTGAATATAACTTTAATTCACTTTACAAAATCTTGACCTTTTATTTTCATACTTTTTTTTTTATAGGAAGGACCACCGATAACCGATTTTCATTATTTTATTATTATTATTTTTAGTACAACAGTACAGTTATTATATAACTATAACAAACATATTTAAAATTTGTAGATTTTGTGGAAATTAGACTCGAAATCTACTAAAATCGGTTTGGGCAGCCCTGAAATTGATGTTTCACCACGTTCACAACTTCATCACAATGTTCAGTCACATATTTAAAAAAAAATTATAAAAATATTTGCTCGGAATGTAACTGTTCAATTCAATGTTCAAATTCAAGAAAAGATTTCGATTTCAAATAGTCAACTCCTTTCCAATAGCACTTATATATATTTTTCATAAATCAATAACGCAAATCTCATATAAAATTCAACTGTCGAAATGTAATAAATCACTTTATCAGATTAAGTTATCGAGTTCTACATTCACTTTCAATTACGTTTCAAAAATTATTGTTAGTACTTCAATTTAACAAACGATATGCTCAAATTCTTCTGGTAGTTTCTATCCTAGAATAATAAAATATGGCTTATTTTTAAGGGGAAGGTTGTCGCAATAAAAATTATCCTTGACATTTTTTTCCAAAATTCTGAATGGGATCGGGGTCAAAAAAATCGAAGAACATTATAGTGGTTCTCAATTATTTTAAAGAAAAGGGGTCATTTAATCAGGGATCGCTAAAAGTGTGTCCTTATCATCGTCGATTCTTTTGAAAATTTGTGTACTCGAAGAATTAGTGAAAAAAAATATGATTTAAATTTTTTGTTTCTATTTAATTTTTTTTGTTAGTTATACATAGTATGTTAAAGATTTCCCAAAAAAGATGTCCGAGTCCTCTTTGAAAATTCATATCTCTGGTAATTTTTATCCTTGAATAATAAAGTAGGGCTTATTTCTATACTCTAGATGAAATCATATAGAGTATTATAAGTTTAATCCAGCCCAAAAGTTTGTAACGTATAGAACCAAGCCTCGGACGAAAAAAAGTTATATATTATTTTTTGTTTATTTGTGGCCAAAAACCTCAAATCCGCTTGACGTCCGTCCGTCCGTCCGTCCGTCCGTCTGTCCGTTAGCACGATAACTCAAGAACGCCTTCACCTAGGATATTGAAATTTTGAATCTGGATGTTTGGTTGAATTTGTAAGGCTAAGTTCGTTAATGGGCAAAATCGTCCTACTCCTTCGGGTAGCTGCCATACAAAATGTCCTTAAAACACGTGTTCAAGAATATTGGTCGATAACTTCAGAAGGGTTTAAGCTACGACATTGAAATTTTGTATGTGTTATTTTTCCAATATTTGGAGCTAAATATATGATTATGAAGAAAATCCTATTAGTCCTTCGTGTAGCGGCCACACAAATATCCTGTCAAAATGTATTCACTTAATTTACGAAACTCACTATAACTCAAGTAATCTTTTAGCTACGAATTCGGAATTTTTTACAAATTGGTTTTGAGTGAAAAAAAAGTTCGAGTTTACTAGTCAGCGAAATCCTTTTACTCCTTCTGGTAGCTGCCATACAAAATGTCCTTAAAACACGTGTTTAAGAATATTGGCCGATAACTTCAGAAGGGTTTAAGCTACGTCTTTGAAATTATGTATGTGTTATTTTTCCAATAGTTGGAGCTAAATGTATGATTATGAAGAAAATCCTATTAGTCCTTCGTGTAGCTGCCATACAAATATCCTGTCAAAACGTCTTCACTTAATTTACGGAACTTACTATAACTCAAGTAATCTTTTAGCTATGAATTGGAAATTTTGTACAAATTAGTTTTGAGTAAAACCGAAGTTCGAGTTTACTAATCAGCGAAATGCTTTTACTCCTTCTGGTAGCTGCCATACAAAATGTCCTTAAGACACGTGTTCAACAATATTTTTCGATAACTTTTGAACGCTTCAAGCTACGAATTTGAAATTTTGTACACGTTCATTTTTAAATGGTTCCAAGGAAAAGGATAAATACGAGTATGTAAGAAATCGAGTGAGTCCTTCCTGCACCTCCCATGTGCAAGTCCTTCAAAAAGGACTTTTTTTTTCGATGACTTACCCAGTTCAAGATAAGAAATTAAACACTGAATATTATCTTTTAGTTTTGAGTAGCAATCTAATGCCAGTCCTTAATAAAGGACATACAACATGCACACACGTAATTCTACTTTATCCCCAACTACAATATAAATCGGAGTTCAGTATTCATCTAGAGTATTATACGATTGGCTTTCAGCCGATCGCGACTGCAGTATGTTTTGTTGTTGTTTTTGTTAGTTAAAAAATGAGATGGAAACAAAAACATGAATTTCAATTATTTTTTTCACTAGTTCTTCAAGTACAAAAATTTTCAAAAGAATCGGAGACGGTAAGGTCACACCTTTAGCGATTCTTGCAGGAATGACCAATAACAAGATGAAAACAATATGATCCCGTCATCAGATGACACTTTTTTTGCTAAGAGCACTCTATGTAGCTAAATTCACAGAACTTGATCAAACAAAATAACCAAATCAAAAAAATTTCCGCCCCCCCAACAGCAAGGTCTGGATCCGCCACTGGAACATGCTCGTCGAAAAGTCGTGGAAACTCAATACATTTTGTACAGAAATGCAAGTCCATGTGTAAGATAGAGACAGAATGTACAAAATTATTGAAAAAGTTTTTGTTTATATGACCTTTGTACAGTGCCAGAGCCTCCTATATATGAAAGCCGTCGGGTAGGTTGTAAGATAGTGTGCGTGGGTGACCATTCGATATTTGACAGTTTCGGTTTTCATGTGGTAGCTGAAAAGTGCGCTTTGAATATCGTGGCTAAGTTTTCTGCAATTATTTTAATTTAGTGATAAGTTACAAGTGAAAATGGTTGAAAATGTAAACATTTCAAGTCTGTACTTCATTTTCGCTTTAAAACTTTTGCGAATTCGCAATTGATTAAGAGAAAACTTATGAAAATATTTTGCGGCGAAAAAGTGTGGTTAGACTAGAAATGTTTACAATGTTCAGAATTTTATTTTTATTTGTATAATTATTAAGTGACATAAGTAATTCAATTGGAGTTGGTTTTTAATATTAATTAATATGTTGAAAAGTGCGTGATGTGTAAAATGTGATTGTGGGGATGTCGCATTAACATGAAAGCTTTTCGATTCCTATACTGGCTAGCAAGTTGTGACTAAATTTTGCAATTTGTAAATATTCGGGTAAAATTAGTGCTTTCACACAACATGAGTTGTTTATACTCTAGATGAAATCATATAGAGTATTATAAGTTTAATCAGCCTAAAAGTTTGTAACGCATAGAACCAAGCCTCGGACGAAAACAAGTTATATATTCTTTTTTGTTTATTTGTGGCCAAAAACCTCAAATCCGCCTGACGTCCGTCCGTCCGTCCGTCCGTCCGTCCGTCCGTCCGTCCGTCCGTCCGTCCGTCCGTCCGTCCGTCCGTCCGTCCGTCCGTCCGTCCGTCTGTCCGTGAACACGATAACTCAAGAACGCCTTCACCTAGGATCTTGAAATTTTGAATCTGGATGTTTGGTTGAATTTGTAAGGCTAAGTTCGTTAACGGGCAAGATCGTCCTACTCCTTCGGGTAGCTGCCATACAAAATGTCCTTAAAACACGTGTTCAAGAATATTAGTCGATAACTTAAGAAGGGTTTAAGCTACGACTTTGAAATTTTGTATGTGTTATTTTTCCAGTAGTTGAAGCTAAATATATGATTATGAAGAAAATCCTGTTAGTCTTTCGTGTAGCTGCCATACAAATATCCTGTCAAAATGTATTCACTTAATTTACGAAACTTACTATAACTCAAGTAATCTTTTAGCTACGAATTCGGAATTTTGTACAAGTTAGTTTTGAGTAAAAAGAAAGTTCAAGTTAACTAATCAGCGAAATTCTTTTACTCCTTCTGGTAGCTGCCATACAAAATGTCCTTAAAACACGTGTTCAAGAATATTGCCGATAACTTCAGAAGGGTTTAAGCTACGTCTTTGAAATTTTGTATGTGTTAATTTTCCAATAGTTGGAGCTAAATGTATAATTATCAAGAAAATCCTATTAGTCCTTCGTGTAGCTGCCATACAAATATCCTGTCAAAAAGTCTTCACTGAATTTACGGAACTCACTATAACTCAAGTAATCTTTTAGCTATGAACTCGGAATTTTGTACAAATTAGTTTTGAGTGAAAACAAAGTTCGAGTTTACTAATCAGCAAAATCCTTTTACTCCTTCTGGTAGCTGCCATACAAAATATCCTTAAAACACGTGTTCAACAATATTTTCCAATAACTTTTGAACGCTTCAAGCTACGAATTTGAAATTTTGTACACGTTTATTTTTGAATGGTTCCAAGGAAAAGGATAAATATGTAAGAAATCGAGTGAGTCCTTCCTGCACCTCCCATGTGAAAGTCCTTCAAAAAGGACATTTTTTTCGATGACTTACCCAGTTCAAGATATTAAATTAAACACTGAATATTGTCTTTTAGTTTTGAGTAGCAATCTAATGGCAGTCCTTAATAAAGGACATACAACATGCACACACGTAATTCTACTTTATCCCCAACTACAATATAAATCGGAGTTCAGTATTCATCTAGAGTATTATACGATTGGCTTGCAGCCGATCGTGACTGCAGTATGTTTTTTATATAAAATTGAGAGATATGTACGCGTCCGGTTCTAATTGCTTTCCATATTTTTCAATTATTGCACCATTTTTTTGTCACTTAATAATTAAATGCAATGAAATAACTTTTCTTCATTTTCGGCTTGAAACGCATAACTAGTTCTGTTGAGTCTTCTACTAACAGCGATGATGCTGCACCTCTGGCAACGACGCTGTTTGTCCACCATACTTCTAATAACGACGCCAGCTACTCACCACACAGACACACATACTACAAAAAGTAAAATCGCATCTGGAATTCGCTGTCAAGGAGTTATCTTTATAGCGTCGACTTCTCTTATTAAAATAAATACTTTGCATAGAAATTTACTCAGTACGATCGTTTTCTTTTTTTGTAAGGGACTACCCATCCCACAGTACACATCTTCGTACATTGGTGCCGAAACCCGGGAAATATATTTCGCAGAAAACATTTAAACTCGTTCTGGGTAAGTTTGCTTCATTTGGAAATTATTCTAACAGTTAAGTTCAGTTATAATGGGTACCGACTTAGAGGCGTTATGTGACCATCAGCAGCACATTTTTGCATCGCTGCAAAGTGCTTTTGCTATTTATAAAAAAGATGGCCAAAGCCGAAAAGTCGAAGAGTATTATAAGCGTCGGTTGGACCAAATGGAAAAGTTCGCGGATGATTTTCACTCAAATGACCGGCAAATCGTTCTGAATAACCTTCCAAAGGACGCTGACTATTTTAAAAACCACGTTGCAACCAGTTTCGACGAACTGTTCATCGAAATCGTTAGTAGAATTGATTCAGATCGGGATGTAGCGTTTCCACCTGAAACCAACAAGCATTGGTCGCCCGACAAAAATGCATCAAGCGTTTCAAATGCATCACATAACCCCCAACCGCGATTACCAAAGTTGAATGTGCCTATCTTCGAAGGAGGTTACACCGGATGGCCCAACTTTCACGATCTATACTGTTCGTTGATCCATTCGAACGAGAAATTGTCGAAGGTGGAGAAATTTTGGTACCTCAAAGGTAGTTTGCGCGGTGAACCGTACGATATAATAAAGCACCTAACAATTACCGAGGCGAATTATTTGGGTGCATGGAAGTTGCTACAAGACCATTACGAGAACCCCCGCGAACGGTTCAAATCGCAAATGCATCTTTTCTCCTCTCAGCCTAAAATTCAAGATGAGAATCCTCAAGCTATTCGGGCGTTGTTGAGTGTAACGAGAGAATGTCGCCAAGCGCTATCCAATTTCCAATTGGAACTACAGTATTGCGATCCCCTGCTAGTGTATTTTTTGACCCAAAAATTGCCTGCAGAAACCATTGGGTTGTGGGAAACAAAGGTTGGTGATACGGTCGAGCTCCCTAGCTTTGAGACAATGCAGAAGTTTCTCGACACTCGCGTAAGGACTTTGGAGGCCATTTAGGAAAACAGGTCAAATTCCTGGTGTTCGTCTAAACAACCGAAATTCAATACCAAAATTAACGGTACCAACGACAAAGCGATAAAGATGAAGAAATCTTTTCACGTGACAAATAATTGTAACGGTCAAAACGGGACTACGTCCAAGACCGTTCGAAATTGCTGTGTGTGCAATGAGCATCCACATAGCCTTCGCAAATGCCCGCTATTTTTGTCTCTGTCTACGACAGCGCGACGAGCGGCAATAGAAGGAAAGTCGATTTGCTTAAATTGCCTAGCGTACAACCACACAGTTAACAACTGCACCAGTAAGCACAATTGTCGCTGTGGTGAACGACACCACACACTCGTGCACACGGATGCATCTCCGTTACCACTACCATTACCAACGGCACAACAGCCGCAGTACTCGTCGAGTTTACAACCACAGACGCATGATTCTGTCCGTACCTTTGTCGCACGTCTCGCTCAGCGAGAAGTCTTGCTGTCAACGGCTATCGTTAACGTCAGATCACATAGTGGACAATTCTTCGAACTTCGGGCTCTAATCGATCAAGGCAGTCAAGCTTCTCTAATTTCTACTCGTGCCGCGAAGTTATTAAATTTGCCAAAAACTTCAGTTCGCGCTGTAGTGACCGGGATAGGCAATACACCAGCTGAGTCGTGCAACCAAATTGTGCATTTCAATGTGCAGTCTCGAATAAGTCAATACGAGATCGAAGTTACCGCGTTCGTCATGCAGAAATTGACCAGCATATTGCCGAATAAATCTCTCATGGATACGAAGTGGGCTCATATCCTTGATTTACAACTAGCGGACCCAAGGTTCTTCGAGCCGGCAGGAATTGATCTCATCCTGGGTAGTGAAGTTTTTTCGCAAATCCTCATCGGAGGTGTGAAGAAGGCCGCTGGACTACCAACTGCGCAAAATACTCACTTCGGATGGATATTGTTCGGCGAGATCGTCAGAAATGTTCGGGAGCCACTTAACTTCAGAACCTTAACGACCAAAATCGAAATTGATAAATTGCTTCAGCGGTTTTGGGAGATCGATACCGTGTCGTCCAAACGTGAACCCAAACCGGAAGAGAAATGGTGCGAAACTTTCTACAACGAAACTCACTCGAGAGATAAGTGCGGACGGTATTCGGTGCGTTTACCATTTAAAAAATACCGAAACAGCGATGCCCTTTTGGGAAAATCTCGTGACATTGTAATCAAACAATTCAATCAACTTGAGCGCAAGTTCCTGCGTGATCCACAATTTCATGCGCAATATAGCGAATGCTTTAACGAATATTTATCGTCAGGACAAATGAACCTAGTCTCCACTTCTGAAGAAGAACGCACTACAACTGTCAATGGGAAGTCCGTGGTTAATTGCTGTTATCTCGCTCAACATCCAGTGGTAAGAATGAGCTCACTCACTACCAAATTGAGAATCGTTTTCGATGCCTCCAGGAAAACTACCAATAGAAAATCGCTCAACGATATTTTATTTCCTGGGCCAGCTCTACACAACGACTTACCATCAGTTATAACGAATTGGTGGTTTCATCGAATTACATTCACCGCCGATTTGAAACAAATGTTCCGACAGATTTTGGTGAACTACGAAGACGCACAATTTCAACGAGTTGTATGGCGTGATAGCCCAACTCAACCGCTTCGAGAATATTACATTAAGGTCGTGACATTCGGGACCACTTGTGCTCCGTTCCTAGCTATCCGTACCATCCAACAATTGGCTCATGACTTGGCCCATAAATATCCATTAGCAGCTCCGGTATTACTTCTCTCCATCTACGTGGACGACGTCTTTGCAGGTGCTGATGACGTTCAATCTGCATCAGAATTACAAAGTCAGCTTCATCATATTTTCAACGAAGCCGGCTTCGAACTTCGTAAATGGGTAAGTAACCGCCCAGAAATCCTACAAGCTATTCCGGAAGAGCTAGGTGCACCTGTGTTACCATTCGCTCTGGATTCCGAAAATTCAGTCAAAACATTAGGTATCTATTGGCAGCCAAACGAAGACGCCTTCTTCTTCCAGTTTCACTTCGACATAAATGGACAACTTACCAAGCCAACAACTAAGCGCAATATTTTGTCGACGGTCGCGCGACTTTTCGATCCACTTGGGTTCATCACACCGATTATTCTTCCAGCTAAAATATTGTTGCGTCAGTTATGGCTCGAGAACCTGGATTGGGATGACAAAGTTTCCGTTGAAACCGAATCGACTTGGTACGACTACGTCCGAAGCTTGCAGGACCTGCACAACATAAAAATCCCAAGGTGGCTTGAGACAACATCGAACACCACCACTTTGGAGCTACATGCTTTCTGTGAATCCTCGGAGAAAGCCTATGCCGCGGTAGTATATGTACGTACGTCTAACGATAACACACATTTCCATTGCAGCCTGCTAACTTCGAAAACGAGAATCGCTCCGATTAAACCACACTCTATTCCACGGTTGGAATTGATGGGGGCAGTCTTACTGTCAGACTTGGTTGAACATATAATTCGACATTTGAAGATGCCTACCAAACCTGCCGTATTTGCTTGGACCGATTCTGAAACGGTACTACACTGGCTCGACGGAGACGTGAATAGATGGGAAATTTTCATCGCCAATCGAATCAGCAAAATACGCGAAAAAATGGAAGGGTGTCAATGGCAACATATTTCAACACATTTAAACCCCGCCGATTGCGCAAGCCGTGGCTTGAGCTCAAACGAGTTGCGTACTCATCCGCTTTGGTGGAACGGACAAAATTTTCTCAAATGGTCACAGGACAAATGGCCAAAGTCCACAATTACAATTAAGGATTTCGATGATCTAGGGGTGCGTAAAATTCATCATCATCAAGTCATAAATCCAGAAGTCCAACAGCTGTTACACCGATTCTCTTCATACAACAAATTACTGAGAACCATGTCGGTGATTCAATCCGTCGCCAAGAAAGCTCGTCACGAAAGTTACAACATACCACTAAAAGTTAACGATTTGCTTGTAGCACGAAATTTCTGGATTCGCGTAGTACAAGAATCTGAGTTTCCCGACGAACTACGATCCTTACACAACAGTCAAGCAATCTCATCAAAAAGCAAAATCCTCAATCTGAACCCATTCTTGGATGAACATCAAATAATGCGTGTACGCGGTCGGCTGCAAAATTCATCATTGAATTACGACGAAAAATTTCCGATTATCTTGCCATCCAAAAACCATTTCACGAAGATTCTGATCTTGGACTACCACGAAATAACAATGCATGGAGGGCCTCAACTAGTCCTGAGGTCGATTCGATCGTCGTTTTGGATATGCAACGATCGTAACACAGTTCGATTTTTAATCCAAAAATGTATCAGATGCTTTCGTTTCAAAGCAAAGGCGAACGAACAGCGAATGGGTGTTCTTCCATCATGCCGAGTACAACCGTCCTTAGCTTTTAGCTCAACAGGAATTGATTTTGCTGGGCCTATAAATGTGAAAGCATCTAAGTGCCGAGGCCGAGTCACCTACAAGGGCTACATGGTCATATTTGTTTGTATGACCGTCCGAGCTATACACATAGAGCTGGTCGGAGACATGACAACACCAACCTTTCTAGCTGCACTGAAACGTTTTCTCTCCCGTCGGACGGCATGCTCGCACATCTACTCCGACAATGGGACGACATTTGTCGGGGCTAACAATCAACTCAAGACCCTTGACAAAATTTGGAAATCTGAAATCGAGAGTGAGGTCATGCCCTTTTTGACCAACCGAGCAATTCAATGGCACTTTATCCCACCAGGCGCTCCTCATTTCGGAGGTATTTGGGAGGCCGGCGTTAAGTCGGTTAAGTACCATTTGAAACGGGTCTGCGCTGATTACTCGTACACTTTTGAGGAATGGAACACTCTATTGACAGAAATTGAAGGGATACTAAATAGTCGTCCACTGTGCCCTTTCACGTCGGATCCCGACGATCTAACAGCCATCACTCCTAATCACTTCCTGAACGGAGACATCGCCCGAGCATTACCGGAACCAGCCAAAGACTCTAAACGGATCAACATCCCGGCGAAATGGCGGGAATTCGCGCAAATGAAACAGACGTTTTGGAACAGATGGAGCTCTGATTATTTGAATCAGTTACAAGCAAGGCCGAAGTGGTTAACAGCGAACGACGCTCTTAAAGTGAACGATATCGTTTTGATAAAGGACGAACGGCTCCCTCTATTAAACTGGCAAATGGGGCGAGTCATGGCTCTGGTCGAAGGTCCGGACAAACTACATCATGTGGTTAAGCTTCGTACCAAAAACGGTCAAATGATCCGGCCGGTCACCAAAGTCTGCCGACTACCAATTGATCGCTCCGAAGATCACATCGAACCATAACCCAAACTGAATTATTAACTTGAACTTAACTTGAATTAGATTTTTTTCCCATTTATTTGAAGCAAGCAGGTAACGTTGACTGAATTACACCAAACGTTCCTGAAATAACGAGTAGCAGACCGAGTCGTGGCGGTATAACCACTCCATCAATAGCTCAAGGAGGAAATGCTGAGCTGTTTACCAAACATCACAACTATCACCACCGGAAGAAGCATCACTCCAGGCTGTGCCTTTGGGACTATTCTGGTACGCTAGCGGTAGCATTGTTTTGGCATCATCGTTAAACGATAATGACCCGGCGGGTCATCATGGTGCCCGGAATGTTGAGTCTTCTACTAACAGCGATGATGCTGCACCTCTGGCAACGACGCTGGTTGTCCACCATACTTCTAATAACGACGCCAGCTACTCACCACACAGACACACATACTACAAAAAGTAAAATTGCATCTGGAATTCGCTGTCAAGGAGTCATCTTTATAGCGTCGACGAGTGAAGAGCTTCTCTTATTAAAATAAATACTTTGCATAGAAATTTACTCAGTACGATCGTTTTCTTTTTTTGTAAGGGACTACCCATCCCACAGTACACATCTTCGTACAAGTTCAGAATAAGATAAAAACATTATTTGTCTCAAACAGGACACCCTGGGGTCGATTCTTTATTATCTTTAGGATAAGTAAGTATGAGTTATTTAACTATACAAAACTACAAATCAATAATAGTTTAATGTTTTCTCAGTTTTTGCTTAATTCAAAAGCTGCAGAAGAGGTATCATTCCAGGTTAGTAATTATACTCTAGATGAAATCATATAGAGTATTATAAGTTTAATCCAGCCCAAAAGTTTGTAACGCATAGAACCAAGCCACGGACGAAAAAAAGTTATATATTATTTTTCGTTTATTTGTGGCCAAAAACCTCAAATCCGCTTGACGTCTGTCCGTCCGTCCGTCCGTCCGTCCGTCTGTCCGTTAGCACGATAACTCAAGAACGCCTTCACCTAGGATCTTGAAATTTTGAATCTGGATGTTTGGTGGAATTTGTAAGGCTAAGTTCGTTAACGGGCAAAATCGTCCTACTCCTTCGGGTAGCTGCCATACAAAATGTCCTTAAAACACGTGTTCAAGAATATTGGTCGATAACTTCAGAAGGGTTTAAGCTATGACATTGAAATTTTGTTTGTGTTATTAGTAGTAAGGGTACAACTTTGCTATCTTACGCTTAACGCGCGACTAGGACATCCGCACTAAACTCCTCCTATTTTGGCATGGAATTCCAGGAATTCACGTTTTTGAAAGTGTTACCTTTTGATCGTGAAACCTGTTCTCGTATGGGCCCCAAAGTTGTATCTTTTGCGTTGGTGAAGTAGTGTATGCAAAAGTCTTTGGTGTGAGGGGTTCGGTAGTAGCGATAATTTTCTCGCAATTTTCTGATGAAATGTATTGACTTGGATGAAAATCTGCAACTTGGGTGAACTGAAGTAACCTTTGAAGAGAGTAAGTAATATTGGTTGATGATGCGGCTATATTCATGCGTGCATCACGTGGGGATTAAGCCAGGGCCAATTGTGGTGGAGATAAGCCGCAATGGAGTTGGCTTGTAGAGATTTTGATCGGGCTCAGTGTGTTGGGGGGTAACTGGGAGTCTTGTTAATTGGAGCCTCGGTTCCAATTGGTTGGTTGCAAGATGTATTTTGATTCTTCTTTACGCCATGTTTTCTAGAAACTAGAGCCTCGGTTGCATGTAGATAATTTGCGGGAAGCCGGTTCTTGGGTTGGTTGATTTTTACCTTTTGTTGGTAGAATGTAGGTTACAAGTGCACATGTTGGCCGGATGATTCGTGTTTACATTTTTGTTGGTAGAATGCATGTCGGTTCGACATGTTTGCATTTTGTTGGTAGAATGTAGGTTACAAGTGCACATGTTGGCCGGTTGAATCGTGTTTACATTTTTGTTGGTAGAATGCATGTCGGTTCTTGTGCATGGTGTGAATGTAGGTTGCAATTGTACATGTTACTAGGTGTCTGGAGCCTCGGTTCCGAATAGGCAGGCTTGTACATGTTTGCTTGCGGTAATTATTACTTTCATGATATTGATGGGTGGATTATCAAGAATCTTTTTGCACGTTTGTGGGGGGACTAGTTTTTCTTTACGACGATCTCATGTGTTTCGTACTTGTTTTGGCGGGAAGATATGTTCATGATTACATGTGCTTCGAATTGGTGTTTTCTTTGCGACGATCTCATGTGTTTCGTACTTGTTCTTATTGTAGTTAACCGGCGATGGATATTTTCTGCAGTACATTCTACTGCTGTAGTCGCGGATGGGAAAGACACTTTCGATTGTGTGAAGAGTTTGCGAGAAAACAGCTGACGTTCGTTGTCGGGTTGATTTTTGTATCTGCCTGAGACATGCGTAAGTTTTGTTTTCGTATTCTTTTTTGGGCTCGGAGGTGTATTAAGTTCAATGTTATGCACCAGATTTCGCGTCGTTTTGTTGTTATTGTATGGTAATGTCTTTTGGACGATGCATGATGTGTGTATGTTTTGATTATCTCGTATTCTTCTTCTCAAGTTCGAGGTGACTTTTATATGGTTGAATTGCCGTGGGAATTTTAAAAACAAGCGATCGTTTTGTTGTTGTGATTATGATAGGTGTTGGGTGATAATGATGTGAATTAAAGTATAAGTTTTCATTTGTTATTCTTTATTCAATTTGGTATAGAATTTACACACAGTTTTAACTTTATTTTGATTACAGAATAGATTGTTTCTTAAGTAAAATAGGCTTTAGTAATTCTTCCATTTGTAAAATCCTGCGTTGAAATCTTAATCGATCTAAAGTATCGGATTGCCAAGTGCCCTTTCTACTAGATCTATATGCATATCCCCAGGCAACCATGTATTTAACAGAAACCTGATCACAAAAACGGACATGTTTATAATCTAGCGAAGGCATTGTACAGATTGAGTAATTCGACGATGAGGAAAAATATCATAATGGCCAGTAGAAGATATTTCAGCACTATAGGTAATGATGACGACCAGCGTGATTTTTTGACTGGTTTGTTATACGGTCCACAAACGTCTTTGCCGTTAGCGAAAACACAATCAGGAGACATGCGTAGATGTTCGGCTTCCACATCAGAAGGGGAAGAGAATGCACTCATTATCAGAGAGCAGAAGAAGCACCTGACGTAATCCTGCAAGTTGGTGTAAAAGAAGCCGCTTTTTACCAGCTTAAGAATTTTCCTCTCATCCAGATCCAAATTTTTGAATGTCTTTAGACGGTCGTATTCGTGTCTTAAGTTCAGCATGTTGACTAAAACCCACACGTTATAGCACGTCTTTTATATCAATCCAGGAATTATGAGCTGATGGAAAACCAAGCCATTTTACGTAAACTTGATTGCCCCTTCTTTTTAGAATCTCTTCTACAAGGTATACATCGGGGTGTTTGACTCTTATTAACTCTAGTTCGTAGAACCCTCCTTGTATTATGTTCCCCTGATAGTCTTTGAGTATGTAAGTGCGCGGCTCTGTATTCTTTACTTCGTTTATCTGAAATATTTCGGTGGACCAGTTGGGGGTATATCCTTTCTCGAATACATGCTTGTATTTGCTTACACGTACATGATCACCTTTCCTGTACTTGGGGGTAGACGAGACCTTCACCTTACGGTAGACTTCCCCAAGAAGCTGAGCCTCATTCGATGGCCCAACATCTATAGGACGCATTTTTATGGTACGATGCTTTGTTCTATTGTATTTGTTTATTAACCCTTTTAGTAACCCAGTCCACTTATAGCTGCCGTTCATACTAAATTCTTTCCACATCATGTTTTTTAGTGTTCGGTTGAACCGTTCTACAATAGAGGCTTTCAATTGGCTAAAAGTAGTGTAGTGGTTGATTTCAAATTTTTTCATCAAATTGCGAAATGCCTTATTAAAAAACTCTTTTCCATCATCTGTTTGCAAATTTTTTGGGAAACGTCGTTCATTAAAAATTGACTGTATTGCCTTGATAATCTCCCCAGCACTTTTATTTTTAAGGGGCAAGGCCCACGCATATTTGGAGAATGTGTCTATTACTGTTAGAAGAAAATTAAAGCCCTTATTCTTAGTTGAATAAGAGCTCATATCCACTAAATCCGCCTGCCATAAGTCATCTATTCCACGAATGGTCACACGACGACGCATAAAATTTCTACGAGCTGTCTTATGCAG
This sequence comes from Beris morrisii, assembly GCA_951812415.1. Lineage (NCBI taxonomy): Eukaryota > Metazoa > Arthropoda > Insecta > Diptera > Stratiomyidae > Beris > Beris morrisii. The sequence goes on along the minus strand of OX638312.1, from coordinate 63,591,564 downwards.
TTCGTTAATAACCTGTCTTCTACTCATTTCATCATGTGTATAAATAGTGGACTTGTTTGCACATGTTTTATATAGAAAACAGTGTAGAAGATGATGCAGTTTGATCATCCGTTTACGATGATGGTTGCGGGACCGTCAGGAAGTGGTAAGACGACATTTATTGAATCATTCCTGAAAAATACATCGCTAGTTAACACTCAGATAAAAAAGATTATCTGGTGTAATGCTGAGCAGCGAGCGATACCGTCACAGCTAGCATTTAAAAATATTAAATATTTAGGCTCCATACCCGAGGAATTTATAAACGAAACCAATGAGCCTACATTAATCGTACTAGATGATATGATGCTAAATGCATTTTCAAAGCAGGTTTGTGAACTTTTTACAAAAGGGTCACATCATAGGAATTTTTCAGTAATACTTGTAACACAGAACGTCTTCCATCAGGGTAAGTTTTGTCGAGATATTTCGCTTAACTGTAAATATATGGTGGTTTTCAAAAACCCCCGCGATAAAAGCCAGTTCCTCCATTTAGCCAAGCAGATTTACCCTGAAAATAGTGCAGAGCTGGTGAGAATATATAAAGATATAACTCAAGCTCCACACGGGTATTTGTTAATAGATCTGACTCAGTCTACTAACGATTTATTTAGATTCAGAACAGATATCTTTAATAAAAGATTTGTGACGTGCTACTGTGCAGCGACTGATTTAAACAGTAAAAATGGTGTCACGAATGAAACGATTGAGGGACAACAAACATATGCTATATGTTCTCAAAAATGCTAGTCCATGTTTAAGAAAGGCTATCATGAAAAAGACAGATCCTGAAGTGGTTAAGACTATTTGTGAAATCACATTAAACACGTTGAAGGGGAATCATGTGCCAGGTCGTAAAATCTTGAACGGTCTATGTAAGTATAAAAAGAGCATGCGAAGGTTAGTTGAAGCAAGACGATCTGTTCCTAGACAGCGTAAAATCTTAGTACAGCAAGGTGGTTTTCTACCAATCCTGATAGGAAGTGTACTTTCAGGTGTTATTGGGTCGTTGATTGAAAAATATGCATAGAAGGAGCGCTCTTAATAAAATGCTACTTCTTTCACCAGAAGTGTATGAACAGTTAAAGGGTCAGATAGAAGGTGGAGATGGCCTGTCTATATTCGATAAGACGATACACACCATTTTGAGGAATAAAAAGCTGTCTGACGACGACAAATGGTATAATTATAGGAACACGCTGATAAAGTTTCTTAATGCTAAGCGTAAAGGGAGACAGTCTCGTGAAGAAAAATCTCTCGCGTTTACGCCACAAGTAAAGTTAGGAAGTCAGAAAAATTTACGAGACAATGCGACACAGACAAGGATTGCATTCAAAGAGGAGATGTCAACGCAAACCTCCCCGATGAAGAACCCCGACCCATTTTACAGTACGGCGGAAGATGTATTTGAGACAGGGGACGTGACTTTACCAAAGTATCATAGTTCTAGTGCAGAGGAGATAACGCCGCCAAGACGATCGCTAACGCCTCGGTTCAAAAGACGATTATCTGTAAGCGGTATAGCAAAAACATTGAAACCGGCTGCAAAGTTTCGCAAAACTACGCCCGAAGTCAAGAACATGGAAAAAGAATATCGGATTATAACGGCTGATGACGGTATAACTCAGTATACTATACCGAATGAGATGGATGTAGATGAAGCGGCACAGCTTATAGAAGAACTAGAGCAGGGAGAAGGGGGGGATAAAACCGAACAGAGAACCCCTACCAAACAAACTATATTAAAGCCTTCACGACTAGAATATCCTTCAGTAAGTACAGAGGATCGGTACCCGATACCTGGACGTTTAAAAAGAAGAACGGAACGGGCCGGAAGTGCACCAAATATTTTCTGGGAAAGAGTTTAAAAATGCCTATAGATATAAGAGAAAACGATTTTTACATATGCCTTCTAAGCAACAATTCCATGCGTATATACAATGAAAATACACTGTCAGCCTTCACGAATATGCTTCCTAGTGCCTGTAAGTTGGACGGCGGGTGGAGTGTCGGAATGACTGAAATTGCATTACCAAATCGAAAAACGAAATCAGTTGGGAAAAAAGATGGAAAACGTGAGAAGGAAGATGAAAAAGTGGAAGGTACTACTAAAAAGGTGAAGAGAGCTGCGACAGATGTACTAAAGATTAAAACTTATGTAAAAAAAGTACATGGTATTTCCATTTATCTTAAATGGAGTTACCAACAGTTATTAAAATTATGTTACAATAAACATGATATGAACTTTTCTACTTTCTTGTCTTCGTTCAACGACGCAATTGATCCCTATTGGTATGTTGATGCTCATCCAGATTTTAAAGAGATGTTATACGCCATCTTAGAATCTGATGAAATTCGTAAAGATATCCCTGACACGAGTAAAGACGAACGAGTTACAAGAGCAGAAAATTTCTATTTACACATTTATCAGGATAGCGAAGTTGCGGATATTGTAACTTTAGGAGTTTTCGTACATGACTCTATATATTATTTTTTCAGTAGTATAATTGGGCAGATTCCTAGAGAAAAACGTAATTATAAAGCACTAAAACGCATGATAGACTATTACATACCTCCAGCGCTCAGTATAAGTGAAAAGCTCGGGGAAAGTGCCCCGAAGAAGCTTGACTCTTTAGATTTAGAGATAAAAGACTTGAAGATTAAAATAAAGATAAAGTACCCGCTGCCAACACCAATTGATATTAATGATTTAGTCGGGCTTTTTGTCGCGAATATACAGTTTGATGACGAAACTGAATCTGTTGCAGCTCGGAGGAAAAAATCAAGTCAAATTAGGCAAAAAATTATTCAAACTCTAACTGATTTGGATGCAGAGGCCTCTACCTTTGAGATACCAAACAGGCGTATAATTACGGATAAAAGTATAAAGTTGAAAGTTCCCTATGAGAAACGACCCGATGGTACCCTATTAACTAGAGAAGTGCCTATAGATTTGAAAAAGAAAGACTTATCGGGATTCATTACCGATATATTCTTTCAAACGCCTGTGAAGGAACGTAATGCTAAACTCCTTACCGTGGAGGTGGACAAGTCGTTTGATAAGATTTCAGCAGAAGCGAAGAAGGATACTTTAGACAGAATTACCGTATTAGAAGAATCTGTTCTCGAAATAAAGAGCAGATTTCCGCGAGAACTAACAGCTGTAGTTGCAGAGGAATGTAAGGCTTTAGGAATAATACACGTTTACACTGATATCATTCGCCCCCAAATAGTAGGAAACAAATTAGTGAGGAATCTGCGTATGATTCCATTGAAAGAATGCGATAATATATTCAGGTTTGAGCATGTAGAATACTACCCTCTGGAAAAGACCTACATTGAAAGTATCTCCATAAAGATAACCGATGATCAAGGCGAATTAATCGACTTCATTCCAGGCTATACCCCGACATATGTGATGCTTCACTTCAAAAGACAATAAAGTATAAATATTCAGACGCGTATAAGGGATCTTCATAACTGGTGTACATTCAACTCGAAATGAATTCATATTACACAAGGTATTATTTAATCCAAAGCGGCGCTGGTTTGTCGGATATAGGGGATCTTTATCGATCGCCACTTATATACCAGCGTGGAAGAGGTATCGGTAGCTTCTTCAGCGGATTACTACGTTTTTTACGACCTTTAGTTTCGTCAGGCGTAAAAACTATAAAGGAGCAAGCTATAAAGACTGGAAAAACAATATTATCAGAGGCGGGGAGTAAACCTCTCAAAAACATTTTAAAAGAGCAAGGACAAGCTGCTACTCAAGAGCTGATGCAAAAAGGCGTAAAAAAACTCTTTGACAGTATGGGTGGTGAGGGTATGAAAAGGCGCATGGCTATAAAAAGGGCAAATCCGTTTTCAACAGCACAGTTAAAAACGGTTCCTAAACGTGGAAAACGTACCAGATCAAAGAGAAAATCTATTAAGAAAAGACCAGCAACCAGTAAAAATAAAAGAGTCAAGAACAATAAGCGTAAGCGTGTATTGGATATATTCGATAAGTAAGGAGAATGGCCTCTTACAGAGAATGTATGAAATCTGAATTAGATTTATTTAAAGCACCACCGATACAGGCCAATATTTTAAAAACAGAAGAAGTATCATACAAACCAATAGCTTCTCTTGATAACTCTTCAGTTCTGGAATTCGTCTCGCTAGGACATGGGGACACGTACCGTGATTTATCCAGTATCTACCTTCGCTTAAAAGTTCAGCTAATTAAGGCAAAAGGTGGGAAAGAAGAATTCTACACCGGAAAAGAAAAAACCCGAGTTAAAGCTGGTGACCCTGAAGAGGAAAGTGATCCAATCGGCGTAGTTAACAACCTGATGCATTCACTTTTTAGACAATGCACAATACAATTAAATGGCAGACCGATTGCTCAAACTGACAACAACTACCATTACAGAGCTTACATTGAAAACTTATTGAATTACGGTAGAGATGCGTCAACAACACATTTAGAATCTGTAGGATGGTACCTCGACCAAGATGGTATGGAAATGATTGAAGATGGAAGCAAAAGCGGGGGTCCTAGTAAATTTAATGCAGGATATCTCAAACGATCTGAATTGCTTTCGAAAAGTAATGTGGTAGAGCTTATGGGAAAGATTCATGGTGATTTACTTAATCAGGATAAGTTACTTCTGAATGGGGTAGATTTTAGACTCTCACTATCCCTGGAAAAACCCGAATTTTATCTATACTCAAAAGAAGACGGACACTCACCGCAAATTAAAATTATAGATGCAACAATGTATATGAATCATGTAACTGTTAATCCCAATATTTTAATGGCACATGAAACTATTCTTCAGCGCTCCAACGTGATATACCCGTACAAGCGTGTCGAAGTAAAAAGTTATACATTACCAGCTAACAGCTCAACACTATCTTTAGATAATGTCATAATCGGACAGCTACCGAACTTGTTAATTTTCGGCATGGTAGATAATGATGCCTACAGCGGTAAACAGACGAAGAATCCATTTAACTTTAAACACAATAATATCACACGATTCAATTTATCCGTCAATGGAGTACAAGTTCCGAACCAGGCTTTAGAGTTTGATTACTCTCAGGAAAAACCTATAAGTACACGGGGATACCTTTCACTATTTAAGGGAACAGGCATTCATTACTTCGACAAAGGCAATCAAATCTCTAAGGAATTCTTCGATAATGGATGCTTTTTAATGGCGTTCGATTTAACTGCAGACAATTCATACGGTTCATCTTGTGGCAGTTTATTGAATCAAGGAACAGTGAGGATCGAGGGAAGGTTTAAGAAAGCGCTGGAAAAAAGTGTAACTTGTATAGTATATGCCGAGTATGATGGAAGTCTTGAAATAGACAAACTTCGTGGAGTTCATACTGATTTTTGAAAAGTATAAATATAACCTTTTAATCTCGCACTCTTCATATTACTCAGCGGACGAGGAAGAACAACAAAGATGGCATATTGTGTTGTAAATGTCGAATATTTTAATGAAGGTAATCTAAGCTTCTTTAAAAAGGTTTCGTTTGCCGGTTTCTCATCACAAAATAAATTATTCTCAAAGGAAATAACGTATAAATATCCCACATCATCGGCTACCACAACAGATCATACAGGGGCATTTGGGAATTTGGAACTTAAGCGTTTGGATGAAAATCTTATTATGACGCTAGCAAAATTTGCAACCGTTTTTGTTTATAGCGCTACAACAAAGGAATTCTTAGAAAGTTACACCACCAGTCACACCAAGATCATTGACATTGATACTATAACTTCGAAAGAGCAGATATGAACACGATCGAACTTGTTAAAACATTAAGGAAAAACACAACCACAAGGAGATTATTCAAAGGCGTATTCCCATGCGATCGTTTACCTTATAAAATTAAAAAGCCAGCATGTGTTATTGCAAATACCGACCCCGCCGACAAAAAAGGCGTTCATTGGGTAGCATTTTATTTCCCGAGGACGGGCCCTGCTGAATTTTTTGACTCCTTTGGCAGATACCCCAACAATAAATATTTTAAAAGATTTTTGCATAACAACTCTAAGGTTTTTATAAATAACAAAAAACGATTACAGAGTGTATACTCTTCAACATGCGGAAACTACTGCTGTGTATACATATATTCCCGCTGCAAGGGGAAGGATCTAAAGCTATTTCTTAAGCAGTTTTCGCCAAAAGATTTTCCAGATAATGACGACAAGGTGGTTAATTTATACCACCATATATTTTCATCGGGTGCTACACAGGATGGTGGGGTTTATTCCAACCAAAGTTGTAGATCAGAACTTGAAGGTATAAAAGCACCAGTCTAAAACAAGCACGTTTCAGTTTTCATTTTAAAACCTTCTAACGAATATGTTGTCAGCTAATGTAAAAGCAGAGTGTAATAAGTCTAGCAAAAGAAAAAAGTCAGACGATCTCCGTGAAAATACTAATAAGAAGCAAAAAAAGTCTATGATTCGCGGTGAAGACGCACTACTGAATTACACCTATCATCTGGATGACGCTCAAAATCGTAAAGTTGTTCTTGGATTTGACCCGTTCACGTTTGAGGTGAAAATAATATTCAGTTATCCTGGACGGTTTCCTGTGTCAACAGGATATACCGGGTGGATTTCAGTCTTCAATTACCTCACCCAGTTAAAGAATGAAGTTGAGGAAATACCAGGTAACCAACTTGGATTGCTGAAGGAATACAAAATACCTGTAGGAGAAAGCAGTATCAAATTGAAACATCCCGAGCTATACCGTTTGTTTGAAATGATGGAATTTTTCAACATCGTAATGTTTCACAATAACAGCGCTTCGGAAAGTGTAAAGGAATACTACAAGCAATATGTAGACAGATGTAAGCAGAAGGATGTGTTCAAGTTATCAGCCGACGACTTTTTCATACCAGTCCGCAGCTCTTACGTTCACGTAAACTACTCTCGACTTTTTCATGAGCTTCCTATCTTTTGTAACATTAATATTATCTTAAGTGTAACGGTTTCGTAATAAAAATAAGAAAAAAGAAAAACACATCATCTTTTTATTTAATGGTTCTATTTATTAACAAATGCAGGTAAATGTTGATACAGTTTTGTACAGCACATCTGTCGGTTGATCCTTCACTGTGTACTTTGCAGAATACTTGAAATTTGTTTAGATCACCTAATCTAGGTATTTCAAGTTGTTTTATATCGGCGCTTGGTATGTATTTTCGTAGAAACTTCTCTTTCGTTTCACCCTTGATATGTATTTTACTATCTGCATAATTCCTCAATACCTCCGGTAGAGAGTTGTAACTAAATTTTCCTTCATCCCATTTTAAACCATTTATATTCTCCACATCAAATTGATTTTGTCTGCAAGCTTTCGGTACCATCTCCTGATATGGGTACGGGGGCGCGAAGTGATAAAGTAATGGTGAGACTGATCCGAAAGGTAGGATGGCAAGTTCCTTAATAAAGTATTGTCGATTATTCCCACATACAAATTGAATATCAATAATTATCTCATCCATGTTCACTGTCAGACCGTCCCGAATAGAAGAAAAAAGCTGATTTTACATTGCTTATTTATATATTTTCTAAAAACGTTATATAAAGTAAAATTATGTTATCAGCTATTTCTCTTACATACAACTATAAAATTACGTACAAATCTGAAATTATATACAAAGGTATTTCACAATTCTTTTAAATTACTTAGTCTTATTTTCTTGTATCCATATGGATACGAAAAATTTCCTGCTTTTACGACTCTCTTATCTCTGAAGATGTTTTTTCTCTATTGAAGAGATGACAACTCCCGGTCGTTTCCTCTTAATCTTTGACTTATTCTCTACACAAACACGATCCTCGCTATCTCCAATTACTAAGGATTTTAGACGTTGAAAGTTGACGATCTTAGAAGTTTCAAAATTGATTGTTATCCTCTTACACTTAATAATATATTCACTTCCTTTATCAGTTTCAACTTTAAGCCCATAACTTTTTGGACCTGTGCTTACAAATTCAGATATGAAGGCTGTAGCTCCAAAAGACTCAATCTCATTTGTGAGATCCCCTAAAAAGTCAGACATGGTAAAAGAAAGAGGGTTTATTTTATTATCTACAAAAATCAAACTATCAGTATCACAGTAGAGAATTGCGTTTCCGACTTTTTCCAATGCTTCGTAAAGTTTAATTCTAGCAAATGCTGTTGTGTATGCTGCAATTGGAATGTTAACGTGGGGTAACATATTCAAATTTTCAGTTAAATACTTCCAATTGACCCAGATAGTTTCGTCATTAATAGGAAGCACTGAACAAATTTCAATCTCTAAAATCATTAAATACTTTGGTAAAAGTTTTATCCTCTCTTTGAGCAAACTTCCCCCATAAAGAGTTCAAACAAATTTTAGCAGTGTTACGCCGCCCGGAATTCTTTTGCATTCGATCTCTATCAAGATTAATATCTTCTCGCATTTGATAGGTCTTTAGAAAACTTTCTCTCTCAATTTCAGATATGTATTCGGACCCCCATCCACTCGCCTCCTGTTTGATTTTTAGAAAGGTATTAACGTATTTCGTAAAAAGGCCACCGGTTTTTGAATTTGAGTCATACTGAGTGTAGGTATATTTCCAAACCTCATGCACTTTTGAAATTTTGTAACCCTTTTTTACAGCCAACGACAGCTCAGGTATAACCCATGTACCAAAAATCTGTCTTTCACCATCTGTATGAGTACAGCTAGAAACTCTATTCATTTCGGCACATTTTCGACATAAAGCAAAATACAATTTTTGATTAGTTTTAAAAGGTAATACTGGTAAGTATAAATCAGTAGGGGGTACAATTGTACATGTGATGAAACCATGCATTGAAAGTATTTCAGAGACCGGGGGGATGTCCCCACCTCGAAAAATTTTCGGATGTCCAATAGGATATGGCGAATATTTATTTATGTATGGGTACAAACTAGTAAAGTCCAAATATCGTATTACCTCATTCTCTCTAGCTGTGTGATGCAATTTAAATACCTCTGTACGCCCCCCGAAAATAGCATCACGTGGATTGAGTGGTGGTAAAATGTCTTGAACAATTACATCCAACTCTTTATTCACTGTTGGATTCTTCTTCAAGAATTCTTTGAACTCACATTCCCACGTAAAGATGAGTGTGTACCCACTACTTTTAATTAGCGCAATTCGTTGCTCTGTACTTTCATATCTCTGTGATAGCGTTTCAAATCTACAACTTCTATTTTCTGAAGTCTCTTCCACTTTGAAACAATCTTTACAACCGTGAAAATAGCATCCAAAAAACTCGTATACTCTATTTAATTTTGAGTTAAATCCGTCTACCATCAATCCACACCTCTCTAGCCTAACTTCTCCATTATTAATTGCCGAACAAATTTTATCTTTTATCTTTAAACTTTCCCAGGCAAGCCATTTGCAGGCAATAGAAGACTGGTTTTGAGATTTAAAATAACCATTTCTAGGCATTACACCCAAAATATTTTTTTCGAGAAAATTTTTCCGGAAAACGAGCATGCACGCTGATGCTATAGTTAAACTTTCAATTAAAGGGTTCACTTTAGTTATTTCGATGAATTCACACATGAACCTTGTACAACCCATTCGAAGGATATTTACATCACTTTTGCAATACAACAGTATTTCTTTTCTGTTATCGAAAATTTTTTGTGATGCATCGCTATACCACTTTAAGAATGTCTCTCTCTCCCTGACTTTCATAGAATTATACCCATACAGTTCTGGTGGCGGATATGAGCCCACATAATTTAAGTTTTCCACTGTATTAAAATAATAAGGATAGTACCCCTTCTCATACTCCTTAATATCGAAAACACTGGGAAATTTGGCAAGTGGAAATGATAGAAAATTTAGAGAATCAATAAACGCCACTTTCCCACAGGTTAACCTCATTATTTTGGTGCCGTTCATTATAGGGTCGATTTTCAGTTTCATAGCTAACAGTTCAGAAGTAATGAAATGACCATCGTATCCCTGTAAGTTATGTGCTATACAAAAAACGTTAACGATTTGGGGACGCGGTGTTAGACAATAATCTAGAAACCGTCTAACTACATTCACACCTACATCATGTTCAAACACGTGCTCTCTAATTCCACAGACGTTACATCTAATATTTATGTCCGGCTCTTTAAAACAACTATAACATACTTGGTGCGCAACTATCAAGTTCGCTATGTGAAGGAATGAGGTTGGACTTTTCTCATAAGCAGTGTTCTGAGTGGTTTCACAGTCAAAGTATATTATTAGAAATTTACTATTTGATCTACCCTTATATGGCTTAATATAGCATAAATGATCTTCTGGAGTAATTTTATAACATATAGGGCAATACCTTTCATTACATACATGTTCTTCTTCCTTCCTTTTCTCGAGATTAAGAAATTTCAAACACGATCTACATATCTTGAAAGTTTCGCAAATGGTTTTTGCTTTAACTTTATTAACCAGGTGATTTTGGTAGCAGACTTCCCCTTTGAAAGAACGATTGCAAGTCTCACACTTAACCATACATGTCACAAAATCACAGGGAGGATAGGAAAGACAATAACCACACTTCACACTGCATTTATGTACCTCTTTCACCATCACCCTATCACAATAAGAGCATGCAAATCTCTTATTGAAAAACCCCGTTAATGACTTGATCACATAGAAGTGTTTTAGAACTTTACTGTAATATAGATAAATTTTTCTCGCTGATATGTTTCTTATTGATTGTTTAAAAAGAATGGAGTTTGAATCGCTTATATCGTCAAAAACTACAAGTTGAAAGTCTTTTAAAAAATTTTGAAATTTGTAAAGGTCAGTCAAATTACAACCTTCAGGACCAATGACAACATTAGCCTTCTTGCATAAAGCCTTTGCCTTCTTTTCTAATGTTCTCATAGTAGCGTTACGGACTTGAATGCTAAAATCATCAGATACCATCTCAATACCAAAACAAATGGCTCGAGGAAGGCAGTTGACTTCATTATCCAGGCCAACATCTATTATACTATATTTTCTAGCTAGAAAATCTTTTTCTTCTAGCTGCGTAGCACTGAGATAACCACCTCCAGTTGGAAAATTAATAATATTTGCATTGAGTTGCATGATATCATCTGAGAGAAAAGCACTATTGGATTGATTGACATTGGAAATCAACCCAATAATATATTCGCCGCTTAACTCTTCAACCGATCGCAAGCTAGACCATATTGGCTTTATATGAGGTGAATTTGGAAGAGTGATTGTGAAGCTGATTTTACTATTACGAGTGGAACTGGTAGCAACCTCTTTGATAATATTGTCGAATGCTTTTTCTAACCCTTTTATGGGATCGTCATGGATAATATCGGAGTCTTGCAAACGAAAGTTCATTTTCACACCTTCCATGTGAAACTTCTTAAAAAATACCGTGTTTTTAGACAGTACTACATAACCCTGATTTAAACCACTTCCGCACTGAACAACCTTTTCAACGGATTGATTATACTGTGTAGAGCTCCTTTCAACTAGGGAGTTGCCTTCTACTTTTTCTTCAATAAAGTCAAGAGCGGTCTTCAATACATCATGCGAAAATGAGATGTCATATGCTCTCGAAAAACAGACAAGTAATTTTTGTAGGAGATATTTCTCCGCGTCTGAAAACTTAATATTACTTAATTTTAATTGCTTGATTAAAATACTTAAAGTACTTAAAAATAATTCGGAACCTAAAGCTAGACTAGATTCTAGGTGCTTAATGATATTTTCAGCATCCATTTTTCGCTATTTTCTGTATATTTTTATCTTATTACACTATTAAAAAATTGCTTAACTCTATCAAGCTGCGCCTCTTCAACTTAGGCTCCTGGATCTCGAACCAGCATGAATTGATTGAGTAAATGTTCCAACCCGACCTCCTCCTCACGATCTTAGGGGTACGTCTCCTAGTTATAACAGGTGATAACACATTTCCTTTATAACCGTCTGTGTATGACACTGTTTCTGCTGTGCTAGGTGTGGTAGTTGTAGCACTTCTACCAGTATTATCCTGAGGGTACTCTTTCTGGTCAGTTGAACCAAATTCCGTATCTAAAATCGAGTTTGCTCGCTCGATCAGGGCTTGCACTTGTTGAAGTACTTGTTCAGCCTTCACCAATCCGTGATTATCCTGAACAGTGTTGCTTCAATCGAACTCACTTTTTAGCAGCAAATTCACCTGGTCGACGTAAATTTGTGTTTGCCTAAAAGCTTCTCCACTTTTGAACATTTAATTTGGCAAAATTTCGCTCATCGCTACGTCGACTCCTGGAATTGTCTTTAGAGTATAAATCTGAAAAAATCAAAATAATAAGAATTTAGTATGAAAATTGAAACAACATCAAAAATTTAAACTTACCGTGCGGATGCCTGGTGTTATATCAGCGTCAAACTTCTTTTTGGCAGTAAGTAAAGGGTATGTGACGATACCTCCGTCTAACTTGGAAGTGATTTTACAATAAAATTGCTGGATTATTTATACTAGAAATTGTGAATACATATACCTTCTTTCTCTTGCAGTTTCTAAATTATCTAATATCAGATCACTTGCACCGTTTGAATCTTTCCATTAAATAGTTACAAAGTTGCAAATACTCGTACAGATCACTTGTATGTTACCACAAAAGTATAATTAAACTTCACATGAATATTTTATCTTACGTTTCCGAGTTATCTAGAAATAGAGTGGGTTTGAATGATGAAGATCGCTTGCAGTTTCTAATTTATCTAATATCAGATCACTTGCATCGTTTGAATCTTTCCATTAAATCGTTGCAAAGTTGCAGATGAATATTGTCTGCACCTCTTAGAAAAAGAGCTATTTTATGCATAGGTAATTACTACTCCTGGATTGTATACTCGTATAGGTAAAAATATTCATGTTAACTGATTTACTGATTTTATATTAATATTGGTTTGACAGGATTTCGCTCTTCCGTACACCCACTTTAGATAGTTCTAGAACTGTAAAACTGTATATAAACTCAAAACTTTTCAGCTGAAAATTAATTTCTCACAACCAGCCGTGAAAGAAGCAGTGAAATGGTAAGTTGTAAACACTTTCATTATACACATTTTCATTATACACTATTTTATTTCTAGTCTATTGCAGCACTGAACGAGATTGCCAAGGGGAATACAGATTCCCTCATATTGACCGAAAACCTTGTCGTGGGCGAACACTACAAGGTTCGAGAGTTCAAACTCTTAAAAACAAAGTATGGTGTAAAACTTGCGGTTTATTTTGAGCAAGGCTGTTTTTACTTCCTACCTCAACGATTCGCTACTTCTATACGGACCCAAAAGCAAGTGTCGGAATTGAACCAGAACATGAATAATTATTTTGTGTTCAGTGGCAGAGATGAAAGCCGTGGTGGCTTTTTGAAAATAAGTTTTGTTGAGAAAGCAGAATAAAATAACCAACAAAACTCTGGAATATTTTACCTTCACTCCAATCTCTTTCAAAATAAAAAAACTTAAACAAATTAAATTACAGTGTTTTATTTATATCTTGAGCCAAAACTCCTTTCCTTAACATTCTATCAATATCATCTCATAGAGTGAAAGTAATAATTACCGCAAGCAAACATGTACAAGCCTGCCTATTCGGAACCGAGGCTCCAGACACCTAGTAACATGTACAATTGCAACCTACATTCAAACCATGCACAAGAACCGACATGCATTCTACCAACAAAAATGTAAACACGATTCAACCGGCCAACATGTGCACTTGTAACCTACATTCTACCAACAAAATGCAAACATGTCGAACCGACATGCATTCTACCAACAAAAATGTAAACACGAATCATCCGGCCAACATGTGCACTTGTAACCTACATTCTACCAACAAAAGGTAAAAATCAACCAACCCAAGAACCGGCTTCCCGCAAATTATCTACATGCAACCGAGGCTCTAGTTTCTAGAAAACATGGCGTAAAGAAGAATCAAAATACATCTTGCAACCAACCAATTGGAACCGAGGCTCCAATTAACAAGACTCCCAGTTACCCCCCAACACACTGAGCCCGATCAAAATCTCTACAAGCCAACTCCATTGCGGCTTATCTCCACCACAATTGGCCCTGGCTTAATCCCCACGTGATGCACGCATCATCAACCAATATTACTTACTCTCTTCAAAGGTTACTTCAGTTCACCCAAGTTGCAGATTTTCATCCAAGTCAATACATTTCATCAGAAAATTGCGAGAAAATTATCGCTACTACCGAACCCCTCACACCAAAGACTTTTGCATACACTACTTCACCAACGCAAAAGATACAACTTTGGGGCCCATACGAGAACAGGTTTCACGATCAAAAGGTAACACTTTCAAAAACGTGAATTCCTGGAATTCCATGCCAAAATAGGAGGAGTTTAGTGCGGATGTCCTAGTCGCGCGTTAAGCGTAAGATAGCAAAGTTGTACCCTTACTACTGTTATTTTTCCAATAGTTGAAGCTAAATACATGATTATGAAGAATATCCTGTTAGTCCTTCATGTAGCTGCCATACAAATATCCTGTCAAAATGTATTCACTTAATTTACGAAACTCACTATAACTCAAGTAATCTTTTAGCTATGAATTAAACGTAAAGCCTGGTACGATCGTCATCATAAAGGAAGATACAACTCCAGTTAAAAGATGGCCCCTAGGTAGAATCATCAAAACCCACGAGGGCGACGATGGTCTTGTACGCGTGGCAGACGTGAAAACAGCATCCGGCATTTTGCGACGACCTATACATAAGTTGGGCCCTCTTCCAGTTGACAATGAGGTAGTAGGTCAAGAGTCTCCACACCCAGAAGAAACCACCGAACACAATCTGAACTCGCCAGATGAGCCATCCAAGCAAACCAGAGAAGACGACAACGAAATTCCGAAGAAAAAGGTGCAAAGATGCTATGGCTCTACCATGCTATCGCTTCTTCTTCTCAGCCAGGCATCCACTTCGAAGCCATGGGAAGGACCCATTTAACAACCAGCGAATGGAAACTGATTGTCTACTACGATCTGAAACCGTATTGGTCAGAGTTCTCATCACTCACGAATGGCATGGAAGCACTACGAACACTCTGTGATCATATCATCCTTAATAACAGTTGCAACCATATTATTCGTCAATTTCGAGTGACCCAAGAGAAACTGTCAAGAGACAACGAACTACTGCGAACCGTTTCCTTTCAACCAAGGTCGAAAAGAGGTGCCTTAAATATTGTAGGAAGCATAGCCAAATCGCTATTTGGCGTGCTCGATGACGACTACGCCCGAGACATGGCCACAACAATCGACAAGGTTAAAACTAATGAAAATCATCTTATTTTTCATTGGCGATTTAAACGTCAGTGACAGCTCACGTGCCCGATCCGCGGCCGCTTAGTAAGCCTTTTCGGAGTGGACATTTCGCGTTTTTCATCGCGAATTTCTGTTATTACGACTCCCCGTGCGTGGTTACACCCCCGGTGGCCCCGGTTTTTACCCTCGAAACAATAAAAACAACAGTGTAACAAAGAACTGTAGTTAGAGGTTAGGGCCGACGGCCCAAGTTTCTTTTGATTCTTTTTAGTGCCGAACAATTGAGGCCAATCAATATCAAGTGCAACGCGAACGTAACTTTTAGTGCTTTCAAATAGCAATTAAGTGGTGATTAAGGTAACTTCTCTTTTTGCATCTGACGAATTACGAACAAAATTAGACCGACAATTCCTCCAAACTGCTGGCATGGCCAGTTTGAATAAATTTGCCGCTCTGGCGGAACCCCCCGATCCCCCAACTCTCCTTCAAATTCGCCCAAAACCAAGAGACAGCGATCTGTCAAACCAACTAACTCGTCCGCCGAATATACCTTTCAGTTCCCAGACACTCTTCCGCAGACACAAAAACCCACTAATGCATCACCAAAATTTATTGTTGTTCAATCAACCACTTCTGGTAAATCTTTGCAACAATTTAATATTTTTGTTGTGAAGAAAGGAATCGACCAGGTCTCTACGCTATACAGCAACGCGTCATTCCTAAGAGACGGAAGTCTATTACTTCTTGCGAAAAACGAATCAATCGCCCAAAAATTTTTAAAAACTACAAGCATAAACGGAATACCCATCAAGTGTAATCTGCATGGTAGACTGAATACTTCAAAAGGGATGGTATACGCATCCTGTACAAGATTCCTCTCCCAAGAGGACATCGTAGAGGGTCTTAAGGAGCAAAAGGTAATAGAAGTAGTTCAACTAAAGAAACCAATTACTAACACTCCTACTGGACTGCTAATTGTCACCTTTGACCTTTACTCCCTACCGGCACATATCAACATTGGATTCGAGAGGGTAGAGGTAATTGAATACTTCCCAAACCCCCTCAGGTGCAGACAATGCCAGAAGCTTGGCTACACAAAGAACCACTGCGAAGCGACTCTAGACAATTGCAATACCTGTTCCGCGGCGCTCCCGCATGAGACCAATTTTACATCTTTTTGCGTTAATTGCAATATATCAGGCCACAGCCCAGGTAGTAAATCCTGCCCCTCTTTCACTCAGCAGAAAGAAATCTTGAAAATAAGGACATAGAGAAAATGCACCCAATACGAGGCCAAGAAGTTATACTTCAAAAATAACCCTTCAAGCTCCGGCTCATCGTACGCCCAAGTTGCAAAGGTCAATTCACCCCTCTACAACCCGCCAAAACAGTCATACCCTCCAACGCTAACATTCTAACCCCCCCCCCCCCCACCATTGCGCACACTAATAATACTAACCGCCAGTCCCCATCAACTAGTACAATTTCTCCAATCGCCGCACCCACAGTATCCCACAATAACACACCAAACAAACAATCCGCTAACATTATTTCCTCCCCAATAGGAACCCAAATATTATACACCGCCAAAAATGATCTGACCACCACATTACCTCCAAAGAATACAAGAATTGCTCCCATCACCCCCGAAAAGCAATTTCCCATCAATGCGATCAGCGAAGGTTTGATCCCTGAATCTCGCGCTGCTCTTAAAAAAAACGATAACAACAACAAAATAATAAAATCAGCAACTATCCAATCGACTTCCGAAAACGAAATGGATACACACATACTCTCCGACGGTTCGTCAGACCCTGAAGAAATTCCCCCGAGCAGTAGGATTGTACAATGTCGTTCTGACAGTTCGTCTGAAGACTCAGTTTAATGTTCCCAAATGTGCTACCGTTGACTCCGCCTCCTTTTCACCCCTCCCGCAACCTCTGTATCCTTCAGTGGAACATCAGAGGCCTCTATTCCAATCGTCCACACCTAGATATCCTTATCGCCCGATACCAACCCCACATCCTACTGTTGCAAGAGACCAATATCCTTCCAGGCGAAGAACCTTTGAGGTTCGGACCCTACTCATATATTGGTTATAACACTCCAAGAGACACCAGGCATGGCGGTGTTGCCGTCCTGGTTCACAACTCTATAGACTTCGAACAGGTCGACTTGAGAGTTAACATTCTGGCTTGTGCTGTCACGATCAGATCTGTCCCTCAGCTGACGGTGGTGTCGGCATATCTAGAGTGTGGACAGGGGATCACCAATGCAGATTTGTCCAATCTGTCAGATCAGCTTCCCGAGAACACCATATTTGGTGGCGATTTTAACGCCCACAGCCCCTTATGGGGAGGGGAGTGTTGGGATCGTAGGGGGAGGTTGGTGGCGGATTGGATGGAGGACGCATCCCTTGTTCTCCTCAATGATGGCTCGCCCACTCTCATTTCGGTCAGATCAACCTTGACAGCCATCGACTTAACACTCGTATCCTCCAGGCTTGCTCCGTCTCTAACATGGAATCTCCATGCCAACCCAGAAGGCAGTGACCAGTCATCATCAGATCGACTAAAGGCTTGGCTAATGCTAGACCAACCACCAGGTACGTCACTTCACGTGCCGACTGGGAAAAGTATCGAGTGACTATGGATGAAACGGCAAAGAGATACCCGGCTTCGGGTAATGTGAACCAGGAAGCAGCTAAGCTAACCCGGATCTTTCGCGCTGCAGCAGCTACCTCCATCCCCGTATCTTACCCAACACCTAGTTCTCAACCCCGCTGGATGAACCAGGAAATCGCTAGCTTGATAAGAGCTAAGAATAGAGCTTAGTTTTCACAGGCGCCCGACGGATACAAACCTAGTCACGTACCGTCGTGAGACTGCATTTGTAAAAAAAAAGATTAAAGCTGCCAAAAGAGAAAGTGGAAACTCTTTTGCTCGCTCCATTGATCCCAGCCTTAATCTAGCTGATGCTTGGAGAAAAGTTAAATCGATCTTCGGTGGCAGACCCCCAAGTCTGCTTCCCAACTTAACTACACCTCTAGGTACCCTTACTAACTCCCAGCATATCGCCGAACATCTCGCTCTATCCTGGACCAACTATTCGTCAGATACGAACTTCACCCCACAACAACTTGCCAATAAATTGTCGGCCCTTTCCACCATCTCGGTCCTATCTCCAGACCCAGACAGAGTAATTGGTTACCCAATCTCTCTTACGGAGCTAAGTTCGGTGCTTAGTTCAAGTAAGGAATCAGCTCCCGGACATGACAGAATCTCTTACGATATGATTAAGGAGTCCACCCTGAGTCTCAAATTGAGGCTGGTGGATCTTTACAATCGAATAATGGTGCTGGGCTCTTTTCCACATACGTGGAAGAGGGCTGTCCAGGTTCCGATACGCAAGAGCTCCGTCCCATCAGCCTCGGCTATATCTTCAAAGGATCTTCGTCCAATTTCACTGCTCCCTTGCATGTCTAGACTCTTCGAAAAGATCTTAGGTAGGAGGCTTGGCTCGCTACTGGAGAGTGTTTTGTCGCCAGAGCAACACGGTTTTAGACCAGGGCGAGGTACAACCTCGCTCTTGCTCGAACTCGAACACAAGGCTAGACTGGCTCTCTACCAAAAACAGGAATGTCATGTCTCATCCCTCGATCTTGAGAAAGCCTTTGACAGGGTAATCAAGACCGTAGTTACAGGACAACTATCTGTCTGGGGAATCGATTCCCGATTCATTCAGTGCGTCGACAACTTCCTATCTCACCGCTCCGTAATGGTTAGAGTCAACGGTTACATCTCTGGTACCCATAACATAGATAACTCTCTACCCCAGGGTTCACCCCTATCTCCGGTGCTTTTTAATGTGTACATTCACTCCCTATCTCAACTTCTCTCCGATATTCCCAACATTTCACACTTTATATATGCCGACAATATACTTATCTCCTCCTCCTACCCCCACATTAATGACATACAGAGACGAGTACGTACGACCATTGACTGCTGGTGTATGGAGACGGGCGCCAAATTACCTTACCACAAAGATGAGCGCCTTACCATTTCGAGAAAAAGAGTCCCCAATATCAGCGATAGTATAGCAGACGAAGACACCCGGCCTCACGTTCTCCACCAAACTACAGTGGAATGTACAAATACATAAAGTTGTAACCGCTCTCGGCAAGATCACCAACCTAATTCCCGCATTGGCCTCCATAAGCCTGGGAGCAAGCACTGCAGCCATTTTACATGTAGCGAACACACTCATCCGTGGCCATGTACTATACGGCCTCACTATTTATGCGACGACAACACGCGCAAACATTAACAAAATTCAAGTGGCGATCAATAAAATTTTAAGAGCCGCATTAGGAGCATACCGCACCACCCCGTTCAAAGCGCTACTAATCGAAGCGGGCTGTGACAGCGTCGACACACTCATCGCCAAGGCGCAGATAAACATATGCGGTCTACTTAGCAGCCAAAACCGCCTTCCAAGAGGAAAAGCCGTCGATAATTTTCACGGACTGCAAGTCGGTAGTAGAAGCAGTCAATAACCCCAACCCCACCGAACCGATGATTCGGCTCCTGCGGAGCCTCCTCCAACAAAATCCTGCCGGGACGAAGCTATTTTGGATTCCTGGACACGTTGGCATCAAGGGCAATGAACAAGTCCACCAGCTGGCCAAAACAACAATTGCATCACACCAGGAAGAGATCTTACCCAGCTTCATCAGCCTCGTGCGACGGACTGCCCGAAACAACTTACGTCAAGCTAACCAAGACGCCTGGCTCACCAACACCACCTTTTTAGCTAGCCACTGGCCAACCGTCTCACCACCCACTTACTGCTACCAGATGGAAAGAAGAACAGCTGTAGTCTTGGCCCGGTCCCGACTTGGCCACTCCAGGCTAGCACATGAGCATTACATGACCAGGACTCCATAGCCAGGATGCCTCAACTGCCAGCGACCGCCCACAATGGAGCACATATTGCATAGCTGCCAAATCACAAGCCGCTTCTTCCAGAATTCACCCCCTCCTTTACATCTCCTCCTATCCACAACAGACCCCTCAACTCTGCTACAGCTTCTTAACCACCACAAGTTCACGAAACGTCTATAACAAGTACCAGTTGCGCTTCAAGGAATTAACGAAAACACAACATAACAAATAATTGCTAACTCGTCTGCGTGAATTAATTTGTTTTTCTTTCATTATTATTTTCTTATTATACCATTGTCTACTGCACTACACAGAATTTAACTTGCACTGTATTATTTTCCATTATGTTTTTGTTGCTTTCCTTTAGTTTACTTAATTTTATATTAGTATTAAGCATGAATCATTTATTATTAAGCATGTATTCTAGTAGTTCGCTTTTGACAATTTACTTTATTATTTACATTACGAATTTACTTACGCTTTTTATTTTTATTCTGCTTTGTACACTGTACTTCTTCTTTTTTCATTAGATATAAGCATGAATTAATTAGTAGTAAGCATGAATTTCTGTATCTTAGCTTTGGATATCTCCTATTATTATTTACCATTTTTCACTTATATATCTTTATATACATTTTTCTTTTGCGAATTTCTATCTCTTTCTGCTTTACTTCTTTTTTCTTATTTTTTTCTGTTTTATTACAACTATCAATTTACAAAATATGTAATGCGATGTGCCATATGCCCGTGTAGGCTTGGCCGAAATTTCAATGGGCTCTCTTATTGCATAAGGGGGCTTCATTTAATAAATAAAAAAATAAATAAATCATCTTATTTCGCTACTAAAGAACCAAACATCAATTATCGATTCTACGCTAAATATCATTAAACGAGATGAGCTCGCTGTTCAAGAAAAGTTTAGAGCTATAGAAAGCCAATTCAACCAACTCATCCAGAAGGTTCCATTTACTACAGATGAGATATATCAGCACAAGCTAATTTATCTCTTCATAACACTAGCAATACAGATAACACTGACGACATCTAATGTGGAGAGAGTTCAGGGTTCATTACTGGATGTGATTACTGATTCACACCATGGCAACATAAACCCATTGTTGCTTTCAACTCAACAATTACAGAAGGAGTTAATAACTGTAAAGAATCACCTAGCACCAACGGTACGCTTGCCAGTGAACTCTGACAATACAGTACAGCTCTTCAAATTGATGTCTATGAAGACCCAAATCGTCGGTACCCAGATACTCTTCGAACTGAAACTACCTCTTGTCAATCCAGAGGTTTTCGACTTATTCAAGATTCTACCAATACCGGCACTAGTCAATGATACCTTCCTCATTATTACGTCAAACACGTCATTTTTGGCCATAAGTCGACATCGAGACGAATATTATCCATTGTCAGAGCAGGAGCTGGCGACTTGCATTGTAACCGACTCTAATGACTATCTATGTGACCAATCACATCCTGTTTATCACAAGGGAAATACTGTCAGCGGATGTGAAATTGCCTTTATCAACGACATGCCATTATTATCGCAATGCCAGCTGAAGGAAGCCAAAAACAACCCGGTCTCCAGCTCCAGCTCACTCATTCCAATGAATAGATTTTTGCCTTGAAGCACAAGATCAGCATCAACATTGTATGCGGCAACCACGTGTCAACAATAATGATGACAGGATCAGGAATTCTGAAAATGGAACCTAAATGCTCCATAAAAAATGAGCTGATCACAATTAATGGACGTCAGTTATACTCCAACACCATTGGAACATCCCTATCGACGCTACACTACCTGCCATCGAGCTCAACAAATTCGACATGCCATCGTATCGACCGCCACTAGACGACATCCATCAGTTGAAGGAAGAAATTAATGCTCAGGATTTGGAGCTACCAAATAAAATTAACGTTCATGATATCCATCATTACACTATCATTTACCTGGTGCTAGCAGTGGTACTAGCCGTGATCATTATCTCCTGCCGAAGACATCGGACGAGAATAATTGAACAACGACCTACACCTCGTCCAAGAACTCACAGTATTCCAACCCACCAACCCGAGTGTTGAACGATGCGTCCAACGCGGAGGAGGATGTTAAGATTCACACCAAGGTGCAACCACCGCACATTCCTTCCGGTTCATATTACGACCAGGCGAGTCGCCAGCCAGTACGCCACCAAATTCGAACTGTCGCGTATGCATCTTGATGACACTATAAGTGTCCCGTCATCATTTTTTTTACCTTAGCATTCCATGCACTTATTGTTTTTCGTTTATATAGATCAATTTCATCTGTACCTCATATGCACCTCATGCATTTGTTTGGTCTACCATATGTTTTGCTTTTCGTGCAATTTATGATGCACTTCATGCGCACCATTTGTTTTGTTTTTTTTTATTTTGGATTGTAAAAAATATTATAAGTAGCTGTACAGCCGAAA
Organism: Beris morrisii; assembly: GCA_951812415.1. Taxonomy (NCBI): domain Eukaryota; kingdom Metazoa; phylum Arthropoda; class Insecta; order Diptera; family Stratiomyidae; genus Beris; species Beris morrisii. The sequence goes on along the minus strand of OX638312.1, from coordinate 63,568,763 downwards.
TTAAATATCAGTCGTTCGTATAGCATCAAGGTGTTTCTTTCAATTTGAAGTTAGTTCCAGAAATCGTGTGATCAGTTGTAACGATATAGAATCGTTTCAGACCCACTCAACAGTGCTTAAGACATAATTTCAACACCTGTAACGATCAAGAAGTGTTGCAGAACATTGCATAGTCCTGATTTACAACTGTGTTCAGCCAAATATCATCAGAGGTATCATTCCTTCTGTAAAATCTGTAACGATCCAAGAATCGTTGCAGAAGTTATATAATATAGTTCAGGTTCAGCACCTGAACTACTTATTCAATTCGCTGAGGCAAAATAGTCTCCGCGTAATCAATACAAACATCATCAGAGTTCGCATTCCTTCTGTAAAATCTGTAACGATCCAAGAATCGTTGCAAAAGTCATATACTATAGTTCAGGTTCAGTACCTGAACTACTTATTCAATTCGCTGAGGCAAACAAGTCTCCGCGTCAACAATACTGTTACATGTAAACCTGGCAACCGCGCAACTCGATCGTTTCGCATCAACAACCGAATACCTAGCTACAAAGTAACCCAATCAGAAACCTAGTTGAAGTATATAAGGAAAATAATAATTTATCTAAAAGATTACAAGCCTATCCCACCGGCCTTTAGGAACTACCGGAGGACCGACTGGGTCAAATACAGGGAAGCTCTTAGCGGGGTACTCCCTCCCATACTGCCACTCCAACCGAGTAGCTCAACTGATCTCGAAGGTCTGGTCACCACCCTTACGCGCGCCCTAAACGAGGCACTGTCGAACTCCTGTCCTGAGAGCAGGCCAAGAGGGAAACATAAGCCGCCATGGTGGAACGCAGAACTCGGGGCTCTTAGAAAATGCTGTAGGCAACTGTTTAACAGAGCCAAAAGCACGAAAGACGTTTGCGACTGGGACTCCTATAAATATAAAGGATCACTTCGTAAATACAAATATGAACTGAGAAAAGCGCAGCGCAAATCCTGGGGACTCTTCTGCAGTGAAATAGAAGATTCATCCGAGGCATCCAGGCTCCGCAAAATTCTCTCCAAAAATCCAACCACACCATGCTACCTGAGGAGACCGGACGGATCTTGGACTACCTCAAGTAGGGAAACCACTGATCTCCTCCTGGACACCCACTTCCCTGGTAGCTCGCCTGTTGAGTCGGAGCGGGTAAACATTACAAGAAACCATGCACCGTTCAACTCTGACGCTCTTATAACAGATACCAAGCTCCTCTGGGCGATAGAAGGCTTTGAACCATTTAAGTCTGCGGGACCGGATGGAATAATTCCTGCTGAAATACAGCAGACCTCAAATATAATTCTTCCTTGGCTGAAGGTTATCTTGAAAGGCTGCCTGGATCTAACCCACATTCCTGAAACATGGAAGGAAGTCAGGGTGGTATTCATACCCAAAGCAGGAAAAAGCTCTCATGTCTGCCCTAAGGACCTCAGACCTATCAGTCTATCATCCTTTCTTCTGAAAACACTGGAAAGACTAATGGATGTACACATCCGCGACAATATTGACAAGCGACTGCTGTCAACATCCCAACATGCGTACTGGAAGGGGAGGTCGGTCGAAACAGCCTGACATTCGCTCGTGCGCACCATTGAAAAATCTCTTAGTATTAAAGAGTACACCATGGTTGCATTTCTCGATATCGAGGGAGCTTTCAACAACGTCAGACCAGAGGCAATCACTGACGCACTTTCTATCCTGAAGGTGGAGTCCTCGCTTGGCGCGCTGATCAATTTGATGTTAACATCCAGGATTGTGAACACAAAGCTGGGCGAGTCCTCCTCTCGAAGGTTTGTCAGCAGTGGCACACCACAAGGTGGTGTGCTCTCCCCTCTTCTTTGGAATTTAGTGTTCAACAAACTACTATTGAGACTGGAAGGGGCGGGCTGCAGAGTGATTGCCTATGCAGATGATGTTGCAATTGCTGTCTCGGGAAAGCACCTCAACATGCTGAGTGAGATATTGCAAAATGCTCTCTCTATCCTCTCCAAATGGGCAGCTGAATGCGGGTTGGGTGTGAACCCACGCAAAACAGAATTAGTCCTCTTCACCAGGAAATATAAAATTCCTCACGTAGACCCTCCTACTCTGAATGGTACTAGTCTAGTTTTCACCGATAGCGCAAAATATTTGGGTCTTATTTTGGACAGGAAACTTCACTGGAAACCTAACATTCAGGAACGGGTAAAGAAAGCAACAGTTGCGCTTTACTCGTGCAAAAAGGCCATTGGAAAAAAATGGGGTATGCAACCCCGGATAGTTCATTGGCTCTACGTGTCCGTCATCAGACCGATACTTATGTATGGTGTTATTGTCTGGTGGACGGCCTTAAACAAAGCAGTTAACTGAACCACCCTAGGGAAGGTACAGAGATCATCATGCATATGCATCAGTGGAGCTCTGAGAACAACTCCCTCTGCAGCACTAGACATGCTATTCAGTCTGCCACCCCTAGACATTTTTGGCAAGCAAATAGCAGCCAATGCAGCCATTCGACTTAGGGCCTCTACACAGTGGACTGGCATATATGCAGGTCACTCAACAACCTTGAATCATTTCAATAACATTTCTGAAAACACCGACTACACCCCTCCCAGTTATGATTTTGAGAAAAATTTCCTAACAGCCATCTCAACTCGTCTAGAATGGGAAAGGGATTCGGTACGGACGGAAGAGTCCGCCCACATATATACGGACGGCTCCAAAACTGAAGGCGGGGTAGGTGGAGGTGTTTTCTCTGATATGCTTAACATTAGCAGCTCCTTCCGCCTTCCGGACCACTGTAGTGTCTTTCAGGCGGAGCTTATGGCGATCAAGGAGGCCTTGTCCTGGCTGAGGTGTAATGTAATATCTACTAGGGATATTAGCATTTTCACAGACAGCCAAGCGGCAATAAAATCCTTGGAATCGGCCTCGACAACATAAAAGGTCGCCGCAGAATGTCGATCATCTCTTAAGGAGATGGCTGAACAGTTCAATATTCTTCTGTGCTGGGTGCCAGGACACAGGGATATTCCAGGGAGCTGCATGGCTGGCGAACTCGCTCGACGCGGTACTACTCTTCAGATTATGCCGGAACATCGGAATCTGGGTGTGCCTCTCTCTACATGTAAACTGCTACTGGGATTAGACTCAATTGAGAAAACCAACTCAAGATGGGCAGACGGTGTTACATGTCACACTGCGAGACAGATCTGGCCAGAGCTGGATCTAAAACGCTCCAAAAAGCTGACTTTACTCAAAAGGGTGAATATCAGCACCACAATCGGTGTCCTGACCGAACACTGTCTTATAGGTCGACATGCTAAAAGACTCGGTCTCTTCTCAAACGACTTCTGTAGGAGCTGCCTGGATGAGGAGGAGGAGGAGACAGTCCTTCACCTTCTCTGTACCTGTCCAGCTCTATCAGCCAGAAGGAAAGCTCATCTTGGAGCTTACTTCTTCAACTGTCTCGGTGATCTTGCCTCAGTGGAGGTCGCGAGAATCCAACGCTTCATTGCAAGCTCTAAATGGTTCGACGAGTAGGACCGGATTCGATGATCCTGTGGTAACACAACGGACCTTTTAGGTCTAAGTGTGTCCGTGTTCTCACGGGCAGCCACGCGTACCTACCTACCCATATAAGGAGAGCGGAGCAATACGATTATACCCCCCCCTTCTTATCGAATGTGCGCGAATGGGCTCGAATGTACTGGAACAGCGTAGAGGATCAAATGAAAAGATCTCAAGCTTACTTGAACCCTCTACACACACCACCGAACGAAGATTCAAGAACAGTCTCGACTGCAGATAACTGGTATAAAAGCAGATAAAGCTTTCAGCGAGGGACATAGTAATTTTTATTACTTCGACTGTGACAGCCAGCGTGTTTACGCAACCGTATTGGTGGAAAGCGATTGATAGAGTGCGATCGAGACAAGTGCTATGTAAAAGCGGGCGGTATTGCCATACAGTGCGGATAATTGTGCTGATAGAATTAAAGTGCAAAGAATAAATTATCACTTATTTTTATTTTAACCGAATTGTGTTTTACTTGAAATCCCGGCGAACCCCTGCTCGCAACAATACATATACCTATATATAGATATGTGAAAGTAAAAAAAATCGTTGCTTATAGAACTACGTTTCTTTTTCGGATTGCAGACGTAGTTAATGCCGCCGCTGATCCATACGGTTTTTTCATTTTTTCATGGCTTCTTTAACATCCTTTTCATACTCTTCAAAAGAAGCATAAATTTGATGTAGGCAGCCTAATTTGGAAAATACATTTAACGATGAATGAAATTTTATAATTATGCTAAGAATATTTTAAACTTACCGTATAATGTGGAATTAAAAAATTTATATTTATTTATGGCCTTAAATTTTTCCGACCGTTCCAGTTAATTTCACTTAACAGAGCGTCCGCTATCTAAAGGCTTAAATTTTGTGAAATTTTACATTTTATCTTTGTTGTAATCAATATTTTCTGATAAAAAAGATTTTAAGATTGTTTGTTAAAAAATTGTTTGTAGGCAGCTAAAATTTATATAGAATTACTTACTACGTCTGCTTCAAATTTCGAATCTACCATTAGCCTCTTGTCTAACGTTTGAAGTTCCTCGAGATTCTTAAGCGGAAATTTATATACACCAGGAATGGTGCCGCGAAACAACTTTTCGTATATTTTGTTGAGTTTTAGTGATTGCTCTCCGATTGCTGTTGTTGGTTCAAAGTTTTTTTCATAATCAGCATTGCTTCTTTCAGATCTACAGTGGATACTTGAAAGTTAAGGCGTAGGCCTTAACTTTCAAGCTTGACTAAAACTTACCTTGTAGCTCACCAATCATCCTAGGATCGGACGAGAAACTAACCACTGTTGTGGCTGTTGATAACGGTGATAAGGGCGGGATTGGTACGTCATTATTTTCTTCTAGACGTACAACCACTAAGAACGGTTGCTCTTGAAATGGGTGTAGTTCTAGAATAGAATAATACACAAAAATAAAATTCCTTAATAATTAATGCAAAATTAACCATTACCTGCTTGCGGAGCCATAGCTACTGATAAATATGATAATGATCTTGTAAATTTTTTTATTTTAATTTTAGGCAAAATCAATAAGAACTTAAAAAGTCTCGAATCGCTAATGGGACTAGAAAAATATTTCATGTATAAATTTAATTAAAGTAAATTATATTGAAAGCGTTGTTTTGATAAGGACTCCCATTAATAGACCAGATGTTATCGGGTAATTTACATGACAGAAATGTTTGGTTAAATTTTAAGGAGATTAAGGATTTATCAATTAAATCATTTTCTGATTGGAAATTTGTTTGTATCGGAATTTCATTTAATTTGTTATTTAATTGCATAAGGATATGTTTTGGTTTTTTAACCTTTCTCTTAATAATTTTCAAAAATGTAACTATCGGTTAATCCTATATCCTTAATTGAATCTACTAAATGCAATAACCCATGCACTTTATATGATATACTATCGTCACCATAAAATTTAGAAAAGTCTGTGACGAATTTCTGAAGCATTCCTTTCACAGTTTCAGTATTTGCTTGAAATAAATTAACATCAAGACACATTCGATATGCGCAACACACCAATAAATAATGTTCGTATAACTCGTTGTTCATAACTTCCTTAAATATAACTATTCCCGTGTACAATATTAATTGACGGAATTCAGTGCCTTTCCACCTTGGAAGTTCCCGAAAATGTCTGAGTCTTCTGCAGAATTCTTTGGGAATATATTTCACTAACTGCAAGAGGTTTATTGATAAATTTGTTCTATTTTCTACAGATATATTAAATGATTTCTCTAATTTACCATCAATAATTTTTGTTAATATTTTTTTGCTAATTCCATGATCGATCAAATGGAGAAGATCAAACGGAAATTGAGTAATACAGTTTACACCACAGACTTCCAATATATTTGGCTTACTTCTATATTGCAAGCTATGATGATGAATATCAGTTCTATTCAAAAAACTTTCATTCGTTATTAAATGACCCACGGATGTTGAATAAACGGTTCTTTTATTGATTCGAGTGCCAACCTGATTGCAGTATGGGCATCCATGACATGAATTGTGATACACTGTTGAAGTCATAAATGCCCTAGCAGGTGCGTCACAAATGAATGCTCTTATTGTTAATTTACAGACAATGTTATTAATACTTATTCCATTCTGATCTATCTCTTTCAATTCAGTGACAAAATTTTCCAAATATTCATCAACATTTTCAGGTTTGCTAGGACCAACAAAACATCCAATCATAAACGGTCGAAGATCGGATCTATCAACAAACGCGCCTAATATTGGCCAAAGTTGAGTACCAGAGCTCATATAACGGGAGGCCATCTACATTTATGTCGATATTGATGATATCATTAGAAGCAATATTTAATTCGCTATATTTTTTTATCATTTTTGAAATGCCGAAATGCATATAATTACCGGGTCGAAGTACTATTATTTGGTTTTTTCTATTGTATTGAGTTCTATTAAAGTCGGAACCGTTAAAGGAAGGTCTAATTTAGCATCTGTTAAAATTTTTAACAATTTGTTCGCGGCAATATACGAAATATTTTCCTCAATTATCCAATTAGCCAATTTAGCTATGGTGCAAACCGACTTATTATTATTTACTAAACTATTATCATTGTTTATATTGATATTTCGAGCGTCATCACCATCAATATTATTTTCGATATTTTGAAAACTATTATCATCATTAATATTAACACTTTCATTAACGAAATTATATGAATGAGCTTTAATTATTTGTAGTTCTTTACTATTATCTCCGCTGTTGCTGCCTTCTAACAGCATTTTCTCTTTCTCTTGTTTTATTAGTCTTTTATAATGGCGTTTAGAGTAGCCCAACGTAGAAGAAGCCATTATACTTACTTTATTTAATTTTATTTCACCGAATTTAACTACACACTTTATTCCACTTCACTGCACAATCACTCAACAGTTCGCACTGGAATGACAAAACAAAATAGCGCATGTTCTCGTTATTCTTGATATTTCAACGGTATACCTAAGAATAAGACTTATTTAAGCATTGGTATGGATATTCAAGAAAATTTTCGAATTTTGTTAAATTCTTGGTATTCAAAACCTTACGTATACCTTAAAATAAGACTTATTAAGCATTAGTATGGTTATTCAATAAAATAGTCAACTTTTGTTATATTCTTGGTATTCAAAACCTTAAGTATACCTTAAAATAAGACTTATCTAAGCATTAGTACGGTTATTCAATAAATTTGTCGACTTTTCTTATAACGCGGTATCCCTTACTTATAACTTAGCCTGATATACCTGACGCGATTTTTTGGCGGGAAGGCCTTCACAGACTTTCGTTCAACGCTACTACACTCTAGCTTTTTCGTGCTGATGAATAAAAGCATGAAGATGAATTGGAAATTGACTTGAAACTGCAGTGACAGTCTCAGACCAGTGAAAAATGATAACGTTAAGAGATTGCCTGAAAATCTGCGATACTTTTCTGGAAACTATTCGGTATTTGGATAGCCTTCTAATGCTTTTATAATACTTCGTCTTAAATAAAAAAAACGTCCTATTATATGTAATTATAACTTATTAGGTGAGCTGGGGGGGGGGAGGGGGTTATCCTCAAAACCTCCCGAAATACGATGAGCTGCGAATTGCGTGTTGCCACAATTCATTGTATGAGTTTTTCGGAATTCGTGAAAACCCCCAGGGGTTTAATATCAAAAAATTCTTGCATCAGATTTTTCTTCGATTAAATTTAAAGCCTTTAAAAATAAAAGTGAATTGAATATCTCATTAAACCCAATATATGGAAATTCGTGAAAATGTACACAACCACTTTACACCCCTTAATGGGTTGGATATCGAAAAATTGGAAAAAAAAACATTTCTAGGCGCTTACATAAAGAACCCGCAGAAATAAAATCTATTTCGGCATGTCCAATATATATAACGAAACCGTGAAAATGTGGAAAAATCGCTTTTCATGGACATTTGTTTTACTCAACCTCTATGCCAATAAAAATCTGAATTTTTATCCTTTAATTTCTTGAGTAGCATAAGTGCATATACGTACTAAGTTCCAACTTTCTTCTTCATAAGCCGTTTCTGAGATTTAAAAAACCACCACTCAACCCCTTTCTTGCTACCCATATTAAAAAATTGTTTCTAGGATACCTCTTTATTGGCTCTATGTAGTCAATTTTTAGCTTTCTATGGTTTGTGGTTTTTGAAAAATAAAAATCGATATTATTTTCTTTCCACCACCTCCCACCATCAGCCCCTTCACCAGTACCTCCAACATTTTTTCGTACACTCTTCTTTTACACGATTTTGAAATAACACGGTCAAGAAAGAAGAACAAATACCAATTTTATACAGGAATTTCTTGTTTTAATACGTTTACTAAAAAAAAATTTATAAAAAAACAGACTTCCATAGTGTCTTACATAAAATATATATTATACAAATACAAACTACAGTTGGGGAATGTCCGAATTTTTATACTCTAGATGAAATCATATGGAGTATTATAAGTTTAATCCAGTCCAAAAGTTTGTAACGCATAGAACCAAGCCTCGGACGAAAAAAGGTTATATATTATTTTTTCTTTATTTGTGGCCAAAAACCTCAAATCCGCTTGACGTCCGTCCGTCTGTCCGTTGGCACGATAACTCAAGAACGCCTTCAAATAGGATCTTGCAATTTTGAATCTGGATGTTTGGTTGAATTTGTAAGGCTAAGTTCGTTAACAGAAAAAATCGTCTTACTCCTTCGGGTAGCTGCCATACAAAATGTCCTTAAAACACGTGTTTATGAATATTGGCCGATAACTTCAGAAGGGTTTAAGCTACGTCTTTGAAATTTTGTATGTGTTATTTTTTCAATAGTTGGAGCTAAATGTATGATTATGAAGAAAATCCTATTAGTCCTTCGTGTAGCTGCCATACAAATATCCTGTCAAAACGTTTTCACTTAATTTACGGAACTTACTATAACTCAAGTTATCTTTTAGCTATGAATTGGAAATTTTGTACAAATTAGTTTTGAGTAAAAACGAAGTTCGAGTTTACTAATCAGCGAAATCCTTTTACTCCTTCTGGTAGCTGCCATACAAAATGTCCTTAAGACACGTGTTCAACAATATTTTTCGATAACTTTTGAACGCTTCAAGCTACGAATTTGAAATTTTATACACGTTCATTTTTAAATGGTTCCAAGGAAAAGGATAAATATGTAAGAAATCGAGTGAGTCCTTCCTCGATGACTTACCCAGTTCAAGATATGAAATTAAACACTGAATATTGTCTTTAAGTTTTGAGTAGCAATCTAAGCAATCAGTCCTTAATAAAGGACATACAAAATGCACACACGTAATTCTACTTTATCCCCAACTACAATATAAATCGGAGTTCAGTATTCATCTAGAGTATTATACGATTGGCTTGCAGCCGATCGTGACTGCAGTATGTTATTATATTAGTTGCATTTTACATTTTCGTTGTAATACGATGAAAGAAATGTTGCTCCACTTAGCAATAAACGTACGAGCCTATTTTCAAACAGTGACGATAGTTATAAAATAAGCTTTAAATTTCATTTAAATTTAACATACATATACTAATGCAATATGTTATCTTTAACATAATGTACGTTTTATTATTTTTTTGCACGGTTTTTCAAACAGCATGTAGTTATTTTTTTTATCTTACACGGTTTTTTCAAATTGTGGAACACATCTTCGATTTCAATTTAAAGACAGAATTCGCGGGAGCATACTTTTTGGTGGGGAGGAAGTAGCATTCTTCACAAACCTCGCTGTTCCTGTAATAATGTTTTATATGTCCTAGCTCACAGGATTCGGTATAAACTGCTCGCACTGCTTCCTATCTCAACCAATTTTACTTTATTATTTTCTAATAATACAGTATTGTGATCGATTTTTATACTCTAGATGAAATCATATAGAGTATTATAAGTTTAATCCAGCCCAAAAGTTTGTAACGCATAGAACCAAGCACCGGACGAAAAAAAGTTATACATTATTTTTTGTTTACTTGTGGCCAAAAACCTCAAATCCGCTTGAAGTCCGTCCGTCCGCCCGTCTGTCCGTGAACACGATAACTCAAGAACGCCTTCACCTAGGATCATGAAATTTTGAATCTGGATGTTTGGTTGAATTTTTAAGGCTAAGTTCGTTAACAGGCAAAATCGTCCTACTCCTTCGGGTAGCTGCCATACAAAATGTCCTTAAAACACGTGTTCAAGAATATTCGACGATAACTTCAGAAGGGTTTAAGCTACGACATTGAAATTTTGTATGTGTTATTTTTTCCATAGTTGGAGCTAAATGTATGATTATGAAGAAAATCCTGTTAGTCCTCCGTGTAGCTGCCATACAAATATCCTGTCAAAATATATTCACTTAATTTACAAAACTCACTATGACTCAAGTAATATTTTAGCTACGAATTCGGAATTTTGTACAAATTATTTTTGAGTGAAATGAAAGTTCGACTTTACTATTCAGTAAAATCCTATTACTCCTTCGGATAGCTGCCATACAAAATGTCCTTAAAACACGTATTCTAGAATATTGGTCAATAACTTCAGAAGGGTTTAAGCTACGACATTGAAATTTTGTATGTATTATTAGTAGTAAGACATACACTTTTGTTCTGAATTGTTGGGGGCCAAAGTGTGCTACTACACTTTGAGCAGGTGCAAAGTGTGCTAGTCCCTAAGTAGTAAGACATACACTTTTGTTCTGAATTGTTGGGGGCCAAAGTGTGCTACTACACTTTGAGCAGGTGCAAAGTGTGCTAGTCCCTAAGTAGTAAGACATACACTTTTGTTCTGAATTGTTGGGGGCCAAAGGGTGTGAGTTTTTGCTACGAGGTCCAAAGTGTGTGACTCCGGCGGCCGGCTTCTGTATGGGGAAAAAGGCTGAAAGTGTAGTGCGTTTGGCGTTTGAGAAGCTGAAAGTGTGTGGCTTGTGGGCTGGCTGCTTGGGCATGGAATCATGGGCCTGGGTTGTGGAACTGAGCCGATTGGCTGGGAGCTGGATTTGGTATGAGATGACGTGATCGATGTGAAGAGTTTGAGGGTTTTTAACAAAGAAAACACATGATAATAGATGTCATTTCATTCTTTATTTATATGCATGAGTTTATTTTTTCAAAAATCGTACTTTTAGAAACCCACCGCGTGTTTCATCTATACCATCGAAGACGAAGTACTGATCTGAAGATTGGTTCAGTTCATCTATCTGGCGTTGTGTCTTCACCCTTTCCGAAAATCGGGGTGGTAAGAAGCAGAAGATGCCTTCGTCGAAATGCCTTACACCGTATTTCGTCTTCACCAGCCGAAACAGTTTAATGAGATATTCCTTCCCGATCTCGAGGGAGCTAGTGGGAATCATAGAGTCCCCATCACCCCCAACAGCGGAAGCTAATAATTCGAAAGTATTCTGAAAAAAATTACAAAAATAAAGTTATTGGCAAAAAAGTAAAACGGATAATATGAAACTTACCATATTTGACTATCAGACCTGTAAGGAGATTATGATTTTCCTCACGAGGAGCTCCGACTTATATACCCGGCGGAAGATAGGTAAAATAGTCAAGAATTGGGATTACACAATACGAGGTAATGAACTGAAAAGTCGAGACCCATATATCTTTGGACTGATGGTAAGAGGAAAAGAAATAATCAGACTATCATTCTTTCCCTATAAATCAGAGAGTCTAACATTTGCAACAAAGTTGCTAAAAGACCGTGCTAAATATGCGTTCTCCTGAGTTCTGTATTATCTAGTTAGATGGTTGGATGGTATAATGGTATAATAACCAAAACGAATAATGATCAGTTTGTCATTCTTGCCATATAAATCAGAGAGTCTAACGTTTGCAACAAAATAGGTAAAGGCCTAGTTAAGTATGCACTTTTCATTCTAAACGGGCGAGTGGTGTTATAAATAGAAAATTTATTAGCTTGAGACATGCGTAGGCTACATGCGCATGGCGGATAATGTACTTCTGTAGAAAATAATCCTTTTCTTGGCAAGTATAGCATACTAGCTTGAATAATTAATGTGTGAGGTATAATGACCTGTTAGAAAGATTGCACTGGATAATATGCGAAATAGCCTTGAGAATCGGTATAAAAGTCGGAGTTTCAGGAGGCTAGAGAACATTAGCATCCGGACTTGTACCCTGAGGTATTAAGAGCAGCTCAAAGTGATAACCAATTTTATGATCAGGTAAGGCTTGTTTTTGAAATAAAATTAATCTCAACCTTTAAATCTTAATAGAAAAATTTTCAGTTTGCAGGGAGAAATAGAAGTGCATACGGCCCTTCTAAGAATATGCAACGATATCAGAAGAATATCGGAGGTGCTTGAGGGAAAAAAACAGGCGCATTTCGCTTCTGATGCAGTTTGGGATAATTTGAAGCCGGGACCGTCTGCCATCAGGCCTGCAAGCACGGTGTTGAGGAAAGCGCATTTCGCTTCTGATGCAGTTCGGGATAATTTGAAGCCGGGACCGTCTGCCATCAGGCCTGCAAGCACGGTGCTGAGGAAAGCGCATTTCGCTTCTGATGCAGTTCGGGATAATTTGAAGCTGGGACCGTCTGCCATCAGGCCTGCAAGCACGGTGTTGAGGAAAGCGCATTTCACTTCTGATGCAGTTCGGGATAATTTGAAGCCGGGACCGTCTGCCATCAGGCCTGCAAGCAAGGCGTCGAGGAGGAGGAGAGGATTGAGGATCGCTCCAATTAGTTTAAGTTGGCATGCTGCACCGTGCAAAATTTGTAACCCGTTAAAGGGATGTGTAATACAAGAAAAAAGTTAAAGATATATATTTACATTAGTACATTATTAAGATAATAATTTTAAAAAATTAATAATGCGATCTTGTTATCCTACAAAAATATGCAGTCTGGACTTACATCTTATCAATTCCTTATCAGTGCCATACAACTTCATTAATAATCCTTTTCAGTTGAGTGCAAGTCCCTTGTATCCAGAACCCGCCTATATACTATACTTAGTACACTAATAGATAATAAAATAAGATGGATAGTGTAAGTGCGATAAATTATTTAAGTAGCTCCTTAAGTCTAGGATATAATATATTTCTGTCTAGTTTAAGTATCTTAGTTAAGGATCTTAAAGAAAAAAAAATATATTTCGAACTGCCGGAAAAATACCGGTTCTTAGAGCTGTTAACCAGCTTCTCAGAATTGCATGGTGTTCCCTTTACGGATGGAGGAATGAAAGAAGCTCTTTCTTTTCTCAAAAATGCGGGGGGAGCTAATAACACGCCTTCGGAACATGGTGTTCCCTTTACGGATGGAGGATTGAAAGAAGATGTTTCTTTTATCAAAAATGCGGGGGGAACTAATAACACGCCTTCGGAACATGGTGTTCCCTTTACGGATGGGGGTTTAAAAGAAGTTGTTTCTTCTCTCAAAAATGCGGGGGGTGCTAATAGCACACCTTTGGAACAGATAGATCAAAATAGCCTTGTTTGCGAGAGATCGATTGCCAACAGATCAGGCGCATTTTTTGAAAATATGCACGAAGAGAATCAGGAAAATGGTTTAAACCAAACTGGCGGAGGGTCAGATAGTGAAATAGAGATTTTATCTAAACAAAAGACCTTTTTTAAAAAGTTTGATCTCGAGGGTGTTAAGATGGTCTTCAGACTAAAGGATTTCAGAGAGAACGTTGAAGACCCTGTCAAAGAGCTGGAGAAGATGTTTGATAGGGTGGTAAAAGAGTTAGTCGCCGGTTCAGTACAAGGAAGTAAAATTAGTTTATCGATTGAACCTCAAGATTATCCTGACGTCAAGCCCATTTGGTGTAGTTTAAGACCTGTAAGTGAGGTGAGTGGGGCTACCATTATTCAACTTATTTCTAATGTCAATCAGTCCAACAGCACTTTTCTCTCAGATGGGGCTATGCAAATAAAAGCGGATATTATAAATTTCCCCTTCATCGGGGGGAGGGTGGATGCCGTGAATTCCACAGAAAGGGAGATTCTGGCTAGGAAGTATAGTGTGGTGGATGTTGGTAAGGACGGTGATTTTAATTGTCTCCCACGAAGCTTATGTTATGCTATTGAGATGATCTCGGGAAGAATCAAGGGAAAAAGTCAAGTCTCGATTGTTAAAACTCTAGATAGATTGACGAAGAAGTTATGTAAAGAAGCAAAGGTTGTGGTGGGTAAGAAAGGGTGTATTCAGGCAGATCTTTACAAATTTCAAAAAATTTTGAGGGAGTATCAAATTGTCGTTTTTAATGATATGAAAAAGCCAGAATCTTTTATGTTTAGGCCCTCGTACGAGCACAACTCCCTAAAAAAATTATACTTCTACTATTCGAAAGAGTTGGAGCACTTTTATGTGATAAAGTCACTTACCGGTTTTTTCAACAGACCGTATGCATGCACTCTTTGCGATAGGACATTGTACGTGAAGCAACATAAATGTGCTGAAAAATGTACATACTGTCTATCCTCTCCGCCATGTCTGTTTGTAGAAGAAGTTAGGGAATGCAAAGAATGTAATCGTGTGTTCAGAGGCGACAATTGTTTTGAGAATCATTTAAGAAATAAATATGAGAAAAAGAACGTGTGTGAAAGTCTCAGAATATGCGATCAGTGCGGCAAGTTCATAGTTATCGATAGAAGATGAGATGGTAGTCACACATGCAACGAATTCCTATGCCAAATTTGCTGGAAAATTGTGCCGTCAGATCATCTCTGTTATATTAAACCTCCGAAGAAAGGGATTGATAATAGATTTATGATAATATTCTTTGATTGTGAAAGTACTCAGGATACTTCCTACGATGATAACTCCTTCCTCCATATTGTCAACTTGATTGTTGCACAGCAGGTCTGCTATAACTGCTATGAAAATCCTGACATAAGGGAGGAATGCAGTGTTTGTGGTGTGAGGAAGCATATTTTTCAATATCACGAGAATAAGAGCGTCGTAGCAGAGTTTTTAAATTACTGTTTCAGAACTCGAGTTTCTATTTCAAACGTTTATTGTATAGCTCACAATTCGCAAGGCTATGATTGTCATTTTATAATTTCTGAGTTAATGAGCAGAAAGATGAAAATCGAACCTATAATGAATGGCACTAAGATAATGAAGCTAACCTGCGGAAGGGTATCTTTTATAGACTCATTAAATTATTTGGCATTCCCGCTATCACATTTTCCTAAGGTTTTTGAAATTAAAGATCATGTAAAGGGTTATTATCCGTTTTTCTTTAATACAATGGAAAATATTGACTATGTAGGTGCATACCCAACACCTGCATTATATGGCTATACTACAATGCGGGGGGCAGAAAAAGACAAGTTCTTTAAGTGGTATAACACAAATGCTACAGGGACCTTTGATAACAGAAAGGAGTTACTGAGATACTATGTGAGTGATGTCAATATCTTGCGGTTGGGATGCCTTCGATTCATGAGAGAATTTTTAAGCATTACTAATGTAAATCCTTTTACAGAAGCCTTAACTATTGCCTCAGCATGTATGCTTGTTTTTCGAAAAAAACTATCTGAAGGCGAATACTATAGGCATAATGCCTAAAAATGGATACTATAAATCTCAAAATCAATCGCTAATCGCCTCTAAATGGCTTGCTTGGGAGTCGTGCAAAATACAGGACGAGATTTTATCGGCTAACAATAAGGGCGAGGTGAAGTTAGAGAAAGGCGGCATGTATGTAGATGGCTTCAATCCAAAGACAAACACTGTTTACGAATTCTTTGGATGCTTTCACCATGGTTGTACAACCTGTTACAGAGTGCAGGATGTATATACTAATACAGGTGGCCGCGAAAATTTAGCGCAAAGGAACGAGGCTACACTTAGAAGAATGGAAATGATTAGACGTAGTGGGTATAAGTTAATACATATCTGGGAATGTGTGTTCAACAATTTTTTAAAGGCAAATCCCGAAGAGAAAAAGAAGTTAGAACAACTTACTATAAATATCAAGGCACCCCTGAACCCTCGTGATGCTATTTTTGGAGGTCGTACTGAGGTGTTTAGACTATATCATAAAACTAGAGAGAATGAATTAATTAGATATTTGGACTTTACAAGTCTGTATCCGTACATTAATAAATATGCACCATACCCCATTGGTCATCCGGAAATATACAGGAGCGAGAACCTGCCTACAAAATCAGAAATACTATCAATGCACGGTTTTATTACCTGTACCATATTGCCGCCAAATGATTTATTCCTGCCTGCATTACCTTTCAAAAATAACCTTAAACTGTATTTTGCACTTTGTAGAACTTGCGCATCTAAAAATAGAGTAACAAGATGTCAACATAATGATGGTGACCGGGAAATTACTGGTACATGGGTTATACCCGAAGTAGCCTTAGCTGTAAAGAAAGGTTATGAGATTAAAATCGTGCATGAGGTTTGGAAATATAATCATACTGTATACGACCCCGTTACAAAGACAGGAGGTTTATTTACGGAATACGTAAACACATTTCTAAAGATTAAACAGGAGGCTAGCGGTTGGGGGAGCGAATGTACGACAGATGCGGAAAAAGATGATTTTATAAAGTCATATCAGATAAAGGAGGACATTGTCTTGGACAAAAATGAAATCCAGACGAATTCGGGTAGGCGTAACACCGCAAAAATCTGTCTAAATTCTTTTTGGGGTAAATTCGCTCAGAGAGAAAACTGTACCAACACAAAAGTGGTAGACAATTTCAAAGACTTTAACGATTTTTTACACGCTCCGGGTATAGAAATCTGCTCGTTCTTACCAATATCTCAAGACATCCTGTGGAATACATGGAGAAATATAGAAGAGAATTTAAATATGTTGCCACATGTAAACACACCAATAGCAGCCTATACGACAGCGTTCGCCAGACTTAAGCTCTACGAGACATTAGAAAAGGTCGGTACAAAGATACTTTATTGTGATACTGATAGTATGGTTTTTGTAGATGATAAGACATCTTCTATCCCCTTTACAATTTCAAACTTTCTGGGGGATTTAACAAACGAAATTGAAAGCTTTGGTCCTGATGCAATTATTTCAGAATATGTAAGTACCGGTCCTAAAACTTACAGTCTAAAAATCGAAATAGGGGATCAGGTCGAGTATGTTACAAAGTGTAAAGGGATAACGCTCAATTATATAAATTCCAAAAAGGTGAATTTCAAATGTCTGAAATCTATGGTTTTGGGTACCAATGGGGGCGACGCAGTTTGTGTAACGAATGAGCGAAAGATCAAGCGTAAGCATCCTGGGACTGTTATTAGCACCGTGGAAAAGAAACACCTGCAATTCACTTTTAATAAAAGGGTTGTCGTTGAAGATCATTGTTCATACCCTTATGGTTTTAAAAAAATTAAGCTAGCAAGCTAAATATTAAGATTTTACTTTAAGAATACACACTAGTATAAAATTTGAAATATATATTTAGATATAAGTTAGCATGCTTAATATTAAGATTTTACTTTAAGAATGCGTGCTAGTATAAATTATGCTAATTTGAAATATATAATTAGACATAAGTTGTAGAATGATATTTTGGAAAATATATAAAATGGGCATAAACAAATCGTCTTTCACTTAACGACATTGTGTCTTACAGGCAACATGAGTAGATTTATTTTAGATATCCAGTTTGTCACAGGGAATTCTGGTCAGTATTTTGCAAAAGAGCTTGCCATACTACCTTTTGGTACGTTATGCCCAGCGCTCTATCACTTCTTACCTCCGCATCCCTATCAGGAATTGAGCGTAAAAGCAGATCAGCAACAGAAGTATGAACGAGAGAATATCAACGGTCTACACTGGAATGATGGCGAGGCATATTATAACACTCTACCTGATATCCTGAAAGACTTTACGGACTCCATTATATACGTAAAGGGCATTGTGAAAGAGAACTTCATCAGAAGATACTTGCCAGATGCCGAAATAATACAGCTTGCCATTCCGAAATTAACTGATCTTCAGCACTTCCAGACCATCTGTAAAAGCCATAATGAAGTCCAACCTAGACGCTGTGCGGTACAAAATTGTGTAAACATTTATATTTTTATGCTAATGAATAAAGTTTACATATAAAAATAAAAAACAAGAAGCTTTTTTTCTTAAAAAATTTTTATTAACCGATTGTTATATTGAACAGAATATTGGCACTGCAAAGCCAGGGGATTTCATAAAAAAGTCTAGAATAGTTTAAATGTACATATGAACTTCGTGATGGTATAAAAAAGTCGTCATTGGATAATTTTAGCACATCCTTCGCCTTGCATCTAGTCGTGTATTGGTTGAAATACTCCCTCACACTTTCATGAGCGCTGTTGTTATGAAACATAACGATATTAAAGAAATCCATCATTTCAAACAAACAGCACAGTTCGAGATGTTTCAATTTAATGCTGCCTTCTCCTACAGGTATTCTGTACTCTTCTAGTAATCCAAGCTGATTACCCGGCTGCATCTCAACCTTATTCTTCAACTGGGCGAGATGGTTGTATACTGATAGCCATCCGAAGTAGTTTGTTGACACAGGGAAACGCCCATGGTGACTGAAGATTATTTTTGCCTCAAACGTGAATGGATCGAATCCGAGCACAATTTTCCGGTTCTGGCAGCCATCCAGATAGTAGGTGTAGTTTAGTAGAGCGTTTTCACCCGGAACCTCTGATCTTTTCTTTTTGCTAATCTTCTCATTAACTTTTTTGTCGGAGGGTGCTGATTTTTATACTCTAGATGAAATCATATAGAGTATTATAAGTTTAATCCAGCCCAAAAGTTTGTAACGCATAGAACCAAGCCTCGGACGAAAAAAAGTTATATATTATTTTTTGTTTATTTGTGGCCAAAAACCTCAAATCCGCCTGACGTCCGTCCGTCCGTCCGTCCGTCCGTCCGTCCGTCCGTCCGTCCGTCCGTCCGTCCGTCCGTCCGTCCGTCTGTCCGTGAACACGATAACTCAAGAACGCCTGCACCTACGATCTTGAAATTTTGAATCTGGGTGTTTGGTTGAATTTGTAAGGCTAAGTTCGTTAACGGGCAAAATCGTCCTACTCCTTCGGGTAGCTGCCATACAAAATGTCCTTAAAACACGTGTTCAAGAATATTGACCAATAACTTCGGAACGCCTAAAGCTACGACTTTGAAATTTTGTATGTGTTACTTTTTCAATAGTTAGAGCTAAATGTATGATTATGAAGAAAATCCTATTAGTCCTTCGTGTAGCTGCCATACAAATATCCTGTCAAAATGTATTCACTTAATTTACGAAACTCACTATAACTCAATTAATCTTTTAGCTATGGATTCGGAATTTTTTACAAATTAGTTTTGAGTTAAAAGGAAGCTTGAGTTTACTAGACAGCGAAATCCTTTTACTCCTTCTGGTAGCTGCCATACAAAATATCCTTATAACACGTGTTTAAGAATATTGGTCGATAACTTCAGAAGGGCTTAAGCTACGACATTGAAATTTTGTATGTGATATTTTTCCAATAGTTAGAGCTAAATGTATGATTATGAAGAAAATTCTATTAGTCCTTCGTGTAGCTGCCATACAAATATCCTGTCAAAACGTCTTCACTTAATTTACGGAACTTACTATAACTCAAGTAATCTTTTAGCTATGAATTGGAAATTTTGTACAAATTAGTTTTGAGTAAAAACGAAGTTCGAGCTTACTAATCAGCGAAATCCGTTTACTCCTTCTGGTAGCTGCCATACAAAATGTCCTTAAGACACGTGTTCAACAATATTTTTCGATAACTTTTGAACGCTTCAAGCTACGAATTTGAATTTGTACACGTTCGTTTTTAAATGGTTCCAAGGAAAAGGACAGATATGTAAGAAATCGAGTGAGTCCTTCCTGACCCTCCCATGTGAAAATCCTTCAAAAAGGACATTTTTTTCAATGACTTACCCAGTTCAAGATATGAAATTAAACAAAATAATAAATTAAACATTGTCTTTTAGTTTGAGCAATCTAATGGCAGTCTTTAATAAAGGACATACAACATGCACACACGTAATTCTACTCTATCCCCAAGTACAATATAAATCGGAGTTCAGTATTC
Source organism: Beris morrisii (assembly GCA_951812415.1). Classification (NCBI taxonomy): domain Eukaryota; kingdom Metazoa; phylum Arthropoda; class Insecta; order Diptera; family Stratiomyidae; genus Beris; species Beris morrisii. Next base: position 63,548,577 of record OX638312.1, on the reverse strand, counting down.
ATCTAGAGTATTATACGATTGGCTTGCAGCCGATCGTGACTGCAGTATGTTTTTCCTTTGAAAGGGATCCCAAGATCCGCGGCACGCACTTTTTTTGTAGGAATCGTAGACATATTGAACTGAAGATTTCACAATAAAAACTGAAACACGACTGTTTCAACCTGCTGCTTTTATACTCTCAGCCTCTGATTTACAATACTGGTTGTGACAAATCCCTCCGTTCTGCGTAGTATCCGATGAAAATATATGATGGTATAAATTAACGATCTTAGCGTCATTATGTGAAAATTCTTTTGATGAGAACTGTTTAAGAAAAAACTTTAGACTCTTCCCCTTGCAGCGGGAATATACGTATACACAACAGTATTTACCACAGGTCGATGAAAACAGACCCTGTATTCTCTTTTTACTATTTATAAACATTTCTGAGTTGCCATGTAAAAATTTTTTAAAGTATTTATTTGTCGGATATCTTCCAAAAGAGTCGAAGTATTCTACAGGTCCGTTCCTGGGTAGATAGAAAGCAATCCAATGCGTGCCACTTTTATGAGAAGGGTCAGTGTTCGCTATAACGTATGCGGGTCTTTTTATTTTACTGGGCAGATGATCACATGGGAAGACGCCCTTGAACAAGTTTCTAGTGACGCTATTTGTTTTCAGAATCTGGGCAAGTTCAATCGTGTTCATTCCTGGGCTTTTGAAATTAAGTTTTCAAGGTTTATGATCTGTGTATGAGAAGTCACGTAACTTTGTAAGAATTCTTTTGATGATTCACCATTAGCAAAAACTGTTGAAAATTTTGCCAGTGTTCTGATAAGTTCTTCATCTAGGCGTTTGAGCTCTAAGTTTCCACATACTCCTGTCTGATCTGTAGAAGTTGCCAAAGACGTTGGATATTTATATATAATTTCTTTTGAGTAGAGCTTATTCTGTGCCCCGAAACCTGTAAGTGATATTTTCTTAAAGAAGGTTAAATGGCCTTCTGATAGATACTCAACATTTACCAGGCAATTTGTCATGTTTTCCTTTTTGTACCTAGTTGGATACTATGCTAATACACCCCTTATCAAGCTGTATATATACTTTTTTAGAAACTTGTGTATACATTTCGGTTCTTATCTATCTCGATATTACTGTCATATTCTGTGTATACAATGCAGCTGACACTGTTCTTTAGAGACTCCTTGAATCGACCTTCAATTCGCACCACTCCTTGGTTTAACAGGTTGCCACAACCTGAGTTGTATGAGTTATTCGCTGTTAAATCAAAGGCTAACATGAAGCACCCATCGTCGAAGAATTTTTTCGATATCTGATGACCTTTATCGAAGTAATTTATTCCGGTGCCTTTGAAGAGGGTGAGATATCCTCTAGTACTTAAAGGATTAGCTTTTGAATAATCAAATTCCAGAGGCTGATTTGGAACTTGAACACCATTTACTGACAAGTTGAAGTTTGTTATGTTGTTATGTTTGAAGTTATACGGATTCTTCGTACGATTTCCATTGTATCAGTCGTTATCAACCATGGCAAAAACCAGCAAATTCGGTATTTGGCCGATCACTACGTTATCCAGAGATAGCGTAAAAGTGTTAGCAGGAAGTGTGTATGTTTTCACCTCGACTCGTTTGTACGGATACATGGTATTTGAGCGCTGAAGTACATTCTCATGTGCTAATAGTATTCCTGGGTTGACGGTTACATGATTCATAAACATTGTTGCTTCTAGTATTTTAATGCGTGGATTAAGATCATCTACCTTAGAATAAAGATAGAATTCGGGCTTCTCCAATGAAAGTATTAAGCGCAAATCAACGCCATTTATTATTAGTTTATCCTGATTAAGCAGATCGCTATGGATCGTTCCCATCAGTTCCACTATGGCGCCTTTTTCAAACATCGAGACTCTCTTAAGATAACCTTCATTGTCTTTACTTATTCCACCCCTTCCTCCTGCAATCATCTCCATTTCACCTTCATCCAGAAACCAGCACACTGATTCTAGGTGAGTGGATGCGGCATCCTTTCCATAATTTAGCAAATTTTCAATATAGGACCTATAATGGTAGTTATTGTCAGTTTGAGCTATATTCTTGCCATTTAACTGCACTGTACATTGTTTGAATAAGGAGTGCATCAAATTGTTAACTACGCCGAATGGATCACCTCCAGTATCTTTCTCAGTGAAGGTTTCTTCCTTGCCATCTTTAAATTTAATGAGTTGTACTTTTAACCGTAAGTAGATGCTGGATAAATCACGATATGTGTCGCCGTGGCCGAGAGAAATAAACTCTAGTACGGAAGAGTTATCTAGGGATGCTATAGGTTTGTAAGCAACTTCTTCAGTTTTTAAAATATTACTCTGAACTGGTAGTGAGGCAAAAAGGTTCAATTCAGAATTCATACATTCTTTAAGCATCGCCATCGAATTATCTATCAAATATATCCAACACACGTTTTTTCAAATTACGACGCTTTTTCACAGTTTTCTTTTTTCTGATCGAAGACGTCGATTTCCTTACTTTAGTACGTCTTTTGCGTTTAGCTGAACTTCTTGTCTGCATGCTTGTGTACGGATTAACTCTTTTTATAGGCATTCGATTCCCTCTGCCGTCCATAGCATCAAACATTTTATTTATACCTTTTTGAGCTAGCTCATGTAGTGCAGTTTTTCCCTGCTCCTTCAAAATCTGCTTGATAGGCTTACTCCCGACTTCTTGAAAGATTGACTTTCCTGTGTTAATAACCTGTTTTCCTACAGCCTTTGCTCCTGATGAAAATATCGGTTGTAAATAGCGTATCAGGCCGCTAAAAAAACTTCCGATTCCTCTCCCACGCTGGTACACAAGAGGCGATCGATACAGTTCTCCTATATCGGATAATTTACCCCCACTCTGTATAAGGTAATACCGTGTGTAGTGCGCATTCATCTCATTAAACAAGCATGCCACATAAAATGTGTATTAGCACTATGCAGCTATCTGTAGTATGTGAATATTTATAGCTTTCTTATATCCGTCTGAAGTGGAGCATTATATAGGTAGGCGTAAAAGACGATTCAAAGTTAACTAATTTACCTTGCTGGTCTGTAATTTTTATAGAGATGCTTTCGATAAAGGTCTTCTCCAGTGGACAGTACTCTACGTGATCAAATCTGAAAACACTGTCACACTCTTCAAGAGGGATCACTCGAAGATTCCGCACCAATTTGCATCCTATAATTCTAGGTCTAATAATATCCGTGTAAACATGAATTAAGTTGAATTCGTTACATTCGTCTGTAGCTCTGTAAGATCTTTTCGGCAAGGGTGCCTCATCTGCCTCGCGATCAGATGTTTTCGGAGGAATTAGCTTTCGTGTCTCAGAATCAGATGTTATAGGGGGGGTTGCCTTTTCTGCTTCAGGACTAGGCGTTCCCTTTTCCTTGATAATAGTCGTAATTGCTTTTGATTCCTTTATTGTCTCGTCAATCAATTCTGGATCACGTTTATCAACTGGTGTTTTTAAAAATGTCTCTACGAAGAAGTCACCAATTTTGTCGGTTGTACTCAGATCAACGGTTACCGATGTTGTGTCTGTAGTGCCGTCAGCTTCTCTATAAGGTATTTTTAGAGCTGTTCCTTCTAACGTAACCCAAGTGTCAGGTAATATATCTGCGGCTACTTCTTTCGCGGCATCTTTTATTGATTGTCGAATTGACGCCAGCACATCGTTAAATATCTGCTTTTTTGCCATATCTTCGGATATGTGTAAAGATTTAGCCTTTTCCGTAAGGATATCCTTATCGTATTCTATACCACTCAATAATAAAGCAATGAAGTCTGAAACGTTAATCGGATATGTAATCGGTAGTTTCAGTTTAAGCACCACACCGTGATCTTTTAGATGAAATGTATGAGATGTTGGGGGTGGAACTTTATGACGATCTCCTGGTACCTCAGGCAATATAAAATCATCAATCATTTCTAGTAATGCATCGTGTTTTCTGCGCGATCTCGGAATCTGTCCGATTATGTAATTAAAAAAGGTTACCCATGATTTGAAATGTGTACCCATCTCCAAATAAGCCTTTACCGCAACTTTCTCCCATTGGTAAATATGTAAACAAAACTCTCCGGCTATTTTTTTTTCACTATTATCAGAGATATCCCCTCTGTCCTTATCATTTTTAATACGTCTGTAAATATCCTGTTTAATATATGTCATGTATGGTTTTTTGTATTTAGGCTGGAACGCCGTTAAAAATGATGTTAAGAACGTCGAGAAATTAATATCGTTGCCCGCATAGCACAACTTTTGTAAATCGATATCAGACCAAATTAATTTCGTGTTATCAGGCCCCCATAATGAGACCCTTATTTCTCTGGAATGAGGATCTGATTTCTTTTCCGATTTGTCTGAGCGACGAAAACGCTTATTTCTCTGTCCACCTTCTTCATCTTTATATCGGGTGGAACGTTTAGGCCGACTAACCGATACACTCTTCTCTATTTTTCGTCTTGGTAATGCGATTTCAGTTATTCCAACACTCCAATCGCTGCCAAACTTGCATGTACTGGGTAGTATATTCTCAAATGAGGATAGGGTATTTTCCGGATAAGTATCTAGAGAACTGTTGCTTAGCAGGCATATGTAGAACTCTTTATCTGTTATTGTCATAGGCATTTTAAAGTCTATCCCAATTCGGTTTAGGCCTGTTCGCACTACTCTCTGACTTATTCCTAAGCCTTTCACTCTGTCTAGTAACTCGTCTAATGGGAAGGTTAATCGCCGCACGTCCTAATATAGGCTGGGTTTCCATCTTTAAGATTTCTTCAGCCTGTGGACTTTCTTCACCATGTGCTGTATCTTCAACTAGCACATCGGCTCCAGTATTACCGCTCTCCCTATCATATTTATTGAAAACCTCATCCAGCTCGTCAACACTCATGTCAAACGGAACTGTATATTGAGTTATTCCGTCATCACCAGTTATCACCTTATAATCTTTTTCCGGCGCATGATCTTCTACATTCACTCTTTTCAAGAATTTTGGTGGTGGCTTAAGAGTTTTTGCAATACCACTTGCCGATAGTCGTCTCTTGAATCTGGATGTCATTTCTTCTTTTGGTGGGGTTAAATCTATCATTGATTCAAATATCTCCTCTCCCCGCATAGGTGAAGATTGTGTTGATTTTTCATCGCTAAATTTGATTTTCGTTTGAGTAGTATTGTCACGCATATTTCTATAACGCCGTCGGTTTGACTGATCAAAGAGTGGATTAGTTTTTGACTTTATATCTAGAAAGATGTTATTCCCGCGTCGTGTATTAAAAAATTTTATAAGCTCGTTCCGGTATTGATACCATTTGTTTTTATCGTCAGTATTCTTACTTCTCAATATCTTGTTAATAGCTTTATCAAACAAACTTTGACTCTTTGTATCTTCAATCGTATCTTTTAGATTTTCATACACTTTTGGGGGGAGCAGAAGCATTTTATTTAGATGATTGGCTCTACGCATATTTTTCAATTAGCGATCCTATAACTCCTGATAGAACACTTCCTAAGAGTATTGGCAGAAATCCTCCGTTTTGAATTAATACTTTACGCTGTCGTGGCACAGACTGTTTAGCATCTACCAACTTGCGCATGCTCTTTTTATATTTACAAAGCTGAGAATATATTTTCCGGTGAGGCGAATGATTCCCGTTTAATGTATTCAGAGTGACCTCACAAAGAGTTTTAATCACCTCCGGATCGGCTGACTTTAATATAGCTTTCCTCAGACAAGGACTGGCGTTTTTAAGCACGTACAACATATGCCTGTTGTCCTTCAATCTTTTCATTCGACACACCATTCTCTTCTCTTAGACTATCAGTCGAACAGTAACACGTTAAAAAATTTTTATTAAATATATCCGTCCTAAATCTCAATATATCATTTATATCTTGTGTTAAGTCGACCATTAAATAACTATGTGGCCGTTGCGTAATTCCTTTATATATTCGCATAAGCTCGGAACTGTCTTCAGGATATATTTGTTTAGCCAGATGATGAAATTGGCTTTTGTCGCGGGGATTTTTGAAACACACCATGTATTTACAATTTAGCGATATATCACGACAAAATTTCCCTTGATGAAATACATTCTGTGTTACTAAAATAACAGAAAGATTGCGATGATGGGAACCCTTTGTAAACAGTTCGCATACTTGTCTTGAAAACGCATTTAGCATCATATCATCCAGCACTATTAATATTGGCTCATTAGAATCGTTTGGGAATTCTTCAGGAATTGAGCTTAAGTACTCTATATTTTTTAGTGACTTCAATGCAGGTATAGCATGCTGCTCCGCATTACACCACATGATTTTTTTCACCTGCGGATGAATCATTGCACCGCTCGTAAGAAGATTTTCTATAAAGGTTGTTTTACCACACCCGGAAGGGCCTGCAATCATCATTGTGAACGGGTGCCTAAATTGTATCATGTCTCTGAGTTGATATCGATATTCTATATAATGCCGTGAGGAATATTTATAACTTTAGCAAGATGAGTAGACGACAAGTTGTTAATGAACTGCACAGACCCGCACGTAGACGATTCACTCGTCGACGGGTTACCATCAGGGGCATAGATGATTTATGGCAAGCGGATCTGGTTGACATGAGTGCATTCTCATCTCAAAATCAAGGTTTAAAGTTTCTTTTGACAGTGATCGATACCTTTTCTAAATATGCATGGGCTTTCCCCATTAAAAATAAGAGTGCAGATGTTGTAGCAAAGGCTATGGAAAAAATTTTCAAACAAAGACGTGTGCCTAGAAACTTACAAACCGATGACGGTACAGAGTTTTTTAACAAAGTATTTCGTCAGATGATGAAACATTATGAGATAAACCATTACTCTACATTCAGTGCGTTGAAAGCCTCCATTGTCGAGAGGTTTAATCGAACATTGAAAAATATCATGTGGAAAGAATTCAGCATGAAGGGAAATTATCACTGGGTCGATATATTACCTAAGCTAGTTATTAAGTACAACAAGACAAAACACCGTACTATTAAAATGAGGCCTATAGATGTCAAAACATCAAACGAGATTCATTTATTGTCTTCCTTCTATAGGAAAGTTAAGGTTATTTCAAAACCTAAATATAAAATAGGTAATCATGTTCGAATAAGCAAGCACAAACATGTCTTTGAAAAAGGCTACACACCGAACTGGTCGACAGAGATATTCAAGATAAAGCAAGTAAGAAAAACGCAACCACGGACATATTCAATTGAGGATTATCAAGGCAACATTATCCAGGGGGGCTTCTATGAGACAGAATTGACAAAGGTCAAGCATCCCGATGTATATCTCGTAGAGAAGGTTTTAAAACGAAGAAAAGATCGCGTGCTTGTAAAATGGCTTGGTTTCCCATCATCTCATAACTCCTGGATTGATATAAAAGATGTTCTGTAACATTCAGATTGTCAGTCGCCATGATGAACTTAAGACATGAATACGATCGTCTAAAAACGTTCAAGAATCTGGATCTAGAGGAGAGGAAAGTGCTTAAACTTGTGAAAAGCGGCTTCTTTTACACCAACCTGAAGGATTACGTCAAGTGTTTCTTCTGTTCTCTGATAATGAGCGCATCTTCTTCACCAACTGATGTAGAAGCTGAACATTTACGCCTGTCTCCAGATTGTGTGTTTGTTAGCGGTAAGGACGTTTGCGGACCATATGACAAGCCGATTAAAAAATCGTACAAATCCTGCCTTCCATCACTTTCTACTGTAATGCAAGTGTTTGCTCTGTTAATTCTGATATTTTTGCTGGCGATTGAATTCATCAACCTCTACGATGTCATCTACGGACGATAAACATGTCCACTTTTCCGATCATGTTTCGGTCAAATACATGATTGCCTGGGAGTATGCATATAGAAGTAGTAGGCAGAGTATTTGGCAAAAAAATGTGTTAGACCGACTCAGGTTTCGACGTAGGATTTTACAAATGGAGGAACTACTAAAACCTATTTTAATTAAGAAAATCAATTATGTGACTAGAATAATGTTATCTGCATGAACTTTCATTTCAATAAAAACAATAAAAAATAAAAACTGAGAATTTGTTTCATTCCCTCCAATATCATGAAATGCCCACATTTAGGTTCATTATACTACACCACATACTCATCCGATTTACACAACGCATCGAAATAATTATCACAAAAATTTCGCAATCTACATCTTAAAGATTAAAGAAGACCTACAATACACACTTTTTCCCGACTGTCTGGCTGAAGTGCCGCGCAACCCATTCAAGAATATCGGAAATCAAAATAAAGTACACAGATAACAGCAATAACAATAAAGTACAAAGATACCTGCAGTACCCTTTTTTGTCTTCTTAATACGAATTTACAAAACGTGCGACACAGTTATTTCATCATATGCAATAATCTTGCATATACGAACGTAATGCAAAAGATAACACATCATGTAAATTTGTATAAAAGTCGAAGTTAAAAGTACTGGAGAATATTATCATCCAGACCTCGAAATGACATCTATTATCATGTGTTTTCTTTGTTAAAAACCCTCAAACTCTTCACATCGATCACGTCATCTCATACCAAATCCAGCTCCCAGCCAATCGGCTCAGTTCCACAACCCAGGCCCATGATTCCATGCCCAAGCAGCCAGCCCACAAGCCACACACTTTCAGCTTCTCAAACGCCAAACGCACTACACTTTCAGCCTTTTTCCCCATACAGAAGCCGGCCGCCGGAGTCACACACTTTGGACCTCGTAGCAAAAACTCACACCCTTTGGCCCCCAACAATTCAGAACAAAAGTGTATGTCTTACTACTTAGGGACTAGCACACTTTGCACCTGCTCAAAGTGTAGTAGCACACTTTGGCCCCCAACAATTCAGAACAAAAGTGTATGTCTTACTACTTAGGGACTAGCACACTTTGCACCTGCTCAAAGTGTAGTAGCACACTTTGGCCCCCAACAATTCAGAACAAAAGTGTATGTCTTACTACTTAGGGACTAGCACACTTTGCACCTGCTCAAAGTGTAGTAGCACACTTTGGCCCCCAACAATTCAGAACAAAAGTGTATGTCTTACTACTTAGGGACTAGCACACTTTGCACCTGCTCAAAGTGTAGTAGCACACTTTGGCCCCCAACAATTCAGAACAAAAGTGTATGTCTTACTACTTAGGGACTAGCACACTTTGCACCTGCTCAAAGTGTAGTAGCACACTTTGGCCCCCAACAATTCAGAACAAAAGTGTATGTCTTACTACTTAGGGACTAGCACACTTTGCACCTGCTCAAAGTGTAGTAGCACACTTTGGCCCCCAACAATTCAGAACAAAAGTGTATGTCTTACTACTATTATTTTTCCAATAGTTGGAGCTAAATGTATGATTATGAAGAAAATCCTGTTAGTCCTTCGTGTAGCTGCCATACAAATATTCTGTCAAAATGTATTCACTTAATTTACGAAACTCACTATAACTCAAGTAATCTTTTAGCTACGAATTCGGAATTTGGTACAAATTAGTTTTGAGTGAAAAGAAAGTTCGACTTTACTATCCAGCGAAATCCTATTACTCCTTCGGGTAGCTGCCATACAAAATGTCCTTAAAACACGTCTTTAAGAATATTGGCCGATAACTTCAGAAGGTTTTAAGCTACGTCTTTGAAATTTTGTATGTGTTATTTTTTCAATAGTTGGAGCTAAATTTATGATTATGAAGAAAATTCTATTAGTCCTTCGTGTAGCTGCCATACAAATATCCTGTCAAAACGACTTCACTTGATTTACGGAACTTACTATAACTCAAGTAATCTTTTAGTTATGAATTGGAAATTTTGTACAAATTAGTTTTGAGTAAAAACAAAGTTCAAGTTTACCAATCAGCGAAATCCTTTTACTCCTGCTGGTAGCTGCCATACAAAATATCCTTAAGACACGTGTTCAACAATATTTTTCGATAACTTTTGAACGCTTCAAGCCACGAATTTGAAATTTTGTACACGTTCATTTTTAAATGGTTCCAAGGAAAAGGATAAATATGTAAGAAATCGGGTGAGTTCTTCCTGCACCTCCCATTTGAAAGTCCTTCAAAAAGGACTTTTTTTTCGATGACTTACCCAGTTCAAGATATGAAATTAAACACTGAATATTGTCTTTTAGGATTGAGTAGCAATCTAATGGCAGTCCTTAGTAAAGGACATACGACATGCACACACGTAATTCTAATTTATCCCCAACTACAATATAAATCGGAGTTCAGTATTCATCTAGAGTATTATACGATTGGCTTGCAGCCGATCGTGACTGCAGTATGTTTAAAAAAACATTTGCTACCCTGCAAATTTGACCAAATTCTAAGGGGTGATGAGGGGGGAAGAGGGGGGTGCGTTTTAGACGGAAAATTTTGGTTTGTAGATCTCAGCAACCGCTTATGCTGCGAGGCTGAAACTTGGAATTTATATAGAGATTTGATAGTGGACCCATTTGCATAAAAATTGTCAGGGTGAAGGGGTAAAGTAATGCGTCCGAAACGCAAAAAAGGAGAGATCGACACATTCTAAAATCCATATCTCCTAAACGGTTAATGTCACAAAATTAAAACTTAATCAATATCTGCAGGTATACTAGGAGAATAGATCGGATACAATTTTATAAGTGGGGGCAGTGGCGTACGAGGGTGGTGGGTGAAAAACTTTAGATTACGATATCTCGTGAACTAATTGCACTAGACAAATAATTTCTGTACAATTGTTGACAAATGAAATTTGCTTAAAGTAAAATTTTTTAAGGGGATGGTGGAGCATGAAAGTTGAGGGGATACGAATTTTTTTAAAAAATCACGTCTCATATCTCACGAACAATGTACGATAGATGCTTACAATTTTTACCATAAGTAGGCCTAATAGAACTCTAGCAGAAAAAAAATTTTGAGGATGTAGGTGTAGAGGGTGAGGGTGGGGGAGGGTGATAAAGAAAAGGTTCTGATTTTTATATCTCGAGAACCTATAATGATATAAAGCAGAAACTTGGTATTCACTGAAAAATACTTCAGTACTACCGACAAATTAAACGAGGTTCACTTTATGGCACTAACTTTTGGAATATTTAATTTTTATGCGATATGTATTTTTACCTATTACTTCCAAAATGTTAATCGTAACTCATACATATGTATGCAGCTTTTGTAGGTAATAATACGGCACATAAAAAAATAAAATTAAAATGACATGTTTATAATGGGGTTTTCTGAGAAAAACTACATTGATCACTGAATTTTAAGGGTTCACGTAGCAAAAATTGGTGTTTTCGAGTAAATATCTCAAGATTGGGTGCAGTTACAATTTAGACTGTTACATCAAATGAAAGATAATTCGATTGCCTAAAAAACGAGCTATAACACTTTGCCTTGTGATTATTCGTTTTCAAGATATAACGTTTTAAGTGAGCAAGGGTACCGGTCAAAAACACTTTTCTTAACCACCCTGTATCTCCACTGTTATTGAAAATTGGCCCACCCTGTGGAACAATTTTTTTCTCCAAATATATCAAGGAATAACCCCTTACAAGGTCGTGCACGGAGTACCAAACACCCTGTATAAGCGCCAAAAAGCCAATTTCAGTATTTTTAGATATTGAATCCTAAGGGGTGTAAGGGGGTTGTATGATTTTCAAGGCTTCGACATATTTCTTAGGTTTGATGAGATATTAGATCGCTTTTCACTTCCACAGACTTTTTATATAATCGCCTACAAATCCATTTCTCAATTTTCCGATATTCAACCCCCAAGGGTTTGCATATATTTTCACAATTTTTGCCATCCCTTAGTTCTGATGAGATATAAAATTGGTTATTGCGACATTTGATGTAATGACCTAAAAACCAATTTCACGTTTTTCGAATTTCAAGAACCAAGGGGGTATAAAGGGTTTGCTTACGTTTTCACAAATTTTTCAAAATCCCTCGTGTCTCATGAGATATCAAGTTGCTTATGAAATCGTCTAAAAACCTGTTTCTCAATTTTTCCGAAATTCAAACCCCAAGTCGAAGTAATGGCTTTGTATACGTTTTAACAATTCGTCAGATATCTCTTAATTCCGATAATTCAAATTCGTTTTTACTTCTATGAGCTTTTAGTTTACATATTATACCGAAATTTGAATAGTCTACCATACACGGGCTTTTCCAATGTTTAATCGGCTAAAAATCTCTATTTTAAGTATTTTTTTTAAGAACAAAACTTCCAAGAAACCTCATAATTTCGAAACACTGATGATATACTCCGAATTTAACCGCTCCCGAACTTTGACCCTAAAATAATAAAGTTTCGCCCAGACCATTGGCAGATTTTTTATATTGTGTCCATTTAATTAGGTCAAGACTCAAGAGTGATCACTAATGCTCCCGTCTCTACAAATTTATCTCCTAACTTTTTGTTGATTTTTCTTACCTTTATTACATTCTGGTTTCTGAGTTCCTTCAGGACTGTGTCTTCATTCAGTGGGACTGTGTCTCTGAATAATAATTGGGCTTGTGCTGTATTCAATATTTGATGCGATATGATGGCAATGCGGATCGTAGATACTGTTTTTGCCCTTAGAAATTTAGCAACTACGAGTACAGTGGATGCCTTTAGCAACAGGTCCCCCAGCCTCATTACTTTTGCCTCCAAAATTTGATTCTATATTGTCGCCAGTCACGTGTTTACGTGAAACGGTTTGAAGGCCGTCATTGGTATTAAAGAGTTTCCCTTTTTCATTTGAAGTTAATACTAGAAAACATTGCTGGTGGTTGTCTTTCGTTTGATATGCTGGCAATTCCGGGAATTCGTCTGTTAGATTAGGTGGGTAGCTATTAGCAGAGATAGCTAGCGCATAGACCGCTATAGGGCTCCGTTATGATCACACTGCACCATGACAATCTGAGCCTATTCTGGCCATGGTTTTTTGTCCACGGCGCCTGTTTGACTACCTTTCCAGAACAGATTGAGACTAATTGACCACGGTATTGTTATGTGAAATATTTTTCCAGGCAGCAATGTTTTCAAGACCTAGTACATACCACTGGAGCCGTTTAACTGGTGTTCTCTTATGATTGAGGGGATCGGTGGATTTAGAGCACTAAACCGGTTTGGACCAACGGTATTATTAGTCTTGGGCCTTTTCATGCCGCATGAGTTCCTATTTTTTACAGAAGTTATTTAGTTAAGTGTGTATATAGTGTATACAAATATTCGTCACTATTATTATTGAACAACACTTTACTATTCCCGCTAGTGGAAAGGATCTACTTGGTGGCCAAAGGCCGTAGGTGGTAAGTTTTATCGTTCCCGGGCACCTACAGACTCTTTCTGCTCCTAATGACTCCATACTAGCACAAAAATTACTGTGCCGCGAGAAATACGTGGTCTTGCAATTAGTTGCTCACAATTAGCCTATAGACGACCGTACTCGGTGACTTCCCGAACAAGACAACGAAATTATTTGTTCCATTTCTTACTCCTGTGGTGGATCCAGTGGAACGTGAAAAATTAGCTGCGGTAAATATATGGGAATTCCAATATACATTTTATATTTATTTGATAACAAAATTTTTAAAAGTTATTAGATGAATTATAGTATAAAATATTTACAAAATTAAATTAATTTTAGTTTTAATTAAATTTTTATTCCTTCTTCCGGTTGTGGAATTTCGACAAAAATATTGATATACTCGCTTAAGTTTGTTAAAATACTTGAATCAATAGTAAGCATTAGTGTTTTAAAGCTTTCCTCTCCAAGATTATCGCGAATTGTTTTTATCTAAGATACATATTAAAAACAAAATAAGAGAATATTTCGAATTTCACTAAAATATCACCTGTAACTGCAAAAAATCCATTAAAACAATTCTATGAACAGGATCCTTCATACACAACTGTCTACATCTTTCGCTGTGGTATGTTTTATAGTCGTAATCTTCAATTGTAGCTAAATCCGCTTCATCCTCAAAAACTAAAGCACTATTAAAGATTTATTAATTTACTTAATTCTCAATTTCTATTATGGTATTACTCGGTACAACGGCCATCCAGATCTTCTCTCATAATATCATTCAAACACTCTGATATATTTTGTAAAATAGCAGCAAATCGTGAGTAGAATATTGGATTGTTAACAGTGATAATAGAGCTTAACGCCAAACCTGCAAAATGAATAAATATTATAATTTTAATTGCTTAAATGATTAAAACTTCAAAATTAATATTTACTTAAAAGTTTACGTTTCTCTGCTTGAGATACAAGCGGCATTTTCAGGAGCCAGACATCTAATATACGTTCTAATGGATTAGCCATGCTAATTTCTTCCAATGCTTCGATGAAAATTGACTGGTTTAGTAATAACACGCGAGCTATTATTGCCAAATACATCGTCATCACCATAGGAAAATGTTTATTTTCATAAATTTGGCTGATAATATATAAATGCTTCATTATTTTCTTAAATATCAATCTTCCGTTTAAATATTCACGTGAAAATGTTGGGTAGAACCGGTTTTAACAAATTTATACCGGAATTTGGTTCAGCTCGCAAGCATGCCTCGTATAATTTTAAAACCATAACAATTCCTTCCGGGCGCATATCACTTAACAAATACGCACACGTCGATACTACACTAGTGCCGAAGCGCTGCAAATAAACATCTGGACTTAGAAGTATGTACGCTTCAATGATACCTAAAACAGTTTGTAGATTTTCCGATGAAGCTTCTGAAAGAAAAAGTAGATAATTTCCTACATTATATTCAAATGATAAAGATGTTATTGTTGTAGTTGGCTCTTTTTTAAGGACTCTCATTTGGTTGCTTCTCCAAAGTGAATTTAAATTTTGACCTTTAAATTTTAGCTGTTACATCAAATGAGAGGTAATTCGATTCCCTAAAAACAAGCTATAACACTTTGAAATCTAATTATTAGTTTTCAAGATACAGTAAAACCTGTCTAAAACGGACCCTCTATAAAACGGAAACCTGCCATAACGGAAAAAAAACTGGGAACGGAGCATTTTCCAATGCAAAACACCCTATATAAACCGGAAACCTGTCTAACGCGGAAACGGAACGTGATTCGCGGAACAAAATTTTTCGCAAAACGGAAAACAGTTGAAATATGAAATGAGTGGATATGATGTTTATATGAGTATATATAAGACGGAAAAATGCTTTTAATTTATTATGGAACTAAAGAGTGTTACAATAACTCATAAAATAATTTTTGACATCGGTTTTGAAATTTTGTTAGTTCAGTCTTTGGCAAATTGTTGGTAAGGTGCAAAAAGAAAAAGCAAAACCAAGTTTTCAAATGGATTTGCGACCAAACTCATTTTCTGATGATGCTTATTTCCATCTCAGTGGATACGTCAACAAGTAGAGTTGCAGATGGGCTGATGAAAATCCAGGGGCACTCTTTGAAAAGCAAATGCATCCAGAAAATCTCACTATGTGGTATGTATTTTGCGCTGGTGGAATGATTGGTCCGTTTTTTTCGAAAAGGCAGCTGGCAACTCTGTCAGAGTGAACGGGAAACGGTACTATGCCTTGATCACCGAATTTTTGTGGCCAATATTTTATGATTATGACATCGACGACATGTGGTTCCAGCAAGATGGTGCGATGAGCCACATGGCTGAAGTTCCCCGGCGAATAATCTCCCAAAACAGCGAAATCAATTGGCCACCGAGATCGTGCGATTTGACTCCGTTGCACTTCTTTCTTTGGGGTTACCTCAAAAGCAAGGTTTACCCCAATAAACTTAACACCATTCAACAACTGAAGGATCTATTGGTCTAATTAAGGAGCAGTTATCCCGTGATTTCATCAAAAATTTGGACAAACGGGTCGAGGTGTGCCGTAGGAGCCGTGGCTGGCATTTGAGTGATATTCTTTTTCATACTTAATTGCCATGGACCAAATAATATTTTTTTTTTTCACTTGTTTTTAATTTTGATTTAACTTCGGAACACGTTATTGTACCACCCTTTATTTGAACTGTATATATTTTTATTTTTTGTTTATTCATTATTTTTAAAGTACCCAAAAAAAACGTATTGTATATGTACTGTATTTTAAAATCAGGAATTTTGCTGAACAAAACTGTATAAAACGGAAACCTGTTATAACGGAACAAAAAGTTGGGTACCACAGCATTCCGTGTTAGACAGGTTTTACTGTATAACGTTTTAAGTAAAGAAGGGTACAGGTCCGAAACACTTTTCTTGACCACCCTGTATCTCCACGGATATTGAAAATTCACCCACCCTGTAGAACAATTTTTGTCTCAAAATATATCGAAGAATAACCCCTTACCTGTAAAAGCCACCATTAAAATATAAAATTCGGAAAATTTAAAAATTTCTAACGAGTTTAAGGACTTTTTTATGTTAGCTACATGAAGCAGTAATTGGCTTTCGCTTACTAATAAGCTCGAACTTAATTTGTTCTCGAAACTAATTTGTAGAAAATTTCGACTTCGTGGCAAAACGATTTCTTGAGTGAGTATATTTTTACAGGATATTTGTAGCTACTTGAAGGACTAATGGGAATTTTTTATTCATACCTTTAGCTGCGGAAAGTTTATGTGTCCAAAATTTCACGTTTTTAAGTTGAAGCATTGGACCATTAATCGTGAATACGTTTTAAAGACTCTTGTATGGGAGATGCCCGAAGGAGTTGAAGGATATCGCTCTTTAACGAACTTAGCCTTTATTACGGTTTAAAAACGCGGTAGTGGTCCTATTACCGCAGCTAGCGCGTTTACCCGGTGGTAAACCGCAATGAAACCCCCTTACTACGAAAAAGGGGCGAACGGATCCTTTCCGGCCAACCAAGAGAAGGGTCGTGGGCGCCAGTGGCTCCTTGATTTAGGACACCCGTTCTCTATGACCTCCCCGACCGAACCACTAGTACGGGGATTTCAATCTCTACCATCACACTATTTCTCTTAACATAGTCTGTATACGGAGAAAAAGCTGAAACACGTCACAGACATTTACAAAGACACAATGTTCTAATTAAATATAGGATAATGTAATTTAAATAATCCGTATAAATAATATAATGACTGTAGGAGATAATTCTACTAATGACTAATTTTCGATATACTGAACTTACTCGATACTCCTTACCGTTTCCTCGTCTCCCCTAACCTACTCTACTCTACCTTCTTAAATCTAGGGCGCCGCTGGTGCGTTGTCCCGCGATATCTGCTCTTTTTCACTCCTGTGCACAGCTTCTTCCGGATTCAACTCCAGCGTTATTTTCGCCTGGGTTTCTGACTCCCGACCTCGTTCCTCGCCGTATCACTTCTTTTGCACTAGGCTTTTTTTACTTCAAAAACAACTCTCGTTCAAACTTTCTTTTTCTTTTCGTCTCACGACACCTCTAACTCTCGACCTTTCCTCGAGCGGTTCCACCTCCAAAAAGGCCCGTTTATATGCCCTTCACTTTCTGCGAAATCTCGCCGAGCTTTAAATGACCGTTCCGCGCTTAGTTTTCGGTTTTTTTTTTTCAAAAAAAGGTCAACGATCATTTTTCTCGCCATTACTTTCCCTTTCTCTCAGGTGCAGTTTATTTTCTCCTGCCCACTTTAAATTTCCCATCCGACTTTTTAGTACGGGTCCAAACCCGCTGATCTACTCTATCGACTCCACTTTCTCGCGGTTCGCGCAGTGCTTGTACATACTGTCTGTTTACGTCGTCAGATGACATTTCTTATTGTTGAGTTGACATTTGTGCGGTGTTGTGCTGTGTTTTCTGTGTTACCCGTGTTAATTGTTTTCCGTGTTAATTATTTTCTGTGTTTCCTGTGTTTTTCGTGTTAATTGTTAGTTGTTATCGTGCTCCCAGGTGGTAGTTTGTTTCGATCATTTAACACCGGTTAGTTCTTCATAACTGAAGTGATTCCTTCCTCGTTTTAGGGTTGTACTAGACGCAGGATGGAATCAGCGGCTATGCAGGACGGAATAATCATCGGTGAATGTAAGTATATCTATTATGCTACAAGTTTTATTTTGGTGTTGTGTGCTTCGGGTTCGGTTACGAAGACGGTTCTGTATGGTTAAAATGTTTATCTTGGTTGCGCAGACGATGTCACGCCTCTCGTGATGTCTACATCAGTGAGTACCCCGTTTTTTGTTTTGATAAGTTCCTTAACTAATCTACTAGAGCTAAACCTAAATCTAACTTACAATAGTGTTACATTAATAATCCTAATTCCGTCTTCTTTCCGCCTCTTCTCCGTGTTTAATTCAAAATCCACTAACAGTTCTTAACTGGTTTACTTTTAGGGGCTGACTGTGGCGTCCTGAGTGAGGAACGTCCATCAGTGCATCGGAATGTGTAGCATAACAAAGGTAATTCTTTTCCTCACTCTATTTTTTTAACACCCGAAAACTAATGATTGTTCTTGTCTTTCCAGATACATATTAGTTACGAGTTGAACTCGTAATACCTTATTTTTTTTCACTTTACAGGTCGTAACAAAATTTATTAATCTTTTTAGGTCGACGCGCGTTCTTGAGTTCTCGTGCAAACGGACGGACAGCAAACGGATTTGCGGTTATTTCGACAACAGGTGAAAATCGAACCCAGCCACACCAGCTCTGTCGATTTTGTATTGGTGCCGATCAGTAGCTCCATTTGGGAACTGAGTGGAGCAGTTTAACTTTGGGAAAGGAGTCTATAATGACCAGCCACACTAGCCGATGATATAGAACTTTCTGTAGGAGTCTATAATGACCGGCCACACCAGGCGATATAGCAGAAAGGAGGAAAAAGGTTGAGGAGACTTGGAGTGCAAAAAGAAATACGTTCCGTTTGCTTTACACGCGGTCAGAGGAAAAATTTTATTTTGCTATCTTACGTACTATTTATAATAATTAAAATACTTATAATGTATAATAATGTATATAAAAAATTTCATATGTTGACGCAAAATACAGTAAAATTCCGATTAACCGATGTCCGTTTATCCGATGTCGCGATCAACCGAGGTAGTTTAAGCTTCAGATCTTTTCGGTTAACCGAGCTTGTTATCTCGCGTAATATTTCTTTATCTGATTTTCTCATGTTTCATAGAATTTTCGTAGATTTTATATGATTCTTGTTATTAGAAATTAGAGAGACGAGACGAGATCCGCAACTCTTTTTTGAGATGATTTCAATGAGATAATCGAAAAAGAAGGGTACGAGGGCCACACTGAAAGTTTTTAGAATCACTTATTAGTTTGGGATGAACAAAACAAATGAATATTTGGTCATTATCAACATATCTTAGCTAAAAACCACCAGCAATCTTGTCTCGTTATCTCACCCTGGTCAGTCTAGGCGCTGATTCCTAAACACTTTGTCGTGTTCCTACATAGAGTTAACTAGAGAACACTTCCGCGGAATGATTTTTTACGATTTTAAAAGTGGTTTGAAACATAAAGTGGCTTTTGGAGACGAAGTCCGATCAAGTTTTAAGGGGAGTAGTAAGGTATGGGGGTGGGGAGGTGAAAGACTTTGAATTACAATATCTTCTGACTCAATTGCGCTAGGAATATAAAATTTGGTTTCTGTATATAAAATTACCAGTGGAGTCTACTGAATGTAAAATTCTTGAGGGGGGAGATGAAGCGCTGAAGGTGGGGGACAGCCATTTTTCAAAAAAAATTAATTTTTATATCTCATGAACCGTATCAGATTGATCTTGAAATTTTTACAGGAGTTAGTAACCAGTCGACCTCTAGCGGAAAAAAAAAATTGTTGAGGGTGTGGGTGTAGGGAGTAATGGTGGAAGGAGGTGAAAATGAAAAAATTCTTATTTTAATTTCTCGAAAGCCGCAAAGGATAGAAACCTAAAATTTGATAACTGTATAGAGACATATCAGAAAAATAAAATTTTTGATAGGGGTAGCAATGTACGAGGATGGGGGTTGTTTTTCATATCTCAGAAACGGCTTATGCTAGAAAACTTAGAACATATATGTAGATGTGCTACTAGACAAATTAAAACTAAAAAAAAATTCTATTTTCATTTGTGTACAAAGATGGAGTAAGAAAAATGTCCGTGAAAAGGGTTTTTTACACATTTTCACGAATTTCGATAAATCTTTTAGATATCTCGAGCTGTCAAATCAATTTCACTTCTGCGGGCTCTTAATATAAGCGCCTAGAAACGCTTTTCCAAATTTTTCGTTATCTGACCCCTAAGCTGGTGTAAGACGGTTCTGTACTTTTCACGATTTCCGATATATTCTTAGGTCTACTAAGATATACAATTCACTTTCACTTCTATTTATATTAGCTATTATGAATGTGAAATATTACGTCATTCCATTTTTGGTTTCGTAAACACCTACATTAAATTTAAACATATCTTAACAACATAATATATGAGAATAAAATTTTTTCATGGTGAGAAGCTACCATAGAAGCATATTTTAAAAACTTCTTAAAATTAGATTCTATGGTAGCTTCTCACCATGAAAAAATTTCATTCTCATTAAATATTAGGAAAAAATAAAATTACTGTTAGTGGGATTCGATCATGCGCACTCAGTGTGTGATTTAATACATATATCCTAGTTAACAACCAAAAATTCCACCAAATTGGTTATAATATTCAGTGCTACCTGCCTTAAAGCATAAGAATGGCTATGGCAAAATTTAGTAAGCATATAATTCGTAGATATGAATCCCGGTTCTATATCACATATAGGAAAAAATCCTTAGCAATACCACCAGATGTAAGGGTGTTTCGGATAGTAGGCATGATACACCCTCTGACGAGTCTAAGCCATCCGATGACGTAACAGCTCCTTCGGACCTAGTCCAACACAGTTTTGGGAACTGGCTTCTCCAGTGAAGGTTTTCCAACTGTTATGTCCTCAATAGCAGTAACCAGTAGCCAGTCGAGGATTTCGTTTTGGGGTTTCACACCAGAAACTCCTCTGAAGCCGGAAAACAACAAAAACTTCTTAAAACATAATACAGTCGGTGCCACAATTATTTGTGCATAGCCTTTTCTTACGTAAAAGCTAAAAGGAAAGTACTGTAACTCTTAGAAATAAGCAAAATTATATATATTTCTTTTTCTTATAGTAACATATAGCAGCCAAAAACAAGATTAAAAAACAAAAACTATCTTAAAACATACTGCAGTCACGATCGGCTGCAAGCCAATCGTATAATACTCTAGATGATACTGAACTCCGATTTATATTGTAGTTGGGGATAAAGTAGAATTACGTGTGTGCATGTTGTATGTCCTTTAATAAGGACTGCCATTAGATTGCTACTCAAAACTAAAAGACAATGTTCAATGTTTAATTTCATATCTTGAACTCGGTAAGTCATCGAAAAAAATTTCCTTTTTAAAGGACTATCACATGGGAAGTGCAGGAAGTACTCACTCGATTTCTTACATATGTATCCTTTTCCTTGGAACCATTTAAAAATGAACGTGTACAAAATTTCAAATTCGTAGCTTAAAGCGTTCAAAAGTTATCGAAAAATATTGTTGAACACGAGTCTTAAGGACATTTTGTATGGCAGATACCAGAAGGAGTAAAAGGATTTCTCTGACTAGTAAACTCGAACTTTCTTTTTCACTCAAAACTAATTTGTACAAAATTCCGAATTCATAGCTAAACGATTACTTGAGTTATAGTAAGTTCCGTAAATTAAGTGAAGACATTTTGACAGGATATTTGTATGGCAGCTACACGAAGGACTAATAGGATTTTCTTCATAATCATATATTTAGCTCCAACTATTGGAAAAATAACACATACAAAATTTCAAAAACCGTAGATAAAACCCTTCTGAAGTTATCGGCCAATATTCTTAAACACGCGTTTTAAGGACATTTTGTATGGCAGCTACCAGAAGGAGTAAAAGGATTTCGCTGATTAGTAAACTCGAACTTCCTTTTCACTCAAAACTAATTTGTACAAAATTCCGAATTCGTAGCTAAAAAATTACTGGAGTTATTGTGAGTTTCGTAAATTAAGTGAATACATTTTGACAGGATATTTGTATGGCAGCTAAACGAAGGACTAACAGGATTTTCTTCATAATCATACATTTAGCTCCAACTATTAGAAAAATAACAGATACAAAATTTCAAATTCGTAGCTTAAACCCTTCTGAAGTTATCGACCAATATTCTTGAACACGTGTTTTAAGGACATTTTGTATGGCAGCTACCCGAAGGAGTGGGGCGATTTTGCCCGTTAACGAACTTAGCCTTACAAATTCAACCAAACATCCAGATTCAAAATTTCAAGATCCTAGGTGAAGGCGTTCTTGAGTTATCGTGTTCACGGACAGACGGACGGACGGACGGACGTCAAGCGGATTTGAGGTTTTTGGACACAAATAAACAAAAAATAATATATAACTTTTTTTCGTCCGAGGTTTGGTTCTATGCCCTACAAACTTTTGGGCTGGATTAAACTTATAATACTCTATATGATTTCATCTAGAGTATAAAAAGATTATGTATAAACAAAATTAATAATAGAAAAGATGCCATAATTATTTGTGCATAGCATTTTCGTGCCACAATTATCTGTGCACGTGGAAATTATCATTCTAGGAAAATTACGGTTAGTTATATTGGGTATTTTATGTATTGCACAAGTAAAGTAGAGTATTCACTCACTTCAGTTTAGTTTTCATACCATTGTATTGTGTTTAAATCATTTGAAAATGCTCCGAAAAAGTGAAATTAGCATTGAACGAATGTCAGCTATTGTTGCCGACTACAAAAATGGTGTTAATGTGTCAGAACTTTTGAAAAAGTATTGGTGTCATAGGAATACCATCCATTACCAGGTATCGAAAGTAAATATACACTAAAGTGTGAAAACTTTGCCAGGGAGAGGGAATAAACGGGCGACTTCTGCAAAGGAAGACAGAGGTAATTGTTATAGCAGCAAAGAGAACTCCTTTCACAACTTACAAGAGCATCTTAAACGATGTGAATATCGGACGAGAATAAAATTAGTAAGACTACAGTTCGAAGGAGGCTAGCGGAAAATAACATAAAATCGTACGCTTTGCAACAGAAGCCATATTTAACTAAAAACATACTGCAGTCCCGATCGGCTGCAAGCCAATCGTATAATACTCTAGATGAATACTGAACTCCGATTTATATTGTAGTTGGGGATAAAGTAGTATTACGTGTGTGCATGTTGTATGTCCTTTATTAAGGACTGCCATTAGATTGCTACTCAAAACTAAAAGACAATATTCAGTGTTTAATTTCATATCTTGAACTGGGTAAGTCATCGAAAAAAAATGTCCTTTTTGAAGGACTTTCACATGGAAGGTGCAGGAAGGACTCACTCGATTTCTTACATATTGTTGCGAGCTAGGGGTTCGCCGGGATTTCAAGTAAAACACAATTCGGTTAAAATAAAAATAAGTGACTATTTTTTTAATCGCACTTTAAATTCTATTCGCACAATAATTCGCACTGTATGGCAATACCGCCCGCTTATACCATATATCGCTTGACTCGTTCACTTTCGTTCTCTCACAACACGGTCGCGTGTACCCGCTGGCTGTCACAGTCGACGTAATCAAAATTACTGTCTCTTCGCTGAGGGCTTCACCTGCTTATATACTAGCCGGTTGCAGTCTAGGATGTTCTTGAATCTTCGATGCTTGTGGAATCTTCTCGAAAGCTTTAGAGCTTTCGATTTCGATCTTCGTTCAGTGTAGAACCTTCTCGAAAGCTTTAGAGCTTTCGATTTCGATCTTCGTTCAGTGGTGTGTGTAGAAGATTCAAGTGAGCTTGAGATCTTTCGACTTTGATTCTAATTGGATTCTAGTACATTGGAGAGCTTTCGATAAGAAGAGAGATACAACCGTGCTGTTTCGCCTTATTTCTGGTTGGGTTATTTTTCAACTAGGTATTCGGTTGTTGTTGTTTTCATTATGTGAAACGATCGAGTTGCACGGTTGCGCGGTTGCCAGGTTTACATGTAACATTACTCCCTCCTTAGTTCCTGTTCGTCCCGAACAGAGTCGATCCCCTCGTCATGGGCGCCATGGTACTTCGTTAGTCTATCGAGGTGTACCACTTTCATTTTAGTACGAGGTTTTTGATGCAACTGAATACGGTACACAACATCATTTAACCAGTTGATGATTTGGTAAGGTCCCTCCCAATTGCGCTGCAGTTTCGGCGACCTGCCCTTCTGTCGTTTGGGATTATATAGCCAAACTAAATCACCCTCTTGGAATCCTGATGAATTTGCCCGTTGATCATACCTCGTCTTCATCCGATCGGTCGCCAAATTAATTTTATCTCTGACCAGGTTGTAAATTGTGTGTTGTCGATGTCGAAGATCCGATACGTAATCTTTTGGAAGGGTCGGTTGGTCTGGTGGCACTCCAAACATTAATTCCGCGGGGACTCGAATCTTCTTCCCGAAGATGACTCGGGAGGGAGTTTCTCCTGTTGTTGCGTGTACCGATGTTCTGTAGGCCATTAAAAATAGAGGAATGTGTTGATCCCAGTCCTGTTGCCTTTCGCTGACGAGTTTGGATAGGTTCGAATTCAGTGTTCTATTGAAACGTTCCACCATTCCATCGGACTGTGGATGTAGTGGAGTTGTCCTCGTTTTGTTTATTCCCAGCATTTGACACACGTGTTTCAATGTTTGAGATTCAAAGCCCTTGATCGGAGTGTAGTTCACGTGGAACTCCAAATCTGCTCACCCAGTTGGTAACAATTTGTTCTGCGACGGTAACTGCTTCTTGATTTGGAATTGCGTAAGCTTCGGGCCACTTGCTGAAATAATCGATGACCACAAGAATGTAGCGATTACCATTTTTTGATTCCGGAAATGGTCCAGCAATATCCACAGCAATTCTCTCGGATGGAGCTCCCACGTTGTATTGCTACATTTCTCCCTTTGATCTGCGTTGCGGGCCTTTAATCGATGCACAGGTAGTACACTTACGGCACCAATTTTCGACGTCATCTCGGAGATGGATCCAATAGAACCTCTCTCGTATCTTTGCCAAGGTTCTATTCACACCTAAATGTCCACCGGAAGTACCTTCGTGATACTCCTTCAGAATTTCCTCGAATTTAGAATGCGGGACAATGGTTTGCATGAGATGCGATGTTCCATCAGCGGTTTCCCATTTCCGTTTTAATAACCCACCGTCTAGGTGGAGGGAGTTCCATTGTGCCCAATAACTCTTTAAAGTTTCGCTGAATTGTAAGATGTCTTTCTACTCAGGCCGCTCCATTTTGTCCTTCCATGCCATGATCGGTGAAATATCTGGATCTTTTCGTTGGGCATCTTCCAGTTCTTGCTGATTCCATCCATCCTTTGGTTCGGTCGTTATTCGCTGAATGGTTTCTCCGACTTCTTTTTCTTCTACGCGGTGACAATGCTTGCAGTTTGGTGGACAAGGACGACGTGAGAGCGCGTCGGCATTACAGTGAATTCTCCCTCTTCGGTGAACAATTTCAAAATCGTAGGATTCAAGCCTTTCTATCCATCTTGCTACTTGGCCCTCGGGATTCTTGAACTGAAGTAGCCATTTAAGCGATGCGTGATCCGTTCGAAGAAGGAAATTTTGGCCATAGAGATATTTGTGGAAATGTTTTGTAGCTTCTACAATGGCTAATAGCTCTCGGCGAGTTACGCAATAGTTCCTTTCTGATTTTGAGAGTACTCGGCTGTAGTATGATAGCACTCTCTCTTGCCCGTCGATCTCCTGTGATAGTACTGCGCCGATACCGACATTGCTGGCATCAGAGTCTATGATGAAACTATGACCTGGTTTTGGATACGCCAGAACTGGAGAGTCGCAAAGTTGATCTTTTATTTTCTCGAATGCTTCCTGGCACTGTTGATTCCAAGTAAATGTCTTTCCCTTTTCTGTTAGCTGATGAAGACATTTCGCCGTGTTGGCAAAGTCTTTTACGAATCGACGGTAATATGTCGCTAGTCCTAGGAAGCTGCGCAGCTGGTGTTTATCACTCGGAGTAGGCCAATTTTTCACCGCCAGTATTTTCTCCGGATCCGTCTTTACACCATCAGCTGAAACGATGTGACCCAAGTACTTTACTTCTGCACTAAATAAAGTACACTTTTTCGGACTCAGCTTTAATTTTGCTGCTCGCAGTCGCTGGAAGACTTCCTGTAGATTTTTCAGATGTTCCTCGAAGGTTTTGCCGATAACGATCACATCGTCCAGATAAACGAGACAAGTTTTCCAACTAAGGCCACGCAAAACAAATTCCATTAGTCTTTCGAATGTAGCTGGAGCATTGCACAGGCCAAACGGCATCACGATGAATTGCCACAGTCCGCTGCCGACAGAGAATGCTGTTTTCTCTCTATCATTACCAATTACACTACCAATTACATCTCCTTTCTTTACGCTGGTAATGCTGTCCGAAACGTTGAGCACTCTTATTGGTACAATCATCCTCTCATTTCTTTTTACTAGCGTTTATCCCAATATTAGACTTCGTAATGCCGGAGTCGTTTCTGGTTCGATGAGGTAGAATCGGTGGTCCCCGGGATCACCATCGAGCTCTGCCCAAATAACGTTCTCTGATGAGTTTGGTATATCCGCATCTTCGCACAATATAACTCGCAGCTTGGTTGTGTTGGAGGATGTTATTTCCATTGGGATTTCGATGTTCCGCCACTTCATTATTCGTTGTCCTAGGTCCAGCTGGATATCGTGTGGTTTCAGAAAATCCATTCCAAGAATACACTCGTCGGTAATATCAGCTACCACGAATACATGCGAGAATGTCAAATCACCAAGCTGGATGTCACGTGATATTTCCCCATGGACTGTAGTAGTTTCTCCTGTTGCTGTGCGAAGTGCGTACTTTTTGGTGTTGTGAAGCCAAGTACGGTCTACGAGGTCAGATCTTAGCACTGATCGTGTGTCAATTGTTATTATGCAGTTTAATTTGTCGACTCGACCACTCATGCATAAGTCGTTTTCACCACGATGTAGTCGAGAAACTGCGATGATGGTTCCGGGGGCGTCGATTCCACCAGCCAACTTCTGCCCCATGAAGTTGGCTTTTACTCGTTTCCCGGACTGTTATTAGGCGAAGCGTTCTCTCGTGATGGTTCACCTCGTTCTCCCTTTTGTTTAGCAGCGCAGCCGGAACAATAGTTGGTAGCTTTTCTTGGTTTTCGGCAGTCGCGTCTTAAGTGTCCTGCCTGTCCGCAATTCCAACACCGGGGTGCACCAGATCCTTTGCTCCGTTTGGTGTATTCGACCCTCTGACATACACACTCTTTCGTTATTTCTCGAACTCGGTAGTTATTTCGCGAGCTTTGCTTGGCAGCTTCGAACGTAAGCCCATATACTAAGGCTTCGCCAATAGTTTTCTTTCCTGCCAATTTTAACGCCTGCTGGAGCTCTCTGTCCTGTACAGCATTGTTAAATGCGAAAACAGCTGTGTCGTTGCGTTGCTCTGTTTGCGCATTGGGAAGCGATAATAATGTAAGTCGTTCTATATCGCGTGCCAGCTCTTGAAGTGTTTCACCATTCTTTTGAGTTCGGTTGTAGAGTTGTGTTTTGTATATCTCTCGCATGTGGTCACTGCCGTAATGAAGATCCAATGTCTGTACCAATGTCGAAAAATCTTGCTGTTGCTCTTGAGGAATTGTTTGAAGAACCTCTGCTGGTGGACCTCTTAGCGCCAATATCAAAGCCGTTCCTCGTTCCAAATCATTCCAATGATTATTTCTCGCGGCAGCCTCAAATTGGGTCTTGTAGATAGCCCACGGTGTTTGTCCATCAAAGGTTGGAGCTTTGAGATCTTTGTGCGTAACGTGTTCTGTCTTAATGACTCCAGTCGCTTTCACGTTATCAAAGTCCCTTTTTAAGCGTTCAACTTCTTCTACAATCGCTGATGTCTTCTCCGTTATTTGATCTTCAAAAGTTCGAAGTTTCTTTTCTACATTTTCTTCTATTGCTTTACCCATGGTGTCCATCGTCTGATTTAGATCTTCGATTTTGTTGTTCTGCTGCTCCAACTTTTGGTTGAGGTCGTTAAGGTCTGTTGATGTTTGATCTAACTTCTTGTTAAGATCCGTTGATGTCTGATCTAACTTCTGGTTGAGGTCTTTCGACTGCTGCTCTAATTTTTGGTTAATGTCCGTTGAAGTTTGGTCCATTTTCTGACTGAGATCTGCTGATAGTTGACTTTGGTGGTCCATTTTCTGGCTGAGGTCTTTCGATAGTTGTTGCATTAAATTTATAAGGATGTCAGAAGTTCCAGGACTTTCGTCATTACTTGCTACAGCAACTTCTTCTGTTGTAAACTCGTAATCGTTTGCGTCTTTACCTTCAGCCTCCAGTACCTCGATCATTCGACTGACAAGTTCAGACTTGTTCCCTACTGTAGATAATTCGCGTTTACCGAGCTCTTCCTTCAGCTCCATTAGTTTTAAGTCTTTTAAATAACGCGGCATTTTCACTATCTTTTATTTGTCCGTTAAAGATTTTCCGCGATTCAAATTCACTTAAATTATCTTTTTGTCCGTATGATAACTTTCCACTTCACTAATTGAAATTACCGCTCACTAGAGCACTCTAGATTGTTCGATTTCACAAAATTCTCCCTGTCCGTTCGAGAATTTTAACTTCACTTCACAGCGCACAAAATTCTCACTTTGTCCGTTCGAGAATTTTAATTTCACTTCACAGCGCACAAAGTTCTCACTTTGTCCGTTCGAGAATTTTAATTTCACTTTTTCCACTCGCGATTCTAACCCGAATTAATCCTTGAAATCCCACTTCTGACACCAATTGTTGCGAGCTAGGGGTTCGCCGGGATTTCAAGTAAAACACAATTCGGTTAAAATAAAAATAAGTGACTATTTTTTTAATCGCACTTTAAATTCTATTCGCACAATAATTCGCACTGTATGGCAATACCGCCCGCTTATACCATATATCGCTTGACTCGTTCACTTTCGTTCTCTCACAACACGGTCGCGTGTACCCGCTGGCTGTCACAGTCGACGTAATCAAAATTACTGGCTCTTCGCTGAGGGCTTCACCTGCTTATATACTAGCCGGTTGCAGTCTAGGATGTTCTTGAATCTTCGATGCTTGTGGAATCTTCTCGAAAGCTTTAGAGCTTTCGATTTCGATCTTCGTTCAGTGTAGAACCTTCTCGAAAGCTTTAGAGCTTTCGATTTCGATCTTCGTTCAGTGGTGTGTGTAGAAGATTCAAGTGAGCTTGAGATCTTTCGACTTTGATTCTAATTGGATTCTAGTACATTGGAGAGCATTCGATAAGAAGAGAGATACAACCGTGCTGTTTCGCCTTATTTCTGGTTGGGTTATTTTTCAACTAGGTATTCGGTTGTTGTTGTTTTCATTATGTGAAACGATCGAGTTGCACGGTTGCGCGGTTGCCAGGTTTACATGTAACAATATTTACCCTTTTGCTTGGAATCATTCAAATATTAATGTGTACAAAATTTCAAATTCGTAGCTTGAAGCGTTTAAAAGTTATCGAAAAATTTTGTTGAACACGTGTCTTAAGGACATTTTGTATGGCAGCTACCAGAACGAGTAAAAGGATTTCGCTGACTAGTAAAGTCGAACTTCCTTTTCACTCAAAACTAATTTGTACAAAATTCCGAATTCATAGCTAAACGATTACTTGAGTTATAGTGAGTTCCGTAAATTAAGTGAAGACGTTTTGACAGGATATTTGTATGGCAGCTATACGAAGGACTAATAGGATTTTCTTCATAATCATACATTTAGCTCCAACTATTGGAAAAATAACACATACAAAATTTCAAAAACCGTAGATAAAACCCTTCTGAAGTTATCGGCCAATATTCTTAAACACGTGTTTTAAGGACCTTTTGTATGGCAGCTACCAGAAGGAGTAAAAGAATTTCGCTGATTAGTAAACTCGAACTTCCTTTTCACTCAAAACTAATTTGTACAAAATTCCGAATTCGTAGCTAAAAAATTACTGGAGTTATTGTGAGTTTCGTAAATTAAGTGAATACATTTTGACAGGATATTTGTATGGCAGCTACACGAAGGACTAACAGGATTTTTATATTTAGCTCCAACTATTGGACAAATAACACATACAAAATTTCAATGTCGTAGCTTAAACCCTTCTGAAGTTATCGACCAATATTCTTGAACACGTGTTTTAAGGACATTTTGTATGGCAGCTACCCGAAGGAGTAGGATGATTTTGCCCGTTAACGAACTTAGCCTTACAAATTCAACCAAACATCCAGATTAAAAATTTCAAGATCCTAGGTGAAGGCATTCTTGAGTTAACGTGTTCACGGACATACGGACGTCAAGCGGATTTGAGGTTTTTGGCCACAAATAAACAAAAAATAATATATAACTTTTTTTTGTCCGAGGCTTGGTTCTATGCGTTACAAACTTTTGGGCTGGATTAAACTTATAATACTCTATATGATTTCATCTATAGTATAAACAGAAACCTTCACTGGAAGTTCGCTCTCGAGTACATAAATAAGCCGATTTAATTTTGGAGGAGTATCCTTTGGACGGATGCTGTTGTCTTTTCCTTAAATGGAACATAAACGCAAATTTGATTTTTCGAATCCAAAAGAAACAAAAAATAGAGCAGTGGCAAATCCAACGCGACATTCTCATGGCGGAAAAATAATGGTGTGTTTCCTACAATGTCATTGGATCCTTAGTAAGGTGCCCAAAGAGCATAAAACAGTTTCAATACCTATTGAATGATTGTGCATCTTTCGCCAGGGACAAATTAATTGGCAGCAACTTCATATTACAACAGGACAATGTTCACAAATCAATAATTGTAACAAAGTTTTTAGCAGATATTGGACAAAACGTCTTTCCATGGACTCCCCAAAGCCCTGATCTCAATGTAATTGAAAACGTTTGGCACTGGATGAAGTCGAAAATTCGGCAAGAAATTGAAAGGCTGCCTAAGGAAGCGTGGAAAGATATCACAAACGTGTGGAGTAATATACCAACGACCGTATTGCAAAACCTGATAGATTCTATGCCTAGACGCCTTAAGGGGATTATTGCGGCAAAGGGTGGAAATACAAAATACTAAGGAAGTACTAAATACATATTTTTTTAGATTTTAGCCTTTGAAACTTATTTGATTTTTCTTTTTTTCACCTTTATAGAGACCTGTTATAAGCGCACAAATAATTGTGGCACCAAAATGCTGTACACAAATAATTGTGGCATCTTTTCTGTTATTAATTTTGCTTATACATACTCTTTTTTCAGAAATTTTTTATTTTTCAATATTGTTTTAGGCTATATACGTAAATATAAAAAAAAGAAATAAATATAATTTTGATTATTTAGAAAAGTTATAGTACTTTCCCTTTAGCTTTTACGCATGAAAAGGTTATGCACAAATAATTGTGGCACCGACTGTATATGTACACATACGTACAATATATCTGTGGCCACAGGGAATAAGTAGGTAAGTCTAAAAACGAAACTATTCAGAGCAGCACTTTTTTGCTATTTTTACTATTGAACTATTCCTGTAAATCCAGTTTTTGTGAAAAAATTAAATTTGTTGACATCTCAGTGATCAAATAACATATAACAATAACTTTTTCACAGTGCGTGTAAGCCTTGGGAGATGACCACAGTAAACTTATCCCATTTTACTATTTTTCGACTTACCAAGTTATTCCCTGTGACCACAGATATATACATATAGGAATATACATTTAAGTATACCATTGCACAGATATTTGCGTTTTACTAACGCTTTGGAAGAATAGCTTTTAGGTTATCCGATGTGGCCCTACTACCTATTACATCTGTTAATCGAGATTCTACTGCAATATGAAAACAAAGTCCATATATCGACCCATGCAAAATACATGTGCGGTAATTTCACTTAATTTAAATTTGTGCAATCTATGTGAAATAAGTTGAATGATGACATATAAGTTATTTACCTTTGATAGGTACGTACGTGCGATCATTCAACTTATTTCGTGCAGAAAAGATGCAAAGTTGGTTTTTTGCACAATATAATGCCATCAAAACAATGCAAATCTGTAATAGGTACAGCGACCTTAACGCCCAAATGGCATTGCTTTGACCGCACTATATTCTGTATAGTTCAGCTTGTGAACAGCGGTTTTTGCCCACAACTGAACACAACATAATACATATACATCATTTTTTCGTCAGAGGCTCGGTTATATGCGTTACAAACTTTTCGGCCTGGATTAAACTTACACAACAAATGTAAAATGAGCTGCTGAACAATACTCCATGATTTCATTTAAGAGTATAAACTGGGCGCAACTTTATTAATTTATGGGTAGAAGTTCGAAACGTGTTTAATGATGAGATGCTGTGTAGGTTACTATGCGACTGACAACCTAAAAAATAACGTTCCAAATAGCCTCCTGATTATTTCTTAGGTTGTCAGTCGCATAGTACCCTACACCGCATCTACGCATTAAACACGTTTCGGACTTCTACCCATAAAATAATAAAGTTGCGACCAGACTGTTGGCAGATTTTTTTCATTTACTTACGTATTTTTTTTATTAATAAAATAATTATTCATAGTAGTAAAAGCGAATTCGATCACATTAAACGTAAGAGATTTTTGGAATCAGTGAAAACTTGAACAATACTCCCAGGGGGCTTAATAGGGAAAAATACTTAAATCGGTTTTTTTCCCCGACTACGTTTAAAGCTTATAGAAGTAAAAGTGAATTCCAAATCTCAACATACCTTAGAAATATAACAGAATTCGTGAATATGTACACAACCACTTTACACCCCCTTAGCGGTTGGATATCGAAAAATTTTGAAGAACGTTACTAGGCACTTATATAAATAGCCCGCAAAAGTAAAATTGCT
This sequence comes from Beris morrisii, assembly GCA_951812415.1. Lineage (NCBI taxonomy): Eukaryota > Metazoa > Arthropoda > Insecta > Diptera > Stratiomyidae > Beris > Beris morrisii. The sequence continues at coordinate 63,515,617 of OX638312.1, read as the reverse complement.
TTGATAGTGCCAAACGAGCTTTAGCGTGCATTCAAAATGAAGGTGGCCATTTTGAACATTTATTATAATGAAAATATTTGAAATAAAAACCATTATTAAATTCTTTCAATTCAAGCAAGTAGCGTAGATCAACATGCACATGCACTGATTTTTTAAATATTTAATTCTTATGCGATATGTATTTTTACCTGTTACTTCCAAAATGTTAATCGTAACTCATACATATGTATGCAGCTTTTGAAGGTAATAATACGGCTCACAAAAAAATTAAATTAAAATGACATTTTTATAATGGGGTTTTCTGAGAAAAACTACATTGATCACTGAATTTTTAGGGTTGACGTAGCAAAAATCTGTGTTTTCGAGTAAATATCTCAAGATTGGGTGCAGTTACAATTTAGACTGTTACATCAAATGAAAGGTAATTCGATTGCCTAAAAAACGAGTTATAACACTTTGCCTTGTGATTATTCGTTTTCAAGATTTAACGTTTTAAGTGAGTGTGGGTACCGGTCAAAAACACTTTTCTTAACCACCCTGTATCTCCACTAATATTGAAAATTGACCCACCCTGTAGAACAATTTTTTTCTCCAAATATATCAAGGAATAACCCCTTACAAGGTGGCACACGGAGTGCCAAACACCCTGTATAATAAAATAATGCTTAATCGTAAACTTAAGGCTAATTCACTTTGGCCTACTAATGATCGTGGCCGAAAGTGCATATGCAGCGAGGTGCATAAAAATAATTTATGACCTACATAATGGGTCGGTCATGTACCTTTTGCTAAAGTGCATACTCGGTGAGTTGCAAAATAAAGAAAGAAAATAATTTTGCATATGGAAATGAATCGATGCGTCGGCATCGATCTAGTTTGGGGTCGAAAACGTGTTGATTATGCTGAATCGTTAACATTCTCCCGGGCCGTGCTGTAGTGAAGCACAAAATCATCTGGTCTGGTAGTACGCGGTTTCGGTTGTGGTACTTTAGCAGTTGATAGTCTAAAATTGGTTTTAAAGTGTCGGATGAGGAGCCAACTTAACACTGCTATTATGATACAGAGGGAAAGATATCCCACAATGTAGTGATGAATGTGATGGGTATTTACATCATCGGAAGGAAGCGTCTGATGGTTAAGATGATCAACTTGATGCAGGATCGTATTCCACTCCGCGTTGTTAGTTTTAACAATAGTCCTTGGTGCTTCTATGTAGTGGGACCGTATGTTTTCGGCTTCTAGAAGATCACTTAGGTTAAGTGCTGGAGTGAATGATGCTTTGAGATGCGTTTTAAATGAGCTGTGTCCTCGGATGCTCATGGAATTGTGTTTAAGCTCGCACTACGGTTGGATTGTAAGTATCCCGTCTCCTTGTAATGTGTGTTGTCGAAGCAATGCGTAAATCCATGAGTTGCTGTGGTGGAGTTGAATCCAAAAGTCGGAGTAATTGGTTGTTGATAGGCTGCAGTATCTTGAAACGGGTTTCTCGTGGTTGAGGAGTGCCATTTCACAGCGGCTTGTGTCGGCGTTCTTGTGATAAATCGGATGATCTTGGTGGCACAGGCAGATGTTGTCTTCGAAACTCTGGCATTTGTCTACCTCAGACTGAGACAACGGATAGTGATGACTTCTTTCTAGTGTTGTAAGTAGATATTTTGTGGAGGGTTGGAAGAAAAAGAAGTGATTTTTGTGTGGAAAGGGAACTGGTGTGACGTGGAAAAGTTGAAAATAATTAGAACGGGTGATTGGAATCTTGATATTGAAAATCACGCTTGACTGCATTATTCTCGCGGTAATAGCCATGGCCTTGTAGATTCCGATTTCACCACTCGATAAGGGGGCAATCCTTCGGTTAGATGATGATGGATGTATTGTTTGTTCCTCGGTTTTAATTGGTAATGGACACACTCGATGAATGGCTCTCCGAAGTTCTGCGGAGGAGGTTTTGATGTCCAGGACTCTGCTAAGTCCATCTTGGCCCTTTATTGTGCGCAACACTCGTCCCATCCGCCATTGCAAAGGAGGGAGATTATCATCCTTTAAAAGGACTAGAGTTCCTGAACTGATGTCCTCGCTAGGATGTTGCCATTTATACCGATTCTGGAGCACTTATAGGTATTCCTTAGACCAACGACGCCAGAATTCCTTGTGAATGGATCTAACCAAATTCCATCGTGCTACTAGGTTATTATTTCTTGGTTTGGCGTCGGGAATAGTAAGAAGAGGTTCTCCGATTAAAAAATGGCCGGGTGTCAAGGCTTGCATGTCGTTGGGATCAGTAGATAGTGGAGTGAGTGGCCTTGAGTTGAGGATGGCTTCAATTTGGACAATAACGGTAGAAATTTCTTTTGCTGTGAGATGTGCACTGTGCATTACCTTTTTTAAGTAACCCTTTGCTGATTTTACAGCACCTTCCCACAGTCCTCCAAAGTGTGGGGACCGGGGTGGAATGGGCCTCCATTGTATTCCATTATTTAAATAATGATTGTTTATTAGGGTTTGAGTTTCGTTTGCTCCTAGTGTTCGGTGAAGATCCCGAAGTTCTGAACCCATGAAGTTCGTGGCGTTATCACTGTAGATGGTATTTGGGATCCCTCGTCGTCCGATAAACCTTTTTAGTGCACCTAAAAACGCTTGAGCAGAAAGATCCGACACCAGCTCCAGATGAATCGCCTTCGTTTTGAAGCATACAAAAACTGCTATGTAAGATTTTGTTGGCTGCTTACCACGTATTTTGTAATGTGTTTGAATGGGGCCCATGAAGTCGATGCCTACATTCATAAATGGACGTGCCGGTTTTATACGGTCTGCTGGAAGGTTGCCCATTAACTGCCCGATACTCCTTGGTTGAGCCTTGCAACAAGTCACGCACTTGTGGACGATGGTTTGAGTCAATTGCTGCCCTTGCAACGGCCAGAATTGCTGCCTTGTAAGTGCGAGTAGTGTCTGCGGTGGTGCATGTAGTTGTCTTTGATGGATTTGACTCATTAACAACCTTGTGAATACGTGTGACGATGGTAGCAAGATCGGGTGTTTTGTATCATACGGTAGATTTGATGATTGAAGTCGCCTTCCAACTCGTAGAATTGCGCTGTCATCCAAAAAAGGTGTGAGACTAACTAAGCGGCTTTGTCTGGATAGCTGGCCTTTATTTTTGATAGTCCTTAATTCGTCAGCAAAGTCGGTTTTTTGAATTTCTTTCAGAATAATGTGCAAAGCTTCCTTTAATTCGACAGTTGTTAACCAGCTAGGGTGCTCCCGAATTTCCTGGTCGCTTCTTGATAGGTTCTGCTTAAAACGTAATATACGAGCCACAACACGATTCGAATTTTTGTGGTGGATCCGATATATGAAGTGTGGTTCATTGTTGATTGTGCTAGTCAGAATCGTTTTCGAGGGTGTGCATTCGTCTGGAATCTTCTCCTCGTCTAGATGATGGAGAATCAGCCAATTGTCTTCAGATATTTGAAGAAATTCCGGTCCGTTAAACCACAGCGTAGATTTGCATAGTTGTTCTGGTAACATCCCTCTTGATACAGTGTTGTCCGGGTTGCTTTTTGTGTGAATGTATTGCCCATCACATGCTTCAGTTTTTGTTTGAATATAGGAGATTCGATGTGCTATGAATGGATCTAGTTTATTAGATGTCGAACGTATACAAGCCAACACTATTTGTGAATCGGTCCAGTATTTGATTGTATTGATTTTTATCCTGATGCTGCCCTTCACTTGTTCGATCAGTTGAACCATTAATTTCGCTGCGCATAATTCCAGTCTTTGTAATGTTACTGTTTTGATAGGTGCAACTCTTGATTTTGCACACACCAAACGTACAAGAATATTTCCATCCTTATCCTTGGATCTTAGGCAGAGTACAGTTCCATATGCCTTCCCGGATGCGTCTGAGAAACCGTGTAGCTGTATTTTGACGGATTCTGGTATGAGCATGTGCCGGGGAAGCCTGACATTGTTGAGCGTTTTTAATGTGTTCCGAAATGTCATCCATTTGGTGTGAATCTGTTGAGGTACTGTGGTGTCCCAGTCCAGTTGTAAAGCCCAAAGTTCTTGCATTAATATCTTGGCTAATACAATAACTGGATTTACAAATCCGAGAGGGTCGAATAAGTGTGCAATATCGGAGAGGATGTAACTTGTTTTAACTCACTCCATGTAGTAGTGATTGAAAATAAATCCGTTGTTGGCAGCCAAGTGATTCCTAAGGTTTTAACTGTCTTCTCTGTGTCGCTGAAGAAGTTTAGATGAGTTTCAAGATCTCCAGTTGGAATGTTATGCAAAAGTTGAGGATGATTGGCACACCATTTCCTTAACTCGAATCCGGCACTCAGAAGAAGATTTGTCAGTTCATCCTTAATACGTAGCGATTCCTCAAGATTATTGGAACCGGTCATGACGTCGTCCATATAAAAGCCCCGAATTGCCTTGGAGGCTCGTAAGTGTGTAGCTCTTCCAATTCTGGCTAGCTCCTGAAGACATTGAGTTGCTAAATATGGTGCGGCTGTAGTGCCGTAAGTGATAGTGCGAAGACGATAATATTGTAAGTGCTGTGTTGGGTCATTTCTCCAGATGATTAATTGAAGATTTCGATCCTCAGGTTCAACATCTATTTGTCGATACATCTTAGTTATGTAGGCTGTGAACACGTATTGGTGTGTTCGGAAGCGAAGAATGATTGAAAATAGATCATCTTGTACTGTAGGTCCTGTCATCATGATATCGTTTAGCGAAGTATTGTTAGATGTCTTCACTGACGCATCAAACACAACGCGAAGTTTTGTTGTGCTACTGTCAGGCGTCAAGACGCAGTGGTGAGGCAAAAAATAATTGGGGTGTTGCATGTCATCCTTACTTATTTCTTCCATGTGTTGTAGTTGTACATATTCGTTGACAAAGGCTGAATATTGTTCCTTTAGTTGAGGATGAGTTTGTAGTCGCCTTTCGATAGAAAGAAAACGTCTTCGGGCGATATCTTCTGATTTTCCCATGGCTGAAGCAGGTTGAATCAAAGGTAGTTTAACTATAAAACGACCGTCCTCCTTCCTTCTTATAAGTACGTCCAAGCTCGCACCTTTATTGGAATTGGTTGATGAACTGCAATCTTCTACCTCCCAAAATTTCTGTATGTGCTGATCAAGCTGTAAATTGCTTATTCCACAGAACGCGTCGAATGAATTGGTCTATGATGCCTTGCCTAATACAAGCCATCCGAGTGTTGTGTTCTGTAAGGTTGGTAAATCCTTACCCAGTTTGATTTGTCCTATTGAGAGTAATTCGCAGAAAAGTTCAGCGCCGATTAACAAGTAGATCTTCCTCGGTGTGTTAAAATCTGGGTCAGCTAGAGTAATATTAAGGGGAATTATCCAGGATGATACCTCGATTTTAATCTGTGGCTGTCGAGTGGTTATTTCAGGAAGCACAAAAACGTCAAGTTGCGCCGTGTAGTTATTGAGATTCGATCCTATCGTTATGTTGGATCGCTTTGTTGTACGAGTATTCGAATCTCCAATTCCTGAGATGTTTAAGTTCTCAATTTTGGCAGTCAATCCCAATTTTCTGTGCAATTGTTCAGTTATAAACGTGAGTTGCGAGCCGGAATCCAATAGAGCTCTACATATGATAGGATCCCCGTTCTTGGTATGTACCTTAACAAGGGCAGTACCTAAGAATATGTAAGTAGATCCAGGAATGGTGTGATGATGGGCCGCCAACACGGTGTCCTTGCTATCTGAAGCTGAAGACTGATTTGTAGATACGGTTGTTCCCAGTTTGGATTTTTGTGAACCAGATTTTGATTGATGATAAGTAACGTGTTGTGTCGCTTGGTGCATTTTGTGCAGCAGCGTGCAGAACCGGCGGCGACTTGATGTCCTTCTTGCAAGCAGTTCAAACAGAGTTTCCATAATTTGGCCCGTTGGAAACGACATGTTGGTGTCAGGGCCAAAAACTTCTCACATTTGTAGAGTGGATGTTGTCCATTACATGATTTGCAGGCTGCAGTGCGTTGTCCATTTGCTGACATAACGGTTGATGTGCTGCTCCTTGTTTTCGTGTTGTAAGGCGTAGGACCAGATTTCTGACTTCCGAGACCCTCCAGTGCTTGGAAACGCAATTCTATAAAATGTAGCAGCGTCGTTATGGTCTGCAGTTCACGTGGATTTGATAAGGACTGCTCATATAGGTTGTGAGAAGTTCTATCCAATTTTATTATTATGATGTGGCGGAGAATGGGGTCCCAATTGTCAATGGGAATTCCCAAACTCTTTAAAGTGCCTAAGCATTCTTTAGTGTTGTCGTGGAGCGACTTAATACCTGAAGCCATGTCTGTGGACAAGGCCGGGTGTGAAATTAGTCGGTCTAAAATTGCGGTTGCTATGATCCTTTTGTTGGAGTAGCGATCCTCCAGTGTTTTCCATGCCGCTTCGTAATTGCCTTCTGTTATTTGTAGATGATGCACAAGCTTACTGGCTTCTCCACTAAGCGTCGATTTGAGGTACATGAATTTTTGTACCTTGCTAATTGGCTGTCGGTGAATTAGCTCAGTAAACAGGTCCTGAAACTGCGGCCATTTAAGATAGCTTCCGTCGAAGCTGGGTATGTCAATCTTCGGAAGATTAACAGCAGGCGATGAATGTCCATGGTGAGGTGTTATGACAGGATCGTCGCGTGCTTGACTCTCCTGCAATCAAACGGACATGTCTAGGTATTGTCGTTCCGCCTCCCAGTCGAGTAGAAATTCCTCAGCCATAATGAGGAGATGATTTGCAGTAATCTCAGACCAATAATTTCTTAGTGAGACTAGCCTTTCCTCATAGTATTGCCTGGATCTCGGACTCTGAAGTTCCGACTCAATGTTTTTGATGAAATTCTGGAGCGACGTTATGAGAGCGGATTGCGTTCTAATTCGTCTCTGTTGAGGTTCGTTGTTGGAACCTTCGTTAGAAGGTGGACAGCCAGTGGAGCTGCCTGCTGCCTTACCCTCCGTTGAATTGCCTGCTTGAGATGCCGTCTCTATTGCGGCCTGTAATGCTGCCGCTAGATATGCTGCGGTATCCTCGTAGACTGCTTCTATGGTTTGATGGTACTTCTGTTTGAAGTACGGATGGTCGGGCTTGTCGGCCATGAACTCCTGTATCTGCATGTCCGTCTCTTCGAAGCGCTTCCATTCGAAATCCAATCGATCCAACCTGGTTTGAATGTTTTGGACAGTTCGCCTTGTCTTCGCCTCCTTCTTAAAGTTGACACCGATTTTTTCCAGCCGTTTCCCGACTTCTTGCTGTTGCTCGAGCAGGGCCTCCATGATTGCTGGTAAATTAATGTCTTCAACGTCGAATATTGCTGTCAATGGTTTCAGCTGCTGATGCAGATGCTGATGCTGCTGCTGATGCTGATCCTGTTGCTGATCACGTCGGGGTCACCATGTAAAATAACGAGCCTTTTCGTTATAGATTCTGCTTCTTGTGGTTATAAAGAAAACGTCTTCTTCAATGGTAATATACAGAATGACTTTATTTTTTCCTTAGTTAAGCTTATATAATAAAATAATGCTTAATTGTAAACTTAAGGCTAATTCACTTTGGCCTACTAATAATCGTGGCCGAAAGTGCATATGCAGCGAGGTGCATAAAAATAATTTATGACCTACATAATGGGTCGGTCATGTACCTTTTGCTAAAGTGCATACTCGGTGAGTTGCAAAATAAAGAAAGAAAATAATTTTGCATATGGAAATTGTACCGGACGCTACCCGTCCGGTGAGCCACCCGAACAATCGAGCTTGCGAGGGGGCAAGAAGACATGCAGTAACGAAGAAAGGAGTCCAGTCCGCCATGGAGCTTGGTGCGTGTCGTGCGTGGAGCGGAGCATTTTACAATTGGCGCGTCGTGCGTGGTTTTGTAATATTGGGCTAGTGCAATAAAGTGCTTTGAATTATAAATCGGATCGTGTTTTTAATGTTGAAGTTTATCCCCGGCTCGTTTCCGTTCCCATCCTGTACAAATTGGTCCATCGAGCCGGATTCCACGATCTGTTGATCGCGTCCACTCGTCGCAGGAAAACACGGACGGGCCGGGGTATGTAGGAAAGTGCCGTCGGGAAAACCCCGCAAATGTGTCGAGCAAGAATCGGATGTGCGAAAGTAAACAATGTTTTACATGTGGTGTGCTGTGCGGCGAGCAAGACAAGAAACGTGCGGTGCAAAGTTTCCGAAGAAAACGAAAAAACGGCAAGATAAGACGGTTACGATTTAAGTGCTGTGCGACAAGACAAAAGGGGCATTGTGATTTACGATGTGCGGGTATCGGGCAAGTTTAAACATGTACGCGGTTAAAATGCTAGGGTAGCAGGTAAGCCGAGCGGGTTAAATGTGTGCATGGTGCTTTGCGATATACTCTAGGCAAGAAAATGTGTACGTGACCTCGGGCAGTCACTGGCGCAGGTACAAGTGCTGGGTGCGTTGCTATCGGGCGAGTGTAAAAGGGCTGCATGCGTGCATGGTGTGTTACAATGCGCTAGAGTCGGGCGAGGATCCATACAAGGATAGAGCACGGAAAATATATGCGCGATGGAAACGAGGACACAAAGTATTGTGTTGTGAAGTGTCGGCGTTTAGCACTTAGGGAGATCGCTGGAATATAGAATGTGTATGCAGAAGGGTGTTTATTGGAGCGAGTATGAGTGTGAAATCTGTGTCAAGGGCAAATGTATGATGAATTTGAGTGATCGTATGATTGTGTTTTGTGTTGGATCCAACAATGTATGTAATTAGTGCATGGTAGGGTGCAAGGGTGCGAATGAAAAAGGAGCATGTACATGAAAGGGCAATGTGTTGCTGTTGTTTTTATTCGACATTGCGATTTTAGCAACCAACCAGTAAGTGTAATTTTTCAAGTTTAATTGAGCTAGAATCTTTTGTTGAAATTAATAGTTACGAGTATACTTGAGATAAAGGTAAAAAGTGCGAGAAAAAAGTTAAAAGTGCGAGACAAAAGTTAAAAGTGCGAAAAAAAAAGGGTTAAAAGTGCGAGAAAAACAGTGAACAAACTAAAGAGCAAAATAATTACTCAGTGCGAGTGGGAAAAGGGGCAATTTAGTGCGAATTTGGTGCGAGTAAGATCAGTGCGGAACAAATTCTATTTTTAAAGAAAGTGCAAGTTATTATATCCATAACAAGTAAAATGAATGCAAACCTACGCGATACCTTTGCAGCTAGTGTCCGGCGGGCGCGAGATTTTGTGCAGAGTGATCAAGTGAGTGCTGCGAGCGGGAGATTGATCCGTGCGAGATCGAACGCGCTAGAGGAAGCATGGGCGAAGTTCAACGAGGTGCATAGAGAGCTGTTGTGCGAGACCGTGGATGAGGATGAAATAGCGGTGCATCAGATGAGGTATGTAGAAATTGAGGAAATGTATATTGAGACAAGGGCGGAGCTCGATGTAGTGTGCGAGAGAGAAGGGGGTGCTAGTGCTGCAAATGTGACGCAGGAGACGGTACGTGTGGAAATTCAGCACGAGAGACAGGTGCAGGACACGTGGGGCACGTTTGATGGAAGTTTCTCGAGCTGGCAGAGCTTTAGAGACAGGTTTATCGCGGCTGTACACGAGAATGAGCAGGTGAAGCCGGTCTTCAAGCTGCAATACTTGAAGTCGGCAGTCAAGGGCGAGGCGGCGCGAGTGCTCGGCAGCTGGCAGCTGACCGAGTCCAATTATGAGCAAGCGTGGCAAAGACTGTGCGAGGTCTACAATGACGAGTACCTGATAAGGAGAGCGCATATGAAAGCGCTATTTGATATTCCGCGCATGACCATAGCGAGCTACGATGGGATGCGCAAGATAATAGATACAGTGCATGAGTCGTTGCGACAATTAGAGGGGCTGAAGGTGCAAGTTGACACGTGGGATCCCATCGTCACCTACATGATGGTAGAGCGATTTGACGATCGTACAGCAGAGCAGTGGGAGCTGTACCGATCAAAACAAGAGCCATCGGTCAAGGATGTGTGCGAATTTTTAGAGCGCAGGGCGAGAGCATTAGTGCATGCAGTGCCTGGACAGCAAGAGAGGGCGAAGAGAGCAAGGGCAGAGCGAGAACAAGAAGGCGCGACTGGGTCAAATAAGGCAAGAGCGACGAGTTACGGGACGTGTAAGATTTGTCGAGAGCTACATCAGCTGTACAGGTGCCCGAAATTCGTAGCGATGGACCTAGGAGCCAGGAAGAGCCTCGTTCAAAGGTTCGGTCTGTGCATGAACTGCCTCAAGAGTGGGCATAGTATTCAAGGGTGCTACAAGGGGCCGTGCTTGAATTGTCCGGGTCAGAGATACCACAACAGCACGTTGTGTCCTGTGCGGGAATCGAGAGCAAGCGGCGAGGGCACGAGCAGAGGGGTGGTAAGGCGACCAATTCGTGACCAATCAGGACCGAGGAAATGATTAAGGTGCCAGCGCCAGGGGGAAAGAAGAGAGCTAGATGAGGTGGAGCGCAAGAAAAGAGAGAGAGAGAGCGGAAGAAGAGAGACGGAGCAAGAGCGTGAAGAGATAAATGTGCGAGATAAGAAAAGAGGGACGGAGCAAGATAGGAAGAATGAGAGAGAATGGTACAACCCGTTTAGAGCAAAATTTGTGCATGTAGCGAGAAGCGAGACGGAGGCAGAGAATGCGCCAGCTGTGCTGTTGGCAACGGTAATGGTGCGCATAGAATTTCAGAGTGCGGTGTTGGGGCCAGTACGAGCATTGTGTGACTCAGGGTCACAAATCAATATAATATCGAGCAAGTATATAAGACGCCATAATATTCAGTGCGAGCCGAGCAAGATTAGAGTGAGGACGATGTCAGGCGAGATGGTGATGCTAAAGGGCAAGGTAGAGATGGAGATAAGACCGTGGTTCGGATCAAAGGAGCGGATCCGTACAACCTTCATTGTTGCGCAAGATGATTGGACATTGATTGCGCCTACGAGGAGCATAGATTGCAATATAGAGCAAGGAGAGTTGGACATGCCAATGGCTGATCCACATTTTGCTGAGCGAGGAGAGGTGCAGTTATTACTGGGTGCAGATGTTTGGGCGCATATGATAAGAGAGAGAGTGATACGATTGGAGCGAGAGATGGTGCTACAACAGACGATATTCGGATATATAGCATTTGGAGCAGTAGAAGCTAGAGATAGACAGGTTGTAGAGTGCAATGTAGTACAAGAGTTGGCGTTAGATGGACTGGTAAAAAGGTTCTGGGAGCAAGAAGAGCTACGCGATATCAAGGCAAGGTCTGAGGAGCAGGAGCGTGTAGAGAATTTGTTCATGAGAACACACTATCGGGCAAGAGATGGGCGATATGTGGTCAGTATTCCGGTGAAGTCAGACGGTGCAGAGCTAGGTAGCTCACGGCAAATAGCATTGAAGCGATTTTTTATGTTAGAGCGCAGATTGGAGAGCAAGCCAGAGTTAAAGAAACAGTATGTCGAATTTATGAGCGAGTACGAGCAATTAGGGCATATGATTATAGCGACGAGAGAGCCAGAGCCGGGCACAATGGTATATTATATACCACATCATTGCGTGATGAAAAAGTTTAGAGTGGTGTTTGATGCATCGTGCAAGACAACTTTGGGCAAGTCATTTAATGACATACAAATGGTGGGCGAGAAGCTGCAGCGCGATTCTGCGGATGTGCTAGTCAGATTCAGGCGGCATAAGATTGCGATCAACGCCGATATCAAGATGATGTTTAGGCAAGTGCGTGTTGTGCCAGAGCAGTGGGATTGTCAAAGAATATTTTGGCGAGCGAGCAAGGATGATCCATTGTTGGAGTATTGGCTAACTGTAGTCACATATGGCATGGCATCATCGGCACATAATGCAGTGCGAGCTATGGTGCAATGTGCAAGAGACAACGAAAATCAGTCACGGGCGACAAAGGCTATTCAGGAAGACTTTTATATGGATGACTGTCTGACTGGGGCAGATAATGAGCAAGAAGCAGTGGAATTGTGCGTTGAGATGGATAGAGTATTACGTAGTGCAGGATTTGAGCTAAGGAAATGGTCGTCTAACAGCAAGCAGATAGTAGAATGTATGGATGGTGAGTGCAAGAACATCAAGGAACTATGTGAGCAAGAAGAGACGTCAGTGCTAGGTTTACGATGGGCAACAGAGCAGGATGAACTGAGATTTCGAGTGCGATTAGAAGAGAGCAAGACAGAGCTAACGAAACGTCATGTGCTGAGTCATGTAGCGCGCTTGTATGATCCAATCGGATTGCTAGGGCCAATCATTATAAGAGCAAAGATACTCATCCAAGATTTGTGGAGGCTTGGAGTTGATTGGGATGAGAGGTTGCCAGAGGCAATGATCAAGCGCTGGGTGCAGTTATACGATGGGCTAAGTGCAGTAGAGGAGCTTCGTTTTCCGAGGTGGATGGGCATCAGTAAGATGGGTAGTTTGCAGCTGCATGGATTTGCAGATGCGTCGAGCAGAGCGTATGGAGCAGTAATATATGTGCGAGCGCAAGATGAGAAAGGGCTGGAGACAGTGGTGCTGGTGACGTCAAAGACAAGAGTAGCGCCAGTAAATGTCGTTTCTATTCCGCGATTAGAGCTGTGTGCTGCTGAGCTATTGGGCAGACTGATGAAGAAGACTAGGCGAGAGCTAGAGTGCGAGGCGTGCAAATATTTTCTTTGGAGCGATTCGATGGTGACCCTGCAGTGGATTGCGAAACTGCCGCAGGAGCTGAAGCCTTATGTAGCCAATAAGGTAGCTTCGATCCTGGAAAACGTTGATGTTGGGGCTTGGAGGCATGTCAGATCAGCAGACAATCCAGCTGATCTTCTGAGCAGAGGCGTAACCGCGCAAGAATTAGTACAAAGCAAGCTATGGATCACAGGGCCAGAATGGTTGAGCAAGACGGAAGATGAATGGCCGACATTATCTACTTTGAGCGAGCAGTGCGAGGAGCAAGTGCGAGAGGAGTGCACGGTAAATCAGACGGTATTGAGCTGCATGGCACTTGAGCTGGAGGTAAACTCAACGTCAGTGCTACATAAATTTAATGAGCTAGCAAAAGTAATAAGAGTTACGGCGTATGTGCTGCGTTTTATTAATAACACACGCAGCAGAGAGAGCAGAAGTGAGAGCAGAGATATTCTTCTAAGTGCAGGGGAGAAGATACGAGCAAGAGATTTTTGGGTGAGACATACGCAGGAGACTGAGTATCGGGCAGAACTAGAGCAATTAAAAACGGGACAGATGAATGTCCGTCAGAAGAGCAAGATCTTATCATTAAAGCCTGAGCTAGATGAGCATGGCATAGCACGAGTAGGCGGGCGTATTAGACGAGCAGATTGTGAGCAAGGAATGAAACATCCAATCATAATACCGAGCAGTTCAAGACTTGGCGCTTTGATAATGGCTGATGCGCATAGACAGACGAGGCATGGAGGTGTGCAGCTCATGATGCAATTTATTCGCCAAGTTTATTGGATACCAGGGCTGAGGAGTGCATTACGGCGTGTGGTGCACGGGTGCGTGACATGTGCTAGGCTAGATGCGAGATTATCAGAGCAGCTGATGGGCGACTTGCCAGCGGATCGTGTGAGGCCAGCAAGAGCATTTCGGCATGCTGGCGTAGATTTTGCCGGGCCAGTAATAATCAAGGCGCGGCAAGGAAGAGTAGGTCGAGCAGTGCAAGAGAAAGGTTATATTGCGGTATTTGTTTGTCTTGTCACACGAGCAGTGCGTTTAGATGTGGTAACAAGCCTCACCGCAGAAGCGTTTGGTGCTTGTTTCCGTCGATTCGTCGGACGAAGAGGGCACTGCGAGCGATTATACAGCGATAATGGGCGAACGTTTGTGGCTGCGAACAAGGAGCTCAAGAAGGCCATGAGGACTTGGCAGTGCAGAGAGAACCTGGAGCAATTGAATGCGCAAGGAACGGAATGGCGGTTCATAACACCAGCCGCTCCCCATCAAGGAGGTCTATGGGAGGCGGCAGTGAAGTCCATGAAGCATCATCTTCGGCGAATTATGGGCCAGCAGAGCTTCACGTATGAGCAATTGTGCACGGTGCTAGTAGATATAGAAGCGTGTCTTAACTCACGACCTATAAGTGCGTTATCTGATGATCCAGCAGATCTGACAGCGCTGACACCAGGGCATTTCGTGATTGGAGAGCCAATCGTGCAAGCTTTACCACGAAACGAGCAAGAGCAACAAGGGAGCGGTACGAGATTATGGCGCAAGATTCAGCAGATGACGAATTCATTTTGGACAAGATGGCAAAATGAATATCTGACTGCGCTGCAAGGGCGGAAAAAATGGAGACAACAGAGCAAGAACATAAAGATCGGACAACTAGTGCTAATCAAGGGCGAGAATTTACCTCCGACGTATTGGGCAATGGGCCGAGTCGTGCAAGTATTGCCAGGAGCAGATGGGCTAGTGCGGAGTGCGGTGGTTCGAACGGCAACCAGCCAATACACTAGAGCAGTGCAGCAATTGTGCGTGCTTCCAATCGAACCAGACAATTAGGCGGCCTCTTACGTTTTCTTGTGCTGTGGAGTGTACCGGACGCTACCCGTCCGGTGAGCCACCCGAACAATCGAGCTTGCGAGGGGGCAAGAAGACATGCAGTAACGAAGAAAGGAGTCCAGTCCGCCATGGAGCTTGGTGCGTGTCGTGCGTGGAGCGGAGCATTTTACAATTGGCGCGTCGTGCGTGGTTTTGTAATATTGGGCTAGTGCAATAAAGTGCTTTGAATTATAAATCGGATCGTGTTTTTAATGTTGAAGTTTATCCCCGGCTCGTTTCCGTTCCCATCCTGTACAGAAATGAATCGATGCGTCGGCATCGATCTAGTTTGGGGTCGAAAACATGTTGATTATGATGAATCGTTAACAGGCTCTATATAATCCTAAATTTTTAGCTTTCTATTCATTATGGTTTTCGAGAAATAAAAAGCAGAATGTTTTCCTTTCTACCCTCTTTCACCATCACCCCCAACCATCCACACCCCCAAATTTTTTTTCCCTACTAGAGGTTTACCGACCCCAACTCCTGTAAAATTTTCAACATCATATCTGATACGGTTTCTGAGATATAAAAATTACATTTTTTGAGAAATTGCTATCCCCCCACTTTCGTGCTCCACCTCCCCCCTCAAAAAATTTGCTTTCAGTAGACTCCTCTTGTGATTCCATATATAGAAACTAAATTTTATCTTCCTGGTGCAATTGGAAGATATTGCAAACCAAAGTTTTTCACCCCCAATCCCCACATCCCACCACCCCTCTTAAAAATTTTAGCCCTTGTCTTATCTTGAAGTATCTCTAAGGGCAACAACAAAGTTTCAATCTTCTGACATCAATTGTTCAGGAGATATCGATTTTGGAATGTTTCAATCCCGGCTCTCAAGCGTTTTGGACTCATTGTTTTCCCCCTCACTTCCACACCCCTCAACCCTTATCGACCATTTTTTTGCAAATGAGTCCACTATCATAGTACTACATAAGTTCCAAGTTTCAGTTTCCTAGCATAAGCGGTTCCTGAGATCTAGAAACCAAAATTTTTCGCCTAAAACGCTCCCCCCTCATCCCCCCCTTACAACCCCACCCCCCCCAAAAGATGTTGTAGGAGTTTACCCAATGTACCCACCATAAAAATTTCAACTAAATACCTCAACGGGTTTGGGAGCTACGCGCCTTCAAACGATTTTGCGTATGGCGGACGGCGTACGGCGTCTACGGCGGACAGACGGAAATTTTTTTTTTGCTTTTTTGGTGTTTACTAGTCCTAAAACGTGTAAATGCAAAATTTCAGGGTAGCAAATTTTTTTTAAATTTCAGGTTGATCACAATACTTTATTATTAAAAAATAATAAAGTAAAATTAAAAGACAGAATAAATTTTCTGGTTAAATTTAAACTGTGCTTTTTTTTCTCTCACCTATCAAAAATCGTTATACTCCTTCCGGTTCTTAAAACACGTGTACAAGAGTATTGGCGAAAACGAAATTCGAGTTTATGAGTCAGCGAAATTCCTTTTCTCCTTCTCTCCCATACAAAAAGTCCTTAGAAAACGTGTGCAAGATTATTGCAATTTAGAACGGTTTAAGGTACAATAGAAATATTAAATTTTGCACAATTTAATATTTCAATAGTTGCATATAGTGAGTCCTTAATGTAGCTGCCATGCAAGGATCCTTGGAAAATATGAGCAATAATCTTTAGAAATTCACAATAACTCGAAAAATCATTAAGCCAAAAAGTCCACATTTTATAGGTATTAATTTTGAGTTAAAAGTAGTATCGGGTTTATGGGATTATGCAAAAATCTTGCACTTCTTCGTATAGCTTCCATACGAAAGTCCGTACAACACGTGTCCACGAGTTTAGGCCAATAACTTCAGAACGCTTCACGCTAGGAATTTGAAATTTTATACATATTAATTTTCAAATAGTTTAAGATTAAAGGATAATATAGGCTAGCAATTCAGTAAGTCTTCCTGCAGACCCGATGCAAAAGTACTTGGAAAGGATAATTTTACTTTCGATACAGGGCAAACTTCAACGAGATCTCCAAATTCTGCTTTATCCCCAACTAGAAAACAAATCGGAGTTCAGTATTTCATCTAGAGTACCATACCATTGGCTTACAGCCGATCGTGACTGCAGTATGTATATGGAATATATTCAATTTATGGAAAAAAAAATATTGAAATACGCGCCAAAATCATTGCCTCTAAAATAATTTATTTTACACGCCCATGCAGCTTTTATTTTGGCGATAGTATCGCATGCGCATAAATCAACTTGGTTTTTTTATATTATTGCATAGCCTATCCATTTCTTAGCTCTTTTATCTGAGGTTTTGCTATTGAGATATTCTTTTATTTATAGTTTCACCGTGGATATTAGTATTTTCTGATTTGTCTAATATGTATGTAGGGGAGGGTGCTGTACATTGGAACGTTGTTAATTTTGTGTTTAAAAAGAGCATTCTGGTGTGTGAATCAAGAACTACATTTACAACAGCTGATTTCAAGACAACCTGTCTTGTTATCACTTTACTTTGTCGGTTATTTTGCGTTTTTGTTGATATTTGTGTTTTGAGGTTAGTGTGAGTAATTTTTTTAACTAAGTTTGTTTAATAATTAAACTATTGTATTGTAGTGGTATACAATCGTTTTATGCAGGATTATTATCAATAAGGTGTGTATTACCTCTTTTCTATAACATCTGATTGTAAGATAATTAGGAGGTTTAAAAAAATAGCTTTTATTCAATTAATGGACCATGTTGTACCTTGGAACGTCACACGTGTTGTACCTTGGAATGGCATAAAATAGCAATCCTGATACAAAACTAACGTGTTTTGACTGACAAAAGTGTTTTTTTTGCAGAAAATGCCTCGCAGTAAGAATGGGATTCGTAAGGTTCCCATCGATGCTAAAAATATGTTTTCCATTCCATAAATTCAATGTTAAATAAATTACTTATGTACTACATAGTTATCCATTTTAACATATTTTATATTATTTTACTATTTTATGATGAATTTTTTTTAATTATGTTTAATAAATATCTCTTTTAGCATTTTCCAAGTTAGTATTTTCTTTATTTTTACCTAATTTGCAAGCGTTCCAAGGTACAGCTAATACTGTTCCAAGGTACAACGGAACGTTGTACCTTGGAACAAATTTTTCTGAAATTTCAATTTTTTTTTTTTTTCAAAATTTGGAATGATATTGTTCGCTGAAAAAAAATGTATTATGGGTCAGCGGGTCAATGTTATCCCCTCAAATTTTCATCGCGTTACATATAGTACATTTTGCATAAAAAAATAAAAAGTGATTTTCGTTCCAAGGCACAGCACTCTCCCCTACATACATGCATTGGACAAGTAATTCGCTTCATAAACGTGTAAATAAAAAAAAAGGCTTAAGCAAATTATAGTTCACTGGGTTTCTACAGAACAGTAGTAGAGGATACCCACTAAAAACTCGGGCCGTATAACGTGGCTAATTTAAAATAAATATTAAAGTTTAATAATACATTTTATTAATAATCTTACCAATAATAGGAATCAAGTTTTTACACAAATCCAACAGCTCATGTGTAAGTATCGTACTATTTTCGACAACTGCTGACCAAAGTTCTAGTCCTTCTTCCATTAAATACACATGACAGGGCTCATTAACATCTGTGCTGATTAGAATTACCGAGTACAGAAATGGCGATAAATTGTCTGGTATATAACACAGAGCTTTCACTATTTGAAGCTAAATATAAAAAAGAAGATAGTTAAATAATATATTAATTCGCCTAAAACATACCAGAGTTGATATTATAGCACATCTTAACATATTGTGGTCAGAACTTTCTTTCCATAGAAGTGGTAGATATGTAATAAGATTATCTGCTTGAGACGGAATATTGTCACTCATTTTGTCAACTATAAAAGACATTGTGTAGAGAACATTCATCTAAAATTTTTTTACTATAATTATAACAAAATACAAGAACATTATACAAATTACTTTTGTGTCGCATTCTTTTGCTTCTTTTAATAAAATAAAAAGTGAAGCAAAACAAGGCTCCAAATATGGTAAAAATGGTTGTGATTCAAACTCGAAGTCATCCATTGTAGTCATAAGCGTTCTAAATAAACAAAAGCAAATGTATTAAAAATACAGCATGTTTGTGTGTAGTACTCACTTAGAAGCCTCCAATCTAACAGACATGTCTTCATTTTGTTGAAGCAATTGTAAACACAATGCATAAACTTGAGGTCTCCGACTTCGAAAAAACTTTATTCCAGTCCACTTACCTGAAACAAATAAAATAATTATATACTTCAAAACGAAAAATTATATATCAATACCTATAAGCCAAATACATCTTCTGCGTATGATTCTAAACTTAGGGACATTAATTTTAATTTCAGCTGTTAATTGGTTTGTGAACCAACTGTCAAAATCGACCTGTAAAGGAATAAAAAGAGAGACAGATATTTCAATATTCTATTCTATTCTATTATTCGTTATACTTTACTGTTTATAATTTTTTTTAATTTTATTTATTTATTTCATTTATTTCATCTATTGAATATATACGTATACAGGATGCGCTATCTTTTATATCGGTATGTAAACATTGAATAACTTTGAAAAAAAAACAACTGATTTTTATACGTGAGGTATTTTTATTCAATTTGGTCCTTTAGAATTTATTTGGATTAGTTTTTGAATACAACATCAATCAAGTGGCTGCCTCTATTGGCCACAGCAAAATGTGCCCTTTTTCATCATCTCATTTCAGTATCTCGAGCAGTATAGCGATGATTTCGGCCCGAATGTTTGCTTTGAGCTCGTCAATGGTCTAAGGCTTGCTGGCGTACACTTTGCTTTTCAAATAACGCCATAAAAAGAAGTCCGAAAGAGTCAAATTTCAAGATCTCGGTGGCCAGTCAATGTCGCCTCTTTTCGACATCAGACGTTCAGGGAATTTTCGTTGCAGAAACTGAATTGTTTCATTTGCAGTGTGGCATGGCGCACCGTCTTGTTGAAACCAGTAACCATCCAGACCTTTTCCACGCATTTGCGGGCAGACATAATGAGCTAAAATCCACCGATATCGTTTTCCATCTCCTGTTTCGTTTTGTCGGAAAAAAATGGCCCAATGATGCTTTTGGCGCAAACGCTGACCCAAACAGTCACTTTTTGATCATGCTATGGCGTTTCATAGATCTCGTGTGGATTCTCCGTTCCCCAAATGCGGCAATTTTGCTTATTAACGCCGCCAAAGTGTGAAATGGACCTCGTCGGTCGTCAAAATTTGCTTCCAAAAATCAGGTTCAGTGTCAACCATTGGAGTGACTGTTTGGCCGTATTCCAAGCGACGTGGACGGTTTGTCGGCAATATTCTTCTGAATTGACGTTGCCAAAACTTGTCTAATCAAGTCAATCTGTTGAAAAATGTCAAAGTTATTCAATGACTGACAACCGACATAAAAGATGGCGCACCCTGTACATTCTACAGACTAAAGAAAATAACAATACTAATAATAATGCAATTAGGCATGCAACATGATGAATATTAATAACACAATTTTGCGCCATCAATTAATGTCTTATTATAAATAATTTGCTGTCAGTATGTTGATCATGTTAGAAATAGAGTTAAAGTAAAGCACGCACCTAGAGATTGGTTCATAAGATTCGTACTTAGTACGGTATGCATCCACGTAGATAAGAGATCTAGGCGTTAGAATTTTAGATGGTACATAGAAAAGAGATAGCAGTTCCGGTAAATTTATGCTATAAGTTAAGCAGTCCCTGACAAAGAAAATGCTTAACAAACCACTGCGCGACCTTAACGTCATAATATCCAGTTCCGAAATCCAATTTTATCTACGTTTGGATATTTTCAATACGACTAATATGGACCTCATATGACGGAATCACGACGCAATACTCCAAAATAGGTCGCACCAGAGATACGAAAAGTGCTTTACAAGTATAAGGGCCGTGAAAATCTGCAGATGATCGATTAATGAAAACCAACATTGAGTTGGCTTTAGAGATAATACCTTGGATACACTGCTGGTATTAATATCATAATATCGTCAATACCAGCAGTGTATCACAATACTAAGCATATACGAGATAAACGAACTGATATATATATATCTAGTATTGAAGCCGTTTCATGGTATACAAATTCGATAATTTTATCTAGTACCATATACTATGCAGTTTACTGCTAGTAGTACCATTCCTCAATTATGTGACGAGTATCGCAACTAAATGTTGTTGCTTGCTTATATCAGATACTACAAATCATACCATATGTTTAGTGTATCATATGCAGCTGGTTTCAATACTACGATTTCAATACCATGGTTTGTATATTAGCTGTGTATCAATGGTATAACATAATACACATGAGAATTGAATGACAATTTTTCATCAAATATGACATCAAGGTACTACACAAAAGTGAATCATAAATCTTGTACCCAAATAAGAGAGGAGAAGAGCATCTAAATGCCAAAAAAATTACATTTGGAAATACTGAATTGTATTATAATGAGATTGAAATACACCATTTATTGAATTCATCTACATGATTCTGAAGCCCTTGACATTCATCTAGGCAAGAGAATTATAATTTAGAGAATTTATATTTTTGTTTTATTAAAATAGTACAGTAGTGTAATCGACATTTAAAAAACAAATTTGCCAGACAGTAACATTTATTTCGCACGTTTCAGAATTGGTAGACCAAAAAAATGTCAGTCCTTTTGTACGCCGTCCGTCCAGGCTCGTAGCTCCTAAGCCCTTTGAGTTATTAAATTCAATTACACAACAAGTTTTGGGTTCTATATGTCAGAAACCGCTTATACTAGGAAGTCAAAACTTGGAATTTACATAGAGATATTCTAAAATTCATGTCTTCGGAATCGTTCATGTCAGAAGGTTGAAACTTAGTGGTTGCGTGCCATACTATGGGTGCATATTAGAACTACAAAGTTTAGTGGTGGTGGTCCTATGTAAAAAGGGTGGGAGCGGTGGTGGAACGAGGGGGGGGTGAACATTTTTTTTACGCTCTTTTGTGAACAAATTATTACAATAAGTAAATATCAAAATGAAATACTAATTACGAAGGCTAAGCCCAAAGGATCGAAATAGATAAGTCGCACTCGAGGCGCTGACTTTGCGTAACTGATAGATAGGAAGAGTCGCGTAAACGCGTAAAACATCTATTAACGACTTTCTGAATGCAACGACATTTGTCTACGCCCTGCCCGGAAACAGTGGAAAAACCTGGGGAATCGCCATCGCAATTATCTAGAAATTACTATAGTTGAATACGATAAACACTGTGTCCGAACAAGCCAACCAATCGAGGCAGATGCAATAAGAGCTTCCGAAGAAACTCCTTCACGCCGGCATACGAGAAGTTCACCGGAACGCACTGCCAGTCTATCCCATTCTCTTGGGTTTATATCATTGTATCGGCAATCCCAGTGCTACGACGAATTAGCGGATTGGATGACGCATAGATAAACCTCAATGCACTTTGTTAGAGAAATTCTTGAAAGGTAGAAAGATTCGCTTCCCTATGTAGCGAAGTGTCCTTGACTCATAGCGGCCCTAGGGCATTGATTCCGCTTTAACTGTAAACGAGAAGCATATCATAGGGTTCGTTTGATGATAACCTTGAATAGAAGAAACTTGCTACGGGGGGAAAGTTTGCTTCGACTGTTGTTCATAGGATAAAGGAGTGTAGTGGCCATGATGGACTTGTTGAAAACCATTTGGATGTGCTGGCCGAAAGTCAGTTTCTTGTCTAATTTGGTTCCCAGGTACTTCACAACCAATAAGCTCAACATTGGCGACGACGATATACGATGCTTGAAATTGGTGTAAAGGGATGCCGACATCGCTACCCTGCGTTTTATCAATTTTAAGGTAGGAATTCCTAACAACGCCTGAAAAATGTTTCGGTGTTTAATTTTGGCTTTAAGGACTGAGTTTTTGACCCTACAAGCACCAATCAAAAAACTTTTTGCCAGGAGCGATCGGGTAGGTACTCCATGTAGCTTGTGTTGTTGATACATGTGTAGCGACCCAACTGTAAAATTCTAAGTCGCGCTAATTGAATCGGTCCAACATTTATCAAAACTGAAAATTTTATTAGGTGTACACATAAGTTCCCGGCGTTTTTTGTCAAACTTGGAGCCTTTATTGCGAGAAATTGGTTGCATTATTTTTTTTAAAAATATTGTCCATCGCTAGCCACAACCTTTTCCCATCTTTTTGGCAGAATATGAATTCCGCGTTCAAAAAACTCCACGTCCTTTGAGGAGATCCACGAGTCGACCCAATTTTTGGCATCTTCGTAAGAACGGAAGTGCTGCTCAGCCAGGATATTTTTTATCGATCGGATTAAGTGGTAGTCGGAAGGGGCGATGTCTGGTGAATACAGCGGGTGGGGTAGAACGTCCCATTTCAGTGTTAACAGGTAGGTTTTCACAACCTGAGCAACATGTTGTCAAGCGTTGTCGTGTAGCAAAATCACTTTGTCGTGTCTCTGCTCATATTGCGGTCGTTTTTCTTTCAATGCTCGGCTCAAACGCATTAGTTGTGTTCGATAAAGAGGTCCTGCGATGGTTTCACTCGGTTGCAGCAACTCATAATACACCACGCCGAGCTGGTTCCACTAAATGCATGGCATGACTTCGGGACCATGGATATTCGGCTTTGCGGTCGATGTTGATGCATGGCCAGGGTATCCCCACGATTTTTGGTGCTTCGGGTTATCGTAGTGTATCCACTTTTCATCACCAGTCACGATACGATGCAAAAATCCTTTCCTGTTCTGCTGTTGGAGCAGCTGTTCGTACGTGAAAAAACGACGTACGACGTCTATTGGCTTCAATTCGCACGGCACCCAATTTCCTTGCTTTTGCATCATTTCCAAGACTTTCAGACGATGTGCAATGGCTTGTTTAGTCACATCCAATGAATCCGCAAGACTTTGTTGTGTTTGGCATCAATCTTCGTCCAGTAGTTCCTCCGATTCTGCGTCTTCGAAATTTTTTGGCCGGCCGGAACGCTCCTTGTCTTCCACGCCGAAATCACCCATTTTGAAGCGATGAAACCATTCGCGACACGTTGATTCGCTAATAGAAGACTCGCCCTAAGTTTCTCTAATCATCTGACAAGCCTCAGAAGCAGATTTCTTTGAATTAAAACAAAAAAGCAAAACTTCCCGCAAATGGCGCTTATTTGGCTCGAACTCCGACATGTTTAAGGACTCACAAGTAACTGACGCCGATAAAATTTTACAAATGTAATGATGGGGAATAGTTGCAATATGTCTGATCTTGCCATATTACGAGCTTGATCCGCCATTTTTTCCCAGTATTTCGTGTTAGCGCCATCTATACGAGAACGCCGGGAACTTATTTGTACAACTAATATTTTTGTTAAAGGAACAATTATTTAAATTTTAAACCGAGTTTTTATGCAGAAAGCACACAATAGTACGAAATGCGATCCGATATTTTGCACCGGTAACTTATGCGAAATTAAAATATGAAAGGAGTTTCGACAGCGAGCGACTCTTTGCAGTAAATCGCATTTTCGGATATGTAACAATAGAATTTATTTCACTTAGAACAAAGCATTTTGTGTAAGAACAGGAATTATGTGTGTCCAGGATTATGTATAACTAGTTTTAAGTTAGTTGGTAAGTAAATTTTATAATAAAACTAGAGTGAGTCTGGAACTACCATCGACATCGGTCGGTTTTGAATTTAATGTTCAGTATTTTAACATCAGTGTTCTCCATGAACATGAACATGAAAAATTATAAAAATAAAAATGATTTGGCAATAAAATAAAATTGGTAATTTCATTGTCGAATCTACAAATCACAGCAGCTTTCGTCGCTGCTCCATAGAACCTACAATATCAATTTTACAAATGTAATGATGGGGAATAGTTGCAATATGTCTGATCTTGCCATATTACGAGCTTGATCCGCCATTTTTTCCCAGTATTTCGTGTTAGCGCCATCTATACGAGAACGCCGGGAACTTATTTGTACAACTAATATTTTTGTTAAAGGAACAATTATTTAAATTTTAAACCGAGTTTTTATGCAGAAAGCACACAATAGTACGAAATGCGATCCGATATTTTGCACCGGTAACTTATGCGAAATTAAAATATGAAAGGAGTTTCGACAGCGAGCGACTCTTTGCAGTAAATCGCATTTTCGGATATGTAACAATAGAATTTATTTCACTTAGAACAAAGCATTTTGTGTAAGAACAGGAATTATGTGTGTCCAGGATTATGTATAACTAGTTTTAAGTTAGTTGGTAAGTAAATTTTATAATAAAACTAGAGTGAGTCTGGAACTACCATCGACATCGGTCGGTTTTGAATTTAATGTTCAGTATTTTAACATCAGTGTTCTCCATGAACATGAACATGAAAAATTATAAAAATAAAAATGATTTGGCAATAAAATAAAATTGGTAATTTCATTGTCGAATCTACAAATCACAGCAGCTTTCGTCGCTGCTCCATAGAACCTACAATATCAGTGTCATACCAGTTTTTGTCGCTGCTCGAATTTTTGATATCAGCATCACAGCAGCATTTGTCGCTGCTTCACTGCACCTAGGACCATCACACGGCGCATCATAATAAAATTGGGCAATTGACCGCCGCTTCAACTCATTTCGAAGACAAGATCTGGACAAGATCTGGAAAAGATCTGGACCATCACTCAGCCCGCCACAACACCGAATTTTTTTTAAAAAAAAAAAATAAATATATTCCGTAAATCGGCGCAAGGTCGAAAAATGTCTTTTCCATTATATTGCATTTTTATATTCTAGATGAAATCTGAGAGTATTATAAGTTTAATCCAGCCAAAAGTTTGTAACGCATAGAAAAAAAGACGAAAAAAAGTTATATATTTTTTTTTGTTTATTTGTGGCAAAAAACTCCAAATACACTTGACGTCCATCTGTCCGTACGCACGATAACTCAAGAACGCCTTGACCTAGGAACTTTGAATTTTTGAATCACGATGTTTGGTCGACTTTATAAGGCTCTGTTCGTTAACGGCCAAATCGTCCTACTCCTTTGGGTAGCTGCCATACAAAAGTCCTTAGAACACGAGTTCAAGGATATTGGCCAATAAGTTGGGAACGCCTTAATTTTGTATACATTAGTTTTCCAGTAGTTGTAGATAAAGGTATGAATATGAAAATAATCACGTGACATATTCTGTAAAAATGTCCTTACTCAATTTACGAAATTCACTAGTTATAACACAAGAAATCGTTTAGCCACGAAGTTGAAATTTTGTACAAATAACTTTTGAAGGAAAATAAAGTTTGAGTTTTTTCCTTTTCTCCTTCGGGTAACTCCATACAAAAAGTCCTTAAAACACGTGCTAAAGAATAATGGCTGATAACTTCAGAACGATTTAAGCTACAACTTTGAAATTTTGTAAGTGTTGATGTTTGCAATAGTTGGAGGTAAATATATGATAATCAAGAAAATTCCATTAGTCCTTCGTGTAGCTGCAATACAAATAACCTATAAAAATTCTTCACTCAATTAATCGAACTTACTATAACTCAAGTAATCGTTCAGCCACGAATTCGACATTTTTTAGAAATTAGTTTTGAGTGAGTTTCTACACCTTTCGGTAGCTCCCATACAAAAAGTCTTTCAGGTACGTGTTCAACAATATTTTTCGATAACTTTTAAACGCTTTAAGCTACGAATTTGAAATTTTGTATATATTAATTTTTAAATGATTCCAGGTAAAAGGATAAGTATGCTTGAAATCGAGCGAGTCCCTTCTGCACATCCCATGTGAAAGTCCTTGAAAAACGAAATTTTTTCTTTCGGTGATTAAACAAATTCCAGATATGAGATTGAGTACTTAAGGTATTGTCTTTTACGAGTAGCACCCAAATGAGAATCCTTAATAAAGGAAAAATTACATGCGCACTCGTTATTCTACTCGCTAAACTTTCATTTCATTACTCTAAAAAAATTATACTCTAAAAATTAAAAACACAGAATTGAAAATAAAAATTAATTGCGTAACTAGGAACACACACCTACCACTAAGTTAATCGTACAATTGTACAATTGCATTGTCATTTTTTAATCCATCGGGAATGTAATAATAAAATGTAACAGCAGATTACATTTTATTATTACATGCCCGATGGAGTAAAAAAATTTTTTTTATAGTGTATACGCGTAAAGGACCTGTTTTACATAATTTCCTTTTCATACAATTGGCAAAATATCGTGTGGCAGAAAAAAAATCGGCCAACAGTCTGGGCTCAACTTTATTATTTTATGGGTAGAAGTCTGAAACGTGTTTAATGATGAGATGCGGTGTAGGTTACTATGCGACTGACAACCTAAAAAATCTGCCAATGGTCTGGGCGAAACTTTATTATTTTTCGGGTCAAAGTTCGGGAGCGGTTAAAGTCGGAGTGTATTATGAGTTGCTTCGAGATTATTAGATTTCTTGGAAAATTATTTTTGTTCTTAATATAAAAATATTTAAAATAGAGATTTTTAGCCGATTAAACATTGAAAAAGTCCGTGTAGACTATTCGAATTTCAGTATATTATGTACACTAAAAGCCCATAGAAGCAAAAACGAATTTATTGCCTTATCAGAATTAAGAGATATGACGAATTGTTAAAACGTATACAAACCCATTACTTCCACTTGGGGTTTGAATTTCGAAAAAAACGTAAGCAAACCCTTCACACCTCCTTGGTTCTGGAAATTCGAAAAATCGTGAATTGGTTTGCAGTAATAATCAATTTTATATCTCATCAGAACTAAGGAATGGCAAAAATTGTGAAAACATATATAAACCCTTGGGGGTTGATTATCCAAAAATTAAGAAATGGGTTTGTAGGCGATTATATAAAAAGTCTGTGGAAATGAAAAGCGATCTAATATCTCATCGAACCTAAGAAATATGTCGAAATTTTGAAAAGCATACAACCCCCTTACACCCATTAGGATTGAATATCTAAAATACTGAAATTGACTTTTTGTCTTTTTTATATAGGAAACCTTAGGAAGTAAAAATGAATTCGATATATCATCAGATATGCAACCTCCTTACACCCAAGTGGGTGGTTGAATATCCAAAAATCCTGAAAAAATTTAATAAATAAATATGAAAACAGCACGAGAAAGTAGGAACCAATTCAATTTCTTATCACTTCTAAAAGAAATGACGGAACTCGTGAAAACGTGTTCAACTCGTTTATACCCTCTTAGGGGCTGAAAAAGGAAAAAACTTAAAAACAAGTTTTAGGTGATTATTACGCAAGAACGTGAAAGTGAAAAGATATTCGATATCTGATAAGACCTGGGGATATAGTAGAATTCGTGAAAAAGTTTTCAACCCCCTTTGCACCCCCTTAGGGGTCGAAATTTAAAAAATCCTGAAAACGCTTTCTATGTATTTATATGAAAAAGCCGTAGAATAAAAATGAATTCAATATTTGGGAAGACCTAATAGATATGACGAAACCCGTGAAACTATATGCATTCCATTTTCACTGATCAATTTTTTGCCCCCTCCCCCTCCGAACGCCAATGGATATTTGAATTTTTTTTTATCTAAATTAGTTTTTTAGTTGATTTACATTAACGTACCGAGTTTGAACTTTGTAGCATAAGCCGTTCTATAGATAGGAAAAACACCCCCCACCCACATACCATACTACCCCTATAAAAATTTATATTTTTCCAAGATGCTACTAATATAGCTCTATCTAAATACTAAGTTTCAGCTTTATATCATTATAGGTTCTCGAGATAGAAAAATCTGAACTTTTTCCTTTTCACCCTCCCCCACCCTCACCCTCTACACCCACAGTTCCAACATTTTGTTTTCTGCTAGGGGTCCATTAGGCCTACTTCTGGTAAATTGAAGCATCTAGCTTACACTGTTCTTGAGATATGAGACGTGATTTTTAAAAAAAATTGTTATCCCCTCCAATTTCATGCTCTACCGCCCCCTTACAAAATTTTACTTTCAGCAAACTTTATTTGTCATCCTTTATAAAGAAACCAAATTTTATTTGTCTAGTGCAATTGGTTCGTGAGATATCGTAATCTAAAGTTTTTTAGCCCCCACCTCCGTACGCCACTGCCCCACTCAAATTTTTGTTTCCGATCTATTCTCCTAGTATACCTACAGATACTCATTAAGTTTCAATTTTGTGACATTAACCGTTTAGGAGATATGGATTTTAGAATGTGACGATCTCACCTTTTTTGCGTTTCGGACGCATTATTTTTCCCCCCACTCCCAAACCTCTTCGGCAATTGGGTCCACTACTGAAGCTCTATATAAATTCCAAATTTCAGCCTCCTAGCATAAGCGGTTGCTAAGATCTAGAAACCAAAATTTTCCGTCTAAAACACTTTCCTCTCCTCCCCCCTCACACCACCACCCCACCAAATTTGGCTACTTCAAGGGGTCTACCCAGTCTATTCATCAACGAGCCTTCAAACGATTTTGCGTACAGCGGTCGACGTACGGCGTACGGCGGACAGACAGACTGACATTTTTTTTTGCTTTTTTCGTGTGTACTCGTCATGAAACGTGAAAAAAAAAATGTTGAGGGTAGCAAATTTTTTTTTTTTTAAAAATCGATAACAATACTATTATTGAAATAATAAAGTAAAAATAACGTTCCGATTAGCCCCTGGTTATTTCTCAGGCTGACACTATTTTTATACTCTAGATGAAATCATAGAGAGTATTATAAGTTTAATCCAGCCCAAAAGTTTGTAACGCAGAGAACCAAGCCTCGGACGAAAAAAAGTTATATATTATTTTTTGTTTATTTGTGGCCAAAAACCTCAAATCCGCTTGACGTCCGTCCGTCTGTCCGTGAACACGATAACTCAAGAACGCGTTCACCTAGGATCTTGAAATTTTGAATCTGGATGTTTGGTTGAATTTGTAAGGCTAAGTTCGTTAACTGGCAATATCGTCCTACTCCTTCGGGTAGCTGCCGTACAAAATGTCCTTAAAACACGTGTTCAAGAATATTGGTCGATAACTTCAGAAGGGTTTAAGCTACGACCTTGAAATTTTGTATGTGTTATTTTTCCAATAGTTGGAGCTAAATATATGATTACGAAGAAAATCCTGTTAGTCCTTCTTGTAGCTGCCATACAAATATCCTGTCAAAATGAATTCACTCAATTTACGGAACTTACTATAACTCAAGTAATCTTTTAGCTATGAATTGGAAATTTTGTACAAATTAGTTTTGATTAAAAACGAAGTTCGTGTTTACTAATCAGCGAAATCCTTTTACTCCTTCTGGTATTTCTTAAAAAATAACCAGGAGGCTATTTGGAACGTTATTTTTTAGGTTGTCAGTCGCATAGTACGCAACACCGTATCTCAGCATTAAACACGTTTCGGACTTCTACCCATAAAATAATAAAGTTGAGCCCAGACTGTTGGCAGATTTTTTTTATTTACTTACGTATTTTTTTATCAATAGAATAATTCATAGTAGTAAAAGCGAATTCATTCTCATTAAACCTAAGAGATTTTCGGAATCAGTGAAATCTTAAACAATACCCCCAGGGGGTTTAATAGAGAAAAATACTTAAATCGGGTTTTTCCCCGACTACGTTTAAAGCTTATAGAAGTAAAAGTGAATTCCAAATCGCAATATACCTTAGGAATATATAAGAATTCGTGAATATGTACACAACCACTTTACACCCGCTTAGGGGTTGGATATCAAAAAAATTTGAAGAATATTACTAGGCGCTTATATATAAATAGCACGCAGAAGTAAAATTGCTTTGATAGTTTGACATGTCTAAAAGTTTTAACGAAATTCGTTCAAAATTCTGAACGCCAATAAAAATCTGAACTTTTTTTTTGCTTTAGTTACTCTAATAGCACATCTACATATTCGTACTAACTTTCAACTTTCTAGCATAAGCCGTTTCTGAGATATAAAAAACCACCCCACACCCCCGTACCTTGATACCCCTATGAAAATTTTTTCTAGGATGTCTCTATAGTGGCTCTATATAATCCTAAATTTTTAGCTTTCTACTCATTACGGTTTTTGAGAAATAAAAATCAGAATTTTTTTTTCTTTCTACCCCTTTTCACCATCACCCCCAACAACAAGATGTGGACAGAGAACCAACCTGGAGCCTATCATGATTCCTTTGTAGTCGAACCAGTGGCGAATAAAAATAGACGTTAGTTGAAGCCGCAGCTGGCGCGAATATAAAGACAGACCTACTCGGTCGCGAGGTAGAGCGAAACTCAAGGTTAAGATGTAAGGTAGAGTTCATAATACCGTTAAAAACCTTAAAGAGAATACACTCGTCAAGATACAATCTGCGCTGATTTAGTGAGGGAATATTGAGTAAGGATAAACGTTCACTGTAGGAGCAGTAGGGTAGGTTATATTTGAAGAAGAGTGACCGGGTGAATCGACGCTGAACAGACTCAAGAGATTCAATGTGACAACTATAATGAGGGGACCAAATAGAAGAACAATATTCCAATCCGCTGCGAACAAGTGTCAGATAGAGCTGGACGCACGTTTGAATATTGGAAAACATATAAGCGGATCTCAAAATGAAACCAGACAATCTTGATGCAGTGCAAATAATGTTTTGAAAGTGAATATCAAATTTAAGTCTTCGGTCGAAAGTTACACCTAGATCACGAATCTGGGATACTTCGACGAGAAGGGTGGAGTTCAGAGTGTAATCGAAGGGTATAACTGCATGTTTTAGTGTAAAGGTCATTTTATGGCATTTGC
This sequence comes from Beris morrisii, assembly GCA_951812415.1. NCBI lineage: Eukaryota > Metazoa > Arthropoda > Insecta > Diptera > Stratiomyidae > Beris > Beris morrisii. Next base: position 63,484,214 of record OX638312.1, on the reverse strand, counting down.
TTACATTAAGTGGAAGGCGATTATATGAGCACCATAGGGTTAGTTCATTAAGATCAGACTGTAATAGGATACAGTCACTTCTTGAAGATATCTCCCTGTAGATTTTGAGGTCATCAGCGTAGAAAAGGAATGAAGAGTGGAAGTTTAGGGGTAGGTCATTAACAAAGATTATGAAAAGGAGTGGGCCAAGTGTTGAGCCTTGAGGAACTCCAGAGAGCGGGAAGAATACAGTAGACGAACATCCATTAAGAACTACACGAGAACTGCGCTCAGCAAGATAGGACGCAAACCACTCCAAAAGAGTATCACCGACGCCACAGCCTTGCAATTTCGACAAAAGCAAGCTATGATCAACTGAATCAAAAGCTTTGGAGAAATCAGCGTAGACAACATCCAACTGCCTTCTACAATTAAGCGTTTTTGCCACTGTATTTGTGAATTCTAAAAGATTAGAAGCAGTAGACCGGCCTTTGAAGAAACCATGCTGTTCACGGAGAATGAGGTGACTTATATTTTCATATAAATGATCATGTATGACGCGTTCGAATATTTTAGAGAAACAAGACAACATTGAAACAGGACGATAATTTGTGACTACAGCTGTATCACCTTTTTTATGGATGGGAACGATAGAGGCTTGCTTCCATAATGATGCAAATATTCCTTCAGAAAGGCTTTTGTTGAAGAGAATGGAGAGAGGAATACTCAGGGAAGACGAAAGTGGCTTTAAGAGTAAGTTTGGGAGGCCATCGGGGCCACCCTTCACACTACGGTCTAGTGCTTCAAGTTGATGCTCAATAACTGAGGGAGCTATAGAGAGAAGAGGAATATCGGTGGGGGAAATTTCAAAGCTATGAGGAACGAATGAAGATGAAGGGGAAGAATACATAGACGAAAAGTATTGTGCAAATAGCTCAAAAGACTCTTGAGAGTTGGTAGCAGTGGAGTCATTATAGCTAACTTCAGTAGGGAAAGAAGGAGAAGATCGCAAAGTGCGAACATAAGACCAAAAAAGTTTTGTCTCTCTACGGTTGACTGATGATTCAACTTTGGATATGTAGGTATGTATAGCAGATCTAATTGTAGATTTTGCCAGGCGACGGTAGCTATGGAACACAGATTTATCTTCTTCAGAACCAGACCTAAAGTACCGGGAGCGACTTCTTAAATTTTTTAGATGAAGTGCATTGGCGACTTCAGTGTTGAACCAGACCGGATTGTTTTTAGGGAGCTTACGTAGGGGAACATAGCAGTGAATGAGTCCATTGAGAAATTCATAGAATATCTGAAGTGATGATTCAATACCATGATGAGCGAAGGCAGCATTCCAGTCGAAATTACCTAGAGCGAGTTCAATGGAGCTAAAGTTCGCCTTACTGAAGTTGAATTTCTTCACACTGGGCATTGACATACGGGAAGACGAAGTAAACCTGTAGGAGAGTGCAAGAGGAGGGTGATAGGGATCAATGTTAAGATAAGGAGAGATTGAGGTACTAAGATTAGTTTGAGTGCTATCACAATTGGATAACACTAGATCTAAAACTTTACCATGGTGGTTTGCTACATTATTGATCTGCTTAAGAGAACAAAGTGACAAAAAAAGACGATACTTTAGAAGAGAGAGCATTAGAAGTAACATTGAGAATAGACTCAAAGTTGGGTGACCAAAGAACAGATGGTAAATTAAAATCACCACATACGATGAAGGATGATGTGGGATAAAGAATATTTACATAGTTTGAGAGTAATGAGAAAAGATCATCATATATGTCAGGCTTACTGGCGCAAGGAACGTAGACACAAGCCACGAACAGACTATTGACATGGGAGACACTGATTTTCACAAGGATACAGTCGAAGGATTTGGAAGGAAAATCATCGCAGAGTGTACAAGTAAGTGAGTTTCTAACTGCAATGAGAACACCACCGCCATCCGATTTATTACTTACAGTTAAGTCCCTATCGCGGCGAAAAACAGAATGGGTCGAAGAAAGTTCGGAACTGAATATGGAGTCGTTGAGCCAGGTTTCAGAGATACATATTATATCGTCATTAGAAACAAAACACGACAATTTAAAATTCTCCAGCTTGGTCCTCATACCACGTACATTTTGATAGTATAGCTTAAGGCCAGAAGTTGATAATAAGTTAGAGCCCGCGGCTAGAGTTGAAGTTAATAATGAGTTTACGGTTGCAGATTGCGAGGTTGTCGCTGCCGAAAATGTGGTTCGTTCCGGGTTTTGTTGATGAAGTCCTTGATGAATACGCCTTCTGGCCAGAAATCGATTTTAGCAATGTCGGCCATATCCGGTGGATATGACAGCTTGAATGAAGCTGTGATGCGGTCGACCAGGTTATCCGGAGTAAGCTTCTTGCACGTAACATTCTGAGGAATGAAGCCTAATTTGGAAGTGACATGGTGGAGTACGTCTTCGGAGGTAGTCACGTATGCAAGTCGCGTAATAAATAAGCTTTTTGGAGGCACAACGACCTGCAGCCTATTAGATGTTTCCGGTGGAACTGTTCCGGCAATAAGTTGCGTCATGGACGTCATAGTTCGCGATGAAAGTGAAAGTGGAAGTGACTCACCAACTGGAGGTCTTGCTTCCCTTTGCCGACCAGAGTCAGATGCCGACATAGTTGGAGTACTAATGGTGTTACCACTTTTAGTAGTTGCCGCAGTTTTGGAGCGCAATTGTCTAGCAGAAGACAGTACAGAATCGATGTTGTTGTTTACTTTCGATGTAGGTGTAGACTGCGGCCGTTCAAAGGAAGCCGGCGAAGATGCTGGATGAACAGTACTGACAGACCGTACTGACGGCAAAGAAGCTGAATGAGCAGTACGGACAGAAGCCAACTCAGGAACATTATTAATATTAATATTAATTTCACTTAGTATACTGCTAAATTTCGCATTCAGCCTTTGGAACTCCTCATTAAGCGCATTGACTGATGCTTTCACTGATTGCAGTTTGCCAGCATAAACAGAGATAGATGCCGGCCTACAGGTGCTGCAGAACCAGTAAAGACCACTGGAGGAGTAAGTGATAGCATCACCAACGGTCCCCAGTAGACCAACACACTTACTGTGAAAAACGCGTTCACAAAGACCGGCACAGCAAATAAATGGTGTTTTGTCCGCTGAGTCAACACAGGCAGCAAGCGAGCAAGCCATGATTGTTATAAAAAAGCCGCCGAAGAAGGAAAATTAATCACGAAAACCGGGTCGACCCCTCGGAGTTTTGCAATGAAATAAATTATTAGTTATTTCTCACGTATTACAGAACCGTACACGTATTAATTCACTTAAAGTACTCTTAATATTTAGGAAAATTGCATATCCATAGGCGTTGGAAAATGTATGTGCCTTAATCAAAAAAGTTGTCCACAGTCCACATAGGCTTTGGTTAATGTATTTGCTTAAAGCTAAATGATGTCCACGGTCCACACTAAGTTCTCTGTCAGTTTAGACAGGAACTAAATAACCTAGTGATTCTCAAACATGAAAGCACACTGCTTCAGCAACACTTTTAACCAAACTTTCGTTAACTGGGGGCACAAAAATAAATAAATTTATAGAATTAATTAGGGAGCAGTATCGAACACGAACTGACGGTTGACAGTTGACAGTTTTCGAGTAAATATCTCAAGATTGGGTGCAGTTACAATTTAGGCTGTTACATCAAATGAAAGGTAATTCGATTGCCTAAAAAACGAGTTATACCGCTTTGCCTTGTGATTATTCGTTTTCAAAATATAACGTTTTAAGTGAGTGAGGGTACCGGTCAAAAACACTTTTCTTAACCACCCTGTATCTCCACTAATATTGAAAATTGACCCACCCTGCAGAACAATTTTTTTCTCCAAATATATCAAGGAATAACCCCTTACAAGGTGGCACACGGAGTGCCAAATACCCTGTATATTTGACTCAGATTCTTAATAAATGTACGGGGTGATAATAAAGGCTGACTTAAACAGGCTCACCTAATTGACTTTATCAGAGAAATATAGGTTAAAATAATAATAATGGCTGAATTAAGCAGGCTCAGCTAGATATGGTTGACTCAGATTCTTAATAAAACTAAGGTATAATACAAATAGAGGCTAACTTAATCAGGTTCACTACTAATACTAATAAAGGCTGACTTATCAGAGTAATATAGGTTACAATAATAATAGAGGCTGACTTAAACAGGCTCATCTATATATCGTTGACTTTACTAGTCAGATTCTTAATAAATGTAAGTTATAATACTAATAAAGGCTGACTTAAACAGGCTCAGCTAGTTGTCTTTATCAGAGTAATTCATGTTAAATATAGGTTATAATAATAATAAAGGCTGATTTAAACAGGCACAGCTAGATTTTGTTGACTCAAATAAATGTAAGGTATAATACTAATAAAGGCTGACTTAAGTAGGCTCAGCTAGATATGGTTGACTATACTAGACAGATTCTTAATAAATGTTTGGTATAATACTAATAAAGGCTAACTCAAACAGGCTCAGCTAGAAATGGTTGAGTATATTAGACAGATTCTTAATAAATCTAAGATATAATACTAATAAACGCTGACTTAAGCAGGCTCAGCTAGATATGGTTGACTATACTAAACAGATTCTTAATGAATGTTACCTTACATGATTTAATAAGGTTCAGCTAAATATGTTTGACTCTACCAGTCAGGTTATAATAGTAATAAGGCTGACTTAAATAGGCTCAGATTCTTAATAAATGTAAGTAATAATACTAATAAAGGCTGGCATAATAAGGTTCAGCTAAATATGTTTGACTCTACCAGTCAGGTTATAATAATAATAAGGCTGACTTAATCAGGCTCAGCTAATTGCCTTTATCAGAGTAATATAGGTTATAATAATAATAAAGGCTGACTTAAACAGGCTCAGCTAGATATGGTTCACTCAAATTCTTAATAAATCTAAGGTATAATAATAATAAAGGCTGACTTAAACAGGCTCAGCTAATTGCCTTTATCAGATAAATATAGATTATAAGATTAATAAAGGCTGAATTAAACAGGCTCAGCTAGATATCGTTGACTAAGGTATAATACTAATAAATGCTGACTTAAGAAGGCTCAGCTAGATATTGTTGATTCAGATTCTTAATAAATATAAGGTATAATACTCATAAAGGCTAATTTAATAAGGTTCGGCTAAATATGTTTGACTCTACCAGTGAGGTAATAAGGCTGACTTAAACAGGCTCAACTAATTGCTTTTATCAGAGTAATTCATATTAAACATAGGTTATAATAGTAATAAAGACTGACTTAAACAGGCTTAGCTAGATATCGTTGACTTTACTAGTTAGATTCTTAATAAATCTAAGGTATAATACTAATAAACTACGACTTAAGCAGGCTCAGCTAGATATGGTTAAATCAGATTCTTAATAAATGTAAGGTATACTCCTCTTAAAGACTGACTTAGACAGGCTCAGCTAATTACCTTCATCAGAGTAATTCATATTAAATATAGATTATAATACTGATAAAGGCTTACTTACAGGCTCAGCTAGATAAGGTTGATTCAGATTCTTAATAAATGTATGGTGTGATAATAACAAGGCTGACTTAGACAGGCTCAGCTAATTGCCTTTATCAGAGTAATTCATATTAAATATAGGTTATAATAATAATAAAGGCTGACTTAAACAGGCTCAGCTAGATATGGTTGACTCAAATTCTTAATAAATCTAAGTTATAATAATAATAAAGGCTGACTTAAACAGGCTCAGCTAATTGCCTTTATCAGAGAAATATAGGTTGTAAGATTAATAAAGGCTGAATTAAACAGGGTCAGCTAAATGTTGTTATCAGAGTAATTCATATTAAACGTAAGGTATAATACTAATAAAGGCTGACTTAAACAGTCTCAGCTAATTGCCTTTATCATATTAATTCATATCAAATATAGGTTATAATAATAATAAAAACTGACCTAAGCGGGCTCAGCTAGATATGGTTGACTGTGATTCTTAATAAATGTAACGTATAATACTAATAATCAGGTTCAGCTATATACTCTCAGGTTCATAATAAATGTACGGTGTAATAATAACAAGGTTGATTTAGACAGGTTCAGCTAATTGCCTTTATCAGAGTAATATAGGTTATAATAATAATAAAGGCTAACTTAAACAGACTCAGCTAGATATGGTTGACTCAAATTCTTAATAAATCTAAGGTATAATAAGAAGAATAAGAAGGCTCAGCTAGATATGGTTGACTAAGATTCTTAATAAATATAAGGTATACCATAATACTAATAAAAGCTGACTTAAGCAGGCTCAACTAGATATGTTTGACTCAGATTCTTAATAAATGTAACTAATAAAGGCTGACTTAAGAAGGTATAATACCAATAAAAGCTAACTTAATAAGGTTTAGCTAAATATCTTTGACTCTAGCAGTCAGGTTATAATAATAATAAAGGCTGACTTAAACAGGCTTAGCTGGGTATGGTAAGTGGGGAGGGGAAGTCTAACCGGAACAATTCCTAGACCGTCAGAATATCCGGGGCTTAGGCTAACGGGGGGCTACAGAAATATTGGTAAGTTATGATATTATTTCATAGAGTTGTAAAATTCTTATTTAAAGTTATAAAATTCTAGATTAAGCTCTGACGATATATGACTTTTGAATAAGAGTTGATTTTAGTTTGTTAGAGTTGGATTTAGTTTGTCGTAGTTTGTTCTACTTGTTATGGTGTATTTGTCTCCAGTATTTAACAAATAAATGACAGAAAAATTGATCAGTTCGTTTAAAAAACTGTACCAGGTATGCAAGTATGAAACCGGAATTTGTTACAACATATTTCATTCGAAGTATTGCCCATCGCTAGCTATACATTTTGCCCATCTCTCTGACAAGTTATGTATGCCACGCCAAAAAAAAATTTGTTCTTTTGAGGCAAACCAGTCATCGAGCCATTTTTGGACATTTTCGTACGACGTGAAGCGCTGCTCACTAAGTGCGTGTCCCATCGATGCAAACAAGTGAAAATCAGAAGGAGCCAAGTCTGGTGAGTAAGCCGCATGCGGAAGTATTTCCCACTGACAAGCCTTAATCGTTTCCTTCACCGGTCGTGCCGTGTGTGATGGTGCATTATCATGCAACAAAATCACTTTGCGTTGCCTCTTTCCATATTCTGGCCGTTTTTCAAGCAAAGCTTTCTGCAGATCGATCATTTGTTGTCGGTAGTGTTCTGTATTAACGGTTTCGCCAGGTTTCAGCAGCTCGTAATAGATCACGCCCTTCTGATCCCACCAAACACAGAGCATTGTCTTCCGTCCATAGCGATTTGGTTTTGCAGTCGATGTCGATGGTTCGCCTGGAGATACCCACGATTTTTTCCGCTTCGGATTCTCAAAATAAATCCACTTTTCATCGCCAGTTACAATTTGATGGAGAAATGACTTTCTTTGGTATCTGGCGAGCAAAATTTCGCAAGTGGTTTTTCGGTTTTCCTGCTGTATTGCATTGAGTTCATGTGGAACCCATTTCCCCATCTTCTGGACCTTTCCCATGGCTCTCAAACGTATGGACACGGCTTGGTGGGTCGCACTTAACTCATCTGCGAGTTGTTGTTGCGTTTGGGTGTCATCCGCATCCAACATGCCTGCAATTCGCTGTCTTCAAACTTTTTCGGTGCCTTTCCACGTTCCTTGCTTCCGATGTCGAAACCACCACTTTTAAATTTTTTGAACCACTCAAAGCACTGTGATTTCCCAAGTGCATGATCCGCGTAAGCATTCGATGCGATTCTGCAGCCGTTTATTTTAAATGGTAATAGAAAATCAATGCTGTCCGCATATCGTCGTTCCCAGGCACAAAAGTTGACATGTTCAACGCTCGTCAAAACTGCACTGTTGTATGAAACCGGTATTGCTGGGTATTTTATATCTTTATCAGATGTCCAAACAACAAAATGGCGTCCATGGTTCGGTTTGACAGTTACTACTTTGACAGCTAGAGCCATCTATGAGTGAATTCCGGTTTCATACTTGCATACCTGGTATATGTAAAAAAGGATAGTGGTAAATTTGAGTTTTATAGAAAAATATGTATGTATTATTAAAACATGTTATGTAAACAATAATAGGTGCGTTTTAATGCTCTCCAGAGTAGGATAGGATAGCATAAAAAATGTATATACAAAATAACAACAACATTGCTGTTTTTTCGATTCTTTATAACTTTTTTCCATAGATAGTAGGCTACATTAGAGAATTTATCGCGCATAGTTCCCCCAGTGAGCTCACTGGGGGAACTATTCCGGTTAAAATCTATATTCTAGCCTACTATCTATGGAAAAAAGTAATAAAGAATCGTAAAAACAGCAATGTTGTTGTTATTTTGTATATAAATTTTCTATGCTATCCTATCCTACTCTAGAGAGCATTAAAACGCACCTAATATTCTAGTACAACGAGCATCAATTATACAAAGAAATGTAAATTAGACAACAACAACTATCATGAACTGAAAAGGAATGGGGAGAGGAAATATTAATTAGAGTGGGGAGGAGAAATATTACTATAAGTTTTTCATCGCACTATCAGTTCGTTTAAAAGTTTTGTGAAGTAAGTGTTAAAGATGAAATCATTTATTTGTGAATATTGTGGTCTAAGCTATTCCCGCAACTATAGTTTAAATAGGCATATTAGAAGTATGCATCCAAAGGACTGTTCTGAATGTGAATTTTGTGCGAAAATAAATTATTAGAACATCTTAAAAAGTGTAGTGTACCATCTACATCAGTTACGCAACCGACTACAACAATAATGCAACCGTTAAAGAAATGTGATGCGTGTTAAACAAAAACTGGAACTATCATGTTCGAACAAATTCTCATAAGAGAAACTCTGTCGTCTCAAACATATGCTTGGGGCCATTATAAAATAGAAAATAATAATATGTTAATATATTAAGTATTACAATTAAATTAATTAATAAAACATATTTTAAAAACTGAATAATTGTTCTTATTAAAAAACAATATCAGAGAATGAAATTTAATGCCTGATCGGAATTATTGAAGAGTTATGTTTGGTTTGGTTTATTGTACTAAATAACTAACACACACTTCAGCTGGACAAACTAAAACAAACTAGAATTTCACAACTTTATGTATTAAGAATTTTACAACTTTATACAATAAGAATATTATTAGTAATATTTCCTCATACACACACAAACTTGAATTTAAAAAATTTTTTTTTTGATACTAGCGCCTGACCTGTTTTTATATTAACATCTTTTTTGATCTGACTTGTTCTTTTTTAGACCTAACCTGTACTGTTATTAACGCTTTTTAGACCTGACCTGTTCTGTTATTAACAGTTTTTTGACTTGACCTGTTTTTTTTATCTGACCTGTTCTGTTATTAACAGCTTTTTGATCCGACCTGTTCTTTTTTTGATCTGACCTGTTCTCTTTAAGACCTGACCTGTTCTCTTATTAACAGCTTTTTGATCTGACCTGTTCTTTTTTTGATCTGACCTGTTCTTAATCTAGAATTTTATAACTTTAAATAAGAATTTCACAACTCTATGCAATAATATCATAACTTACCAATATTTCTGTAGCACTCCGTTAGCCTAAGCCCCGGATAGACTGACGGTCTAGGAATTGTTCCGGTTAGACTTCCCCTCCCCACTTACCATACCCAGCTGAGCCTGTTTAAGTCAGCCTTTATTATTATTATAACTTATATTACTCTGATAAAGGCAATTAGCTAAGCCTGTTTAGGTCAGCCTTGATATTATTATAACCTGACTGGTAGAGTCAAACATATATAGCTGAACCTGATTAAGTTAGCCTTTATTAGTATTACACCTTAGATTAATTAAGAATTTGAGACAACGATATCTATCGGAGCCCGCTTAAGTAAGCCTTTAGTATTATTATAACCTATATTTAATATGAATTCATCTGATAAAGGCAATTATAGCTAAACCTAATTACGTTAGCCATTATTAGTATTATACCTTACATTTATTTGAGTCAACCATATCTAGCTGAGCCTATTTAAGTCAACCTTTATTAGTATTATACCTAGCATTTATTTAGAATCTGAGTCAACTATATCTAGCTGAGCCTGTTTAAGTCAGCCTTTATTATTATTATAACTTATATTACTCTGATAAAGGCAATTAGCTAAGCCTGTTTAGGTCAGCCTTGATATTATTATAACCTGACTGGTAGAGTCAAACATATATAGCTGAACCTGATTAAGTTAGCCTTTATTAGTATTACACCTTAGATTAATTAAGAATTTGAGACAACGATATCTATCGGAGCCCGCTTAAGTAAGCCTTTATTATTATTATAACCTATATTTAATATGAATTCATCTGATAAAGGCAATTATAGCTAAACCTAATTACGTTAGCCATTATTAGTATTATACCTTACATTTATTTGAGTCAACCATATCTAGCTGAGCCTATTTAAGTCAACCTTTATTAGTATTATACCTAGCATTTATTTAGAATCTGAGTCAACTATATCTAGCTGAGCCTGTTTAAGTCAGCCTTTATTATTATTATACCTTACATTTATTAAGCATCTGACTAGTAAAGTCAACCATATCTAACTGAGCCTGTTTAAGTGAGCCTTTATTATTATTATAACCTATATTTAATATGAATTGCTCTAAAGAAGGTAATTAGCTGAGCCTGTTTCAGTCAGCCTTTATTAGTATTATACCTTACATTTATTAAGAATCCGAGTCAACCATATCTAGCTCAGCCTTCTTAAGTCAGAGTTCATTAGTATTATACCTTAGATTTAGTAAGAATCTGACTAGTAAAGTCAACGATATCTAGCTGAGCCTGTTTCAGTTAGCCTTTATTAGAATTGTACCTTACATTTATTAAGAATCTAACTAGTAAAGCTAACCATATCTAGCTGAGTCTGTTTCAGTCAGCCTTTATTAGTATTATACCAAACATTCATTAAGAATCTGGGTTAACTATATCTAGCTGAGCCTGTTTAAATTAGCATTATTTAGTAGTATACCTAACATTTATTAAGAATCTGTCGAGTATAGTCAACCATATCTCGCTGAGACTGCTTAGTATTAGTATTATACCTTAGATTCATTAAGAATCTAAGCCAACCATATCTAGCTGAGTCTGTTTAAGTCAGCCTTTATTATTATTATAACCTATATTTAATATGAATAACTCTGATAAAGGCAATTAGCTGAGCCTGTTTAAGTCAGCCTTTATTATTATTATAACCTGACTGCTAGAGTCAAAGATATTTAGCTAAACCTTATTAAGTTAGCTTTTATTGGTATTATACCTTCTTAAGTCAGCCTTTATTAGTTACATTTATTAAGAATCTGAGTCAAACATATCTAGTTGAGCCTGCTTAAGTCAGCTTTTATTAGTATTATGGTATACCTTACATTTATTAAGAATCTGAGTCAACCATATCTAGCTGAGCCTTCTTATTCTTCTTATTATACCTTAGATTTATTAAGAATTTGAGTCAACCATATCTAGCTGAGTCTGTTTTAGTTAGCCTTTATTATTATTGTAACCTATATTACTCTGATAAAGGCAATTAGCTGAACCTGTCTAAGTCAACCTTGTTATTATTACACCGTACATTTATTAGGAACCTGAGAGTATATAGCTGAACCTGATTTAGTTAGCCTTTATTAGTATTATACGTTACATTTATTAAGAATCACAGTCAACCATATCTAGCTGAGCCCGCTTAGGTCAGCTTTTATTATTATTATAACCTATATTTAATATGAATTAATATGATAAAGGCAATTAGCTGAGCCTGTTTAAGTCAGCCTTTATTAGTATTATACCTTACATTCAATATGAATTACTCTGATAAAAACAATTAGCTGACCCTGTTTAATTCAGGCTTTATTAATCTTATAACCCATATTTCTCTGATAAAGGCAATTAGCTGAGCCTGTTTAAGTCAGCCTTTATTATTATTATACCTTAGATTTATTAAGAATTTGAGTCAACCATATCTAGCTGAGCCTGTAAGTAAGCCTTTATTAGTATTATAATCTATATTTAATATGAATTACTCTGATGAAGGTAATTAGCTGAGCCTGTCTAAGTCAGTCTTCAAGAGTAGTATACCTTACATTTATTAAGAATCTGATTTAACCATATCTAGCTGAGCCTGCTTAAGTCAGAGTTTATTACTATTATACCTTAGATTTATTAAGAATCTAACTAGTAAAGTCAACGATATCTAGCTAAGCCTGTTTAAGTCAGTCTTTATTACTATTATAACCTATATTTAATATGAATTACTCTGATAAAGGCAATTAGTTGAGCCTGTTTAAGTCAGCCTTATTACCTCACTGGTAGAGTCAAACATATTTAGCCGAACCTTATTAAATCGGCCTTTATTAGTATTATACCTTACATTTATTAAGAATCTGAATGAACCATATCTAGCTGAGCCTTCTTCAATCAGCATTTATTAGTATTATACCTTAGTCAACGATATCTAGCTGAGCCTGTTTAATTCAGCCTTTATTAATCTTATAATCTATATTTATCTGATAAAGGCAATTAGCTGAGCCTGTTTAAGTCAGCCTTTATTATTATTATACCTTAGATTTATTAAGAATTTGAGTGAACCATATCTAGCTGAGCCTGTTTAAGTCAGCCTTTATTATTATTATAACCTATATTACTCTGATAAAGGCAATTAGCTGAGCCTGATTAAGTCAGCCTTATTATTATTATAACCTGACTGGTAGAATCAAACATATTTAGCTGAACCTTATTATGCCAGCCTTTATTAGTATTATTACTTACATTTATTAAGAATCTGAGCCTATTTAAGTCAGCCTAATTATTATTATAACCTGACTGGTAGAGTCAAACATATTTAGCTGAACCTTATTAAATCAGCCTTACCTTACATTCATTAAGAATCTGTTTAGTATAGTCAACCATATCTAGCTGAGCCTGCTTAAGTCAGCGTTTATTAGTATTATATCTTAGATTTATTAAGAATCTGTCTAATATACTCAACCATTTCTAGCTGAGCCTGTTTGAGTTAGCCTTTATTAGTATTATACCAAACATTTATTAAGAATCTGTCTAGTATAGTCAACCATATCTAGCTGAGCCTACTTAAGTCAGCCTTTATTAGTATTATACCTTACATTTATTTGAGTCAACGATAGCTAGCTGTGCCTGTTTAAATCAGCCTTTATTATTATTATAACCTATATTTAACATGAATTGCTCTGATAAAGACAACTAGCTAAGCCTGTTTAAGTCAGCCTTTATTAGTATTATACCTTACATTTATTAAGAATCTGACTAGTAAAGTCAACGATATATAGGTGAGCCTGTTTAAGTCGGCCTCTATTATTATTGTAACCTATATTATATTATATTATATCTGATAAGTAAGCCTTTATTAGTATTAGTAGTGAACCCGATTAAGTTAGCCTTTATTTGTATTATACCTTAGTTTTATTAAGAATCTGAGTCAACCATATCTAGCTGAGCCTGCTTAATTCAGCCATTATTATTATTTTAACCTATATTTCTCTGATAAAGTCAATTAGGTGAGCCTGTGTAAGTCAGCCTTTATTATCACCCCGTACATTTATTAAGAATCTGAGTCAAATATATATAGCTGAACCTGTTTAAGTCAACCTTTATTAGTATTATATCTTACATTTATCTGAGTCAACCATATCTAGCTGAGAATGTGTATGTCAGCCTTTATTAGTTACATTTATTAAGAATCTGAGTCAACCATATCTAGATGAGCCTGTTCAAGTCAACCTTTATTAGTATTTTAACCTATATTACTCTGGTGAAGATAATTAGCTGAGCCTCTTTAAGTCAGCCTTTATTAGTATTAGTAGTGGACCTGATTAAGTTAGCCTTTATTTGTATTATACCTTACATTTATTAAGAATCTGAGTCAACCATATCTAGCTGAGCCTGCTTAAGTCAGCCTTTATTATTATTATAACCTATATCAGCCTCTTCACAACTTTATAGAGTAAACTCCCCATACAAAGCTTGGAGTAAATTCAAACTGCCAAAAAGCTCAGAGTAAATGCCTCATACAACTGTCAAAATAAGCCTAAGGCCCGGATAGCCCCCCAGATAGCCCTGTCAATACTCCTCGGCTGAGTAAAGCCCCACACAACTGTCAAAAAGCTAATGCCTGTCAAAAAAGCTTGCATACAAAGCTCATACTACTGTTAAAAAGCTCCATTTCAGACTCCGTCTCCGTTTTATTGCATAAATTTGGGTGGTTTTTCTAGTTTTGTTGCATAAAGTTGGGCGGTTTTTATACTCTAGATGAAATCATATAGAGTATTATAAGTTTAATCCAGCCCAAAAGTTTGTAACGCATAGAAACAAGCCTCGGACGAAAAAAAGTTTTATATTATTTTTTGTTTATTTGTGGCCAAAAAACTCAAATCCGCTTCACGTCCGTCCGTGAACACGATAACTCAAGAACGCCTTCACCTAGGATCTTGAAATTTTGAATCTGGATGTTTGGTTGAATTTGTAAGGCTAAGTTCGTTAACGGGCAAAATCGTCCTACTCCATCGGGTAGCTGCCATACAAAATGTCCTTAAAACACGTGTTCAAGAATATTGGTCGATAACTTCAGAAGGGTTTAAGCTACGACATTGAAATTTTGTATGTGTTATTTTTCCAATAGTTGGAGCTAAATATATGATTATGAAGAAAATCCTATTAGTCCTTCGTGTAGCTGTCATACAAATATCCTGGACGGACGGACGGACGGACGGACGGACGGACGGACGGACGGACGTGAAGCGGATTTGAGGTTCTTGGCCACAAATAAACAAAAAATAATATATAACTTTTTTCCGTCCGAGGCTTGGTTCTGTGCGTTACAAACTTTTGGGCTGGATTAAACTTATAATACTCTATATGATTTCATCTAGAGTATAAAAACCACCCCCCCCCCCACACTCGTACCTTGCTATCCCTATCAAAAATTTTGCGGTTTGCGGTTATCGAGAAATTAAAATCAGAATTAATTTCGTTCCACCCCGTCCCACCGTCACCCCCTTCGTCAGCACCCCAAATATTTTTTTTTGTGCTAGAAGTCTACTGGACCTAACTTCTGTAAAACTTCTAAGATCATATCTGGTACGGTTTTTGAGATATAAAAAACACATTTTTTGAAAAATGGTTATCCCCCTACTTTCGTACTTCACCTCCCCTCTCAAAATTTTTACATTCACTGCACTTATGATCTTATGTACAAAAACCAAATTTTATCTTCCCGGTATAATTGGTTCGGAAGATATTGTAATCTAAAATTTTTCACTCCCCACCCCTCCACTTCCCCTCTTAAAATTTTTAGCCCTTGTCACTCTCATATCCCTTAAGATAACTACAAAGTTTCACACTTCTGAGATCAACGGTTCAGTAGATATGGATTTTAGAATGCTTCAATCCCAGCTTTCGAACGTATCGGACACATTGTTTTTCCCCCCACTCCCACACCCCTCAACCCTTAACAACCATATTTTTGCAAATAGGTCCACGATCATAGTACTACATAAGATCCAAATTTCAATCTCCTACCATAAGCAGTTCCTGACATCTAGAAACCAAAATTGTTCGTCTAAAACGCACACCCCTCCTCCCCCTTACACCCACACCCCTCAAAAAGATTTCAATCGTAGGGGTTCACCCAATCTACCCACCATAAAAATTTCAATTGAATATCTCAACGGGTTTGTGAGCTATGCGCCTTCAAACGGTCTTGCGTACGGAGTGCGGCGTACGGCGGACGGCGTCCACGGCGGACAGACGGAATTTTTTTTTGCCTTTTTGAGGTCTACTAGTCCTAAAACGTGAGAATACAAAATTTCAGGGTAGCAAATTTTTTGGAAATTTCAGATCGATCACAATAATTTATTATTAAAAAATAATAAAGTAATATGAACTAATATAGGTAGTTGGATACATTGGTGAAAATACGTGTAATTTTAAAAGAACAAGTTCACAAAAATCGAAAAAAAAGTGTTGTTTATACTCTAGATGAAATCATATAGAGTATTATAAGTTTAATCCAGCCCGAAAACTTTGTAACGCATAGAACCGAGCCTCGGACGAAAAAAAGTTATATATTATTATGTGTTTAGTTGTGGCCAAAAACCCCAAATCCGTTTGCTGTCCGTCCGTCCGTCTGTCTGTCTGTCTGTCCGTCCGTCCGATTGCACGATAACTCAAGAACGCGTTGGCCTAGGAAATTGAAATTTGGTCACCACCTGTAAAATGGAAAAAGTAAGGCTAAGTTCGTTAATGGGCGATATCCTTCCACTCCTTCTGGTCGCTGCCATACAAAATGTCCTTAAAACACGTGTTTAAGAATATTGGCCGATAACTTCAGAGGGGTTTAAGCTACGTCTTTAAAATTTTGTATGTGTTATTTTTCCAATAGTTGGAGCTAAATGTATGATTATGAAGAAAATCCTATTAGTCCTTCGTGTAGCTGCCATACAAATATCCTGTCAAAACGTCTTCACTTAATTTACGGAACTTACTATAACTCAAGTAATCTTTTAGCTATGAATTGGAAATTTTGTACAAATTAGTTTTGAGTAAAAACAAAGTTTGAGTTTACTAATCAGCGAAATCCTATTACTCCTTCTGGTACCTGCCATACAAAAAGTCCTTAAGACACGTGTTCAATAATATTTTTCGATAACTTTTGAACGCTTCAAGCTACGAATTTGAAATTTTGTACAGATTCATTTTTAAATGGTGCCAAGGAAAAGGATAAATATGTAAGAAATCGAGTGAGTCCTTCCTGCACCTCCCATGTGAAAGTCCTTCAAAAAGGACTTTTTTTTCGATGACTTACCCAGTTCAAGATATCAAATTAAACACTGAATATTGTCTTTTAGTTTTGAGTAGCAATCTAATGGCAGTCCTTAATAAAGGACATACAACATGCACACACGGAATTCTACTTTATCCCCAACTACAATATAAATCGGAGTTCAGTATTCATCTAGAGTATTATACGATTGGCTTGCAGCCGATCGTGACTGCAGTATGTTTTATACCTCGTTTTAATACTCATATGCATAAAAAAATAAAATTTCTGTTTGCATGTACGAGCATGATTGAAATTTATGAATATATTAGTAAAATATTGGATGGGGCTTAAATCTTATTCGTGTTCACATCGGATACTGCCGCACTATTCCGTCCATGAAATAAACTTGCAGGAATTGGACCAGATTTAAATAAAAACCGATATAAATATTTCCTATTATCTGGTGAGAGAACTTATTAATCTTATATGTATTTTCGTGAGTACGTAACGTGAAATATGCCATATGAACATTACTAACGCACAAAATTCGCGGATACAACAATATATATAGAAATAAAAAACAATTACAAAATGACATAAAAGTCTATTAAACGAAAATCAGTAAACATTTACTCCAATTCTAATGAGATTACTGCACCACGTAATATCAACCATTTAAAAAAAAATCTGCCAATGGTCTGGGCGAAACTTTATTATATTCGGGTCAAAGTTCGCGAGCGGTCAAAGTCGGAGTATATCATCAGTTGTTCGAAATTATGAGGTTTCTTGGAAAGTTAGTTTTGTTCTTAAAAAAAAAATATTTAAAATATAGATTTTTAGCCGATTAAACATTGGAAACGCCCGTGTAGACTATTCGAATTTCGGTATATTATGTACACTAAAAGCCCATAGAAGTAAAAACGAATTTGCTGCCCTATCAGATATAAGAAATATGACGAATTGTTAAAACGTATATAAAGCCATTAATTCCACTTGGGGTTTGAATTTCGAAAAAATTGTGAAACAGGTTTTTAGATGATTTCATACGAAGCAACTTGGTATCTCATGAGACACGAGGGATTTTAAAAAATTTAAAAACGTAAGCAAACCCTTCACACCCTTTTGGTTTTTGAAATTCGAAAAATCGTGAAATTGGTTTTTAGGTCATTACATCAAATGCCGTAATAACCAATTTTATATCTCATCAGAACTAAGGGATGGAAAAATTGTGAAAACATATGCAAACCCTTTGGGGGTGGAATATCGAAAAATTGAGAAATGAGTTTGTAGGCGATTATATAAAAAGTCTGTGGAAATGAAAAGCGATCTAATGTCTCATGAAAGCTAAGCAATGTGTCGAAGCTTTGAACAGCATACAACCCCTTTACACCCCTTAGGATTAAATATCTAAAAAATACTGAAATTGACTTTTTGGCGCTTATATAGGAAACCTTAGGAAGTAAAAATGAATGCTATATATCATCAGATATGCAACCTTCTTACACCCACTTGGAAGTTGAATATCTAAAAATCCTGAAAGGAGTTAATAGATAAATATGTAGGCAACACGAGAAAGTAAAAACCAATTCAATTTCTTATCACTTCTAAAAGATATGACGGAATTCGTGAAAACTTGTTTAACTCTTTTATACCCTCTTAGGGGCTGAAAAATGAAAAAACTTAAAAGTGAGTTTCAGACGATTATTACGCAAGCCCATGAAAGTGAAAAGATATTCGATATCTGATTAGACCTGAGGGATATGGCAGAATTCGTGAAAATAGACAACCCCTTTTCCACCGCCTTAGGTGTCGAATTCCTGAAAACGCTTTCTAGGTATTTATATAAAGTTGTACAATAAAAATGAATTCAATATTTTTAAAGACCTAATAGATATAACGAAAACAGTGAAAATATATGCATTCCATTTTCACTGATCATTTTTTTGGCCCCGTTCCGAACGCCAATAACTATTTGAATTTTTTTTTATCAACTTTTTTTTACTTTTCTACATATACATACCAAGTTTCAACTTTGTAGCATAAGCCGTTCTATAGATAGCAAAAACACCCCCTACCCCCGTACCATACTACCCCTATAAAAAATCATATTTATCCAACATGCTACTAATACAGCTCTATCTAAATACCAAGTTTCAGCTTTATATCATTATAGGTTATCGAGATATAAAAATCGGAACCTTTTCCTTTTCACCCTCCCCCACCCTCAACTAAAAATTATTTTTTTTCTGCTAGGGGTCTATTTTAAATAAATTAAATTTCTTTTTAGAAAAATCGATCACAATACTGTATTATTAGAAAATAATAAAGTAAAATTAACTTCAATATTTCTTACCCTCTTGTTATCCCATAAAATAAAATTTCACCAGAATTAAACTGAAACAACGATGAATGAACTTAACATCATTTAAAATTGTTCCCCTTTTCGGCTAAACTCAAGCTTTTTGAACTAGTGGTTAGTGAAGCTTTTTGGGATGGAAGAGCTTTTACGGCTAGAAATTTCAAATCGAATGTATGAAAAACAAATCAGTAGAGAACGGCTATGGGTTTGTTTCTCTATTAGATCTTTCTCTATGCACTAGCTTACTACATGAATTGTCTAATATACCTTTAGCTGCTAATTTTTTTGAAAACTTATATAAGAATATTATTTACAAACTTCAATTTATAGATAACCCCCTAATTATCTCTATCTAACCTATATATTTATTCAGACCTATCATGTAATATTAGTTTAACTTTAGTTTTACTATCTTTTACCATTTTATTTTGTGCTGTTAATTCCTTGTTTAGTTCTCCGAAGGTTTTTCTTAACCATTTTTCCTTCAAGCCAATCTTATTGATGTACTTTCAATACAGCCATTGTTAGTTTAAGTTTCACACCATTGTTGTAGAGGCACAAGCCTGATCACTAAATTATTACCACTAAATTGTACATGTAATCATATGGTTCACGATAATAAAATTATTATTATTATTCTTAAATAATATTTAATATGTAGAAAATAATCGATTAATTTTGCCTTTATAACTAACAAGTAGTATTCTATTTCATTACGAAGGTACCATGTAATATAGGAAGAAATCGAAGAAAACAAAATCTTGATCAATAAATATGTATATATTTTGTGTGATAATATTAACGGTAAATAAGCATTGGGTCATTCCATTAAGAATCGCAAAAGTTGTGACCTTGTGGAGGCTAAAACCTCCACTTGAATTTAAACAATAAAAGATGACCAGCACGGTCGGCGGTTGATGATAAACTGATCTTTATTACTTCAAGTGTTGCCCTGATGGCTGAATTCTTAAGTTCTAAATGCTAAATACAGAATTGCCATACGGGCTAAATTAAATCCTAAACATACTGCAGTCACGATCGGCTGCAAGCCAATCGTATAATACTCTAGATGAATACTGAACTCCGATTTATATTGTAGTTGGGGATAAAGTAGAATTACATGTGTGCATGTTGTATGTCCTTTATTAAGAACTGCCATTAGATTGCTACTCAAAACTAAATGACAATATTCAGTGCTTAATATCATATCTTGAACTGGGTAAGTCATCGAAAAAAAATGTCCTTTTTGAATGACTTTCACATGGGAGGTGCAGGAAGGACTCACTTGATTTCTTACATATTTATCCTTTTCCTTGGAACCATTTTAAAATGAACTTGTATAAAATTTGAAATTCGTAGCTTGAAGCGTTCAAAAGTTATCGAAAAATATTGTTAACCACGTGTCTTAAGGACATTTTGTATGGCAGCTACCAGAAGGAGTAAAAGGATTTCGCTGATTAGTAAACTCGAACTTTGTTTTTACTCAAAACTAATTTGTACAAAATTTCCAATTTATAGCTAAAAGATTACTTGAGTTATAGTAAGTTCCGTAAATTAAAAGAAGACGTTTTGACAGGATATTTGTATGGCAGATACACGAAGGACTAATAGGATTTTCTTCATAATCATTCATTTAGCTTCAACTATTGGAAAAATACTACGTACAAAATTTCAAAGACGTAGCTTAAACCCTTCTGAAGTTATCGGCCAATATTCTTGAACACGTATTTTAAGGACATTTTGTATGGCAGCTACCAGAAGGAGTAAAAGGATTTCGCTGACAAGTAAACCCAAGCTTCGTTTTTACTCAAAACTAATTTGTACAAAATTCCGAATTCGTAGCTAAAAGATTACATGAGTTATAGTGAGTTTCGTAAATTAAGTGAATACATTTTGACAGGATATTTGTATGGCAGCTACACGAAGGACTAACAGGATTTTCTTCATAATTATACATTTAGCTCGAACTATTGAAAAAATAACACAAACAAAATTTCAATGTCGTAGCTTAAACCCTTCTGAAGTTATCGACCAATATTCTTGAACACGTGTTTTAAGGACATTTTGTATGGCAGCTACCCGAAGGAGTAGGACGATTTTGCCCGTTAACGAACTTAGCCTTACAAATTCAACCAAACATCCAGATTCAAAATTTCAAGATCCTAGGTGAAGGCGTTCTTGAGTTATCGTGCTAACGGACAGACGGACGGACGGACGGACGGACGGACGGACGTCAGGCGGATTTGAGGTTTTTGGGCACAAATAAACAAAAAATAATATGTAACTTTTTTTCGTCCGAGGCTTGGTTCTATGCGTTACAAACTTTTCGGCTGGATTAAACTTATAATACTCTATATGATTTCATCTAGAGTATAAAAATGGTTGTGATACAATACGAAGTTATAAAATGTACTATGAAACATGAAATGAAATTATGATAATATTGTTACATGAAATGAAATGAATGATATATGCTTTATCAGTCGGACGACCTTAACGAATTCCATAACCTTACCATCGCCGATTCTTTTGAAAATTTGTGTACTTGAAGAATTAATGAAAAAAAAAATATAAATTAAATTTTTTTTTCTATCTCATTTTGTTTGTTAGTTATAGTACTATACAGGGTGTTTGGCACTCCGTGTGCCACCTTGTAAGGGGTTATTCCTTGATATATTTGGAGAAAAAAATTGTTCTACAGGTTGGGTAAATTTTCAATATTAATGGAGATACAGGGTGGTTAACAAAAGTGTTTTTGACCGGTACCCTCACACAGTTAAAACGTTATATCTTGAAAACGAATAATTACAAGGCAAAGTGTTATAACTCGTTTTTTAGGCAATCGAATTATCTTTCATTTGATGTAACAGTCTAAATTGTAACTGCACCCAATCTTGAGATATTTACCCGAAAACACAAATTTTTGCTACATGAACCCTTTAAATTCAGTGATCAATGTAGTTTTTCTCAGAAAACCCCATTATAAAAATGTCATTTTAATTTATTTTTTTATGAGCCGTATTATTACCTACAAAAGCTGCATACATATGTATGAGTTACGATTAACATTTTGGAAGTAATAGGAAAAAATACATATACGTCCTGTTGTCCCTCAACCCGATAATAAATCCCAAACGGATGGATTGTGGCGTGATAGCTTATTACGGTTCGCCGTACGGCAATGGCCTTTCTGCCGTTAGTAACCGATATCGGTGGAAAACCGCAATCGAAAACCCCCTGGCACGAAGGGGGGCGAACGAGTGGGTCCTTGCCGGCCAACCCAGAGAAGGGTCGTGGGCGCCAGTGGTTTCGAATTTAAGGAACCCGTTCTTACTCGCTTTTCCCAAGCCGAACCACTGGTTCGGGAAAATTAGATATAAAATATACTAAGCGTAATAACCGACGGAAGCCAAGCTGGAAAACGTCACAAACACTTAATGAATTAGGCCAAAGTTAGAACAAAAGAAATGAAAGATGTTAAATTTTGAGTATTTCGTCTCATATCACACAATGTTTAATTCAAAATTTACGTTATAATCTAGTGTGTTCTAACGATTTTAGCTACCTTTCTAACCTGATAATTCTGTTCTACCTTAATCTAGGGCGCCTCTGGTGATTCTCCTCCAGTGATGGTATCCCACGGTTCTTCGCTGTTTCCAAATTTGGTGGCCGTTTCGACGACGGTCCAGACAGTATCCTCGATAATCCTCCTCACTCTTACGGATTTATTCACACCCGTCACCGACTTGTGATCGGGTTGCTTAGAAATTTTCAGAAAAACTCCCTCTGACTCGTATTCCTCGTTCTAGATTTCCACGCACGTCTACTCTGTTTGATCGCACTATCCACAAGAGACCGTTTTTCGGATCAATCCTTCCCGCGAAGACTCTGTTGCGCCTTTTCAACCGCTAAACTCCGTTTCACGGTTCAACGCTCGCTTTCTCCAGGTCATTCCCTCAGGTGCATAAACTTTATTTTCTCCGAACGACGATTTAGCCGAGATTCGACCCTCGCGCCTCTGTCTTATCGACTCACAATTTCTCGCTGTTCGCGCAGTACTCGTCCATGTTGTTTGTTTACAACTGCGGCTTATGACGTTTCTGGTTGTTTACGTTTGAGTGTTTAAATTGTGAAATTATGAGTGCGCGGAAATTGTTAGTGCGCGGTCCGACGTTTTCATTTTCGGTGGGTGGCGTAGCCTCGAGCACCGACAGGTAAGTATGATCAGCAGGCTGCGTTGATACCGATGTGACGACATAGCGAGTGCGCGATCTGATGTGGTCGTTGGGTGGCGTAGCTCCGCGCACCGACAGGTAAGTATGGAGTCCCGGCTCTTCCAGGTTGACGGCAGCCTTCGAAGTTGTCGTCCTCTTGGCGGTATTAGTGTGTCGATTCATTGTATCCTAGCTCGTACCTAATCTGGTAGTCCCTACTCCCTAACCTAACCTAATCCTAATTAATTAATTCAAACTAAATTATAATTTACATTCCGCGGATTCGAAATATTTATTTCCTCATTAACCAGCTTGTCTTCCGTCTCGTCCTCAATTTTACATGCAACGTTCTAATGCGTGCGTACAACTTATCTTTTCAGGTGCCATGCGGAGCGAAGGTGAATAAATAGGCGTCCCACTGGGTGCATCAAGAAAATCAAAAAGGTAAACAATATTACATTCCTTCTAACAACTTAACTAATTCTTTTCTTTCATTTCAGGGCACCTGTAACAAGTTATTCCAGTGGAACGCTTGGACTGCATCTTGTACAACGAAGGAATAATTTTCTGAAAAACGACCGCATTTACTGGTAAGTTATTCTTTTTCTCTTCAAAATATTTGGTTTGTTGTTCAGTGATAAATGCGTGCCGAAGTAAAGAAGGAAGTCGTTCTATAAACTCACCTGAAGATTGTATTTTCGTCTATAGCGTTGATCGGTCTGTGGACGTCCATTGGTTATAGGTAATACTTTCTACATTATTGTTACTAAAAGCATTCTGAAAAAGTTCCTTTACTTTTTCATATCCTGGACATTTGGTGCATTTGTTTAAGAAGCAACCAGTATTAGGAGGATTTCATATTCCAACAGCAAGGCACGACCGGTAGTCGTAAATTTGTGTATCTTTATTTGCAGTAAAATATTTAATACCGCAACCATCCAGCATAAGCTTTACGTTTTGATGGATGACACACACACACCGAATGTGTTCCAGAAGATCCAGCCAAAACACAGTATTTGGGTCGTAGGGAAGCAAAATTTGGAAAATCCTATCTTCAGTTGAGGATAAGTTTCCTTAAAGTGCTGGTACACTTCCTTCAAATTCACTAAAACCAAACGTTTTTGGACGTGATCTTTCTTGCCGTCTATTTTGATTGAAATAAAATCCTTTTTACCAGGCATAGCTCGACTTATATTATCCTTACTGTAAAAGTCTTACACTGTCTTGATGATATCGGAAGTAAGGCTTCTCCAGTGTGGGATGTGTAGATTTTCTTCAGAATCTGATGTCCGTTTGTATGTACAGTGGATGCCGCTTATTGTAATCACTTTGGGACCGTCCATAAACAATAACATTAACCGGATGATAACAATAGACGAAGGGGAAAATTTTTCTCATTTATTTTCATCCGCTTGAACATAGATTGCTCGAAGCATCTAATATTTTTTTTTTATTCATTAAGTGTTATTTACAACTCTAGCTTCAATGTTTCACAAAGTTACAGAGAATATGAAATACTGTTAAATTGTGCTTCTACAGAAAGTCGTTTGAAAGGAATCGTCGTCTTTTAGCATGCCCGATTATAAGACAGTGTCTGGTCAGGACACTTACTGTAGTGCTGATTCTCTCCCCTTTTAGCAAATTCAGCCTTGTACAGCGTTTTAGATCCAGCTTCGGTCATATCTGTCAGCTCAGCGCGTCACTTCTATTAAACTGTCTCGAAAACTTACTCGAAGTTGAGCTCATTCATTCTGTTGAACGAGATCAACATCAATAGTTTTCAGAAGGTACGAAAAGACTGAAATTGCTCATAGTAATCTATATTATGTATCGTCTTGTGTTTACATAAATGTAAAGCCAAGAGCAATCATCTTTAATTATGAGATTGTTTTTATTTTGCCTTTTTGATCACATTCACATGAAGAAAAAATAGGAGCGATTAAGAATACAGTCACAAAACTTGTAATGTTGTATGGAAATCTGGCCCGAATGATAACATAAAGCGAATTTTTATTCCAATAAGCGATGAATTTCGTTTGTGGAAAATTGAACTAACTTGTTTTGATAACAAAATGCGGCTTATAACATTATCCGCGATTACTATAAGCGGCAACTACTGTACTTTCGAACTGCATACAAAGATGTTCCGGGAAATTCTTCAATTGTTCTTTTTCTAGTCCATTTATCAGGACTTACAGATAAAATAAATTCCTTGATATTCTTGTCACTGGTGGTTGAATATTCAATCTTCAATCTGTGAATCATCTCGTCCTCTCGTGGTTGGTCCTTTTGATCTTCTAATCCAAAAATCTTTTTTGATACGATTCTTTTCATATCTTTAAGCTTTTGCCGAATGTAGTTTTCTCTGGCAAATCGTCTTTTGTCGAAAGGTTCTTCTCCTAAATATTGAAGACATTCATTTAATGACTTCAATGCGACTTCCGTGCTGATGAATTTTTGGTCTAGCGCTTCATCGTTGCTGGGCTCCTCATCCGTATCCGAAGCGAAAGGTTCTTCTTCCTGGTCTAACATATCATCATCAGTAGTCTCCGTTGATGTTCCTGGTAGCATTTGAACCCTTTTTCTACAGGAAGAGCAAATTTGTACTGCTGAAGTCATCGCTGGTACTCTACAAATCATCCATGATTGCACAGGTCGTAGATCCGATATTTTTGAATAATGTTTTGATTGTCCAAAAGGATAACAGCAACGCAATTGTGAACAACGAACGTATGATTTTTTTTCATGATTTGTAAAATAATTAATTCCATTTTGTCTTCTAAATACTGGCACGACTGAATTGTATCTGAGGCAAGCCCGTATTTATATACATACCTACCAAAAAAAATCTGCCAACAGTCTGGGCGCAACTTTATTATTTTATGGGTAGAAGTCCGAAACGTGTTTAATGATGAGATGCGGTGTAGGTTACTATGCGACTGTCAACCTAAGAAATAACCAGGAGGCTATTTGGAACGTTATTTTTTAGGTTGTTGTGTAGGGGGGACCCTTGGGAAAATGGCTTTTCATATTTTTTACAAATTTCAAGGGGGGACCCTTGGGAAAAATGGCTTTTCATATTTTTAACAAACCTCGTATTTCGTCCCCGTATACTATTCGAATTTCAGTATATTATGTACACTAAAAGCCAGAAGTAAAAACGAATTAGAGATTAGAGATAGAATTTCGAAAAAATTGTGAAACAGGTTTTTAGACGATTTCATAAAAAGTAACTTGATATCTTATGAGACAAGACGGATTTTGAAAAATTTGTGAAAACTTAAGCAAACCCTTCACACCTCCTTGGTTCTGGAAATTCGAAAAATCGTGAATTGGTTGGCCGTAATAATCAATTTTATATCTCATCAGAACTAAGGAATGGCAAAAATTTTGAAACCATGTACAATTCCTTGGGGGTTGAATATAAAAAAATTGAGAAATGGGTTTGTAGGCGATTATATAAAAAGTCTGTGGAAATGAAAAGCGATCTAATATTTCATCGAACATAAGAAATATGTCGAAACTTTGAAAAGCATACAACCTCCTTACACCTCTTAGGATTGAATATCTAAAATACTGAAATTGACTTTTTGGCTTTTTTATATAGGAAACCTTAGGAAGTAAAAATGAATTCGATATATCACCAGATATGCAACCTCCTTACACCCACTTGGGGGTTGAATATCCAAAAATCATGAAAGGAGTTAATAAATAAATATGAAGACAGCACGAGAAAGTAGGAACCAATTCAATTTCTTATTACTTCTAAAAGAAATGACGGAACTTGTGAAAACGTGTTCAAACCGTTTATACCCTCTTAGGGGCTGAAAAGGGAAAAAACTTAAAAACAAGTTTTAGTCGATTATTACGCAAGCACGTGAAAGTAAAAAGATATTCGATATCTGATAAGACGTGGGGATATAGTAGAATTCGTGAATTCCCTTTGCACCCCCTTAGGGGTCGTATTTAAAAAAATCCTGAAAACACTTTCTAGGTATTTACATGAAGAAGCCGTAGAATAAAAATGAACTCAATATTTGGAAAGACCTAATAGATATGACGAAAACCGTGGAAATATATGCATTTCATTTTCACTGATCATTTTTTTTGCCCCCCCTCCGAACGCCAATGGATATTTAAAATTTTTTTTTATCTAAATTAGTTTTCTAGTTGATATACATAAACGTCCCGAGTTTCAACTTTGTAGCATAAGCCGTTCTATAGATAGGAAAAACACCCCCACCCCCGTACCATACTACCCCTATAAAAAATTATATTTTTCCAAAATGCTGCTAATATAGATCTATCTAAATACCAAGTTTCAGCTCCATATCATAATAGGTTGTCGAGATATTAAAATCGGAACTTTTTCCTTTTCACCCTCCCCCACCCTCACCCTCTACACCCTTATTTCCAAAATTTTGTTTTCTGCTAGGAGTCTATTAGGTCTACTTCTGGTAAAAATTTTAAGCATCTATCTTACGCGGTTCTTGAGATATGAGACGTGATTTTTTAGAAAAATTCTTATCCCCTCCACTTTCATGCTCCACCGCCCCCTTGAAAAATTTTTCTTTCAGCAAACTTCATTTGTGAACCTTTATACACAAACCAAATTTCATTTGTCTAGTGCAATTGGTTCGTGAGATATCGTAATCTAAAGTTTTTCACCCCCCACCCTCGTACGCCACTGCCCCACTCAAATTTTTGTTTGCGATCTATTTTCCTAGTATACCTACAGATATTCATTAAGTTTCAATTATGTGACATTAACCGTTTAGGAGATATGGATTTTAGAAAGTGTCGATCTCACCTTTTTTGCGTTTCGGACGCATTATTTTTCCCCCACTCCCAAACCCCTTCACGTATATCGGCAATTTTTTTGCAAATGGGTCCACTACTAAAGCT
This sequence comes from Beris morrisii, assembly GCA_951812415.1. Lineage (NCBI taxonomy): Eukaryota > Metazoa > Arthropoda > Insecta > Diptera > Stratiomyidae > Beris > Beris morrisii. The sequence continues at coordinate 63,455,869 of OX638312.1, read as the reverse complement.
CTATATAAATTCCAAATTTCGGCCTCCTAGCATAAGCGGTTGCTGAGATCTAGAAACCAAAATTTTCCGTCTAAAACATTACCCCCTCCTCCCCCCTCACACCCCCACCCCTCCAAATTTGGCCACTTCAAGGGGACTTCCCACTCTACCCACGAAAAAAAATTCAACTAAATAGCTCAAAGGGTTTGGGTGCTACGAGCCTTCAAACAATTTTGCGTACACCGGTAGACGTACGGCGTACGGCGTACGGCGGACAGACGGACTGAAATTTTTTTTTGCTTTTTTCGTGTCTACTCGTTATGAAACGTAAAAAAAAAAATTTTGAGGGTAGCAAATTTTTTTTTTTTAAAAATCGATAACAATACTGTATTATTGAAATAATAAAGTAAAAGGACATTTACTTGATATCCATTTTTTTATTGCTTTACCTGCCTACCTATTATTTTCTGGTTAGTAAGACATACCAAATGAGATAATTCTTGTTATTTTCAATTTAATGGTTTTTGGGATAAATTTATTAGAAAGCACTCATCTTGTTAACCAATTAGTAGCTCATTTAAATTATTATTGAACTAAACTAGCTAAAATTTATGATTTTAACAGCTGGCCATATATCTAGTATCATAAAATTAAATCCTCTTTACATACGAGTAAGTAATTAAAATAATTCTAACTTTTCTATGAAATAATTGAGAACCACTGATGTTCTTTGATTTTTTTTACCCCGATTCCATTGGAATCCCAAGTTGGTTTTTTGATATGTTTTGAAAAACAGTATAAAACAGAAAACATAAAAAATAAAAGAAATAAAAACATGGCTTTTTGAGATATTCAAGGATAAAGAACAAAATCGTATTCCTTGAAAAACAAAATTTTAAGGATAAATTTTATTGGTATTTTTCTTATTTTGCGACAACCTTCCCCTTTAAGATAAGTCCTATTTTATTATTCTATGTTAAAAATTAACAGCGATATGAATTTTCAAAGAGGACTTGGACACCATTTTTGCGAAATCTTTAACATACTATAACTAACAAAAAAAATGAGATAGAAAAAAATATTGAAATCATATTTTTTTTTCACTAATTCTTCAAGTATAGGGTGTTTTATTAGGTGCATGAGATTATATTTATTATATTCTGGTAGATAATTTCATGGCATTTATTTTTTAAATATGATTTCCGTCATATGTCCGCCGCGGCTACGAGTTTCATGGTCCATTCGATCAGTCCAATTTTTGACTACTTTTTCCAATAAATCTGGCCATATGGCGTCAATAGTGGCTTGAATATTGGCTTCCAATGCTTCAAGAGTTGCTGGTTTGTCGGTATAAACGCATGACTTAATATAGCCCCATAAAAAGTAATCCAGAGGAGTTAAATCGCACGAACGAGGGGCCAGTTAACAGAAGCACTTCTGGAAATCAAGTTGTCACCAAATTGATTTTGCAATAAATCGATTGTTAAGCGCGCTGTATGGCAAGTTGCGCTGTTTTGTTGGAACCAAATGTCGGCGATGTTTAGCTGATGAATTTTCGGAAACAAAAATTCAGTCAGCATGGCTCGATAGCGCTGGCCATTCACCGTAACGGCAGCTCCTTCCCCATTTCGAAAGAAATAAGGACCGATGATGCCGACAGCGTGTAAACCGCACATTTCTCTGTCTTGTTGGTGGCTTTGAATCGAGAAGAGTAAAATTAGTGCGAAAACGATCAATAACTGCACGAATTGCTTGCTCACTAGGCCGATTATGTTGACCGTAAAATGGACGAAGTGCTCTATGAACTTCGCGAAAAGATTTATTTTTTTCAAAGTAAATTTCCACAATTTGGAAGCGTTGTTCTGGCGTTAAACGATTCATGATGACTTGCCAAACCTTACTGAACAGAAATGTCAACAGAGTTTCACATTCTCAGCTGTCAAACCACAGTTATCGATATCGATAGATCTCATGCACCTAAAAAACACCCTATACATAAATTTTCAAAAGAATCGGCGATGGTAAGGTCACAAAATTGGCCTGTTTTTGCGATTCTTGATGGAATGACCCTATTACTTCAAAAATAAAGATAAGAAATGGGATTGATTTCATGGAAATAGTAATTCAATTAAGTTAAAATTGTCAAATTTCGAATTCTTCATTTCTCTATGTAAAAGTTGGAAATGAAAAAAGGGCGAGTAAATACGTTGCACACTCGTAGAATTGAAGTGAATTTTGTACGTACAAAGAACGTACGTATGTTACATATAAGCACGTAGAATATTATACGTAGAATCCACTGAGATATAATAAATGGAGACCTCGATTTGTTATCTCACATAGCCAACGTTTTTCAAATGTCAATATTTCGAAAAGTTGTCCATGATAAGCCGAGTTTCCGCATTGTTAAACAAAATTCTGATGATTTTAAACTTTCATTAGATCCAAAATTGATAATGCAAATAATATAATTTTTGATTGAAACATTTCTGTTGGTTTCTTTCAAAATTTCATTTCATTTTAAGTTTAGAGAAAATTCGAAAGTTATCCGGGGCACAAATTAGGATTGAGCCACAGATGACCTGAATCTTAAGAAGGAAAGAGTCAGTAACATGGTTTCTGCATGTATTAAGGCAAGAAGGGAAAACAATGAGAGCACCATCAGATCAGGCAACGTGAAAAATTAAATCCTAACTTTTAGGAGTGATTTCGAATTGAAAACATACTGCAGTCACGATCGGCTGCAAGTCAATCGTATAATACTCTAGATGAATACTGAACTCCGATTTATATTGTAGTTGGGGATAAAGTAGAATTACGTGTGTGCATGTTGTATGTCCTTTATTAAGGACTGCCATTAGATTGCTACTCAAAACTAAAAGACAATATTCAGTGTTTAAATTCATATCTTGAACTGGGTAAGTCATCGAAAAAAAATATCCTTTTTGAAGGACTTTCACATGGGAGCTGCAGGAATTTCGATTTCTTACATATTTATCAATTTCCTTGGAAAAATTCAAAAACTAATGTGTACAAAATTTCAAATTCGTAGCTTGAAGCGTTCAAAAGTTATCGGAAAATATTGTTGAACACGTGTCTTAAGGATATCTTGTATGGCAGCTACCAGAAGGAGTAATAGGATTTTGCTGACTAGTAAACTCGAACTTCGTTTTCACTCAAAACTAATTTGTACAAAATTCCGAGTTCATAGCTAAAAGATTACTTGAGTTATAGTGAGTTCCGTAAATTAAGTGAAGACGTTTTGACAGGATATTTGTATGGCGGCTACACGAAGGACTAATAGGATTTTCTTCATAATCATACATTTAGCTCCAACTATTGGAAAATTAACACATACCAAATTTTAAAGACGTAGCTTAAACCCTTCTGAAGTTATCGGCCAATATTCTTGAACACGTGTTTTAAAGACATTTTGTATAGGAACTACCAGAAGGAGTAAAAGGATTTCGCTGACTAGTAAACTCGAACTTCGTTTTCACTCAAAACTAATTTGTACAAAATTCCGAAATTGTAGCTATAAGATTACTTGAGTTATAGTGAGTTTCGTAAATTAAGTGAATACATTTTGACAGGATATTTGTATGGCAGCTACACGAAGGACTGGGATTTTCTTCATTATCATATATTTAGCTCTAGCTATTGGAAAAAAAAACACATACAAAATTTGAAAGTCCTAGCTTAAACCCTTCTGAAGTTATCGACCAATATTCTTGAACACGTGTTTTAAGGACATTTTGTATGGCAGCTACCCGAAGGAGTAGGACGATTTTGCCCGTTAACGAACTTAGCCTTACAAATTCAACCAAACTTCCAAATTCAAAATTTCAAGATCCTAGGTGAAAGCGTTCTTGAGTTATCGTGTTCACGGACAGACGGACGGACGGACGGACAGACAGACAGACGGACGGACAGACAGACGGGCAGACGGACGGACGGACGGACGGACGGACGGACGGACGGACGGACGTCAGGCGGATTTGAGGTTTTTGGCCACAAATAAACAAAAAATAATATATAGCTTTTTTTCGTCCGAGGCTTGGTTCTATGCGTTACAAACTTTTGGGCTGGATTAAACTTATAATACTCTATATGATTTCATCTGGAGTATAAAAATACCAAATTATTTGCATTTGTTATATACTTTACAGAATAAACAATGAAAGGTTTTGAAAAAATATGAGTTTATAAAATTGTAACTAAGTTGTATAAATTTGGTGGGAGGCGACTAGAAAGTCCATGTATCTAAGCAAGCTGACAAAAGTACAGCGCCTGTCATGCTTTGGGGTCACTAGCGCCCTCAGAACCACACGGCAGCACTGGAAACTATCCTCCACCTGCTGCCAATGGACATGCACATCAAAAGCATAGCTGCAAAAGGCGCTCTTAGACTTAAAGACTTAGGTTACTGCAGAACTAGAACTGCTGGTCACAGTACCATACTCAATGACTTCTTGGAGTGTGATATGAACAGGGAAACGGACTACATTATGCCAGAATTAGATTTCAGTAGGGAATTTTCTTTTAAAATCCCACACAGCGACGACTAGAATGTAGAACGCAACCTAGACCACAGAACCACAATGGCATTCACCGATGGTTCGAAAATGATCTCTGGTACAGGCGCGGGGGTATTCTCACAGGAACTTGATATTCACGAGTCCTACAGGCTACCGGATCACGCCAGTGTATTCCAAGCAGAAATCTTTGCAATACTTCAGGCATGCAAAATTATTGAAGCAAAGGTGAATACAACAGAAGACATCACTATTTGCATTGACAGCCATTAAGGCATTTAGCTCGAACACAACACGATCAAAACTAGTTAGACAATGTCGTGGTATTCTTAACACTATCGGCACACGGCACAAAATTCCTCTGCTGGGTGCCAGGCCACTGTGGAATCCAGGGGAATGAGCAAGCTGATGAACTCGCTCGAGCAGGCTCCAGCCTAAGCTCACTAGTGGTGGACAGCACATTGCTATTCCCATCGGATCCATAAAACAGTCTATCGACTGACTATGCTTGCCACTGCAAGTGGGCAGGCAATAGATGGTCAAACCTAACTACATGCTGAATATGATCATGGGAAAAGCAAGTATATCCTGAGCCTGAGCAGGAAGGATGCAAGCACACTAATCGGAGTGCGCACAGGGCACTGCCTGATCGGTAGACACGCTAAACGACTGGGAGCCGAGGCAAATGATCTCTGCCGTAGCTGCGGTGACCCAGAAGTGGAGGAGTCAATCCTTCACGTCCTATGCGAGTGTCCGGCCCTATCGAGAACTAGAAGACGGAACCTCGGCGCTTATTTCCTCGGTGATATCGGTGAAGGATTAACCTTTTCACGGGAATTATAAATATTTCAGCATAGTTGCGAGAACTCCAGCATATCATATCTATATCTGAAAACTCCCACCCTTTTCCTACCAGGGTGTAATAAAAACGTAGGACTCGCCCTCCAGGCTCGGGGGTTGGGCGATGTGTTAACAACTCATCCTCAGAAAAAAGAACCCAGTGTGATGGTACGTCACGTCGTACGTAAGTAATTCTATTTAACTGAGTTTTATTCACTGTAGCTTTGAATGATTGCCAACTTCATACATTGTATTGAATTCAAATTGAAGTTGGCATATTTTATCAAAAAATAAAAATTTCGGAAATATTTTTTTAGTCTTTCAAGAGCCTTGCTGAGAAACGTTTATAATAAAATAGTGTAATGTAAAACGTTATTAATAAAATATTTAATTTTATTAAGTTAAGAATTTAATAATTCTAATTATAAAAATGTTCAAGTGATAAAATAATTAATTTCAAATTAAATAAAAAATAATTGTTCAAATATAAAATAATTAATTTCAATATATTAATTAATTGAAATATTATAAATTTCACAACATTTTAAATGCATCATTTGTGAGATTTTCTAATCCATTGGATTGAGAAGAATTTATTAGGTTGTTGCAGATGAAATGTCGTTTATGGTAGTGCAATTTCGAACAACTGTAACTTTTATAAAACTTAATTTTTATACTCTAGATGAAATCATATAGAGTATTATAAGTTTAATCCAGCCCAAAAGTTTGTAACGCATAGAACCAAGCCTCGGACGAAAAAAAGTTATATATTATTTTTTGATTGTTTGTGGCCAAAAATCTCAAATCCGCTTGACGTCCGTCTGTCCGTGAACACGATAACTCAAGAACGCCTTGACCTAGGATCTTCAAATTTTGAATCTGGATGTTTGGTTGAATTTGTAAGGCTAAGTTCGTTAACGGGCAAAATCGTCCTACTCCTTCGGGTAGCTGGCATACAAAATGTCCTTAAAACACGTGTTCAAGAATATTGGCCAATAACTTCAGAAGGGTCTAAGCCACGGCTTTGAAATTTTGCATGTTATTTTTCCAATAGTTGGAGCTAAATGTAGGATTATGAAGAAAATCCTATTAGTCCTTCGTGTAGCTGCCATACAAATATCCTGTCAAAATGTCTTCACTTAATTTACGAAACTCACTATAACTCAAGTAATCTTTTAGCTACGAATTCGGAATTTTGTAGAAATTAGTTTTGAGTGAAAAGAAAGTTCGACTTTACTAGTCAGCGAAATCCTTTTACTCCTTCTGGTAGCTGCCATACAAAAATCCTTAAGATAGGTGTTCTACAATATTTTCCGATAACTTTTGAACGCTTCAAGCTACGAATTTGAAGTTTTGTACACATTAATTTTTGAATGGTTCCAAGGAAAAGGATAAATATGTAAGAAATTGAGTGAGTCTTTCTTGCACTTTCCATGTGAAAGTCATTCAAAAAGGGAATTTTTTTTCGGTGACTCACCGAGTTCAAGATATGAAAATGAACACTGACGATATTATCTTTTAGTTTCGAGTAGCAACCAAATGGTAGTCCTCAATAAAGGACATACCACATGCATACACCTATTTCTACTTCATCTCCAACTACAATATAAATCGGAGTTCAGTATTTCATCTAGAGTATCATACGATTGATTGGCTTGCAGCCGATCGTGACTGCTGTATGTTATTAATTAAAATAGGCACCAGCACATGCAATACACTTCTCCCAACGAGATTCAAGTGCATTTATGCCAGTTTCGTAGAAGTCCGACTTTTTAGAGCGAAGAAAGTCCTCGAAGGCACTTTTGATGGCTGCTTCATTATCGAATTGTTTGTTCGCCAAAAAATGATCGAAATGTTTAAAAAAGTGGTAGTCGGTTAACTCGATTAATTTGTGGACCGTTGTTCTTGAAACCTGAGGCCGTGAGTTGTCATGAAGCAGTATAACTCCATCTCTGTTGACGAATCTAGACCGTTGAACACGCAATTTGTGATGCCTTTCATCGAGTTGGGCACAATACTTCTCTGCATTAATGGTTTCACCACGCTTTAAAAAGGAATAGTGAATAACTCCAGCTGCAGACCACCAAACAGTCACCATCATCTTCTTCGGATGAAGGCCTGGTTTCGGCATGTGTTTTGCGGTCTCATCAGCATCCAACCATTGTCACGATCAGCTACGATTGTCGCACAGTATCCACTTTTCATCACATGTCACTATTCTGTTCAAAAACGGATCGTTTTTCTTCCGGGAGAGCAGGGAACTGCAAATTTCCCGGACCCACTTATCAAGCTTTTTGATTTTTACAAGCTGTTGCAAGTGCCGGCAAAATGTCGAATGGTGTTCGCCCAATTTCTTGCAATGTCCCTTACAGTTTGGCATGAGTCAGATTCCACTAATAAATTCAGCTCGTCCTTGCCGATCGAAGGTCCTGGGTTCCACGTTGCTCACTTTGAAAGGTCAAATCTCCCGATTGGAGTTTTTCGAACCATCGCTGTGTGGTTCGTTTGTTTACCGTATCAGTTCCAAATGCCCTGTTGACGTTTTTGGTTGCCTCCGTTGCGCTGTGGCCAAGTTTAAATTCATAAAGGAAAATTACCCGTTTTTGATTCGAATCCACTTTTTTCTTCTTTTTTTCGGTCCGATCTCAATGAAGTCCAACACTGAAATAACTCCATGACTAAATGTAGGGGTATTTATACTTCAATACCACTTGTGCCACCTGGCGACAGTTGGAGACATGAAAAATCGCGAAAAATGGCGGACGAAAGTGATGATGGTGAAAATGCTCTGTGCGGAATTTGCAATAACATTGTCAAATCGGGGGAAAATGCGATTAAATGCGATGGTAATTGTAAAAAGTGGTATCACACGAAGTGTACTAAAATCAGTGACAAGGACTATGTGAAGCTACAGAAGCTGGAAGTAAAGGTGTTGTGGCTATGTCCTGAGGACCAGATACTTTACGATAGATTCATAAATAACAATTTTGACAAAGTGATAAAGGCCTGTGAAAATACCGATAGGCAAATTAAGGATCTGGTCGGGATCACAAAGTTTCTTACCACTAAGGTAAGTGATATTGCAGAAAAAGTAATTCCACCAACTAGTAGCGGTTCCTTTACATATGCCGCGGTAGCTCGAATAGCCAATAAACGGTATGGCAATGACCCGCAAGTGCTTACAGACATAAACAATACCGGTATGCCAAAATTTAACCGTGGCATTGTTATTAAACCGAAGCTCACACAGGGATCTGACACTACATTGCGAGAACTTCAAGAATTAATTGACCCCAAAACAATAAAAACGCCAATTGTTTACAGTCGCAGTATTCAAAATGGAGGTATATTAATAAAATACGACACCGAAAAAAATAGCAATAAACTTATGCAGGACATCAAGGCCAAGATGTCGGGTTCTTATGTAGTTGAAAACACGAAGCAAAGGATGCCCAGATTGGTCATCCATGGTCTACAAAAAATATATACTTCTGACGAGCTCAAGCAAGAAGTAGTGGGCCTGAATCATTCCTTACCAGACAAATTCACGATGAATGTAATACATACCAGACAGATGAAAAAGAATAATACCTGGACCCACTACCTTGAAGTTTCGGGTAACATATTCGCGAGAGTTGTGGATAAATATTTAAACATTGGATTCAACAACTACTTTGCACGGGAAGATTTTAACGTGCTTCGTTGCTATAAGTGTCAAAAATACGGTCACTCGTCAAAAACGTGTCAAAATAAGAATGAAGTCTGCGCTAAGTGCGCAGGTTGTCATCGAACAGCTGATTGCACCGAAACTAAAGTGGAATGTGTCCACTGTCATATTACCCACCCTCAGCATTGCCAACATAGAGCCGACAGCAACCTATGCCCCGAATATATTAAGGCAATCAACAATACCCAGAAGAAAATAGACTATCTTTCAAACTAAAATGGCTGAAACAACCAAATTAAAACTTTTTTACGCAAACCTGAGAAGCATCCGTAGTAAGCTATCTGACGTAGAGGCATTCGTCGCAGAAAATAAAGACACTAAATTACTAATATTTTCTGAAACATGGCTATATTCTACTGAAGCACTGTATTTTAACTTATCAGGCTATACAGCTGTCCACAACTGTCGCGACACTAGTAGAGGAGGAGGGACAGTAATGTTTGTGAAAGACAGTATTGCGTTTACTTCAACATATATTGATACAAGATTCAACACGACTATAATAGAAGTAAAAATAAATAATGAGACGACCAGAATTATGACGTTTTATAAAGCACCAAATGAACCTGACAGTGAGCTCATTGAGCACTTAGATCCACTATATTCAAAATATCCCAGAATCATATCCATTGCAGATGTGAATATCAATGTATTACTTGATTCGGCAACTACCCGCAACTATTTGGAAATGCTGGAGAGCAACAATTGCACCATTTTGAATGATATTATTCCAACGAGGTGTACAGATTCGTCAGAAACTCTGATTGACCACATAGTCACCAATATATGCGACCCGGTCTCTGATCTGACTCTTGACGATTGGCCTGAATTGGACCACAAAGTCATGACCTTGACCATCTATAATAAGACTATGGCGAAGAAACCAATGACAAAAACACAAATTACGCTAACAAATTATGACATTTTAAAAGAGGAGACACGGAACCACTTATCTAAACTCCAAAACTTTTCCTGTGAGGGTATAATTAACGCCATCACTTCAGCTAAAAAATCAGCTAGGAGGGAAAAAACCTTGAGAACTCGTGACAACAAGTGGATGACGCAAGAAATTCTAACACTAATGTCACAAAAACGAAACAGTTACAACAAACTACGAAAGGACAGTACCAACGGAGCATTGCGAGACGAATACAGGAGGATTAAAAATAAAACAAACAGAGTAATTAAGTGGACTAGGGATAGGCATTTCAACAAAAGACTGACAGACGCTGATGGAAACACAAGAAAGCTATGGAAAGTGGTCGGCGAAGCAATGGGGAAAAGCTCTAACTCCCAGGCATCGACAGGCATTATACAAATAGACACCTCTCTGACTACAATAACCAACGAGGGCCAAATAGCAAATCATATGAACTCCCACTTTGCAAATGTAGGCAAAAACTTAGCGAATGAATTACCGGACCATAACGTAATACGACAGAGTAATAATCGAGTAACTAAGACTATGTATCTATATCCTACACAGTAAAAAATTCGGGTTTAATTTTAAAACTTGAAATAAGTTTTAACAATTTTTTAAACTTTTTGGAATAAACTGGAGTATATGCCAAAGTTTTAATTAAGTTAAACCATTTTAGTTTAATTTTTAGTAAGCGCGAATGATTAGTTTCGCAAATTAAACTTCTTCGACTAGTTTTTAAACACAAAAGTTTTAAAACGGCATACTAGACCACAAAAGTTTAAAATTGAAACAAATGGAGGTCTAATTGAATGAAGCGATGCGTATTTGTGCTTTTGTTTCGAGTTGTTGTCATGTCAAGATGAGCGTCCAATACGTTGTTCGTCCCGGTAATTTTCTGAAAGTGCATTTTGTGGCGGAATCAAAAAAGGACTACGTGTGCCTTAAAAAAGTTCTTCCTGATACGGATGAAGAAAGTGATATTGTAACCTACGATAATTTAATTTTTTCCGGTGATAGTTTTAAATGTGCTGTGTACTTTTTAATTCAAGTGTTTGTTTCTAGTGTTGCTTCAGTCAAAATTTGACGAAAATGAATTTATTGAGTTTACCGATTTTGAAGACGTCCCTTTGAAACCGAGTTGCTGTATGAGCATTATTGGACAATTCATATTAAACCCACAGTTTTATATAAAGTTTACTACAAAAACGATCGAAGAAAGTAACGAGGATGACAACGTAACCCAAGTTTTCCGAACGTTTGCCTCAATTGAAAATACACTTCTTATTACTTCAGAGGAGAGTTTTATATTAATTAATTTTTAATTAATTCCATAATTTTCTTACACTTTTTAGACTCTAAAAGATTTTTTAGAAACAAATGATTGTTCGCATTTATTTCGAGAACACGCACAAAATGGCATTTTAAGGAGAAATTTAATAAGACAACTTGAACGATTTCTCCGAAAAAGTTTCGGGGCAAACTTCGGAAAATCTGAAAAAGTTGCAGTAGCGCAAGCTGCAGTGAATTTGTTTCCATCACTTAATCTAGATAGTGCTGTCGGCGGTATTGATCTAATATATAACCCCCAAACGGGACAGGGTTACTTGGTATCCCAAATAAAAAATGCGAATTATAAGCGGAAAAAATATGAGGGTGCGGAAAATTCAACGCAAAAACCAACAAGTCCATCCAGGAATGTGAGAACCGAAAACGAAGAAATTGATGACGCTATACAGTTTCTCAAGAACTCTATTATCCCTCATCGAAGGGAAGCAATACAAGATATTTTGAAAAACATACTGCAGTCACGATCGGCTGCAAGCCAATCGTATAATACTCTAGATGAATACTGAACTCCGATTTATATTGTAGTTGGGGATAAAGTAGAATTACGTGTGTGGATGTTGTATGTCCTTTATTAAGGACTGCCATTAGATTGCTACTCAAACCTAAAAGACAATATTCAGTGTTTAATTTCATACCTTGAACTGGGTAAGTCATCGAAAAAAATGTCCTTTTTGAAGGACTTTCACATGGGAGGTGCAGGAAGGACTCACTCGATTTCTTACATATTTATCCTTTTTCTTGGAACCATTTAAAAATGAACGTGTACAAAATTTCAAATTCGTAGCTAGAAGAGCTCAAAAGATATCGAAAAATATTGTTGAACACGTGTCTTAAGGACATTTTACATGGCAGCTACCAGAAGGAGTAGAAGGATTTCGCTGATTAGTAAGCCTGAACTTCGTTTTTACTCAAAACTAATTTGTACAAAATTTCCAATTCATAGCTTAGTATAGCATAGTTCCGTAAATTAAGTGAAAACGTTTTGACAGGATATTTGTATGGCAGCTACACGAAGGACTAATAGGATTTTCTTCATAATCATACATTTAGCTTCAACTATTGGGAAAATAACACATACAAAATTTCAAAGTCGTAGCTTAAACCCTTCTGAAGTTATCGACCAATATTCTTGAACACGTGTTTTAAGGACATTTTGTATGGCAGCTACCCGAAGGAGTAGGACGATTTTGCCCGTTAACGAACTTAGCCTTACAAATTCAACCAAACTTCCAAATTCAAAATTTCAAGATCCTAGGTGAAGGCGTTCTTGAGTTATCGTGTTCACGGACAGACGGACGGACGGACGGACGGACGGACGGACGGACGGACGGACGGACGTCAGGCGGATTTGAGGTTTTTGGCCACAAATAAACAAAAAATAATATATACCTTTTCTTCGTCCGAGGCTTGGTTCTATGCGTTACATACTTTTGGGCTGGATTAAACTTATAATACTCTATATGATTTCATCTAGAGTATAAAAAGTGAGAACTCTCGACGGACCATCATTCAATCAAAAAGAGATCAGACACTTGATTTTCCATTTTATTTTATTGACCCTACATTGGTGAGATAAGTTTTTATATTGATAATTTATTACCTTACTTAAATATTTTACTTTAGATTTTATATGACTTTCAATTATTATACCCTGCAAATGCTGATAGTTTTATTCAAAAGTGGCCACTATATAGCGCAAACGTTTTCAAAGTTGCTCATGAAGCAAAAATAATTGTGGATGAATGTGAAGGTAATTTTAACATAAATAACATAAACTAAATACATATTTGGAAATAAAACTGTATGGCTTATATAGATTGGCCCAACAATGTGCTAAGTTTCTTCGCCCTTCTTAAGCTTTTACCACCTGTAGCATCGGTGAACCGTACAGCATCTAGAGCATCATTCATTCAAGCGTTCAAGACACTAATCTTGTTCGGAAATGTAAAATTCGTAAATTATATGCACAAAGGGCTTTTGATAAACAGTTTATTATTTTTATAGATCAACTTGCCTAAAGAAGAACACGTCAAAGACGCCAGAAGTAAACAGCCATTTATAATTGCACTTGGTCCAGGTCCAAGCAGATCAGCGCTCTCTGAGTTTCTTATATATTTTGATAAGAAATTTATTAAAGTCCCGGAGGGATTTAACATTCGATCTTTTGTTTAAAATCTTCTTTGTTTTTAATTTAAAATACGACGACAATTTAAAAAGATTATTTTCATTTATTCAACATTTTTTATATGGAATACAGCTTCCGAAAATACCAACTAGAATATTAGAAGTTCAAAATAAATTCCTAACATACTTTCAGTGAATAATGGCATTTTTCTGTGTCATTTGTTGTAAAAAATTTCAAAGTATCTCTTTTACTTTTGGCCATATGAAAAATTTTCACGATTTAAGATCCACTATTGACTTAAACCATAAGTGCATATAAGAATTTTCTTAATTTCATATTATTTTTTGAAAATAAATGTTATACTTTTCAGTTGGCTGTATAATTTAAAGTTTTATTATTTATTTCACTTATTCACATAATTTTTCTATTGCAATGTTTTAACTTTTAAGGGCTATTATGACGATCGTCAGTTAAACTTTAACTGAAACTTTAACCGGAAGTTTTGAATGAAAATCTGTCAGTTAAAGTTCCAGTTAGAACGTAACTGAACATCGTAGGAACGGCCCTAAGCGTTCTTAAACTTAAAACCAACGCAGTCGTTTTATTAATCTATATTCGTTTGAATTTTAGTCTTTTCCCCGTGTTGCACATAGTCATCAATAGTTTTAAAATAAAACTAGAGAGTCTCGTTCTGAATTCCAAGTAGTTTTAAATTTAAACTTTTAGTTTAATTTTTTTTAGATTTTATCGGTTTTTTCGAAGCCTTTTGTGATTACTGTTTAGTCGACAGCATAGTTTTAAAAATAATACTAGGTAGGCTTATTTTGAATCCATTTAGCGGTTTTTATTTAAAACTTTTAGGTTCAGTTTTCTTTAAACTTTTTAGAAGACTACATCCAAGTCTAATTTGGTTTGGACCTATATACAAACCAAATTCTCTTAAATATAGTCCGTAAATTTTTACTGTGTACGGACGAAGAGGAAGTCAGCAGTATTATCGCAACATTGAAGTCGAACACATCACCAGGACTTGACGGTATAACAACTAATGACTTAAAAATATTAACCAATATTATAGCTGGTCCACTTGCTGAAGTTATAAACACGCATCTATCACTTGGTACCTTTCCAGACATACTCAAAACGACAGTTCTAATCCCAGTTTTTAAAAGTGGTAACACCAAAAACCCAGATAATTACAGACCAATTGCAATCATTAACTCCGTAAGCAAAATTTTTGGAAAAATTCTGAACACGAGGAATGTTAAAGTCGTGAAATCAATCGGAGGATATGACAAACACCAATACGGGTTTCAGCAAAAAAGCAATACAACAGAGGCAATCATCGACGTTATGCAATTTATCAACAAAGGACTAGATGAAGCTAATTATGCGGTTGCAGTTTTCGTTGACTTGAGGAAAGCTTTTGACACAGTTGATCACGAAGTGTTACTCCAGGGCTTAGAAGAGTTAGGTATAAGAGGTACAACCAACTCACTAATTTCAAACTATCTCAAGGACAGAATATATATAACTAAAAACAACAAGCTCTTAAGTAACAAAATGACAGTCAATATTGGTATACCGCAAGGATCGATCCTAGGACCAACACTGTACTTATTATACGTTCATAATTTACAATTTGCTAGACTAACGGGAAGGTACGTGATATTCGCGGATGACACAGTATTACTATATAGCGACAAGACCCTCGAATCGCTGGAAAATAGGATAAATATTGATCTAGACAATTATATTAACTGGATACATGGTAACACACTAACAATAAACATCAAAAAGACAAATTATATGTTATTTAAACAAAAGAATAAACCGGATATACAACTGAATTTGATAATAAATGGACAAGCCTTATCCAGAGTGACGGAAGCAAAATATTTAGGGATTACTATAGATAGTAAACTGAACTGGAATGAACACATTCGCCAAGTAAGGAAAAAGATTGCTCCTATAATCGGCATATTACGAAGGCTGAAAGATCTGCGAATGGACGCAAAACTAAAGATATTCAACGCGTATATAATGTCAGTACTAACATATGGCTTGATTGTATGGTCGCACGCATCACTGAGTAAGATTGACATTATCGCCAGACTTCTCAACAAGAGCATAAAGGCTGTCTTCGGCTTACCTCACCTGACTCCGTCAGTAGAGTTATATGAACGCACGGGGATGTATAATATTAAGCAATTAATTGCTATTGAAAGAGCCAAATTTGTGTTTAACTCTCTGCACGGTAATACAAAAACTTCACTTACAATAATGCTTAATAGCGAAATACATGACAATCATACTAGAAATTCAGGTAACATAAGGAATCTACACCGTCCAAGAACAAACCGAGCACGAGAAGACCCAATTTATGGAGCAGTTTTACTCTATAATGCAATTCCGGACATAATTAAAACTGCGAAAACCATCACAAAGTTTACAAAGATGCTGAAAAGCCACGTAAAGAGTAATCCTGACGTGGTTAACATCCAGTAGAGTCTGTTGGACACTCAGCATAGCTGGGTGAACTCCAGCGACATAAGCTGGATGTAGGCTAACGGATCAGGTAGGACCAAGGCTGTAACAGATTTCGGACATGGTTAACTGAGAAGAGAAGTCATCGTATCATCATCGTATCATCATCGTTTCATCGTCTTAACCGTTTTTGTTTTCTTCTTTATCTATCACCTTTTTATTTTTTATTTTTATTTTTCATTCGTTGTCTTACTATGTTATTACATACTGCTTCAATTTATGTTAATCTTATAATTTCCTATATAGTCTTTTGGATAATTCGTTTTTTATTTTGGCACCCTTTTCATGAATTATTTACTTGTGCCTAGCTGAACAGAATATTGTAGATGGAAGAAATTGAAATAAATTTAAGGGAAAAAAAAAGAAAAAAAAAAAAAAAAAAAAAAAAAAAAAAAAAAAAAAAAAAAAAAAATCCCAACTGACTTCACTCCATAGAGAAAAACGACATTTCGTCTGCAGCAACCTAATAGATAGAGATAACTTCTACACTCGTTTCGGAACTTGATCCACCGCCTCGGACTGAATTGTTTCAACGGCAACGACCACGCAAGCGAAAAATTTACTATTCCTTCGGATCTTGGAACGTGCCTTCCCTGTACAGAACAGAAGCAGTAAGAGCGCTTCTGGAACAGGTGAACAAATACAACATAACCATCATCGCACTCCAAGAAACTAAATTGTTAGGTAGCGAGATTACTGACATTAGATCGCACACAATTTTCAAAAGTGGGCAATCTTCGGGAAGCCGGGAGTTTGGATTTACGTTTACCGCCAACAACAAGTTTAAACATCATGTCATCAACTTCAAACCCGTTAATGAACGATTGTGTGAAATCCGCATCAAGACAATATTCTCTAATGTTTGGCTTATTAATATCCACGCCCCAACGAAAGACAAAGACGACGAGGTTAAAGATGATTTCTACAACACCTAAGAATCAACATTCGACTCCCTTCCGTCGAACAAAAAATAGTATTAGGTGACTTTAACGCGAAAGTGGGCAAAGAGGAGACTTATATAGGAACAATTGGAAGGCACAGTCTTCATGATATTAGTAACGACAACGGCCAGAGACTGACGGATTTCGCCAACAGCAAAAACCTTATTGTAAGCTCGAAATGCTTCCAGCATCGTAATATTCATAAGAGAACGTAGGCATCACACGACAGACGAACATTCAACCAAATAGACTACGTTCTAATAGAAAAAGGGCAAAAAATGTGGCAAAACATCAAAGATGGCATCAAATCCGACGCAGAGGAGGTGATAGGACAAAAACCCCGGCGCAAAAGAAATGAGTGGTTCGACAGCGAATGCCAAGATGCATAACAGAACGGCCGAAACGAGCCAAACAGGACAACTATAATGGTCTAAGACGATTTGCAAATAAAATCTGCAGACAGAAAAAACGGAAGTACAATAATGACGAAATTAAAAACACGTTCAAACAATTTGAATTACACAACACAAGAGCCGCATATTCTCTAGTTAAAAGGATGAAAGAGGGATACCAACCGAAGACGACCCTCTGTAAGGATGCAGAAGGCAACATTATAAGTAATGCGGAAGAGATAAAACTAAGATGGGCGCAATATTTTGAACAACTCCTCAACCCATCATCCGCACAAACTGCAGCAGCAGACGTTATGACAACCGATGTAACAGCTGAGGAAGGATCCTCTTCAGGTCTCCCCACACTCGAAGAAGTAAAAATAGCCCTGAGGAACCACCCAAACAACAAAGCGCCGGGCACTAATCAAATCCCAGCTGAACTTCTGAAACCCTGCAACACCTGCATAGCACATCTCCTATGCAGATTAATCTCGGACATATGGACGCAAGAAATACTTCCTGAAGATTGGCGCAAGAGTATCATATATCCAATTTATAAAAAAGACGACATACTCTGCTGTGAAAGATCTTGACGAAAATTCTAGAAAAGAGAATTAAGCCCTTTCCTGACAAAGTAATTGGACGGATTTAGAGCTGGGCGATCGACCACGGACCAGATGTTCTCAGTTAGACAGGTGGTGGAAAAGTACTGGAAATTTAACATTGATGTGCACCAGATATTTGTAGACTTCAAACATGCATACGACAGTATCGACAGTCTGTATGTATGTTTGATTGGTAGAAGGAGGTTTCCTAATTTCCCTCCAAAATGCAGATTAGGTTGCGCCCATACGAAGAAAGCTAGACTAGACTAGACTCCAAACGACCCTAACTTCGGCTGAGCGTAACCGGCGTAGGCGGAGTTGGTGGTAAGAGGATCATCTAGAAGGAAGGCAACAGACAGCCGAGTTGCGGAAACGGGGCTCTTCTAACCGGGAATTGACGGTTCAAGTTCTCGTGGGGCACTTTCTCTGTATTTTTTTTATTTAATCCTCTTATGGTCGACCCCGTTGACTGCTCGATTTAAGAAGGGTAATAATACATGTTATAGGCAACTTTGTTATGGTAGATCCGGCCCTATTGTTGACCTCCCATTCCTAAGATGACTGAATTGTACACTACTGTGTATTAAAGGCTAACCTCCTAAGTCCAATTCGGTTTCCTTAAAAAAATGCAAAATATTATTATTAGCGTCCTTGCAGTAATTTATGACTATATCAGGCCTATTCTGTGAACAGTAACCAGTCACAATTTTTGCGGCAGGCAGAAATTCTCGTCTTTGGTCCTCCACGTGGGCGCCTGCTGGAAATGCTCTTAGTCGTAAAGACCTGGATCTTCCCGACTTTATCAGCTAAGACTTACACGCATGTATTCAATCGTGCGCTGTGGTCATTAAGATTGAGGTACCCAACTGAGTGTTTCTTCTGTGCTGTCCTCCTAATACGTCTCTCGCTCCTATGCGTCCTGTCCAGGGTCAAATCCAGGGGTGTGAGCACTGTACCGTGCCCAGGGATTAGTTGGTAGGGGCCCGCAAATCTCCTCCAATCGCTAACGGTGGCTTGCGGGGTAAAATTGGGCACCCCCCGCAGTACCCTTGCCTTATCTTGACATGCCGGCTCTGTTAAGATGGACCAACCCCTTCCGAGCATACTCGTGGCACCAAAAATGAACCTAAACTTAAACAAAAAAAACAAAAACAAAACCGAAACCATAACTGATGCTCAGCTCGACATCGGTACTTCGTCCGAGGACGAACTTCTTGCCTCGAGTCAGGAGACAACTATCAGACCAGGCAACGCAGCGCGTGTCAGAGTACACCCGTGCAGCCTCAACCATCAACATCCGGTCTACAAAATCAGAAGGAGAATGCCAGCCATGGAATTCGGAAGCAGGTCAAAAAGCGGAAGTCCGTCGGGGTCGCGAGGAAATGTCGGTACTTGAAGGCTCTTTTCATTTTAAGCAAGATTGCTAAAAATGAGGAAGCGGGTACTGTAAACGAGCGCGATGCGGCGGACAAAGCTTTCTACCAGGCGATTGCAGAGGAGCACAGCAAACGCCTAAGGGAGGAACCGCCGAAAGAACGGGAATCTGGGAAGCGTAACAGATCCCAGGACGAGGTGGATTATGCTACTAGGAGAAGCAAGATTCCCAAGCCCAGCACACTTCATAACGTACGTGGTGGAAACGCACTTCCAACATCAGCCAGCGGGGTTCAAGCGAAGAAAACCTTCAGCGAAACTGCAAGAAGCCACCTTGATGAGTTATCTGCCGGTAAACTTACCGCTGAGGCGTGGCGCAACGTGGAAGCAGAGCTTTCGGAGTCGATACTGGCCCACCAGAAAAAGCAAGGAGGACCTGTGCTAGGCTTTGACACCGGTGAACTCGTGAGAGGATATCGCGTAATCAGATGCGCGGACAGCTACTGGAAGGATTTTCTCGGTGAATGTGTCGCTAAGATTAGAGACGCTTGGGACAGCAAGGAAGTCGGGAAGGAAACAGCCAATCAAAATGTTGAAGATCGTACAGGTTAACCTGAGGCACTCGAAGTGCGCCTCGGATAACTTATTGGTCCTCCTTGGGGAAGAGGACATCGACATCGGCCTAATACAGGAGCCATGGGTAAACGACTTTACCGTAAAGGGGCTCCAAAACACTCATTACAACCTTTTCTACAATCACAAGCAAGGTAAGCAGAACATGCATCTTAGTTAATAAACAGATAAACGCCTTTATGTGTCCAAACTATAGCTCTGACGATTTAACAGTTGTTAAGCTGGAGGTTGCAAATGGGGGGGACCTATACATCTCCTCGGTTTATATGGCTCACGACCAACCAGCGCCACCCGAGGAACTGCATAATCTTACCACCAGTATTTCATCCAAGAGGGACAATCTTCTAATGGGATCCGACGCCAACGCACGACATACGCTTTCGGTCAGCTCGGAGACCAACGAACGAGGTGAGTCCTTATTTGATTTCATTATAAACTGTAACTTATCTATATGTAACAGTGGTGACACCCCAACCTTCATTTTCCGAGTACGGAAAATTTTCAAGGTTGGGAGGAAGTTCTGGATATTACTTTACTAACAGAAAATAACATTTATAGGGTTGAGAATTGGAGAGTATCCAACTTGCAATCCTTCTCTGATCACAGGTGGATCTTCTTCAACGTGAATCTCATGCCGGAGACTCAAAAGCGTTTTAGAAACCCTAAAAGAATTGACTGGAAGAAATTCGGTCAGGTCGCTAAATCAAAACTATCCAAAACAACCAATCCTAACATCAAAACTATAGAAGATCTGGACGACAAGGTGGGGAAATTCGAACGCGCCATGAAGGTTGCGTTTAATGCCTCATGTCCTTTGAAATATAGCAAGAAAACGCTCCTCCATGGTGGAGTGAAGACCTGTCTAGATTAAGGAAAATAACTAGAGAGGTTTTTAACATCTGTTACAGGCGCAAGTCTTGGCAACCTTACAAGGAATGCCTCAAGATCTACAAGAAACGCATTAGAACGGCCAAAAGGCAGGCTTGGACTGATCGCTGTCAATCCATTGAGTGTTATTACGATTTTTCCCGGTGGAAAACCGTTATACCGACCCCTACAATAAAGGGGCGAACGGGCCTTGTCCGGCTCAACCCAGAGACGGGTCGTGGGCGCCAGTGATCCGATTTAAGGCTACCGTTCTCCTTCTTTAGACCGAATCACGAGTCTAGGAAGGTTACCGACTTCTACTGAGCTAAGACCTGTAGTGGAAGAATTCCTGCAAAACGTCACAAGAAATCGTTACACAGTTGATAAGATCAAAAAAACTAGTAATTAAAATATTAATTAACAAATATTTATTGATAATAACGAAAGCCCTTTCTACGCCCTCGGATATTTAAAAATGAGATAAACCCTGTCTACGTTTTGGTCTACTTATCTAGGACGTCTCTGATGATCGCCGATCTCCTGCCGCAGACATAACACCAATTATCTTCTCTGCTTTTCTGCTTCGATAACACCAATTAACTTCTCTGCGTCTCTGCTTCGATAGTCAACCGAATAACTCCCGCGTTCACTAATGTAACGTAATTTTGCACCACTTTTTAAACTCTTTTGTGAAAACCCTTTCGGTTCGATTGTACACTCTTTTGTCGTTCCGGTTCACGTCCGATCTCTACTCCACTCTCGATCAAAAAGCCTCGATCACACCGTCCCTTCTGTCCGAGAAAACTTCTAACCGCTAATCCCGCGGGATTATTCCAATCCAGTCAATGACCGATCCGCGCAGTATTTCGCGCATCCTAACATTATCCCGTGACTTCCATTTACCCGATTCACGAACCACCGGTCATTCGCAATCACTGCACCCTATTGGCATATCGCGAACATCACAATCGCAGTAAATGTCAGTTTAGTTATTGTTGATCTTGTTTACATGTCACTCGCGGTGGATTTTGATCGATATTGTTTATTATTGTTTTATACGTCACTCGCGTTTGTCGTGATACCAAGTCGTGCGGAAGGTTCTTTCTTTTGACCCAAAGATCCCAGTTTAAAGGCGCGCCGTAACACTCGCGACACTTTGATCGCTCCCGGACACTCGCGTCGTCGTTTTGGTCACCGTCGACCAATAATTTTTTGTGCTTAACCTATCCTAACTACCTAATTACTAATTCCTAAACCTATCCTAATTCATACACAATCCTATCCTTACCCGTCAACCAGTCTTTCCTCCACCACAGAGTCGAAGTTCGGTCGTTAATTTCGAATATGCTTTCTTTATTTTTAGATATGCACCACAAGTTGGGAGAGGCCCAGAGGGAAATGCATCCGCAAGGAGTTCCTTGATGACCAAATCGGTGAGTTAACTCGATAATATACTTAGATTACCGGAAACTAACATTCCTCTTCTCTTCTTTGCAGGATACTCGTATGGCGGACCATAACATTCCTCCCCTACTTAAAGAGAATTTCCTAAATTCTCTAGCCTCCTTCGAGGAAAAAAAAACAACATAAACAAAAAGAATCGAACGTCGATTACATCATGGAAGTATGATTGCGTTTATACGCCGACGACAGCCTCTACTGGGTAAGATTTCTCCTTATTTTTTTGATTATTACCAATTCATTTCAAATTATATTTCTAATATTACACCCTTCACGCATATATTCTTATTTCCTAATCTTAACAATTCATTTCAACTTATATCACTATTACTCCCTTAACGCATCTTTTCCTTATTTCCTAATCTTATCAATTCATTCCAACTTATATTACTATTACTCCATTAACGCATCTTTCCCTTATTTCCTAATCTTATCAATTCATTTGTGAATCCACTAATATCTTATCCCCTACACCTATTCCTGGAACTGACAACAAAACTTGAGTAACAACAAAAACGAAAATCAGTCCTCCCGGCCAGTATACGCCTTAAGGTCTTTGGCGTGCCATACGCCACCCGGTTTCCCATCGGCATCTCCCAGCCTGTAAGTCCAGGGCGACACTTTCTCTACAACCTCGAACGGCCCTATGTATTTCGGTGCTAAGTTTGCCGAAAAGAACTTGGATGCGTCCGACAATACATGGTTCGTACGCCACACCAAATCTTTTGGGTAAAAATCCTGGTCTCGTCTACGTAAGTCATACCTACTCTTTGCTACGTCCGTGGCGTGTTTAAAACGATTTATGACGTCTTCCCTCACCTGATTCAAGGCTAAAGCGCGTTTCCGGGGCTCGGCATCGACGACACTGTCTTCTCCCTCCGGTTGTTCTACATTTTCCCCACAAGTGGACATATTTTTCCCGAAGTTTACGAAGTATGGAGTACATTTCATCACCTCGTGCGTCGAAGTCCGCAATGCACAAGCAATTTTCGCCAAATTATCGGCCCACTTCCTATGATTCTCCGAGACATAGGCTCTGAGCATCGTCTTTATGGATTGGTTAATCCGTTCCGCCGGGTTGGCTTGAGGGTGATAAAACGCGGTGTACTTAATCGTGGTCCCGTAGGTTTCCACCATTCGTTTGAACTCTTTCGCCCTAAACTGAACACCGTTGTCGCATACAATCCATTTTGGAACGCCGAATAAGAGAAATACACTGTCCTCTAACACTTTCGTAACAGCCGTACCCGTGGCCGCCCTGAGAGGAAATAATAAAGGAAACTTCGAGAAGTAGTCGACGACCGTCAAAATATACGTATACCCTTGCGAAGAACGTGGAAGTGGCCCGACCAAGTCTACGCAAACCATTTCCCACGGTTGTTTTGCCTCCCCATTCCGTGAAACCATCAAACCGACGGGCAACCGTCGTTCTGGTTTGATTGCCTGGCAAATCGAACAAGACTTTACGTATTTCCGAATATCTGCTTGCATTTTGGGCCAATAATAACACCTAGCAACTCGAGCTATTGTTTTTTTTGCACCCAAGTGACCAGCTTTCGGGTCATCGTGTTGTTCTTGCAGTATCCTCACTCGCTCTCCTTTCGGTATAACTCGCTTCCAAGCATCAGCAGAATCCAAGTCTGGATATGCGGTAGGAACATGTTTCCACAACGTTGTGCCATTTATTCTCCACTCCGAATACTTTGCTGGTTGCTTTTGTACCGTCTCCAACATTCTTCCGAACCAACGATCCGTCGGGCCCTCCGCCTGCACTACCTCCACTAGAGGCACAGACCGGGATAAGGCATCAGGCACAACGTGATCCTTCCCCTTCCTATGTATGATCTCGAAATCATACTGTTGGAGACGTATTGCCCACCTCGCCAATCGCCCAGTCGGATCTTTGACATTGTTCAGCCAAACGAGAGAATAATGATCTGTCACCACACTAAACTTAGTTCCCTCCACGTAGGGTCTCAACTTTTCGATGGCCCAAAGGACCGCCAAACACTCCTTCTCAGTAGTTGAGGACTTACGTTCGGAGCTAGTTAGCGAACGACTTAAGTAGCTTATCACTTTTTCTCCGTCCGGCTGTAATTGTGTCAGCACACCACCTAACCCGAAATTCGAGGCGTCGGTCTGAATTACGAACGGCAGGTCATAATTCGGACAGGTCAAGATTGGTGCCGTGGCGAGTTTCACTTTCGCTTGCGCGAACGCGCGCTCGCACTTCTCATCCCAAACGAACTTCTTGTTCTTCTTAAGTAAAGAAGTTAAAGGTGAGACCAGGGTGGCAAAGTCCGGAATAAATCTCCGATACCACGACACCATCCCAAGAAACTGGCGCACTTCCTTCACGTTCGTAGGAGCCTGAAACGTCATCAGACACTCCACCTTCTCCGGATCAACGTGCAACCCACTATGATCCACGACGTACCCCAAGTACCGCAGTTCATCCCTGCAGAACTCGCATTTCTCCCTCGAAACTCTTAGTCCTACCGCAATTAGTCTTCGAAACACCTCTTGGAGCACTTCCATGTGTTTCTCGAACGTCTGCGTTACCACAATTATATCGTCTAAATATACGAATACAAAGGGCTCCATATCCGCTCCGAGCACCTTATCTATTAGTCTTTGCCAGGTCGCCGGGGCATTTTGCAGCCCAAAAGGCATTCGGGTAAACTCAAATAAACCTCGTCTCGGTACCGTGAAAGCGGTATATTGACGAGAGGATTCTGCCATAGGCACCTGCCAGTACGCTGACTTAATGTCCAACGAGGAAAGGTACTTTGCATCCCTTAACTTGTCAAGTGTGGCCGTCACGTAGGGGATTGGATACGCGTCCCTCTCTGAAGCCTTGTTGACCTTCCTGAAGTCTACACAGAATCTAAATTTCCCGTCCTTCTTTTTCACTAGCAAAATAGGGGATGACCATGCGCTTTTAGATGGTTGCACTATTCCGCCAGCCAACATCTCATCTAGTTCCCGGTCAATATCCCTCTGCACTATGGGGTTTACCGGATAGTACCTCTGCTTAATCGGAGGAGAATTGATGGTAATAATATGCTCTACCTCCGAAGTGCGACCGAGACCATCACCCATCCGTTCGAATTCAGACTCTATAATCGCTTCCAACTCTTTCGTTTGGTTGTAATCCAATTTAGATCGTGGTTGAAGAAAATCGATGGCGGCCAAATGAAATTCATCCGCCAAATCGCAATTATCCTTCCGTAAATCAACCACTAACCCAAATTGGACCCAAAAATCTGCCCCGAGAATTAGTACATGTGGTAGTTTGGACACAACCAAACACTCTACCCACCGCATCCGACTTTTCACCGAGATCGGAACCCACACGGTTCCATCAACCCCGCACTTATTGTCATCGGCCAGTTTTACTTCCGCCGCGTTAGAATTACGCAACTCCACCCCCAACTTCTGTAAACTCTCCCAACCATACTTCCCTACAATGGTCCTCGATGCCCCTGAATCCAATAGACCCACGAACTCCACATCGAAGATGGACACTGTTAAGTGTGGCCGGGGATCTCCTTTTACCGAAGTCAAAGCGAAATTCACCGGGACAACAGATGCGGTATCTTCATTCGTGTTCATTTTACCGCCGTCTAATGAACACGACTCTCGTTTCCCGACTCTACCCGCGCAGCTCTGGTCTTTGCTTCCATCTCAGAGGCTCTGCTCCCACTTGATGTTCCCGGGTTGCAGACAGAACAGTCCTTCCTAAAAACCCCAGGTTTTCCACACCCAAAACAACGACGGCCCTGTTTACATTCGCGAGATGTGTGTCCCGCTTCCTTACAGTTGTAACACATAATTTTCTTAGCTTGTGTTGCCATATCGTTACCCTCACTCCACTTCTTTTCGGGTTTCGGCTCATCCTTAAAATCAACATACGCCAGATCAGGCTCAAGTAGTTGGTTTGAACGACGTCCCGGTGGGGGCACGAAAGATTCTACCGAAATTCTGGTTGCTTCCAGCGACCTACCCAGCTTCACTAATTCTCCTATCGATTCAATCTTTACTAAGCCTAATTGACTTTGGTAGAACGGAGTAATGTTCCGTCTCAATATTTTCAACTTCTGACCTTCTGTACATGTAGTCGACAGACGATTAAACAGACTGTCTAACACCGCTACATAGACTCCTATCGACTCATCCCTCCCTTGTGTTCTACGCTTAATCTCTTCCATAAGCCTATCGTCATAGTCGGGAGGTAAAAATTCTGCGCGCAATTCCTCCACCAACTCATCCCAATTTTTGCACTTAGCTTTATTTGATCTCAGCCAAATAAGTCCTTTGCCCTCAAATAAATCCACGGCTGAGCGAAATAAAATAGCCTTGGACACCCCGCGGGCCGTTCTAAGCTCCTCTACTCTTTCTAGAAAAGCACATAATGAGTTTTTCTCCCCACTAAACTTTAACCCCCATTTCGCTACTGCTAGAAGCGTTTCTTTACCTGACGACGAGCGATTTTCTTCTATAATTTCGTCCTCCGACGATAACTCGCCCGATTTTGCGTACAAGTTATCCAGTTCTATTAATAACTTTATCTTTAAACTCCCCCTAATTGTCTCTTCTTCTTTTGATACCGGTTTACACCGCTCCAGACGTCGTAAAGCCCACTCGATTTTTGACAATATTTTGGCATAGTCGGACGACTTACTAGTGCCTGAAAAAATTTCAAGAAGCTCAGAAATCTCTTTAAGTTTCAGTTTGAGAGCTTCCTGGTCCTCCCCAAATTCAAACGGATATTCCATAATAATGAATGAAGTATCCGTAGAGGCCTCTGTGCGCAACGCCGCACGCAATGCTTTCCTCATATTCTCTACTTTATCTGGCTGAATACCCCGAATAGCCAGTTCGTACACTAGCTCGTCTTGGCCTAGCCGATCTACCTTCACTTTAGACATTCTCCTGCCCGAGAAGAGAAAAGGAATAATAAAAAAACAATTATTACCTGTGCTAATGAACACAAACGAAATATTTTCCTTTTTAACACCAAATTATACCCCAACGAAGTAACTCAACCAAAAAAAAAGACCCTAATTCAAAAAAAAAAACAAAAAAAAACAGAATTTCCGCGTTTGTACCCTTCTTGCGAATGCAATTTTCCCTTTTCACTGGCACTTAACGGAAAATAACCAAAAATAGCCACAAAAACGTTGGGCGCCAATTATTACGATTTTTCCCGGTGGAAAACCGTTATACCGACCCCTACAATAAAGGGGCGAACGGGCCTTGTCCGGCTCAACCCAGAGACGGGTCGTGGGCGCCAGTGATCCGATTTAAGGCTACCGTTCTCCTTCTTTAGACCGAATCACGAGTCTAGGAAGGTTACCGACTTCTACTGAGCTAAGACCTGTAGTGGAAGAATTCCTGCAAAACGTCACAAGAAATCGTTACACAGTTGATAAGATCAAAAAAACTAGTAATTAAAATATTAATTAACAAATATTTATTGATAATAACGAAAGCCCTTTCTACGCCCTCGGATATTTAAAAATGAGATAAACCCTGTCTACGTTTTGGTCTACTTATCTAGGACGTCTCTGATGATCGCCGATCTCCTGCCGCAGACATAACACCAATTATCTTCTCTGCTTTTCTGCTTCGATAACACCAATTAACTTCTCTGCGTCTCTGCTTCGATAGTCAACCGAATAACTCCCGCGTTCACTAATGTAACGTAATTTTGCACCACTTTTTAAACTCTTTTGTGAAAACCCTTTCGGTTCGATTGTACACTCTTTTGTCGTTCCGGTTCACGTCCGATCTCTACTCCACTCTCGATCAAAAAGCCTCGATCACACCGTCCCTTCTGTCCGAGAAAACTTCTAACCGCTAATCCCGCGGGATTATTCCAATCCAGTCAATGACCGATCCGCGCAGTATTTCGCGCATCCTAACATTATCCCGTGACTTCCATTTACCCGATTCACGAACCACCGGTCATTCGCAATCACTGCACCCTATTGGCATATCGCGAACATCACAATCGCAGTAAATGTCAGTTTAGTTATTGTTGATCTTGTTTACATGTCACTCGCGGTGGATTTTGATCGATATTGTTTATTATTGTTTTATACGTCACTCGCGTTTGTCGTGATACCAAGTCGTGCGGAAGGTTCTTTCTTTTGACCCAAAGATCCCAGTTTAAAGGCGCGCCGTAACACTCGCGACACTTTGATCGCTCCCGGACACTCGCGTCGTCGTTTTGGTCACCGTCGACCAATAATTTTTTGTGCTTAACCTATCCTAACTACCTAATTACTAATTCCTAAACCTATCCTAATTCATACACAATCCTATCCTTACCCGTCAACCAGTCTTTCCTCCACCACAGAGTCGAAGTTCGGTCGTTAATTTCGAATATGCTTTCTTTATTTTTAGATATGCACCACAAGTTGGGAGAGGCCCAGAGGGAAATGCATCCGCAAGGAGTTCCTTGATGACCAAATCGGTGAGTTAACTCGATAATATACTTAGATTACCGGAAACTAACATTCCTCTTCTCTTCTTTGCAGGATACTCGTATGGCGGACCATAACAGTGTCCGGGATTCGGCGAGGCTCAGCAAGATTCTATCCAAGCAACACACGAACCTGTCGTTCGTGAAAAAGTCGGACGGGACCTGGACTGATTCCTCCGCCGAGACTCTGGAACTCTTGATGAACACTCACTTTCCTGAGTGTCAAAACAGCGGGATGGAGAGGTCAAGCATATACACAGTGTATACCGGAGGAAGACATAAATTCCGTTATCAATGAAGAAAGAATTTCCTGGTCTATTAACAGTTTCTCTCCTTACAAATCCCCTGGCATGGACGGCATACTTCCAATTATGCTGCAGAAACTACAAGATGTAGTAGTTCCATGGCTTGTGGAAATTTTCAGAAGTTGCATCCTACTAAATCATGTGCCCTATGCCTGGAGAAGTGTCCGGGTAGTGTTTATTCCGATCGTTGGCAAGAGAGCTCATGAACTCGCAAAGGATTTCAGATCCATTAGCCTAACATCATTCGTGCTGAAAACACTGGAGCGCATGTGAGGCAGACTCTGGAAAGGTCACCGCTACCCAAATCTCAGCATGCTTACCTCAGGGGGAGATCCACGGAGACGGCTCTCCACGAAGTGGTGCGCACGATTGAGCATACGATAAACTACAAGCAATACAGCAGCCTTTCTAGATATAGAAGATGCTTTGAACAACGTCCACACCGAAGCTATCCAGGCATCTCTCACCGAACTGGGTGTGACCGAAAGCTTCAGCAATTAGATAATATCCATGCTACGGACCAGAATTATCCATTCAAACCTATCAAAGAGCAATTTGACCAAGCACGTGCGTAGGAGAACACCACAGGGCGGTGTTATCTCACCACTACTCTGGCTATTGGTCATGAATAAAATCCTAGTAAGACTAGACAGGAAAGGAATCAAAGTGATTGCGTACGCGGACGATCTGGTGATTTTGGTCTCAGGATTATTTCCTTCCGTAATCAGTGAGATCATGGACGGCGCTCTGGGTAAGGTAAGCACCTGGGCTACCGGCTGTGTCCTCGGTATAAATCCGGATAAAACTGAGTTGGTGCTATTCACCAGGAAAACCAAGATACCTAACCTTCCCCGCCTGAACGGCCAACCGCTCCAGCTCTCCTCCAGCGCAAAGTATCTTGGTGTTATCCTTGATTCAAAGCTGAGCTGGAAACTCAACATAGAAAACCGGGTAGAGAAAGCCCGTCTGGCCTTCTACGCCTGCAAAAGAACCTTCGGAAAGAAGTGGGAACTCAAACCAAGGATGGTTTTGTAGCTGTACACTGCTGTAATACGTCCAATTCTCAACTACGGGTCACTAGTCTGGTGGCCCGCTCTGAGTAAGGACTATAACATAACTAAACTCAGGCAAGTTCAACGAAGTGCGGCAATAGGCATCACAGGTGCTATGCGGTCATGCCCGACCGATGCTCTAAACGTGCTACTCTACCTCCTACCAATCGACCTTTATATAAAAAAAACACCGCATCAAACAATGCCGTCAGGCTCAAAGAATCTGGGTGCTGGACTGCGAAGCCATACGAGCATAGGTTACGTCACCGACTGACTACATCACCCCCAAACTGAGCTTCACGAAACGATTTTCTGTTGGTTTCCTAACTAGAGAGAAGTGGAAGCAGACTTCGACACGATAATATTTACCGACAGTTTGAAAATGGACATAATATCGCTAAGTCCTACCGCCTCTCGGACCACGCTAGCGTCTTCCAGGCAGAGATACTGGGGATCCGGGAGGCTTGTCGTACACTAAAACACGACTAATCGCCAAAACACAATATCAACATTTTCACCGACAGCCAAGGAACTTTGAATAGTGAATATTAAAAAAATGGAATATTTTTTATATTTTCTGCTGTACTTACTGGACGAAGCTGAACAAAAGTAATTTAACGTAAGTTTAGATAACTGTTTTACATTTTGTGTAATTTAAGTGATCCGTTTTCATTAAGCGACAAGGGAACTATTGGAGCAATAGACTGCACCCACAAAGCAATAACAAGTCCAACGATTTCGGATACCACACGACCAGCATATTTGTACCTAACTCGAAAAGGCTTCTACAGCATAAATATGGAAGCTGTAAGTTTTGCTTAGACAAAACCTAACACATTTTCAATTAAAGAGTTTTCATTCTATAGATTTCCGATTCTGAAATGGTATTTTTGTAAGTGAATCCAAAGTTTCGGGTTCTGGCCATGATTCAGGAATCTGGACAACAGATTAAGTTCGAATTAATTTAATGCAGAAGCATAACTCCAATCCTTTCAACTGACTTCTTGGAGATGCAGGATATCCTTTGGAGCCGTGGCTACTAACGCCAATAGCATCGCCAGAGTCAAGAAAGGAACGACATTATATTTTCGTTCCTTTCTTGACTGCATATAAAATCAAGAAATACAATAGAAAGGGCTTTCGGGTATTAAAATCACGTTTCCGATATTTACTATGGCACAGAACTTTGCCTTAACACCTGCAAAGGCCAAATTAATAGCTTATACCTGCGTGATTCTACATAATATGTTCATTTATTGCGGTATTACTTTCGATGGAGAAATCGTTACTGAAGACTTTTCTCATGAAACAAACGAAGGTGAAAAAACGATTATTTTTCGGTAGGCAGACGCATTACAAACGCATATATTGAAATTTTAGAAATGCATTATGTGAATACTAAAATGAAATTGTAAATTGATCTCATCCAAATAAAAATATAATAAACAATATAAAAACTTGAAAAAAAAGTTTATTTATTTGTTATGTATTTACGTTCTGACAGTACATCCTTATCAAAAATTTTATTTTTCTAGAACGCCTCTACAGGGTGTTTGGTACTCCGTGTGCCACCTTGTAAGGGGTTATTCCTTGATATATTTGGAGAAAAAAATTGCTCTACAGGGTGGGTCAATTTTTAATATTAGTGGAGATACAGGGTGGTTAAGAAAAGTGTTTTTGACCGGTACCCTCACTCACTTAAAACGTTAAATCTTGAAAATGAATAATCACAAGGCAAAATGTTATAACCCGTTTTTTAGGCAAAATTACCTTTCATTTGATGTAACAGTCTAAATTGTAACTGCACCCAATCTTGAGATATTTACTCGAAAACACAGATTTTTGCTACGTCAACCCTAAAAATTCAGTGATCAATGTAGTTTTTCTCAGAAAACCATATTATAAAAATGTCATTTTAATTTTATTTTTTTATGAGCCGCATTATTACCTACAAAAGCTGCATACATATGTATGAATTACGATTAACATTTTGGAAGTAATAGGTAAAAATACATATCGCATAAAAATTAAATATTTAAAAAATTAGTGCATGTTGATCTACGCTACTTGCTTGAATTGAAAGAACTTAATAATGGTTTTTATTTCAAATATTTTTATTATAATAAATGTTCAAAATGGCCACCTTCATTTTGAATGCACGCTAAAGCTCGTTTGGCGAGTGTTCTCTTGGTATTCATATTCCTCAACTGCTACCTTACTTCTATTGCTGCCGCATCGATCCTGATATTTAGATCGTCCAATGTTTCTACTGGCGTTGCGTAGACAAGGTCCTTCATCCGTCCCCATACAAAGAAATCCATAATAGTAAGATCAGGAGATCTTGCAGACCAGTGCATCGGTCCATTTCTACCGATCCAGCGATTGCTATAATTGGAATTTAACCAATCTGTGATCTGTCGGCCGTAATGAGCAGGAACACCATCGTGTTGGTAAAACATGGAAGCCAATCGAACCAGTGGAATATCATCCAACAAGTCCTGTAGATCATTTGATAAAAACTGTAAGTAATTAGACCTATTTAGAGTACGCGGAAGCCTAATAGGTCCAAGTAAATCGTCACCAATCACACCTGCCCATAAATTGACGCTGAATCTGTGCTGAAATGATGACGCTCTTCTTGTGTGTGGATTGCTCTCAACCCACGTATGTAGGTTGTGGAAGTTTGTGATACCGTCTCTGGTAAATTGGGACTCATCCATCCACAGAATATTGTTGAAAAAATTGTCGTCATCTATTTGTCATTCAAGGAGCCAATTGCAAAACTCCATCCGTTTGGGGAAATCAATGGGTAGCAGCTCCTGTACTGGTGTGTGATGGTAGGCATGGAAGCGTTCTACTTTTAAAATACTCCAAACCTTCCAAGTAGATATGTTAAACTGCAATGCCAAACGTCGGATACTGATCGATGGATCATTTTGCACTGCTTGCAGTATTCTTTCATCAATCTGAACAGCGATTATAGGCGCAGGATTTGCATTTACTCTCCTTGTTCTAACGCTGCCAGTTTCCCTAATTCTCCTGTAAACGTTTTGAAATACTCTCCTCCTAGGTGTCCGTCGATGAGAATGTCTCTGGTGGTAAAGCCATCGCGCGGCTCGTGCATTTTGGTCACACTCTCCATAAATTAACATCATGTCAGCATATTCTTCATTGGAGTACTCAGGCATTTTGAAATAATTTTTTAAATTCTACTGACACCTTCTTCTCTTAGCAACGTAACTAAAACTGAGAAAAATATTGTTACATGTAAACCTGGCAACCGCGCAACCGCGCAACTTGATCGATTACGAATAAGGGAAACAGTAGCAACCGAATACCTAGTTGCAAAATAACCCAATCAGAAACGTAGTATATAAGGAAAAACAACACGACTATATTTCCCCTCTAATCGAATGCGATCGAATGTATTGGAACAGCCTAGAAGATCACATGGAATGCTCTCAAGCTTTCCAGCATATTCTACACACACCACCGAACGAAGATTCAAGAACAGTCTCGACCACAGACAAGTGGTATAAAAACAGATAAAGCTTTCAGCGAGGGGGATAGTAATTTTTATCACGTCGACTGTGACAGCGAGCGTGTATACGCGACCGTGTTGGTAGAGAGCGAAAGTGATCGAGTCAAGCGATATATGGAATAAGCGGGCAGTGCTGCCATACAGTGCGAATTATTGTGCGAATATAATTCTGTGAATTAAAAGTGCGGATAAATAAATGATCACTTATTTTTATTTTAACCGAATTGTGTTTTACTTGAATTATGTTGAAACTCACTTACATTTCATGGTCTTTCTTCATACTTAAAATAGTAATAAATGTGCAATAAAAATACTTCAGAACTACCGACAAATTAAACTGATTCTTGGACGAGGTCCACCTTTATGGCATTGACTTTTAAATATTTAACTTAATTTAGCTTATTTACTTCCAAAATGTTAATCGTAACTCATACATATGTATGCAGCTTTTGTAGGTAATAATACGGCTCATAAAAAAATAAAATTAAAATGACATTTTTATAATGTGGTTTTCTGAGAAAAACTACATTGATCACTGAATTTTAAGGGTTGACGTAGCAAAAATCTGTGTTTTCGAGTAAATATCTCAAGATTGGGTGCAGTTACAATTTAGACTGTTACATCAAATGAAAGGTAATTTGATTGCATAAAAAACGAGTTATAACACTTTGCCTTGTGATTATTCGTTTTCAAGATTTAACGTTTTAAGTGAATGAGGGTGCCGGTCAAAAACACTTTTCTTAACCACCCTGTATCTCCACTAATATTAAAAATTGACCCACCCTGTAGAACAATTTTTTTCTCCATATACAGTGTGTAACTAGTACTGAGGTTCAAACGAAAATGGGAGATAGAGGAACTTGTCCTGAGTAGAAAATCGTTCCACACATACTCCCGTTTTTGTACCGTTAAGGAGATAGCGCGATTTTAAGGACGAAGGATTTTCATCGTACCTGTGATCACTGTTTGATCTCTAACTTCTGCTGTACTTAGCGTAACGTAATAATTCTGGGCTCGTTGGAAAGGACACAAATTCTTCTTTCTAATTGCTATCAACTGTGTCAATCAGTGTTATACTTTTTGAGAAAAATTCATTTAAATCACACAAAAATAATAAAAAATTAAAAAAAAATACAAAAAAAGTCCTGTTTTCTCCAAGAAGGACCTGATTAACCACCAAATTTTATTACATTTTCGGAAAGCCCATAAAATTTCACTATACGTTCCTTCCTCAGCTGTTACATCGGTTGTCATAACGTCTGCTGCTGCTGTTCGTGCGGATGATGGATTGAGGAGTTGTTCAAAAAATATTGCGCCCATCTTAGTCTTATCTCTTATCTAACAAATTACGATAAATTTTTCAGGTTTAATGAGATTGAATTCGCTTTTACTGATTTGGACTTTATATACAATGATCCACAAATTAATTTAAGGATTTTACGATATTCCCCACCCCTAAGAGGGTGTAAAAATTATTCTGTAAGTTCTACGAACTCCCTAAAAAAATGTTTTTTTTTATAGTCAATCCCTAATGGCGATATTTTATCCTCCATGTCTTCTTGAAATTGAAAAATAAACAAATTAATAAATAAAAAATTTGCCAAAGGTCTAGTCTGGGCGCAACTTTATTATTTTATGGGTAGAAGTCCGAAACGTGTTTAACACTTTGACTGCCACGCGTATTTGCAATAAAATCTCCGTCAGGCCACCCGTGCCGCAGTAGGAAGCGTGGTATAGATTATTCAGACCAAATGGTTTATTATGCCACGGCGATTAGAAAAGGCATCAAATGGTATCGAAAACTCTCAATTTCTGCTGGGAATTTCAGTTGTAAACGCTTTGGTGCTTTACAAAATTGTGACAAAGAAAACTGTAAATATTAGAAGATTTAGAGAATTGATAGCTGCAAAATTATTAGGACTGCCTAAAGATACAACCAAGCCTTCTGTTCCACAAAGAAGGCATTATATCGCCGTTCGCAAAAATAATTTTGGAAAAAACATTAGACGCGCATGCAACCGATGTTACTCAAATAAAAGATACGAAATGGACCGATCAAAGGCACGAGAACATCTGAAAAAACCAACAAATTTTTGTCCAGGGTGTCCTGATCAACCTCAATTTTGCAATGTTTTAATGTTTTACACTGCAAATAATTTTTTAAATAAACCATGTTTATAATAATTTAATAGTTTTATTATTTTTGTGGAATATTTGTCCAAATATTTTCGACGATCCCCTGTAAGTAGTCAAATAAGCGTCACCCGAATACGGGTGACACGGCCCGATGAGAACTTTTACTGTCACCCGAATACGGGTGACGCGGCAGTCAAAGTGTGAATGCGTAGATGCGGTGTAGGTTACTATGCAACTGACAACCTAAGGAATAACCAGGAGGCTATTTGGAGCGTTATTTTTTGTTTTTCATAACATAATAAAGTTGCGCCCAGACTGTTAGCCGATTTTTTTTATTTGTTAACGTATTTTTTTTTTCAATAAAATATTCCATAGAAGTAAAAGAGAGTTCGATCACATTAAACCTAAGACATTTTCGGAATCAGTGAAAACTAGAACAATACCAATAGGAAAAAATACTTAAATCGTTTTTCCCTGACTATGTTTAAAGCTTATAGAAGTGAAAGTGAATTCGAAATCTCAATCTACCTAAGAAATATATCAGAATTCGTGAGTATGTACTCAACCACTTTACACCCCCTTGGGGCTTGGAGATCGAAAAATTTTGAAGAATTGTTACTAGGCGCTTATACAAATAGCCCGCAAAATTAAAATTGCTTTGATAGCTCGACATGTCTGAAAGATTTAACGAAATTCGTGAAAATGTGAATTCACGGACATTTTTTTTATTCAACCTCTGAACGCCAATAAAAATCTGAACTTTTTTTTTGCTTTAGTTACTCTAATAGCACATCTACATATACGTACTACGTTTCAACTTTCTAGCATAAGCCGTTTCTGAATAATTGTAATGCTGAAAATAAATTGAATCCTAAAAACAAGACGCATCAATACAGTTCAATTAGCTTTAATAAAATTTTATTATTTTGTAATGTCCCTGAATACGATCAGGTATGATCGTTGTTTGTGTAGGTATTTTGGTTGGCGAATTTGCCGAAGGAGAGATGGAGCTTGCTTGCCGTTGATATTGGATATGGTAAGAACCAGGAGGGATTTCTTGGTTTTCGGGGATTAATCGTGTATGCGTAATTGATGCCGCGTGAACGTGTTATCTTTGAGAAGAGCTCCCAGCTGATGCAGCGTACAGGCTAGTCTCAAAGATTTCCGTTTCTTTGTGGTGGTTTTACCTTTTCTGTGAGGTGCTAAGGAACCAGGAGGGATTATTTGTGTGTGCGTAATTGATGCCGCATGAACATATTATCTTTGAGAAGAGCCCCCAGCTGATGCAGCGTACAGGCTAGTCTCAAAGATTTCCGTTTTGATTTTGGTGATAGTTTACCTTTTCTGTGAGGTCCTACTCGCTGAATTCAGCACGATGCGTTTCGCAGTCCAGAGTTGGGTCCCCAAGAGTTGGTAATTAAAAGAGACCGACTGATAGGCAGACGGACCTTTTATAGGGCCGTGTAGCTTTAGTTACCGTTGCTTATTCCAGCAACACAGTCAACGCTGTCTAGGTTGCTTCACAGTCCGGCCCATAAAGGTAGACTGTGGTGAATAAAAATATGTTTGACATTCAAACAGTCCCTCTTCCCGAGACAAAAAATAACTGTTCACTCTTCTCTCGCAACTTTATCATTGGTGATGAAAATCGACGAACAGCCAAACGTCACTGATAAAAATTAAGAAGCTATGCGTCGTAACTAAAATTTTATTTGCTATCGACGTTGCACACGCCTACGTTGCCATTTCGACGTATATTCTACGAAATTGCTGTTGCTTCTGACAGATGGGTGTAGTTTTCCTTTTTTGCATATAGCGATGAAACTCTATAGAAAATGAATTGAAATACAAAGGCTTTTTCAATAATTTTGAACATGCTGTCTCTATCTTACACATGGACTTAAATTTCCGTACAAAATGTATTGATTTCTCACTCATTATCGATTGAGTCGAAGGAGGCCATCTGTGAGAATGCTAAGATAGTGAACATTTAGATGAATTAAGCAGCTTTAATAGCGAAAAACTGATCCAACTTTGATCCTATTATGATTTTGGATCATCCTCATTGTTGTTGTTTTCAATGTAAAACGAATGATTTTCATCTTGATCCAGCTGAAAAAAACACACCTAATGTCGAACTACGCTGATCAATTTGAAGTTGAAATAGGTCAATATTGATTTCTTTGCTGACTCAACCCCCACCCCGACAATCATGTCTAGCTACACCCAAGGGCGCCTTTAGGGTGAGGGCGGGGTAAGAAGGGGCAGTTGCCCTCCCCCAATTGACCATCGCTAAAAGTTGAGAAAAATTACATTTTGTGGACCAAATGTTGTTGCACCTCTTTTTGCCAAAATAATTGTTCACTTCTCTCATGCCTCGACTTTAGTTCTTAGTAATGACACTAAAATGAAACTCAAATCAAGCTATAGATATGGATAAATTAGCCCTTTTCCGGAATTGACCTTGGCCGCGCACTCAAGAAGAATCAGATCAAGCACGACAAGATACTGCAGACTGCAGTGTACTTCCAAATCGAACGACCAAGTGTGTGTTTTACGAGATTTTTGTTCCGATTTTCGAATTGCTAAGTGAATAGCTATTTTTGCAAGCAATTATGTTTCCGGCTCGTTTTTCTTGACATATTTATTTATAAAGATAAATATGTGGCCGCAGGGAATAAGTAGGTAAGTCTAAAAACGAAACTATTCAGGGCAGCAATTTTTTGCTATTTTTATTATTGAACTATTCCTGTAAATCCAGTTTTTGTGAAAAAATTTCATTTGTTGACATCTCAGTGATCAAATAACATAAAACAATAACTTCTTCACAGTGCGTGTAAGTGTGGGTCATTTAGACGGACTCCACTGTGTCCAGCTAAATGGCTCACAATATCCGTGCAATAAAATTTGTCAAAATGCACTTAGCATTCCAAGTTGACCGTTAGGTCACTTATTGTTTTAAAAATTAAAATTTGTCAAAATGCACTTAGCATTCGAAGTTGACCGTTAGGTCACCTATTGTTTTTGAATTTCAAACTTGTCGAGATGCACTTAGCATCGTTGGTAGGGAATAACCAATAGTTATTTCTTTTTGTATAAATAGTTAAGTTTTAGTAAATAAATTTTTAATAGTGAATTGGAAGTCGCGACGAAAGGTCGCAAGTGTTTTAATTTAAAACCGAACCATCTTGTGAAGGCGCATTACGCAACATATACCGTCGACAGCTACCCGCTCGACGGACCACGGACTAGTTTCAGCCCGCTGCCAGGTACGGACGCGCCCCAAAACTCGACATCA
Source organism: Beris morrisii (assembly GCA_951812415.1). Classification (NCBI taxonomy): domain Eukaryota; kingdom Metazoa; phylum Arthropoda; class Insecta; order Diptera; family Stratiomyidae; genus Beris; species Beris morrisii. The sequence goes on along the minus strand of OX638312.1, from coordinate 63,416,752 downwards.
GTTCTTATTAGAACTGATGAATATATATCAAAGAGTAAAAGGTAACCAGTTCTTTTAAGAACTGCTCAAATACGGCGCCGTCGTACAGCAGCTTATATTGCCCCGGACGCTGGCAGCACCTGGCGACGAGGCAAACTCAGCGTCGCATACGGCCGCTTATATTGCCCCCGGACGCTGACGGTACCGCTCCAGATACTGGATCGCTACCAACATCGCGTCCAGCTTTTCATATCGCCCCTGGACGCTGGCGGTACCTTGCGACGAGGCAAACTCACCTCCGCATACGGCCGCTTATATCGTCCTCGGACGCTGGCGGTACATACGAATGTAGGGAGCCAAACGCTGGATCCACTACAGTAAGTCTTGGGATATGACCACAGTACACTTATCCCATTTTACTATTTTTCGACTTACCAAGTTATTCCCTGTGACCACAGAAATATTCAGCTGAATCGCAAGCGACAAGCATCCATATATAGAGTTTTCTTGTTTACACTTTCAAGAATAACAAAAATTATTGTATTTTTTAATTTTGTTACCATCAAATATATTTTTTTTATCCTTGATGTAATTTTTTTAAAACATAGTTTTCCGTCTTATTTTTGAATTTTGATGTTATTGATCAATTCTCAGGTATTTTATAAACATGTTGCCCTGCCGCCCACTCTGGAAAAAGTTGTACGGACGACCTTGGCTACGTCGCTGCAGCCGAGTATCGCTTCTCAACTTTAACTGTGCTCCAGATTTAATAAAGTTACGTCCGAACTGTAGACAGAAATATATAATAATAAACTTACCTCGTCGAACAAATTGAATGCAGAAAGTCCAGCGGCGTTATATATTGCATCTTTGAGTAAAATGTCTTTAAGCTCTGAAGTTCTTGTTAAAATAGTCGCTTGAGCTTTACGAATATACTTCATAAGTTCGCATGTCATATCTTGTCGAAACTTGTTGAATAAAGTTAAAAAGAATGTTTCTGTACATGGCTGAAAAATATACAATTATATGATTGATATAAAAAACTTATAGAGATGAAATTAATAAAATAACATAAATGTAGGTATATTCCACCTACCGTCAGAAGTTACCTCATCAAATAGACAGAACATAAAGCTAATGGACGAATTAAAATTTATTTTAATTTATTTGATCATTCCTTTTTCTTTTTTTTCGCTCAGAGACATTTAAAAAAATGGAAACCGGCGAGTTATCGTGAAGAACGACATGACCACTTTTAGGCCTTTTGCTACAAATCAATTATTTAGGAGAAAAATCATGAAGATATGTATCTTTTGACAAATGGTAAGGGTGGAAATCGAGAAGGATGAGGAATGGGCGTTTTGGACGAAAAATTGTGGTTTCTGGATCTCTGAAACCGCTTACGGTAGGAGACTGAAACTTGGAACTTATGTAGAAATATGAGAGTAAACTTATTTGCAAAACAATAGGTTTGTTCTTTTTGCCAGGTTAAGTTAACACTTTAGTGTAGCCTACATTTTCAGTGTAATCACCTTACACTGAAAGTGTAGGGTGTATGTAGATCGCGCAAAAAGAACGGGTTAGTGTAGAAATGTGACAGCTAAAATTCCGTACTTTTTTATTTGCTTTATTCTTTCACTTCTATCAATGCAAATTTATTGCCATTCAATACGAGGGCGGATTGATAATGACGTGGAAAAATCAAGAAGGAGTGGGCAGGTAAGGAATTCGTTATTTTTTTTTACCTGGACCATCCTTAAATAGATTATCTGCAAAGTTTAAGCCTGATACCTCGTTTAGTTTTCGAGAAGCAGCCGTCTAAGCAAGTCGACTTACAAAAATTGTTGAAAATGGATAAAAGTGAATTTCGTGTGTTGATTAAACACAATTTTTTAAAAGGGAAAACAGCTAAAGTAGCCAAAGAAAAATTAGATAAGCATTATGGGGACTCTGCACCATCGATCCAAATGATTTACAAATGGTTTTCTGAATTCAAGTGTGGTCGTACGAGCACACAAACCATACCAAGTCCAGGTCGTCCAAATGAGGTCACCACGCCAGAAATGATCGATAAAATCCATGATATCGTGATAGAAGATCGTCGAGTAAAAGTGCGTGAGATAGTTAACGCAGTAAGCATCTCATTTGAACGTGTTTGGAATATTTTGAGAAACCATTTGGACATGAGTAAGCTATCCGCAATATGGCTGCCGCGTTTGCTCACAATCGACTAAAAACGCAATCGTGTGACAACTTCGCAGCACGGTTTGCAACTGTTTTAACGTAATACAAATGAATTTTTTCGTTGATTCGTAACTGTTGATGAAGCATGGATTCACCACTACACTCCAGAAACCAAACAACAGTCAAAACAATGGAAGGATGTCGGTTCAAGCGCACCGAAGAAAGCAAAACCGTTCTATCGGCTGGAAAGGTTATGGCGACAGTTTTTTGGGATTCCAATGGAATGATATTCACCGACTACTTGGAGAAAGGAAAAACAATGACGGGAGCATATTATTCTGAGTTATTGGTTCCATTGGATGTTGAAATCAAGGCAAAACGGCTTCATTTGGCGAAGAAAAAAGTGTTGTTTCATCACGACAACGCTCCGGCTCACACGTCCGTTGTTGCAACGGAAAAACTGTTTGAATTACGGTACGAATTGCTCCCTCACCCACCGTATTCTCCAGATTTGGCACCCTGCGACTTTTTATTATTTCCAGACTTGAAAAAATGGCTTGCTGGAAAGAGATTTACCACGAATACTGACGTTAAATCAAAACAAATCATATTATTTGGAAGGGATCAAAAAATTGGAAAAACGCTGGACTAAGTGTATCGAGCTAAAAGGAGACTACGTTGAAAAATAAAATAAATTTTTCCGGATAAAATTATGTTTTCTCAATTTTTCCACGTCATTATCAATCCGCCCTCGTAGTATTGCATGTATTCATTCAAAACAGTAGTTTCATAAATTCAAAAAGTCAATTTTATCTGCATACAGCCATCAATTTTGACAGAAGGTAAAGAAGAAGAACTTACACCTGCTCCCGACAGTGTACACTGAGTAGACTACACTCGACAAAAAGAACAATCACCTCTGACGTCAAAAGTTCCGACAAAAAGAACAGCATTAGGGTAGAAAGTGTAACTTAGTGTAGAAAGTCTATGCAACAAGAACAGACCTAATGGTTGATATAGGTTGAAGGGTGTGTGAATGGGGGGAAAACAATGCGTTCGAAACGCTTGAAAGCTGAGTTTGAAACATTCCTGATGTCTGAAAATTGAAACTTTGTGGTTGTCTTAAGAGATAGTAGAAGATTAGAGGTGGTGAGGTGTAGCGGTAAAATATTTTAAATTTTAATATCTACCGAACCAATTGTACCAGGAAGATAAAATTTGGTACCAGAATACTCGTATACAGGGTGTTTGGCACTCCGTGTTCCACCTTGTAAGGGGTTATTCCTTGATATAATTGAAGAAAAACATTGTTCTACAGGGTGGGTCAATTTTCAATATTAGTGGAGATACAGGGTGGTTAAGAAAAGTGTTTTTGACCGGTATCCTCACTCACTTAAAACGTTAAATCTTGAAAACGAATAATCACAAGGCAAAGTGTTATAACTCGTTTTTTATGCGATCAAATTACCTTTCATTTGATGTAACAGTCTAAATTGTAACTGCACCCAATATTGAAATATTTACTCGAAAACACAAATTTTTGCTACCTGAATCCTTAAAATTCATTGGTCAATGTAGTTTTTCTCAGAAAACCCCATTATAAAAATGTCATTTTAATTTTATTTTTTTATGAGCCGTATTATTACCTACAAAAGCTGCATACATATGTATGAGTTACGATTAACATTTTGAAAGTAATAGGTAAAAATACATATCGCATAAAAATTAAATATTTAAAAAATCAGTGCATGTGCATGTTGATCTACGCTACTTGCTTGAATTGAAAGAATTTAATAATGGTTTTTAATTCAAATATTTTTATTATAATAAATGTTCAAAATGGCCACCTTCATTTTGAATGCACGCTAAAGCTCGTTTGGCGAGTGTTCTCTTGGTATTCATATTCCTCAACTGCTACCTTACTTCTATTGCTGCCGCATCGATCCTGATATTTAGATCTTCCAATGTTTCTACTGGCGTTGCGTAGACAAGGTCCTTCATCCGTCCCCATACAAAGAAATCTATACTAGTAAGATCAGGAGATCTTGCAGGCCAGTGTATCGGTCCATTTCTACCGATCCAGCGATTGCTATCTGTCGGCCGTAATGAGCAGGAGCACCATCGTGTTGGTAAAACATGGAAGCCAATCGAACCAGTGGAATATCATCCAACAAGTCCTGTAGATCATTTGATAAAAACTGTAAGTAATTAGACCTATTTAGAGTACGCGGAAGCCTAATAGGTCCAAGTAAATCGTCACCAATCACACCTGCCCATAAATTGACGCTGAATCTGTGCTGAAATGATGCCGCTCTTCTTGTGTGTGGATTGCTCTCAACCCACGTATGTAGGTTGTGGAAGTTTGTGATACCGTCTCTGGTAAATTGGGACTCATCCGTCCACAGAATATTGTTGAAAAAATTGTCGTCATATATTTGTCGTTCAAGGAGCCAATTGCAAAACTCCATCCGTTTGGGGAAATCAATGGGTAGCAGCTCCTGTACTGGTGTGTGATGGTAGGCATGCAAGCGTTCTACTTTTAAAATGCTCCAAACTTTCCAAGCAGAGATGTTAAACTGCAATGCCAAGCGTCGGATACTGATCGATGGGTCATTTTGAACTGCTTGCAGTATTCTTTCATCAATCTGAACAGCGATTATCGGCGCAGGATTTGCATTTACTCTCCTTGTTCTAACGCTGCCAGTTTCCCTAATTCTCCTGTAAACGTTTTGAAATACTCTCCTGCTAGGTGTCCGTCGATGAGGATGTATCTGGTGGTAAAGCCTTCGCGCGGCTCGTGCATTTTGGTCACTCTCTCCATAAATTAACATCATGTCAGCATATTCTTCATTGGAGTACTCAGGCATTTTGAAATTATTTTTTAAATTCTACTGACACCTTCTTCTCTTAGCAACGTAACTAAAACTGATAAAAATATGAAGGTAGTTTTGCTACACCCTATTAAAAAAGGCATAGTACCGCATCCAGTAGTACCTACCAAGTCCAGGTAAAAGCATCAATTATGTTGAAACTCACTTACATTTCATTGTTTTCCTTCATACTTTAAATAGTAATAAGTGTGCAATAAAAATACTGTACTACTACCGACAAATTAAACAGGTTTTAAAACGTGGTCCACTTTATGGCACTGACTTTTAAATATTTAATTTTTATGCGATATGTATTTTTACCTGTTACTTCCAAAATGTTAATCGTAACTCATACATATGTATGCAGCTTTTGTAGGTAATAATACGGCTCATAAAAAAATAAAATTAAAATGACATTTTTATAATGGGGTTTTTTGAGAAAAACTACATTGATCACTGAATTTTAAGGGTTCACGTAGCAAAAGTTTGTGTTTTCGAGTAAATATCTCAAGATTGGATGCAGTTACAATTTAGAATGTTACATCAAATGAAAGGTAATTCGATTGCCTAAAAAACGAGTTATAATACTTTGCATTGTGATTATTCGTTTTCAAGATATAACGTTTTAAGTGAGTGAGGGTACCGGTCAAAAACACTTTTCTTAACCACCCTGTATCTCCACTAATATTGAAAATTTGCCCACCCTGTAGAACAATTTTTTTCTCCAAATATATCAAGGAATAACCCCTTACAAGGTGGAACACGGAGTGCCAAACACCCTGTATAATAGAATTCCAAGCCCACTGAATATAAAATTTTTGAGGTAAAAGGTGCAGCACGAAAGTTGGGGGATATCCAAATTTCAAAAAAATATAATTTTTATATCTCAAGAACCGTACAAAATATGATCTTAACAATTTCACAGGAGTTAGTGCCAGTAGACTTCTGGCAGAAAAACTTGTTGGGTGCGGGTGTAGGGGTGATGGTGGAAAGGATTTTTATTTCTCGAAAATAGCAAAGAATAGAAAGCTAAAAATTGAAGACTATATAGAGCCACTATAGAGACATCTTAAAAATAAAATTTTTGATATGGGTAGCAAGGTACGGGGTGGTTTTTTAAGGGTTAAGATATAAAGTTGAAACTTAGTACGTATATGAAGATGTCCTACTAGAGTAAATTTTCATTGGCTTTTAGAGGTTGAGTAAAAAAAATTTCTGTGAAAAAGGTTTTTCTACATTCTCACAAATTTCTTTAAATCCTTTAGACATGTCGACTTGTCAAATTAATTTTACTTCTGCGAGCTCTTTATACAGGGTGTAACTAGTACTGAGGTTCAAACGAAAATGGGAGATAGAGGAACTTGTCCTGAGTAGAAAATCGTTCTACACATACTCCCGTTTTTGCACCGTTAAGGAGATAGCGCGATTTTAAGGATGAAGGATTTTCATCGTACCTGTGATCACTGTTTGATCTCTAACTTCTGCTGTACTTAGTGTAACGTAATAATTCTGGGCTCGTTGGAAAGGACACAAATTCTTCTTTCTAATTGCTATCAACTGTGTCAATCAGTGTTATACTTTTTGAGAAAAATTCATTTAAATGACACAAAAATAATAAAAATTAAAAAAAAATACAAAAAAGTCCTGTTTTCTCCAAGAAGGAGCTGATTGACCACCAAATTTTATTACTTTTTCGGAAAGCCCATAAAATTTTACTATAGGTTTGATAACAGAATTTCTTCATATTTGCAACAACAAGTGAGTTCCCTGCACATGTTGGAAATACTGCTAAACATAGAATTTACCGCAAAACAGATGCAGTAATGAGTAACCATGTTAACAACACACGTATTGCTCTGATGTACGGAAATAATGTTACAGGTAAGTAAAAATATGACAACTAATTAGATAGCGTCCATTTAAGTAAATTAACTAACATCCATTTAAGTTAATTAAGTAATATCCATTTAAGTAGGGCGTGGAGTTTACCTGCTCCCTTAAGGAACAGGAATGACTTCGTCCTACGTAGATTTTTCTGCGATAAAAGCATCGGGAGGAAGCAGCAGCAAACTGAATGTCATAGACATCATTACGAGCAACATGGCAAGCAATAGGAGGTCTTTTACAAAGGAAGAAATGGCAGACATGCACTTCGTGTATGGGTTGTGCGACGGGAATGCTAGGCGAGCCGAAAGAGTTTACCGGGAACGGGATCCGGACAGATCTCGGTACCCCCATTATCGGATGTTCATCAGCATTCATCGGAACCTTCGTGAACGAGGTACACTGCAGCCGTGGCGGGAGACACAACATCCAGGAGAGGCGACACTCGGTACCTGTGGCCACGGAGGAGCGCATCGCGGCTAGGGACCCCACGGTAAGCACCCGGCGCATCGGCCATCGATTAGGCATCAACCACATGCATTTATTTCGTCCTCACTATTATTAATCATTCTCCTTCGGCGAATGACGGGTGTCAAACCAGATTTACTTGAAGGGAACGTGCTTGATAACTGTTAGCCCCGCTCCTTTACAATTCAACCTATGAAGAAATTCTGTTATCAAACGTATAGTGAAATTTTATGGGCTTTCCGAAAATGTAATAAAATTTGGTGGTTAATCAGGTTCTTCTTGGAGAAAACAGGACTTTTTTGTATATTTTTTTAATTTTTTATTATTTTTGTGTCATTTAAATGAATTTTTCTCAAAAAGTATAACACTGATTGACACAGTTGATAGCAATTAGAAAGAAGAATTTGTGTCCTTTCCAACGAGCCCAGAATTATTACGTTACGCTAAGTACAGCAGAAGTTAGAGATCAAACAGTGATCACAGGTACGATGAAAATCCTTCGTCCTTAAAATCGCGCTATCTCCTTAACGGTGCAAAAACGGGAGTATGTGTAGAACGATTTTCTACTCAGGACAAGTTCCTCTATCTCCCATTTTCGTTTGAACCTCAGGATGTGTACATTCCGATATATTTCTAATGAGATATCGAACTCACTTTCACTTATAAAGGCTTTAAATAAAATCGGGGAAATTTAAGCATTTTTTGATATCAAACCACCTGGGGGTGTAAGGTATTGTTCAAGTTTTCACGAATTCCAAAAAAATCTTTCATGTTTAAAAAAAATCTACATATTAGTCTACACCGCACCTCAACATTGAACGCGTTCCGGACTTCTACCTTAACAGAAGAATGTAAAATTGTAAATTGACGCGGTGTGAAAATACCATTATATTATAAGAGAGAGTAGCTGTTACTGCTACTCTTATTCCTTTTCCCAAAAGGAAGAGGCAGTGTGACAGATAAACCCGCCGACAAATATACAAAATCCCAGCGGGATCATATACCGCGAGGTACATGCACCGACCGTGAATTAAACCATATCAAAAATTCTTCCATACGGAATAATTCATGGATGATAAATGTTTATTGCTAAATGTATAGTTAAGCGAATCAACCAGAAAGGCAAGTCAGTCGGCAGTAATCAGTCTGTGACAAAGGTAGTGGGGTTGTACCTCCTCTTTTAACAACATTGAGAACTGAGCTAGACCGATTCAACTTGTAGTTGGCTTGTGGGGTTGTACCTCCATCAATTTGCAGAGCTGAAACGGACTAAGTAGTGAGCCTAAACGGTTCTCGGTCTGAAGAAGGTAGTGGGGTTGCACCTCTTCTTTTAAGGCCCGAGACCTATTAGGTCTAGTCTGTAGCAAAGTCAAGACGAGACGAAGCAGCGAGACGCCAGACGAAGTAACGAAGCTCAGCCAAGACGAAGCAGCCAAGCGCAAGACAGAGAACGGAGAAGTAACGTAGCCCGAGAGGTAGCAAGCAGCGAAAGCTGCGAGACGCCAGACGAAGTAACGAAGCCGAGACGAAGTAGCGCAGCCAAGCGTAAGACCTTCTGTCCCGTTACAATGGCACATGGGACGGGTCATTAATACCATTGAAGGAGACGATAAACTAGTACGCATAGCTGACGTCCGAACTGCAACTGGTGTTTACCGCAGACCGATACATCGTCGTATTGTTCGGCTATACAAGAACAACTGCAGCATCAATTTGACCAAATTCAAGAGCAAAACAAGCTTCTCAACAACAGCGAGCAAAGTATCCGGAAGAGAAAAGCCCTATTGGAGATTATAGGAAGCATTGCTAGCTCTCTGTTTGGACTTCTGGATCAAGACTATGCAAAGGAGCTGAGCCAAAAAAATTAAGATATTTCAAAACAACGAAGCACGCCTACAAAGCTTGAATCCACAACAAATATTTTGAAAAAGAGCGAGTAAATATAAAGGAACAGTTCAAACACATGGATAGAAAGATAGATTCACTAAGTAATCAACTGCATTTACAGCAGCTACAGCAACTAACAACATCCATGGCAATCCACCTCTCATTAATCATGCAGAATTACAAAAACATCCAAACCGCGCTGTTGGATGTTCTCTTCAACATCCATCATGGGATTATCAGTCCCCTGCTCATTACACCTGAGCAATTGGAAGCAGGAATGCATATGATTCGACCTCATCTACCATTGACTCGGCGACTACGAAGACCATCTGAATATACACCTGAATTCATCATCGCAGAAATAAGAATACCTCTACTCACCAATGAGCGTTACGATACATTTCGAATAACTCCAGTCCCAATGGTTATTAATAATACGAACGCACACACCATCATTTCAACAGACATGTTGATTATTGATCCGCACAGAGACCAATACTTGCCAATCACAATAGACGAAATCACAATTGCTGAAATCAGCAAATGTACCCAGCTCTTCGAAAACGAGTATTTTTATAACCAAACTCACCCTATTTTTCACAAAGGATGTGACCAAAGCCGCTGTGAAATTTATTTATTGAACAAATGTGATATTGCCAAGGGTGTCTGCAATTTATCATTACAGATGAGCTTCGTAAATGGACACCTCTTCACAGCCGTAATGACTGGATCTATTCTGTCAACAAATCAAGCACCATCAACACCATGTGTAACGACAAGCTGACCCAAATCACCTTAGTCAATTCTGGCGTCCTGAGCATCGATAGTATTTGCATCATCAAAGATGAACACCTAAAAATATCATCCCGCAACATGGTGTCCACGCGTGTTAACAATTCATATACGCCAACTATTGGGCATGATCTCAACTTCACTGCTAACCCTTTTAGATAACTATCAAGCAAACAAGAAGAATACTATCCCAGGAACGAGGAAATCGCCTATCTTCAGGAGCAGTTAAGAAGCTAAAATTCAACGAAAGCGCAAGTCTAGAGGACACGACACAAGAAGTTCATCAGTTTTCCATTGCATACTCAAGTCTTTTTCTGGTATTGGCATTATCAGGATATATTCTATGGACAAGATGTACATCAAAGACGCCTGCTCCAGTACCTGAACCCAGAAATAGGACGCCCCGAACCAGGATTTCAACTTTCAAGGCAGCATATGTTGGAACGTGTTTCAAGGCGGGGGAGAATGTTCAATCTTCGGACGTCATTTAATTTTACTATCATCTTATTACACACACCGCATTTCTTCCCACGACCATAATAATATTTGCACATTAAATGTTTTCCCACAATTACCTCAAGTCCAAATATCATGTGTCCAAAGCATATCTTTCCATAATTACGATATTTTTCCATACATTCCCAGGCATCCAAATATCCAATATCCCAAGCACATCATATCACGTGGCTAGCCTGTACTATATGCAGCCACTATCATCAATATATACTTTTTTTCTAAATTATAAATTATATATTCCCATAGACGTAAGCATTATTTTTCTATACAGGGTGTTTGGCACTTTGTAAGGGGTTATTCCTTGATATATTTGAAGAAAAAAATTGTTCTACAAGGTAGGTCAATTTTCAATAACAGTGGAGATACAGGGTGGTTAAGAAAAGTGTTTTTTAAATCAATGTAGTTTTTCTCAGAAAACCCCATTATAAAAATGTCATTTTAATTTTATAATTTTATGAACCATATTATTACCTACAAAAGCTGCATACATATGTATGAGTTACGATTAACATTTTGGAAGTAATAGGTGAAAATACATATCGCATAAAAATTAAATATTTAAAAAGTCAGAGCATGTGCATGTTGATCTACACTACTTGCTTGAACATAAAGAATTTAATAATGGTTTTTATGTTTTATTTAACATTTTTTTATTATAATAAATGTTCAAAATGGCCACCTTCATTTTGAATGTACGCTAAAGCTCGTTTGGCGAGTGTTCTCTTGGTATTCATATTCCTCAACTGCTGCCTTACTTCTATTGCTGCCGCATCGATCCTGTTATTTATGTTACTACTGCCGTTGCGTAGACAAGGTCCTTCAACCGTCCCCAATTATCTGTGTTTTCGAGTAAATATCTCAAGATTGGGTGCAGTTACAATTTAGACTGTTACATCAAATGAAAGGTAATTCGATTCCCTAAAAAACGAGTTATAACACTTTGCCTTGTGATTATTCATTTTCAAGATATAACGTTTTAAGTGAGTGAGGGTACCGGTCAAAAACACTTTTCTTAACCACCCTGTATCTCGACTGATATTGCAAATTAACCCACCCTCTAGAACAATTTTTTTCTCCAAATATATCAAGGAATACCCCCTTACAAGGTGGCGGACGGAGTGCCAAGCACCCTGTATATGACGAATTTTTCTATCTTCTCCTCACTGTCTTACATGTGGTGCTAAATGTCCGTTAAATTTACAAATAAGTTCATGGCTTTGGTTATGAAATAACACGTTCTACATTTGCGTATGAATGTAGAAAGGTCAAGATATTAATTAATTAATTAATTAACATAATGTTACAAAAGCATTCTGATCCCCTATCTGGACACAGGAAATATCTTGCCAAAACACTTCTATATCTTCTTCTACATTAGAATTATTGTTTGCAAATAATTATTTAACAATCTAAATTCATCATCGAGTTTTTGTAATTTATAGTGTTCAGACTTCACTGAACATGGCCATACTAGCCACTATTGAGCACGTCGGCTGTAAAACACGGGCGGCTGATTTTTTACGACACCGTCTGTAGAGGCTCGGAAAAGGGCACAATAAAAGCTCCACGGCCCTATATAAGCCATGACGGAGCACGCTCGCGCCAGCTAACATTTAAATCTTACTTTAAAACACACGCCGCTTCGACGTTACAAGGGTAAGTAGTGCTCTTCTTCTTTCGAAGATTCAACGAAAGAACTTACACGAAAAAAACAGATCCCTTCGAAAATACAAGGTCTACTTCAGGCTATTCCTTGAAAGCGGATTCTGCTCCCAAGAAATGATTTGAAGACAGGCAGCAGTACAATCGGTCCCGAAAATCAAAAATACGGAATAAAACTACAAAACCTACATAAAACGTAAAAATTGAACAGTCAATAAAGAAAGGAATCAAAATCACAACTCGCAAATCGGCATTCTTTTTTCTTACCTTTCCCAATTATTTCAGGGAAAGAAAGGTTCGGACGTGAGAGTCCGAACATATAGTCTTCAACAATAATGTCCTTTCAATGAATAGTTCTAACTAAAATGCTTTTCTTGTTGATTTTGGTATCAATATACAGTGGATTCCGTTGATAATTGACACAATATAACAGGAAATCGGCCAACAATGGGTTTACATAAGTTTCAACTTTCAGCCTCTAAGCATAAACGGTTCCTAAGATCTAGAAACCACAATTTTACATCTAAAACGCTCCCCTCTCCTCCCCCTCTCACACCCACCACTCCAAAACCTACCACTCGTAGTGGTTCACCCATTCTACCTACCATCAAAATTTCAACTTAATATCTTAAGGGGTTTGTGAGCTACGCACCTTCAACCGGTTTTGCGTACGGCGGACGGCGTCTACGGCGGACAGACGGACATTTTTTTTGCTTTTTTGGAGTTTAGTAGTCTTTAAACGTGAAAATACAAGATTTCAGGATAGCAAATTTTTTGAAAATTTCAGGTCGATCACAATACTTTATTATTAAAATATACTGCAGTCAAGCTGCAAGCCAATCGTATAATACTCTAGATGAATACTGAACTCCGATTTATATTGTAGTTGGGGATAAAGTAGAATTACGTGTGTATGTCCTTTATTAAGGACTCCCATTTGATTGCTACTGAAACCTAAAACACAATATTCAGTGTTTAATTTTATATCTGTAACTGGGTGAACCACCGAAAAAAATTTTCTTTTTTGTAGGACTTTCACATATTTATCCCTTTCCTTTGAACTATTCAAAAATATGTGTACAAAATTTCAAATTCGTAGCTTGAAGCGTTCAAAAGTTATCGGAAAATATTGTTGAACACGCGTTTTAAGGACATTTTGTATGCAGCTGCCAGAAGGAGTAAAAGGATTTCGCTGAATAGTAAACTCGAACTTCGTTTTCACTAATTTGTTCAAAATTCCGAATTCGTAGCTAAAAGATTACTTGAGTTGAGTTTCGTAAATTAAGTGAAGACATTTTGACAGGATATTTGTATGGCAGCTACACGAAGGACTAATAGGATTTTCTTCATAATCATACATTTATTGGAAACTATTGGAAAAATAACACATACAAAATTTCAAAGACGTAGCTTAAACCCTTCTGAAGTTATCGACCAATATTCTTGAACACGTGTTTTAAGGACATTTTGTATGGCAGCTACCCTAAGGAGTAGGACGATTATGCCCGATAACGAACTTAGCCTTACAAATTCAACCAAACATCCAGATTCAAAATTTCAAGATCCTAGGTGAAGGCGTTCTTGAGTTATCGTGTTCACGGACAGGAGAACGGACGGACGGACGTCAAGCGGATTTGAGGTTTTTGGCCACAAATAAACAAAAAATAATGTATAACTCTTTTTCGTCCGAGGCTTGGTTCTATGCGTTACAAACTTTTGGGCTGGATTAAACTTATAATACACTATATGATTTAAGTGCATTAAATTTTACTGGAAAAGGGTTTTAGAATTTTGTTATAAAGTAAGTACAATAGAAAATACCTCTTTCTAGTAAGTAAGTAAGGAGATTCCATTCTGTGGGATACCATTAAGCACAGCCAGAATGAACATCCGAATGTGGCAAAAATCGCAAAGTGCCATTCACTGGGACTTGGCACCGGGCAACAGACACTCAAAGCTTTTTATGCCAAAGCATTCGGAAAAAAGAACATCTGATTATCTAAAATTAAGCAGATATCAGACCCGAACCATAGCTCTGACTGGACATTATCGCACGAGGAAGCATCCCAATAGGATTGGTCTCTATGAGACCAAAATTTGCAGAATATGCAATGACGAAGACGAAACACCAGAGCATATCCTCTGTGAATGCGAGGGTTTAGCTCACAAAAGACTTCGTCACTTCGGTCAGGGTTTCATGGACCCATCGGAATTTCTGACCATTCCTCTTTGCAAAATACCAAGCTTCATTGAAAGCGCAGGGATTGAAGAGGAATCATAGTCAATCCGGGGGACGTCACAATAAGCCCAACTGTGGCTGCAGTGACAGAGGTTAACCATACCAACGCCTATTTCTAATCTATCTGTCTAACAGGCGCATAGCGTGAATCTTCGTAGTGCTAGCGCAACGATACGATCGCTAAATTTCGCGGAATTTTTTGATTACTTCCAGGAATTTAGCAATCGAAATTTTATTTCTGAATAAAAATTACGTGTTTATGGTTTTAGAATTCATAGAATTTGATGATCGTGTTATTGCGCTAGCCCTACGAAGTTTCACGATACGCGCCTGCTATCTAAGTAAGGAGATAAGCATAAAAGTAAGTAGATGTACTTACTTTTAGCTAGAGTTGGCGATTCAGCTCCGAATTTGAGACTGGAAGAATCAGCAGGAGTAAAATAATTCCTATAATTTGACTTAGGAAGCAATTTTCACAACGAAGTTTTGCTTGCTGGGTTGTTATTACCAAACATGTTTTGCTGGATCTCTTCATGAATGCACAATTTTTTTTCTATTGCAGCTAATTTCGTAGTAAAATATTGCCAAATCTGTCGAACATCGAATCTTTTTACTGTTGGAATTTGTTTGATGAACTAACGTTAACTAATCGATTATGTCGATTAATCAACATCACTCATATCGATTGAGAAGATTGATTTTTTTAGAAAAAATTATCGATTAATCGAATCGAAATCGAACAACCCTACTTTCCTCATTTCCAATGTTGTTTCGATTTTCTCCATACTCTTCTGTGGTTTACTGCTTCGTAGCCATTCCGGTCCATTCCACCATAGCAAATAGTCTTCCAAGACAGCTGGACTGATTCCCCTCGATGCGCGGTCAGCTGGATTGTCTTTCGTCCGAACATCATACAGCAAAACCTGTCTAAAACGGACCCTGTATAAAACGGAAACCTGCCATAACGGAAAAAAAAACTGGGAACGGAGCATTTTCCAATGCAAAACACCCTGTATAAACCGGAAACCTGTCTAACGCGGAAACGGAACGTGATTCGCGGAACGAAATTTTCGCACAAAACGGAAAACAGTTGAAATGTGAAATGAGTGGATATGAGTGTGACTGACTCCAAGTGAAAGACGGAAAAATGCTTTTAATTTATTATGGAATTAAAGAGTGTTACAATAACTCGTCAAATAATGTTTGATATCTGTTTTGAAATATTGGTAGTTCAGACTTTGGCAAATTGTTGGTAAGGTGCAAAAAGCAAAACCAAATTTCCAATGGACTTGCGACCGAAACTCTGTTTCTGATGAGGTTTATTTCCATCTCAGTGGCTACGTCAACAAGCAGAATTGCAGAATATGGGCTGATGAAAATCCAAGGGCACTCTTTGAAAAGCAAATGCATCCAGAAAATCTCATTGTGCGGTGTGCATTTTGCGCTGGTGGAGTGTTTGGTCCGTTTTAATTCGAAAATGCAGCTGGCAACTCTGTCAGAGTAAACGGGGAACGGTACCGTGCCATGATCACCGGCTTCTTGTGGCCAATATTGTATGATTATGACATCGACGACATGTGGTTCCAGCAAGATGGTGCGACGTGCCACACAGCCAATGCTACACTGGAATTATTGCAGCAGAAGTTCGCCGGGCGAATAATCTCCAGAAACAGCGAGATCAATTGGCCACCGAGATCGTGCGATTTGACTCCGTTGCACTTCTTTCTTTGGGGTTACCTCAACAGCAAGGTTTTCCCCAATAAACCCAACACCATTCAACAACTGAAGGGCGAGATAACAATTGGTCGAATTAAGGAGCATATTGGTCTAATTAAGGAGCAAATATTCCGTGATGTCATCAAAAATTTGGACAAACGGGTCGAGGTGTGCCGTAGGAGCCGTGGCGAGCATTTGAGTTATATTCTTTTCCATACTTAATTGCCTTGGACCAAATAATATTTTTTAATAAAATTTTCATTAACTCCATCATTCACTTGATTTATCTTCGGAACGCGTTATTTGAACTGTATATATTTTTAATTTTTGTTTGTTCATTATTTTTAAACTACCTCAAAATATATAAAAAACATATTGTATATGTACTGTATTTTCAAATCAAGAATTTTGCTGAACAAAACTGTATAAAACGGAAACCGGCTAAAACGGAACGAAAAGTTGGGTACCATAGCATTCCGTTTTAGACAGGTTTTACTGTACCACTTTGGTGCTTCGATGATAGACTGAATTTCTGCCACCTGATTTGCAACAAACGTCTTCCACTTATTTGGTTCATTACGAATCCATGCTAAAACTACTGTCGAATCAGTATATGCAAACATCTCCGCATTGATATAGATGGACATTAGTGTAAGATTTGGAGATCAAATGCGGTTCCATATGATCGGTGTTTGTCAATAGCGCGTTTAATATTATGTATAGAAGAACTGCTACTAGGGTCCAGGATACAGGAAAGTTGGATCATTGGGTCGAGGTTGGGATCTAGAGTGATTCGGGAAAATGTACATTCTAGGTGGATGTGTTTGACGTTTAGGGTTGAATTACAGTAAGAGTATAAGTCAGGGTCTTTTTTGTCAAAATAGTGCTGACAGCTGAATTTAGTCTTCCCTAGTCTGACTCTTAGCATTCTGATGCAGTCATCTCTACTTAGATCGGGATGGTATGCAGGCCTTGTAATGGAAGGATTGTGTAGCTGATTGTGTAGTGTTACTGAGTTTGTTTACGTTGTAACTCTTACTCAACGCTGGCCACCAGGCAAGCGATCCGTAGGTAAGAATTGGACGTATTACGGCTTAGTACAACCACAGAACCATTCTTGGTTTAAGTCCCAACTTTTTGCCGAAGGTTCGTTTGCAGGCGTAAAAGGCGATACGTGCTTTCTCCGCCCGTTGTTCTATATTCAACTTCCAGCTGAGCTTCGTATCGAGCACAACTCCAAGATACTTCGCACTGGATGATAAAGGTAGTTGATGGCCGTTTAGGCGAGGGAGGTTAAAGTCAGGTATTTTGGTTTTAGTGGTGAAGAGCATCAGTTCCGTTTTGTCCGGGTTTACACACAGGCCGCAGCTAGCAGGCCACGTGTTTACCTTACCCAGCGCACCTTCCATGATTTCACTAATCACTGAAGGAAACATCCCTGATACCAGTATAACCACGTCATCCGCATACGCCACCACCCTAACCCCTTCCCTCTCCAGTTTTGCTAAGATCTTGTTCATGACCATTAGCCAGAGTAGGGGCGAGATAACACCACCCTGGGATGTTCCTCTGCACACAAATTTTTTCAAATTGCTGTTCCCTAAGCTCGAGTGGATAATTCTTGTACTCAACATGGATACTATCCAGTCGCTGAGACATTCCTCGACACCGAACTCGGTGAGAGATTCTTGAATGGCCTCAGTATGAACGTTATTAAACGCACCTTCAATGTCTAGGAAGGCAGCTAGGGTATACTGTTTGTAATGCATTGTGTATTCAATTGTTCGCACAACCTCATGCAGAGCAGTCTCTGTGGATCTTCCCTTGAGGTATGCATGCTGGGATTTCGAGAACGGAGATCTGTCCAGGATCTGTCGCAAATGGATGTCTAAAATGCGCTCTAGTGTTTTCAGTACAAAAGAGGTCAAACTAATGGGTCTGAAATCTTTCGCGAGTTCATGACTACGCTTGCCCACCTTCGGTATGAACACCACTTTAACTTGTCTCCAAGTCTGGGCACATAATTTAGGGAAATGCAACTTCTAAAAATCGTCACCAGCCAGGGGGCAACTGTCTTGTAGCTTCTGCAGCATAATTGGTATTATACCTGCGGAAAAAAACTACTATCCACGGCAGCTGCACGAATGGCACTACATATTATAAAACTGGAAATCTACACACAGACTTTGGACAAAATACGAAATTCACTACTTAACTTTAACCACATAAAAGAACTAAATAGCACACTAAGAACAACAAACATTAAACTAAACGAAACACAGAACCAGTTGCAAACTTTGTTAAAAATATTCGCTCTGTTCAGAAGCCAGCACGGACAGTGCTGAAACCGGGAGCTCGGCCCCTCTCAGTCTTTCGACGCATTCAGATGAGTAATTATCACTGAGGTTTAAATCTTAGTGTACATAATTCGGTTGTTATTATATATATAATATTTTCATTATCATTCTGTGCTGCCTTTTATTTCGGTCTAACGCCTTTTATCTGAGTTTTTCGACAAACTCTACTACCAGGACAAACTAGACATAAAAAGGGACTAATGATGGTTTTGGCACATTAATCAAACAAATTACCGGTAATATGGATGCGAACGATGCTGAATGATTGAATCAAAAAATAAACATACTGCAGTCACGATCGGCTGTAAGCCAATCGTATAATACTCTAGATGAATACTGAACTCCGATTTATATTGCAGTTGGGGATAAAGTAGAATTACGTGTGTGCATGTTGTATGTCCTTTATTAAGGACTGCCATTAGATTGCTACTCAAAACTAAAAGACAATATTCAGTGTTTAATTTCATATCTTGAACTGGGTAAGTCATCGAAAAAAAATGTCCTTTTTGAAGGACTTTCACATGGGAGGTGCAGGAAGGACTCACTCGATTTCTTTCATATTTATCCTTTTCCTTGGAACCATTTAAAAATGAACGTGTACAAAATTTCAAATTCGTAGCTTGAAGCATTCAAAAGATATCGAAAAATATTGTTGAACACGTGTCGTAAGGACTTTTTGTATGGCAGCTACCAGAAGGAGTAAAAGGATTTCGCTGATTAGTAAACTCGAACTTCGTTTTTACTCAAAACTAATTTGTACAAAATTTCCAATTCGTAGCTAAAAGATTACTTGAGTTATAGTGAGTTTCGTAAATTAAGTGAATACATTTTGACAGGATATTTGTATGGCAGCTACACGAAGGACTAACAGGATTTTCTTCATAATCATATATTTAGCTCTAACTATTGGAAAAATAACACATACAAAATTTCAAAGTCGTGGCTTAAACCCTTCTGACGTTATCCACCTATATTCTTGAACATGTGTTTTAAGGACATTTTGTATGGCAGCTTCCCGAAGGAGTAAGACGATGTTGCCCGTTAACGAACTTAGCCTTACAAATTCAACCAAACATCCAAATTCAAAATTTCAAGATCCTAGGTGAAGGCGTTCTTGAGTTATCGTGTTCACGGACAGACGGACGGACGGACGGACGGACGGACGGACGGACGGACGGACGGACGGACGGACGGACGTCAGGCGGATTTGAGGTTTTTGGCCACAAATAAACAAAAAATAATATATAACTTTTTTTCGTCCGAGGCTTGGTTCTATGCGTTACAAACTTTTGGGCTGGATTAAACTTATAATACTCTATATGATTTCATCTAGAGTATAAAAATAATAAGGTTAAACCAGTCCGGCATAGAAACTGAAATTAATAAACAGGAATCAACAATAAGAGGATTCAAAGATTCGAAAACATAACAGACCATATAAATTTACAACAAGAGATTATAGGAAGTTATTTAAAACACATCCAAGATTTCATTAGAAACCATATTAGACAAAAAGACTACCACCTTCAATATCTTAACGAAATTAATTACAACATTGACATTTTGAATAATCATTTAACAAATATCGCGAAGGCAATCATGCTGGCCAAACTTAACGTTATTTCCAAACAAATCTTGAATTCAGATGAACTAGTACCCATTCACAGGATATTCGAGAGTCAATCAATCAAAATAAAATCAGACGAGCACGTTTACGAATTACTCAGTCTCCAAGCTTACTACAATAACACAAACATCATTTTCAACATCCAAATTCCCATATTACTTAACAAAACATAGTCCCTTTTTCATGTAATACCAATTCCCATAAAAAAAAATCTGCCAACAGTCTGGGCGCAACTTCATTATTTTTTCGGTAGAAGTTCGGAATGAGTTCAATTCTGAGACGCGGTGTAGGTTACTATGTGGCTGAAAACTTTCTAAGTCGTAGTATAATATCAGTTGTTACGTGATTAGGGGGTTTTTCGTAATTTGGTTTTGGACCATTACATGAAAACGGAAATGAATTTGTAGGCGATTATATTAAAAGTCTGTGGCAGTGAAAACCAATCTGATATCTTATCAATCGTAAGAAATATGTCGAAAGCCTTACATCCTCTTGGAGTTGAATATCTAAAAATACTGAAATCAACTTTCGACGATTATATAGGAAGCCTCAGGAAGTTAAACTGAATTCGATATCATATCAGAACTAAGAAATATATAGAAATTTGTGAAACCATATGCAACCCTCTTGCACACTCTTTGGGGTTGAATATCCAAAAACGAGCTTTAGCGTGCATTCAAAATGAAGGTGGCCATTTTGAACATTTATTATAATAAAAATATTTGCAATAAAAACCATTATTAAATTCTTTCAATTCAAGCAAGTAGCGTAGATCAACATGCACATGCACTGATTTTTTAAATATTTAATTTTTATGCGATATGTATTTTTACCTGTTACTTCCAAAATGTTAATCGTAACTCATACATATGTATGCAGCTTTTGTAGGTAATAATACGGCTCATAAAAAAATAAAATTAAAATGACATTTTTATAATGGGGTTTTTTGAGAAAAACTACATTGATCACTGAATTTTAAGGGTTCACGTAGCAAAAGTTTGTGTTTTCGAGTAAATATCTCAAGATTGGATGCAGTTACAATTTAGAATGTTACATCAAATGAAAGGTAATTCGATTGCCTAAAAAACGAGTTATAATACTTTGCATTGTGATTATTCGTTTTCAAGATATAACGTTTTAAGTGAGTGAGGGTACCGGTCAAAAACACTTTTCTTAACCACCCTGTATCTCCACTAATATTGAAAATTTGCCCACCCTGTAGAACAACTTTTTTCTCCAAATATATCAAGGAATAACCCCTTACAAGGTGGAACACGGAGTGCCAAACACCCTGTATAATAGAATTCCAAGCCCACTGAATATAAAATTTTTGAGGTAAAAGGTGCAGCACGAAAGTTGGGGGATATCCAAATTTCAAAAAAATATAATTTTTATATCTCAAGAACCGTACAAAATATGATCTTAACAATTTCACAGGAGTTAGTGCCAGTAGACTTCTGGCAGAAAAACTTGTTGGGTGCGGGTGTAGGGGTGATGGTGGAAAGGATTTTTATTTCTCGAAAATAGCAAAGAATAGAAAGCTAAAAATTGAAGACTATATAGAGCCACTATAGAGACATCTTAAAAATAAAATTTTTGATATGGGTAGCAAGGTACGGGGGTGGTTTTTTATATCTCAGAAAAGGGTTAAGATATAAAGTTGAAACTTAGTACGTATATGAAGATGTCCTACTAGAGTAAATTTTCATTGGCTTTTAGAGGTTGAGTAAAAAAAATTTCTGTGGAAAAGGTTTTTCTACATTCTCACAAATTTCTTTAAATCCTTTAGACATGTCGACTTGTCAAATTAATTTTACTTCTGCGAGCTCTTTATACAGGGTGTAACTAGTACTGAGGTTCAAACGAAAATGGGAGATAGAGGAACTTGTCCTGAGTAGAAAATCGTTCTACACATACTCCCGTTTTTGCACCGTTAAGGAGATAGCGCGATTTTAAGGATGAAGGATTTTCATCGTACCTGTGATCACTGTTTGATCTCTAACTTCTGCTGTACTTAGTGTAACGTAATAATTCTGGGCTCGTTGGAAAGGACACAAATTCTTCTTTCTAATTGCTATCAACTGTGTCAATCAGTGTTATACTTTTTGAGAAAAATTCATTTAAATGACACAAAAATAATAAAAATTAAAAAAAAATACAAAAAAGTCCTGTTTTCTCCAAGAAGGAGCTGATTGACCACCAAATTTTATTACATTTTCGGAAAGCCCATAAAATTTTACTATAGGTTTGATAACAGAATTTCTTCATATTTGCAACAACAAGTGAGTTCCCTGCACATGTTGGAAATACTGCTAAACATAGAATTTACCGCAAAACAGATGCAGTAATGAGTAACCATGTTAACAACACACGTATTGCTCTGATGTACGGAAATAATGTTACAGGTAAGTAAAAATATGACAACTAATTAGATAGCGTCCATTTAAGTAAATTAACTAACATCCATTTAAGTTAATTAAGTAATATCCATTTAAGTAGGGCGTGGAGTTTACCTGCTCCCTTAAGGAACAGGAATGACTTCGTCCTACGTAGATTTTTCTGCGATAAAAGCATCGGGAGGAAGCAGCAGCAAACAGAATGTCATAGACATCATTACGAGCAACATGGCAAGCAATAGGAGGTCTTTTACAAAGGAAGAAATGGCAGACATGCACTTCGTGTATGGGTTGTGCGACGGGAATGCTAGGCGAGCCGAAAGAGTTTACCGGGAACGGGATCCGGACAGATCTCGGTACCCCCATTATCGGATGTTCATCAGCATTCATCGGAACCTTCGTGAACGAGGTACACTGCAGCCGTGGCGGGAGACACAACATCCAGGAGAGGCGACACTCGGTACCTGTGGCCACGGAGGAGCGCATCGCGGCTAGGGACCCCACGGTAAGCACCCGGCGCATCGGCCATCGATTAGGCATCAACCACATGCATTTATTTCGTCCTCACTATTATTAATCATTCTCCTTCGGCGAATGACGGGTGTCAAACCAGATTTACTTGAAGGGAACGTGCTTGATAACTGTTAGCCCCGCTCCTTTACAATTCAACCTATGAAGAAATTCTGTTATCAAACGTATAGTGAAATTTTATGGGCTTTCCGAAAATGTAATAAAATTTGGTGGTTAATCAGGTTCTTCTTGGAGAAAACAGGACTTTTTTGTATATTTTTTTAATTTTTTATTATTTTTGTGTCATTTAAATGAATTTTTCTCAAAAAGTATAACACTGATTGACACAGTTGATAGCAATTAGAAAGAAGAATTTGTGTCCTTTCCAACGAGCCCAGAATTATTACGTTACGCTAAGTACAGCAGAAGTTAGAGATCAAACAGTGATCACAGGTACGATGAAAATCCTTCGTCCTTAAAATCGCGCTATCTCCTTAACGGTGCAAAAACGGGAGTATGTGTAGAACGATTTTCTACTCAGGACAAGTTCCTCTATCTCCCATTTTCGTTTGAACCTCAGGATGTGTACATTCCGATATATTTCTAATGAGATATCGAACTCACTTTCACTTATAAAGGCTTTAAATAAAATCGGGGAAATTTAAGCATTTTTTGATATCAAACCACCTGGGGGTGTAAGGTATTGTTCAAGTTTTCACGAATTCCAAAAAAATCTTTCATGTTTAAAAAAAATCTACATATTAGTCTACACCGCACCTCAACATTGAACGCGTTCCGGACTTCTACCTTAACAGAAGAATGTAAAATTGTAAATTGACGCGGTGTGAAAATACCATTATATTATAAGAGAGAGTAGCTGTTACTGCTACTCTTATTCCTTTTCCCAAAAGGAAGAGGCAGTGTGACAGATAAACCCGCCGACAAATATACAAAATCCCAGCGGGATCATATACCGCGAGGTACATGCACCGACCGTGAATTAAACCATATCAAAAATTCTTCCATACGGAATAATTCATGGATGATAAATGTTTATTGCTAAATGTATAGTTAAGCGAATCAACCAGAAAGGCAAGTCAGTCGGCAGTAATCAGTCTGTGACAAAGGTAGTGGGGTTGTACCTCCTCTTTTAACAACATTGAGAACTGAGCTAGACCGATTCAACTTGTAGTTGGCTTGTGGGGTTGTACCTCCATCAATTTGCAGAGCTGAAACGGACTAAGTAGTGAGCCTAAACGGTTCTCGGTCTGAAGAAGGTAGTGGGGTTGCACCTCTTCTTTTAAGGCCCGAGACCTATTAGGTCTAGTCTGTAGCAAAGTCAAGACGAGACGAAGCAGCGAGACGCCAGACGAAGTAACGAAGCTCAGCCAAGACGAAGCAGCCAAGCGCAAGACAGAGAACGGAGAAGTAACGTAGCCCGAGAGGTAGCAAGCAGCGAAAGCTGCGAGACGCCAGACGAAGTAACGAAGCCGAGACGAAGTAGCGCAGCCAAGCGTAAGACCTTCTGTCCCGTTACAATGGCACATGGGACGGGTCATTAATACCATTGAAGGAGACGATAAACTAGTACGCATAGCTGACGTCCGAACTGCAACTGGTGTTTACCGCAGACCGATACATCGTCGTATTGTTCGGCTATACAAGAACAACTGCAGCATCAATTTGACCAAATTCAAGAGCAAAACAAGCTTCTCAACAACAGCGAGCAAAGTATCCGGAAGAGAAAAGCCCTATTGGAGATTATAGGAAGCATTGCTAGCTCTCTGTTTGGACTTCTGGATCAAGACTATGCAAAGGAGCTGAGCCAAAAAAATTAAGATATTTCAAAACAACGAAGCACGCCTACAAAGCTTGAATCCACAACAAATATTTTGAAAAAGAGCGAGTAAATATAAAGGAACAGTTCAAACACATGGATAGAAAGATAGATTCACTAAGTAATCAACTGCATTTACAGCAGCTACAGCAACTAACAACATCCATGGCAATCCACCTCTCATTAATCATGCAGAATTACAAAAACATCCAAACCGCGCTGTTGGATGTTCTCTTCAACATCCATCATGGGATTATCAGTCCCCTGCTCATTACACCTGAGCAATTGGGAGCAGGAATGCATATGATTCGACCTCATCTACCATTGACTCGGCGACTACGAAGACCATCTGAATATACACCTGAATTCATCATCGCAGAAATAAGAATACCTCTACTCACCAATGAGCGTTACGATACATTTCGAATAACTCCAGTCCCAATGGTTATTAATAATACGAACGCACACACCATCATTTCAACAGACATGTTGATTATTGATCCGCACAGAGACCAATACTTGCCAATCACAATAGACGAAATCACAATTGCTGAAATCAGCAAATGTACCCAGCTCTTCGAAAACGAGTATTTTTATAACCAAACTCACCCTATTTTTCACAAAGGATGTGACCAAAGCCGCTGTGAAATTTATTTATTGAACAAATGTGATATTGCCAAGGGTGTCTGCAATTTATCATTACAGATGAGCTTCGTAAATGGACACCTCTTCACAGCCGTAATGACTGGATCTATTCTGTCAACAAATCAAGCACCATCAACACCATGTGTAACGACAAGCTGACCCAAATCACCTTAGTCAATTCTGGCGTCCTGAGCATCGATAGTATTTGCATCATCAAAGATGAACACCTAAAAATATCATCCCGCAACATGGTGTCCACGCGTGTTAACAATTCATATACGCCAACTATTGGGCATGATCTCAACTTCACTGCTAACCCTTTTAGATAACTATCAAGCAAACAAGAAGAATACTATCCCAGGAACGAGGAAATCGCCTATCTTCAGGAGCAGTTAAGAAGCTAAAATTCAACGAAAGCGCAAGTCTAGAGGACACGACACAAGAAGTTCATCAGTTTTCCATTGCATACTCAAGTCTTTTTCTGGTATTGGCATTATCAGGATATATTCTATGGACAAGATGTACATCAAAGACGCCTGCTCCAGTACCTGAACCCAGAAATAGGACGCCCCGAACCAGGATTTCAACTTTCAAGGCAGCATATGTTGGAACGTGTTTCAAGGCGGGGGAGAATGTTCAATCTTCGGACGTCATTTAATTTTACTATCATCTTATTACACACACCGCATTTCTTCCCACGACCATAATAATATTTGCACATTAAATGTTTTCCCACAATTACCTCAAGTCCAAATATCATGTGTCCAAAGCATATCTTTCCATAATTACGATATTTTTCCATACATTCCCAGGCATCCAAATATCCAATATCCCAAGCACATCATATCACGTGGCTAGCTTGTACTATATGCAGCCACTATCATCAATATATACTTTTTTTCTAAATTATAAATTATATATTCCCATAGACGTAAGCATTATTTTTCTATACAGGGTGTTTGGCACTTTGTAAGGGGTTATTCCTTGATATATTTGAAGAAAAAAATTGTTCTACAAGGTAGGTCAATTTTCAATAACAGTGGAGATACAGGGTGGTTAAGAAAAGTGTTTTTTAAATCAATGTAGTTTTTCTCAGAAAACCCCATTATAAAAATGTCATTTTAATTTTATAATTTTATGAACCATATTATTACCTACAAAAGCTGCATACATATGTATGAGTTACGATTAACATTTTGGAAGTAATAGGTGAAAATACATATCGCATAAAAATTAAATATTTAAAAAGTCAGAGCATGTGCATGTTGATCTACACTACTTGCTTGAACATAAAGAATTTAATAATGGTTTTTATGTTTTATTTAACATTTTTTTATTATAATAAATGTTCAAAATGGCCACCTTCATTTTGAATGTACGCTAAAGCTCGTTTGGCGAGTGTTCTCTTGGTATTCATATTCCTCAACTGCTGCCTTACTTCTATTGCTGCCGCATCGATCCTGTTATTTATGTTACTACTGCCGTTGCGTAGACAAGGTCCTTCAACCGTCCCCAATTATCTGTGTTTTCGAGTAAATATCTCAAGATTGGGTGCAGTTACAATTTAGACTGTTACATCAAATGAAAGGTAATTCGATTCCCTAAAAAACGAGTTATAACACTTTGCCTTGTGATTATTCATTTTCAAGATATAACGTTTTAAGTGAGTGAGGGTACCGGTCAAAAACACTTTTCTTAACCACCCTGTATCTCGACTGATATTGCAAATTAACCCACCCTCTAGAACAATTTTTTTCTCCAAATATATCAAGGAATACCCCCTTACAAGGTGGCGGACGGAGTGCCAAGCACCCTGTATATGACGAATTTTACTTTATTATTTTTTAATAATAAAGTATTGTTATCGACCTGAAATTTCAAAAAAGTTTGCTACCCTGAAATTTTGTATTTACACGTTTTAGGACTAGTAAACCCCAAAAAAGCAAAAAAAAAAAAAATGTCCGTCTGTCCGCCGTAGACGCCGTACGCCGTACGCCGTACGCCGTACGCCGTACGCCGTACGCCGTACGCAAAATTGTTTGAAGGCGCGTAGCTCCCAAACCCGTTGAGATATTAAATTGAAATTTTTATGGTGGGTAGATTGGGTGAACCCCTACGACTGGTATATTTTTGAGGGGTGGGGGTACAAGGGGAGAGGAGAGGGGAGCGTTTTAGACGAAAAATTTTGGTTTCTAGATCTCAGGAACCACTTATGCTAGGAGGCTGAAACTTGGAACTTATATAGTACTATAATAATGGACTCAATTGTAAAAAAATGGTCGATATTGGTTAAGGGGTGTGGAAGTGGGGGGGAAAACAATGAGTCTTTAACGCATGAAAGTCGGGATTGAAACATTCTAAAATCGATATCTCCTGAACAATTGATGTCAGAAGATTGGAACTTTGTTGTTGTCCTTAGGGATACTTCCAGATTAGACAAGAGCTAAAATTTTTAAGAGGGGTGGTGGGGTGTGGGGGTGGGGGGTGAAAAACTTTGGATTACAATATCTTCCGAACTAATTACACCAGGAAGATAAAATTTAGTTTCTGTATATGGACTCAAAAGAGGAGTCTAACAAAACTAAATTTTTTGAGGGGGGAGGTGGAGCACGAAAGTGGGGGGATAGCAATTTCTCAAAAAATTTAATTTTTATATCTCAAAAACCGTATCAGATATGATCTTGAAAATTTTACAGGAGTTGGGGTCGATAAACTTCTAGTAGGGAAAAAAATTTTGGTGGTGTGGGTGTAGGGGGTGGTGGTGAAAGGGGGTAGAAAGGAAAACATTCTGATTTTTATTTCTCAAAAACCATAATGAATAGAAAGCTAAAAATTTAGGATTATATAGAACCACTATGGAGCATCCTAGAAAAATAAAATTTTTGATAGGGGTATCAAGGTACGGGGGAGAGGAGTGGTTTTTTATATCTCAGAAACGGCTTATGCTAGAAAATTGAAACTTAGTACGTATATGTAGATGTGCTATTAGAGTAATTAAAGCAAAAAAAAGTTCAGATTTTTATTGGCGTTCAGAGGTTGAGTCAAAAAAATGTCCGTGAATCCACATTTTCACGAATTTCGTTAAAACTTTTAGACATGTCAAACTATCAAAGCAATTTTACTTCTGCGGGCTATTTATATAAGCGCCTAGTAACGGTAACGGTAACGGAATTTTTCGATATCCAACCCCTAAGGGGGAGTAAATTGGTTGTGTACATATTCACGAATTCTGATATATTCCTAAGGTATATTGAGATTTGGAGTTCACTTGTACTTCTATAAGCTTTAAACGTAGTCGGGAAAAAACCGATTTAAGTATTTTTCTCAATTAAACCCCCTGGGGGTATTGTTTAAGATTTCACTGATTCCGAAAATCTCTTAGGTTTAATGTGATCGAATTCGCTTTTACTACTATGAATTATTCTATTGATAAAAAAAATACGTAAATAAAAAAAAAATCTGCCAACAGTCTGGGCGCAACTTTATTATTTTATGGGTAGAAGTCCGAAACGTGTTTAATGATGAGATGCGGTGTTGGGTACTATGCGACTGACAATCTAAAAAATAACCATTAGGCTATTTGGAACGTTATTTTTTAGGTTGTCAGTCGCATAGTACCCAACACCGCATCTCATCATTAAACACGTTTCGGACTTCTACCCATAAAATAATAAAGTTGCGCCCAGACTGTTGGCAGATTTTTTTCTATCTTCTCCTCACTGTCTTACATGTGGTGCTAAATGTCCGTTAAATTTACAAATAAGTTCATGGCTTTGGTTATGAAATAACACGTTCTACATTTGCGTATGAATGTAGAAAGGTCAAGATATTAATTAATTAATTAATTAACATAATGTTACAAAAGCAGTCTGATCCTCTATCTGGACACAGGAAATATCTTGCCAAAACACTTCTATATCTTCTTCTACATTAGAATTATTGTTTGCAAATAATTATTTAACAATCTAAATTCATCATCGAGTTTTTGTAATTTATAGTGTTCAGACTTCACTGAACATGGCCATACTAGCCACTATTGAGCACGTCGGCTGTAAAACACGGGCGGCTGATTTTTTACGACACCGTCTGTAGAGGCTCGGAAAAGGGCACAATAAAAGCTCCACGGCCCTATATAAGCCATGACGGAGCACGCTCGCGCCAGCTAACATTTAAATCTTACTTTAAAACACACGCCGCTTCGACGTTACAAGGGTAAGTAGTGCTCTTCTTCTTTCGAAGATTCAACGAAAGAACTTACACGAAAAAAACAGATCCCTTCGAAAATACAAGGTCTACTTCAGGCTATTCCTTGAAAGCGGATTCTGCTCCCAAGAAATGATTTGAAGACAGGCAGCAGTACAATCGGTCCCGAAAATCAAAAATACGGAATAAAACTACAAAACCTACATAAAACGTAAAAATTGAACAGTCAATAAAGAAAGGAATCAAAATCACAACTCGCAAATCGGCATTCTTTTTTCTTACCTTTCCCAATTATTTCAGGGAAAGAAAGGTTCGGACGTGAGAGTCCGAACATATAGTCTTCAACAATAATGTCCTTTCAATGAATAGTTCTAACTAAAATGCTTTTCTTGTTGATTTTGGTATCAATATACAGTGGATTCCGTTGATAATTGACACAATATAACAGGAAATCGGCCAACAATGGGTTTACATAAGTTTCAACTTTCAGCCTCTAAGCATAAACGGTTCCTAAGATCTAGAAACCACAATTTTACATCTAAAACGCTCCCCTCTCCTCCCCCTCTCACACCCACCACTCCAAAACCTACCACTCGTAGTGGTTCACCCATTCTACCTACCATCAAAATTTCAACTTAATATCTTAAGGGGTTTGTGAGCTACGCACCTTCAACCGGTTTTGCGTACGGCGGACGGCGTCTACGGCGGACAGACGGACATTTTTTTTGCTTTTTTGGAGTTTAGTAGTCTTTAAACGTGAAAATACAAGATTTCAGGATAGCAAATTTTTTGAAAATTTCAGGTCGATCACAATACTTTATTATTAAAATATACTGCAGTCAAGCTGCAAGCCAATCGTATAATACTCTAGATGAATACTGAACTCCGATTTATATTGTAGTTGGGGATAAAGTAGAATTACGTGTGTATGTCCTTTATTAAGGACTCCCATTTGATTGCTACTGAAACCTAAAACACAATATTCAGTGTTTAATTTTATATCTGTAACTGGGTGAACCACCGAAAAAAATTTTCTTTTTTGTAGGACTTTCACATATTTATCCCTTTCCTTTGAACTATTCAAAAATATGTGTACAAAATTTCAAATTCGTAGCTTGAAGCGTTCAAAAGTTATCGGAAAATATTGTTGAACACGCGTTTTAAGGACATTTTGTATGCAGCTGCCAGAAGGAGTAAAAGGATTTCGCTGAATAGTAAACTCGAACTTCGTTTTCACTAATTTGTTCAAAATTCCGAATTCGTAGCTAAAAGATTACTTGAGTTGAGTTTCGTAAATTAAGTGAAGACATTTTGACAGGATATTTGTATGGCAGCTACACGAAGGACTAATAGGATTTTCTTCATAATCATACATTTATTGGAAACTATTGGAAAAATAACACATACAAAATTTCAAAGACGTAGCTTAAACCCTTCTGAAGTTATCGACCAATATTCTTGAACACGTGTTTTAAGGACATTTTGTATGGCAGCTACCCTAAGGAGTAGGACGATTATGCCCGATAACGAACTTAGCCTTACAAATTCAACCAAACATCCAGATTCAAAATTTCAAGATCCTAGGTGAAGGCGTTCTTGAGTTATCGTGTTCACGGACAGGAGAACGGACGGACGGACGTCAAGCGGATTTGAGGTTTTTGGCCACAAATAAACAAAAAATAATGTATAACTCTTTTTCGTCCGAGGCTTGGTTCTATGCGTTACAAACTTTTGGGCTGGATTAAACTTATAATACACTATATGATTTAAGTGCATTAAATTTTACTGGAAAAGGGTTTTAGAATTTTGTTATAAAGTAAGTACAATAGAAAATACCTCTTTCTAGTAAGTAAGTAAGGAGATTCCATTCTGTGGGATACCATTAAGCACAGCCAGAATGAACATCCGAATGTGGCAAAAATCGCAAAGTGCCATTCACTGGGACTTGGCACCGGGCAACAGACACTCAAAGCTTTTTATGCCAAAGCATTCGGAAAAAAGAACATCTGATTATCTAAAATTAAGCAGATATCAGACCCGAACCATAGCTCTGACTGGACATTATCGCACGAGGAAGCATCCCAATAGGATTGGTCTCTATGAGACCAAAATTTGCAGAATATGCAATGACGAAGACGAAACACCAGAGCATATCCTCTGTGAATGCGAGGGTTTAGCTCACAAAAGACTTCGTCACTTCGGTCAGGGTTTCATGGACCCATCGGAATTTCTGACCATTCCTCTTTGCAAAATACCAAGCTTCATTGAAAGCGCAGGGATTGAAGAGGAATCATAGTCAATCCGGGGGACGTCACAATAAGCCCAACTGTGGCTGCAGTGACAGAGGTTAACCATACCAACGCCTATTTCTAATCTATCTGTCTAACAGGCGCATAGCGTGAATCTTCGTAGTGCTAGCGCAACGATACGATCGCTAAATTTCGCGGAATTTTTTGATTACTTCCAGGAATTTAGCAATCGAAATTTTATTTCTGAATAAAAATTACGTGTTTATGGTTTTAGAATTCATAGAATTTGATGATCGTGTTATTGCGCTAGCCCTACGAAGTTTCACGATACGCGCCTGCTATCTAAGTAAGGAGATAAGCATAAAAGTAAGTAGATGTACTTACTTTTAGCTAGAGTTGGCGATTCAGCTCCGAATTTGAGACTGGAAGAATCAGCAGGAGTAAAATAATTCCTATAATTTGACTTAGGAAGCAATTTTCACAACGAAGTTTTGCTTGCTGGGTTGTTATTACCAAACATGTTTTGCTGGATCTCTTCATGAATGCACAATTTTTTTTCTATTGCAGCTAATTTCGTAGTAAAATATTGCCAAATCTGTCGAACATCGAATCTTTTTACTGTTGGAATTTGTTTGATGAACTAACGTTAACTAATCGATTATGTCGATTAATCAACATCACTCATATCGATTGAGAAGATTGATTTTTTTAGAAAAAATTATCGATTAATCGAATCGAAATCGAACAACCCTACTTTCCTCATTTCCAATGTTGTTTCGATTTTCTCCATACTCTTCTGTGGTTTACTGCTTCGTAGCCATTCCGGTCCATTCCACCATAGCAAATAGTCTTCCAAGACAGCTGGACTGATTCCCCTCGATGCGCGGTCAGCTGGATTGTCTTTCGTCCGAACATCATACAGCAAAACCTGTCTAAAACGGACCCTGTATAAAACGGAAACCTGCCATAACGGAAAAAAAAACTGGGAACGGAGCATTTTCCAATGCAAAACACCCTGTATAAACCGGAAACCTGTCTAACGCGGAAACGGAACGTGATTCGCGGAACGAAATTTTCGCACAAAACGGAAAACAGTTGAAATGTGAAATGAGTGGATATGAGTGTGACTGACTGCAAGTGAAAGACGGAAAAATGCTTTTAATTTATTATGGAATTAAAGAGTGTTACAATAACTCGTCAAATAATGTTTGATATCTGTTTTGAAATATTGGTAGTTCAGACTTTGGCAAATTGTTGGTAAGGTGCAAAAAGCAAAACCAAATTTCCAATGGACTTGCGACCGAAACTCTGTTTCTGATGAGGTTTATTTCCATCTCAGTGGCTACGTCAACAAGCAGAATTGCAGAATATGGGCTGATGAAAATCCAAGGGCACTCTTTGAAAAGCAAATGCATCCAGAAAATCTCATTGTGCGGTGTGCATTTTGCGCTGGTGGAGTGTTTGGTCCGTTTTAATTCGAAAATGCAGCTGGCAACTCTGTCAGAGTAAACGGGGAACGGTACCGTGCCATGATCACCGGCTTCTTGTGGCCAATATTGTATGATTATGACATCGACGACATGTGGTTCCAGCAAGATGGTGCGACGTGCCACACAGCCAATGCTACACTGGAATTATTGCAGCAGAAGTTCGCCGGGCGAATAATCTCCAGAAACAGCGAGATCAATTGGCCACCGAGATCGTGCGATTTGACTCCGTTGCACTTCTTTCTTTGGGGTTACCTCAACAGCAAGGTTTTCCCCAATAAACCCAACACCATTCAACAACTGAAGGGCGAGATAACAATTGGTCGAATTAAGGAGCATATTGGTCTAATTAAGGAGCAAATATTCCGTGATGTCATCAAAAATTTGGACAAACGGGTCGAGGTGTGCCGTAGGAGCCGTGGCGAGCATTTGAGTTATATTCTTTTCCATACTTAATTGCCTTGGACCAAATAATATTTTTTAATAAAATTTTCATTAACTCCATCATTCACTTGATTTATCTTCGGAACGCGTTATTTGAACTGTATATATTTTTAATTTTTGTTTGTTCATTATTTTTAAACTACCTCAAAATATATAAAAAACATATTGTATATGTACTGTATTTTCAAATCAAGAATTTTGCTGAACAAAACTGTATAAAACGGAAACCGGCTAAAACGGAACGAAAAGTTGGGTACCATAGCATTCCGTTTTAGACAGGTTTTACTGTACCACTTTGGTGCTTCGATGATAGACTGAATTTCTGCCACCTGATTTGCAACAAACGTCTTCCACTTATTTGGTTCATTACGAATCCATGCTAAAACTACTGTCGAATCAGTATATGCAAACATCTCCGCATTGATATAGATGGACATTAGTGTAAGATTTGGAGATCAAATGCGGTTCCATATGATCGGTGTTTGTCAATAGCGCGTTTAATATTATGTATAGAAGAACTGCTACTAGGGTCCAGGATACAGGAAAGTTGGATCATTGGGTCGAGGTTGGGATCTAGAGTGATTCGGGAAAATGTACATTCTAGGTGGATGTGTTTGACGTTTAGGGTTGAATTACAGTAAGAGTATAAGTCAGGGTCTTTTTTGTCAAAATAGTGCTGACAGCTGAATTTAGTCTTCCCTAGTCTGACTCTTAGCATTCTGATGCAGTCATCTCTACTTAGATCGGGATGGTATGCAGGCCTTGTAATGGAAGGATTGTGTAGCTGAAGGAAAGATGAGCTGGTTTCCTAGCTGTCTTGGATTTGAGTTAGTAAATAATGTTGAAATACAAGGAGGATAATTTGGTGAAAGCGAGGCTCCTCTGCGGCGAGTGGAAGGAAGTATGCTTCCTTTGCAGCTACGTCTGCTGCCTCATTACCGGGAATCCCTATGTGGCTGGTACCCAAGTAAGGGTTATTGGGTGAATACAAGACATGGCATTTCGAATCACGTCAATAGAGAGACATTTATTGAAGGGATTGGAGAGAGCGAGGAGTACATTAAGGTTATCTGTGAAAATTGTAGTACCTGTTCTCCTTTGCAATTCCAATAGCGGATAGCAACGCAGCCATCTCAGCAACATAACTGCCTGAGTAATTTGGAAGATGAACTTGTTGAATAACTTTGAGAGGTTCGGGAGGTCTGTATTTAACTACTGAGTAGGAAGTGGTGTAGTTGGAGAAAGATCCATCGGTATAAAGGAAAAGATTTCCGGAGTTGGTCTCGATAACATGGTTGTGGAGGGTTTTGTAGATATGTGGTGTTGTAGCGTCTTTAGCGTATTTGGATAGCGATATATCTATGCGTGAAGGAAAAGAGATATTGGAAGAGGATTGGAAAGGAAGGCGAGTAAAGTAATTAATAGGCGATGTTGGTAGTGGGTAATTGTTGAAGCGAAGATAATTGGCGATACGACTAATGGATGATGCAAGTCTCCTTCTGCTGAGAGGTTCGGCATCAACAGGGATATCTGTGCATAGTTGACTTAGAAGAGGATGGAGGGGGTGAGATTGGTAACAGAGTGCTTTACTGGCAAGTTTCAGTGCTCTACTAAGAAAAAGGTTTTCTACTTCGCCATATTTGGCTTCGATGCGTAGAGCGGTGATAGGAGTGGTTCGGAGTGCACCCACTGCAGTGCGATAGCACTGGTTAATGGTTTAATTTTTCTAAGTTATTATTGGTGGTCCAGCCGAAGGCGGTAATGCCGTGCTGGAGAGTTCCGTCGACTAAAGTTTTAGCAATGTAAATTGCAATTTCTATGTGTGGACCCTTCGTTCTGGAACATAGTACTTTTAAGATATTGGAGATAGATTTGAGTCGTTCAATCAAGCTGGTAAAATGTGAGTTCCAGGAAAGGTTGGATGAGAAGGTGATGCCGAGAATCGGCAGTTTCCGTAGTAAAGGTATGGATATATCTGAAAGGACAATCGAGTGTGAGTTACAGCTGGTCTTGTGGCAGACATGAAGGGCTTCTATTTTCGATGCTGGGACTCTGGTCCCACGCTGTTCCGCCCAGTCTTCAATAACATTGAAGGCTTGTTGCATGGTACTGTTCACTTGAGATGGAGAACCGGAAGCTAGGATATATATATTGTCAGCATAAGCGCCAACAAAATCCATGTTATGTTGTTTAGATAGTTCTTGAAAGAGAGAGTTCACATAAGCGTTGTAGAGAACTACCGTCAAGGAAGATCCCTGTGGTACTCCATTCTGTATTGGTAAGCAGGCGGAAAGATGGCCATCGACACTCACTTGCACTCTTCTGTGAGAGAGGAAGGTGTGAATAACTGAGAGACATTTTTCTGCGACACCCCAGAAGTGGAGTT
Source organism: Beris morrisii (assembly GCA_951812415.1). Taxonomy (NCBI): domain Eukaryota; kingdom Metazoa; phylum Arthropoda; class Insecta; order Diptera; family Stratiomyidae; genus Beris; species Beris morrisii. The sequence continues at coordinate 63,380,414 of OX638312.1, read as the reverse complement.
GAAGCATTGTCGGGGTAAGCAGAACGCAGTCAAAGGCTTTTTCGAGGCCTATGGAAAGCAGGACGCTATGTTTGACGCCAAGTAAGTTCTGGGCCATCTGGTGTTCAAGAAGATGGACAAGAGTGTGGACTCCTCGGTTAGATCTGAATCCATGTTGCTCGGGCTCAAGATATAGTTCTGAGACCTTTGTGATCCTTTTAGCTAACATCTTTTCCAAGATTTTAGAAAGAACAGGTAAGAGGGATATAGGTCGATAGCTTTCAAGAGATTGGGGGTCTTTGCCTCTTTTGGGGATGGGTTTAAGGATAGCTAGTTTCCAGGTATGAGGAAGAATACCGGTAATGAGAATTTCATTATAGAGAGACAAAAGTCGGGATTTAAATATAGTAGAACAGTGTTTCAGCATGTTATAATAAATTTTATCCGCTCCGGGTGTTGTGTTCTTAGCTCACTTAAGAATAAACTCCAGTTCAGTCGTAAGGAATGGCTGCTGTAGGTAGTCGTATTTGATTGTGGGTGGTGGAAGAGCATGAATGTCTAACTGATTTTTTTCTTGAATCGTGCGTGCTGGAAAGGAGAAGTTGGACCTGTAATCGCTCCATTTGGAAGCAAAAAAAGTGGCGATATCGGACGAATTATCATGTAACGAAGAGCCGGTGGATTCTAGGGTGTGGTGAGTTCTCCAGTTGGGAGTGTGCAAAGTCGTCGAAAGCCAATGATAGGTCTATCGCAGTAAGAGTTTTTCTGGTGGATAAGTGGGTTGGGGAACCATCGTTGAGGATGATTAGTTGGTTGTCGTTGGAGAATTCTTCAATTCATCCTCATAATGTATGAGCTGCATTGAAATCACCTACAATGAGCTTTTGCTGATGAGCGTCGAGCGGAATTTCATCGAGTCTTGCTTGTGACAATTTGGTTGTATTGTAGTTTGCTTCGGAATTGTATGATGTAGTTGTGGAGGTAATGTCGGATGTTGTTATTACAAGCCGGGAACTGTTCGTGGCGTTTTTGTTTGGTGTAGTTGATACATATGGTGGGCTGTTGTTTGTTGGTGTGAGATGTTGCAGTTTCTGCTGTGATTCGTGCTTTAATTATTTTTGTTGAATTATCATTTGACGGTTGAATGGTATGTAGGTCCGGATTTTGACGAAAAATTATTCACGCTTCTTTTATGCTACACCGGTAGTCGACTTTAATTTTGTTGACAGATTTGGCGCGCAGGTAGGTAGGGCACGCTGGACTGTAGGACGTATGGCTACCGTTTTCACAATTGACGCAAAATGCGTTTTGGCTAGATTCGTGAGGTGTCGGTTGATAACAATCTGCAAACTTTTTCGGTGGAGCTATTTTTGCACCAGTTCTTTGTGTGTACGATTCGGTGACAACTTGAACATCTCATAGGGTTTGGAATGTCTAACTTGACTCTTCCCCATCCTATTTTTATGTACTCGGGTCTGGTAGCTCTATCGATTGTGAGAATCACTGCTCCTGTAGCTATGGTTTTACCGTCAATTTGGCGAGTTATTTTGCGGACTTGTGTAACTTTTTGGTCCTTGAGTTCTCTTTGTAGTTCCTCTTCGGAAATGTTTATGATGTTTCTAGAGAATATTCGCGCTTGTACTGTGTTGAGAGCAATATGTGATGTGTACGGGGATGATGTCTAGCATTTTGGCTTTCAAGAAAAGAAGAGCAATTTCTTTATTTGGAGTTTTTAGGAGGAGGTCACCCGATTTCATCGCAGTGACTTCAAGATATTCTTTGCTGATGCTTCTTAGGCCTCTGTTAACTTGGAATGGATTATACAAAGTCAATGGTCGAATTTCTTCCATATTCTTTTTTATTGTTGTGGATATAACCAGATACCGTGGAAGATCGTCGTCGTTTGTCCGGTTGCTGAGAGTGTCAGGATAGTCGACAGCATATTGTCTCTTCTGTTTGGGTAACTTGCTTGACTTTGATAAAGACACCTCCGGTTGCAATGATGCAAACCGGTTGTGATTTTCGGGGGGTTTGCCCCTTCCATTGACACTAACAAAAACTTTACCCTAGGTGGTTGGTTGGTTTACGTGGTGGCCCGTCTGCCGAAAACAGGGCCCAATTAGCACAGGAAGCGCCGTTTTGATACCACAACTCGTTTAACCTGGTCGTTGAGGGCTGATGAAGTATATGTATAGTTTTACAGAGACCTAGGGCTTGAATGGATTATCATATCCAACCGGAGCTGTTCAAGAAGGTAATCAGTTCTCCTATCTTGTTTTTCGAGATCTCATAGAGGTTATTGAAGAAGGGTTTGCCTAGTGCGCGAAGTCTGGCTCCAGCTAGGGCGGGACACTCGAAAAGAAGGTGAATGACAGTTTCCCTCTTATTTGCATCCCCACAACTGCGGCAACTGACGTTAAACGGAATACCCAGTCTGGCCGCGTGGTCGCCGATCGGCCAGTGACCCGTGCTGACTGACGTGACTCTGAAGACGTCCACGCGGCTCCTGCTCAGGAGTTCGTCTGTTCTGCTCCGGGAGTAGGATGGCCATATCTTCCTAGATATGACGCAGTTGGTCAGTCCTCTCCATCTGGAGTTCGCGTTTGTGAGAAAGTGGGTGGATATTTGGCGCTTAACAGTCCCTAGTGGGACCTGAACGGATTCTACGAGAGGGCCCTGAAGAGCCTAGCTAATTCGTCCGCCCGCTCGTTACCCTCTATCTTGCTGTGGCCTGGGACCCATAGCAGAGTAACTTTGACTTGACTTCCTAAGTTGGCTAGCTCTTCTCGACACTGTTCGACGAGTTTAGAGGAGGTGGTAGCCGAATCTAAGGCCTTGATTGCGGCTTGGCTGTCAGAAAGGATTACAACATTTCGCTTTGGCGTAGCGTCTTGCTGCAAAGTCCGACAGGCCTCCCGGATCCCCAGTATCTCCGCCTGGAAGACGCTGGCGTAGTCCGGTAAGTGGTAAGACCTTGCGATATAGTGTGTGTCTGAGAACACTCGCGCTCCGACGAAATCCTTCTTGAAGGCCAGTTTCGGGATAATGTAGTCGGTCGGCGATTTAACTATTTCCGCTGGTAAGGTTTCTAGAATGTTACTGTGACCGTAAGGTTTGCCATACCAGCACCCAGAATCCTTGAGTCTGATAGCGCTTCACGACACAGTACTTCTGATATGTAAATCAATAGGTAATAAATGCAACAATACGTTCAAAGCATCCGTCGGACATGACCTCATTGCACCTGTAGTTCCGACGGCTGCAGTTCTCTGAACCTTACTGAGTTTGTTTACGTTGTAACTCTTACTCAACGCTGGCCACCAGGCAAGCGATCCGTAGGTAAGAATTGGACGTATTACGGCTTAGTACAACCACAGAACCATTCTTGGTTTAAGTCCCAACTTTTTGCCGAAGGTTCGTTTGCAGGCGTAAAAGGCGATACGTGCTTTCTCCGCCCGTTGTTCTATATTCAACTTCCAGCTGAGCTTCGTATCGAGCACAACTCCAAGATACTTCGCACTGGATGATAAAGGTAGTTGATGGCCGTTTAGGCGAGGGAGGTTAAAGTCAGGTATTTTGGTTTTAGTGGTGAAGAGCATCAGTTCCGTTTTGTCCGGGTTTACACACAGGCCGCAGCTAGCAGGCCACGTGTTTACCTTACCCAGCGCACCTTCCATGATTTCACTAATCACTGAAGGAAACATCCCTGATACCAGTATAACCACGTCATCCGCATACGCCACCACCCTAACCCCTTCCCTCTCCAGTTTTGCTAAGATCTTGTTCATGACCATTAGCCAGAGTAGGGGCGAGATAACACCACCCTGGGATGTTCCTCTGCACACAAATTTTTTCAAATGGCTGTTCCCTAAGCTCGAGTGGATAATTCTTGTACTCAACATGGATACTATCCAGTCGCTGAGACATTCCTCGACACCGAACTCGGTGAGAGATTCTTGAATGGCCTCAGTATGAACGTTATTAAACGCACCTTCAATGTCTAGGAAGGCAGCTAGGGTATACTGTTTGTAATGCATTGTGTATTCAATTGTTCGCACAACCTCATGCAGAGCAGTCTCTGTGGATCTTCCCTTGAGGTATGCATGCTGGGATTTCGAGAACGGAGATCTGTCCAGGATCTGTCGCAAATGGATGTCTAAAATGCGCTCTAGTGTTTTCAGTACAAAAGAGGTCAAACTAATGGGTCTGAAATCTTTCGCGAGTTCATGACTACGCTTGCCCACCTTCGGTATGAACACCACTTTAACTTGTCTCCAAGTCTGGGGCACATAATTTAGGGAAATGCAACTTCTAAAAATCGTCACCAGCCAGGGGGCAACTGTCTTGTAGCTTCTGCAGCATAATTGGTATTATACCGTCGAGGCCAGGAGATTTGTACGGTAAAAAGCTATTGATTGCCCAACAAGTTTTCCTCTCGTCGACAATCAATGTAGTGTCGTAGTCTGATGTTCGCCGGTCACCCTGAAGGCCTCGGCAGTAGTCCACCCAAGCTTGCTTCTTAGCTGTTCTAACAGATTTAAAAAAAAAAAAAAAACTTTACCCTAAGTTAATTCTAATATCGTTCAAATATAATTTAATGTCACTTTTGTTTAATATAAACTGAAAAGTATCCAGATAAGAAAGCACTTTCACTGTATAGAAAACTGTTAATTCTTTCTATTGTTCAGACACTGCGGAAAAAAACTACTATCCACGGCAGCTGCACGAATGGCACTACATATTATAAAACTGGAAATCTACACACAGACTTTGGACAAAATACGAAATTCACTACTTAACTTTAACCACATAAAAGAACTAAATAGCACACTAAGAACAACAAACATTAAACTAAACGAAACACAGAACCAGTTGCAAACTTTGTTAAAAATATTCGCTCTGTTCAGAAGCCAGCACGGACAGTGCTGAAACCGGGAGCTCGGCCCCTCTCAGTCTTTCGACGCATTCAGATGAGTAATTATCACTGAGGTTTAAATCTTAGTGTACATAATTCGGTTGTTATTATATATATAATATTTTCATTATCATTCTGTGCTGCCTTTTATTTCGGTCTAACGCCTTTTATCTGAGTTTTTCGACAAACTCTACTACCAGGACAAACTAGACATAAAAAGGGACTAATGATGGTTTTGGCACATTAATCAAACAAATTACCGGTAATATGGATGCGAACGATGCTGAATGATTGAATCAAAAAATAAACATACTGCAGTCACGATTGGCTGTAAGCCAATCGTATAATACTCTAGATGAATACTGAACTCCGATTTATATTGCAGTTGGGGATAAAGTAGAATTACGTGTGTGCATGTTGTATGTCCTTTATTAAGGACTGCCATTAGATTGCTACTCAAAACTAAAAGACAATATTCAGTGTTTAATTTCATATCTTGAACTGGATAAGTCGTTGAAAAAAAATGTCCTTTTTGAAGGACTTTCACATGGGAGGTGCAGGAAGGACTCACTCGATTTCTTTCATATTTATCCTTTTCCTTGGAACCATTTAAAAATGAACGTGTACAAAATTTCAAATTCGTAGCTTGAAGCATTCAAAAGATATCGAAAAATATTGTTGAACACGTGTCTTAAGGACTTTTTGTATGGCAGCTACCAGAAGGAGAAAAAGGATTTCGCTGATTAGTAAACTCGAACTTCGTTTTTACTCAAAACTAATTTGTACAAAATTTCCAATTCGTAGCTAAAAGATTACTTGAGTTATAGTGAGTTTCGTAAATTAAGTGAATACATTTTGACAGGATATTTGTATGGCAGCTACACGAAGGACTAACAGGATTTTCTTCATAATCATATATTTAGCTCTAACTATTGGAAAAATAACACATACAAAATTTCAAAGTCGTGGCTTAAACCCTTCTGACGTTATCCACCTATATTCTTGAACATGTGTTTTAAGGACATTTTGTATGGCAGCTACCCGAAGGAGTAAGACGATGTTGCCCGTTAACGAACTTAGCCTTACAAATTCAACCAAACATCCAAATTCAAAATTTCAAGATCCTAGGTGAAGGCGTTCTTGAGTTATCGTGTTCACGGACAGACGGACGGACGGACGGACGGACGGACGGACGGACGGACGGACGGACGGACGGACGGACGTCAGGCGGATTTGAGGTTTTTGGCCACAAATAAACAAAAAATAATATATAACTTTTTTTCGTCTGAGGCTTGGTTCTATGCGTTACAAACTTTTCGGCTGGATTAAACTTATAATACTCTATATGATTTCATCTAGAGTATAAAAAACATACTGCACTCACGATCGGCTGCAAGCCAATCGTATAATACTCTAGATGAATACTGAACTCCGATTTATATTGTAGTTGGGTATAAAGTAGAATTACGTGTGTGCATGTTGTATGTCCTTTATTAAGGACTGCTATTAGATTGCTACTCAAAACTAAAAGACAATATTCAGTGTTTAATTTCATACCTTGAACTGGGTAAGTCATCGAAAAAAATGTCCTTTTTAAAGGACTTTCACATGGGAGGAGCAGGAAGGACTCACTCGATTTCTTACATATTTATCCTTTTCCTTGGAACCATTCAAAAATAAACGTGTACAAAATTTCAAATTCGTAGCTTGAAGCGTTCAAAAGTTATTGGAAAATATTGTTGAACACGTATTTTAAGGATATTTTGTATGGCAGCTACCAGAAGGAGTAAAAGGATTTCGCTGATTAGTAAACTCCGACTTCCTTTTCACTCAAAACTGACCTGTACAAAATTCCGAATTCGTCGCTAAAATATTACTTGAGTTATTGTGAGTTTTGTAAATTAAGTGAATACATTTTGACAGGATATTTGTATGGCAGCTACACGAAGGACTAAAAGGATTTTCTTCATAATCATATATTTAGCTCCAACTATTTGAAAAATAACACATACAAAATTTCAAAGACGTAGCTTAAACCCTTCTGAAGTTATCGACCTATATTCTTGAAGACGTGTTTTAAGGACATTTTGTATGGCAGCTACCCGAAGGAGTAGGACGATTTTGCCCGTTAACGAACTTAGCCTTACAAATTCAACCAAACATCCAGATTCAAAATTTCATGATCCTAGGTGAAGGCGTTCTTGAGTTATCGTGCTAACGGACAGACGGACGGACGGACGGACGGACGGACGGACGGACGGACGGACGTCAGGCGGATTTGAGGTTTTTGGCCACAAATAAACAAAAAATAATATATAACTTTTTTTCGTCCGAGGCTTGGTTCTATGCGTTACAAACTTTTGGGCTGGATTAAACTTATAATACTCTATATGATTTCATCTAGAGTATAATAATAAGGTTAAACCAGTCCGGCATAGAAACTGAAATTAATAAACAGGAATCAACAATAAGAGGATTCAAAGATTCGAAAACATAACAGACCATATAAATTTACAACAAGAGATTATAGGAAGTTATTTAAAACACATCCAAGATTTCATTAGAAACCATATTAGACAAAAAGACTACCACCTTCAATATCTTAACGAAATTAATTACAACATTGACATTTTGAATAATCATTTAACAAATATCGCGAAGGCAATCATGCTGGCCAAACTTAACGTTATTTCCAAACAAATCTTGAATTCAGATGAACTAGTACCCATTCACAGGATATTCGAGAGTCAATCAATCAAAATAAAATCAGACGAGCACGTCACTCAGTCTCCAAGCTTACTACAATAACACAAACATCATTTTCAACATCCAAATTCCCATATTACTTAACAAAACATAGTCCCTTTTTCATGTAATACCAATTCCCATAAAAAAAATCTGCCAACAGTCTGGGCGCAACTTCATTATTTTTTCGGTAGAAGTTCGGAATGAGTTCAATTCTGAGACGCGGTGTAGGTTACTATGTGGCTGAAAACTTTCTAAGTCGTAGTATAATATCAGTTGTTACGTGATTAGGGGGTTTTTCGTAATTTGGTTTTGGACCATTACATGAAAACGGAAATGAATTTGTAGGCGATTATATTAAAAGTCTGTGGCAGTGAAAACCAATCTGATATCTTATCAATCGTAAGAAATATGTCGAAAGCCTTACATCCTCTTGGAGTTGAATATCTAAAAATACTGAAATCAACTTTCGACGATTATATAGGAAGCCTCAGGAAGTTAAACTGAATTCGATATCATATCAGAACTAAGAAATATATAGAAATTTGTGAAACCATATGCAACCCTCTTGCACACTCTTTGGGGTTGAATATCCAAAAATCCTGAAATAAGTTTTTAGATATATAGGGTGTTTGGCACTCCGTGTGCCACCTTGTGAAGGGTTATTCCTTGATATATTTGGAGAAAAAAGTTGTTCTACAGGGTGGGTCAATTTTCAATATTAGTAGAGATACAGGGTGGTTAAGAGAAGTGTTTTTGACCGGTACCCTCACTCACTTAAAACGGGTTATCTTGAAAACGAATAATCACAAGGCAAAGTGTTATAACTCGTTTTTTATGCAATCGAATTACCTTTCATTTGATGTAATAGTCTAAATTGTAACTGCACCCAATCTTGAGATATTTACTCGAAAACACAGTGCTCAATGTAGTTTTTCTCAGAAAACCCCATTATAAAAATGTCATTTTAATTTTATTTTTTTATGAGCCGTATTATTACCTACAAAAGCTGCATACATATGTATGAGTTACGATTAACATTTTGGAAGTAATAGGTAAAAATACATATCGCATAAAATTTAAATATTTAAAAAATCAGTGCATGTGCATGTTGATCTACGCTACTTGCTTGAATTGAAAGAATTTAATAATGGTTTTTATTGCAAATATTTTTATTATAATAAATGTTCAAAATGGCCACCTTCATTTTGAATGCACGCTAAAGCTCGTTTGGCGAGTGTTCTCTTGGTATTCATATTCCTCAACTGCTACCTTACTTCTATTGCTGCCGCATCGATCCTGATATTTAGATCTTCCAATGTTTCTACTGGCGTTGCGTAGACAAGGTCCTTCATCCGTCCCCATACAAAGAAATCCATAATAGTAAGATCAGGAGATCTTGCAGGCCAGTATATCGGTCCATTTCTACCGATCCAGCGATTGCTATAATTGGAATTTAACCAAATGAAAGGTAATTCGATTGCCTAAAAAACGAGTTATAACACTTTGCCTTGTGATTATTCGTTTTCAAGATTTAACGTTTTAAGTGAGTGAGGGTACCGGTCAAAAACACTTTTCTTAACCACCCTGTATCTCCACTAATATTGAAAATTGACCCACCCTGTAGAACAATTTTTTTCTCCAAATATATCAAGGAATAACCCCTTACAAGGTGGCACACGGAGTGCCAAACACCCTGTATAAAGAAAGCCCGAGGAAGTGAAAACCAATCCGATGTCTTATCACTCCTAAGAGATATGACGGAATTCGTGAAAACGTGATCAACCCGTTTATAAACTCTTAGGGGTTGAAAAAGGAAAAAAATTGAAAACAAGTTTTAGGTGATTATTAAACAATCCCGTGGAAGTAAAAAGTTATTCGATATCTAATAGATATGATGAAAACCATGAAAATATATGCATTCCATTTTCACTTAACATTTTGTTTGCCCCCCTTCCGAACGCCAATGGATATTTGAAATTTTTTTTTATCTTATTAACTTTCCTAGTTGATTTACATATACATACATGCTGAGTTTCAACTTTGTAGCATAAGCCGTTCCATAGATAGGAAAAACACCCCCACCCCCGTACCATACTAATACCTCAAAGAGCTTGAGCTTTCAAACGTTTTGGGTACGGCGGACGGGGAACGGCGCACAGACGGACTGAAATTTTTTTTTGCTTTTTTGGTTTCTATTAGTCATGAAACGTGGAAAAAAAATGTTTCAGGGTAGCAAATTTTTATACTCTAGATGAAATCATATAGAGTATTATAAGTTTAATCCAGCCCATAAGTTTGTAACGCATAGAACCAAGCCTCGGACCAAAAACAGTTTTATATTATTTTCTGTTTATTTGTGGCCAAAAACCTCAAATCCGCTTGACGTCCGTCCGTCTGTCCGTGAACACGATAACTCAAGAGCGCCTTCACCTAGGATCTTGAAATTTTGAATCTGGATGTTTGGTTGAATTTGTAAGGCTAAGTTCGTTAACGGGCAAAATCGTCCTACTCCTTCGGGTAGCTGCCATACAAAATATCCTTAAAACACGTGTTCAAGAATATTGGTCGATAACTTCAGAAGGGTTTAAGCTACGTCTTTGAAATTTTGTATGTGTTATTTTTCCAATAGTTGGAGCTAAATATATGATTATGAAGAAAATCCTGTTAGTCCTTCGTGTAGCTGCCATACAAATATCCTGTCAAAATGAATTCACTTAATTTACGAAACCCACTATAACTCAAGTAATCTTTTAGCTACGAATTCAGAATTTTGTACAAATTATTTTTGAATGATAAGGAAGTTCGAGTTTATTAGTCAGCGAAATCCTTTTACTCCTTCTGGTAGCTCCCATACAAAATGTCCTTAAATCACATTGTTCAAGAATATTGGCCGATAACTTCAGAAGGGTTTAAGCTACGTCTTTGAAATTTTCTATGTGTTATTTTTCCAATAGTTGGAGCTAAATGTATGATTATGAAGAAAATCCTGTTAGTCCTTCGTGTAGCTGCCATACAAATATCCTGTCAAAACGTCTTCACTTAATTTACGGAACTCACAACTCAAGTAATCTTTTAGCTATAAATTGGAAATTTTGTACAAATTAGTTTTGAGTAAAAACGAAGTTCGAGTTTACTAATCAGCGAAATCCTTTTACTCCTTCTGGTAGCTGCCATACGAAATGTCCTTAGGACACGTGTTCAACATTATTTTTCGATAACTTTTGAACGCTTCAAGCTACGAATTTCATATTTTGTACATGTTCATTTTTAAATGGTTCCAAGGAAAAGGATAAATATGTAAGAAATCAAGTGAGTCCTTCCTGCACCCCCATGTGAAAGTCCTTCCAAAAGGAAATTTGTTTTCGATGACTTACCCAGTTCTAGATATGAAATTAAACACTGAATATTGTCTTTTAGTTTTGAGTAGCAATCTAATGGCATTCCGTAATAAAGGACATACAACATGCACACACGTAATTCTACTTTATCCCCAACTACAATATAAATCGGAGTTCAGTATTCATCTAGAGTATTATACTGCAGTATGTTTATACTCTAGATGAAATCATATAGAGTATTATAAGTTTAATCCAGCCGAAAAGTTTGTAACGCATAGAACCAAGCCTCGGCCGAAAAAAAGTTATATATTATTTTTTGTTTATTTGTGCCCAAAAACCTCAAATCCGCCTGACGTCCGTCCGTCCGTCCGTCCGTCCGTCCGTCCGTCCGTCCGTCCGTCCGTCCGTCCGTCCGTCCGTCCGTCCGTCTGTCCGTGAACACGATAACTCAAGAACGCCCTCACATATGATCTTGAAATTTTGAATCTGGATGTTTGGTTGAATTTGTAAGGCTAAGTTCGTTAACGGGCAAAATCGTCCTACTCCTTCGGGTAGCTGCCATACAAAATGTCCTTAAAACACGTGTTCAAGAATATTGGTCGATAACTTAAGAAAGGTTTAAGCTACGACTTTGAAATTTTGTATGTGTTATTTTTCCAATAGTTGGAGTTAAATATATGATTATGAAGAAAATCCTGTTAGTCCTTCGTGTAGCTGCCATACAAATATCCTGTCAAAATGTATTCACTTAATTTACAAAACTCACTATAACTCAAGTAATCTTTTAGCTACGAATTCGGAATTTTGTACAAGTTAGTTTTGAGTAAAAAGGAAGTTCGAGTTTACTAATCAGCGAAATCCTTTTTCTCCTTCTGGTAGCTGCCATACAAAATGTCCTTAAAACACGTGTTCAAGAATATTGGTCGATAACTTCAGAAGGGTTTAAGCTACGACTTTGAAATTTTGTATGTGTTATTTTTCAAATAGTTGGAGCTAAATATATGATTATGAAAAAAATGCTGTTGGTCCTTCGTGTAGCTGCCATACAAATATCCTGTCAAAATGTATTGACTTAATTTACGAAACTCACTATAACTCAAGTAATCTTTTAGCTACGAATTCGGAATTTTAAACAAGTTAGTTTTGAGTGAAAAGGAAGTTCGAGTTAACTAATCAGCGAAATTATTTTACTCCTTCTGGTAGCTGCCATACAAAATGTCCTTAAAACACGTGTTCAAGAATATTACCGATATCTTCAGAAGGGTTTAAGCTACGTCTTTGAAATTTTGTATGTGTTATTTTTCCAATAGTTGGAGCTAAATGTATGATTATGAAGAAAATCCTATTAGTCCTTCGTGTAGCTGCCATACAAATATCCTGTCAAATAGCCTTCACTTAATTTACGGAACTCACTATAACTCAAGTATTATTTTAGCTATGAACTCGAAATTTTGTACAAATTAGTTTTGAGTGAAAACAAAGTTCGAGTTTACTAATCAGCAAAATCCTTTTACTCCTTCTGGTACCTGCCATACAAAATGTTCTTAAGACACGGGTTCAACAATATTTTTCGATAACTTTTGAACGCTTCAAGCTACGAATTTGAAATTTTGTACACGTTCATTTTTAAATGGTTCCAAGGAAAAGGATAAACATGTAAGGAATCGAGTGAGTCCTTCCTGCACCTCCCATGCGAAAGTCCTTCTAAAAGGACATTTTTGTTCGATGACTTACCCAGTTTAAGATATGAAATTAAACACTGAATATTGTCTTTTAGTTTTGAGTAGCAATCTAATGGCAGTCCTTAATAAAGGACATACAACATGCACACACGTAATTCTACTTTATCCCCAACTACAATATAAATCGGAGTTAAGTATTCATCTAGAGTATTATACGATTGGCTTGCAGCCGATCGTGACTGCAGTATGTTTTTTTTTAAAAATCGATAATAATCAGAACGTTCAGTCGAATGTGATTGTCGGGTTCACCCCAAGCACCGACTACGTATCTTTACTGCAGCCAACTCACATGGACACGGCTGCTCTATCTGTATGCTGCGTACATGAGAGTTTTCTAAAAGCTCCCCATACATTGCACGCATATGTATGCGTGAAAACTAGCAAAAGCTCATATAAATTTTTATAAAATTTTCAAGTCAGACACTGATGACGTCACTTCTAGAACTGAAATCTGGGTTTCGAATTATTACCGCTAGACGGTAGTACAGGCGTATGCGTGAAAACTGGCAAAGCTCAAATGAATTTAATTTCTTATTAGGTGTGTTATTTTCAACTGGATCAGATCACAATTGAAAAAAACGATCTTTACGAATCTTCGCGGTTCGCGGATCTCGACGGCTCAGCAGATCTTTACGGATCTTTGTGGTTTTCAGATCTTCACGGCAGAATTTGCGGTTCGCGGATCATCACGGCTCGTGGATCTTAAAGGTTTGCGAATTTTTGAGATAATGTAGATAGAAGACGGAAAATGGATGGTGGAGGATGGAGGATAGAAGATGAAAAATGGAAGATGGAGGATGGAGGATTCAGGATAGAGGATTCACGATGGAAGATTCAGGATTGAGGATGGATAATGGAGGATGGACGATGGATGATGCATGATGGATGACGGACGATGGATATGATAGACGATGTAGGATGGACAATGGAGGTTGGACGATGGACAATGGACGATGGTGGATGGAGAATGGATGATGGACGATGGAGGATGGAGGATAGAGGATAGAGGATGGAGGATGGAGAATGGATGATGGAGGATGGAGGATGGAGGATGGACGATGGAGGATGGAGGATGAAGGATGGAGGATAGAGGATAGAGGATAGAGGATAGAGGATAGAGGATAGAGGATAGAGGATGGAGGATGGAGGATGGAGGATGGAGGATGGAGGATGGAGGATGGAGGATGGAGGATGGAGGATGGAGGATGGAGGATGGAGGATGGAGGATGGAGGATGGAGGATGGAGGATGGAGGATGGAGGATGGAGGATGGAGGATGGAGGATGGAGGATGGAGGATGGAGGATGGAGGATGGAGGATGGAGGATGGAGGATGGAGGATGGAGGATGGAGGATGGAGGATGGAGGATGGAGGATGGAGGATGGAGGATGGAGGATGGAGGATGGAGGATGGAGGATGGAGGATGGAGGATGGAGGATGGAGGATGGAGGATGGAGGATGGAGGATGGAGGATGGAGGATGGAGGATGGAGGATGGTGGATGGAGGATGGAGGATGGAGGATGGAGGATGGAGGATGGAGGATGGAGGATGGAGGATGGAGGATGGAGGATGGAGGATGGAGGATGGAGGATGGAGGATGGAGGATGGAGGATGGAGGATGGAGGATGGAGGATGGAGGATGGAGGATGGAGGATGGAGGATGGAGGATGGAGGATGGAGGATGGAGGATGGAGGATGGAGGACGGAGGATGGAGGATGGAGGATGGAGGATGGAGGATGGAGGATGGAGGATGGAGGATGGAGGATGGAGGATGGAGGATGGAGGATGGAGGATGGAGGATGGAGGATGGAGGATGGAGGATGGAGGATGGAGGATGGAGGATGGAGGATGGATAATGGAGGATGGAGGATGGAGGATGGAGGATGGAGGATGGAGGATGGAGGATGGAGGACGGAGGATGGAGGATGGAGGATGGAGGATGGAGGATGGAGGACGGAGGATGGAGGATGGAGGATGGAGGATGGAGGATGGAGGATGGAGGATGGAGGATGGAGGATGGAGGATGGAGGATGGAGGATGGAGGATGGAGGATGGAGGATGGAGGATGGAGGATGGAGGATGGAGGATGGAGGATGGAGGATGGAGGATGGAGGATGGAGGATGGAGGATGGAGGATGGAGGATGGAGGATGGAGGATGGAGGATGGAGGATGGAGGATGGAGGATGGAGGATGGAGGATGGAGGATGGAGGATGGAGGATGGAGGATGGAGGATGGAGGATGGAGGATGGAGGATGGAGGATGGAGGATGGAGGATGGAGGATGGAGGATGGAGGATGGAGGATGGAGGATGGAGGATGGAGGATGGAGGATGGAGGATGGAGGATGGAGGATGGAGGATGGAGGATGGAGGATGGAGGATGGAGGATGGAGGATGGAGGATGGAGGATGGAGGATGGAGGATGGAGGATGGAGGATGGAGGATGGAGGATGGAGGATGGAGGATGGAGGATGGAGGATGGAGGATGGAGGATGGAGGATGGAGGATGGAGGATGGAGGATGGAGGATGGAGGATGGAGGATGGAGGATGGAGGATGGAGGATGGAGGATGGAGGATGGAGGATGGAGGATGGAGGATGGAGGATGGAGGATGGAGGATGGAGGATGGAGGATGGAGGATGGAGGATGGAGGATGGAGGATGGAGGATGGAGGATGGAGGATGGAGGATGGAGGATGGAGGATGGAGGATGGAGGATGGAGGATGGAGGATGGAGGATGGAGGATGGAGGATGGAGGATGGAGGATGGAGGATGGAGGATGGAGGATGGAGGATGGAGGATGGAGGATGGAGGATGGAGGATGGAGGATGGAGGATGGAGGATGGAGGATGGAGGATGGAGGATGGAGGATGGAGGATGGAGGATGGAGGATGGAGGATGGAGGATGGAGGATGGAGGATGGAGGATGGAGGATGGAGGATGGAGGATGGAGGATGGAGGATGGAGGATGGAGGATGGAGGATGGAGGATGGAGGATGGAGGATGGAGGATGGAGGATGGAGGATGGAGGATGGAGGATGGAGGATGGAGGATGGAGGATGGAGGATGGAGGATGGAGGATGGAGGATGGAGGATGGAGGATGGAGGATGGAGGATGGAGGATGGAGGATGGAGGATGGAGGATGGAGGATGGAGGATGGAGGATGGAGGATGGAGGATGGAGGATGGAGGATGGAGGATGGAGGATGGAGGATGGAGGATGGACAATGGAGGATAGAGGATGGAGGATGGAAGATGGAGGATGAAGAATGAAGTATGGAGGATAAATGAAGGAAGATGCAGAACGAAGTATGGAGGATAAAAAATGGAGGATGAAGAATAGAGAATATAAGATAGAGGGTGTAGAATGGTGGATTTAGATTAAAGATTAAAGGTTAAAGATTAAAGATGATTAAAAAAAAATACATAAAAGATAAAAGATAAAGGATAAAGGATAAGGATAAGGATAAGGATAAAGGATAAAGGATCCAGGATCAAGGATCAAGGATCAAGGATCAAGGATCAAGGATCAAGGATCAAGGATCATGCATCAAGTATCAAGGATCAAGGATCACGGATCAAGGATCACGGATCACGGATCAAGGATCAAGGATCAAGGGTCAAGGATCATGCATCAAGGATCAAGGATCAAGGATAAAGAATAAAGAATAAAGGATAAAGAATAAAGGATAGGGGATAAAGGATAAAGAATAAAGGATAAAGGATAAAGGATAAAGGATAAAAGATTAAACATTAAACATTAAAGATTAAAAATGAAAGATTAAAAATGAAAGATTAAAGATTAAAGATTAGCCCCGCAGTACTGCGTAAAAGGTAGTTGGAGCGCAGCGCGCGTCAGCCAAATATGAACGCGAAAGGGAGTTTTAATCCCTTTAACCCTGCAAATTTTTGGATAACGATATCTATTAATTTCAGATCGAGCGGGGAATGAAACAAATTTATATTGGCTTAAAAGTTGAAATACCACAAATGAAAAATGTAAATTTTCATTTTGGAGTTTTAGTGTCCAGTAATACTTTTTCCTAAATCTATAGCAACAAAAAGAAATGATATATATATAAAAAAACATTTAAAAATGTAAAAAGAAGGTGTCGGGTTCAACAAAAAGGGTTGATATTCACAGAGTCGGTTTTCTTTTTATTAATATTTCCACTTACACTTGTATACAAATTTGTGATATTCATTTTTCCAAGAAACCCGACAATCGCTCGGAAAAATATCCCCCCCCCCCCAAATTTTCCAGATTAAAAGCAACCAAAAAGTAAACTTTGCACATCATCTTTATGCCACGACTAGCGATTGTCGGGTTTCTTGGAAAAATGAATATCACAAATTTGTATACAAGTGTAAGTGGAAATATTAATAAAAAGAAAACCGACTCTGTGAATATCAACCCTTTTTGTTGAACCCGACACCTTCTTTTTACATTTTTAAATGTTTTTTTATATTACTTTATTATTAAAATAATGAAGTAAAAAAAAAATAGTCACCACAACCTATGTGATCCTTGGGGAGTCGATCTTCGACACCCGAAGTGTTCAGACGTATTTTAAACGAGCTCCGCTTTAAATAGGAACTACCGATTTAAATAGGAAGACGGATACCTTCACAGGTAGTAGGAACAATTTTTTTTAAATAGGGTAAAACTTGTTTAAAACGCAGCGCGCGGTGCAATATTTTAGTACTAGTGCGAAGAAAGTGACTGAGAAACAGGTACCAGTGTTAGCGAAATTAAGGAAAAATTGTGAAAGTGCGCGAGTTATAGTGCCCTGAATGGGGCGAAATGCGAAAAGGGTGCGGTCTAGAGACCAAGCTCTTCTAACAAGCGACACGGATAGTGACGGCGCTGTCGCAAGAAAGAAGGAGAAAATAGTGAAGAGCGGAAACGAGGGCGGGGCTTTCAGCGCCCTAGCAGAAAGTCACAAGCAAAGGGACAGCGATCCCGAGAGGGAATCCGAAAGTGGCGGTCTTACGGTTCGAGAGGCTGAACTGGTCAGCCAAATTACGAAACGCGACAACATCATCGAAAGTCTGCAAATACAAATGCAGGCGGCACTCGACAAGCTCTCGCCCAGCAAAGAAAAGCGACCGACATCGAAATGGACAACGAAACAAGGGAAAATCCGAGCGAGACGGACTTTATTGAAGTGGTGCGGCGACAAAATCGGGCATAACCGGTTGCTAGCCAGGGACCAAGTGCGAAATCCATGCCTGTCTCGCCAACAGTGAAAAAAACCGAGACGAAAAATACAACAACTGTAAAACCGAACAACACGTATAAAATGCCGCCGATTAAAACGTTTAATCAAAATCCGGAAACGTTGGTAAAAGTCTTGAAGAAAAGTGCCGGCATCGGTAATTTCCAGATGAAAAATGTCACCGCATCGAAAATCGCGATACGTACATCGAATATCGACGATTTCCGCAAAGCGAAGGAAGTCCTGGAAAAAAGTGAGTCCAAGTTCTTCACGTACACCACGCGCGAAGAAAAAACGGGAACTTTTCTGTGAAAGGGACTGAGTAGCCACGCGGTTCCTGAGGAGATAAAAGCTGAGCTGCAGAAGCAATTGCCGAGGACTGAAATCCTTTCAGTGTCGAGATTCTCTACTAGAAGATCGACGCTAGAAACGAGAGTTCTGCCGACTCTTATGGTGCAAATTGGATGTACAAGCAAAGCTGTGGATCTGCACCAAGTCCGCTACTTAAACCACCAAGTAGTGCGATTTGAGAAATTAAGGAAAACAGAGATCTCTCAGTGCCGGCGGTGCCAACGGTATGGCGCAAACATATTGCGTGAACTGCAAGAGTCGCGGCCACCGAGCGTCGTTTAAAGGATGTCCAGCACACAAGAAAGAGAAAAACCGGAGAAACGCTGCGCGACAGGAGAAAAAAGTAGAGACAATGACAAAACCAACGAACCAACAATACCAGAGGATCATCGAGAGTGCAGTTCGACTAGGTGTGAACTTCGCAGATGCATTAAAGGGAAAAAATACAAAAGCTCTACCAAGCCAGTATTACCTACGAGAGCACACATGTAACGATAACAAATCTAATCAAAATGATCTTTTCTCTTTTCAGGTAAATTTATTCAAATTATTAAATTCCAAGTTTAAGCGCTTTGAGCAAGCCATCGACGCTCACGCTCAACAACTTAGTTATATATGTAGAGTTCTCAAACTGTCCAATGCCTGCTGATGGCCAGGTCACACAAAGCCTTCAGAATACCGAGCTCAGGCTCATCGCTGTCAACGTCAACTCCATCGTGTTTTTAAACAGAAGGATGAATCTAGACGATCTCCTTAAGAAAGAAAAACCCAACCTACTTCTCCTAACAGAAACCAATCTAAAACCGCATCACACACCTCAATTTAAAAATTATGAATTTATAAGAACAGACCGACCGAACTCCGGAGGCGGAGTTATAAAAAAAAACCCTTAAACCGGCCAGAATTTACCCTTTTTGAATGTCTAGAATGTTAAAATATTCCTGGAGAATAACGATAATCTTTTCGTTATTAGCACCTATGCCTCAAAAAGAAATTCGGAAAAATTCAATGACGGATTCCATTCTCTCTTCCAGACCCTTGAGTTAAACAATCTTAGGAATTATTACGTAATAGCAGGGGATCTGAACGATCTGAAATTTTGGCTTAATCGAGATAATAATACACGGGGAAATTTCTTGTATTACTGGGTTATAGAAAATAAAATTGAATTTAAATCTGTACTTTATGGCCCCGATTCGCCCACCCTACCAAGAGCAAATTCATACCTTGATATCTGTATAGCAGATGCCCGACTTAACTTCGCGTTCACATCCTAAACTACGATAGCGACCACCAAACCATACTGACATACTGGCATTTGGTCATGACAACCACTTCATTATTAACTCCCAAGAAGAAAATATCTCCCTAAATTATAAAAAAATTAACTGGAATTTATTCCAAAAGAGAATAGCGAAAGCTCACTCAGGAGAAATTCCAAAAGAAAAAAAATGTATGGCCCCCAATGATAGGAATTTAACAAACTCGGAGATAGAACACTATCTTCAAATATTAGAAAACCTTATGGTTGCCCCCATAGAACGGACTGTCCCAAAGCGCAAAACTAGAAATACTGTAGATAATTATGAAAACCCTGTCATTCGGAAACTTCAAAGACTCAAAAGTCATCTTCTTACGCGAATTAATAATATTTACCGTAGATTTCTGGATTATAATAATCCCAACCTAAATAGATTAAAGTCTATTCTTAGGAATGTTAGAACCCTTATCCGCCAAAACTTCGCGAACGAATCCAATAGTCAATGGAGGGAAAAAATAAAATCAGTTAGGCCCAGCGACTGTTCTGGAATGTTTGCCCAAATAAATTGTATCTCCAGAAAAAAAAATAGCACAAGTGTACCCAAGATTAGGGTATCGGCCAATTCTCAAAAACTACTGGATGATGAAAGTATTGACATCACAAGTGACATCGCGATAACAATGGTAACTTCGCGATAACCGATGAACCCCAAAAACTAGACATTATAGGAACTCACTTAGAGGGAATTCACACCCAGAACTCCAACTTGGGGAGGGAAAGACTGAATGAAATCGTCACTAGAAGTGTAACAAAATTTAAAAATGAGAACGAAGGTAACTTGGCTCTACTCACTTTTAACCAAGATCTAATTGCTAATCAAATCCCTGACTGTCAATTAATAGATTACTTTATTTCATTTAAAACCCTTAAATATTTTTTTAACAGTCTCAATAATAAAAAATCATCCGGCATGGACGGAATACCCAACATAGTTTTGAAAAACCTGCCAGATGTAATCATTCAGGAATATTGCACCCTTTTTAATAACTTATTGAACAATTCTTCAGATCCCAAAAGCTACCGGCCCATAAGTCTCCTTCCGAATATTAGTAAAGTCTTCGAATCCGTCCTCAACGACTGTATAAATATCCACATTCGGCAGAAAGATCTTATACCGAATTGCCAATTTGGCTTTCGGAACACACATTCTATGATTCACGCCATAGCGAAGGTCACATCTGACATCTGCAGGCATTTAAATAATAAAGAATGCATAGGTGCCTGTCTAATAGACAAGGAGAAGGCTTTCGACACTGTTTGGCTCGACGGTCTTATCTTCAAACTAATCCAAAAAAAAATTCCCAAATACCTCATAAATATGATAGTCCACATGATTTTTAATAAAAAATTTGTGCTAACAAACGGGAAAATTTTTACCACAAAAATCTTTAGCGTCAGGGAAGGACTGCAACAGGGAACAGTAACTGCACCCACCTTATTCGCGATTTATATTAGCGATCTTTTAGAAACATTCGAATTTAATAAATCACCCAAAAGATCAATCCTCGCATTCGCAGACGACCTCATAATTTACACACCCCATTCTAAAGCAATGAAAGCCCAAGAAGAACTCCAAAAAATGTTTAACGATGTTCAGTTCTACACGAACTCTTGGAAAATGAAAATCAATTTACAGAAATGTGAGACTATCTTATTCCGCACCACTTTAGCACATGCCAATCGCGATTTGAAGCGCAATTGGAAGAAATTCCATATTGTAGCTGGGGAGGGAAGCCACGAGCGAATTCCGCACAAGACTTGTGTAAAATATCTCGGAGTACACCTGGATCAACATTTATATTTCAATGATCATTCCAACATCCAGCTTGAAAGGGCACGTAAAGCATTCATGTCCCTAAAACAACTTTTTTACGCGAAACATTTATACCCTCGAGTTAAAATCATTTGTTACCAAGCATTTGTGAGACCTATTCTCACTTATGGCTGCCTCATCTGGTTTAATATTAGTCCATCTCATATGGAAAAATTCAGACTATTTGAGAGAAAAAGCTTACGCGCGTGTACTGGCTTTTATAGAAAGATTTTCTTCATTATATATCGAACGAAGAAATGTATAATATGGCAGAAATCTCCCAGGTTGATACGACTACAGACCAAGACCGTAACCCATGGATTCACCAACCCTTTTTTCCCAACCCACAATATTTTCATAAAACAATGACAACTGATTTTATTCCACCGGAAGCCTTCGCGTACCTCGATGAAAACGGCTACATTTTAGACTCAGACTGCGTACCAATCATATATCATGCATATAGGCGCGCAACAGATAAAAAAAATAGGATACGACCCCAATCTGAAAAGTAGTGACCCTCTGCCCTTATGGCGATACTCTACAGCGAACCATATTGACGTTGACAGAGATGAGCGTGAGGCTACGAAATACTGTTGGCTTAATCAACAGGACATTTAGTTATTAACTTTAAACTAACCGAAAACAAGAAAGAACAATAGCCTTCAGCTATCGGTCCAAGTGACGAATGGCCTGGATTAGTTATAAGAAAATTATTAATGTATAAAAAAACTGTCATATTTAAGGAATATTGTATTAAAGAAAGCGACTCATATCTCACCTAGACAGGGTGTTTGGCACTCCGTGTGCCACCTTGTAAGGGGTTATTCCTTGATATATTTGGAGAAAAAAATTGTTCTACAGGGTGGGTCAATTTTCAATATTAGTGGAGATACAGGGTGGTTAAAAAAAGTGTTTTTGACCGGTACCCTCACTCACTTAAAACGTTATATCTTGAAAACGAATAATCACAAGGCAAAGTGTTATAACTCGTTTTTTAGGCAATCGAATTATCTTTCATTTGATGTAACAGTCTAAATTGTAACTGCACCCAATCTTGAGATATTTACTCGAAAACACAAATTTTTGCTACGTGAACCCTTAAAATTCAGTGATCTATGTAGTTTTTCTCAGAAAACCCCATTATAAAAATGTCATTTTAATTTTATTTTTTTATGAGCCGTATTATTACCTACAAAAGCTGCATACATGTGGAACAGCAAGCGAACGCAGCCAAACGAAGCCAAGTTCAATTGGCAAAACCTAATTGCCACATTGCTATCGCTTTTTTCTTCTTTATCCGACTACCGAAGGACGTAGACGTGGACATAGAGAATTACAACGTGCAGTATTTTCAATTCAATTAATAAACGTTCTTACACTTTATATTTTATCAATCTTTCTTCATTGAATTTACATTAAAATAATCGAATTAACTAAATGTTCTTACACTTTATACTTTATTAATCTTTCTTCATTAAATTTACATTAAAATAACTAAACGTTTTTACATGGGGGCTCAACCGGGATCAGCCTAACTGTATATAACCAAGAACAATCCGGTATCAAGAACAAAGTGAAAATTATTTTCTGTGTAATATCGTGGACTTAACATTGTTTCGGTGGACAAAATCGCAATTCGTACCGCATTACCCAAATCTTGAACTAGACATTTGAACGTGTTGCAATTCAATTGTGTGTTTATCCTGGTGCTGCATTTAGTTAAACGAATAACCGTGGACGTGGATTGTAAAAATTATTGCTAGCAGTCGAATATTTCACGATTTGATTCCGGCAACGGTATGGGTAGAAATTCGAGTCGACGTCTTTTACAAAGAAGCCAAGAGTGTAGTGCCGACCAAGGCGAAATTGATTTTCACGATCCAGATACTTCCACAAATAATGTCTCCATCAAATTTTCAGATATCGAAGCTATTTTAAAAAAGTTCTCCGGCGATGGATCGAAGAATATTCGGAAGTGGATCGACGAGTTCGAGCAGCATGTGGAAGTTTTTAAGTGGCCTAACCTCCAAAGGTTTGTGTTTTGCAAGCGCCTATTAACGGGAGAAGCAAGATTATTCGTGGATAATGAGGTGAAATCTTTAATTTATTCTGATCTAAAGCGTCAATTGATTACTGAGTTTGAACCTAAACTTAATTCTGCCGACGTGCATAACAGTTTGAGGGAAAGAAAAAAAAAAGCTGACGAAAGTCTACAAAAGTATTTGTACGATATGATGGCAATTGCGTCAACTGGCAATGTTGAAGAAGTAGGTGTTATTTCTTACGTGATCGACGGGATTAGTGATAGCAATGTAAATAAACTAATTCTATACGAAGCTAAGACGATTTCCGAATTAAAAGAACGATTAAAATTGTACGAAAAGTTTAAAAATCATGGTAAAACTAATTATGACAATAACAGTGAAAACAAACGGTTCGCGAAAACAAATAATCGTAGTTCACCTAATAGAGACCCAAGTCGAAATTGTTTTAATTGTGGATCTAATCAGCACGAATTTCATGAATGTCCATCGAAATCGAAGGGACCTAAGTGTTTCAAGTGCAATCAGTATGGACATAAACGGCCCAATTGTCCACAAAACAATGTCGATAACTCAACCAAAGTTATCCGAAAGAATGATTTGTGTTGCGTAGTAATTATAAACAATCAGTCATTGTCGGGACTATTGGATACGGGTAGTGATCTGACGTTAATAAAAGAACAGTTCGCGGAAATTGTGAAATCTAGTGCTACCTATGAAAACTGTTATATCTCTATATCGGGACTAGGTAATACTTTGGTTATTAAAGAAAGAATTATTACGGACATAACAATCGATGGCGTAGAATTTAAAAGTGTAAAATTACATGTTGTACCAAACCATGTTATGAAACAAGATCGGAATGGACGTTTTAAGACAGGCTGAAATAATTATTAACGAGCAAGGTATCGTCGTTAAGAAATCGGGTACAAAAGCGGTTCAGGCAAATGAAGATCATGACTGCTATTTAGCTCAAATTAAACTTGAATGTGAATCAGTAAACTCAGTTGAGTTACATCACTTAGATCGAAATATTAGGGAAGAAGTCCAAACTCTTATCGATAACTATAAACCAAATAAAACAGTGGAAACACCCTTCGAAATGAAAATAGTTTTAACAGAAAACACACCACGCAGATTGCCGCCAATAGAATTAAAATTTGTTGAGGACCAAATTGAAACATGGATTAAAGACGGTATTATCAAAGAAAGTTCTTCGGATTTTGCTAGTCCAATAGTCTTAGTCAAAAAGAAAGATAATCGGATTAGAATTTGCGTAGACTATAGAAATCTAAATGAGAAAATCTATAAAGATCGATTCCCCCTACCGATAATCGAGGATCAAATTGATACTTCAAGGTACAAGTTACTATTCAACTTTGGATCTGGCGAATGGGTTTCTCCATGTTCCAGTTGGAAAGGAAAGTCAGAAATATACATCGTTTATAACTCCAACAGGCCAATACGATTTTTTGAGAGTACCATTTGGACTTTGTAATTCGCCCAGCGTATTCCAAAAATATATCAATTACATATTTAGAGATTTGATTAAAAGGCAAATATTCACTATTTACATCGATGATATCATTATTCCGTCCAAAACAGTTGAGGAAGGTATATCGCGTCTTCAAGAAGTCTAAGAACTATCCTCCAAAAATGGGCTAGAGATAAAGTGGAGTAAATGCCAAATTATCAAGCAGAAGATCGTATATTTAGGACACGTTATTAAAAATGGAACAGTCTCCCCTTCACCTGAGAAGACGAAAGCAGTTCTCCATTTTCCTACACCTAAGACTACTAAACAACTTCAGAGCTTATTAGGTCTAGTAGGATACTTCAGAAAATTTATTGAAAATTTTGCTATAATCGCGAAGCCGCTTATTGATTTACTAAAAAAGGAAGCTACATTTAAATTCGACAATGAGCAGTTAAAGGCATTCAATGAATTGAAATACGCAATCTCTTCAAAACCAATACTTAGTATTTTCAAATATGGAGCATATACGGAACTGCACACCGATGCGTGTAAATATGGATATGGCGCAATATTATTCCAACGATCTGCAACAAACGAACTTCATCCTGTACACTACATGAGCAAGAAGAGCACTCCCGCCGAACAGAATTATAGCAGTTATAAACTAGAGGTGTTAGCAGTAATCGAAGCAGTTAAGAAATTTCGAGTGTACCTTCTTGGACAAAATTTTAAATTAGTAACTGATTGCAAAGCATTTGAACTCACGTTGAGTAAAAAGGATCTCGTGACACGAGTTGCAAGATGTGCGCTACTTCTTCAGGAGTTTGACTATACAGTTGAACACAGACCAGCTACGAGAATGAAGCACGTGGATGCACTCAGCCGAAATCCTATCAGCATGTGCGTAAATAGAAATGAGGGCATCTTGACGAAGTTAAAAAGGGCACAAATCGCAGACGATAAGTTAAGCGCAATAATTCGACTACTTGAAACGGAACCATTTAAGGACTACGTGATTGAAAATGGAATTTTATGTAAAAGCAACAATGGAAAGTTATTGTTTGTTGTTCCCGATACGTTGCAGTATAATATCATAAGAAGTATTCATGAGAATGGACATTTTCATTACAAGAAAATGGAAGAAATACTGATGCAAGAATACTACATTCCTGGATTGAAGTCAAAAATAGAAAAATGTATTTCTGGTTGTGTGCAATGCATTTTGGCAGAACGTAAAACTGGAAAAGCAGAAGGTTTTCTATATCCTCTCCCAAAAGGGGACCATCCGCTGGAAACATTACATTTGGATCATCTCGGACCGATGACGTAAACCAGTAAAAATTATCGATATATCTTTACCGTTGTAGATGGTTTCAGTAAGTTTGAGTGGATATTTCCTACGAAAACCGTCAACGCAGAGGAAACAATCAGCAAACTCGAAGTCATCGCAGCTATATTCGGGTATCCTGAAAGGGTTATAACGGATAAGGGAGGAGCGTTTGTCTCGGAGCGATTTAATAAATTTTGCAGTTCGCATGGCATAACTGTTCACAGCGTAACAACCGGTGTTCCACGGGGTAATGGACAGGTAGAACGAGTTCATCGAGTTTTCATTGCCGTTCTTACTAAACTATCATTAGATCAACCTGAGAAGTGGTACACTACGCAAGTACGCAGCGAATGTTGAACAGTACATATCATCGATCTTTGAAAAGGTCACCATTCGAAATTCTAGTTGGAATACGTATGAAAACTCAAAATGACATGAAAATTCGTGAATTAGTTGAGGAGGAATCATTGAAACAATACATGGAATCTAGAGATGAAATACGAATACAAGCTAAACGGGATATAATGTCAGCACAGGAAACATATAAAGGGCAGTACGATAAGAAAAGGAAGCAATCTACAAAATATTGCAAAGGAGACATAGTTGCTATCGAAAGAACACAGTTTGGTGTTGGACTCAAGATTCGTCAAAAGTGGGGCTAACTCATACATACGTATGAGTTACGATTAACATTTTGGAAGTAACAGGTAAAAATACATATCGCATAAAAATTAAATATTTAAAAGTCAGTGCCATAAAGTGGACCACGTTTAAAAACCTGTTTAATTTGTCGGTAGTACTACAGTATTTTTATTACACATTTATTACTATTTAAAGTATGAAGGAAAACAATGAAATATAAGTCAGTTTCAACATAATTGATGCTTTTACCTGGACGTGGTAGGTACTACTGGATGCGGTACTATGCTTTTTTTTAATAGGGTGTCTTACAAAATAAAAAGCCTATAAAAGCAAAACTACCTTCATATTTTTATCAGTTTTAGTTACGTTGCTAAGAGAAGAAGGTGTCAGTAGAATTTAAAAAATTATTTCAAAATGCCTGAGTACTCCAATGAAGAATATGCTGACATGATGTTAATTTATGGAGAGTATGACCAAAATGCACGAGTCGCGCGAAGGCTTTACCACCAGAGACATCCTCATCGACGGACACCTAGCAGGAGAGTATTTCAAGACGTTTACAGGAGAATTAGGGAAACTGACAGCGTTAGAACAAGGAGAGTAAATGCAAATCCTGCGCCTATAATCGCTGTTCAGATTGATGAAAGAATACTGCAAGCAGTGCAAAATGATCCATCGATCAGTATCCGACGCTTGGCATTGCAGTTTAACATATCTACTTGGAAGGTTTGGAGTATTTTAAAAGTAGAACGCTTCCATGCCTACCATCACACACCAGTACAGGAGCTGCTACCCATTGATTTCCCCAAACGGATGGAGTTTTTCAACAATATTCTGTGGACGGATGAGTCCCAATTTACCAGAGACGGTATCACAAACTTCCACAACCTACATACGTGGGCTGAGAGCAATCCACACACAAGAAGAGCGGCATCATTTCAGCACAGATTCAGCGTCAATTTATGGGCAGGTGTGATTGGTGACGTTTTACTTGCACTTATTAGGCTTCCGCGTACTCTAAATAGCTCCAATTACTTACAGTTTTTATCAAATGATCTACAGGACTTGTTGGATGATATTCCACTGGTTCGATTGGCTTCCATGTTTTACCAACACGATGGTGCTCCTGCTCATTACGGCCGACAGATCACAGATTGGTTAAATTCCAATTATAGCTGGATCGGTAGAAATGGACCGATACACTGGCCTGCAAGATCTCCTGATCTTACTTTTATGGATTTCTTTGTATGGGGACGGATGAAGGACCTTGTCTACGCAACGTGTAACGAACGGCCTGTAAATAACATGGCACAAGATATAGTTTTACACCGGCCAAAATGCCTGAAATTGTCTAGCAAATTATGGCAAGAGAATTTGCTGGGCAAGAGAGAAAAAACCTCAAATGTCACTCGATAACCCGAGATGTTAGAACACGTAGGAGAGATGAGATGGAAAATGCAAAGTACGCGTGTATGCTAAGAGCGATCTCACACCAGACACCAAGCTGTACCGCATGGCTGCGAATAATCAGCTATGAGTCTGGAAATGTGCAGAGAGCAAGGAGAGAGTTTTTTTTCAACCACCGGCCGAGCCGGTCAGTTTTAGTTTTCGAGGAAGTCTTGTTTTAACCATCGGCCCAGACGGTCGTTTGTGTAGTGAAGAGTGTTCCAGCCACGAGCCGAACAGGAAGAAAAAGGAAGAGTGTTCCAGCCACGAGCCGAACAGGTGATTGGAGTGGTACCACGAGGCCAGGAAAACAAAAAAGGAAGATTTTTTTTGGACAGGTGTGCTGTGCGCAGCCGGATAACAGGCCCGCACCGAGGATTTTTTTCTTTTTTGATACGGAAATAAAAATCATGTA
The DNA here is from genome assembly GCA_951812415.1 of Beris morrisii. Classification (NCBI taxonomy): domain Eukaryota; kingdom Metazoa; phylum Arthropoda; class Insecta; order Diptera; family Stratiomyidae; genus Beris; species Beris morrisii. Next base: position 63,351,632 of record OX638312.1, on the reverse strand, counting down.
AGTTTTGGTAATTCTTGTATTTTTTTTATTTTTTTTCTTCCTTCCTTTGGTCTTGTTCCAATTTTTTGGCTAGTTAATTTTTTTTTCTCCCTGCGCGTGAGATAATAGTGCAAAGTGTTGTTAAATGGTTGCCTTTTTTTCTGTCCGGTACGCAGTGAAGTTTTTTTTTGTGTTTTTTCCTTCGCTCGTGCGTATAAAATGTGTTGATGACCACGGCTGGTATACTAAACCCCCATTCGGTCGTAAGGGGAGTAATTAATTAAGGGTGTCTCGTAGACATGCGAACTGACAGCCCTGTTGAAGCCTCAGAATAAGCTTGTAAAGCGCTAGCGCTCCCGCATTACATTCTGCGCGGGCAGAATTCGGATTCCTTTGTATTGGACTTAATCGATGCAAAGTTATTGTGTGGTTAGATCTAGTCACATAAAACTAATGAGTTTCGACCTATATTCGGCATGTTGTAGGCTCCGTGGCCCCAACTAAAAATCTCCGCCGCAAACTCTCAACCTATGATCGCGAGTTTAATAGTTTTTTTTTGGAACGTGATCTCCCAAACGCAATGGGCACGGATTCGGCATTTCTTATTCGATTTTCGGCTTTTTCCGGAATTTTCAGTGCCACGAGGCGCGTGAAAATTGTGCCGATAACTTCAACTCTTGTGAGTTAATTTTATGTCATCTCAAGATGATGTGTGATTGAGAATGACCTCGGCCGTCCCGCCGAAAAGTCTACATTTCTGTGCTTTTCCGCCTTCATTTCCTATCTTCTCATTTCCATTGTCATTTCCACAGTCTGTTGTTCCTTCCTTCCTTTTTCCTCCACCTTCCAGCCCGCTGAAGATAGAGTTCGAACTCCTCAATTCGAACTTTCAGCCCAAACCGTGCATAAATACGTTTTGTCCATGGTTAAAGGTAGCCACTCACGCCCCTTCCGACGAGCTACGCACGTGCTAGAGCTAGATGCACGCTACCTATCGGGAAACCATGGGACTAAAGTCACCCAACTGTGGCTTGGTCACCGGCTGACAATCGTCTTCGCGGTGTGTATTTGTCCTGTCCAATTTGGAATAGATGATGATGGAGACAATCTCCCATCATTTGTTTCAAAGCGGGCTATGGTTAAGACGATGCTGATGGTTAAGACGATTACTTGGGTAGTAAGGTTGTTGATGGTTTGGTTGGACGGATACTATGGTATGATTCAGTTCATATCATAGCGCACCAAATCATTTCAGCATTACTACGCCAAAAACATGCTTGTGTACATTATAAACGCCAGTAGAAACATTGGAAGATCTAAATATCAGGATCGATGCGGCAGCAATAGAAGTAAGGTAGCAGTTGAGGAATATGAATACCAAGAGAACACTCGCCAAACGAGCTTTAGCGTGCATTCAAAATGAATGAAATGAATATTTATTATAATAAAAATATTTGAAATAAAAACCATTATTAAATTCTTTCAATTCAAGCAAGTAGCGTAGATCAACGTGCACATGCACTGATTTTTTAAATATTTAATTTTTATGCGATATGTATTTTTATCTATTACTTCCAAAATGTTAATCGTAACTCATACATATGATGACATGACATTTTTATAATGGGGTTTTTTGAGAAAAACTACATTGATCACTGAATTTTAAGGGTTCACGTAGCAAAAATTTGTGTTTTCGAGTAAATATCTCAAGATTGGGTGCAGTTACAATTTAGACTGTTACATCAAATGAAAGGTAATTCGATTGCCTAAAAAACGAGTTATAACACTTTGCCTTGTAATTATTCGTTTTCAAGATATAACGTTTTAAGTGAGTGAGGGTACCGGTCAAAAACACTTTTCTTAACCACCCTGTATATCCACTAATATTGAAAATTGACCCACCCTGTAGAACAATTTTCTTCTCCAAATATATTAAGGAATAACCCCTTACAAGGTGGCACACGGAGTGCCAAACACCCTGTATAATCCTTTCTTCATGCATTATTAAATGCAGATATTGTATGCTAGACTGGGCTGTCCGCGACCGGGAGCGGTGGCTTCTGCTTTGCTATTCTTGAATAGCGGAGCATGATGCTGCTGTTAGTTTTAAGTTAGTATGTAAGTAATTGTAAATAGTTGTAAGTAGAGTAGAAAATGTGATGTAATATTGGGGATTTTTGCCATTTTTCACAATAATGCAAATACTCACGAAGTGCAGTCGGACATCCAACGTAGTTGGATGAACTCCTGCGGACTTCGTGGGTATTTTATTCGATAATATAAATTAATACTGTAAGCAAATAAACGTTACTCAGATCCTTCCCAAATCATCCCCCACTAAATTTTATATCTTAGAGTGCCCATTGAGGCCATTAAGAACGTTAGCAGAATAGAGATTAATTTAATTTTATCTTTAGAATTAAGACGAAAAATTATTAGGTTTAAGATTTAAGGCAAAAATAAAGCACGTTTTAAAACTTTAAAAAAAACTATGTGATCCTTAATCCCAGCGACATTCATTATTTTGACGAAAAGTGTCCCAAAGTCGAAGATATTTACTTCTGCAAAAAACCAAGCTATAGGAAATTAATGAAGAACGCCGATTGCATCCACATACTCAAACTCAACAACACACCAGCACATTGTGAACTCCTTAAAGTAGATGAATCCGCAAACATATTTGAACCTGAACCAAACCACATATTACTTGTCAACGCTCCTGAGACCAAAGTCAACTCTACACGCAGATTCGGTTCTAAAACAGTCAGCGCGACCACTCTCAACCACTATTAAAATTGCGAGGTCCAAATTAACGAAATTACATACCAAGGACAACCAAAAAGATTCTGTGACGAGATTCACATCCATCCTGTCCTATTTAATAAAATTAATTTCACCATAAACAATCAAAATCGTACATTCCACAAACTTAAAAACTTTACTTTCGAGAACAGGAAGTCATAAAATCATTCAGATCGATAATCAACAAAGGGACATACTGTCATATGGACTGCTTGTTATCCTTTTGGTCGCAGCCACCATATTAGCCATTCGTCACAACCGGAAATTCCGTAAGCACACCATCAACATAGGAATTCCAGCTCCTTCTACAGAAACTTCAAGGGCTCAATTCCTGTTTCCGTCGCTTTCTTCAAAAGGGGGAGGAGATACGAATATCAGCGCCATATGACCCCACTTCTTTATTTTTAATTATCTTTCCGTAGCCGGAAAGTTAACTCGCTCCAAGCCAGAAACTTTGATCCCTGTATTGATTCCTACCTACAGACATGGGTTTTATTATTTAGTTAATTTAGTAATCGACAGAGACTGTAGAGGCGCTGAAACTCAATACGGAGTTTTCTATTAAGCTCTTGTGTGCGCTTCCCCTCTATCTCATACTCTTCGGTATTTACCACAAATTAGATCCACGTGGCTATCAGTAAATAACCCCTACACAAAACTGAATCTAAAAAACTTTCCGACGGCAGTATTAATCTTATTTTTACTTACCCGTAACGTATATTTCCAACTTTCGCCACCTTCATCGGAAGTAAAACTCTCGGGATCTTCCATCCAGAAATCAAGATCAAATTGCGTTAGTAGGAAATAATGTGTTATGACTTTATCGCATATATAACTTATGCGATCACGTGTGAAAAAATCATTTTTTGCGGAGATTGCCGCCGACACCTCCACATCACCACAATATGAAATGTCTTGATGGCATCCACTGTATGCTGCGCTTGAAAGTATGCCTTTCATTAAATTTATGCAATGGATAATAAAGGGTGTAAAGCTGATATTATTTCCATCGAATATCATAGTCGTTCCGGAATGAAAAACATAATTGAACGAAAACTCCAAGGCAGTTGACACCAGATGTACAAATGAGAGCGGGTGCTGTTCCAAAAATTCATTCAATATTTTCGTTTGCTTCAAAATGAATTTCTCCGTCAATTCAATTAAATTGGATTGTGTATTTCTAATTTTAAGCTCGTACCGGCATTCAACGGAATCTTTAATACGTCGAAATATTGATTCTAAGAACATCATACAATGTTCTGAATGATGAGGTTTATGGTATCCGTAAATAGTTAATTTCCTGATTATCCGCAAAGACAGACTAGCTTTTTCTAAGTAGTTGACAGATACTTCGATGGATTTGTTATCATTTAAGCTTTGGAAGAATAAAGTGGTAAAGCCGTCCCAGATGCTCAATATGAAAGCATATACATTTTTAGTAAGTTCCTGGAAAAAAATGAAATTATGGTCACTTAATTGACGATTTTTAAATTGATTAATATATAAAAAGTTCGAAAAGCACGGATTAACTCATTACGTGTTTATATCTCCTGTAAAGGACACTTATACAATAAACAAAAAAATCTGCCAACAGTCAGTCTGGGCGCAACTTTATTATTTTATGGGTAGAAGTCCGAAACGTGTTTAAGGCTAAGATGCGGTGTAGGTTACTATGCGATTGACTACCTAAAAAATAAAGTTCCAAATAGCCTCCTGGTTATTCCTTAGGTTGTCAGTCTCATAGTAACCTACACCGCATCTCAGCATTAAACACGTTTCGGACTTCTACCCATAAAATAATAAAGTTGCGCCCAGACTGTTGGCAGATTTTTTTATTTATTTACGTATTTTTTTTATCAATAGAATATTCCATAGAAGTAAAAGCGAATTCGATCATATTAAACCGATTTTTTGAATCAGTGAAAACTTGAACAATAAGGGAAAAATACTTAAATCGGGTTTTGCCCCGACTATGTTTAAAGCTTATAGAAGTAAAAGTGAATTTCAAATCCCAATATATCTAAGAAATATATCAGAATTCGTGAATATGTACACAACCACTTACACCCCCTTAGTGGTAGGATATCGAAAAATTTGAAGAACATTTCTAGGCGCTTATATAAATAGCCCGCAGAAGTAAAATTGCTTTGATAGCTCGACATGTCTAAAAGTTTTAACGAAATTCGTGAAAAAGTGGATTCACGGACATTTTAACAATAAAAATCTGAACTATATTTTTGCTTTAGTTACTCTAATAGCACATCTATATATACGTACTAAGTTTCAACTTTCTAGCATAAGCCATTTCTGAGATATATAAAACCAGCCTTCACCCCTGTACCTTGCTACTCCTATGAACAATTTTATTTTTCTAGGATGGCTCTATAGTGGCTCTATATAATCCTAAATTTTTAGCTTTTTATTCATTACGGTTTTCGTGAAATCAAAATCAGAATTTTTTTCCTTGCTACCCCCTTTCACCATCACCCCCTACACCCCCACCTCTAATATTTTTTTCCCTTATAGAGGTCTACCGACCCCAACTCCTGTAAAATTTTCAAGATCATATCTGATACGGTTTCTGAGATATAAAAATTACATTTTTTGAGAATTTGCTATCCCCCCCCCTTTCGTGCTCCACCTCCCCCCTCAAAAAGTTTACATTCAGTAGACTCCTCTTATGATCCAATATACAGAAACTAAATTTCATCTTCCTGGTGCAATTGGTTCGGAAGATATTGTAATTCAAAGTTGTTCACCGCCCACCCGCACACCCCACTACCGCCCTTAACAATTTTAGCCCTTATCTAATCTTGAAGTATCCCTAAGGACAACCACAAAGTTTCAATCTTCTGGCTCAATCGTTCAGGAGATATGGATTTTAGAATGTTTTAATCCCGGCTTTCAAGCGTTTGAACTCATTGTTTCCCCCCCCCCCCCCACTTCCACACCCCTCAACCCTTATAGACCATTGTTTTGCAAATGACTCCACTACCATAGTACTACATTATTTCCAAGTTTCAGCCTCCTAGCATAAGCGGTTCCTGAGATCTAGAAACCAAAATTTTTCGCCTAAAACACTCCCCTCTCATCCCCCCTTACAAGACCACCGCCCCAAAAGATGCCAGTCGTAGGAGTTTACTCAATATACCCACCAAAAAATTTCAACTTAATACCTCAACGGGTTTGGGAGCTACGCGCCTTCAAACGATTTTGCGTACGGCGTCTACGGCGGGCAGACGGACTTTTTTTTTTTGCTTTTTTGGTGTTTACTAGTCCTAAAACGTGTAAATACAAAATTTCAGGGTAGCAAATTCTTTTGAAATTTCAGGTCGATCACAATACTTTATTATTAAAAAATAATAAAGTAATACACATCCCAGCAAGAAATTTACCAGTTAAGTCCGCCGGAGCTACGCCGTAGCATTGACTGTTAATCTTTCAGTTAAAATGTATCCGTTTCGGGACAAAATTAACTTATATACTTTGTATCGGTGTTCATGCGTGTGATTCTCAACTTCTTCATTTCAATATTGTCATCTTTACTCCTGGTTAATGATAACCAGCAGTGGTAAAGTACGGAAACCGATACCGAAATTCTTGCGACGCACAATAACGACTAGAATTTTTCGGAAGTCGGATGGCGAGTGCTGAGTGTATATATGCATATGTACACCCTTCCTCTTACCTTCCAGCTATACGCGGTTCCAGGTTGACCTAAGGTGGTAATGGCAAAATTTAAAAAAAAATCGGCCAACAGTCTGGGCGCAACTTTATTATTTTATGATTAGAAGTCCGAAACGTGTTTAATGATGAGATGCGGTGTAGGTTACTATGCGACTGACAACCTAAAAAATAACGTTCCAAATAGCCTCCTGGCTATTTTTTAGATTGTCAGTCGCATAGTAACCTACACCGCATCTCAGCATTAAACACGTTTCGGACTTCTACCCATAAAATAATAAAGTTGCGCCCAGACTGTTGGCTGATTTTTTTTACTTACTTACGTATTTTTTTATCAATAGAATAATTCATAGTAGTAAAAGAGAATTCGATCACATTAAACCTAAGAGATTTTCGGAATCAGTGAAAACTTGAACAATACCCCCAGGGGGTTTAATTGAGAAAAATACTTAAATCGGTTTTTCCCCGACTGCATTTAAAGCTTATAGAAGTAAAAGTGAATTCCAAATCGCAATATACCTTAGAAATATATTAGAATTCGTGAATATGTACACAACCACTTTACACCCCCTTAGGGGTTGGATATCGAAAAATTTTGAAGATCGTTACTAGGCGCTTATATTAATAGCCCGCAGAAGTAAAATTGCTTTGATTGCTCGACATGTCTAAAAGTTTTACCGAATTTTGTGAAAATGTGGATTCACGGACATTTTTTTTTACTCAACCTCTGAACGCTAATAAAAATCTGATTTTTTTTTTTGCTTTAATTACTCTAATAGTGTATCTACATATACGTACTAAGTTTCAACTTTCTAGCATAAGCCGTTTCTGAGATATAAAAAACCACCCCTCACCTTCGTACCTTGATACCCCTATCAAAAATTTTATTTTTCTAGAGTGTCTCCATAGTGGCTCTATATAATCCTAAATTGTTAGCTTTCTATTCATTATGGTTTTCGAGAAATAAAAATCAGAATGTTTTCCTTTCTACCCCCTTTCACCATCACCCCTAACACCCACACCACCAACATTTTTTTTCCTACTAGAAGTTTACCGACCCCAACTCCTGTAAAATTTTTAAGATCATATCTGATACGGTTTCTAAGATATAAAAATTATATTTTTTGAAAAATTGCTGTCTCTCCACTTTCGTGCTCCACCTCCCCCCTCAAAAAATTTAGTTTCGGTAGACTCCTCTTGTGATCTCATATACAGAAACTAAATTTTATCTTCCTGGTGTAATTGGTTCGGCAGATATTGTAATCCAAAGTTTTTCACCCCCCACCTCCACACCTCACCACCCCTCTTAAAAATTTTAGCCCTTGTCTAATCTTGAAGTATCCCCAAGGACAACAACAAAGTTTCAATCTTCTGACATCAATTGTTCAGGAGATATCGATTTTAGAATGTTTCAATCCCGTCTTTCATGCGTTAAAGACTCATAGTTTTCCCCCCCACTTCCACACCCCTTAACCAATATCGACAATTTTTTTGCAATTGAATCCATTATCATAATACTACATAAGTTCCAAGTTTCAGCCTCCTGGCATAAGTGCTTCCTGAGATCTAGAAACCAAAATTTTTCGTCTAAAACGCTCCCCTCTTCTCTCCCCTCGTACCCCACCCCCCGAAAATATACCAGTCCAGTACCCACCATAAAAATTTCAATTTAATATCTCAACGGGTTTGGGAGCTACGCGCCTTCAAACGATTTTGCGTACGGCGGACGGCGTACGGCGTCTACGGCGGACAGACGGAAATTTTTTTTTTTTTGCTTTTTTGGGGTTTACTAGTCCTAAAGCGTGTAAATACAAAATTTCAGGGTAGCAAACTTTTTTGAAATTTCAGGTCGATCACAATTCTTTATTATTAAAAAATAATAAAGTAAAATTATAATGAAGCATATCCCAGGTTTCAAGGCTCCAATTTGAATGTCGCAGGTCACAGTCATTGGTCTTTTCTTTTGACAGTTTCACGAATATATAAAGCTACTGTCGCAGAATTGAATTTTCTGTATGTATGCGTACTTTCGGGGCTCTGTTCATGATTTCTGCTATAGTTGCTATTAGCTGCTTTTGTATGCTTTTGTGTGTCCAAAGCAGCCAAAAAGCTGCTTTCTCGTGCTTGCTATTTGACACTAGATCTGTCCAAGATTTTTAAAAAGCTGCTTCCATAGCTGCTTTTTGTTGCTCATACTCCGGACTGTAGCAAGAAAACAGCCATTGCAATATTCATATGTGTGTGTAGCTGTTAGTTTCGTCTCAACGTCATTTTGAATGTTTAAAATGGAAAATTATGTTTTATTAACAATGGAAATAAGCGAAAAAAATCTGCCAACAGTCTGGGCACAACTTTATTATTTTATGGAAGTCCGAAACGTGTTTAATGCTAAGATGCGGTGTAGGTTACTATGCGATTGATAACCTAAAAAATAAAGTTCCAAATAGCCTCCTGGTTATTCCTTAGGTTGTCAGTCACATAGTAACCTACACCGCATCTCAGCATTAAACACGTTTCGAGCTTTTACCCATAAAATAATAAAGTTGCGCCCAGACTGTTGGCTGATTTTTTTTTATTTATTTACGTAGTATTTTTTTATCTACAGAATATTCCATAGAAGTAAAAGCGAATTCGATCACATTAAGGGCCGTATTATTCACTTCGGGTTATTTATAACCTCTGGTTAATTCCAGTTTTTCCAAAGATTTGGTATTATTCACCTCCGGTTATCGTTTTTAACCGGTGATTCGCTGGTTTTGTAATCACTGATTAAAGTTACCCAGGGAAAAATTTAACCGGTGGAAAACTTCCAGTTTTCTACGATATCCAGGGATTTAACCGGCGATTTGACAAATTTTGTATTATTCACGATTGAAGTTATAGCAAGATTTCATTTGTGGGATAATTGGAGTGATTCTGATGAAGAACATGACTCGAGCGTCACCAAAAAAAATGGCACAACGAATCGACATTGACATATGCGACGACAAAGACTTTTTCTGTCGATACCGGATTGCAAAGCCAAATGAATTTTTTCCATTTTATGGTTCTCCACCATCACTTCTTCCATCATCTCCCTCCAGTTTTCATCTAGGAGTATAAATGGTCTAGGTCTCGTATTATTTGTAAGATCCCATCTCATACAGTTCTTCAGATATGAGGTGTGATTTTTTAAAAAAAATGCTTATCCATCACCTCCCTAAAAAATACTTTTACCCAACTCCTATTGTCCATCTTAAAAACATAAGCCACATTTCCTTTTCTGGTTTAATTGGTTTGTGAGACTTTGCAATGCAAAGTTTTTTACCACCCACCCACGCCACTGACCACTCTCAAAAAATTATTTTCGATCTATTCGCCTAGTTCCTTGTTTAGCAAGTATCAAGTTTCAACTTTGTGACATTAACCGTTACGAAGATATGGATTTTAGAATGTCTCGACCTAAGCTTTCAAGCGTTTCGGACACATTGTTTTTCTCCGAACTCCTGAACGCTTTCACTCATATAAAAATGAAGCCAGCAAGTGGGTAAAATATCATAGATCTATTTATGTTCCGAATTTCAGCTTCCTAGCATAAATGGTTCCTGAAATATAAGAACCAAAGTATTGCGTCTAAAACGCCACCCACATCCTTCCTCACCCCTCCACTAGAAACTTATCACTTGAAGGGGTCCACTCAATCTACCCTACCAATAAACTTAAATTCAATAGCTCCAAAGGTTTGTGAGATGCAAGCCTTCAATCGACTGTCCGCACTGTAAAATCCAACCACCCGGAAGCACATACTCAGAAAACTATCGGAATCAACAGGGATGGTTCTCGGTGAACGTGTAAGCCGTGCATCACACACGTCGTTTGTATTGCTCCTAGCTCGGCAACCATGAAAAAATTGCAGCCAATAATTCACATTTTTCCTGAAAATACAAATTTAAATATTCACAAAAAAGAAAAATGTCACATTCTGTAAATAATTAATAAAATTCTTGACGTTTGACTGGAAAAATAATGGAAAAATGGAAAAGCAGCCGTTAAGATAACCCGACCTACTAAATCGCTAACCTGAGGTGAATAATACAATTTTATACCCAGAGAAATTAACCGGTGATTAAATTTAATACCCTGGATAAGTTAACAGCTGGTTAAGGCGAAAATAACCCGAGGTGAATAATACGGCCCTAGACCTAAGAGATTTTCGAAATCAGTGAAAACTTGAACAATACCCCCAGAGGCTTAATAGGAAAAAATACTTAAATCGGTTTTTTCCCGACTATGTTTAAAGCTTATAGAAGTAAAAGCGAAATCTCTAAATCTCAATATACCTAAGAAATATATCAGAATTCGTGAATGCGTAAACAACCACTTTACACCCCCTAGGGTTTGAATATCGAAAAATTTTGAAGAACGTTTCTAGGCGCTTATATAAATAGCCCGCAGAAGTAAAATTGCTTTGATAGCTCGACATGTCTAAAAGTTTTAACGAAATTCGTGAAAATGTGGATTCACGGACATTTTTTTTACTCAACCTCTGAACGCCAATAAAAATCTGAACTTTTTTTTTGCTTTAATTACTCTAATGGCACATCTACATATACGTACTAAGTTTCAACTTTCTAGCATAAGCCGTTTCTGAGATATAAAAAACCACCCCTTACCCCCGCACCTTGCTACGCCTATCAAAAATTTTATTTTTCTTGGATGTCTCTATAGTGGCTCCATATAATCCTAAATTTCAGCTTTCTATTCTTTACGATTTTCGAGAAAGGTTTAGGTTCAAGAAGGGGCGCAGCGCTAAAACCACCGCGCTCACTAGGCGCCAAACGGGCCTATTGCGATATCTTCAGGTCCTCGTGGGATATTCCAGCACCTCAGAAACACTCCAATTCCCTGCAGAACCTGACTAGTTTGTCATACCCTAACGACCTCAAATCCTCGATGCTCTCAAAGAAAAGACCACCCAACCATCTCAAACGCCTTCTAGCGATCCCCGGGCATTCACACAGAATGTGAGTGATGTCTTCCACAGCATACAGAACGTGGCAGAACCTACACATGTCCGACTCCGCTATCCCCAGCCGCATAGCGTGTTTCCTTATCATACAGTGCCCCGTTAGTGCTCCGACGAGCAGTCGCAGTTTTCCTCTATCCCAAGTCAATATATTCTTAGTCTTTTGACTATCCAGCTCGGCCACAGGGATCTAAAAATCCTACAGCTTGCCAGTCCTGCCCACCTAGAGTTGGCTGTCTTTTTAGAGCGCTCACCAATTTGCGCTTTGATGCCGCATATCGGTGGACAAATATCATCCTCAACCCTACCATTCGATGCCGATCCCGATCTCGCAAGCTCGTCCGCTCTTTCGTTCCCCAGTATATTACTATGCCCTGACACCCAGCAAAACTGTACTTTGTTCTGACTACAAAGTACCTTTAGCACTTCCCGACAGCGCTTTACTAACTGGGATTTAATGGTAACCGATTCCAGCGCCTTTATGGCTGCCAGGCTGTCAATGTAGAGTGAAATATTCTGATCGCATATCTCCCCCATTAACAGGATGTTTGCTGCCTGAAACACAGCCAGAATTTCCGCTTGGAAGACGCTGCACACATCTGGCAACTTAAACGACTTCCCTATACTCAGCTGCTCAGAGAAGACGCCTGCGCCAGTGCCGCATTCCATTTTCGATGCATCCGTATATACGGAGATTCCCCTTCACGTAGTACCCTATTGTTCTCCCAGTCCACTCTACTAGGATACACAATTTCGTATGGCGTCACAAAATCCATCCCTGGAATTAACTAGTCCGTACTAATATCGCTGAGAATTGAACTATGCCCTTTAAAGCTATGCTTAAAAAGGGCCTAACTGCTGTATTTGCCGCTACCTGTTTCACAAAGATATCCACTGGCAATAGATGCATAAACACCTCCAACGCGGCAGTAGGCGTTGTGCGAAGGGCTGCCATGATCATAACACAGGCAGTCCGTTGCACTCTTCCTAGTTTCCTAAGATTGTACTCTTTATCCATGGCTTTCCACCATACCACTGCCCATAGGTCAGAATAGGTCTCACAACCGTCGTGTACAACCAGTGTACTATATTTGGTTTGAGACCCCAGCTTTTGCCTACGGTCTGCTTACACGCGAAAAGCGCGTTTTTGCCTTCTTAATGCGTTCCTGAATATTCAATTTCCAGCTGAGCTTCCTATCCAAAATTAGACCCAGGCTTCACGCCTTCGAGCTTTGGCAGCCTAAATGCCGGAATTCTATGCTTCCTTGTAAATAGCACCAATTCAGTTTTAGAAGCATTCACCCCCAGGCCGCATCTTCCAGCCCACTGAGTGTGCGGAGTGCAGATTTAAAAATGCTCGACAGCGCATCCAAAAACTTGCCCTTGGCGATTGCCACAATGTCGTCTGCATATGACACAACCTTTATTCCTTGCTTTTTAATTTCCAGGAGAACCTCGTTCACAACGAGGAGCTAAAGAAGGGGCGATATCACCCCTCCCCCTGAGGTGTTCCCCTCGAGGCCTGTCTTATAACATTGCCTTGCCCCATATTAGCACTCACGATTCTGGTATTCAGAAGAGTCGTTAGCCATCTTGTCAATACCTCCTCCAATCCTATGCTATACAACGCCGCCTTAATTGCTTCCACTGTCACGTTGATGAAAGCCCCTTCTATGTCCAGAAAAGCCGATAAAGCAAATTCCTTATACTCCAGACTAGATTCTATAGACCCCACTACCTCATGCAGGGCTGTGTCTACAGATTTCCCTCTCATGTAAGCATGCTGTGCGCCTGACAGCATCCTGTTTCCACATAGATTCCGAATGTGCGTTTCCAAAAGCCTCTCAAGTACCTTGAGCACAAAGAACGATAGACTGATAGGTCGAATGTCCTTTGTTGTTGTGTGGCTGGGTCTGCCGGCTTTCGGGATAAAAACGACACGCGCCTCCCGCCAGGCATATGGGACGTACCCTACCGACAGGCAGCTCCTATAAATAGTGCTTAGCCAATATCGAATTGGCACAGAGGCTCCTTGTAGCATGATTGGTCTGATGCCATCTGTGATCGTCCGTTTCGTTGCCATCTTTTGCTGGATTAGCCCCAAGTTAAATGAAATTGTCCACACTCTCCAAATTATACTCCGCAATTGTTATATTCTGTCTGATTGGCGTTCTCTTTCTTATTTGTGTCATTACTTTTGTTTTACTTTCATTTATGCGTAACCTGACTTCATTTGCGACGGAGTCAAGATTGACTAATACCTCCTTAGCACTAGGAAAGGATCTTGCGAGGATGTTTATATCGTCAGCGTAAGCTGTCGATGTTGACCGGGGTTTTTCGTATGACATACTCTAGTGCCAAGTTGAAAAGTATGGGAGCCAGACCATCTCCCTGCTTTAAACCACATTCCATTCGAAAGCTGGCTGTGGAATCGGTTTGTTTTCTTACTTGGCATTCAGTGTTCATCATTGTGAGTCTTGTTAGTCGGACTAGTTTTGGTGGAATTTCAAAATCAAGCATGATTTGGTACAGTACCCTCCTGTCGATACTGTCGTATGCTTGTTTAAAATCTACAAAGATTTTGTGCACATCTGTCTTATATTTCCAGCATTTCTCAAGCTCCTGTTTCACCGAGAATATCTGGTCTGTTGTAGATCGTCCGGTTCTGAATCCACCTTGGTATTCGCCAATTGTTTCGTTAGTATAGGGCTTAAGACGACGTTCAATTATTTTTTTCAGTATTTTGTAGGACGTACACAAGAATGATATTCCTCTGTAATTCTCACAGCAGAATTTGTCTCCTTTCTTATAAATTGGACATACGCCAAACGTCAGATATATTTTCCTCTGTCCAAATTTTGCATATCATCTTGTGTAGTATTTCCGCGACACAGTTTCCACCGTTTTTCAGAGTTTCAACTAGTATTTCGTCAATTGAAACTTCAATTGAGACGTGGTCTGTTGTGACCAGTGCTAATGGAGTGGGATTGAGAAGATGTTCGAAATAGTGTCGCTGATGATGTTGTTTTCTGTGTCTTTGCAGAGACTGGTTTTGGACTTATATCCATTTATTAGGTCTTTTAGTATTGTGTATGCTTCACGCGTTTTATTTTGTCTAATATTGTCGTCCATTTTTTGTATCTTGTCATTATGGTACTTTCTTTGCTTTCGCCTGCAGGTCTTTTTTTTGCAAATCGCTTAAGCTCATCACATCTATCTTTTTTGGCTCGTGTTGGTCGTTCAGTAAAAATTTTGAAAGAGTCGATATTCTTGGTCGAACCTGTCACTATTTTTTCGCCGGGTTTTATATCCTAATATCATTTCTCCCGAGAATTTCATGCCATCTCGTATTTTCGCGCACATATTCTCCACTGGCATACACTGGATGTTTTCACATATTGGTGTCAAATATGGATCCAGTGTTGACCGTTTCGTCTTTGAGCTTGTCGATATTGAATTTGCGAGCTCTACTCGTTTTCGAATATCCACGACAAGCTATTCGTCATCGATACTTAGCTCCGGCTAGATAGTTATCAAAGTCACAATTGGCACCGCGGAGGGTTCGCACATCAAGTACTAGAAGCAGCACTTACAGCTTACAGCTTCCTATATTTTTGCTGCTTGCGAATTGTTAGGTCATTCGAGGGCAGTGAATCATAGGTTGTCTCCAGGGTGACATAAGTCGTCTTTGTCTTCTGTAGGTGCGTGAACTTTGATCAGCCAAACGTTGAAAAATTTAGTTTTTATTCGGATTGCACACACTCTTTCACTTACTGGTTTGAAACTCATGACCTGTACCGGAATTCTGTACAGGGTGAGTCGCCTAAAATATCGTCCAAAAAACCACTGGTGTCTCGCCTATTAATTTGCCGCCTACTGCCTACTACTATTCTGCCACAAAATTGAGCCACTGGCGAGAGAAAAGCGATTTTGTGAAATCACTTCTCGTCTGTCGCGCATATTGTTTTCACCTATTTTTCTCGCCTATTACTAGTGTAGTCGTGTTGTTTGTTTGCATTATTTTTCAATGGTATGCAATAAATTGTAATTAAAAAAACCTACTACAGTCACGATAGGCTCCAAACCAATCGTATGATACTCTAAATGAAATACTGAACTTTGATTTTAATTGTAGTTGGGAATAAAGTTGTTTGTCCTTCAATAAAGACTCTCATATGGGTGCTACTCACAAGTAAAAGACAATACGTTCATTATTCAATTTCAAATCTGGGAACTTGGAAAATCACCGAAAGTAAAATTTCAATTTTTCAAGAACTTTTACATGGAAGGTGCATGAAGGACTCACATGATTTCTAGCATATTTATCATTTTACCTGGAACCATTTAAAAATTAATGTGTTCAAAAAATATCGGATAATATTCTTGAATACTTGTCTTAAGGAGTTCTTGTATGCGAACTACCCGAAGGAGTAGAATGATTTTGCCGCCAAGTAAGCTCAAGCTTTATTTTCACTCAAAACTAATTTGTACAAATTGACTGCGTGGCTAAACGATTACTTGAGTAATAGTGAGATCCATAAATTAAGTTAGGAAATTTTAACAGGATTTTTGTATGACAGTTACACGAAGGACTCATGGGATTTTTTACGTATTTAATATTGCATCACCGTATACAAAATTTTAAAATCGTAGCTTAAAGTGTTCTGAAGTTACCGTTCAATATCGGTAAACACGTGCTTTAAGGACTTTCGTATGACAGCTGCCCGAAGGAGTTAACAGATGTTACTAATTAATGAACTTAGTCTTGCTTATGACCTAAAATTAATTCCTGCAAAATTTGTATTTTCGCTTTAACGCATTCTTGAGTTATAGAGTATTCTGTAACTCGCATACATTTCCGAAAGGCTTTTGTAGGCTGCTACGCGAAGGACTCATTAGATTTGCATTATATTCGGAATTTTTGCTTAAAACATTGGACCGTTGCAAAGTAGTAACTTCCTAATTTAAAGAATTCGATCAATAATCGTGAATACATGTTTTAAGGACTCTTGTACGAGAGGTACCCGAATGAGTGGAAGGATATCGCCCATTAACGAACTTAGACTTAATTTTTCCATTTTATATGTGGTGACAAAATTTCAACTTCATGGGTCAACGCGTTCTAAAGTTTTCATGCAAACGGACGAACAGCAAGTGGATTTGGTGTATCCTAAATAACTCAAATAAGCGAAAAGTAATATATAACTTTTTTTCTGAAATTCTGTTATCAAACGAAATTCTGTTATCAAACGTATAGTGAAATTTTATGGGCTTTCCGAAAATGTAATAAAATTTGGTGGTTAATCAGGTCCTTCTTGGAGAAAACAGGACTTTTTTGTATTTTTTTTTAATTTTTTTTTATTTTTGTGTCATTTAAATGAATTTTTCTCAAACGTATAACACTGATTGACACAGTTGATAGCAATTAGAAAGAAGAATTTGTGTCCTTTCCAACGAGCCCAGAATTATTACGTTACGCTAAGTACAGCAGAAGTTAGAGATTAAACAGTGATCACAGGTACGATGAAAATCCTTCGTCCTTAAAATCGCGCTATCTCCTTAACGGTGCAAAAACGGGAGTATGTGTAGAACGATTTTCTACTCAGGACAAGTTCCTCGATCTCCCAATTTCGTTTGAACCTCAGTACTAGTTACACCCTGTATACCAATTTCAAAATATCCAAATCAAATAATTGTATTTCAGGAAGATGAAACCACCGCTGAAATGCTTGAATCTCGGATGAAAACCCTGCTTAAAGCTTATAAAGCGAGCAAAGATAACGGGAAAAGGACTGGAAGTGCACCATGCCCGTCTCCGTTTATGAAGCAAATGGAAGAAATATTTAGTGACAAGCCCCTAATTTCTAACAGCCACTGCATGAATATGAGTGGGGACGCTGTTGCTCCATTACATGATTCTTTTGCAAAGAAAAGTGCAGAGGCAGAGAAAGCCGCTGAAGAATCTCATTCAGATGTAGAATCTCCAGGACCAAGAACTCTCGTTCGTACAATAATTCCCCGTCATCAAACCGCCAACCGAAAAAGAAAACAACGCCAAGACAACTCTATTTCGCCAAAAAAAATGAAGTTTTGGAGAGGAAGGAACAATTGAAGGCTGCTGAAAAGGAGAAACTATTAAACAAGCTTGATGAAAGTATGAATAGAAGATTTAAAGAAGCAGAAGAAGCAAAGGAGCGGCGGCATAAACAAAAAATGGAACTGCTTAAAACTATTTATAAATTAATATAATGTTAATTTTAATGTTTTTTAATTTTTATGTAGTGTTTAATAAAACTTAATTTAATATTAAATGATAAAAATTATGCTCGTATTATTCTATTTGATATAAGATATTCTAATCTTCTATTCTATTCGCTTCAATAGGTATAGGTTGCTCCAAATCTTCTTCTGCAAATTCGTCGTTCCATAAAATACGCATGTTGTGTAAAATGCAAGCGCTTGACACTATGTTTACAATAGCTGGTATATTTGATTGTTCCGTAAAAAACAATAGCCTTCAAAAACGAGTTTAGAAAAATCCAAATGTGTTCTCAACGATCATTCTTGTCGATGAATGTACAGTAGCGAGCAAAACTGAGTGGATGATTACTGCTGCTGTATGTTTTGTTCAATACTCAACCAAATCGAATAAAACTTTCAAAAACTACTTATTTATTGATCTTGAAAAAAAAACATTCATTACATTTAAAAAAAAAATTAGAAGAAGGAAATTAATAGCAAAAATCAGATACAGCCGCATCCACTCAGTTTTGCACGTTTTGTACAATCGAAAGAGAACGACACTAGCGATGCTCAAGCTAACGGGTATTTACCGCTAATCGTTTGAGTTTTCAATATAATTGCATACCCATTGTTTTCAGTTTGTTTTCTTACTTTTTAAGAAGTGGTCGAAGTGATAATATCAGTGAAACCAAATAATTAAATAAATATGAAGAAAATATCGTTTGAAGTTGAGAATAGCATCGTACAAATGACAAAAAAATGGTGAGTCATCAAGGAAAATTGCACAAAAATTAAATATAAGTCCAACCACTGTGCTTGATGTGCGAAAGAGGCGAAATGCTATCGGAGCACCGAACTTAGGCGGCCGTCCAAAGTTACTTACGGACTCAGAAGCACGCCTAATCATACGGGAAATGCAAAAGGACCCTAGAAAAACACCAAAGATGGCTTCGGAAGGACTAAACAAGGATGTCAGTGAATGGACTGACGTAGAACCTTAAAGAGAATCGGGTTTGAATCAGCAATAAAAAAGAAAAAAACCGGCTTTGTCCGCCAAAAACATAAAAGCTCGGTTAAAATTCTGCCGAAACCACAAACATTGCTCCGACGAGGTCAAAATAAATCGTTTCCAGTCCGATGGAAAATCGTTTTACTGGCGACGACGTTACGACTCAATTCAAAAACACCATGTGAAGCAAACTGTTAAGCATGGTGGAGGCAGTTTGATGATGTGGGGTTGCTTTACATGGTGGCACCTTGGGCCACTCCATAAAATCGATGGCATTATGAAGAAAGAGGACTATCTACACATACTGCAGACAAACTTGCCCGATTTCGTAGATAAAAGCGCTTACCCTGAAGAGGAAGTAGTATTTCAGCAGGATGGTGACCCAAAGCACACTGCAAAAATAGTCAAAGAATGGTTGGCCAATCAAAAATGTTTGAGAATGGAGTGGCCTGCTCAAAGCCCTGATCTCAACCCAATCGAAAACTTATGGGCAATAATGAAAAGACGATTGGGAAACTACGAAAAGTCACCCAAAAACTTGGACGAGCTGTGGCAACGCACTCAATATGAATGGAAAAAATTCCAAGTGAAATTATTGAACACCTTGTCGAAAGTATGCCCAAACGCATAAATAGCGTTATTAAAAATAAAGGACTTTGGACCAAATACTAGAATACACGAGTGATTGTCAATTTTTTGGAAGAATCACGAAACGTGCAAAACTGAACAGATGTGTTTTATTTTTAATTTCTTCCTTCTTTAAAAAAAAGTATTTGTTTTCTTTTTTGAAATATTACGTTTTACATTTCATAAGTGAATAAAAAAATCTACCAATGGTCTGGGCGAAACTTTATTATTTTTCGGGTCAAAGTTCGGGAGCGATCAAAGCCGGAGTATATCATCAGTTGTTACGAGATTATAACGTTTCTTGGAAAGTTAATTTTGTTCTTAAAATAAAGATTTTTAGCCGATTAAACATTAAAAAGCCCGTGTAGACTATTCTAATTTCGGTATATTATGTACACTAAAAGCCCATAGAAGTAAAAACGAATTTGTTGCCTTATCAGACTTAAGAGAAGATATGGCGAATTGTTAAAACGTATACAAACCCATTACTTCCACTTGAAGTTTGAATTTCGAAAAAATTGTGAAACAGGTTTTTCATAAGAAGCAACTCATGAGACACTAGGGATTTTGAAAAATTTGTGAAAACGTAAGCAAACCCTTCACACCCCCTTAGCTTTTGAAATTCGAAAAATCGTGAAATTGGTTTTTAGTTCATTACATCTAATGCCGTAATAACCAATTTTATATCTCATCAGAACTAAGGGATGGCAAAATTTGTGAAAACATATGCGAGCCCTTATTGGTTGAATATCCAAAAATTGAAAAATGGGTTTGTAGGCGATTATATAAAAAGTCTGTGGAAATGAAAAGCGATCTAATATCTCATCAAACCTAAGAAATATGTCGAAGCATACTACTCCCTTACACCCCTTAGAATTGAAAATCTGAAAATACTGAAATTAACTTTTTGGTTCTTATATGGGAAACCTTAGGAAGTAAAAATGAATTCGATATATCATCAGATCTAAGCAATATGTAGGAATCTGTGAAAACATATGCAACCTCCTTACACCCAGTTGGGGGTTGAATATACAAAAATCCTGAAAGGAGTTAATAGATAAATATGAAGACAACACGAGAAAGTAAAAACAATTGAATTACTCATCACTTCTAAAGGATATGTCGGAATTTGTGAAAACTTGTTCAACCCTTTTATATCCCCTTAGAGGCTGAAAAAAGAAAAAACTTAAAAACAAATTTTTGGCGATTATTACGCAAGCCCGTGAAAGTGAAAAGATATTCGATATTTGATCAGACCTGGAGGATATGGCATAATTCGTGAATAAGTATACAACCCCTTTACACCCTCTTAAGGATCGAATTTCAAAAAATCTTGAAGTCGCTTTCTAGGTATTTATATGAAGAAGACGTAAAATAAAAATGAATTAAATATTTGGGATGACGAAAATCGTGAAAATATATGCATTCCATTTTTACTGATACATTTTTTCGCCCCCCCTTACGAACGCCAATGGATATTTGAAATTTTTTTTTATTTGAATTACTTTTCTAGTTGATTGACATATACATACCGAGTTTCAACTTTGTAGCATAAGCCGTTATATAGATAGGAAAAACATCCCCCACCCCCGTACCATACTACCCTTATAAAAAATTATATTTTTCCTAGATGCTACTACTATAGCTCTATCTAAATAACATGTTTCAGCATTATATCATTATAGGTTCTCGAGATATAAAAATCGAAACTTTTTCCTTTTCACCCTCCCCCACCCTCACCCACTACACCCTCACACTCAAAACTTTTTTCTTTGATAGGGGTCTATTAGACCTACATCTGGTAAAAATTTTAAGCATCTACCTTACACTGTTTTTGAGATATAAGACGTGATTTTTTAGAAAAATTCGCATCCCCTCCACTTTCATGATCCACCGCCTCCTTGTGGCGAAATTCGCCTCAGTTTTTTTTGGTTTGGTGTAGGGTGCCTTAAATACCTGGCAAGACACAAGGGGGTCAATTCGTGAGAATGTGAACTGCACTAGAAATTGCAGAGTGAGCGGTAAAAACTAGTTTTTTGGGGGTCTGAGCTTGAAGAGGAAAAAAATTAGAGGTTTGCTTTTGGTGCATCAAAGAGTGCACTTTTAAATTTGATTTGAATCGGTTGATTTAAGCTAAGCCTTTGGAAAATTTGGTTAAAAAAATTTTGTTTGTGTTTGATCGTATGATACCGGCCGTTATCCTTACAAATACGACGAAAAACGGGGATTTTTTTTGGACAAGCCAGGATAGGGCAGTTTTCAAGTACAGGCTATATATCAGGCTTTCGAGTCTCACCACTTTTTAAAGGAGTTGAATTTTGGAGCTCGAGAAGACGAGGTTTTTTTTTGGATTCGCGTTGTGTCAACCTCTCCAATACAAGATTTTGCTATTCTCCCGCTTGGATATCGTGCGTTGCTCGCGTAATTGTCGTCGTCGCGGTCTAATCGAATAAAAGGTTACGGAAAAAATTACGCGCCGCGATTTTCTTCAAGAGGGGCGAAAAGAAAACGACGTCCGAAATTTTCTCCGGAATCGTGTCGCGTTGCCGAGGCTTAAGTGCGAAAGAAAGCCGTCATCTCGTCGTCGCGGTATAATCGAATAAGAAGGTCCGAAGAAAAGTCGATCCGTAATCAAATCGATTTGAAATAACGACGGGTGCGGACAACGGGAGTCTTAGTTTTTTCCTTGGTTATTCAACCTCCACCAAATAATGGCGGAGTGAGGTCCCTTCAGGGAGCCCTGATGACGTGGTGATCCGGCAGGTAAGTACCGTGTTTTTTGTCTTCTCACTCTTCTCACTCGCTCCTAATTTTTTTGTTGATAATTGCTTTACCCCCATGGAACCACATCCCGATCCCCTGACAGCACCCCATTAAGAGTGACGGAGTTCCGGGGAATTTGTATAACCCCCCCTAGCCCTGAGCAGCCGGCAACAAGTGCTGTCTCTCGGAACTCCTCACTCATCTGGCAGCGAACCACATTAGTTCTGGCCGACGAACAAGAAAATAGTTCGGCCGGGATTTCTTCAGGTTCGTAACGGTGGCGCCCAAGTTATAAATACGGCTTATCTTAATATTTATTATTGATTATGATTCATATTTTTTTTTTCTTTCTTTAATTTTAATTCGATATTCAATGTTGGCTCTTGCCTTGAGCGAGCTTTAAGTAAAATTTTTTTTTTCTCGAATTAATTGCTTTACCTTTTTCCTTTTGTTTTCTCTTTTCAACAATTTCCTTCTCCACCCCCCTAGATTGTGAATAGGTATTTCAAATTGGGTGATCTTTCGGATTTAAAATGTTTACTTACTCATATAAAGTGTTCGGGTACATCTTAAGTGCGTAATCCATCCAGATAGAATTTTATTGTTAGTATTGCTCTGGAAAAGTGTGTGCTGGTTATCCCTCTAGAATACCAGCACTGTACGCTCCTTCACAACATCGCGGCTTAATTAATGCATTGGTTTAGTTTCTTAGGAAATTGTGGCCGGACCGGAACCGTTGTCTTGTAATTGGGGACTTTGAGCAATTTTCTGTCAAAAAGAATCACACCATGTCAGCTATCGACGTTTGTAACTTAACGCAGTGACCAGGAAGATCACGTCCCTATTTTATTTATTTTGTATCACTTTAGTGTCCTTGTGGATGTGGTTTCCTGACTACACATGTTTTTTTTGTTCAGAGTGAGAGAGAGTGACGAGAGGTCGGTCTGCTGGATCATTGCAGTTCATCGGGGTCCTAACATATATCAACTTATATTTCTCTTTTGCATATATATATGTGCGTATACATATATAATAATCTCAATTAATTATTCTTTTCTAGTTACACATAATTCGTATTATTATTGTTATTATTGTATTTTTTTTTTGTATATATATATTTCCTTTTATTTTTTTTATTGTTATTATTACTTTTTTTTTTTTTTTTTGATCTTTTCGAATACATAAGTTTATAGAATTTCAATTCTTTATTAGCCTTACTTGAGCCTTTTGTGAAACGAGTTTCAATACACAATGAGTTTTGAAATTGATCATCTTGACCCAGACGAGTTACAAATGGAATGTGCCATCCGGGGTATTGTGGGAGACGTCGTAACACAAGTGGAACTTTTAGAGAAACGCCTAATATTGGAAGAAAAAAGACCAGTATTGCGACCGGATTCCCGGTTACCGGACGAAGTCCTTCGGAACCTGCCGGTTGAACTAGAGGCTTGTCAAGATTCGTTGGCCAGTATTGCAGGTATGTTGAAAGAGGTTCGATCACAGGAGGATAGCGAACTCGCCGTTTAATTCATTATAGTGCTAGATTGAACCGGCTAGTGAAACATTCATCCGGATCTCTAGTCTCTGGCAAGTGAATGCATTAAACGCTTAAATGAGTTAGTGGCGTTGATGTTGGAGATTACGAGAGTGAACCAAGAAGCAGATATGGACTCGTTTCACCAGAAACTATCCGAAATTAATTTCAGTACTACCCCCACGGACAACCCCACCTACGTGCAGGCCAGTGTCATTACACCTGTTCATTCACCTTCGTTACAGAGGGATAACATTGCTCATCCAAACGCAAACAGTGCTGTTCAATCGAATGCTCCTCCATTACAACCTGAAAGAGACCCGCCTGTCCTTGAACCACAGTCTAATAACAACCGCCCGCTTCCCTGGACCCTATCAAGTACCCGCCGAGAAAGTATCGCTATGAATGCCAATAATAAGCGATTCATGCCCATGTCAAAATGGGGAGTATTTTTTGAAGGTTCAAGTGCAAGCATGAACATTGAGCGTTTTCTATTCCGCGTCGAAACGCTGGCTGAATCGAATGGCATGTCAGAATCAGATTTAGTTGCAGAGATTTATTTACTACTTAAGGGATCTGCTGCAGAGTGGTATTGGACCCTACGTGAAAAAACTCCTATGATCCGGTGGGTGGATCTTTGTGAGTCGCTGCGCAAACGATTTGGTACTCAGAATACTGATTTAGATGTGCGGCGACTTATCGATGCTCGGTATCAAAAACCGAAAGAGAGCTTCAGAGACTTTGCAGATGCAATTGAAACTCTGGCTTTGCAATTGCAAGCCCCGCTCACAGATCAGTGTACCCAGCAAGTGTTGTTAAGAAATATGCGACCTGGGCTGCAAGCGCACTTGGCTGGGTTTGATTTTTCTTCAGCTCAGGAGCTAAAAAGAAGATGCGCATCGATTGAAGACACCTGGAAGGGAGTCAGGTATGAGTCAGATCTTAATTGTGCTCGCCGCCAGCTCCACGAATTATCTATGAGCCGGGATGAAGTACTGAGGGATATTTCGGAATCGAAGCACTCACAGCCAATTTCAGTTGACTACATCGGGGGTCCAAGTTCCAGAATAAAGTGTTGGAATTGTTTTGATCCCAGTCACTCATTCCGAGATTGTCCCAAGGCTCCTCAACATCTTTTTTGTTTCGGCTGTGGTGCAGCGAACATCCTGAAACCAAACTGTGCTAATTGCTTCTCCAGAAACTCGGGAAACTTGAAGGGGAGTGCGCGCGGAAATGGGAGCGCACGCACTCCAAGATCTGCTCAGGTTCTGCCTCAGAGCAAAATCGAAGCTGCGACCAATACCGATCCCGAGCTAAGCCGACAGGAATAACATCAAGTATCTGTAGTTCACAACCCTGTTCCGATAACGACACGTCTAGCTATAACTCCGTTGGTAAACGATCACGAATTGACCGTTCTCGAAGGTATTGGCAACAACAGCGAAGCATAAAACGAGTTGTCGCCGAAACAATTATTTATGAAGATCCCGACTCACGGCCATTCGCTCTAGTAACAATTGATGGACACCCAGTGAAAGGACTCTTGGATAGCGGTGCAAACATGACTGTGCTGGGATCAGGATCATTAGACTTCCTTACACGAGCACGCATTCGAATTGATAATCTGAACACCTCTCTGGCCACAGCCTCAGGTCAACGACAGGAGGTTACCGGCTTTGTTATAGTGCCTGTGAAATATCTTTCCAAAACTGTTCACATGAAAGTATTTATTGCACCCACACTGTCATAACCCTTATATCTCGGTATAGACTTCTGGAAAGCATTTGGTTTAGCGCCTGCATTCGTTAGCGAACTAGACGACATCGATTCGAAGGTTATTATACCGGACAAACACAACCTGAGTGCGATCCAGCAAAATGCACTTGATAGTGTCATAGATCGTTTTCCCTCATTCAATAAGAATGGGTTAGGGCGCACGACTTCATTACAACACATAATCGAAGTGGGCGATGCAAAACCAGTAAAACAAAGACATTATTCCATATCACCAGCCGTACAAAAGGACGTATATGCAGAGCTTGATCGAATGTTAGAGTTGAAAGTTACTGAGGAGAGCAATAGTCCTTGGAGCTCTCCTGTCAGCTTACAACGAAAGAGTAATGGAAAGCTGCGCCTGTGCTTGGATGCCCGAAGAGTCAATGAAGCCACAGTTAAGGACGCTTACCCTTTACCCTTAATTGACGGCCTTATTTCTAGGTTAGACCAGACGCGATTTATCTCTAGTTTGGACTTAAAGGACGCGTTCTGGCAGATTCCGCTGGACCATCAGTCAAAAGAAAAGACAGCATTTACGGTTCCTGGTAGACCCTTGTACCAATTTACTGTTATGCCGTTCGGCCTGTGCAATGCTCCCCAAACAATGTGCCGCTTGATGGATCGAGTGATCCCTCGCCAGTTACATGATAGGGTTTTTGTTTACCTCGACGATTTATTGATAACCTCTGCCACGTTTGAAGAACATGTTGCGCTGTTAGAACAAGTTGCTAACTTACTCGAGAAGGCAGGCTTGACGATAAATGTTGAGAAAAGTAAGTTCGTGCTGAAAGAGCTGAAGTACCTGGGTTACGTGGTGAGCGATGGTTGCTTACGTGTAGATCCTGAAAAAGTACAAGCCATAGCTGAATTCCCGCAGCCTAAATCCGTGCGGCAAGTACGCAGCTTCCTGGGAATGGCAGGTTGGTATCGACGGTTTATCGCCAACTATGCATCATTGACGGCTCCTCTCACTGACCTCCTTCGAAAAAATATAAAAATGCAGTTCACCTCAGAAGCCCAAGCCGCCTTTGAATCTCTCAAACACGCACTTTGTACGGCACCTGTCCTTGTAACACCAGACTTCACTCGTCCGTTCTATATCCAGTGCGATGCTTCCTCGACTGGTATTGGAGGCGTGCCGTTTTAGCGATTAGACGATGGCTCAGAAAACCCCATCGCTTACGTTTCCCAAAAGCTCAATGCTGCCCAGCGTAATTACAGTGTTACTGAACTCGAATGTTTAGCTGCTGTCACAAGCATTAAGAAGTTTCGGGCATATGTTGAGGGTTTTCCGTTCACCGCCATCACTGATCACGCCAGTCTTAAATGGTTGATGAACCACAAAGATCTCTCGGGAAAACTGGCGAGATGGAGCCTTAAGTTACAGGGATACAATTTTAGCATTGAATACAGAAAAGGTAAGCAAAATATCGTGCCAGATACACTCTCTCGAATTCGTGCTGATGCTCTGTGGTTAAATGATTCATCGGACCTCGATACACCGATCCTTCATGTAAACTTGAACGCTGTCGAATTTAGCGATCCCGAATATCTTGAGTTGTTGCAAAAAGTCCAAAACCATGACAATAAATCCAATTTGTGTACAAAGGATGGAAAAATATACATGAGGCCACCACAGGGTTCATTTAATCTAGATACGGATATACCCAATTGGAAATTGTGGATTCCGGCAGCACTCACTCCGCAGCTTTTACGCGAAGCGCACAACCCTCCATCGGCTGCACATATGGGCACACTAAAAACCCTGCAAACACTTCAGCGACATTTTTACTGGCCTAACATGGCCAAAGATGTAAAAAGGTATGTGCAGTCGTGTAATGTATGTAAGCAAGCTAAGCCCATGAACTTCTCCGCACAGCCACCCATGGGAAACCAAATTGTTGTTAGTCGTCCCTGGCAACGAGTTTTCATCGATTTGCTAGGTCCATACCCGCGATCCAAGGCTGGCAATACGCATATCTTAATCATACTGGATCAGTACTCACGTTTTGTATTGCTGAAGGCTCTAACGAAAGCCACTGCTCAAAAGATTATAGATTACCTAGTTCACGAAGTATTCAATATCTTTGGAGTTCCAGAAATGCTCCTGTCTGACAATGGAGCACAGTTTAAGTCCCGAGCCTTTGGAGACATCATATGGAAGTATGGTGTGAAACATATGTTTACACCAATTTATACCCCACAGCCAAATACGTCGGAACGGACTAGCCGCACCGTACTAGCTGCAGTGCGGTCGTATCTAAATGAAGATCAGAGAGAGTGGGATCAACCAGATATTCTCCACACTTCCTGGTGTTTGGATCACATCAAATTAGGCATGGTTTAAGTTACGAACTGCTCCGAGAGTTGGATTGTGTTTCAGAAGGGGAAATTGAAATCCTGCCCATCCCCGAACGCTTGAGCGTTATACATGACCGTGTATTGGTACACTTGAAAATGGCGCATGCACAAGGGGCAAACCGCTACAATCTTCGCAGTAGTTCACGCGATATCTATGTCGACCAGGTGGTATATGTGCGGTCTCATCTACAATCTAACGCTGATCGATCCTTCAACGCAAAATTGGGACCTAAGTTTATTAAGGGTGTCGTCAAAGCTCGTGTCGGAAATGTGGCATACGAAATCCACGACTGTGATGGTAAATTCATAGGAGTGTATCACACGCGAGACATCAAAACTTAACCATTACTATCATTTTTTTTATTTTTTTTCCTTTCTTTCCTTATTATTTTTTTTTTCTTCCTAATTTAACAACTACTGAATTATATTCATATATCGTTTTTGTTTCTTTCCTGCTTGAATTTTTTTTTTTTTTCTTTTCTTATTATTATTATTATTATTTTGTTTTTTTTTTCTCCTTCTTCCTACTATTCTTGTAACCTCGACACTAGTACAGTTACCGGCAGAATGCCCCGGCTCGTAAGACTCTATCTCCTGGGTGTAGGTCGTCCCCACGATTGTGGCGAAATTCGCCTCAGTTTTTTTTGGTTTGGTGTAGGGTGCCTTAAATACCTGGCAAGCCACAAGGGGGTCAATTCGTGAGAATGCGAACTGCACTAGAAATTGCAGAGTGAGCGGTAAAAACTAGTTTTTTGGGGGTCTGAGCTTGAAGAGGAAAAAAATTAGAGGTTTGCTTTTGGTGCATCAAAGAGTGCACTTTTAAATTTTATTTGAATCGGTTGATTTAAGCTAAGCCTTTGAAAAATTTGGTTAAAAAAATTTTGTCTGTGTTTGATCGTATGATACCGGCCGTTATCCTTACAAATACGACGAAAAACGGGGATTTTTTTTGGACAAGCCAGGATAGGGCAGTTTTCAAGTACAGGCTATATATCAGGCTTTCGAGTCTCACCACTTTTCAAAGGAGTTGAATTTTGGAGCTCGAGAAGACGAGGTTTTTATTGGATTCGCGTTGTGTCAACCTCTCCAATACAAGATTTTGCTATTCTCCCGCTTGGATATCGTGCGTTGCTCGCGTAATTGTCGTCGTCGCGGTCTAATCGAATAAAAGGTTACGGAAAAAATTCCGCGCCGCGATTTTCTTCAAGAGGGGCGAAAAGAAAACGACGTCCGAAATTTTCTCCGGAATCGTGTCGCGTTGCCGAGGCTTAAGTGCGAAAGAAAGCCGTCATCTCGTCGTCGCGGTATAATCGAATAAGAAGGTCCGAAGAAACGTCGATCCGTAATCAAATCGATTTGAAATAACGACGGGTGCGGACAACGGGAGTCTTAGTTTTTTCCTTGGTTATTCAACCTCCACCAAATAATGGCGGAGTGAGGTCCCTTCAGGGAGCCCTGATGACGTGGTGATCCGGCAGGTAAGTACCGTGTTTTTTGTCTTCTCACTCTTCTCACTCGCTCCTAATTTTTTTGTTGATAATTGCTTTACCCCCATGGAACCACATCCCGATCCCCTGTCAGCACCCCATTAAGAGTGACGGAGTTCCGGGGAATTTGTATAACCCCCCCTAGCCCTGAGCAGCCGGCAACAAGTGCTGTCTCCCGGAACTCCTCACTCAGCTGGCAGCGAACCACATTAGTTCTGGTCGACGAATAAGAAAATAGTTCGGCCGGGATTTCTTCAGGTTCGTAACACCCTTAAAAAATTTTACTTTCAGCAAACTTCATTTGTCAACCTTTATACACAAACCGAATTTTATTTGTCTAGTGCAATTGGTTCGTGAGATATCATAATCTAAAGTTTTTTACCCCCCACCCTCGTACGCCACTGCCCCCACTCAAAAATTTGTTTGCGATCTATTCTCCTACTATACCTACAGATATTCATTAAGTTTCAATTTTGTAGCTTTAACCGTTTAGAAGATATGAATTTTAGAATGTCTCGATCTCTGCTTTTTTGCGTTTCGGACGCATTATTTTTCCCCCCACTCCCACCCCTTAGAATTTGGTTACTTCAAGGGGCCTACCGAGTCTATTCATAAAAAAAATTCAATTTAATATCTCAAACCGTTTGGGAGCTACGAGCCTTCAAACGATTTTGCGTACGACGGACGGCGTACGGCGGACAGACGGACTGAAATTTTTTTTTTGCTTTTTTCGTGTATACGAGTCATGAAACGCGAAAAAAAAATTTTTCAGGGTAGCAAATTTTTTTTTTTTATAAATCGATCACAATACTGAATTATTACAAAATAATAAAGTAAAATTAAAAATTATTGATTTTTTTTAATTTACTTAAGTATTGAAGTTTTTATAGACCCAAACACGCAGCAGAAGCAATCATCCACTCAGTTTTGCTCGCTACTGTATGTAGTTGAATTGACTCCGCACACTAGATAGCGAACCAATATGTTTAAATGGAGACACAATCCAACTACTGGATTGATAAGCTGAATCACCAAGAAGGAACGTATGTGGAAATAATTCTATTTCGTTCTCGGTCGCTTTTCTGAAAAGCTCGGACCTGTGCAAAACTCTACTGTCGTGTAGAGATCCTGGTTCCATTGGCGGATACAGGGGGGGGTGCGGAGATGGCGGCTGCCCCCCCCCCTCCCCCCAAGACTAATTCCGAATTTTCTAAACATACATATTTCAACCGTTCTCGGATTTTTTTTACTCCACTGCAATGTGGACTGTAATTAGCATTTACTGTAGTTCTACGGTGCAATGCAAAGCACAGAACAGAACTATGATGGTGAATTTACCATACACTCAACGTTTGAGTCGCGCCTCTATCCCCACCATAACATCAACCAATCAGATGGCTCGTGCAGTCGCAAGAGTCTAACATTCTTCAACTTTTTCTCCGACGCACGTTTCCATATGTGTACACACATGCAATGAACTGTGGTACCCCACAATTCGCAGCTCATCGTATTTCTGTCGTTTCGCACTTATAGGCAAGTTGCGCCGCAAAGGCATGTTGAGTGTAAATTGCTTTCAACAGAGCAAAGAGCACAGCCGACGAAAACCGGTTTGCAATGGCCTGATGGGAGTAGAGGCTCGACTCGAGGCGAGCCTCAAGAGTGAGTGTAAACGCACCATGATAAAAAGACTGCAAGACAACATATTGCGTAGGTAATAGGGTCATTCCATCAAGAACCGCCAAGAATGACGAAATTTGTGACCTTACCATCTCCGATTCTTTTGAAAATTCATACTTTTATACTTTATACTTTATGCTTAGTGAAAAAAATAATTGAAATTCAATTTTTTGTTTCTATCTCATTTTTTTGTTAGTTATAGTATGTTAAAGTTTTCGCAAAAATGGTGTCCGAGTCCTCTTTGAAAATTCATATCTCTGGTAATTCTTATCCTGGAATAATAAAATATGGCTTATTTTAAAGGGGAAGGTTGTTGCAATAAAAATTATTTTCAAGGATAATGATTTTGTCCTTTATCCTTGAATATTTCAAAACGGTTTTTTTTTATTTTTTTATTTTTTTATTTTTTTATATTTTGTAGGTTATACAGTTTTTCAAACATACCAAAAAATTAACTTGGGATCTCAATTGGATCGGGGTCAAAGTCTGGATCCGCCACTGCCTGGTTCTCCTATATAAACGTCCGTAAATTTCTTTTCTGCATCTACTACAGCTTGAACTACGATGCTGTAGTTCCTTTTACGATTAAAGTAGTCCGTTTTATTATCTTTCGGGGCTTTAATACGAATATGCGTGCAATCGACAGCACCTATCACGCCAGGAATGGGGGTGGGGGTGTGAGGGGGAGGAGGGGAAGTGTTTTAGACGGAAAATTTTGCTTTCTAGATCTCAGCAACCGCTTATGCTAGGAGGCTGAAATTTGGAATTTATATAGAACTTTGGCAGTGGACCCATTTGCAAAAAAATTGCCGATATGGGTGAAGGGGTTTGGGAGTCGGGGGAATAATAATGCGTCCGAAACGCAAAAAAGGCGAGATCGACACATTCTAAATTCCTTATCTCCTAAACGGTTCATGTCACAAAATTGAAACTTAATGAATATCTGTAGGTATACTAGAAGAATAGATCGGACACAAATTTTTGAGTAGGGGTAGTAGCGTACGGGGGTGGGGGGTGAAAAAATTTAGATTACGATATCTCACGAACCGATTACACTAGACAAATAAAATTTGGTTTCTGTATAAAGGTTGACAAATGGAGTTTGATGAAAGCAAAATTTTTCAAGAGGGCGGTGGAGCATGAAAGTGGAGGGGATAAGAATTTTACTAAAAAATCACGTCTCATATCTCAAGAGCAGTGTAAGATAGATGCTTAAAATTCTTACCAGAAGTAGGCCTAATAGACCCCTAGCAAAAAAAAATTTTGTGGGTGGGGGTGTAGAGAGTGAGGGTGGGGGAGGGTGAAAAGGAAAAAGTTCCTATTTTTATATCTCGAGAACCTATAATGATATAAAGCTGAAACTTGGTATTTAGATAGAGCTATAGTAGTAGCATCTTGGAAAAATATAATTTTGTATAGGGGTAGTATGGTACGGGGATGGCGGATGTTTTTCCTATCTATAGAACAGCTTATGCTACAAAGTTGAAACTCGGTATGTATATGTTAATCAACTAGAACAGTAATTAAGATAAAAAAAATTTCAAATATGCAGTGGCGTTTGAAAGAGGGGGCTACAAAATTTATCAGTGAAAATGGAATGCATATAATTTCACGATTTTCGTCATATCTATTAGGTCTTCCAAAATATTGAATTCATTTTTGTTCTACGGCTTCTTCATATAAATACCTAGAAAGTGTTTTCAGGATTTTTTTAAATTCGACCCCTAAGGGGGTGTAAAGGGGTTGTATACTTTTTCACGAATTCTGCCATATCCTCCAGGTCTGATCAAATATCGAATATCTTTTCACTTTCACGGCTTTGCGTAATAATCGCCTAAAGCCCGAAACACAATGCTCCCGTTCCGTTCCGTTCCGTTCAGCTGTAAATGCACACAATGGTCGTAACGGAACGGATCGGAAAAGTTGACCAAAATTCAACTTTTACGGATCACATAACCTCACTTGTCGTGACGGAACGGAACGGAACGGGAGCATTGTGTTTCGGGCTTAAAACTTTTTTGTTAAGTATTTTCCTTTTTCAGCCCCTAAGAGGGTATAAAAGGGTTGAAGAAGTTTTCACCAACTCCGTCATATCCTTAAGAAGTGATACGTAATTGAATTGGTTTTTACTTTCTCGTGCTGTCTTTATATTTATCTATTAACTCCTTTCAGGATTTTTGTATATTCAACCCAGAAGTGGGTGTAAGGAGGTTGGATATGTTTCCACAGGTTCCTACATATTGCTTAGATCTGATGATATATCGAATTCATTTTTATACTCTAGATGAAAGCATATAGAGTATTATAAGTTTAATCCAGCCCAAAAGTTTGTAACGCATAGAACCAAACCTCGGACGAAAAAAAGTTATATATTATTTGTTGTTTATTTGTGGCCAAAAACCTCAAGTCCGCTTGACGTCCGTCCGTCCGTCCGTCCGCCCGTCCGTCCGTCTGTCCGTGAACACGATAACTCAAGAACGCCTTCACCTAGGATCTTGAAATTTTGAATCTGGATGTTTGGTTGAATTTGTAAGGCTAAGTTCGTTAACGGGCAAAATCGTCCTACTCCTTCGGGTAGCTGCCATACAAAATGTCCTTAAAACACGTGTTCAAGAATATTGGTCGATAACTTCAGAAGGGTTTAAGCTACGACATTGAAATTTTGTATGCTTTATTTTTCCAATAGTTGGAGCTAAATATAAGATTGTGAAGAAAATCCTGTTAGTCCTTCGTGTAGCTGCCATACAAATATCCTGACAAAATGTATTCACTTAATTTACGAAACTCACTATAACTCAAGTAATCTTTTAGATACGAATTCGGAATCTTGTACAAATTAGTTTTGAGTGAAAAGAAAGTTCGACTTTACTAGTCAGCGAAATCCTTTTACTCCTTCTGGTACCTGCCATACAAAATGTCCTTAAAACACGTGTTTAAGAATATTGGCCGATAACTTCAGAGAGGTTTAAGCTACATCTTTGAAATTTTGTATGTGTTATTTTTCCAATACACCTAATTCTGTTTTTGCACGAATCTTTTTTACACGAATTTGATTTAACACGAATTCAAAATAAATATTGGATACTCTTTTTACGCGAGTCATTTTGATTTAACACGAGCGGTCCAATCCATTTTCTAACAATTTTATTGAAACGAGTGCTTTCGTACGTTTGTATTATTGATTTTTGTGCACATCTACCGTATTCGTGCATTGTATATTCGGAAGACGTTTAGTATGTAGCTCTACTATTCCAATGTGAAATAATTTACGTAAAATTTGTGCACATATATTCAATGTCTTTTTTACACGAATTTTTTTTACACGTATTCTTCAGGAACGTATCTATCGTGTAAAAACAGAATTAGGTGTAGTTGGAGCTAAATTTATGATTATGAAGAAAATCCTATTAGTCCTTCGTGTAGCTGCCATACAAATATCCTGTCAAAACGTCTTCACTTAATTTACGGAACTTACTATAACTCAAGTAATCTTTTAGCTTTAAATTGAAAATTTTGTACAAATTAGTTTTGAGTAAAAACGAAGTTCGGGTTTACTAATCAGCGAAATCCTTTTACTCCTTCTGGTATCTGCCATACAAAATGTCCTTAAAACACGTGTTCAACAATATTTTTCGATAACTTTTGAGCGCTTCAAGCTACGAATTTGAAATTTTGTACACGTTCATTTTTAAATGGTTCCAAGGAAAAGGATAAATATGTAAGAAATCGAGTGAGTCCTTCCTGCACCTCCCATGTGAAAGTCCTTCAAAAATGACTTTTTTTTTCGATGACTTACCCAGTTTAAGATATGAAATTAAACACTGAATATTGTCTTTTAGTTTTGAGTAGCAATCTAATGGCAGTCCTTAATAAAGGACATACAACATGCACACACGTAATTCTACTTTATCCCCAGCTACAATATAAATCGGAGTTCAGTATTCATCTAGAGTATTATACGATTGGCTTGTAGCCGATCGTGACTGCAGTATGTTTACTTCCTAAGGTTTCCCATATAATAGACAAAAAGTCAATTTCAGTATTTTCATATATTCAATCCTAAGGGGTGTAAGGGGGTAGTACGCTTCGACATATTTCTTCGGTTTGATGAGATATTAGATCGCTTTTCACTTCCACAGACTTTTTATATAATCGCCTACAAACCCATTTCTCAATTTTTGGATGTACAACCACTAAGGGTTTGCATATGTTTTCACAAATTTTGCCATCCCTTAGTTCTGATGAGATATAAAATTGGTTATTACGGCATTTGATGTAATGACCCAAAAACCAATTTCCGTTTTTCGAATTTCAAGAACCAAGCGGGTGTGAAGAGTTTGCTTACGTTTTCATAAATTTTTCAAAATCCCTCGTGTCTCATGAGATATCAAGTTGCTTCTTATGAAATCGTCAAAAAACCTGTTTCACAATTTTTTCGAAATTCAAACCCTAAGTGGAAGTGATAGGTTTGTATACGTTTTAACAATTCGTCATATCTCTTAAGTCTGATAAGGCAACAAATTCGTTTTTAAGTCTTTTAGTGTACATAATATACCGAAATTCGAATAGTCTACACGGGCTTTTTAATGTTTAATCGGCTAAAAATCTTTATTTTAAATATTTTTATTTTAAGAACAAAATTAACTTTCCAAGAAACGTCATAATCTCGAAACAACTGATGATATACTCCGACTTTGACCGCTCCCGAACTTTGACCCGAAAAATAATAAAGTTTCGCCCAGACCATTGGCAGATTTTTTTTTTGCCTGCCGATTAGGTCCTCCATTCTGGAGAGCATTAAAACACACCTATTACTATCCTCACACTCTGGATAACATAAGTATTGTCAAAAGAATACGACTATTGCTCATATCGTCAAGAAAAAAAAAGGTTTCTCGAAGATTCGAACCAGAGACACGCTGATATAAATCCAGCGCTCACGCCACACGACCACCGCTTCTTGATTTATTAATATTCTTGCAGCCTACTCCACTTGTACCAGTCGCGCTCAGTCAAAGATGGGAAAGTTGACAGTAGCTCAATTTTACTCGTCACTTACCTTTGTCCCATTGCATAAAATCGCTAAAAGTGACGAGGACGAAAACGATATGGCCGAGAAAATCGTGAAAGGCGAGTCGAGTCGTCTTTGCACAGAAGTTGTAGTGCTCACGAAAACAATAATATAATAATAATTTAATAATAACTTAACGAAACAAACCAACTAACAATCGAATGATTTTGTCATAGAAAACGAACACCCTGTAACATAAAAAAATGTACAAGCACAAACACAAAAATGTAACCGCGACCAGCGGCAACAGAAAAATAAATCATTCTTATCCCAGCACTCGAGCGCACAAGTCTTTATATTCAAACATATACAGTACAGTACAGTGGTGACCCGACGCGAGGCTATAATCGCCATCGCACCGAAACGTAGAGTACCGCACATGAAAAAAAGTAACCACACCGAAGCCCGAAGCACGGCAGGTAATTTAAAAAATCGCACCGAAAGCTGGAGCATCGATACCGGAAGCACCGAAAACCTGGAACGCCGAAGCCTGGAGCGCCGAAACCTGTAACGCCGAAACCTGCAACGCCAAAACCTGTAACGCCGAAACCTGTAACGCCGAAACCTGTAACGCCGAAGCCTGGAGCGCCGAAACCTGCAACGCCGAAGCCTGGAGCGCCGAAACATGTAACGCCGAAGACTGGAGCACCGAAACCTGGAGCACCGCAACCAGGAGATAATTTAACACACAGGAACATCGTAAGAACATAAAAATTATTCGATCTTAACCTAAATAACTTAAATTAAACATTTTAAGAAAATCAATTTCATCCGATCAAATGTCGATCTCAATATCATAATTTAAATAATGTACAAAGCAAAATCATTCGATCGTCTGTTCGATCGCCGAAAAACTCAATAATCTAAAATTAAATAAAAGTGCTGTACTACATAAACCGGTACAAACCAAAATTAAGTTGAAAACACGTGCAACCAAACAAGAAAATTAGCATTCGCGCTCATATTACAACGGGATTAGTAACAGCATTTAGAAAACACGTGAATATTTCAAATATTGCTCGGTTGTGCCCCAAATAAAACGAGATTAACCTCAAATTCAACCAAAATTAAGTTCATAAAATTGAAAAAACAAGTGAATATTTCAATTATTGTTCGGTTGAGCCCACATTATAAGGAGATCAACCTCAAATTTAATCAAAATTAATTTCAAAAAATTGATAAAACACGTGAATATTTTATATGTACATAATTTCATTTTGAAAATCAATAACCTAACAAACGGTCAAGCTCAAATAAGCATCGGATTTACATCCCCATTTACTTAAAACAAACCATCTCGCACTATACATTTTAACATGAATAATGCGGAGAAAGAGGAAACTTCTTTAAAGAATTTCGTCACGAATTCAAAAGGAGAATCCATTGAAATGAGCCCCATGCACGTCAGATTGCCACCTTTTTGGCAAAACAATATTACAACCTGGTTTATCCAAGTAGAGGCCCAATTCGCGATCAGTCGAGTCACGAACGAACTGACGAAATATAATTATCTTATCGGGTCCTTACCACAAGATGTCGCCGAATCCATGACTGACATATTGGAAAGTCCACCAAACGACAACCAATATACCTTTCTAAAAAATAGCATAATTCAACGCCATTCACTTAGTATAAAAAAGCGCATCAAACGGCTAATATCTGACGAAGAAATAGGAGACAAGAAACCCTCGGATTTTTATAGGCATTTAAAAATGCTCGCGGGACCATCCGGCACAGTCGGACTCGATTTCATAAAAAAGTTATGGCTGAGTCGCCTACCCAACTTAATAAACATTGCGTTAATTCCACAGTTAGAAAACGAGTTAGAAGCAGTTTTAAAAACTGCTGATAAGATTCATGAGGCAATGCATAGCAACAGTACCATCTCAGCAATGAACAATAATCAAAAATCACCCCCCGAAAATTCAGATTCCTACAGATTAGCCATGTTGGAAAAAGAAATCTGTGAGCTAAGAGTACAGCTAAACAGGAATACATCAAATAGAAGGTCACGATCAAAGACCAAAGACAATAATTCCACGCGGTATCGTCCGCGAAGCACCAATAGAAGGTTCAACAGCAAAGGACCGCTATGCTGGTACCACTTTAAGTTTGGGACTGATGCGAAAAAATGTATTGCACCATGCTCCAAGAAAACTGAGCACAATACACAAACTCAAACCCCACCGTTAAACTAGGGCGCCAGACTGTTTCGACGACAAACAGCGCGGCGCATAGCAAGAGTCGTCGTCTCTTTGTCACAGACAACAAGACAAAAATGAAATTTTTAATAGACACCGGCGCGGATCGTTCGGTAATACCCCATACCAAATGCAATACCATTTCAAAAAAAGACTCAGATTTCTGTCTCTCCGCTGCAAATGGCTCAATCATCAATACCTACGGTAGCAAACTTATCGAAATAGACTTCGGACTTCGACGTCCGTTCACACACGATTTCATCATAGCAGAAATCAACATGCCTATTATTGGTGCTGATTTTTTAGAGAAATTCGGCCTAGTAGTCGACCTAAAAAATAAAAAACTCATTGATAATGCAACCAATCTGTCAGTTATCGCAATTAGGGCAGTAGTCAGCACACCAAGCGCAGTACACTTTGCGGCAACGAACGCATTTGGCAAACTTTTGTCCAAATTTCCGTCACTGACTGCGCCACCAAACTTCAACCACCCAGCGAAACACAGTGTAGTGCATCACATACTCACCAAAGGACCATTACCGTATTCAAAGCCACGACGGCTCGAACCAGAAAAATTTCGACAAGCTAAATTAGAGTTCCAACAAATGGTAAACTTAGGCATTTGCGAAGTCTCAAGTTCTCCGGTCTCTTCACCACTACACCTCGCAAAGAAAAAAGGAAGCGAAGAGCTAAGACCATGTGGAGACTACCGCAGGCTTAACGCAGCCACCATACCTGATCGTTATCCTATTCCCAATTTGCAAGACTTCACTATGCAGTTGGCAAACTGCACCATCTTCTCCAAAATAGATTTATTCAGAGCGTACCACCAAATTCCGATCGCTCCCGAAGATACTTATAAAACCGCCATAACTACCCCTTTTGTCCTATTCGAATTTAAGAGAATGAGTTTCGGGCTCAGAAATGCTGGACAAACCTTCCAGCGCTTCATGAATGAGGTCGTAACCGGGCTGGATTTCGTATTTGTTTATATCGACGATTTACTAATAGCCAGCAAGAGCGAAGACGAACACAAAAATCACTTGATATTATTGTTCGAGAGACTTGCGAAATATGGCATAAATATCAAGCCACAAAAGTGTGTGTTTGGAGTTCGCGAAATAGAATTCCTAAGTTTTATTATATCACACGAAGGAATACTTCCGACGGATGATAGAGTTAAAACAATCCTCGATTTCCCAACGCCTAAATCCATAAAACAAACTCAAAGATTTGCTGGCATGGTGAACTATTATCACCGCTTCGTGCCAAACTTAGCAAATCTATTAGCTCCATTATATGAACACATAACTGAACTACAAAATAATAAGAAGACTAAAACAAAAACTCTTTTCTCATGGCCCGAAAACTGCAACTTAGCATTCGAACGTATTAAGTCCGCATTAGTAAACGCCGTACTGCTAGTACATCCCTTCACTGATACTCTACACAGTATCACAACAGACGCTTCGGACATCGCCGTGGGTGGTGTTTTACAGCAGTGGAACGACAAAGATAAATCTTGGAAACCACTATCGTTCTTCTCAAGGAAACTAACCTCAGCGGAGCGAAATTACTCCACTTTTGATCGCGAACTACTCGCCATTTACCTCGCAGTCAAAAAATTTCGATATTTTGTTGAGGGAAAATCCTTCGTCATATATACCGACCACAAACCATTAGTGTTTTCAGTAAATTCAAAAACCGAGAGAAGCCCCAGGCAGACACGCCATTTAGAATACATTACTCAGTTCACTACAGACATCCGCCACATAAGCGGAAAGGAGAACGTCGTAGCAGATTGCCTGTCACGAGCCAATCCTGAAATTTCACAAATCGTTTCAAACCTTGGTTATAACGAATTCATCGAGAATCAAAAATGCGACGTCGAGCTTCAAAATATAATCTCAGGGAAAAATCCTAAAGGTTCCAAGGTAATAATGGAATTCCTGGACATTCCACTACTATCAGAGAAGATCTGGTGTGAAACAAGCACAGGCAAAACTCGACCATACGTACCACTCACATTACGACGTCAGATTTTCGAAAAACTTCACTCCTTAGCACATCCTGGCATGAAAGCCACACAAAAGTTAATATCCTCACGTTATTTCTGGCCAAACATGAACCAAAACGTCAGCAATTGGGTCAAATCTTGCATACCTTGCCAAAAATCAAAAATCAACAGACACACGAAATCACCGGTTGAAAAATTTGAAATACCAACCGGCAGATTCAATCATATTCATTTGGACATAGTCGGCCCGCTACCGCCTTCAAATGGATACGCGTATATACTCACCATTGTAGACAGGTTCACGAGATGGCCAGAAGCTTATCCGATCCTAGACCAATCTGCAGTAACCATCGCAGAAACATTCACAAGCCAATACATTTCCCGATTCGGCGTACCATTAACTATCACCACCGATCAGGGATCACAGTTCGAATCAAAAAATTTTACAGAACTAAAAAATCTGATAGGTTCAGAAAGGATAAGAACCACTGCTTATCACCCCCAATCAAACGGCATGGTAGAACGAATGCACCGCCAACTAAAGGCATCCCTAATGGCAAGGTGCAATACTATACACTGGAGTACCGAACTACCTTTTGTGATGTTGGGACTCCGAGTCATTGTCAAGGAAGACCTAAAATGCTCACCAGCCGAGATGGTCTACGGTCAAGCGCTCCGCATACCAGGCGAATTTCTACACGATACCAATTCAAGCGAAAATTATTTTAAAGATGGATTCATAGAAAAATTAAGACAAAATATGAGGAACCTTAGAACAACCGAACCAAGGATCGCGTCCGATACAAAAACACATATACCCAAAACATTAGACACCTGCACACATGTCTTCGTTCGAATAGACAGAGTGAAAGGAGCCTTAAGCCCACCGTATGAAGGACCATTTCAAATAATAAGACGATTTAGGAAACATTTTGTGGTGAGTTATAACGGAAAAAATAAGTCCATTTCCGTTGACCGCTTGAAACCGGCATGCAGTATATTAAACCAGAATACTCACAAGAATAAACCAAAAAAAGTAATATTCGAAAAATAAACAATAAAAGCAACAAATCTCAATACGCTATAAATATATTTATATTTTTATATATACAATGGATACATACATGGATTCTTCCTCTATTAATCGTCGTATTCTCAAAATGAAATATTCACATTTAATATATTTTTCTATTATTTTTTTTTTTTTATTATCTTTTTTTTTTCTTATTTATTTATTTACACATTTTATAAACATACATAATATTTTTTTTTTTTTTTCTTCTCCTCTCTCTGTTCGTTTCAATGCAATATTTCAAATCGTGTTATCGCTACGCTAGGAAGGGGGTAATGTAGTGCTCACGAAAACAATAATATAATAATAATTTAATAATAACTTAACGAAACAAACCAACTAACAATCGAATGATTTTGTCATAGAAAACGAACACCCTGTAACATAAAAAAATGTACAAACACAAACACAAAAATGTAACCGCGACCAGCGGCAACAGAAAAATAAATCATTCTTATCCCAGCACTCGAGCGCACAAGTCTTTATATTCAAACATATACAGTACAGTACAAAGTCCACTACTGCTGCTTACTCTTTTTGTCAACGACAAAAACGACTCCAAACTCTCTGCTTCCGGGCAGTTTTTTACTTGTAAAGATTGTGTACGATC
This sequence comes from Beris morrisii, assembly GCA_951812415.1. NCBI lineage: Eukaryota > Metazoa > Arthropoda > Insecta > Diptera > Stratiomyidae > Beris > Beris morrisii. The sequence goes on along the minus strand of OX638312.1, from coordinate 63,309,714 downwards.
TCATGTCCATGATTTCGTTCAGAGCTCCTGTCCTAAATAATAAATTCCAAGATCCAAAAGAGTAGTCAATTTTTTGTTTGCGTGGTCCTTTTTTCTTTACACTAAGTTCAAAATTTCTTGCAGAGATAGGAAAAACACCTTCCACCCCATACCATACTAACTCTATTAAAAATTAAATTTTTAGAGCGTGCCACTCTGCTTAAATGTCATGTTTCAGTTTTCTATAGTTAGCTGTTCTCGAGATATGAAAATCAGACTTTTTTCCTTTTGACACCCAGATACCAAAACTTGTTTCAGCGAACTCCCCTTGTCCAAATTTCGTTTTCTATAATAGTATAATTGGTTCGTATGATATAAATGTAATGTTTTTCACCCCGTACTTTAGGTACGCGCTTCGCAAACAAGCTAGACATGCTGCTGCAGTTTGTCAGACTGGGGGGATGGTTTACCTAAGATGTGGTCTTGGGCACACGGGTACTTCTTCCCGTACATGTGGAATCACAACGGACTTATTAGCGGTCTATGTGTTCGGTCGCTTAAAGTGGCCACCCACCTTACCAGACCTATCATAACAAACCATGCTACGATTAGACGGTAACTCAAAACCTTTAATGCATTGACACTCTGACGTCAAAATTACGGAGAATGTGGTCACAAAGTTGTCAATTCAGTCTCAATCCGTGTGATCGTCAGTTTTGTGACATGTCAATGCATTATAGTAGAATTGACTACCGAATTGACACAAGTTTTTGTGTCAATGCATTGCCAAGTTTGAATGACCGTGTGATCACCCTGTCAATGCGTTTGCGACGAATTGATAAATATTTTAGATGGGTTGTCAATGCATTGACACCATGTAGGTACTAGTATAACTGGAGTGGCTGTAGTGTGTAAAGTTCCTGTATGTGAGACTAATTCGTTAAGAGAAGGACAAAACATCGGGTACGAAAGAGAGACAATGATAATTTTGTGCTAGCCTGTCTAATTTTTTTGCTCAGAGTTAGATAGATATTGGAAATAGTGGTTGGTATGGTTAACCTCTGTCACTGCAGCCACAGTTGGGCTTATTGTGACGTCCCCCGGTTTGACTATGATTCCTCTTCAATCCCTGCGCTTTCAATGAAGCTTAGTATTTTGCGAAGAGGAATGGTCAGGGATTCCGGTGGGTCCATGAAACCCTGACCGAAGTGACGAAGTCTTTTGTGAGCTAAGCCCTCACATTCACAGAGGATATGCTCTGGTGTTTCGTCTTCGTCATTGCATATTCTGCAAATTTTAGTCTCAGAGAGACCAATCCTATTGAGATTGTTCCTCATGTGACAATGTCCAGTCAGAGCTCCCACTAGGGTTCGGGTCTGATATCTGCTTAATTTTAGATAATCAGATGTTCTTTTTTCCGAATGCTTTGGCATAAAAAGCTTTGAGTGCCTGTTGCCCGGTGACAAGTCCCAGTGAATGGCACTTTCCGATTTTTGCCACATTCGGATGTTTATTCTGACTGTGCTTAATGGTATCCCACAGAATGGATATGGTCCCATGAAGTCAGCTTCTGAACCTTTCCTAGCCATTAAGTCGGCCATTTCATTACCTTCATAGCCGCTGTGTCCCGGAATCCAAATGAGATTAACTCTATTCTTATTTCCCAGTTCAATCAGGCATTGGAAGCAATTCCAAACAAGTTTGGAGTAGATTTGAACGGACTGAAGTGCCATTATTGCTGCCTTGCCCGAGAGAATATATATTTATTGGTTTTTGTAGCCCCGTCTGATATTTTCTCTAATACATAGTTCAATAGCATGAGTCTCCGCCTGAAAAACAGTGGATGTTATGTGCATGCTACAGTAGAATTTCACATTTGGGCGGTCTCCATAAACTCCTGCTCCTACACCTTGATCCGGTTAGATCCGTCTGTGTACCAGATTATGGATCCTGGTTTTGGAGTAGGTTTGTTTGTGGCCCAATCCTCCCTTTCAGGTAGGACAACTTTGAACGGCCTTGTGAAATTAAATTTCGGTACAAATGAATCAGAAAGAGGTATCGCTAGTATCGGGTCCTTGTTGAGTTCCGCGGAAAGAGTTGGGCAAGCTGTTTTGCGCTCTGACTCGTTCTCCGAGCTCAAAAGTTTGTATGTGGTGAATCTAGCTTCTTTCTGTATTTCTAAGTGTAGAGGTGCTAGGTTGAGAAGCACCTCTAAGGCAGCTGTGGGAGTGGTGCGCATCGCGCCAGTGATACCCAGGCATTCCAGTCTTTGTAATTTAGTCAGCTTAAGCTGAGCAGTTTTCTACTTTGTTTTCTTCCACCAGACAGATGCCGCGTAAGTTATAATGGGCCTAGCAACGACGGTATACATTCAGTAGGTTAGTTTTGGACTCAGTCCCCAGTTTTTGCCAAGGCTCCTGCAGGTCCAGAGAGAGATTCGGGCCCTTTCAAGAACTTTGTCCAAATGAGCATTCCAAGTGAGCTTTTCATCCAGGATGGTTCCCAGGAATTTTACCTCACTAGCATACTCTATGGATTCTCCAAAAAGAGCAGGCTTAGATAACTTGTCCTTACACCTCCTTTTGGTGAATGCAACAATTGTGCTTATCTTTGGGATGATACCCAATCCTGCTTTAGTGCACCAGGTTGCTACCTGGTTTAGGGTATTCTGAAATACATCAGTCACCGTCTCTTCAAATTTACCTCTAACAAGGATGGCAAGGTCGTTAACGTAGCCCTGTACCGTGACTCCGGATTTTGTTGGGTCTTGAAGAAGGTCGTCCACTACTAAGCACCAGAGGATGGGTGATAGTACCCCACCCTGTGGACAGCCTTTCGCAGCTATGACTGACTGTTGAGTCGGCCAGTGTCGAAATTATGTTTCTGCGTTTTCTGCTGTCATGGCCTTGATCCAACTGCAGGTGTTTGGATCAATACCACGCTTTTGTGCAGCAGAGTAGATACTTTCGTAAGCAGTGTTGTCAAAAGCCCCTTCGATATCTAAGAAGCAACCCACAGCTATTTCCTTGTCCGTAATCGATTTCTCGATTTTCGTGAGAAGGTTTTGTAAGGCGTGGGTTGTAGACTTCCCTGGTTGATATGCATATTGATTGGAGTGTAAGGGTTGAGATCTCAAAGCCCCATCTCTGATATGCCTATCAATAATCTTTTCCATAGTTTTCAAGAGAAATGACGTTAAGCTGATAGGACGATACGACTTAGGATTGTTGCTCGAACGGCGCCCTGTTTTTGGTACGTATATCACCTTAACGTTGCGCCAAGATATGGGTATGTAACCCCATGCGTGGCTTGCTCTAAATATGGATAATAGTGTTGGTAGAAGATGGTCCATTCCTCTTTGCAGTAAAGCGGGAAATATCCTGTCTTCTCCAGGAGATTTAAATGGTTTAAAACTACGTATAGACCATTTAACCTTGTTAGCAGTGAAGACCTTGGCTGAGTTTTTAAAGTACAGTATGGTTGGTCTACTCAGCTTTGGAACGATGTACCGTTCTTCATTGCTTGGTTCTGTGGTTGAGGATCCTGAGAAATGAGTTTGAGCTAAAAGTTCTAACGTCTGTTTCCCATTTTCGGTAGTCGACCCATCGTGTTTCTTTAATAAGCCCATTTTGTTAGTGTGTGCTTTAGATAGTATTTTGTGTACTCTTGCGCTGCTGGGTAAATCGTTTATACCCTGGCAGAACAATTTCCACGAATTTCTCTTCGCACATCTAATTTCATGGTTGCACTCTGTTAGAGCCCTTTTGTACGATTTCTACTCACCAGTTTTTTTGGCCCTATCGAAGAGCTTTCTTGTTTGAGATCTGAGCTTAGTTAGTGCTGGGTTCCACCAAGCTACTTTCCTGTTACTTGCTCTGGACCTTTCCGGGCAAGATGAGTTGAAAGCAGTTTCAATTGCATTGCGTATTTGTTCTGATGCTATTTCCATGCTGTCAATGTCCTTAATATTACGTATGGTGCTGGCCATGCATCCGACAATTTTTGGTCGTATAGTTCCCAGTTCGTCGTTGATATTAGATTCTATGTTGAATAGTATATGCCTATGATCTGACATAGAAGTCTCATTAGAGACGTGCCAGTTGCAGATTTTTGTGCTCAGGAATTGAGGATAAATGGTGAGATCTAAGACCTCGAAAGTTACAGGCCGTTATATTCTCTAAACTCCTTTATTGTTTCGAATATAATGGTAAGTTTAGTCGCGTTTTTCTCAAAGCCGCATTTTCCAAATCGGTAGACACGATATCTCGAAATCTATCTAACGGATTCCTTTGAAACTTGGTGAACTTATGCGATATGTATTTTTACCTATTACTTCCAAAATGTTAATCGTAACTCATACATATGTATGCAGCTTTTGTAGGTAATAATACGGCTCATAAAAAAATAAAATTAAAATGACATTTTTATAATGGGGTTTTCTGAGAAAAACTACATTGAGCACTGTGTTTTCGAGCAAATATCTCAAGATTGGGTGCAGTTACAATTTAGACTATTACATCAAATGAAAGGTAATTCGATTGCATAAAAAACGAGTTATAACACTTTGCCTTGTGATTATTCGTTTTCAAGATAACCCGTTTTAAGTGAGTGAGGGTACCGGTCAAAAACACTTTTCTTAACCACCCTGTATCTCCACTAATATTAAAAATTGACCCACCCTGTAGAACAATTTTTTTCTCCAAATATATCAAGGAATAACCCCTTACAAGGTGGCACACGGAGTGCCAAACACCCTGTATATGAAAGCCGTCGGGTAGAATCTCGCACTCACACATGCATAGGCCAAGTGAAACCGACTGTTTCACTGCTTTTCCAGCCACTTTGTTCTAAATAGAGTAATGTTCGAACGATACAATTAATATTAAATTAATTATTTTGTGCGGCGTCAAGTAATAAGTACAGATAATGTAAATACATAACTTAGAGACATAATAGAAAGGCAGTTTTTAGATACCTTTCAGTATTCCGATACAGATTTTCACTCAAAGACTGTGTAAGATGGCACCAAGAAACACTTTGCGGAATGTCACAAAAAATGTTTAATGAATTAATATATTGTTATGAATTTAGTAGGTGGTTCTGGCTACTAAAGCCTTTGGCAATGGAAGAGAAAAAGTTACCCAACTGCCTTTGAAAGCAGTAAACTATCGAATCTAGTAGTCTCTATTGCTTGGGACCACATTAATTCTAACTATTAACCGAGGTTGTTCCATCCGGAGTCTGGATTAATACACATTTCTGTAGAAATGCCCAATTACTCCGCCCAAAGGTGGTCTCCAATAAGTTTTAGGTTTTATTCCAAAATATTTAAATATACAGTAGAACCTCTATATAGTGACCACCCAAGGGACTGTGCCAAAGTGGTCACTTTATTCGATTGGTCAGATTATAAAAATAATTTAAAAAATTAAATCCGTTTCAAGTACAAAACCTCTGTCAATGGTCTGGGCGAAACTTTATTATTTTCCGGTCAAAGTTTAGGAGCGGTCAAAGTTGGAGATTATTGTTTCGAAATTATGAGGTTTCTTGGAAAGTTAGTTTTGTTCTTATATTTAAAATAGAGATTTTTAGCCGATTAAACATTGGTCCGTGCATGGTAGACTATTCGAATTTCGGTATGTTATGTGTGTACACTAAAAAACCATAGAAGTAAAAACGAATTTGTTGCCTTGTCAGACTTAATAGGTATGACGAATTGTTAAAACGTATAAAAACCCATTTGAATTCCAAAAAACATTGTGAAACAGGTTTATAGGCGATTTCATAAGGAGCAACTTGGTATCTCATGAGACACGAGGGATTTTGACCAATTTAACCAATTATAACCAATTTTATATATCATCAGAACTAAGGGATGGCAAAAATTGTGAAAATATATGCAAACCCTTGGGGATTGAATATCGAAAAATTGAGAAATGGGTTTGTAGGCGATTATATAAAAAGTCTGTGGAAATGAAAAGTGATCTAATATTTCATCAAACCTAAGAAATATGTCGAAGCTTTGAAAAGCATACAACCCCTTTACACCCCTTAGGATTGAATATCTAAAAATACTGAAATTGATTTTTTGGCGCTTATATAGCAAACCTTAGGAAGTAAAAATGAGTTCGATATATCATCAGATATGCAACCTCCTTACACCCACTTGGGGGTTGAATATCCAAAAATTCTGAAAGGAGTTAATAGATAAATATGAAGACAGCACGAAAAAGTAAAAACCAATTCAATAACTTATCACTTCTAAAAGATATGAGGGAATTCGTGAAAATGTGTTCAACCCTTTTATACCTTCTTAGGGGCTGAAAAAGGAAAAAACTTAAAAACAAGTTTCAGGCGATTATTACGCAAGCCCTTAAAAGTGAAAAGATATTCGATATCTGATCAGACCTGAGGGATATGGCGGAATTCGTGAAAAAGTATACAACCCCCTTTCCATTCCCGTAGGGGTCGATTTTCACTTTCTAGGCATTTATATGAAGAAGCCGCAAAATAAAAATGAATTCATTATTTAGAAAGACCTCATAGATATGACGAAAACCGTGAAAATATATGCATTCCATTCTCATTGAACATTTTGTTTGCCCCCCTTCCGAACGCCAATAGATATTTGAAATTTTTTTTATCTAATTAACTTTCCTAGTTGATTTACATATACATACCGAGTTTCAACTTTGTAGCATAAGCCGTTCTATAGATAGGAAAAACACCCCCACCCCCGTACCATACTACCACTATAAAAAATTATATTTTTCCAACATGCTACTACTACAGCTCTATCTAAATAATAAGTTTCAGCTTTATATCATTATAGGTTCTCGAGATATAAAAATCGGAACCGTTTCCTTTTCACCCTCACCATCTACACTCTCATCCACAATCCTGGGTGGGATCTATTAGGTCTACTTCTGGTAAAAATGTTAGGCATCTATCATACACTGTTCTTGAGATGTGAGACGTGATTTTTTAGAAAAATTCTTATCCCCTCCACTTTCATGCTACAACGCACCCTTAAAAAAATTTTACTTTCATCAAACTTCATTTGTCAACCTTTATGCATAAACCGAATTTTACTTGTCTAGTGCAATTGATTCGTGAGATATCGTAATCTAAAGTTGTTTACCCCCCACCACCATAAGCCACTGCCCCCACTCAAAAATCGATCTATTCTTCTAATATACCTACAGATATCCATTAAGTTTCAGTTTTGTGACGTTAACCGTGTAGGAGATATGGATTTTAGAATGTGTCGATCTCGCCTTTTTTGCGTTTCGGACGCATTATTTTTCCCCCACTCCCACACCCCTTCACCCATATCGGCAATTTTTTTGCAAATGGGTCCACTACCGAAGATCTATATAAATTTCAAATGTCAGCCTCCTAGCATAAGCCGGTTGCTGAGATCTAGAAACCAAAATTTTCAGTCTAACCAGTCTATCTTCACCCAGTCTATTCATAAAAAAATTTCAATTTAATAGCTCGAAGGGTTTGGAAGCTACGAGCCTCCAAACGACTTTGCGTACAGCGGTCGACGTATGACGTACGGCGTACGGCGGACAGACGGACTGAAATTTGTTTTTGCTTTTTTCGTGTCTACTTGTCATGAAAAGTGAAAAAAAAATTTCAGGGTAGCAATTTTTTTTTTTTTTTAAATCGATAAAATACTGTATTATTGAAATAATAAAGTAAAAACAAAGTTGAACAAAAGGGGCGATTTTCACCTTTTAACCATTTATAAATAAAATAAAATACGATACTGCGCCACAAAATACAATGGTTCATCAGTAATATGCATAGAGATATAAATACTGGAGACGACAAGACGCCGTTTTTGTATGAAGCACTTTGAAGCATTTTTAAGCCAAATTGAACGTTTTTGTATGGAGCGTTTGATGCCAGGTGGTAGTGAAATGCAAATAGTAGCGAGGAATCATCCGGCTTCAAAACAGTTGCTGCTCGTCATCTCCAGTATATATATCTCAAAGGTAATATGAAATGAAATCCAGAATGTGTGCTGTGTGATTTAGTTTCGTGCTTCATTTATTTCAGCCTCATATTGCATTTTGCAACATTTGTGTATGAATTAGCATACGTAGTAGCATTTTATGGTCACATTATAGGATGTACTCGGCATGTATGTAATACGTAAATATTGGCTAAAAAGTGGTCAATGGTCACAATATGGAAATGGTCACAATATGGAAATGGTCACAATACAAAACGAAATGTGGATGAAAAATCGGTGATTTACATCGGGACCGTAAAAAAATGGCAACATTAGGCAAGTGGTCAAGATAGGAAGGTGGTCACTTCTTTAGGTTCTACTGTATATGTATGTATGTATGTATATGAAAGAAAGTAATAGTCGAAAGTTATAATATACAACTAAAAAATCCAATAGTTTCCAGCACTTATTCAGAAATGAAAAATCAGAATACGTCGTAAATTATTGGTTGCTTAACTTAATGTAACTTCCCAAGAGTCATAAATGGATTGAGGAAAGGAAAAACAAACTACAAAAGAAAAACCTCTATAAAAATTATTTTATTACTTCCAAATAAATTAATTATTATTTTATCAATAAGTTTATTATTATAATAATAAAAGTAATGCTTTCAATTTAAATAACCATATATTAAATGAAATAAACAGAAAATAAAATAAGAGATATAACGTTAAACATTAAAAACAGCACATATAATTCAATAGTAACCGATAAGAAAGGAAAAAACAAAATAAATAAAAGCATTGTAAATAATAAAAAGCAGTGTAAAAACTAAAATAAATATGAAAATGAATGTTTAACTAAATTAACATAAATATATCACATAATTCATTTGATTAATAATCTATCGACATTTTTTATTTAAAATTTTTCGAGTTGCGGAAAGGGTCGTAATATTATTGTTAACTGACTTTGTATGATTATTTAAAGGAATCACGCAAACATATTAATTAATATTAAATAACAACTCTAATTGAATTATGTCACTTAATAATTAAATAAATAATGCAATATTTTCTGAACATTGTAAACATTTCTAATCTAACCACACTTTTTGGCCGCAAAATATTTTATAAGTTTTATAAGTTTTATAAGTTTTTATAAGTTCTCTAAATCAATTGCGAATTCGCAAAAGTTTTAAAGCAAAAATGAAGTACAGACTCGAAATATTTACATTTTCACCTATTTTCACTTGTAACTTATCAATAATTTAAAATAATTGCACAAAACCTACATACGATATTGAACGCGCACTTTTCAGCTACCACACGAAAACTGAAACTGTCAAATATCAAATGGTCACCCACGCACACTATATTACAACCTACCCGATGGCTTTCATATATAGGAGGCTCTGTTTATCTCCGATCCAGTTATACTACTACATCCATAGCCATGGAAAGGAGAGACAACAGGAAAGCCTTTGTTACTAGGGCTGTAAGCAATTTTAGAAAAGATAATATCGCATATAGCAGCTTCTTTAAAGAAACCCCCCCCCCCCCCCCCCGGCTTCGAAAACAATCCCTCGTGAAGTCAACAATGCGTTTCTGACGGAGTTTATTGAGGACTCTAACAAACTTTTTGGTCTTAGTTTGAGTGACTTGCTTAGCCAAATCAGTTCTTTCATTCCACATTACAGAGCCCTTAAGAGTACGGGTGATAAACAATCAGCATACCTTCAATTTTGCTTCAAATTATGCCTAGGACTCCCTTGAAGATTATATGCCTCAATGTACAAAAAATTATTTCAAAAGCCAGAAGACAGAGCTTGATAGATTTTATTAACACAAACAAGCCTAACGTTTTATTCATAAGCGAAACCAGGTTGGCGGACAACAATAGGTTGTCGATCCCGGACTTTGATATTTTTAGAAACGACTCTTTGGGAGGTACAGTAATACTAATTAGAAGCAATTTAATTTCTCAAAATATTCTTGCAAACTTTAATTCCATTTCTATCACTGGCAGAGCACTCCTTTTGAAAGACTCTAATGACATCCCAAAAAAAATAGCCCTTTTCTCGGTCTACGTCAACCCTTCCTTTTCCAATGGCGCTGATGTTAATTCTCTTTTGGACTTCCTCAATGATTTGGGGGAGAATAATACCTTTGACCAGGTAATACTAGGCGGAGATCTAAATGCAAGGCACCAAAATTGGGCGAACGACTCATCCAACGTTTTAGGCAGAGCAATTGACGACTGGTTCGTTAGAAACTCATTTCGATCTAACCTCGCGATTATACACCCTAATGGACCAACCTTTCCAGCCAGCGGCAATTGTATAGACTTCTTCATCGTATCTGGGCTCGACCTTAACATTGGAGTAATGGACGTAGATTGCGAGATATTGGCTTCCTTCTCCGACCATTATGCTGTTGCTTTAACCTTCTCCTCTGCTTTTAGACTGGATATTAAATCTAATAAAAACTTTACCTCCTTCAGGGACAGAAAGTGGGACGATTTTAAGAAAGACCTAGACGCGGAAATCGAGGCCTTACGCACTCCTGATGATAAAAACCTCACTAATGATGAATTAGATTGTCTTCTGTCTGCCTTCAATGAGGCTCTTCTTAAAACAATCAACATTCACGCTAAACAAATCAGTAGAAATCATTGGGCCGAAAAACTGCCAGCCCACATAAGAAACAAGATGATTATTCGGAAAATCTGGAGAAGAAATCTAAAAAGAATGTTAGGGGAGTTCTCAAATAGGTGGCCTAGCGAATCTAGAAATCTCAAAAAGGATATTGACACCCTTTCGTCCAAAATTGACCGGGCGATAAACACACATTTCAATAATGAATTTCTATTTTTCTTGAAAAACCTCAAACCCGGCCCATCCACGTTTAAATCCGTCAACAGAATCATTGGCCGTAATTACTTCTCCCCGATAGAGGAAGTGATAGTAAATAACAGTTCAGTAGTATCACCCCCGGACATTGTTCAGGCATTTGGGTCCTTCTACGCCAATTTATACGACGACACTCCTCCTACCTTTTCCCAAGGGCATGTTGCGCAAGTTGTAGATAGATGGAATATCTTGGAACAAGAGTTCCTGGATTCTCCATCAATTTCTCAGGAATTCCTTTTTTCCAGCGTAAACAGGGCCTGTGGAGAAAACTGCTTTTTTCCACTCGTTTCATTAGATGCCATTTTTAGCTTTATCAAGTCCTTGAACGGAACGAAATCCTCGTGTCCGGACGGGTTATCAAACTTTATAATTAAAAAATTTTCCCCTTTAACGATAAAATTTATACAGTTAATATTCAACAATTGTTTGGCTAACGGCTATTTTCCATCCTCTTGGAAACTAGCAAAGCTTATCCCAATAAAAAAAAATAAAAGTCTTCCAAATACGCTGGACAATTTTAGGCCGATATCTTTACTTTCAAATCTGGGAAAGCTGTTTGAAAAGTTTATAGCGGAGAGACTTGACGTCTTCTGTTCTGAAAACAAGATAGTCCCCGACGAACAATTCGGGTTCAGGCAGCGCGTCTCAACGGAGCACGCCCTGCTCAAAGTTCATAATGAGATCACTTGGGGACTCAGAAAAAAGGAATCAACAGTCCTTGCCAAACTGGATATCAGTAAGGCGTTCGACTCCGTTTGGATCAAGGGTCTACTCGTTAAACTGGACGCGCTGAATGTCCCGCCGGAGCTAAGAAAATTGCTGCACAGTTTTCTGAACAACAGAGGTCTACTCGTGGAAATTGACGGAGTCAAGTCTGCCACGATAGAGGTTAAAAGGGGGGTCCCTCAGGGCTCGATCCTGGGCCCCAAACTCTATAACCTATATTTACACGACTTCCCTCACTATGAGGTGGACCAGGCACTAAATGTTTCGTCTACGGCTCTTCTTTATGCTGACGACACAGTAATTTTTGCGAAAGATAAAGATCCGGTAAAGGCCCTAGAAAAAATGAAAAGTCACCTCATTATTATTAACTCTTATTATAAACTTTGGGGACTGAAAATCAACCCCGCTAAATCGGAATTCATCTGTTTCAGAAACGCCAGCGGGAAAGGACCCAGGGGTACGGCGGGTAAAGCTAAGAATCTCAAGTTGGTCCTGGACGGGACTATTATTCCTTTAAAAACCCAATTAAAATATCTGGGGATCAATTTCACAAACCTCATGTTTCGACACAAATCACCAAAGCAAATAAGTTACGTTTGATGTACTCTAGACTGTTCCATCATAAAAGCAAGCTACACAAGAACACGAAGTTATTACTATACAAGCAGCTAGTCAAGCCCATCCTCACGTACGGATATGCTTGCTGGTTCTCTTTCTCTACGTCATACGCAAGGAAACTCGAGCTCTTCGAAAGAAAAGTGTTGAGAGATTGTCTCGCCATGTTGTTTGATAGTGAAGGAAAGTACTTCTCTAACCGTTCCCTTTACAAAGAAGCCAAAATGGTCCCATTAGCCACATATTTGGCAGCCTTGTGGAACAAAAGGATTGACAATCTACAGTCCCACGACAATACTCTATTAAACGATATTTTCAATGCAAATTCTCCTTTTGGCTTGAATGATTTTAGATATCTCTCCCCGATTAATCTCCTAAACGATCCAGGTATCTCTGAGGTGCAGAACATGAAAAAACTGATAGAATTTTATGAAGGAAGGGATCCTCTCCATCATAGAGGTTAGCGACTTAGGCCATAATCCAATTTTTAAAAAAATTTTAAATCATTAAATTTCCACATCTTTTTATACATGTGGCTTATATTCCGCCTTGTTTCGGTCAGGCTCCGGAAGTCGTTTCCTGGGACGTTCTTTAATTTAAAAAAAAATAAGCTCCCAACTAAGGGGCTTGTGGGCCATCATTCGCTGGTATAATTCCGATTATTAATTGTTCGCGGCTTAAATTCTCCGTTCTCGATAATTGAAACTTAACCTTATGGAAAATTTTACCTTTTATAGGACTTATGTCCTTAAACAACCTTTTTTTGAAAACGTTTAATTTTGCTTTGAACAAAGTTCGATAAGTATATACAAAAAAAAAAAAAAAATTTTTTTGTTAAACAACATAAAAACTAGAAATTAAGTCTTATCTAAGAATATACTTTATAATCTTTGTCATGCCTTAGAGGAAATTAAGTTTGATTTGACCGTTTTAGTCATATTTTATTTTTAAGTTCATTTTGTGAAAGACACACTTTTAGCGTCTAGAATTATTGGAGAATATGTATTGTAAATCTGGTCTTATACACCATCTTATGTATTGAATTTTGATAATTTTATACTTGTTACTCAAGTTTGTGCTATTTTGCACTCAGCTTTATTCATAAATATTCTAATTAAAGACTTGTGATAATATTTCTTAACTCATCAGTCTTTCTGAGACAGTTTAAGACATTTTATGGCTGTTACATTTATACAAATTTTCTTATTATCGCTGTGAAATCTTTTAAGTTTGTTATATTTTGTTTTAGTTTCCCTTTTATTTTTTTTTATTTTTCTTTAGTATTAAGTATTTATTATTATTTATCTCGGTCAAATAGTATAAGGTCGTCTTTTATTGTCAAGACCTCCTTAGATATCTAAAGAATTACAAAACAGAATTAATTAAATTGTTAGCCATCTTAATTTCAGCTTAGCTGTCAATTATATATCGCCGTGTCGGAAGAACAGTGACGCAACTGCAAAAAATTCTAATTTTTTTCGGAGACACAATATCATTTTTGACAATTGCCCACAAGCCATACGAGCTTATTAATAGTTACTATAGACAGCTTAGATCAAGAGCACGTTCGTTTAAAACAACGGGGAACGATTTTATGCAAGAATAGCAAAACCATAAAATATTGAAATGTGAAAACAAAAAATTTTCTAAATTGCAGTTGCGTCACTGTTCTTCCGACACGGCGATATGTAAACCAGTATTCATGTAAGACACACTTAGTGTCAAGAAAAATGAAAAGATTAGTTAATCTGTGAACCAAGCTTAAACATATCAAATTGTCTATTTGAATTATTTTTTTTTTTTTGACAATAAAAAAACTTGAAACTTGACACGAAATTTTGTAGTGTCCTTCTTCTACAAACTGACACATTGGCAACTTGTTCGAACGGAAATTATTTAATTGTGAGTTTTCTCTTGCTTTTATTTTTACTTTATTATTTTTTAATAATAAAAATAAAGCTTCCGACACGTTCGATTGCTGAAATTGAAACATAATCTCCTGAACGGTTAATGTCAGAAGGTTGAAATTTCGTGGTTGCTTAAGAGGGTCATCCCGTGTGAAGGCTCTTTTTTACGCTTTTTTGGGAAATTTGTTTTGGAGAAGTAAATAAAGATACAACCGTGAAACTTTACCACATATTTATGCATATTTTGATCACACTTTACAATTTTTTCAGCCCGAAACTGTCGCTCAAAAAACCTTGTTTTCGGTAGACACGATTGCGGGCGTTCTGCTTATCTCAAATAAAAAACTCAAACGGCATTTTAGTCTGTGAAGTTTGAACTAGCTTCGGAACTGGGAACTAGGAACTATCAAAAAATATTGATCAGTTAATTTTTGGCAACTTGTTGAACTTTTTATCGTCAATTTTGGTGTTTTTTTACGACTTCTTCAGATCGACAAAAAAAACTGCTTGATGAATCACAATTATTCTATTAGGTTGCTGCAGATGAAATGTCGTTTTTCGTAGTGCAATTTCAAACAACTGTAACTTTTACAAAACTTAATTTGATTAATCCAAATAGGCACTAGCTTATGAAAGACACTTCTCCAAACGAGATACAAGTGCATTTATGCCAGTTTCGTAGAAGTCCGACTTTCTAGAGCGAAGAAAGTCCTCGAGGGCACTTTTGATGACTGCTTCATTATCGAATTGTTTGTTCGCCAAAAAATTATCCAAATGTTTAAAAACGTGGTAGTCGGTTGGAGAAAGGTCTGGCGAGTATGGTGGATGATACTGCAACTCATTTAATTTTTGGACCGTTGTTCTTGAAACATGAGACCGTGAGTTGTCATGAAGCAGTATAACTCCATCTCTGTTGACCAATCTAGCTCGTTGAACACGCAATTTCTGATGCATTTCATCGAGTTGGGCACAATACTTCTCTGCATTAATGGTTTCACCACGCTTCAAAAAGGAATAGTGAATAACTCCAGCTGCATACAACCAAACAGGTAAAATTATTTTCTTCGGATGAAGGCCTGGTTTCGGCATGTGTTTTGGGGTCTCATCAGCATCCAACAATTGTGCCGATCGACGACGATTGTCGTACAGTATCCACTTTTCATCACATGTCACTATTCTGTTCAAAAACGGATCGTTTCTCTTCCGGGAGAGCAGGGAACTGCAAATTTCCAGTCGACGCGTCATGTTTTGCTCAGTAAGCTTATGCGGAACCCACTTATCAAGCTTTTTGATTTTTCCAAGCTGTTGCAAGTGCCGGCAAAATGTCGAATAGTATACGCCCAATTTCTCTGCAATGTCCCTTATAGTTTGGCGTGAGTCAGATTTCACTAAAAAATTCAGCTCATCGTTGTCGATCGAAGGTCCTGGGTTACCACGTGACTCACTTTCAAGGGTCAAATCTCCTGATCGGAATTTTTCGAACCATCGCTGTGTAGTTCGTTTGTTTACCGTATCAGTTCCAAATGCCCTATTGATGTTTTCGGTTGCCTCCATTGCGCTGTGGCCAAGTTTAAATTCATAAAGGAAAATTACCCGTTTTTTACTCGAATCCATTTTTTTTCTTTTTTTTCTGTCCGATTTCAATGAAATCCGAAACTGAAATGACTCCATGAGTAAATGTATTTGTACTTCAATACCCAATACCACTTGTGCCACCTGGCGGCAGTTTGAGACATGAAAATCGCAACTGACTTCACTTCATAGAGAAAACGACATTTTATCTGCAGCAACCTAATAGTTTGCAAACTGTCTACAAGAGTACTGAATAAGTTCACCAAGTTTCAAAGGAATCCGTTAGATAGATTTCGAGATATCATGTCTACCGATTTGGAAAATGCGGCTTTGAGAAAAACGCGACTAAACTTACCATTATATTCGAAACAATAAAGGAGTTTAGAGAATATAACGGCCTGTAACTTTCGAGGTCTTAGATCTCACCATTTATACTCAATTCCTGAGCACAAAAAATCTGCAACTGGCACGTCTCTAATGAGACTTCTATGTCAGATCATAGGCATATACTATTCAACATAGAATCTAATATCAACGACGAACTGGGAACTATACGACCAAAAATTGTCGGATGCATGGCCAGCACCATACGTAATATTAAGGACATTGACAGCATGGAAATAGCATCAGAACAAATACGCAATGCAATTGAAACTGCTTTCAACTCATCTTGCCCGGAAAGGTCCAGAGCAAGTAACAGAAAAGTAGCTTGGTGGAACCCAGCACTAACTAAGCTCAGATCTCAAACAAGAAAGCTCTTCGATAGGGCCAAAAAAACTGGTGAGTAGAAATCGTACAAAAGGGCTCTAACAGAGTGCAACCATGAAATTAGATGTGCGAAGAGAAATTCGTGGAAATTGTTCTGCCAGGGTATAAACGATTTACCCAGCAGCGCAAGAGTACACAAAATACTATCTAAAGCACACACTAACAAAATGGGCTTATTAGAGAAACACGATGGGTCGACTACCGAAAATGGGAAACAGACGTTAGAACTTTTAGCTCAAACTCATTTCCCAGGATCCTCAACCACAGAACCAAGCAATGAAGAACGATACATCGTTCCAAAGCTGAGTAGACCAACCATACTGTACTTTAAAAACTCAGCCAAGGTCTTCACTGCTAACAAGGTTAAATGGTCTATACGTAGTTTTAAACCATTTAAATCTCCTGGAGAAGACAGGATATTTCCCGCTTTACTGCAAAGAGGAATGGACCATCTTCTACCAACACTATTATCCATATTTAGAGCAAGCCACGCATGGGGTTACATACCCATATCTTGGCGCAACGTTAAGGTGATATACGTACCAAAAACAGGGCGCCGTTCGAGCAACAATCCTAAGTCGTATCGTCCTATCAGCTTAACGTCATTTCTCTTGAAAACTATGGAAAAGATTATTGATAGGCATATCAGAGATGGGGCTTTGAGATCTCAACCCTTACACTCCAATCAATATGCATATCAACCAGGGAAGTCTACAACCCACGCCTTACAAAACCTTCTCACGAAAATCGAGAAATCGATTACGGACAAGGAAATAGCTGTGGGTTGCTTCTTAGATATCGAAGGGGCTTTTGACAACACTGCTTACGAAAGTATCTACTCTGCTGCACAAAAGCGTGGTATTGATCCAAACACCTGCAATTGGATCAAGGCCATGACAGCAGAAAACGCAGAAACATAATTTCGACACTAGCCGACTCAACAGTCAGTCATAGCTGCGAAAGGCTGTCCACAGGGTGGGGTACTATCACCCATCCTCTGGTGCTTAGTAGTGGACGACCTTCTTCAAGACCCAACAAAATCCGGAGTCACGGTACAGGGCTACGTTAACGACCTTGCCATCCTTGTTAGAGGTAAATTTGAAGAGACGGTGACTGATGTATTTCAGAATATCCTAAGCCAGGTAGCAACCTGGTGCGCTAAAGCAGGATTGGGTATCAACCCAAAGAAAAGCACAATTGTTGCATTCACCAAAAGGAGGTGTAAGGACAAGTTATCTAAGCCTGCTCTTTTTGGAGAATCCATAGAGTATGCTAGTGAGGTAAAATTCCTGGGAACCATCCTGGATGAAAAGCTCACTTGGAATGCTCATTTGGACAAAGTTCTTGAAAGGGCCCGAATCTCTCTCTGGACCTACAGGAGCCTTCTTGGCAAAAACTGGGGACTGAGTCCAAAACTAACCTACTGAATGTATACCGTCGTTGCTAGGCCCATTATAACTTACGCGGCATCCGTCTGGTGGAAGAAAACAAAGCAGAAAACTGCTCAGCTTAAGCTGACTAAATTACAAAGACTGGAATGCCTGGGTATTACTGGGGCAATGCGCACCACTCCCACAGCTGCCTTAGAGGTGCTTCTCAACCTAGCACCTCTACACTTAGAAATACAGAAACTTTTGAGCTCGGAGAACGAGTCAGAGCGCAAAACAGCTTGCCCAACTCTCTTCGCGGAACTCAACAAGGACCCGATACTAGCGATACTTCTTTCTGATTCAATGGTACCGAAATTTAATTTCACAAGGCCATTAAAAATTGTCCTACCTGAAAGGGAGGATTGGGCCACAAACATACCCACTCCAAAACCAGGATCCATAATCTGGTACACAGACGGATCCAAAACAGATCAAGGTGTAGGAGCAGGAGTTTATGGAGACCGCCCAAATGTCAAATTCTACTGTAGCATGCACATAACATCCACTGTTTTTCAGGCGGAGACTTATGCTATTGAACTATGTATTAGAGAAAATATCAGACGGGGCTACAAAAACCAATAAATATATATTCTTTCGGACAGCAAGGCAGCAATAATTGCACTTCAGTCCGTTCAAATCTACTCCAAACTTGTTTGGAATTGCCTCCAATGCCTGATTGAACTCGGAAATAAGAATAGAGTTAATCTCATTTGGATTCCGGGACACAGCGGCTATGAAGGTAATGAAATGGCCGACTTAATGGCTAGGAAAGGTTCAGAAGCTGACTTTATGGGACCATATCCATTCTGTGGGATACCATTAAGCACAGTCAGAATAAACATCCGAATGTGGCAAAAATCGGAAAGTACCATTCACTGGGACACACCGGGCAACAGGCACTCAAAGCTTTTTATGCCAAAGCATTCGGAAAAAAGAACATCTGATTATCTAAAATTAAGCAGATATCAGACCCGAACCCTAGTGGGAGCTCTGACTGGACATTGTCACATGAGGAAGCATCTCAATAGGATTGGTCTCTCTGAGACTAAAATTTGCAGAATATGCAATGACGAAGACGAAACACCAGAGCATATCCTCTGTGAATGTGAGGGCTTAGCTCACAAAAGACTTCGTCACTTCGGTCAGGGTTTCATGGAACCATCGGAATCCCTGACCATTCCTCTTCGCAAAATACTAAGCTTCATTGAAAGCGCAGGGATTGAAGAGGAATCATAGTCAAACCGGGGGACGTCACAATAAGCCCAACTGTGGCTGCAGTGACAGAGGTTAACCATACCAACCCCTATTTCCAATCTAATCTAATCTAACTGTCGAACGGCTTCGAATATCGGAATATCACTTTGCCCACATATATTTGGATGCAATTTATGCAAAAAATCGATTTTTTGAATCAGTCACACGGGATGACCCCCCTACTAAAATTCTTAAGACGGGAGGTGGGGTGTCGGGGAGGGGGGTAAAAAACTTTGGATGACAATATCTTACGAACCCATTGTACCAGGAACCAGCGTCGTCAGTCTGGTTGTCAATTTAGTTTTGGGACAGATATGACCAAAATGGTCACTCAGTGTGATCGTCAATTCTTCAAAACAGTGAAACGATGCATTTTTACGTGACGTCACAGTGTCAATGCATTGACGGTTTTGAGTGACCGTCTAATCGTAGCATTATACTCCGCGCGAATTTGACCACGTCTCGAAATATGACTCAATTACGTAATACATGTGTTATATGTGGCAGTGGCGTAAGCAATCTAGCACGACTTCATTTTAACTGCTTCCTGAACTTTAACTCGAAAAATAATAAAATTTCGCCCTGGCGGATTTTTTTTTCATTTTATTGAATTCCGCACATATTTTACGTAGCTTAAGTTAAGCTGCTGTTATTATTTTTCATTTATAGAACATTATGCATATTTTCATTAAATTAAATGACATAATTATAATAAAGTATTAGTATTAGTAGTGTTGAACTTACGAAAACTGAAAATTAACTACGAATTGACTCGATAAAGGAATCACTATAAAATATTTTATCCATTTTTTCCTCCCGTCATATTCAATCTTTTCGGCAGTCCGTGCATTGAGATTTTTTTTCGAGATTTTGGTTTTTTTTTACGAGTTTCAAGATTTTGTTGTGATCACGATATTCGCGCCGGCAATATCATATAGAGAATTTTTTCAAGATATTACTTTCGAGTATGTGTTTTCAGGATTTTTGTTTGGTTATTATATTACCAACCTCCGAGTAATTTAGCCTGGAAGCCCATATTATAACATAACGAACGATTCGCCGTGTTCATCAATTCTTGCCTAGTAGCTTACATATCCGCCATATCAAGGCCAACTTGAACTCAAGCCGCGGCATAATGCCGACATTGTTGAAAACTGCGATATTTTTGTCATCCTAATTTTTACTTTATTATTTTTTAATAATAAAGTATTGTGATCGACCTGAAATTTAAAAAAAAATTTCCTACTCCGAAATTTTGTATTTTCACGTTTTAGTAAACCCCAAAAAAGCAAAAAAAAAAAAAAATATCCGTCTGTCCGCCGTAGTTGAAATTTTTATGGTGAGTAGATTGGGTGATTGTATACGATTGCTATTTTTGGAGGGTTCCGGGTGTGAGGGGGGAGGAGGGGGCGCGTTTTAGACGAAAAATTTTGGTTTCTATTATAGATCTCAGGAACTGCTTATGTTAGGAGGCTGAAACTTGGAACTTATGTAGTACTATGGTAGTGGACCCATTTGCAAAAATTGGCGATAACGGTTGAGGGGTGTGGGAGTGGGGGGAAAAACAATGTGCCCGAAACGTTTGAAAGCTGGGATTGAAGCATTCTAAAATCCATATCTCCTGAACCGTTGATCTCAGATGGATGAAACTTTGTAGTTGTCTTAAGGGGTACTAAAAGATTAGACAAGGGCTAACAAATTTTAGAGGGGAAGTGGGGTGTAGGGGTGGGGGGCAAACAACTTTAGATTACAATATCTTCCAAAGCAATTGTACCAGGAAGATCAAATTTGGTTTCTGTATATGAGATCACAAGTGGAGTCTACTGAATGTTCAAATTTTGAAAGGGGGGGGGGGGGGGGGGGAAGGAGTACTAAAGTTGGGGGATAACCATTTATTTTAACCAGATATGATCTTAGAAATTTTACAGGAGTTAGGCCCAGTAGACTTCTAGCAGGAAAAAAAATTATGTTGGCTGGTGTAGGGGGTGACGGTGGGAGGGGGTGGAACGAAAAGAATTCTGATTTTTTTTTCTCGAAAACCGCAAAGCCTAGAAAGCTAAAAATTTAAGACTGTATAGAGTCGCTATAGAAGTATCCTAGAAGTAATTTTTGATAGAGGTAGCAAGGTACGGGGGTGGGGGTGGTTTTCCATATCTCAGAAACAGCGTATGCTAGAAAGTTGAAACAAGGAGTAATTAAAGAAAAAAAAAGTTCCAAATTTTATTGATGTACAGCTGGAGTAAAAAAAATGTCTGTGAAAAGGATTTTTTTCCAACATTTTCATAATTTTCGCTATATCTTATTATCTAGTTATTAAATTAATTTTACTTTTTTGGGCTCTTTATATTAGGTTGCTGCAGATAAAAAGTCGGTTTTGGTAGTGCAATTTCAAACAACTGTAACTTTTATAAAACTTAATTAATTAATATTAATCAAAATAGGCACCAGCACATGCAATACACTTCACCCAACGAGATACAAGTGCATTTATGCCAGTTTAGTAGAAGTCCGACTTTCTAGAGCGAAGAATGTTTGTTCGCCAAAAAATTATTCAAATGTTTAAAAAAGTGGTAGTCGGTTTTCTAAAGGTCTGGTGAGTATGGTGAATGAGGAAGAGTCTCATACTGCAACTCATTTAATTTTTGGACCGTTGTTCTTGAAACATGAGACCGTGAGTTGTCATGAAGCAGTATAACTCCATCTCTGTTGACCAATCTAGCTTGTTGAACACGCAATTTCTGATGCATTTCATCGAGTTGGGCACAATACTTCTCTGCATTAATGGTTTCACCACGCTTCAAAAAGGAATAGTGCATAACTCCAGCTGCAGACCACCAAACAGTCACCATTATCATGTTTTGCTCAGTAAGCTCATGCGGAACCCACTTATCAAGCTTTTTGGTTTTTCCAAGCTGTTGCAAGTGCCGGCAAACTGTCGAATGGTGTTCGCCCAATTTCTTGCAATGTCCCTTATAGTTTGGCGGGAGTCAGATTCCACTAAAAAATTCAGGTCGTCCTTGTCGATCGACCACATGTCTCACTTTCAAGGGTCAAATCTCCTGATCGGAATTTTTCGAACCATCGCTGTGTAGTTCGTTTGTTTACCGTATCAGTTCCAAATGCCCTGTTGATGTTTTCGGTTGCCTCCGTTGCGCTGTGGCCAAGTTTAAATTCATAAAGGAAAATTACCCGTTTTTTACTCGAATCCATTTTTTTTCTTTTTTTTCTGTCCAATCTCAGTGAAGTTCAAAACTGAAATGACTCCATGAGTAAATGTAAGGGTATTTATGCTTCAATACCCAATACCACTTGTGCCACCTGGCGGCAGTTTGAGACATGAAAATCGCAACTGACTTCACTTCATAGAGAAAAACGATATTTCATTTGCAACAACCTAATAGATAGGAAAATTAGTCTAATTATTGTTTTTAAAACTGTTTATAGACTATTTTACTTGGGTTTGCCCAACAAACATTGCACCTTAATAGAAAACTTGGTTTTTACCATTCAAGTCATGCATCCCCATAGAGATATAAATACTGGAGTCGACAAGACGCCGTTTTCGTATGAAGCATTTTAAGGCCAGATTGAACGTTTTTGTCTATAGCGTTTGATGCCAGGTGGCAGTGAAATGCACATAGTAGCCTAGTATTCAAACGTATGGTGTTTTTCGTGTTCAAGACCGGAGTATAATATAAATGTGAGTAAGATGCTAACAGTAGCATAGTGTTGCGTGGAATCGTCCGGCTTCAAAACAGTCGCTGCTCGTCATCTCCAGCAAAGAGAATGAGATAGAGTGGAAGCGGACCGTATTCGAAAAGCGGCGTAATATCTCAGTCGACTACTACCCTCTAAAAACTGTAAACTGGAAATGCAATAAAATTTCATACTCTTTGCAATAAACGTCAATTGTTTCTTCGTGTTGTTCCAACGAATAAGAAAAGTGTATTTACTAATTGTTTAAAAATTGTTTAAAATTGTTTAATTGTCAAAAAAAATCGTTTGGAGGTAAGGCTTTTCCAGATCTCAGCTTTATAGTGCAGTGAAATGATTTGTGTGTTTTTTCTAATTAGTGATCTTTCAGTGCGCAGTTCTGAGTTCGCAATATGGTTCGTTGTGCTGTTAAAGGGTGTGGAAGTACCCCGTTCTTTAATAGGGATGTGTCGTTTTTTATTTTGCCGAAAGATCTATCAAGGTGAGTATATTTATCGAAATTAAAAAATATGATTAATACTTTTAATTCTAGGCGTTCGAAATGGATGTCATTCGCAGGCATAGCTGGCAATGAACCCAATTTGGTAAATTTGCGAATTTCCAGCTTGCATTTCCAAGTGGCCTGTTTTCAGACAACCTACCCAAGGTCATTGTTATACAAAAACAGTGTCACATCGAGGCTGGTAAATTTTAATTTTACTACATATGATGTGTGCACCTATTTTGTTTAATATATTTTGTTCTTATAAAAGGCGAATTCTCGGAAAGCAACAGACGGAAAGTAACTAAGGATCCAGACGATGAATTTGTATTTGTTGTCGTAGATGCATGAACATTGCAAATATTATTTTATATTGAAATTCATATTTTGTTTCATTTTCTTCAGGAAATACCGATGTCTCACCAATACCATCAGTGAATTCATCATTGAATGCTGCAACTGAACTGGCAGCGACTGAGCATAGTGACAATAACCGAAAACTTTGTTTGCAGATCCCCTGAAAGAGTCAATGCAATTGACGTAGATGCACTTACGAGCAGTTTACTTAAGAACATTCATCATCGAGGAAAAGAGCCGCAATGAAGGCATGCAGAATTTTCTTTATACCGAAGACTTTGCGGCTTCGTATGCAGAGAAGAAATATTTTAACTTTAAGAAGTAGACTTAATAGATTAAATTTAAAATTAAGAACAGTGAGAAAACGAAAATGAAAAAAATTAAACTGCACTTAAATTAAATTGATTGTTGCTTTGTGAAATTTCTTTTCTAAACTTTATACTTATGTATCTATTATTTCCTATTGTATTATTTTAGTTTCTTGAAATAAAATTACATTGAATACTTTATTTTTATTTCTTTGTAGCTTATAATCTGAATCCTGTTCGGTTAAATTAATACCACAGAGCTTCTTCATCTATTATCCAATACAAAATTTAGCGCGTATTCGAACCAAATCCAAATTTAGTGATCGACTGAGACTGTGGAGTAGAGATGGGCAAAGCCGTTCCTTTTAGTGAAGGAGTTCACTCCGAGTCACTCACTTGAAGGAACGAGTTCAGTGAACTAGTTCCAGTGAACTGTTCGTTCCGGGATTCTGATGACCAAAATGATGTCGTCGTTCTTCCTCACGTGTCGAATGGAACTACAGTTCACCAAAAGGAGTGACGTCCATCAGTCTGGGCGCAACTTAATTATTTTATGGGTAGAAGTCCGAAACGCCAGTACTATGACTGACAACCACCTACAAAATAGCGGTCCAAATACCACGCATCTCAGCATTAAACACGTTTCGGACTTCTAACCATAAAATAATAATGTTGCGCCCAGACTGTTGCGCCCAGACTGTTGGCCGACCTTTTTTTTTAGTCTTAATTACCCTAGTAGCATATCTACATATAGGTACTAAGTTTCAACTTTCTAGCATAACCCGTTTCTGAGATATGAAAAACCACACCCGTACCTTGCTAACCCTATCAAAAATTTTTCCGGGATGTCTCTATAGTTGCTCTATACAGTTTTAAATTTTTAGCTTTCTGTCCTTTGCGGCTTTCGAGAAATTATGATCAGAATTTTTTCATTTCCACCCCCTCCCACCATCACTCCCTACACCCACACCCTCAAAATTTGTTTCTCCGCTAGAGGTCTAACAGTCCTAACTCCTGTCAAATTTTCAAGATAATATCTGATAAGGTTCTTGAGATATAAAAATTTCATTTTCTGAAAAACGATTGTCCCCTCACTTCCGCGCATCACTTCCCCCCTCAAAAATCGTATATTCAGTAGACTCCACTAGTAATTCTATATACAGACACCAATGGTAGGCAGAATGGGTGAACCCCTACGAGTGATATATTTTGTTGTGGTGGGGGTGTAAGGGGGGAATGTTTTAGATGAAAAATTTTGGTTTCTAGATCTCAGGAACCGCTTATGCTAGGAGGCTGAAAGTTGGAACATATGTAGAACAATGATAGTGGACTCATTTGCAAAAAAAATTGTCGATAGGGGTGGGGGGTGTGAGTGGGGGGAAACAATGCGTCCAAAACGCTTGAAAGCTGGGATTAAAACATTCTAAAATCCATATCTCCTGAACGATTAATTTCGAATGTCTGAAACTTTGTAGTTATCTTAATAGATACTAGGAGATTAGAAACTAGTTAAACATTTTAAGGGTGGTACAGAATTATGGGGGTGGGGGGTTAAAAACTTGGATTTACAATATCTTCCGACTCAATTATCCACGGAAGATAAAATTTGGTGTCTGTATATAGAATTACTAGTGGAGTCTACTGAATATACGATTTTTGAGGGGGGAAGTGATGCGCGGAAGTGAGGGGACAATCGTTTTTCAGAAAATGAAATTTTTATATCTCAAGAACCGTATCAGATATTATCTTGAAAATTTGACAGGAGTTAGGACTGTTAGACCTCTAGCGGAGAAACAAATTTTGAGGGTGTGGGTGTAGGGAGTGATGGTGGGAGGGGGTGGAAATGAAAAAATTTTGATCATAATTTCTCGAAAGCTGCAAAGGACAGAAAGCTAAAAATTTAAAACTGTATAGAGCAACTATAGAGACATCCCGGAAAAATTTTTGATAGGGTTAGCAAGGTACGGGTGTGGTTTTTCATATCTCAGAAACGGGTTATGCAGGAAAGTTGAAACTTAGTACCTATATGTAGATATGCTACTAGGGTAATTAAGACTAAAAAAAAAGGTCGGCCAACAGTCTGGGCGCAACAGTCTGGGCGCAACATTATTATTTTATGGTTAGAAGTCCGAAACGTGTTTAATGCTGAGATGCGTGGTATTTGGAACGCTATTTTGTAGGTGGTTGTCAGTCATAGTACTGGCGTTTCGGACTTCTACCCATGCTTGCTTACTTTCTTCTTCTTCTTCTTTACGATTTACGATTTATTTATTTATTTATTTTTATCGCTTTTTTCCTATTTTTATTTTTATTTATTTATTTATTTTTTTTTTTTTTCTATCTTAACTTTTATTAACTTTTTAATTTTGTGATCGACCTGAAATTTCAAAAAAGTTTGCTACCCTGAAATTTTGTATTTACACGTTTTAGGACTAGTAAACACCAAAAAAGCAAAAAAAAAAAAAAATGTCCGTCTGTCCGCCGTAGACGCCGTCCGCCGTACGCCGTACGCAAAATCGTTTGAAGGCGCGTAGCTCCCAAACCCGTTGAGATATTAAATTAAAATTTTTATGGTGGGTAGATTGGGTGAACCCCTACGACTGGTATATTTTCGAGGGGTGGGGCTAGAAGGGGAGAGGAGAGGGGAGCGTTTTAGACGAAAAATTTTGGTTTCTAGATCTCAGGAACCACTTATGCTAGGAGGCTGAAACTTGGAACTTGTATAGTACTATTGGTTAAGGGGTGTGGAAGTGGGGGGGAAAACAATGAGTCTTTAACGCATGAAAGACGGGATTGAAACATTCTAAAATCGATATCTCCTGAACAATTGATGTCAGAAAATTGAAACTTTGTTGTTGTCCTTAGGGATACTTCAAGATTAGACAAGGGCTAAAATTTTTAAGAGGGGTGGTGGGGTGTGGGGGTGGGGGGTGAAAAACTTTGGATAACAATATCTTCCGAACCAATTACACCAGGAAGATAAAATTTTGTTTCTGTATATAAGATCACAAGAGGAGTCTACCAAAACTAAATTTTTTCAGGGGGCAGGTGGAGCACGAAAATGGGGGGAAAGCAATTTTTCCAAAAATTTAATTTTTATATCTCAGAAACCGTATCAGATATGATCTTGAAAATTTTACAGGAGTTGGGGTCGGTAAACTTCTAATAGGGGAAAAAATGTTGGGGGTGTGGGTGTAGGGGGTGATGGTGCAAGGGGGTAGAAAGGAAAACATTCTGATTTTTATTTCTCAAAAACCGTAATGAATAGAAAGCTAACAATTTAGGATTATATAGAACCACTATGGAGACATCCTAGAAAAATAAAATTTTTGATAGGGGTGTCAAGGTACGGGGGAGAGGGGTGGTTTTTTATATCTCAGAAACGGCTTATGCTAGAAAGTTGAAACTTAGTACGTAAATGTAAATGTACTATTAGAGTAATTAAAGCAAAAAAAAAGTTCAGATTTTTATTGGCGTTCAGAGGTTGAGTAAAAAAAATGTCCGTGAATCCACATTTTCACAAACTTCGTTAAAAATTTTAGACATGTCGAGCTATCAAAGCAATTTTACTTCTGCACGCTATTTATATAAGCGCCTAGTAACGATCTTCAAAATTTTTCGATATCCAACCCTTAACGGGGTGTAAAGTGGTTATGTACATATTTACGAATTCTGATATATTTCTAAGGTATATTGAGATTTGGAATTCACTTTTACTTCTATAAGCTTTAAACGTAATCGGGGAAAAACCGATTTAAGTATTTTTCTCAATTAAACCCCCTGGGGGTATTGTTCAAGTTTTCACTGATTCCGAAAATCTTTTAGGTTTAATGTGATCGAATTCGCTTTTACTACTATGAATTATTCTATTGATAAAAAAAATAAGTAAATAAATAAAAAAAATCTGCCAACAGTCTGGGCGCAACTTTATTATTTTATGGGTAGAAGTCCGAAACGTGTTTAATGATGAGATACGGTGTTGGGTACTATGCGACTGACAACCTAAAAAATAACCAGGAGGCTATTTGGAACGTTATACCCATAAAATAATAAAGTTGCGCCAGATTTTTTTTATTTATTTACTTATTTTTTTTATTTTAGTACTATTTTTTAATCTAATTTTTTATTTATTTTTATTTACTATTTTTATTACTTTTGCATGCCTTTTTGGTTTGCTTCATTTGTGTTACCCCTAATACCAGTACTCGGTACTGTTTGGGGAGCACATCGGACACACCAGAATAATCTGAGCCCAATGTCAACATACAGCATGAGTATGTTGATATGGTGAATTTTTTCCAGTTCATTGAGCTGAGAGAGTATTTAGTCTCCAGTACTTTGGGCTGCGGAAGTGTACCCATGGAGGGATAAAGTCAATTATAATATTAAAAAAAAAAAAAAAAAAATTAAGTTGCGCCCAGACTGATGGACGTCACTCCTTTTGGTGAACTATAGTTCCATTCGACACGTGAGAAAGAACGACGACATCATTTTGGTCATCAGAATCCCGGAACGAACAGTTCACTGGAACTAGTTCACTGAACTCGTTCCTTCAAGTGAGTGACTCGGAGTGAACTCCTTCACTAAAAGGAACGGCTTTGCCCATCTCTACTCCACAGTCTCAGTCGATCACTAAATTTGGATTTGGTAGGTAGAATGGGTGAATATATGGTGATATTTCTCAAGGGGTTTGAGAGCTACGCACCTTCAAACAGTTTTGCGTATGGCGTACGGCGTCTACAGCGGACAGACGGAAATTTTTTTTGCTTTTTTGGAGCTTACTAGTCCTATAACGTGAAAATACAAAATTTCAGTGTAGCAAATTTTTTTTAAATTTCAGGTCGATTACAATACTTTATTACTATAAAATAATAAAGTAAAATTATTATTATTATAAAATAATAAAGTAAAAGGGTCCTCCCGCCCTCGTTCTTCATATTTTTGACACGGAACTACAGTCACTTGAAAAATCCAATTGAAGTGTTCACTAAAATGGAACTCTTCGCTCCTTCGTTCCGGACTTCGTTCCGGACTCAGTTCCACTAGCCACTTCCATTGAAGTGTTCGCTAAAATGGAACTCTTCGCTCCTTCGTTCCGGACTCAGTTCCTCTGGAACTCTTCGCTCCGTCGTTCCGAACTCAGTTCCACTAGTCACTTCAATGGAACTCATCGTTCCTTCGTTCGGGACTCACTACTACAGTTGTGCTTGTGGTTTGGAAAATAGGAAGAAGCGCGGTGTATACATGAACATGTACATTTCCTTTTTCTTTTTTCTTATGAGGGAAAATGGAATGTCATGGTATTCTTCTCGTAACGCGTCGCGTATACATAATTATTCTATTAAGGCGGGAAAAATACACAGTGAACAGCACAAAAGACTTAACACCTTATACATTAATGTACAACAGAGAAAAAACGCGGTTGTGAGGACTTTGTTTAATTATAAATTTTTATTTAAAAAAATCAGCTTGGATAATTTTGACGATATCATTCGGGTTCTTTTCTCGGAAAATAGATAACCGGCTTTTGAAAATATTCGTTCACATGGAACGGATGTGGCGGATATGCAGAGCGTTTTGAGCGCCATGTCGTATACCATGGGATACACAGCCTTTCGTTCGTACCACCATTTGGTTACCAAGCCATTAACCACATTATTCTATAATTGTATTCAATCAGTTTCGCGTTCAGTTCTATCTGCCTAAAAACAAAATTTTTTAAGTTTTTGGTCACAGTACGATTGTCAACAATTACTTGGGCGTTTTAAAAATGTAAATCTGAAATTAGTACCTGAAATGTGTGAAAAATTACAGATATCGGTTGATGTGTAATACTGGAAAATACTTACGAACTGGTTGAGCAATATCATAATAATATGGAAGATCTAAGAATTTATCGAACGAAAATCGTAATTATTATTTTAGAAACGAATGGGAAGCTATACATATTTAAAACTTGTCAGTTGTATCACTGTACAATTTAAAACTAATACGATGACCAAAAGATAGTCTCTACCTTTAATAAATGTTCAATTTAAAAACTAAACTGTAGACATGGACTTTAGTTTTTGATATTGAAGCCGACAGCACTGTTTATAATATCCATACATGCAATACAAATTACCACACGAATATAAAATGAATATGAATGAAATACATGATAATCCACTGAGAGAGAAGAGCTGATACTTGGCGTTGCGGTGCTAGTGAAAGCCGACAACGCGTCCATGGAAGCATATGCCGCTGTAATCTATGCAGTAAGTTACAGCAAAGATAATACTTGTGTGCAAATTATAATGTCAAAAACTAAAGTAGCTCCTATACGACCCGTTACGATACCTCGACTAGAACTGTGTGGAGCTGTTTTACTTTCGAAATTGATGAAAAGAGTCAAGGATTCGTTAAAAATATCTGATGTAAATTGTTGGCTGTGGACTGATTCTCAGATAGTGCTTTCCTGGTTACATGGTCATCCAACCAGATTATTATTATTATTATTTATTATTTAAACTGGTAGAGCCTAAAGAAGCCTCACTACTTCTCGAACTACGACCTAAGAGGTCTTTTGTTTCTGGCTCTTAACCACTCCCTAGGCCATATCGATTCCTTTGAGAAAGGAGATGATTTTACTCAGGGGAGTCTTCGACAGGTCTTCATAGGTGAGAGTAAATCCACCGAGAATCTGCCTTCTTGATCTGGCCACTGCATCACAATCACACAGAATGTGTGCCGTGGTTTCAGATGTGATATCACAGAATCGACATGTATCTAGTGATACTTTACCGATGATCTTAAGGTGATAATTAAGGAAATAATGTCCGAAAAAATATCCCATTATGACCCGTGCGTTATACCTGCTTAAGAAAAGGAGTTCCGACGCTCTCCTACTTGAGAAGGTCAGGAATTTCTTTGACTGTCTAAGTCCTGAAAGTGAGTTCCAATAATCTTCCACCTGAAGATTTACCCACTTAAAAATACCATCCTTAATGAAGCCTTTACCTACACTACAGAATGGTTCCGGGCCAATCATTGGTGAGTTGGCTCCCCGCTTAGCTAGCTGGTCAGCCGATTCATTACCCGGAATACCCTCCTGTCCTGGCACCCACATCAGGGTTAGACTATTATGATGTGCCAGATCTTTAAGAAGAGTATGACAGTCCCACACAAGCCTAGAACGGAAACAATAAGATTTCAGCGCTAGCACTGCCGCTTGGCTGTCAGATAGGATAATAACTGTAGCGCCTTTTGGTTTATTCAGTAGAAGTTTACCTGCGCACAGCTCTATGACATGTACCTCAGCCTGAAACACAGTGGCGGTTTGTCCCATTGCCGTCCATATTTTACAATTGGGTCCAAATACGCCCGCTCCAGTTCCACTATAGGTCTTAGGGCCATCCGTGTACCAGACTGAAGCACCTTCCCCAAAATCTGGTAGACCAGATTGCCATGATACACGATCTCCCAGAGTCACCATATATGGTTTCTCAAAATCATATACCTTTGGCATGTTATCGTTTACTGAGTCGGTTAGGTCCTTCTGATTAAATTCCTGTAGAATTTTAAGGTAACCGACAAGGTCTCCTGCCTTGAATTTATTGTACTGCTGTAGCCTTATGGCCTCAATCAGAGCCTCCTTCTTTATCTCTAAGTGTAGTGGGGCCAAGTCTATCATGGCTTCCATTGCAGCAGTGGGACATGATTTAAGTCCCCCTGTAATGCTAAGAACGGCACGCCTCTGAATTTTTTGCAGGGCCTTCTGTGCTGTGATTCGTTCAACCTTTGGCCACCACACCATAGCGGCATATGTGATCATTGGTATTATAATAGACTTGTAGGTCCAGTATACCATATTTGGTCTGAGACCCCAAGTGGTACCACAGAGCCTTCGACACGCCATAAAAGACAATGTTACTCGTGTGGAGATGTTTTTAAGATGTAAATTCCAAGTCAGACACTTGTCCAAGGTAATTCCCAAGTATTTGACATCGGACGAGAATTCAATTGTAGTTCCTCTCACAATCGGGGGCCTTAAGTTTACCTTCCGTCTTCTAGTGAATGGCACTATAATTGTATTACTTGGATTTATACTTAATCCCTGTTGGATGCACCAGTGATCTACTATATCTAGGGCCTCTTGCATGCGGTCTGAAATACACAGTCATGTTTACCTCTTACAGTGATCACCAGGTCATCAGCGTACGCTTGAGTCTCAAAACCCTTGATGCTCAGATCCTTAAGGAGATCATCTACAACAATGCACCACAGTAGTGGGGAGAGTACACCTCCCTGAGGGCATCGCTTCACCGCTCGTACAGTGAGACCTTTACCTCTGATCTGAGCCGAGATTCTACGAGAGTCAAGCATCGCTACTATCCATCTCGTTACTGTTTCTTCTACTCCTATCTTACGAGTAAGTAATTCAATGGATTTGTAGGAAGTGTTGTCAAAAGCACCTTCAACGTCAAGAAAAGAGCATAACGCTATTTCCTTGGCTGTCAACGTCTTCTCAATTTTTTGCAATAAATTGTGAAGAGCGCTAACAGTCGATTTGCCAGCTTGATAAGCGAATTGATATTTGTTGAGCCGGCTGAAAGCAGCAGAGCTCCTTATGTGTCTGTCTAATACCTTTTCCATAGATTTAAGTAAGAAAGAGGTTAGACTGATTGGGCGATATGACTTTGCGTGAGTATAACATCTATTCCCCACTTTTGGAATAAAAGTCACATTTACGTCTCGCCATGCCAGTGGCACGTAAGCGTATTCAAAACTGGCTCTAAATAATTTGACCAGTATGGGAAGAAGCACATCGAGTCCTTGTTGCAGTAATGCAGGAAAGATGCCATCAGCTCCTGGGGATTTATATGGGAGGAATGACATTACCGCCCATTCTATTGTATTAGGAGTAAAGATTGACCAACCAGATGGACTACCTTTGTTGCAAGTCGAACTACGGAAATATTTGAACACACGGGAAATATGCCATGGCGCCACGTGCCCTCTCAACAAAATCCAGCCGACTTGGCGTCTCGAGGCGTAGAACCTACAGAGTTGCAAGATAATATTTTATGGTGGAACGGTCCAGAATGGTTGCGACACGGTGAAGACCATTGGCCGAAACATGAAGTTATTCCCGGTACTGAACTCGAAAAACGGAAAACTGCAGTAACCTGTTTGAACAGCACTATTGAAAGCAACGACTTGATCATCAGGTTTTCGTCAATGACCCGACTGATCAGAGTGACGGCATACTGTTACCGGTTTAGGAAGCTTTCATCAAAATTGGAAAGTAGCAGAGGACATTTGACATCTTGCGAATTAAAGGAATCTTTTGAATTTTGGCTTAAATACACCCAAAATAAGGAATTTGAACAAGATCTTCGACATTTGATAAAAGGAAACCCGCTTAGCAAGACCAGCAGAATCCGGAATTTGAATCCATTTATAGACGGAAATGGAATCTTACGTGTTGGCGGACGCCTCGCAAATTCCAATTTGGCATTCGACGAAGTTCATCCGATAATTTTACCCAGAAGCGGAAAATTCACGGAATTGTTATTGCATCGAATACATAAGGCTACGTTACACGGACAAACACAATTAATGTTAGCATTTTTGATAAGAAGATTTTGGCTTATTGATGGAAGAAATACCATAAAGAACTTCGTGCATAAGTGTGTAACGTGCTTTCGAACTAAAGCGAAGACTTCTACTCAATTAATGGGAAATCTACCTACATCACGGGTCACAATTTCTCGTCCGTTTTCACATGTTGGCGTTGACTACTGCGGACCATTTGAATTGAAGGATCGAAATGGAAGAGGAAGCAAAATTCGGAAAGGTTATGTTGCCATATTTATTTGCCTAACCATTAAAGCAATACACATCAAAGTCGTTAGCGATCTGACGATGCAAGCGTTCTTAGCAGCTTTTCGACGTTTCGTAGGTAGGCGAGGTTTATGCAGTCATATATATAGCGATTGCGGTACAAATTTCATCGGAGCCAACGGTGAAATTCAAAAAATACAACAGGCAAACTTCGGCGCAGCTGAAAACTTGTCGAATGAAGGTATTACATGGCACTTTAATCCACCTGCTGCTCCTCATTTCGGAGGGCTATGGGAGGCAGGAGTGAAATCGATTAAACTGCATTTACGACGCATTTTGGGAAACGCCGCCTTGACATACGAAGAACTTGCAACTACCCTTATCCAAATAGAAGCGTGCTTGAATTCCAGACCATTATGTCCGCTTAATGACGACCCAACAGACGACACCGCATTGACTCCAGGTCATTTCCTGATCGGAGATATGTTATTGGCACCACCTGAAGTAGACGTATCGGAAGTCAATATTAATCGACTGGATCGATGGCAACTTACCCAACGACTTGCTCAAACATTTTGGAACAAGTGGACGAAGGATACTCTCAAAACAATTCGTCTATAAGTCAACTGACACACATGACAGAACTTGGAATCTTCATAAGAATTCGAACATATGTCATCTCGAATTCCTAATCTTGAAAATATAAAAAAATTTATAAAAAAAATTAGATCGAACGTGACACAGCCGCATTTGGTCAACCAGCATTCAGATCATGTAATTTCACACAGCTCAACGATCTTGTAAACTGGCATACTTTTAATTGAACGAGATCTTCGATACTGGCCCGGAATCTATGTTCTGAAACTGACGTCTCAGCGGGGGGAGAATGTTGACACTTAAGCCTAGTACTGTGTTCCGAGCGAAACGAAATGAACTGTCAAAGTCCATATAAAAAAAAGGAAATTTTCGCTGATATTTCACGACGAAATATTTCGCTCGTTTTTCAGTACTGTGTTCACGGACGGAATGGACATTTGCCGTAGTCACTAAGAGATGGCGCTCGGTTCCGTGACAGTTTCGATTTATTCGGTGCGGTAGGCTTTTTTGACCAGCGAAATATTTGACAAATTGAAATTTTCAACAGTTCGCTGTCAGCTGATTTTGTTTGTGCTCTCGATTTTTTTTCAGTTCGTGTTTTTTTAAATTTTCTGTGTGAATTCATTCGAAGTTATGAATTATAATAAAAGTGAAAAGGTACGTGTGTGCGGGATACCACAGAAAATTTATTTTCCGGTTCTTTTGTAATGTTTACGTGACAACTTTGCCCGAAGTGTCGGTCAGAAAAGATAATTACGAAACCGGGTATTTGTTTATTTTAAATAGTGTTAATTAGTACACTTTACTCCGGATGCCAAAGCATTTGCCAGTTTGTTTCCGTTTTTAGTTTTATGTAGCTTTACTTGAAAATTGACACAAATAAATCGAATATTCAAAAATCGCGCGCTTTTCTATCACTGACATCTAGTAGTCAACAGTACGATTTATTTCACTTTATTTCCAAGGTGCCTTTTGCGTTCGATTTCGTTTAGCGGAACACAGTACTAGGCTTTACCGATCAGCAAATATCACGGCAAATGTCAAACGCCTAAATTGACATTTCGTACTTGGCAATAACACCTGATGTTGGCGTTAGGTCAGCTGTCGCGCAATGACATTTGACTCACAGATGGCATTGCGGCGCTAAAGATGACATTTTGGTACGTGATCAACGGTAAGGAGGTGTACCGAAATTTTCTCTGCGCTTTGTCTAGGAGTTTACCGGAATTGGCACTCGAGCGGTTATTTTGCCCAGCGTTACACGTATTAGTTTTGTTTTATATAAAATTCTGTTCGGCTTTTACATTGTTATAAATTTTAAAACTACTTAATTTGATAAAGTTCGGAACATTTTGATTTTGATTTTGACTTGAATTAGTACACATAAGCAATTTGTGTAATTTGAATTTTGTGATTGAATTGAAGAAATATATAAGTGCCATTGGAAATATAGAGCCCTTTGACATCGAAGCCTTACTTTGATTTGAATTGAAACAAACCCTTTGAGCTATTAAGTTGATTTTTTTTTATTGGTAGTCTGAGCGGACCCGTTCAAGTGGCCACCTTTTGAGTGGTGGGGGTGTGAGGGGGGAGATGGGGGAAGTGTTTTAGAGGAAAAATTTTGGTTTATAGATCTCAGTAGCCGCTTACACTAGGAGGCTGAAACTTGGAATTTATATAGAGCTTCGATAGTGGACCCATTTGCAAAAAAATTGCTGATATGGGTGAAGAGGTGTGGGAGTGGGGGGAATAATGCGTCCGAAACGCTCGAAAGCCGAGATCTACACATTCTAAAATCCATATCTCCTAAACGATTAATGTCACAAAACTTAATGAACATGTATGAATGAATGTAGGTATACTAGGAGAATAGATCGAAACCAAATTTTTGAGAGGCAGTGGCGTACGGCGGTTGGGGGTGAAAAACTTTAGATTACGATATCTCACGAACCAATTGCACTAGAAAAATAAAATGCGGTTTATGTATACAAGTCGACAAATAAAGTTTGCTGAAAGTAAAATTTTTTAAGGGGGTGGTAGAGCATGGAGGTGAAGGGTATAAGAATTTTTCTAAAAAATCATGTCTCATATCTCAAGAATAGTGTAAGATATATGCTTAGAATTTTTACCAGAAGTAGGCTTAATAGACCCCTAGCAGAAAAAAAAAATTTTGGGTGAGGGTGTAGAGGCTGAGGGTGGAGGAGGGTGAAAAGGAAAAAGTTGCGATTTTTATATCTCGAGAACCTATAATGATATAAAGCTGAAAGTTGGTATTTAGATAGAACTATAGTAGTAGCATGTTGAAAATATATATTATTTTATAGGGGCAGTATGGTACGGAGGTGGGGGGTGTTTTTCCTAACTATAGAACGGCTTATGATACAAAGTTGAAACTCGGTATGTATATGTAAATCAACTAGAAAAGTAATATTGATTAAAAACACGCTTGAAGTGAATTTAAAGGAACCTCATAATTAAATAAGAATGACAAACATATTGTTGCGAGCTAAGGGTTCGCCGGGATTTCAAGTAAAACACAATTCGGTTAAAAATAAAAATAAGTGATTATTTATTTAATTCGCACTTTAATTCTGTTCGCACAATTATTCGCACTATATGGCAATACCGCCCGCTTATTTATATCGCTTGATTCGATCACACGCAATCGATCGCTTTCCACCAATACGGTCGCGTATACACGCTGGCTGTTACAGTCGACGTAATAAAAATTACTATGTCCTCGCTGAAAGCTTCACCTGCTTTTATACTAGCCGGTTGCAGTCTAGGATGTACTTGAATGTTCGCTCGGTGATGTGGATGTTTCTCGAAAGCTTTAGAGCTTTCGATTTTGATCTTCGTTCGGTGGTGTATGTAGAGGGTTCTTGTACATTGGAGAGTATTCGATAAGAAGGGAGATACAATCGTGCTGTTTCGCCTTATTTACTTCAGCTAGGTTTCTGATTGGGTTATTTTGCAACTAGGTATTCGGTTGTTGCTGTTTCCATTATGTGAAACGATCGAGTTGCGCAGTTGCCAGGTTTACATGTAACATTACTCCCTCCTTAGTTCCTGTTCGTCCCGAACAGAGTCGATCCCCTAGTCATGGGCGCCATGGTACTTCGTTAGTCTATCGAGGTGTACCACTTTAATTTAGTACGAGGTTTTTGATGCAACTGAATGCAGTACACAACATCATTTAACCGGTTGATGATTTGGTAAGGTCCCTCCCATTTGCGCTATAGTTTCGATGACCTGCCCTTCTGTCGTTTGGGATTGTATAACCAAACTAAATCGCCCTCTTGGAATCCTGATGAATTCGCCCGTTGATCATACCTCGTCTTCATCCGATCGGTCGCCAAATTAATTTTATCTCTGACCAGGTTGTAAATTGTGTGTTGTCGATGTCGAAAATCCGATACGTAATCTTTTGGATGGGTCGGTTGGTCTGGTGGCACTCCAAACATTAATTCCGCGGGGACTCGAATATTCTTTCCGAAGATGACTCGGGAGGGAGTTTCTCCTGTTGTTGCGTGTACCGATGTTCTGTAGGCCATTAAAAATAGAGGAATGTGTTGATCCCAGGCCAAGGTTCTATTTACACCTAAATGTCCACCGGAAGTACCTTCGTGATATTCCTTCAGAATTTCCTCGACTTTAGAATGCGGGACAATGGTTTGCATGAGATGCGATGTTCCGTCAGCGGTTTCCCATTTCCGTTTTAATAACCCGCCATCTAGGTGGAGGGAATTCCATTGTGCCCAATAACTCTTTAAGGTTTCGCTGAATTGTGAGATGTCTTTCCACTCAGGCCGCTCCATTTTGTCCTTCCATGCCATGATCGGTGAAATATCTGGATCTTTTCGTTGGGCATCTTCTTCCTATCCATCTGGAGAGTCGCAAAGTTGATCTTTTATTTTCTCGAATGCTTCCTGGCACTGTTGATTCCAAGTAAATGGTTTTCCCTTTTCTGTTAGCTGATGAAGACATTTTGCCGTGTTGGCAAAGTCTTTTACGAATCGACGGTAATATGTCGCTAATCCTAGGAAGCTGCGCAGCTGGTGTTTATCACTCGGAGTAGGCCAATTTTTCACCGCCAGTATTTTCTCCGGATTCGTCTTCACACCATCTGATGAAACGATTTGTTTACTTCTGCACTAAACAAAGTGCACTTCTTCGGACTCAGCTTTAATTTTGCCGCTCGCAGTCGCTGAAAGACTTCTTGTAAATTTTTTAGATGTTCCTCGAAGGTCTTGCCGATAACGATCACATCATCCAGGTTAACGAGACAAGTTTTCCAACTCAGGCCACGCAAAACAAATTCCATTAATATGTATGTAGCTGGAGCATTGAACAGGCCAAATGGCATTACGATGAATTGCCACAGTCCACTGCCGACAGAGAATGCTGTTTTGCTCTCTATCATTTTCGTCTATTTCCATTTGCCAGTACCCACTTTTCAGGTCCAACGTTGAGAACCATTTAGCATCTGTCAGGGTGTCGATGATATCGTCGATTCTAGGTAGTGGATAGCTATCCTTTTTCGTAACATCATTTAATTGTTTGTAGTCCACACAAAATCGGGTACTGCCATCCTTTTTCTTAGCCAGCACCACTGGCGATATTCACGGACTCTTTGATTCTTCAATGATTCCCTGATGCTCCATTGTTTTGACCATTGAATTGACTTCTACTTGTTTCGCTAGTGGTACTCTTCTTGGGGGTTGACGTATTGGTGTAGCAGTTCCGGTATCTATACGATGCTTCACTAGGTTTGTTCTGCCATAGTCCTCATCACCAGTGGAGAAGACGTCGCTGAATCTTTCGATCAGATCCACTGCTTGCTTGTGTTGTGCTCCTCTAAGGTTGCTTGACTGAAGAACTGCTGATGTTACACTAATCTTCCTTCTTGAATTATTTTTAGAGGCTACGTCACGATGTTCTTCAGTGTCTATACTCGTTACCGCCGAGATTGGTTCACAGCTGCCAATTGCATCTCCTTTCTTTACGCTGGTAGTGCTGTCCGAAACGTTGAGCACTCTTATATGTACAATCATCTTCTCATTTCTTTTTACTAGCGTTTTTCCTAGTATTAGACTTCGCAATGCCGGTATCGTTTCTGGTTCGATGAGGTAGAATCGGTGGCTCCCGGGATCACCATCGAGCTCTGCCCAAATAACATTCTCTGATGACCTTGGTATATCCGCATCTTCGCACAATATAACTCGCAGCTTGGTTGTGTCGGAGGATGTTATTTCTATTGGGATTTCGATGTTCCGCCACTTCATTATTCGTTGTCCTAGGTCCAGCTGGATATCGTGTGGTTTCAGAAAATCCATTCCAAGAATACACTCGTCGGTAATATCAGCTACCACGAATACATGCGAAAATGTCAAATCTCCAAACTGGATGTCACGTGATATTTCCCCATGGACTGTAGTAGTTTCGCCTGTTGCTGTGCGAAGTACGTACTTTTTGGTGTTGTGAAGCCAAGTACGGTCTACGAGGTCAGATCTTAGTACTGATCGTGTTGCGCCTGTGTCAATTGTTATTATGCAGTTTAATTTGTCGACTCGACCACTCATGCATAAGTCGTTTTCACCACGATGTAGTCGAGAAACTGCGATGATGGTTCCGGGGGCGTCGATTCCACCAGCCAACTTCTGCCCCATGAAGTTGGCTTTTACTCGTTTCCCGCACTCTCATTAGGCGAAGCGTGCTCTCGTTATGGTTCGCCTCGTTCTCCCTTTTGTTTGGCAGCGCAGCCGGAACAATAGTTTGTAGCTTTTCTTGGTTTTCGGCAGTCGCGTCTTAAGTGTCCTGCCTGTCCGCAATTCCAACATCGGGGAGCACAGGATCCTTCGCTCCGCTTGGTGAACTCGGCCCTCTGACATACACACTCTTCTGTTATTTCTCGAACTCGGTAATTACTCCGCGAGCTTTGTTTGCCAGCTTCGAACGTAAGCCCATATACTAGAGCTTCCCCAATCGTTTTCTTTCCTGCCAATTTTAACGCCTGCTGCAGCTCTCTGTCCTGTACAGCATTGCTAAATGCGAAAACAGCTGTATCGTTGCGTTGCTCTGTTTGCGCATTGGGCAGCGATAATAGTGTAAGTCGTTCAATGTCTCGCGCCAGCTCTTGAAGTGTTTCACCATTCTTTTGGGTTCGGTTGTACAGTTGTGCTTTGTAGATCTCTCGCATGTGGTCACTGCAGTAATGAAGATTCAATGTCTGTACTAACGTTGAAAAATCTTGTTGTTGTTCTTGAGGAATTGTTTGAAGAACTTCTGCTGGTGGACCTCTTAGCGCCAATATCAAAGCCGTTCCTCGTTCCAAATCATTCCAATTATTATTTCTCGCGGCCGCCTCAAATTGGGTCTTGTAGATAGCCCACGGTGTTTGTCCATCGAAAATTGGAGCTTTGACATCTTTGTGCGTAACGTGTTCTGTATTGATGACTCCAGTCGCTCTCACGTTATCAAAGTCCCTTTTTAAGCGTTCAACTTCCTCCACAGTTAAAACGTTAAATCTTGAAAACGAATAATCACAAGGCAAAGTGTTATAACTCGTTTTTTAGGCAATCGAATTACCTTTCATTTGATGTAACAGTCTAAATTGTAACTGCACCCAATCTTGAGATATTTACTCGAAAACACAAATTTTTGCTACGTCAACCCTTAAAATTCAGTGATCAATGTAGTTTTTCTCAGAAAACCCCATTATAAAAATGTCATTTTAATTTTATTTTTTTATGAGCCGTATTATTACCTACAAAAGCTGCATACATATGTATGAGTTACGATTAACATTTTGGAAGTAATAGGTAAAAATACATATCGCATAAAAATTAAATATTTAAAAGTCAGTGCCATAAAGTGGACCACGTTTAAAAACCTGTTTAATTTGTCGGTAGTACTACAGTATTTTTATTGCACAGTTATTACTATTTAAAGTATGAAGGAAATAAATGAAATTTAAGTGAGTTTCAACATAATTGATGCTTTTACCTGGACGTGGTAGGTACTACTGGATGCGGTACTATGCCTTTTTTAATAGGGTGTCTTACAAAATAAAAAGCCTATAAAAGCAAAACTACCTTCATATTTTTATCAGTTTTAGTTACGTTGCTAAGAGAAGAAGGTGTCAGTAGAATTTAAAAAATTATTTCAAAATGCCTGAGTACTCCAATGAAGAATATGCTGATATGATGTTAATTTATGGAGAGTGTGACCAAAATGCACGAGCCGCGCGAAGGCTTTACCACCAGAGACATCCTCATCGACGGACACCTAGCAGGAGAGTATTTCAAAACGTTTACAGGAGAATTAGGGAAACTGGCAGCGTTAGAACAAGGAGAGTAAATACAAATCCTGCGCCTATAATCGCTGTTCAGATTGATGAAAGAATACTGCAAGCAGATCCATCGATCAGTATCCGACGCTTGGCATTGCAGTTTAACATATCTACTTGGAAGGTTTGGAGTATTTTAAAAGTAGAACGCTTCCATGGCTACCATCACACACCAGTACAGCAGCTGCTACCCATTGATTTCCCCAAACGGATGGAGTTTTGGAATTGGCTCCTTGAACGACAAATAGATGACGACAATTTTTTCAACAATATTCTGTGGACGAATGAGTCCCAATTTACCAGAGACGGTATCACAAACTTCCACAACCTACATACGTGGGCTGAGAGCAATCCACACACAAGAAGAGCGGCATCATTTCAGCACAGATTCAGCGTCAATTTATGGGCAGGTGTGATTGGTGACGATTTACTTGGACCTATTAGGCTTCCGCGTACTCTAAATAGCTCCAATTACTTTCAGTTTTTATAAAATGATCTACAGGACTTGTTGGATGATATTCCACTGGTTCGATTGGCTTCCATGTATTACCAACACAATGGTGCTCCAGCTCATTACGGCCGACAGATCACAGATTGGTTAAATTCCAATTATTGCAATCGCTGGATCGGTAGAAATGGACCGATACACTGGCCTGCAAGATCTTACTTTTATGGATTTCTTTGTATGGAAACGGATGAAGGACCTTGTCTACGCAACGCCAGTAGAAACATTGGAAGATCTAAATATCAGGATCGATGCAGCAGCAATAGAAGTAAGGCAGCAGTTGAGGAATATGAATACCAAGAGAACACTCGCCAAACGAGCTTTAGCGTGCATTCAAAATGAAGGTTGCCATTTTGAACATTTATTATAATAAAAATATTTGAAATAAAAACCATTATTAAATTCTTTCAATTCAAGCAAGTAGCGTAGATCAACATGCACATGCACTGATTTTTTAAATATTTAATTTTTATGCGATATGTATTTATTGAAGTATTATATCTTGCAACACCACACTAGACTATGATTTGAATTATCTTGGTATTGTAAACCCCATACATATTGTAAGCTATGAATTCAGTTGAACAGTCGTTGAAATAAACTCTCAGAAGTACCAAGTGTCTTTTCTTTCGGTTTCGGTTTAATTTGAAATACCTCTAACAAAGGTTATGGGCCCAGACCCAAGTTTTTTTTTAAAATCGAAAAAATAGTTAATATTAGCGCGATGAGTTCCGCTTTATACAATATTGAAAAGCTAAACGACGATAATTACGACTCCTGGAAACTCCAGATGAAGTCGATACTGGTACACAGTGAGCTGTGGCGTTTTGTCGATGGAGCGGAGCCCCAACCAACTGCTGGGAGCGAGCTGACAACGTGGAAAATGAAGGACGAAAAGGCTTTAGCCACAATAGTGCTAAGTATAAAGAATGGCCAACTTCTCCATATCAAAAGTTGCAAAACTTCGGCTGAAGCGTGGACGAAGTTGCAAGAAGTGCATCAACCACGCGGACCCGCTCGAAAGGTAACGCTCTTCAAGCAACTACTAAACTTAAAAATGGCCGAAAATTCAGAAAAATCATCAATGCCCTCGCACATCAATATGTTTTTTGATTTGGTTGAAAAACTTGTGGAAATTGATATTGACCT
The DNA here is from genome assembly GCA_951812415.1 of Beris morrisii. Taxonomy (NCBI): domain Eukaryota; kingdom Metazoa; phylum Arthropoda; class Insecta; order Diptera; family Stratiomyidae; genus Beris; species Beris morrisii. The sequence goes on along the minus strand of OX638312.1, from coordinate 63,266,305 downwards.
CAAAGATGAGCTATTGGCTATTATCTTGCTATCCTCATTACCGAAAAGTTTCGATAATTTTGTCATTGCTATTGAATCAAGAGATCAGTTACCCGCTACAAGCATACTAAAAACAAAATTAATTGAAGAAGGTAAAAGGAGAGAGGGAGACGACACTCAAGGAATAGAGAAGCTGCATTCATGTCTAAACAAACGGGTATCTCAACATCACGAACACTCCAGCCGCACACATCTACGAAGGATAAAATACGTGTGAAGTGTTATAATTGCAACAAGCGCGGACATTATGCGTCCAGTTGTCGCAATTCGAAAAAAAAACCATCTTCCGCATTTACAATGCTTAACGCGATGAGTTCGGTCGGAATAAACAAAAGTGATTGGATTATTGACAGCGGAAGTACATCTCACATGTGCTGTGATAGTTCCCTTTTTTCCGACCTTAAAGAACACAAAGAAAAAATTGAATTAGCATCCGATAATCTCGTCTGGTCATCGGATATCGGGACGGTCGTGATTGAAACCGGTTACAGTACGGTCAGCCTCAAACAGGTGTTACTAGTGCCGGAACTAAAAACTAACTTTATTTCAGTGAGTAAAGCAACAGCAAGTTATCATACCGTCACGTTCGACAAGGAAAGTGCCAAAATTAGATTGCTAAATGGTGGAACAGTGTTGTGCGCGAAAAAATTTGGAGACTTATTCATTTTCGGAAACAGTCGATATAATTTCAATATGAAAACGGGACTCAATGACTTAGTGCTTTGGCATCAGCGGTTCGGACATTTAAACATGCAAAGCGTAATAAGTTTGAGCAAAAATAACATGGTGCAGGGGATTAACCTCAAAAATTGCGATACGCGAGTGCAGTGCGAGGTTTGTCTTAAGGCGAAAATATGTCGTTTGCCTTTTCCGAAAAGCAGTACGGTTACAACAGACGTTCTAGAATAAGTACATAGCGACATATGCGGGCCTATGAGGAAAATTTCTATAGGAGGGTCAAAGTACTTCATAACATTCATCGACGATTTTTCGCGAAAAATGTTTGTTTACTGTTTAAAGAACAAAAGCGATGCGTTTGAAGCATTGGTGGAGCGCGAAACTTCGAAGAAAATTAAAACTCTACGTAGTGATAATGGCCGTGAGTATGTTAATAACAGTTTTTCGAAGTACTTACAGGATGTCGGTATAAGACATCAGCTTACAGTAGAATACTCCCCGCAACAGAACGGTGTAGCAGAACGCGCAAACAGAACGATAGTTTAGATGGCGCGCTGTATGCTGCTCAGTTCCAATCTATCTGAGTCTTTCTGGGCAGAAGCTGTTAACACGTCGGTCTATATAAGAAATCGAAGCCCCACTAAAATACTGAAGAATAAAACTCCATACGAAATGTGGGTTGGAACGAAGCCACTTCAAATCCTTTGGGTGTAAAGCCGTAATGCTAGACAAGCGCCCTGGCAAATTTAAGTTCCAGACAAAAGGCATTGATTGCTACATGGTAGGATATTCAAGTGAATCGAAGGCGTATCGCGTATACGTGCCCCATACCAAAAAGGTGGTAAAAAGTCGAGACATTCATTTCTTGGAGGAGTCATTTAAATTACCTGATGCGGGTACACAAGATGACTATACCATTGGAGAAATACCGTACAAGCTAGCAAGCGGTGACGTGACTGCAGAATTAAAATCAGAAGCTTAAATTGATAAAAATGATAGTATATTCTGTGATGCTATCGATTCAGATCAATCCGGAGACGACGATGACACATCTAATGAGATAAAGAACAGAAATTTGGCGGAACCGTCAGAGATAGACAACGCTGCTGTATCTAATCAACGAAACCTTCGTCCGCGTCATAACAAAAATGTACTACACTATATGAAAGGCGCAGAACACATCCGTCAACAGTGAAAGAAGCTTTGCAACGCCCGGATAGTAGTCGATGGTTCCAGTCCATGCAGAGCGAATTTGAAACGCTTATCGCGAATAATACTTGGGAGCTGGTAGACCTCCCACGAAACCGGCAAGCGATTAAGTCGAAATGGGTTTTCAACATTAAACGCGACAAAAATGGAAATGTGGAGCGCTACAAATCAAGGCTGGTGGCAAAGGGTTGCAGCCAAAAGTTCGGTGTTGACTACAATGAGACGTTCTCACCAGTCGTACGCTATTCTTCATTGAGACTGATACTAGCACTCGCAGTGGAGCATGATTTGGAGATACACCAGATGGATGTAGCAGCGGCGTACTTAAATGGTGAGCTCAAGGAGGACATTTTCATGATTCAACCGGACAATTTCGTAGATAAAGATAACCCGAACAAGGTGTGCAAGTTAAAAAAGGCCTTATATGGCTTAAAGCAGGCAGGAAGGGAATGGAACGAAAGGCTGGACCAGTTTTTAGTCAACATTGGGTTTAAACGATGTAATGCTAATTCCTGCGTATACACCATGAACAGAAAGAATGAAATCAACATCATCGCCGTTTATGTAGATGATATCCTTTTAGCTTGTTCGGATCTCCGAGTTTTAAACCAAATTAAGCATCGTATCAGTCTGGAATTTGATGTGGTAGATAAAGGCCCAATTGAGTATTTTTTGGGCTTGGAGGTGACAAGAGAAAAACAAGGAAATTGTATAAGCATTTATCAACACCGATTCATCCAAAATTTATTGGAAGAGTACAACATGACTAACACACGAAAATGTAATACTCCGCTGGATCCTGGACAACGATTTAAAAAATGTGGCGATTGTTCCAACTGTGAGATAATCGATATTAAATTATACCAGTCACTGATTCGATCGTTAATGCACATTGATACATTAACTAGACCTGATATTGCCCACTCAGTTAGCAAACTGGCGCAATTCAACGTGAACCCCCACACGGAGCACGTCACTGCTGCGAAGCATGTGTTAAGGTACCTAAATAATACGATCAATTACAAACTTCATTTCAGAAAAAGTGACGACCATTTAAGAGCATTTGCTGATGCAGATTGGGCTAGTTGCTGTGATGACCGAAAATCTTATACCGGTTATGCTTTCTTCATTGCTGGTGCAGCAATTACTTGGGAATCTCGGAAGCAGCAATCGGTAGCACTGAGCAGTACTGAGGCCGAATACATGGCCTTATCATCTGCCTCGAAGGAAGCTGTTTATTTGCGAAACTTCATCAAAAAGCTTGGATTCTCCAAATTTGTCGAAGGACCTACTGAACTAAATGGCGACAACTTAAGCGCCCAGCAGTTGGTTAAAAATCCTGTTTATCACGCTCGAAGTAAACATATAGATATTCGTATTCATTATATTCGCGAAGAATATGAAAATTCTTTAATTGAACTTAAATATGTGCCAACAGACGAGATGATAGCAGATATACTAACTAAAAATTTAAATAAGACTAAGCATGCAAAACTATCTCGAATGTTGGGACTATTTCATTAATTTTGTTTATTTAACACTAGTATGGTTTTGAAGGGTAGTATTGAAGTATTATATCTTGCAACACCACACTAGACTATGATTTGAATTATCTTGGTATTGTAAACCCCATACATATTGTAAGCTATGAATTCAGTTGATCAGTCGTTGAAATAAACTCTCAGAAGTACCAAGTGTCTTTTCTTTCGGTTTCGGTTTAATTTGAAATACCTCTAACAGTATTTTTACCTATTACTTCCAAAATGTTAATCGTAACTCATACATATGTATGCAGCTTTTTTAGATTATAATACGGCTCATAAAAAAATAAAATTAAAATGACATTTTTATAATGGGGTTTTCTGAGAAAAACTCATTGATCACTGAATTTTAAGGGTTCACGTAGCAAAAATTTGTGTTTTCGAGTAAATATCTCAAGATTGGGTGCCGTTACAATTTAGACTGTTACATCAAATGAAAGGTAATACGATTGCATAAAAAACGAGTTATAACACTTTGCCTTGTGATTATTCGTTTTCAAGATATAACGTTTTAAGTGAGTGAAGGTACCGGTCAAAAACACTTTTCTTAACCACCCTGTATTTCCACTAATATTGAAAATTGACCCACCCTGTAGAACAATTTTTTCCTCCAAATATATCAAGGAATAACTCCTTACAAGGTGGCACACGGAGTGCCAAACACCCTGTATACAGGGTGTAACTAGTACTGAGGTTCAAACGAAAATGGGAGATAGAGGAACTTGTCCTGAGTAGAAAATCGTTCTACACATACTCCCGGTTTTGCACCGTTAAGGAGATAGCGCGATTTTAAGGACGAAGGATTTTCATCGTACCTGTGATCACTGTTTGATCTCTAACTTCTACTGTACTTAGCGTAACGTAATAATTCTGGGCTCGTTGGAAAGGACACAAATTCTTCTTTCTAATTGCTATCAACTGTGTCAATCAGTGTTATACTTTTTGAGAAAAATTCATTTAAATGACACAAAAATAATAAAAAATTAAAAAAAAATACAAAAAAGTCCTGTTTTCTCCAAGAATGACCTGATTAACCACCAAATTTTATTACATTTTCGGAAAGCCCATAAAATTTCACTATACGTTTGATAACAGAATTTCTTCATAGGTTGAATTGTAAAGGAGCGGGGCTAACAGTGATCAAGCACGTTCCCTTTAAGTAAATCTGGTTTGACACCCGTCATTCGCCGAAGGAGTATGATTAATAATAGTGAGGACGAAATAAATGCATGTGGTTGATGCCCAATCGATGGCCGATGCGCCGGGTGCTTACCGTGGGGTCCCTAGCCGCGATGCGCAGTATGCGCTCCTCCGTGGCCACAGGTACCGAGTATCGCCGTCCTGGATGTTGTGTCTCCCGCCACGGCTGCAGTGTACCTCGTTCACGAAGGTTCCGATGAATGCTGATGAACATCCGATAATGGGGGTACCGAGATCTGTCCGGATACCGTTCCCGGTAAACTCTTTCGGCTCGCCTAGCATTCCCGTCGCACAACCCATACACGAAGTGCATGTCTGCCATTTCTTCCGTTGTAAAAGACCTCCTATTGCTTGCCATGTTGCTCGTAATGATGTCTATGAAATTCTGTTTGCTGCTGCTTCCTTCCGATACTTTTATCGCAAAAAAATCTACGTAGGACGAAGTCATGCCTGTTCCTTAAGGGAGCAGGTAAACTCCACGCCCTACTTAAATGGATATTACTTAATTAACTTAAATGGATGTTAGTTAATTTACTTAAATGGACGCTATCTAATTAGTTGTCATATTTTTACTTACCTGTAACATAATTTCCACACATAAGAGCAATACGTGTGTTGTTAACATGGTTGCTCATTACTGTATCTGTTTTGCGGTAAATTCTATGTTTAGCAGTATTTCCAGGGAACTCACTTGTTATTGCAAATATGAAGAAATTCTGTTATCAAACGTATAGTGAAATTTTATGGGCTTTCCGAAAATGTAATAAAATTTGGTGGTTAATCAGGTCCTTCTTGGAGAAAACAGGACTTTTTTGTTTTTTTTTTTAATTTTTTATTATTTTTGTGTCGTTTAAATAAATTTTTCTCAAAAAGTATAACATTGATTGTCACAGTTGATAGCAATTAGAAAGAAGAATATGTGTCCTTTCCAACGAGCCCAGAATTATTACGTTACGCTAAGTACAGCAGAAGTTAGAGATCAAACAGTGATCACAGGTACGATGAAAATCCTTCGTCCTTAAAACCGCGCTATCTCCTTAACGGTGCAAAAACGGGAGTATGTGTAGAACGATTTTCTACTCAGGACAAGTTCCTCTATCTCCCATTTTCGTTTGAACCTCAGTACTAGTTACACCCTGTATAGGGTCATTCCATCAAGAATCGCAAAAGTTGTGACCTTACCATCGCCGATTCTTTTGAAAATTTGTGTACTTGAAGAATTAGTGAAAAAAAAAATATAATTTCAATTTTTTTTTTCTATCTCATTTTTTTTTTGTTAGTTATAGTATGTTAAAGATTTCGCAAAAATGGTGTCCAAGTCCTCTTTGAAAATTCGTATCACTGTTAATTTTACTTTATTATTTTTTAATAATAAAGTATTGTGATCGACCTGAAATTTCAAAAAAATTTGCTACAATGAAATTTTGTATTTACACGTTTTAGGACTAGTAAACACCAAAAAAGCAAAAAATGTCCGTCTGTCCGCCGTGCGCCGTACGCCGTACGCAAAATCGTTTGAAGGCGCGTAGCTCCCAAACCCGTTGAGGTATTATGTTGAAATTTTTATGGTAGGTAGATTGGGTAAACTCCTACGACTGGCATCTTTTGAGGGGGTGGGGGTGTAAGGGGGGATGAGGGAGGAGCGTTTTAGACGAAATATTTTGGTTTCTAGATCTCAGGAACGGCTTATGCTAGGAGGCTGAAACTTGGAAATAATGTAGTACTATGATAGTGGACTCAATTGCAAAAAAATGGTCGGTAAGGGTTGAGGGGTGTGGAAGTGGGGGGGGGGGGGGGGAAACAATGAGTCCAAAACGCTTGAAAGTCGGGATTGAAACATTCTAAAATCCATATCTCTTGAACGATTGATGCCGGAAGTTTGAAACTTTGTGGTTGTCCTTAGGGATACTTCAAGATTAGACAGGAGCTAAAATTTTTAAGGGCAGTGGGGTGGTGTGGAGGTGGGGGGTGAACAACTTTGGATTACAATATCTTCCGAACCAATTACACCAGGAAGATAAAATTTAGTTTCTGTATATGGGATCACAAGAGGAGTCTACTGAATGTAAACTTTTTGAGGGAGGAGGTGGAGCACGAAAGGGGGGGATAGCAATTTCTCAAAAAATGTAGTTTTTATATCTCAGAAACCGTATCAGATATGATCTTGAAAATTTTACAGGAGTTGGGGTCCGTAGACCTCTAGTAGGGAAAACAATTTTAGGGGTGGGGGTGTATGGGGTGATGGTGAAAGGGGGTAGAAAGGAAAAAAATTCTGATTTTTATTTCTCGAAAACCGTAATGAATGGAAAGCTAAAAATTTAGGATCATATAGAGCCACTATAGAGAAATCCTAGAAAAATAAAATTGTTCATAGGAGTAGCAAGGTACGGGGGTGAAGGGTGGTTTTTTATATCTCAGAAACGGCTCATGCTAGAAAGTTGAAACTTAGTACGAATATGTAGGATGTGCTATTAGAGTAACTAAAACTAAAAAAATTCAGATTTTTATTGGCGTTCAGAGGTTGAGTAAAAAAAATGTCCGTGAATCCACATTTTCACGAATTTCTTTAAAACTTTTAGACATGTCGAGCTTTCAAAGCAATTTTACTTCTGCGGGCTATTTATATAAGCGCCTAGAAACATTCTTCAAAATTTTTCGATATCCTACCCCTAAGAGGGTGTAAAGTGGTTGTGTAAATATTCACGAATTTTGATATATTTCTAAGGTATATTGAGATTTGGAATTTACTTTTACTTCTATAAGCTTGAAACATAGTCGGGGATAAAACCGATTAAAGTATTTTTCGCTATTAAACTCCCTGGGGGTATTGTTCAAGTTTTCACTGATTCCGAAAGGTTTAATGTGATCGAATTCGCTTTTACTTCTATGGAATATTCTATTGGTAAAAAAAATACGTAAATGGGGAAGGGGAAGGTTGTCGCAAAATAAGAAAAATGCCAATAAAATTTATCCTTAAAATTTTTTTTCAAGGATAACGATTGTGTCATTTATCCTTGAATATCTCAAAAAGCCATATTTTTATTTCTTTTATTTTTTTATATTTTCTGTATTATACTGTTTTTCAAAACATCAAAAAATCAACTTGGGATCTCAATGGGATCGGGGTAAAAAAATCAAAGAACATCAGTGGTTCTCAATTATTTCATAGAAAAGTTACAATTATTTTAATTACTTACTCGTATGTAACGAGAAGTTAATTCTATGAGGCTACATGTATGTGCAGTTTTTAAAATCATAAATTTAAGCTAGTTTAGTTCAATAATAATTTAATTGAGCTACTAATTGATTAAAAACATCAATGTTTTATAATATATTAAAAAAATTTAATTTGGTTTAGAAAATTAAAATTTCAACGGAGTATTTTATTAATGCATTTCATTCCAGATAAGAATAACTAAATTTAAAATGATTTCACACTGAGTAATAATATTTCAACTAGTAGAAACAATTAGTATACATAACACAAACTTAAATAAAACATGCTAGTTGTTACATAATCTATTTAAACAAAATTTGTTCATCTTCTGCAGAAGATAGTGAAAACTTTTTAATTTTAACGCATCCTTTCCTCACAGGTATAACGCAATGTAGTGTTTGAGTTGAAGGAATTGCTTGTATAAGATTGTATTCTTCACTCAATAAATTTTCTTCATTTTACTTTATTATTTTAATAATAAAGTATTGTTATCGATTTTTAAAAAAAAAAAATTTGCTACCCTGAAAATTTTTTTTTTCACGTTTCACAAATATAGAATAGACACCAAAAAAGCAAAAAAAATTTTCAGTCCGTCTGTGCGCCGTACGCCGTCCGCCGTACGCAAAACGTTTGAAAGCTTATAGCTCTCAAACTCTTTGAGCTATTAAGTTGAATTTTTTTTGTTGGTAGACCGAGCAGACCCCTTCAAGTGGCCACCTTTTGAATGGTGGGGGTGTGAGGAGGGAGGTGGGGGAAGCGTTTTAGACAAAAAATTTGGGTTTCTAGATCTCAGTAACCGCATAGGCTAGGAGGCTGAAACATGGAATTTATATAGAACATCGATAGTGGACCCATTTCCAAAAAAAAATGATAATATGGGTAAAGGGGTGTGGGAGTGGGGGAATAATAATGCGTCCGAAACGCTCGAAAGCCGAGATCGAGACATTCTAAAATCCATATCTCCTAATCGGTTAATGTCACGAAATTAAAACTTGATGAACATCTGTGGGTATACTAGGAGAATAGATCCGAAACAAATTTTTGAGAGGGGGCAGTGACGTACGGGGGTGGGGGTTGAAAAACTTTAGATTACGATATCTCACGAACGAATTGCACTAGAGCAATAAAATTTGGTTTCTGTATAAATTTTGACAAATAAAGTAAAATTTTTTAAGGGTGCGGTGGAGCATGGAAGTGGAGGGGGTAAGAATTTTTTTAAAAAATCACGTCTCATATCTCAAGAACAATGTAAGATAGATGCTTAAAATGTTTACCAGAAGACCCCCAGCAGAAAAAAAAAAATTTAAAGTGTGGGTCTAGAGGGTGAGGCTGGGGGAGGGTGAAAAGGAAAAAGTTCCGATTCTTATATCTCGAGAACCTAAAACAATATAAAGCTGAAACTTAGTATTTAGATAGAACTATAGTAGTAGCATGTTGGAAAAATATAATTTTTTATAGGGGTGGTATGGCACGGGGGTGGGGAGTGTTTTTTTCTAACTATTTAACGGCTTATGCTAGAAAGTTTAAATTCGGTACGTATATGTAAATCAACTAAAAAAGTAATTTTGATTAAAAAAAACTTCAAATATCCATTGGCGTTCGGAAGTGGGGCAAAAAAAATAATCAGTGAAAATGGAATGCATATATTTTCACGATTTTCGTCATATCTATTAGGTCTTTCGAAATATTGAATTCAATTTTTTTCTACGGGTTATAAATACCTAGTAAGTCTTTTCAGGATTTTTTAAAATTGGACCCCCAAGGTGGTGTAAAGGGGATTATACATTTTCACGAATTCAGCCGTATCCCTCAGGTCTGATTAGATATCGAATAACTTTTCACTTCCACGGGCTTATTTAATAATCACCTAAAACTCGTTTTCAAGGTTTTTCCTTTTTTAACCCCTAAGAGTGTAAAAACGGGTTGAACACGTTTTCACGAATTCCGTCATATCTCTTAGGAGTGATAAGACATCGGATTGGTTTTCACTTCCTCGGGCTTTCTTTATATATATCTAAAAACTCATTTCAGGATTTTTGCATATTTAACCCCAAAGTGGGTGCAAGGGGGTTGCATATGTTTTCACAAATTCTTACATATTTCTAGTTCTAATGAGATATCGAATTCATTTTTACTTCCTAAGGCTTCTTACATAATCGTCAAAACGTTGATTTCAGGATGTTTGTTATTCAACTCCAATAGGACGTAAGGCTTTCGACATATTTCTCAGCATTGATGAGATATTAGATTGGTTTGCACTTCCACAGACTTTTTATATAATTGTCTTCAAACGCATTTCCGATTTCATGTAATGGCCCGTTCCGAACTTCTGCCGAAAAAATAATAAAGTTGCGTCCAGACTGTTGGCAGATTTTTATATTGTTCGCAGTCAATGAATTGGAAATTAATATTTAGTATATTATCCTCAGCCCATTCAAAAAGTTTTAATGGAGTGGTTATTTGGTCTTCATATGGCCGCTGTAAACTTGCTCTTGCTGCAAGTCACTTTATTGTACCACCGAGACCATCGCAGATACTTTTACCATGGGCGGTGGCAAAAAAATTCCATTCTGCATCAATTTCGAATTAAAAAAATTTTTCGGTTTTTATATTGATCGGCTGAGCCATCCGTAAAATAATGTATTTTCTTAACATTAAAACACTTATCTATAAAGAATTTTATTAAATAGCGTTGAAATAGATGAACGGCTGTAGTGTTATGCTGCAAACAATCGCTAATAATTACAAAATTTGTAGTTTTAACGTCCTGTTGTCCCTCAACCCGATAATAAATCTCAAACGGATGGATTGTGGCTTGACAGTTATTCCAGTGGAACGCTTGGACCGCATCTTGTACAACGAAGGAATAATTTTCTGAAAAATCCATAACCACAACGACCTCATTTACTGGTAAGTTATTCTTTTTCTCTTCACAATATTTAGCTTGTTGTTCAGTGATAAATGCGTGCCGAAGTAAAGAAGGAAGTCGTTCAACAAGGCCATCTATAAACTCATCTGAAGATTGTATTTTCGTCTCTAGCGTTGACCGTTCTGTGGACGTCCATTGGTTATATCTATCAAACGTTTTTGGACGTGATCTTTCTTGCCGTCTATTTTGATTGAAATAAAATCCTTTTTACCAGGCATGACACGATTTATATTATCCTTACTGTAGAAGTCTTACACTTCTTGATGATATCGGAAGTAAGGCTTCTCCAGTGTGGGATGTGTAGATTTTCTTCAGAATCTGATGTCCGTTTGTACTTTCGAACTGCATACAAAGATGTTCCGGGAAATTCTTCAGTTGTTCTTTTTCTAGTCCATTTATCAGGACTTACAGATAAAATAAATTCCTTGATATTCTTGTCACTGGCGGTTGAATATTCCTTTTGATCTTCTAATCCAAACATTTTTTTTGATACGATTTTTTTCATATCTTCAAGCTTTTTCTGAATGTAGTTTTCTCTGGTAAATCGTCTTTTGTCGAAAGGTTCTTCTCCTAAATATTGAAGACATTCATTTAATGACTTCAATGCGGCTTCCGTGCTGATGAATTTTTGGTCTAGCGCTTCATCGTTGTTGGGCTCCTCATCCGTATCCGAAGCGAAAGGTTCTTCTTCCTGGTCTAACATATCATCATAAGTAGTCTCCGTTGATGTTCCTGGTTGCATTTGAACCCCTTTTCTACAGGAAGAGCAAATTTGTACTGCTGAAGTCATCGCTGGTACTCTACAAATCATCCATGATTGGTCAGGTCGTAGATCCGATATTTTTGAATAATGTTTTGATTCTCCAAAAGGATTACAGCAACGCAATTGTGAACAACGAACGTATGATTTTTTTTCCATGATTTGTAAAATAATTAATTCGATTTTGTCTTCTAAATACTGGAAGCACGACTGAATTGTATATGAGGCAAGCCCGTATTTATATACATACCTACCAAAAAAAGGACATTTACTTGATATCCATTTTTTTATTGCTTTACCTGCCTACCTATTATTTTCTGGTTAGTAAGACATACCAAATGAGATAATTCTTGTTATTTTCAATTTAATGGTTTTTGGGATAAATTTATTAGAAAGCACTCATCTTGTTAACCAATTAGTAGCTCATTTAAATTATTATTGAACTAAACTAGCTTAAATTTATGATTTTAACAGCTGGCCATATATCTAGTATCATAAAATTAAATCCTCTTTACATACGAGTAAGTAATTAAAATAATTGTAACTTTTCTATGAAATAATTGAGAACCACTGATGTTCTTTGATTTTTTTTACCCCGATCCCATTGAGATCCCAAGTTGATTTTTTGATGTTTTGAAAAACAGTATAATACAGAAAATACAAAAAAATAAAAGAAATAAAAATATGGCTTTTTGAGATATTCAAGGATAAAGGACAAAATCGTTATCCTTGAAAAAAAATTTTAAGGATAAATTTTATTGGTATTTGTCTTATTTTGCGACAACCTTCCCCTTTAAGATAAGTCCTATTTTATTATTGGAGGGTTGTTTTTATTTCCACCAGGCGGCGATTTCCAACTTTACCATTTGTCAATAACAATACTGTATTATTGAAGCAAAAAAGTAAAATGAAAACATATCCAACAAATCTGTAGTCAAGGCGACGAACCCTTGTGTTCATTTAATAGGTAAGTCTGGTAACACTATTTACTAGGATTTATGCATGACTGGCAGCACTGTTTATATTATTGACAGCGGATGAAACTCATGTGACCATAAGTCAGTTTCAACTTCAGATGGTTTTTATCTGTTAGTGGAAGCGGACGTATTTAAGGAGGTGAGTGGTTGCTGTGTTTTGTTAGTTCCTTTGTGTGCCTGTTGTGTTTGTCACAAACAAGGGATGTGTCGTGTTTGTCATGGCACGAATATAGTTCTGTGCGCGTTTGTCGCGACATACGACATACATACATAAGCGTGCACCAGAGCGGAATACCGGAGCGTACCAGACAGCAGTGGAGAAGGTATTATGCGAGTCGGCTAAGGTGTCGGCGAAAACCCATACCATAACAATCCAGCTAAGAGATCTCGATGAGGTCACAACGCCAGCAGATGTGTGCGATGCTCTCCACGCACAGTGTGAAATACGACGCCCAGATGAAGTATCTGTACGTAACATGCGGAAAGGACATCAAGGCACACAGACGGCTTATGTCAACTTGCCGGCCGAAGATACTGTGAGAGTGGTAAATATGCAGCGGATACGCATTGGCTGGGTGTCATGCCGAGTACGCGAGAGCGTCTCGCCTACACGTTGTTTTAAGTGTTAGGGTTATAACCACTTGGCACAGAACTGTAAGGAGCCAATAGATCGGAGAAATATATGCAGGAAATGCGGCGACGACGGGCACTTTGCGACTGCATGTACGAACAAAACGAAATGCGCATTGTGCGAAGGCGATCATGCAGCTGGCAGCTCTCGCTGTCCGGCACATCAAAAGGTGGTCAAGAAGCTTGGACGATGAAAATTGTACAACTCAACCTCAACCACTGTATTGCAGCACAGGACCTCCTGCAGCAGACGATTTTCGAGCAACGGTTCGACCTCGCAATCCTGTGCGAGCAACACCACAACGTGGACGGATGCATCCAGCAAAGCAGCGATATGGACACTTGGTGGTAGGGTTTACCAAGGTAGAGCTTCAGTAACCTACACTGGCTTCACTTGGGTGAAATATGACGGAATTTACTTCTTCTCATGCTACGCTCCACCTAGTATGGACATAATTCAATATGAGCGGATGCTAACGGAGCTGGTGACGGAGGCCAGAACAAAGATTCCGGCATTTATTGGTGGTGACTTTAACGCATGGTCGACGACATGGGGCAGCAGGAATACGAATCGCAGGGGCTGGCTTCTCATGGAATATCTTGCGACACTAGACTTCGAACTTTTAAATAATTGACAGCACACATTTGAGGCTGGAAGGCGATGCAACCATGCGCGCAGGAAAGCGCAGCGTGCGCGAAATCGTACCACGTGGCAATCATTGCATTCTAGCTACAAAGTATGACGACTACAGCTTAAGAAAGCGATTCAAGACGCCAATGACTCCGCATTCCAAGACCTGCGCGATAACTCGGATATCGACCCCTGGGGCAAGGCATACAAGGTAGTGATGAAAAGAGTAAGAGGACCCAGAGCGCCGCAACCCTCGGATCCTGCGCTTATGGACAGCGTAGTAGCGGCACTCTTTCCACCACAGAGTGAACGGACGCAAATATATCATCTACCCGCGGATATGGGTAATATTATTCCCGTGACAGCTGAAGAGGTTCTACTGACACTACGAAAAGTGACCGACAACAAAGCACCTGGTCTGGACGGCATCCCTAACGTAGCGATGAAAACGGCCATCCGGAAGGATCCCGAGACGTTCGCTAGGATGTACACAGCATGTCTCAATGAAGGAGTGTTCCCCGCTTTTTGGAAGCTGCAAAGACTGGTGCTGCTATTGAAGCCCGGGAAGCAACCTGAACAACCATCGGTATACCGGCCACTATGTATGCTGGACTCATTGGGAAAAGTACTGGAGAGCATTATCAGTAACCGACTGCAGGAGTCACTCGAGAGACCTGGAGGTCTATCTGAGCAACAATTTGGATTTCGCCGAGGGAGATCCACCATCGACGCCATCCATGCTGTTATGAGAATTGCGCGTGATGCGACATCCGGTGAAAGATGGAAAAACGGCGACAAAAAATACTGCGCAGTGGTATCACTTGACGTCAAGAATGCCTTTAACTCAGCGAGCCGGTTGCGAATAATGCAAGCAGTAAATAGTTTCAACGTACCGGGATACCTACAGCGAATCATAGCTAACTACTTCGAAGGAAGAGTTCTTCTGTATGACACCGAGGACGGCGGTGCTTGGCCCCACATTATGGAACATCATGTATAATGACGTTTTTTGCATCGAGCTTCCAACGGACACCACATTGGTTGGCTACGCGGATGATATCGCACTAGTGGTAGTAGCGAAACATATCCACACCTTGGAAGTTCTGTGCAGTGATGCGATCGATAGAATTATGAACTGGTTAAGTAGTGCGGACCTAGAGTTGGCTTCGCATAAAACGGAGGCGGTTCTTTTGAGCTCTCGAAAAGTGCGCGAAGTTTTTACATTCAAAGCCGGAGAGCACGAGGTCATCTCGCAGCCAAATCTGCGATATCTTGGGGTGTTAGTTGACACCCGGATGTCCTTCAAGGACCATCTTTTGGCGATCAGCGAAAAGGCTTCAAAGGTGAATGGTGCACTCCCACGCATCATGTCAAACATTGGAGGACCACGCTCCAGCAGGCGGAAACTATTAGCAACGGTCACGAGTTCCGTAATGCTATACGCTGCACCGATCTGGGCAGATGCAACGAAGACGAAATCGTATATAGCCGGAATCCGATCAATCTATCGTCTTAGCTAGTGCCTTTCGAACAGTGTCCGATGAAGCAATCGGAGTAATATCGGCAATGTTACCAATTGACATAATAGCGTGAGAACTTCAACGACTCTACGTAGCAGCAGATGAAGCATCGAAAGTGGACGAGCGACGGCGCAGCATCCAGGAATGGCAAGGACGCTGGGAAAGCGCGAACAAAGGGAGATAGACATTCACATTGATCCCAAACATAGACAGCTGGATAAGCCGCAAACACGGAGAAGTGGACTTTTATGTGACCCAGCTGCTCAGCGGACACGGTTGTTTTAAGCAGTATCTTCACCGCTTTAAGCATGAGAAAGACCCGTTCTGTCCCAACTGCCCCCACGAGATTGAGGACGCGCGGCATATCTTACTGCACGACGTCGACGTCGACCGAGCCGAGGTTGCGGAGGCCTTCGGAGAAGCTCCGACCGTAGAAAACTTCGCCCTCAAGTGCCAAGTTTTCCAGACTGCAGCAGCACGGATTATGTCGACACTTCGCCGCTTTGAGCGAATAAGAGACATCCAACGCGACGCACCACAGAAGACGACTGCTTTTACTCCTCGTTAAAAAAAAAAAAACATTAAAGTTTCAGTGTGTGCGTCACGAGTGTGTCTCGTGTCGTCCCCGATCGGGTTATTTTGATCGGTTTGGTCATGATCGTGTATGTGTTTGCGCGTGTGTGTAGTAACTGCTCCTGAGTCTGCGACTCACCATTTGTTTCTTTTCTAAACGCTGTCGTGAAGGAATAAATTCTAAGGACTATAATTTCGAATGCTATCGCGCCGGAAGATTCCAGCCGTTTAATTTGATTTCAATTTATTTTAATTTAATAAGTGTAATATTGTTTAATAAAGATTTTTAACAGTTAATATCTCAGAAGTGGGATCAGGATCGTGACGTGAATAAACAATAAAAATATCAAAATGGCGTCTTGGGCGGAAGAGGACTCCCCGCTACCGAAGCGCAGTCGCCCGAGGCAATTAAGTGAAAGCCGTGAGGTGTCGGAGCAGCGAAATTTGGACGAAGTGTTGGGAAATTTCATGCGAAATGTGAGTGCAAATAGTGCTAATCGTGCCGAAATTGTGGGTAGTAAGGCGATACCGCTATTTTGTCCGGACGACGGGGTGCAGGATATGGCTCGTTAGGTAACAAAGATTGAAGAATTGCGTCAGATACACACGTGGAGTGATGTGACCACGTCTTACTATGCAACAAGCAGATTGAGCGGGTATGCAAGCACCTGGTATGCAAGTTTACCAAGCATTAATCATACTTGGGACGAATGGAAAGATAAACTTCTACGAGCATTTCATAGTGAATGTGATTTTGCGAAGCAACTTGACGCAATGACTCTTCGAATCTGGCACAGAGGTGAACCAATAATAAAGTATTATTATGAAAAACTGGCTCTTCTCAATAGCTGCGAGATTTTTGGTCGAAAATCCGTTTCATGTTTAATTGCCGGCATCCGAAACCCTACCATACAGGCAGCAGCTAGGGTTGGAAATTACGAATCTCCGGAAGATTTATTGAAATACCTGACAGTACAGGAGGGAGTGTTTGAGAAGGCATCATTTACTAAATCGGACCACTACAAAAATAAAATACAATACACCGAGCGTCATCGAGAGAAGGAGACGGAACATCTACCTGCAGTTCGTCAGTATGTGATACCAGGCTCCAGTGATCGACGTAAATGTTATGGATGCCCTACTGTAAGAAGTGTAAACGGCGCCATCGAGGCAGTTGCAGTTCAACGTCGCGCAGCAATGCAGAAGTGTTGACATCAACAACTACAACGAAAGGTGAGAAGTATTTCCAGGATATTTTTGTAATGAATTATATGATTCAGGCGTATATAGATTTGGGTGCGAATTGCAATACAATTAGACAGGATGTAGTAAAATCACTTGGGTTAGATATTGAAAATGAAATAACAGATATTAGTGGCTTCGGAGGAGGTAAAGTCAAGTCGCTAGGAGTAGCGAAAAATGTAAAAGTATGTGTGGATCAGGCAGAAGTGTTTACTGATTTTCTTTTCGTACCCACTGATGTACAGAAAATCCCAATAATTATTGGACAAGCTGTAACTAAGCAAGAAAATGTATATGTATATGTATACAAATTTTCACGAATTTCGCGAAAGAGTTACCAAACTTGAATGAGTTACCTCCTAATAAAGTTTGTCTCTGGGCGGGAAAAGCAGTTGTGATACCACCTAAGCATGCAGCAAACATCGAATGTAGAGCAAATCAGATTGGCGACGTGTTAATCAATTCAAGTGTTCGGATGAAGGATCACAATGAACATTTTTTAACCCGTTGTATAACGAGAATTAATGAATGTAAAGAATGCATTGTCCCAATAATAAATACAGGAGATAGGGACTTATATATTAATCCGAAGCATGTGTTGGCAAGGGGTCAATTATGTCAAATGGAAGAAAACAAAAACAATTTTGACTATGAACTAGAAAAATGTGCGAACATAACTTACAATATTCCGATGAATTTGCCGGAAAATCAAAAAGAACAGTTAAAGGGTGTCTAACGTCATCAACAAATAAATTAAGAAAAGGTCATATGATAAGTGATTTCATGTGATACGTTGAATTCGTATCGCATGAGGTTATTTATCATATGAAATTATAGCACGTCTATGTCGGCACAAATGTTCTTCTTGC
The DNA here is from genome assembly GCA_951812415.1 of Beris morrisii. Classification (NCBI taxonomy): domain Eukaryota; kingdom Metazoa; phylum Arthropoda; class Insecta; order Diptera; family Stratiomyidae; genus Beris; species Beris morrisii. Next base: position 63,248,290 of record OX638312.1, on the reverse strand, counting down.
GGACATACGAGTACCCCAAATGTGTCCGGTTTCCAAAGACAGGGAAAATTGTTCGCAAGAGGAATGTTTGTGCATAGACCAGGTGTCAGCATTTCTCACGGCATGTGTCTGTTGCCGTGAGATAATGCTGACGCTACAAACACAAAACGATAATTAATCAGTCTTCATTAAATCTTCAAACAAGTAACAACAGTTGTTTTTCTGTGATAGAGAAAAGAGAAAAGCCTAGAAAGTGAATATAATTTTGGTGCTGTGTGTTAAATAGTCTGTGCAGTTTTTTAACTCCCCTTGGTGGATCGATTTGTATCGAGACACCATTCCCAGAGAGAGGATAGATTTGTATCTAGCCGAATTCTGAACGCGGGGAAATAAAATAATTTCCTCGCAACTAAACATTTGGTGACCCCGACGTGATCGTGCAAGTGATAAGTGCATTCATATCGCGCAACTAATCGTTTTGTTTTGTGAAATACCCGACATATCCTAGAGAAATGAGCAATGGATCAGCTAGCGAAGGACCAGGTTACAGCGGGCGAAAGCATCACAAAACTATTCCAGAACTTCAAGAAGGACGGTCCTAATCGAAGAGCAAAGGACTATTACAGACCAGGCTCGCGCGTCTTGATTTCGAATGGCGCCAGTTCGAGTCCAGGGACATTCAGCTGCAAGAGTTCCAGCCAGATACCACCAGCAGGTGCAGAATATTTACGGCCAGTATCGAGCAGCGCTAAACTCTGCATCTGCAGAAATTCAAATCTCGGCGGCCTCGGGGAGTCAGTAGCTAGAATTATCGGAGCTGAGTCTCAAAGCAGCGCCACCGATACAGCAAATTCGTCAATTAAAAGCAGCCACCACAGTACTCGCTGTTTTATTATCCGATACAGCGGCAGCTACGAAAATACAGCAGTCTGCAGCTTATCTACGCCAAAAGATTCTTAGCATGCGAGAGCAATGGGCCCGTATCGAGAATTGGCACTTTGAAGTGATGCGGGAGGAAGCAATTGGGACGTATGATCCTAAGGAGTTCATCGAATTAGATAAACGAGTGCAAGACATGCTCATTATCCTGCAGGGTCAACTGGACAGCGTCAACCATCCGCATCAGAATCAAGAAATCCACAATTCAGTGAGAGCACAAGGTCCAAGAATGGACTTGCCGCAAATCAAAGTTCCCAGCTTCAACGGCAATTATATGAACTGGACTCAGTTCCATGATTTGTATGTCACATTAGTACATAACCAAGCCATAAGTAAGGCACAGAAGATGTTTTATTTATTGAACAACTTGACCGATGAACCAAAGGCGCTGATTCAACACTTGCCGATAGGAGATGCAGGCTATGATGCAGCATGGAATCTTCTGGAATCAAGATACAACAACAAACGACTGTTGACCAATTCCTGGATTAAATGCATCCTGAATCAGCCGAGCATTGGTCACGAAAGTACGGCAGCCATCAAGAGTCTCCATGATACGACCAAAGAGGGACTATGTGCTCTGCAGAACCTGGGAATCCCAACCAAGGAATGGAACCCCATTATTGTCTACGTTCTGCTACAAAAGTTGGACAAGACTACCCACGCACAATACGAACAATCAGTAGAAGATCCAAAGGAATTGCAGTCCGTATCCAATCTACTTACATTCCTCGAACGCCGCTTTCAGGCGCTAGAATCATTAGGACGGGACCCTAAGGCACCAGGTCAAGACAATAAAATAGCCAAATCGTTTCACCGACCGAAATCAGCATTGGCGACATCAGTCCACGAACCACGTTGCGTTATGTGCAATCAGGCTCATTCATTATTTCAGTGCAAGGACTTCTTGGCCTTAACACCGAACATACGGTATCAAACTGCGAAAAAAAAGAACTTGTGCATCAATTGTCTCAAGCCTGGACATATTGCTACAAATTGCACATCAAGAAGTTGTCGCAAATGTTCCAAAACCCATAACACTCTATTGCACCATGATACGCCAGCTCAATCTGCGGAGCAGCCATGGCAAACCTCTGCCCAAGACCCAGTTAAAATAGATGCTAAGCCCACATCTCTGGCGGCAGATACGACAGCATCGAATGGGTCGCAGATACTTTTAAGCACGGTACTGTTGCGAATTCTAAACAGCAAGGGACAAGCCCTAGAGCTTAAAGCTATTTTAGACAGCGGCTCCCAAATAAATATTGTTAGCGAGGCGGCAGCCAAAAGATTGGGACTCAGAGAGATCAGCTACAAGTTACGTAAATGTGGCATCGGCGGCCTAGTCCAGCAATCACAACGAAAAGCACAACTATCGGTGCAATCTAGAGTGACGAACTTCACAGCCAATTTGGAGGCCGTGATACTACCCCAGATCACATGTCCACAACCAGCACTCAAGTTAGAAATTGAAAACTGGCCAATCCCAAACAACATTCAATTGGCGGATCCAAGTTTCCATGATCCGACTAGGATTGATGTCCTCATTGGAGCGGAGATTTACTATCAACTCTTGTCCGTCGGTCAAATACGACTTGGAAAACATCTTCCAACGTTGCGGAATACAGTGTTCGGCTGGGTAGTGGCTGGAAGGGTTAATAATCCGACACCCCTTCAAGTAGTTTGCGGTATCAACAATGCCGAAGAAATGTAATTAAGTGCACAAATGGAACGATTTTGGAAGCTGGAAGATAACCAAATCTCGGTCAAACATATGACACCGCGCGAAATCAAGTGTGAGGCACATTTCCATCAAAACACTAGAAGGACAGGTGAAGGACGTTTCGAAGTAAAAATACCATTTCTACAAGACAGCAAGCGTCTAGGAGAATCGAAGGAAAAGGCCTTGCAGCGATTCTTTCAACTCGAGCGACGGCTTGCAAAACAACCCGAATTGAAAGCCATGTACATCGACTTCATGGAAGAATATCATAGCTTAGGGCACATGAGCGAAGTCAATGTTAGCCAAATTAAATCACCGCATTACTTCCTCCCGCATCATTGTGTGTTAAAACCAGACAGCACCACAACAAAACTGCGAGTAGTTTTCGATGCCTCGGCAAAAACGACTTCCGACACCAGTCTCAACGAAATTCTTCACACCGGTCCAACAATCCAAGACGACCTGTTTACCATCCTGCTCAGTTTTCGACTGCATCGTTTTGTGTTTACGGCTGACATCGAAAAGATGTACCGGCAGATCATTGTTGCCCCGGACGACAGAAGATATCAGCTAATCTGGTGGAGAGATAATCCTACCGGACCATTAAAATGTTATCAACTTAACACTATAACGTATGGTACAACGTCGGCACCGTACTTAGCAACAAAGTGCCTACAGCAACTAGCCATTAATGCTGCGGACAAACAGCCACTAGGTGCTCCAGCTGTTAAGGAAGATTTCTACATGGACGACTTGATGTCCGGTGCAGACAGTCTGCGTGAAGCTATCTGGAAGAAGGATTCAAGACGTCCCACCTGAGGAGACCGCGCTACAATTAGATCTTGGAGATGATGATCAAATCAAAACATTAGGCTTGACTTGGCTACCGAAAAGTGATGATTTCGCCATTCGTGCTTTCCGGAATGAGTCAACTAGAATAACGAAAAGATCAGCTCTATCCGACATCGCACATGTATTCGATCCGCTAGGCTTGATGAGCCCAGTAACAATAACGGCAAAAATCTTTATACAACGACTTTGGGATCTAAAATTGGACTGGGACGCAGCTCTGTCATTGGAAATGCATACAACATGGGTTAAATTTCGGCAGGATCTAGAAAAACTCAGTAAGATACGGATCCCACGGCATGTTTTTGGCGGGAAAGTGCCGAAAGAACAACAGTTACACGCCTTTGCGGATGCATCCGAGAAGGCATACGGAGCCGTAGTATCCGTCCGAGCAACGCATCAAGATGGAACCGTCACAGTACGCCTCTTATGTTCGAAATCTAGGGTCGCACCATTAAAATTAACAACGATCCCACGCTTGGAGCTATGTGCAGCTAAATTAGCAGTAGAACTGGTAGACCGGCTACGCAGAGATCTCAAAATGATAAACAATCGTTGTTTTTACTGGGCGGATTCACAAATTGTTCTAAACTGGTTGCACGCAGAAGCAGCGTCCTACCAAGCATTCGCCGCCAATAGAATAGCAGCTATCCAAGAATGTTCATCACCCAATCAGTGGAGACATGTTGACACTAAAGAAAATCCGGCAGATGTGGTCTCTCGAGGAATCGCACCAGACAGATTACAAGAGTGTGCGTTATGGTTCTACGGACACTTCTTCTTACATGGACGCGAAGACACTTGGGACCGTAATTATAAAGGAGAGGACATTGATCTGGAGAAAAAACGATCCAAGTTAGTGTTGGCCGCAGTGCAAAGTTCACCATATTTCGTCTATAGTACCGACCATCAAAACTCTTTCAGACGACTCCAGCGTATAGTCGCATACGTCGTACGTTTTACACAAATAACTCGGAAAAAGACGGTTGGTAACCGGCAAGGTTACTCCCTATCTGTCCAGGAACTCGAAAAAGCCTCTGAGGTAATTATCAAGGTGATTCAGCGTGAAGAGTTCAAAGAGGAAATACATACACTGAAAGCAACAGGACAGCTGAGTAACAGTAATCGTCTAAGCAACCTTACTCCGGTCTCGACAAGACCGGAGTATTAAGGGTTGGCGTTTGGAGTACTCAAAGCTACCATACGACAGCAAACATCAGGTACTACTTCCCTACGGAAACATCATTACAAAGCTGATATTAACACAGATCCACAACGACAACTTACATGCAGGGCCACAAACTCTACGTGCTTTGATACGACAAAAGTACTGGCCCCTCAAGGGAATGACACTTGCGAGATCCGTCGTTCAAAACTGCATTCGATGTACAAGGAGTAAGCCGAAAATGATGAATCAATTAATGGGAAGTTTACCAGCTGAGTTCAGCCAGCTCGACCATTCTTGCATGCCGGAGTCGATTTCGCTGGACCCTTCTGGACACATTTTAGAATTCGTGGAAAACGCCCGCAAAAGACATATCTTGCGGTATTCTGCTGTTTTGCCACGAAGGCTTGTCATCTGGAACTAGTGACAGACCTAACTACGGAAGCTTTTATTGGTGCTTTGAAACGGTTCTCTGGAAGGCGCGGACGGTGCCAAAGATTATATTGTGATAATGCTACGAATTTTGTAGGCGCCAAAAATCAACTAGAAGAGCTGAAAGAAGCAGTATACGCCGAGCCAGCGAAACAGAACATTACCAACTTTTGTGCCTCTAAAGGAATGGAGTTTCATTTCATTCCACCAAGGTCACCGCATTTCGGAGGTCTGTGGGAGGCGGCCGTCAAGTCCGCAAAGCAATACTTACTGCGAAATATTGCATCCGCCACACTAACCTATGAAGAGTTGGAGACCGTCATCATCCAAGTGGAGGCTATACTCAATTCACGACCCTTGACACCGCTGTCAACAGATCCGAATGACCTATGTGTGCTGACACCCGGTCACTTCTTAATAGGTGAACCATTAACCAGCACGGCGGACAGTTATACTCAACCCGCAAGACCAAGCTTGTCACATCGATGGAAAATGATATCAGAAATCAAAAATCAGTTCTGACAAAGGTGGTCCAACGAATATTTAAGCGAACTTCAGAACAGATACAAATGGAAGCAACGCTGCGACAACGTTAAGCCCGGAATGATGGTCATATTAAAAGAGGACAACTTACCAGTGCTGAAATGGCAATTAGGCAGGGTTCTTCGAGCTATCAAGGGTAGCGATGATTTAGTTCGAGTCGTGGGAGTGAAAACAGCGTCGGGTGTATTAAAGCGACCAATTCATAAGATTGCACCGCTACCAGTCGAGATAAAGCCAGAATCATTCGAATCTACGACAATCAGCAAACCAGAAGACTCATCGCGTCAAAAACCAATCAAACACAAGGCCAGCTCCCTCACAGATGAAGAGACAGACGACGATGTACCGCGACCGACATCTATCACCGGAAAGAAGAAACCACGTAAAGTTCAATCGGCGCTCAGCTTGCTGTTATTAACAAGTCTTGTGATGCCTATACTAGCAATGACAGTGAAGGTTACACCATTTAGAACACCGCCTGGTCTCTACTTAGAAGTGCTGGGATCGGCTGACCTGATCATAGACGAATGGAAGCTAGTAGTCTATTACAATATGAGACCGTACTGGAAGGATCTCGATAACATAAAATTTGGTTTTGACTTGCTCACGCGAATATGCCGGCAAAATAAAGAAAACTCATCATGCACAGCTACAATAGCACGGTTCCACATTCTCCTCAGTGAAACTCAGCGGAATAATGATCTCCTACTCGCAGCAAGTGGCCAAAACAATCACAGATTTAAACGCGGCGCGCTCAATATAGTTGGAAATCTGGCAAACTCTTTATTTGGAATATTAGACTCCCAATACGCAGAAGAAATGTCTAATATCATCGACTAAGTAAATAGAAACGAGAAGCACTTGTTACAATTGATAAAAAACCAGACGACAATCATTGACTCGACAGCCAATATTATGGTGCAATCAAATCAAGCCATGGGCCACCACATTCTGGACCTAGAATTGGCTATCAATCAAAGTATAGCGCGACTCAATAATGTAACTCGAGACAACTATATTGCGCAATCAGAGCAAATATTCGCGTCACTTGCAGTCAGAGTAATGTTGACAATGACCAATTACCAGCGTGTTCAATCAGCTCTATTGGACGTATTGACAGACACGCATCACGGAAAAATCAACACGCTGCTATTAAGCCCAAACCAGTTACAAACAGCGCTGCTCAAAATCAAGGAACAATTATCTTCTGCAGTGCGACTACCATTTCAGCAAGCTGATCTAACTATGGTGTACCGAAGCTTGAAGGTTGAAGGAAGTGTCAGGAATAATCAAATAATATTCAGGATAACGCTACCACTGGCATCGTACGAACGTTTCGAGCTACTGCATCTTGTCCCTGTACCAACGAGCATCAACGGAACCGTAGTAGCGATAGTTATCGAAACAAACTATCTCCTGATCAGTTTCCACCGAGACGAATACTATCCACTATCTGATTAGGAACTATCCACCTGTGTTAAGAATGGAGAGCTCAATCACTATTCATGCAAACAGCTGCATCCACTGTATCGGAGAGGTTCTACTATAGCAGCCTGCGAACTCAGTTTCATCAACCACTTAGCCACACCTACGTCGTATTCAGTGAAGGCCATGACACATACCCCACGATAGATACAGTTACTCCAGCCCAATCATTGGATTTATTTTACACAACACAGAGCGATTATCAATATCGTCTGCGTCAACGCCGGTTCGCAAATAAATCTAGAAGGTTCCGGTGTTCTCGAGTTGGGTGAAGATTGTGCCATTAAAGAAGAAACAATCACCATTCAAGCACATAAGCTGTACCAATCCTCCTTCAATATTTCTGCTATAACAACGAGAAATTTTACGGAATGGAAGATGCCCAACCAAGTAGCAGACCTACCAATGGAGTCCAGTTCCCAAGAGTCTTTTAGGAAGACCTTTGAGGAGCTACAACAGAAAATCCGGACGCAAAAGAACATGGAAGAAATTCCCCTCACCATCAAGCAGCACGATACACATCAATTCGTAATCGGCTACGTGGGCCTCGCACTAGTGCTCCTGATCGTTAGTTACCTAGTATGGAAGCATCAAAAACAATCCCACTCCGCAAGACGTACGGAGAACCCAATTCCACTTCTTAGACAACTACCAGCGAAAGCATTTCGTTTAAGGGTAGAGCCGGAGACAGAATTAAACTAACGTTCAACGCGGGGAGCATGTCTAAGGTCATCAATAAATAAATTAAGAAAAGGTCATATGATAAGTGATTTCATGTGATACGTTGAATTCGTATCGCATGAGGTTATTTATCATATGAAATTATAGCACGTCTATGTCGGCACAAATGTTCTTCTTGCGGACATACGAGTACCCCAAATGTGTCCGGTTTCCAAAGACAGGGAAAATTGTTCGCAAGAGGAATGTTTGTGCATAGACCAGGTGTCAGCATTTCTCACGGCATGTGTCTGTTGCCGGGAGATAATGCTGACGCTACAAACACAAAAGAAAAACCATTGTTAATTTTAGTTATAAGATAATTAATCAGTCTTCATTAAATCTTCAAACAAGTAACAACAGTTGTTTTTCTGTGATAGAGAAAAGAGAAAAGCCTAGAAAGTGAATATAATTTTGGTGCTGTGTGTTAAATAGTCTGTGCAGTTTTTTAACTCCCCTTGGTGGATCGATTTGTATCGAGACACCATTCCCAGAGACAGGATAGATTTGTATCTAGCCGAATTCTGAACGCGGGGAAATAAAATAATTTCCTCGCAACTAAACAAGGGGTTTATTGCGCGACTATAGATATATTTTTGCTACGACAATAAAAGAGATTGGATGTACATACATCGTCGGCACAGTTAGAAATAAAATTGAACGACGAGGAACCAATCTATTATAGACCGTATAGAATGACACCCGAAAACCGTAAAAGGGTGCAAAGCATTGTTACCGATTTGCTTGATTCAGATATTATACGTGGATCGGAATCTCCCTTTGCATCACCAGTTTTATTGGTCAAAAAAAAAGAACGGAGAGGATCGAATCTGTATTGATTACAGAAAGCTGAACCAAAAAATAAAGCACGATCGATTTCCTCTTCCCCGAATCGACGATCAAATAGACCAGCTAAATGGACAGAAGTACTTCACAACGTTGGATATGGCTTCTGGATACTATCAGATCCCCGTAGCAGAAGAATCTAAACCGAAAACATCGTTTGTCACATGTGATGGGCAGTATGAATTTAATCGAATGCCCAAACAGCTCCAAGCATTTTTCAAAGAATGGTAAATAAAATTTGAGGTCCTCTTCGAGGGACTAAAGCACTAGCCTACATTGATGATGTTTTAATACCATCAAAAGACTTCGATACTGGTCTGTTGCGTCTACGTACAGTCTTTGAAGTAATAGCTCGAGAGAATCTCACACTAAATCCAAAAAAGAGCTATTTCTTTCAGACGAAGATTAATTATCTTCGTTTCGAAATCGATAACGACGGTATACGACCTGCAATGGACAAAACTAGAAGCATAACCTCATTTCCAAAACCTAAGAATGTGCATCAGATTCGTCAGTTCTTAGGATTGACGCAATTTTTCCGACAATTCATCCAAGGATATGCAATTTTAGAAAAACCGCTTTCAAATTTAACAAAAAAAAACGTCACTTGGAAGTGGACAGAAGGAGAAGAAAACGCTTTTGAGCACTTTAAGAAACTATTGACACAGCGCCCATTGCTAGCTATTTACAGTGCGGAAGCAGAAACCGAAGTGCATACCGATGCTAGTCAAGTAGGAATTGCTGGAATATTATTGCAAAAACAACGTAATAATAAGTTTGGACCCGTATCCTACTATAGTAGACAAACTACAGATGCAGAAGCCAAGTATCACTCGTACGAACTAGAAACACTCGCTGTAGTCGAAGCATTGAAAAAGTTTCGTATATATTTGCTTGATATAAAGTTTAAAGTCGTAACTGATTGTAGTGCCGTTAAAGCAGCAGCAAATAAAAAGGATAATGTACCGAGAATAGCAAGGTGGTGGCTTCTTTTACAAGAATTTTCATTTGAAGTTGAGCACAGGTCAGGTGATCGCATGCAGCATGTGGATGCTTTAAGCAGAAATTCTGTAAGTAATATGGCTGTGGATCTGGACGACGAATTTTCAATACTACGGATTGAAGACAGAGATTGGGTATTGGCCGGCCAACTTAGTGACGCGAAGATAAAATTGATCCATGAGATTCTTGAACGAAAACCAGAAACCGACTACGAGCGTACAATTCACATTAGTTATACGTTAGAGAATGGACGCGTTTATAAAATCAACGATACTGAAAAGCAGTGGGTAATCCCTAGGTCCATGCGGAGCCAAGTTGTAAGAGCAGCTCATGATGACTTCGGACATTTTTCAGTAGATAAAACATTGGATAAAATACGGGAATCCTATTGGTTCCCACAAATGCGACGGTATGTAACGAGATATATTAAAAGTTGTATACCATGTCTTTATCATAAAAAGCCGAAAGGAAAGCCACAGGGGTTTCTTAATCCAATTACTAAGGATAGTACACCTTTCCATACTATCCACGTAGATCATCTAGAACCATTCGTTCGAAGTACGCGCGGTAATCAATATATAATTGTTGCGGTAGAAAGCTATACTAAATATACGTTAATGCGTGCTGTTAAAACAACGAAAACTCTGCCAGTTATAAATTTTTTAGACGCAGTTTTAGGTACGTTTGGTACACCAAATCGAATAATAAACGATAAAGGTAGTTGTTATACTTCAAAAGCATTTGAAAAGTATTGTAATGGGAAAGGAATTAAACATATACAAACTGCTGTCTCAACACCTAAAGCAAACGGTAAAGTGGAAAGATTCAACTCGACTGTTCTCAATTCCTTAGCAACAACTGCCCAAACGGAGGAGCATTGGGATAAAGACTTGAGTCAAGTTCAGTTCGCTATAAATAATAGTATCCATAGTGTGACAAAAACCACTCCTAGTCAGTTACTGTTTGGATATAGGCACAGAGCGCCGTCAGATGCCATATTGTCCAATGCAGTACAGGAACAAAGACCAACAACGGAAAGTTTATCAGAACTACGGGAAGCAGTTGCCAGAAAAATAAAAACAGATCAGGTGAAACAGAAGAAAAGATTCGATAAGCGACAGCGATCTGCTCATCAGTATGAAGAGGGTGGTTTAGTGTTGGTTGAAAAAGCAGCCTACGGCGACGGGAAAAGTAAAAAACTATTGCCAAAGTATAAAGGCCCATTCGTAGTTAAGCGTAAGTTGCGTAATGATCGCTATGTCGTCGAGGAATTGCCTGGATCTATTCGAAGTAAGAGAGCGGCCTACGAAAATGTAGAATCTGTTGAACATATGAAGATTTGGAACTCCCGAGATGAATCTTCATCGGAAGAGGATGAACAAATAGATAGTGAGTCCGAAACCGAGGACGGTTACTAGGTCAGGTTAGCCGAGCTGTTACCGTCCATTTAATAGGTAAGTACGGTAACACTATTTACTAGGATTTATGCATGACTGGCAGCACTGTTTATATTATTGACAGCGGATGAAACTCATGTGACCGTCAGTCTGTTTCAACTTCAGATGGTTTTTATCTGTTAGTGGAAGCGGACGTATTTAAGGAGGTGAGTGGTTGCTGTGTTTTGTTAGTTCGTATGTGTGCCTGTTGTGTTTGTCACAAACAAGGGATGTGTCGTGTTTGTCATGGCACGAATATAGTTCTGTGCGCGTTTGTCGCGACATACATATATTAAAGTTTGAGTGTGTGCGTCACGAGTGTGTCTCGTGTCGTCCCCGATCGGGTTATTTTGATCGTGTTGGTCATGATCGTGTATGTGTTTGCGCGTGTGTGTAGTAACTGCTCCTGAGTCTGTGACTCACCATTTGTTTCTTTTCTAGACGCTGTCGTGAAGGAATAAATTCTAAGGACTATAATTTCGAATGCTATCGCGCCGGAAGATATTTCCAGCCGTTTAATTTGATTTCAATTTATTTTAATTTAATAAGTGTAATATTGTTTAATAAAGATTTTTAACAGTTAATACTTGATACAAAGAGAGACTAATTCTTTATCTTTCAATTTCATTTCATGTTTCTACGATTCCCATTTTCCCGGTGTGAATTACTTAAAACCAACTAATTAAACTGTTTTCAGTTATATGTACATGCATGGTATACTATTTTACTACTAGTTAAGAACCAAATTTTTTCTCTTACTCTCTCGAACTGAAATGAAATAAAATTGAACGATTTTCGGATTCTTCGTCCCGCTATCTCTAGTGGCGTGGCGTCCATGGAAGCAAGGGAAGCATTGCTTCCCTTACATTTTGCTGAAAAATATTATATCTAAAATGCGTTTTCTAAATCGCGTAGAAAAATCGCGAAAAAAATGCATGTTTCAAACCTTTTCTTTGACACAGTCTAAATAAAAGTTCGCAAGAAACTACATGCGAATATCGTATACAGCCGATTTGGCAGCACCACGAAAAAGACTAGCGATAAGAAACCAAGAAGAAGACACATGGAAGCAATTTGAAAGTTGCACCTATGAGCGTTCATTTCATTCCGTAGTAAGCCCACTGTGACGTCATGAAAAAGAATTTTCGTACACGCCACGGTGGAAGCAATACGCTATTTGCTTCCACACATTCCTGGCTGCGGCGGTGAAGCTATCAGCAAGCAGAGATCTGATAAGAAATAAGTGCTACCAGAGTAGGTTAGGAATTGAATTTTGATCTAAGTTTGGAATTGAATTGTGGTAAATAGTTGAATTATATTTAATTTGGTTTTTAGATCTCAGGAACCACTTACGCTAGGAGACTGAAACTTGGAACTCATGTAGAACTATGATAGTGGACCTATTAAAAAATAAAAAAATTGGCGATAAAGGTTGAGGAGTGTGGGAGTGGAGGGGAAAGCAATGTGTTCGAAGTGCCTGAAAGCTGGGGTTGAAACATTCTAAAATACGTATCTTCTGAACGGTTGATGTCAGAAGATTGAAACTTTGTAGTTGTCTTAAGGGATAATAGGAGATTAATCAAAAGCTACAATTTTAGAATCGTGTGGTGGTGTGTAGGGGTTTGGGGTAAAAAACTTTGGATTAGAATATCTTCCGAACCAATTATACCAGGAAGGTAAAATTTGGTTTGTGTATATAGGATTACAAGTGGAGCCCATTACAATTTTTGAGGTGGGAGATGGAGCACAAAAGTGGGGCGATAGCTATTTTTAATAAAATTTCATTTGTATCTCTCAAGAACCGTACCACATATGATCTTAGAAATTTTACAGGAGTTAGGCCCAGTAGACTTCTAACAGGGAAAACATGTTGGAGGTACTGGTGAAGGGACTGATGGTGGGAGGGGGTGGAAAGAAAATAATATCAATTTTTATTTTTCAAAAACCACAAACCATAGAAAGCTAAAAATTGACTACATAAAGCCAATAAGAAGGTATCCTAGAAACAATTTTTTTATATGGGTAGCAAGGCAGGGGGTGGTGGAGGTTTTTTAAATCTCTGAAACGGCTTATGAAGAAGAAAGTTGGAACTTAGTACGTATATGTACGTATGCTACTCAAGAAATTAAAGGAAAAACAATTCAGATTTTTATTGGCAGAGGTTGAGTAAAACAAATGTCCGTGAAAATGGATTTTTCGACATTTTCACGATTTCGTTATACAGGGTGTAACTAGTACTGAGGTTCAAACGAAAATGGGAGATAGAGGAACTTGTCCTGAGTAGAAAATCGTTCTACACATACTCCCGTTTTTGCACCGTTAAGAAGATAGCGCGATTTTAAGGACGAAGGATTTTCATCGTACCTGTGATCACTGTTTGATCTCTAACTTCTGCTGTACTTAGCGTAACGTAATAATTCTGGGCTCGTTGGAAAGGACACAAATTCTTCTTTCTAATTGCTATCAACTGTGTCAATCAGTGTTATACTTTTTGAGAAAAATTCATTTAAATGACACAAAAATAATAAAAAATTCAAAAAAAATACAAAAAAGTCCTGTTTTCTCCAAGAAGGATCTGATTAACCACCAAATTTTATTACATTTTCGGAAAGCCCATAAAATTTCACTATACACAGATCCTGGACAGATCTCCGTTCTCAAAATCCCAGCATGCATACCTCAAGGGAAGATCCACAGAGACTGCTCTGCATGAGGTTGTGCGAACAATTGAATACACAATGCATTACAAACAGTATACCCTAGCTGCCTTCCTAGACATTGAAGGTGCGTTTAATAACGTTCATACTGAGGCCATTCAAGAATCTCTCATCGAGTTCGGTGTCGAGGAATGTCTCAGCGACTGGATAGTATCCATGTTGAGTACAAGAATTATCCACTCGAGTTTAGGGAACAGCCATTTGAAAAAATCTGTGTGCAGAGGAACACCCCAGGGTGGTGTTATCTCGCCCCTACTCTGGCTAATGGTCATGAACAAGATCCTAGCAAAACTGGAGAGGGAAGGGGTTAGGGTGGTGGCGTATGCGGATGACGTGGTTATACTGGTATCAGGGATGTTCCCTTCAGTGATTAGTGAAATCATGGAAGGTGCGCTGGGTAAGGTAAACACGTGGGCTGCTAGCTGCGGCCTGGGTGTAAACCCGGATAAAACAGAACTGATGCTCTTCACCACTAAAACCAAAATACCTGACTTTAACCTCCCTCGCCTAAACGGCCATCAACTACCATTATCATCCAGCGCGAAGTATCTTGGAGTTGTGATCGATACGAAGCTCAGCTGGAAGTTAAATAGAGAAAGCACGTATTGCCTTTTACGCCAGCAAACGAACCTTCGGCAAAAAGTGGGGACTTAAAGCAAGAATGGTTTTGTGGTTGTACACAGCCGTAATACGTCCAATTCTTACCTACGGATCGCTTGCCTGGTGGCCAGCATTGAGTAAGAGTTACAACATAAACAAACTCAGTAAGGTTCAGAGAACTGCAGCCGTCGGAACTACAGGTGCAATGAGGTCATGTCCGACGGATGCTTTGAACGTATTGTTGCATTTATTACCTATTGATTTACATATCAGAAGTACTCTGTCGTGTAGCGCTATCAGACTCAAGGAATCTGGGTGCTGGTATGGTAAACCTTACGGTCACAGTAACATTCTAGAAACCTTACCAGCAGAAATAATTAAATCGCCGACCGACTACATTATCCCGAGACTGACCTTCAAGAATGATTTCGCTGTGGGTTTTCCAACCAGAGCGGAATGGAAGAATGGTTCAGTTATAAGTGAATTCGACACAGTTATATACACTGACGGTTCAAAGATGAACTGTGGTGTCGGAGCGGGAGTTTTCTCAGACACACACTATATCGCAAGGTCTTACCACTTACCAGACTACGCCAGCGTCTTTCAGGCGGAGATACTGGGGATCCGGGAGGCCTGTCGGACTCTGCAGCAAGACGCTACGCCAAAGCGGAATGTTGTAATCCTCTCTGACAGCCAAGCCGCAATCAAAGCCTTAGATTCGGCTACCACCTCCTCTAAACTCGTCGAACAGTGTCGAGAAGAGCTAGCCAACTTAGGAAGTCAAGCCAAAGTTACTCTGCTATGGGTCCCAGGCCACAGCAAGATAGAGGGTAACGAGCGGGCGGACGAATTAGCTAGGCAAGGTTCTGCTCTTCAGGGCCCTCTCGTAGAATCCGTTCAGGTCCCACTAGGGACCAAATATCCACCCACTTTCTCACAAACGCGAACTCCAGATGGAGAGGACTGACCAACTGCGTCATATCTAGGAAGATATGGCTATCCTACTCCCGGAGCAGAACAGACGAACTCCTGAGCAGGAGCCGCGTGGACGTCTCCAGAGTCACGTCAGTCAGCACGGGTCACTGGCCGATCGGCGACCACGCGGCCAGACTGGGTATTCCGTTTAACGTCAATTGCCGCAGTTGTGGGGATGCAAATAAGAGGGAAACTGTCATTCACCTTCTTTGCGAGTGTCCCGCCCTAGCTAGAGCCAGACTTCGCGCACTAGGCAAACCCTTCTTTAATAACCTCGATGAGATCTCGAAAAACAGGATAGGAGAACTGATTACCTTCTTGAACAACTCCGGATGGATACGATAATCCATTCAAGCCCTAGGTCTCTGTAAAACTACACATATACTTCATCAGCCCTCAACGACCAGGTTAAACGAGTTGTGGTATCAAAACGGCGCTTCCTGTGCTAATTGGGCCCTGTTTTCGGCAGACGGGCCACCACGTAAACCAACCAACCAACCTAGAAAGAAGAATTTTGTCCTTTCCAACGAGCCCAAAATTATTACGTTACGCTAAGTACAGCAGAAGTTAGAGATCAAACAGTGATCACAGGTACGATGAAAATCCTTCGTCCTTAAAATCGCGCTATCTTCTTAACGGTGCAAAAACGGGAGTATGTGTAGCACGATTTTCTACTCAGGACAAGTTCCTCTATCTCCCATTTTCGTTGGAACCTCAGTACTAGTTACACCCTGTATACAGGGTGTTTGGTACTCCGTGTGCCACCTTGTAAGGGGTTATTCCTTGATATATTTGGAGAAAAAAATTGTTCTACAGGGTGGGTCAATTTTCAATATTAGTGGAGATACAGGGTGGTTAAGAAAAGTATTTTTGACCGGTACCCTCACTCACTTAAAACGTTAAATCTTGAAAACGAATAATCAAAAGGCAAAGTGTTATAACTCGTTTTTTAGGAAATCGAATTACCTTTCATTTGATGTAACAATCTAAATTGTAACGGCACCCAATCTTGAGATATTTAATCGAAAGCACAAATTTTTGCTACGTCAACCCTTAAAATTCAGTGATCAATGTAGTTTTTCTCAGAAAACCCCATTATAAAAATGTCATTTTAATTTTATTTTTTTATGAGCCGTATTATTACCTGCAAAAGCTGCATACATATGTATGAGTTACAATTAACATTTTGGAAGTAACAGGTAAAAATACATATTGCATAAAAATTAAATATTTAAAAGTCAGTGCCATAAAGTGGACCACGTTTAAAAACCTGTTTAATTTGTCGGTAGTACTATAGTATTTTTATTGCACATTTATTACTATTTAAAGTATGAAGGAAAACAATGAAATGTAAGTGAGTTTCAACATAATTGATGCTTTTACCTGGACGTGGTAGGTACTACTGGATGCGGTACTATGAAAGCAAAACTACCTTCATATTTTTATCAGTTTTAGTTACGTTGCTAAGAGAAGGTGTCAGTAGAATTTAAAAAATTATTTCAAAATGCCTGAGTACTCCAATGAAGAATATGCTGACATGATGTTAATTTATGGAGAGTGTGACCAAAATGCACGAGCCGCGCGAAGGCTTTACCACCAGAGACATCCTCATCGACGGACACCTAGCAGGAGAGTATTTCAAGACGTTTACAGGAGAATTAGGGAAACTGGCAGCGTTAGAACAAGGAGAGTAAATGCAAATCCTGCGCCTATAATCGCTGTTCAGATTGATGAAAGAATACTGCAAGCAGTGCAAAATGATCCATCAATCAGTATCCGACGCTTGGCATTGCAGTTTAACATATCTACTTGGAAGGTTTGGAGTATTTTAAAAGTAGAACGCTTCCATGCCTACCATCACACACCAGTACAGGAGCTGCTACCCATTGATTTCCCCAACCGGTGGGACTTTTGCAATTGGCTCCTTGAACGACAAATAGATGACGACAATTTTTTCAACAATATTCTGTGGACGAATGAGTCCCAATTTACCAGAGACGGTATCACAAACTTCCACAACCTACATACGTGGGCTCAGAGCAATCCACACACAAGAAGAGCGGCATCATTTCAGCACAGATTCAGCGTCAATTTATGGGCAGGTGTGATTGGTGACGATTTACTTGGACCTATTATAGCAAATAGACCGATACACTGGCCTGCAAGATCTCCTGATCTTACTATTATGGATTTCTTTGTAGGGGGCCGGATGAAGGACCTTGTCTACGCAACGCCAGTAGAAACATTGGAAGATCTAAATATCAGGATCGATGCGGCAGCAATAGAAGTAAGGCAGCATTTGAGGAATATGAATACCAAGAGAACACTCGCCAAACGAGCTCTAGCATGCAAATAAAGGTGGCCATTTTGAACACTTATTGTAATAAAAATATTTAAAATAAAAATATTTGAAATAAAAACCATTATTAAATTCTTTCAACTCAAGCAAGTAGCGTAGATCAACATGCACTGATTTTTTAAATATTTAATTTTTATGCGATATGTATTTTTACCTATTACTTCCAAAATGTTAATCGTAACTCATACATATGTATGCAGCTTTTGTAGGTAATAATACGGCTCATAAAAAAATAAAATTAAAATGACATTTTTATAATGGGGTTTTCTGAGAAAAACTACATTGATCACTGAATTTTAACGGTTCACGTAGCAAAAATTTGTGTTTTCGAGTAAATATCTCAAGATTGGGACCAGTTACAATTTAGACTGTTACATCAAATGAAAGGTAATTCGATTGCCTAAAAAACGAGTTATAACACTTTGCCTTGTGATTATTCGTTTTCAAGATTTAACGTTTTAAGTGAGTGAGGGGACCGGTCAAAAACACTTTTCTTATCCACCCTGTATCTCCACTAATATTGAAAATTGACCCACCCTGTAGAACAATTTTTTTCTCCAAATATATCAAGGAATAACCCCTTACACGGTGGCACACGGAGTGCCAAACACCCTGTATATTGGACATGCCGATATAGATTTTATTTCTGCGGGTTCTTTATGTAAGCACCTAGAAATGTTTTTTTTCCAATTTTTCGATATCCAACCCATTAGGGGGTGTAAAGTGGTTGTGTACATTTTCACGAATTTCCATATATTGGGTTTAATAAAATATTCAATTCACTTTTATTTCTAAAGGCTTTAAATTTAATCGAAGAAAAATCTGATGCAAGCATTTTTATACTCTAGATGAAATCATATAGAGTATTATAAGTTTAATCCAGCCCAAAAGTTTGTAACGCATAGAACCAAGCCTCGGACGAAAAAAAGTTATATATTATTTTTTGTTTATTTGTGGCCAAAAACCTCAAATCCGCCTGACGTCCGTCCGTCCGTCCGTCCGTCCGTCCATCCGTCCGTCCGTCTGTCCGTGAACACGATAACTCAAGAACGCCTTCACCTAGGATCTTGAAATTTTGAATCTGGATGTTTGGTTGAATTTGTAAGGCTAAGTTCGTTAACGGGCAAAATCGTCCTACTCCTTCGGGTAGCTGCCATACAAAATGTCCTTAAAACACGTCTTCAAGAATATTGGTCGATAACTTTAGAAGGGTTTAAGCTACGACTTTGAAATTTTGTATGTGTTATTTTTCCAATAGTTGAAGCTAAATATATGATTATGAAAAAAATCCTTTTAGTCCTTCGTGTAGCTGCCATACAAATATCCTGTCAAAATGTCTTCACTTAATTTACGGAACTCGCTATAACTCAAGTAATCTTTTAGCTATGAACTCGGAATTTTGTACAAATTAGTTTTCAGTGAAAACAAAGTTCGAGTTTACTAGTCAGCAAAATCCTTTTACTCCTTCTGGTAGCTGCCATACAAAATATCCTTAAGACACGTGTTCAACAATATTTTCCGATAACTTTTGAACGCTTCAAGCTACAAATTTAAAATTTTGTACACGTTTATTTTTAAATGGTTCCAAGGAAAAGGATAAATATGTAAGAAATTGAGTGAGTCCTTCCTGCACCACCCATGTGAAAGTCCTTTAAAAAGGACATTTTTTTTCGATGACTTACCCAGTTTAAGGTATGAAGTTAAACACTGAATAAGTAGCAATCTAATAGCAGTTCTTAATAAAGAACACACAACATGCACACACGTAATTCTACTTTATCCCCAACTACAATATAAATCGGAGTTCAGTATTCATCTAGAGTATTATACGATTGGCTTGCAGCCGATCGTGACTGCAGTATGTTTTGATATTAAACTCCTGGGGGTTTTCACGAATTCCGAAAAACTTTTATGGTTAATGAGATCGAATTCGGTTTTACTTCTATTGACTCTTCTATTCAAAAAAAATGCGTAAATAATTAAAAAAAAAAATGTGCCAATACTCTGGGCGAAACTTTATAATTTTTTTGATAGAAGTCCGGAACGCGTTTAATGATTAGATGCGATGTATGTGACTGCGACTGACAACCTAAAAAATAACGTTCCAAATAGCCTCCTGGTTCCCGTTCGTGATTGCTGGGTGCTTTTATATTAGTAATGTTAAAAGTAGCTAATGGAGGAGGTTCAATTAATACGCAGTAAATTTGTAGGTAGAATAATAATAATAAATTCTGGATATTAACCAATTGCTTCCACTTGTTGAATTATCACGCCACGCCACCGGTATAATATAGATTGATGGGGTCTATATTGGGATGTATCAATGGTATTAAAAACTTTCGCAAATGATTGATTACAAGGATTATGGGCTAACACGTTATCAATCATCTTTACTTTTAGCAGTACATATGACATTTTTCGCCTCCAAGTTCTCGAATTTTTGGTAAATTTAAGAAATTTGTTTATAGTTCAGAAGAACTATTTACTTAAAAGTAGAGTGTAAAGTCGGCATTATTGCTTAGCACTTACTTCAAAAAGTTTTTTATCTGCCATCATACGTTTTGAAGACAAAGCCTTGATAACATGGTGCAGAATAAGTAAGGATCGTTGCTGTTGAAGCTCGTCCGTTGTCCTCACTGCTTCTAGTAATACAGGTATTAATTCCGGCCAATCGCGGGGACAATCTAACCTAAAACGACATTTTATACATAGATATGCACATTTATATCAAAAAAAACTACCTTGCTATTTTACCAATTAAAGCTGCGATTTGTACTGCAACTTGAGGTATAGGTTCATTGAAATTTGATATAAGTTGGATCCTCAGACGATGTTTTTCAGTTTGCTGTATTTCACTAAAGAGTAAAAAAATTCAGTCAAAATTATGCTAACAATGAGAATACTGTTTACTTCTTAGAATTCTTCCGCCAGTACTTATTGACTCCGTTTTTGAAATATACGGCCGCCATCCACCGCACATTCACTTCGACAGAAGTATTCGAGCTAATACTTAGTAATATAGAATAAAATCCGGGTTCAACTTCCCATTGAGATAGTTTTTCCTCGGCTTGCTTTATAACAACCGTGTTCTGACTGCAAGCGCCCTGCAAAGCCTGAAAAACCATATATTCTGGCGAATCCTCCATTGCAAGCAAGTACGGGAATCCTTGTTTAAATCCAAATCGAGTGCTTATCTCTGACAACCAAAAAAAGTACCAAAATATAGCCAATCAAGAATTTTGCAGTCTTGAAAATAATGGAACAAAATTAAGCACTCACTAACAGAATGGAATACAAAACAGATGTTATGAATCTGTCACAAAAGATATTTAAGTAGGACTATCTGGTACGGTAAAGCAGTCTTCGAGCCTAGGGATGCCACTAGGTCTGTTCTTTTTGGCTACACCTTCTACACTTTTCTACACTTTTCTGCACTAACTCTTGAGCGGGTGCAGAGAGGTGAAGAATATGAATGAAAAAAGAATAAACCTATTAGGTTTGTTCTTTTTTCATTCACCCTCTTCAATGAAAAAAAACAAACCTAGTAGGTTTGTTCTTTTTTCATTCATCCTCTTCACCTCTCTGCACCCGCTCAAGAGTTAGTGCAGAAAAGTGTAGAAGGTGTAGCCAAAAAGAACAGACCTATAATCTCGATGGTTTGAGCCTTAGGAATCATTTTGCATACCTTACTTCAATACTAGATAGAAAGAAATAGCAATACAAACATGTGCTCCCACCACGATGTATTTGAAGTAAGATCGAAGACGTGAGATGACGTCTCCCGCTTAGAAAAGTCATGGCAAACTAAATTCGGAATAAATTTTGTCGTATATATTTATTCAATTCGCACAGAGTACGTCTGAATAGTGGTATGTGATAATTTTATTCTGATAAGTTTAATTTGAGTTTCCTCTTTTCATATGATGTTAATCTTCTTGCATTTCACCACCTCTTGGTCGAATGTTGTGGGTGAAAGTGTTCTTGCATGCATTATAAAGTGAATTATTGTTGTTCTCAGTGATGTTTTTTTTAATTATTAAATAAAGAGTACTTTTCATTAAATATTTTGTTTTTTTACTTTATTATAAGAAGTATGAGCAGAAGCAAATATAGAAAAATCTATTAATATATAGATGGCGCTGATTGTGAAAACATTTTGCTATCCCGACATTCGCAGACATGTCTTCGAGATTTCGGGGTGCATTTGTCTCGATACCGTACCGTGTATTTTTCCCATAAGGCGTCTCGAAGAAATCTCCCAGACAGTCCGACAAGTCTTCGAGAAATCTGCGAGATTCTCGCAGACGCAACCAACTGGGTGTGTTCATACATACTTCAAAATAAATTAAACAAAAATAATATTTAATGTACTGTTTACTTTTTATTATACCGAGAGCAACAATCAACAAATTCATATATTGAATATACGCGCACTCCTTCAAGTCCATGAAAAATATTTCAGGTAGATCGACATCGGCTGGAAATAAAGAAAGGGTTAATGAAATGAAACGTACGGAAACACGGTCGAAGTAATTTACTACAATATCATAAAAATAAAAATCCGATTATGTAGTGACATATCTTATTATTTCAAACTTCACTTCACTTGTGTCGCTTTGATTACTCCCGCACTTGAGAGGAAAACTTAAATTTTAAATAGTCGATCTTAGTTGAACTCGCGCTTTTACTTTTCATCGTCTAAGTGGTGGATGGCAGTTGTAGCGTTATATGTAACGCGGCTGTTTTCTGCAGTTCAAATAGAGCGTGATAGGGATATATGGTTTTATTGCTATCTCTTTCCATCTAGTGATAATAACGACAAGCACTATGCTTAAACCTTAAAGACAACGTCTCGAAAGAGACTCGCGACCAACTGGGTAAAGTTGAAAATCGCCACCTGATGGAAATAAAAAAAAAAACCTCCAAGATAGACAAATTTTCGTCAGCTGGTTGGTTGGTTGGTTGGTTTACGTGGCGGCCCGTCTGCCGAAAAACAGGGCCCAATTAGCACAGGAAGCGCCGTTTTGATACCACAACTCGTTTAACCTGGTCGTTGAGGGCTGATGAAGTATATGTGTAGTTTTACAGAGACCTAGGGCTTGAATGGATTAGCATATCCAACCGGAGCTGTTCAAGAAAGTAATCAGTTCTTCTATCTTGTTTTTTGAGATCTCATCGAGGTTATTGAAGAAGGGTTTGCCTAGTGCGCGAAGTCTGGCTCTAGCTAGGGCGGGACACTCGAAAAGAAGGTGAACGACAGTTTCCCTCTTATTTGCATCCCCACAACTGCGGCAATTGACGTTAAAGGGAATACCCAGTCTGGCCGCATGGTCGCCGATCGGCCAGTGACCCGTGCTGACTGACGTGACTCTGGAGACGTCCACGCGGCTCCTGCTCAGGAGTTCGTCTGTTCTGCTCCGGGAGTAGGATAGCCATATCTTCCTAGATATGACGCAGTTGATCAGTCCTCTCCATCTGGAGTTCGCGTTTGTGAGAAAGTGGGTGGATATTTGGCGCTTAACAGTCCCTAGTGGGACCTGAACGGATTCTACGAGAGGGCCCTGAAGAGCAGAACCTTGCCTAGCTAATTCGTCCGCCCGCTCGTTACCCTCTATCTTGCTGTGGCCTGGGACCCATAGCAGAGTAACTTTGACTTGACTTCCTAAGTGGGCTAGCTCTTCTCGACACTGTTCGACGAGTTTAGAGGAGGTGGTAGCCGAATCTAAGGCCTTGATTGCGGCTTGGCTGTCAGAGAGGATTACAACATTCCGCTTTGGCGTAGCGTCTTGCTGCAAAGTCCGACAGGCCTCCCGGATTCCCAGTATCTCCGCCTGGAAAACGCTGGCGTAGTCCGGCAAGTGGGAAGACCTTGCGATATAGTGTGTGTCTGAGAAAACTCGCGCCCCGACTCCATAGTTCATCTTTGAACCGTCAGTGTATATAACTGTGTCGAATTCATTTATAACTGAACCATTCTTCCATTCCGCCCTGGTTGGAAAACCCACAGCGAAATCCTTCTTGAAGGTCAGTCTCGGGATAATGTAGTCGGTCGGCGATTTAATTATTTCCGCTGGTAAGGTTTCTAGAATGTTACTGTGACCGTAAGGTTTACCATACCAGCACCCAGATTCCTTGAGTCTGACAGCGCTACACGACACAGTACTTCTGATATGTAAATCAATAGGTAATAAATACAACAATACGTTCAAAGCATCCGTCGGACATGACCTCATTGCACCTGTAGTTCTGACGGCTGCAGTTCTCTGAACCTTACTGAGTATGTTTATATTGTAACTCTTACTCAATGCTGGCCACCAGGCAAGCGATCCGTAGGTAAGAATTGGACGTATTACGGCTGTGTACAACCACAGAACCATTCTTGCCTTAAGTCCCCACTTTTTGCCCAAGGTTCGTTTGCAGGCGTAAAAGGCGATACATGCTTTCGTCAGCTGACTGTTATATGGCGGTTTGTGTGTGATTTTATGATTTGGAGCTCGGGAAGTTTTCGATTCTTTCTAAATTTCATTACGAAAACAATAATAAAAATTGATGACAGTCGGTGCTCTTGATAACAACGTATTTATTTCCGATTTTACATTCCGAAAATGTTAAGAGCCGTACAGAATGAACGCAATCGCAGTCGGATTGGAGTGTCAAAATAACGGAGGGGAAAAAACGAGTTTCAAATGCATGTGATTGTATGTAGCTAAACAGAATGAACGCTATGGGTCGCAGAGAGTCGCAAGTAAGTTCGTAATATTTAAAATGATCGCAAGTGAACGCATCGAAATGTCAAATATGACAATATCATAACCTGAAACGCACTATATTATTTAAAGAAGAAAATAATAAAATGGAAAATGAAAGAGATTTCGATGAGCATTAAAAATAATTCACCGATTTTTGCGTCCATATCAATTTCGCTTTGATTATTGACACTGATATAACTGCGAACTCAATCCGGTCATTGTGTTCATGCAGCGTTTACTTGCGGTTTACAGCGTTTCATTGCATCTCGTTGCGACATTTTGACATTCCAATCCGACTGCGATTGCGTTCATTCTGTACGGCTCTTAAGGCTCAACCCCCCACAGCTAAGTTAGAAAATGAATAATTTTTCTCAATGAATGAGCGGTATAAACTTCGAAATAACTTCACAAATGTTTAATATTCTGAGAATAATAAATACAACAAAATTATGATATCAATTAAGACGAACATAAACCATTTTTTCGTTACATTATTCTTTCATTTTGGTGCTTGAAATTGGTATCTTAAAAAAATAAATTTTTTTTATGTAATGTTATGATACGTTTGTCATTCTTATTAAATTATGAGGTTCATTTAAATTCACTTCAAGCGATATTTTGGAGAAAAACACTTTTATTCGAGCTCAATCTCAATTTTGTATGAAAATAACATGCAACTGCCAGTTTCTGTCTATCTTGGAAGGTACCGAAATGTGCCACCAGAGCACACGGTATATTTGTCAACCCAGTTGGTAAGATCTGCGAGAATCTCGCAAATCTGGATATGTCGCGATAGGCAAATTGTTTGAAGTCTGCGCCATCTATTATATTATACATCGTTACATATTTTTGGGGGTTTGTGTATATATTAATATATTTCTACCCAGAAATTCATCTGCTCTCAGCTCTTGTGACAAGAGGACTGCAGGCCCTGTAAAAACCTTTTTAAATACATACGTATCTTTCAATATTTATTTATTAAAATTTTACAATATGTACAACCAAAAGATATATTGCTGCTAAATTACAAAAATTAAAAAAAAAAATTCTTAATGTTATACTGCATTTAAATTTTAATCATCTTCAAGAGTATCCACCTATCATTCAATACATTCTATCCAGTTTCCATTTGTGATCCATTTCTATAAAAAAATAAGCTTTCAAATTCAAAATATTGCAAAACAGATACCGGATTTTCCAATCCATTTTCCCGTCACGCATATATTTGTCTTACCTACAGATCCTGAATACACAATTTTTTTAATTCCAAAAAATCTAACAAAATAAAACAATAAATAATTTAATGAAATAAAAAATATGAATGAAAATAATTTTATGCCATTAATTTATTTTGTTGCTGTCATCACAAAAAAGAAACCGGTAGATGGTATTGTAATTTTTCTCCACACCTGGTGACACTTTGTACATTTTGAATAGAAACGTCGGGAAAGAGACTCGTTACCCACTGGGAATTGACGAATGATAAAGTTGGAAATCTATACCTGGTGGCAAAAAAAACAACCCTCTAAGATAGACAAATTTTTGTCAGCCGACTGTTATATGGCGGTTCGTGTGTAATTTTGTGATTTGGAGCTCGGGAAGTTTTCAATTCTTTCTTAATTTCATTATGAAAGACATAATAAAAATTGATGACGATCGATGCGGTTGATAATAAGGTATTCATTTCCGGTTCTACATTCTGAAAATGTTAGACTCAAACCAGCTCAACGAAGTCAGAAAATGAACAATTTTTCCTTTTGAACGGGCAGTATAACTTCGAAATAACTTCACAAATGTTTAATATTCCGAAAAAAAGAAATATGGAATAATTTTTAAATTATTTAAAAGGAACATAAACCGTTTTTTCGTAACATGTTTCTTTCATTTTGGTGCTTGAAATTGGTTTCTGAAAAAAACAAATTTTGTTTTTGATATGTTATGATACTTTATGCGATATTTTGGAGTAAAACACTTTTATTCGAGCTCAATCTCAATTTTGTATGAAAATCACATGCAACTGCCACTTTCTGTCTATCTTAGAAGGTTCCGAAATTTGCCACCAGAGCACATGGTATATTCGTCAATTGACGAATGGTAAAGTTGGAAATCGCCACCTGGTGGAAATAAAAACAACCCTCCAAGATAGACAAATTTTCGTCAGCTGACTGTTGTATGGCGGTTCGTGTGTAATTTTGTGATACGGAACTCGTCAAGTTTTCGATTCTTTCTAAATTTCATTATGAAACACATAATAAAAATTGCTGGCAATCGGTGCGGTTGTTAATAAAGTATTCATTTCCGGTTTTACATTCAGACCCATACAACAGAGTCAGAAAATGAACAATTTTTCTCTATGAATGGGCGGTATAAACTTCGAAATAGCTTTAATATTCCGAGAAAAATAAATATGGCATAATTATTAAATTATTTAAAAAGAAAGTAAACCATTTTTTTGTTAAATTTTATTTTAATTTTGGTGCTTGAAATTGGTTTCTAAAAAAAAGAAAAATTTGTTTTTGATATGTTATGATACAGTGGCGGATCCAGACTTTGCTGTTGGGGGGGGGCGGAAATTTTTTTCATTTGACTATTTTGTTTGATCAAGTTCTGTGTGAATTTAGCTACATAGACTGCACTTAGCAAAAACGGGATCATATTGTTTTCATCTTATTATGGGTCATTCC
The DNA here is from genome assembly GCA_951812415.1 of Beris morrisii. NCBI lineage: Eukaryota > Metazoa > Arthropoda > Insecta > Diptera > Stratiomyidae > Beris > Beris morrisii. The sequence goes on along the minus strand of OX638312.1, from coordinate 63,221,090 downwards.
ATCAAGAATCACCAAAGTTGTGACCTTACCATTTCCGATTCTTTTGAAAATGTTTGTAATTGAAGAACTAGTGAAAAAAATAATTGAAATTTAAGTTTGTGTTTCTATCTCATTTTTTAACTAACAACAACAACAACAACAATCTTTAAAATAAGCCCTACTTTATTATACCAGAGATATGAATTTTCAAAGAGGGCTCGGACATCTTTTTTGGGAAATCTTTAACATACTATAACTAACAAAAAAAATGAGATAGAAACAAAAACTTGAAATCATATTTTTTTTCACTAATTCTTCGAGTACATAAATTTTCAAATAAATCGGCGATGATAAGGTCACACTCGTTCTTGATTAAATGACCCTTTTTCTATAAAATAATTGAGAACCACTATAATGTTCTTCAATTTTTTTGACCCCGATCTCATTGAGATCCCAAGTTAATTTTTTGATATTTTTTAAAAAACAGTATAACCTACAAAATATAAAAAAAAAACCCGTTTTGAGATATTCGAGGATAAAGGACAAAACCATTATCCAAAAAATTTCAAGGATAATTTTTATTGCGACAACCTTCCCCTTTAAAATAAGCCATATTTTATTATTCAAAGAGGACTCGGACACCATTTTTGCGAAAACTTTAACATACTATAACTAACAAAAAAAATGAGATAGAAACAAAAAATTGAATTTCAATTATTTTAGTACAAAAATTTTCAAAACAATCGGAGATGGTAAGGTCCCAAATTTCGTCATTCTTGGCGGTTCTTGATGGAATGACCCTATTACCTACGCAATATGTTGTCTTGTAGTCTTTTTATCATGGTGCGTTTACACTCACCCTTGAGGCTCGCCTCGAGGCGAGCTTCTACCCCCATCAGGTCATTGCAAACCGGTTTTCGTCGGCTGTGTTCTTTGCTGTGTTGAAAGCAATTTACACTCAACATGCCTTTGCGGCGCAACTTGCCTATAAGTGCGAAACGACAGAAATACGATGAGCTGCGAATTGTGTGGTACCACAGTTCATTGTATGTATGTACACATATGGAAGCGTGCGTCGAAGCAAAAGTTGAAGAATGTTAGACTCTTGCGACTGCACGAGCCATCTGATTGGTTGATTTTATGGTGGGGATAGAGGCGCGCCTCAAACGTTGAGTGTATGGTAAATCCACCATCATGGTTCTGTTCTGTGCTTTGCATTGCACCGCAGAACTACAGTAAAAGCTAATTACAGTCCACATTGCGAGTAAAAAAATCGGAGAACGGTTGAAGTATGTATGTTTAGAAAATTCGGAAGTGCTCTTGGGGGGGGGGGGGCGGCCCTCCGCCCCCTCCTGTATCCGCCAATGTTATGATACGTTTGTCCTTCTTATTTAATTATAACAATAATTTAAGTTAACTTTTACTTATCCCCGCTTAGCTGAGTTGATAGCTCCGGCACCGAAATGGTGGAACATTTCAAGAGGCCTATTGCCTTCTACGATGGCAGAGATGGGAACTATTGCAGAGGGTAAGTTCGCTTTATCGTTGGTGGGCACCTCCACCTTAACGCCCTTGCTCCAATTTGATTTGATTTATTCTTTCGCGGTTCTTGTTCAGACCCTTTGCCACGATGCACCTGGTGTTGGGATGATTTCTATTTTATGTACATGTTAATAAGGGCGCCAATAGAGGGGGCAAGAGGGGGCACTTGCCCTCACCTGTATTCTACCTTGCAGTATTTTAAAAACACCATTTCGTCACTTGAATAATTATTTTTTTTAATATAGTGTAATTAACCCATTTAGACCTACCGTCCCATATACGGTACGGTTTTTTACTGTTAGCCGGAAAAATAAAAACTTAAGTATCCAATCAGCTTTCGTATTATCGATGCAGTCCGACGTAAAATAGAAGGTGTAAGCTTGAACTGTGCAAATAGTTTATTGTGGTGAAATACGCCAAAGTGGGAAAATAAACATATTTAAATCAGTGGTTATTTTTAATATTTCATGATGTCATCAAAAAGGTAAAAAAGTACTTTATTTTTATTTCTAACTATTAATTTTAGAAATAAGCTCATACACTAAGCTTCTAGTTATTATGATAGGGTAATATTTTTTGTGTTTTTAATATTTGTGTAGTGTTGTTTTTACTTTGAAATACAGTGTACCCTATCTGGTACAGTAGGCCTACGTGCTGTACAAAATTCATGTATTTTATGAACATGTGGCACATATTGTTATTTCAGACCTTTAACATTGGATGAAATTATTACCCTTTTGGAAGAGAGCAATTTGGATAATGCAGAAGCAGCAGGTGATATATTCGTACAGCCTCCGGATAATGCAAATGATGAAGTGACCGATGAAGACTCGGGAGATGAAGACAATGTTGACATCAATAATTTGCCAGCGGGTATGCTAAGGACTGAAGCTGAACTACATTTGTCTGAAGAACCTGGCGAAGAAAGTGAATCTTGCGAACCACTCCAAAAAGTAAACAAGAAGTTTAACTGGAAGAAACAAAATTATCACGCAAATGATATCACGTGGAAACCAACAACTCATATCTCTCAGGAAAGGTCACCCATTGAGTGGTTTTCCTTATTTTTTACGGAGGAAGTCTATGAATTGTTCACATCTGAGACTAATAAATATTTGAGCCAAAAAAATCTTCCTGCAGATGTCAAGACGTCAGAAATCAAGTGTGCTATTGGTATTTTACTGGTAAGTGGATATAATCAAGTTAGTCGAAGGCGAATGTACTGGGAAAACTCGGACGATTCTAAAAATAATTTGATCGCTAGTGCTTTATCTAGAGATAGATTTTCTACTATATTTTCGAATTTACATTGTGCTGATAATCATAATTTGGATAAATCTGATAGATTTGCAAAAGTACGTACACTAACAAATATAATAGCTGCCAAATTTTTAGAGTACAGTCCGCATAAAGAAAACCATAGCGTTGATGAAGCCATGGTTCCTTATTATGGAAGACACGGTTGCAAGCAATTCATTCGAGGCAAACCAATCAGACATGGGTACAAACTGTGGGTGGGAACAACTGCAGGTGGTTACATTATATGGTTTGAACCATACCAGGGTGCAAATACAATACTTAATGCAAGATACTCTGAATTAGGTCTTGGTGCCACTGTTGTTCTCACCTATACTGACAAACTTTTAGAACGCGAAATGGGAGGAAATTACCATGTATTCATAGACAATTTTTTCACGGGTTTGCCTTTGGTTCATGAACTAAGTAACAGAAATATTCGAGTCACTGGAACTATTAGAGAAAGCCGCTCTGGGAAATGTCCGTTACTCGAAAAAAAAAATATGAAAAAAAAGCTAGAGGGTTTTACGACTACCGTGTCAGTGATGACATAATAATTTGTAAGTGGCATGATAACAGCATAGTGTCACTTTGCTCGAATGCTATAGGAGTAGACCCAGTCCATAAAACTGAGCGGTACTCACAAATACTAAAAAAAAAAATAACCGTTTCACAACCACATCTGATTCGTGAATATAATAAAAACATGGGAGGAGTAGATTGTTTTGATCAGAATATATCGACATACAGGATTAGCATCCGTGGGAAAAAGTGGTACATGCCTCTTATTTTACACTGTATTGATATGGCAGTACAAAAAGCTTGGTTGCTTTTTAAAGATAATGGTAGAACATTGGATCTCTTGACGTTCAGAAGACGTATTTCAACGGCTATTATAGCAGCAAATAAGCTTCGGATTAAGCCAGGACCAAGCAGACCATCTTCACTGATGACGGATGTAAGATTTGATGGTAAAGATCATTTTGTAACGGATCAAGCCAACCGAACAAGATGTGGGCTTTGCCATAAGCAGTGCCCCACCAGATGCATTAAATGCAATATTAGACTACATGTTAGGTGTTTTATACTTTATCACACAAAAAATTAATGCTCGATTTCATATTTTTGGAAGAAAATAAAAAAATTTATAACCATAGTGTATAAAAGTTTCTTGTTTTCTTGATTAAAAAATTTAAAAAAAAAAAACTTCCGTGTGTGAACTTTTGAATATGAATGAGCCTACCGTACCATATTTGGTACGGGTGATTCCCAGCAACACTTACATGAAATATTTTTTTTTTAATTTTTTGCGTGATTTTCAGACATTTTATGTTCCATTAATCATGAAAATTCCACAAAATTAGGATAAAATTAGTTTCAGGTCTAAATGGGTTAAGACCTTTTATTGTTCTATTGCACCTAATTTATTGAACTACTACGAAATAGTTACTAAATCAACACCGTTTACTGTTTTCAAAACAAGTTTTTATTTGTATTTAAAGAAATTTTGGATTGTAATTCAAATTTAAGTAGACAAATAAAATTAAGATTAATAAGGTAAGGACATTATTTTATTGGAAGACGTAATAGAATTTCATACCCTGGATTTTTTCTTCATAGAAGTTTGGTATTAATGGTATTAATAATGGTTTCCTGGGATAAAATATCCATCTGCTCATAAATTGTTTTTTTTATATATCCCTTCGACTTTGTGCTGGGAAAGAGTGTGTTTTCACACATGCAAAATGTTAAGGTATGTTGATTAAAGTAGCAGGATCAGAAGGATGTTAGTAATATTAGTACGTAACTTTTTGTTAAACCACGGCTATCATTTTTTAGTTGCACTTTATTAAAAAATAAGAATTGCTCAATTACGAAATGGTTAAAATTAAATGAATAACTTCGAAAGTTTTTGAGCTAAAGCTATAAATTTACCCTACTAACTCCGCTTCTTCTTCTTTTTAGCATTTACAACAGCTTGAACACGGTTACAACTAATTCCAAGTCTTCAAGTTGACTCACCAGAAAGCACTAATTTGTTTAAAGACTCTTATATAGCAGCCTAAAACAGTATCTTCTTTTCACCCTGTTTTCCAGTTTTGATTCTTTTAAAATAAGTGTAACTACATAGACCCCTCCCCGAAAATTTTGTCTTTACTTAATCACAAAAAAGCTTTTATGCCGAATAGGTTCCGTTCCGTAGCTCCTTCGCGAAAAAATGGGAATCATTTTTATTAAGAACTTGTGTATGGTAGCTAATTGAAAGAGTACCGCAATATTGTCAATTCCTGCAATATTTAGTTTTTAAATTCCAGAACATAACTGTCATCACTTGTTTTTAAGAACTTTGTATGCGATGTACCCGAAAAAGTTGGGCGATTTTACTTATTAATGGATTCTAAGTAAAATTTCAACTTCTCTGTATTTTTCCCCTATCGCCCGGTGCGCAGAGGCAGAAAAGATTCAATGATTCTTAACTGAATGAAATCCACATTCATTCTATTCGTCACAAGATGTAAACTCCTTTTATAAGCCATAGTTCTGCCCCTCCCTACGAAATGTTGTATGGGCGCCCATGCATGTTGATACTCACCAGTTTTGCCTACAATTTCTTCGTTATCTATAAATATTTCATAAGTTTTTTCTTTTATTTTGGTGTTGTAACTCGTCTTAAATAAAACATCCTCAAACTGAGATATCTCCTTTATATCACGTGCATTATAGCTGTAAGTCTCAGTTTATCGATTTCGCAATTCGATTTCTCAATTAAAAAAAAAAAATAATGGTTATATGTACTCCTTTTTTTCCCTTTAATCAGATGTAATATTATATACGGGCGGTCCGACAAGTACTTAGCCTCACCGCCCGATGGCGCCACTATCGCAAGAGAAATTTACTCTCGTGTAGTACATTCTCGTAGACGGCTACTGTCAAAATTTCAGCCGAATCGGACTCATATTTTTGTTTTGACCGCGTGTAGAAGCGGGCGTGTCCGCGGATTTTAGAAAAATGGAAAAAGAGCAATATCGGTCGGTGATTCGATTCTTGTTTTTGGAAGGGAAATCGCGCAGCGAAATCAAAGAGCGCTTGGATGCTGTGTACGGTGACTCTTTTCCTTCGATGGCGACCGTCAAAAATTGGATTAACGAGTTTTAACGTGGTCGCACGTCGATTTTTGATGAGCCACGCCCATGCCCCGAAAACGGCTACCACGGAGGATAACGTGACAAAAATCCACGATCTCGTATTGGCAGACCGCGAAGGTGCGCGAAATAGCTGAGACAGTAGGCATCTCAAAAGACCGCGTGGATCATATCCTGCATGAAATTTTGGACATGAGAAAGCTGTCCGCGCGATGGGTACCGCGTTTGCTCACTCCGGACAACAAGCGCAACCGTGAGACCACTTCAGAGCAGTGTTTGACGCTGTTTAAGCTCAATCCGAAGGAGTTTCTGCGTCGTTTCGTAACCGTCGACGAAACATGGATCCACTGGTACACACCAGAGACCAAGGAACAGTCGAAACAGTAGACTTCACCCGGCGAACGTGCTCCGAAGAAGGCGAAGACTGTCCTATCGGCCGGAAAGGTGATGGCCACCGTTTTTTGGGATTCACAAGGTGTGATCTACATCGACTACCTGGAGAAGGGCAAAACGGTCACAGGGCTCTACTATGCCGAATTATTGGGCCGATTCGACGCCGAATTGCAGAGAAAACGGCCCCATTTGGCGAAGAAAAAAGTGCTCTTCCACCATGACAACGCACCGGCTCACACCTCCGCCAAATTGGTCGAATTGGGCTACGAACTGCTGCCCCATCCACCGTATTCTCCAGATTTGTCCCGTGCGACTTCTTTTTGTTTCCAAACTTGAAAAAGTCATTCGTCGGGCAGAAATTTGAGTCGAATGAGGAGGTCATCGCCGCCACGGAGGCCTACTTTGCAGACCTCGAGAAAACGTATTTTTCAGATGGGTTAAAGAAGTTGGAGCATCGCTGGGTCAAGTGTATCGAGTTAAAAGAAGACTATGTTGAGAAATAAATCACCACTTTTCCAAAATTTTCGTTTTTCTTTTGTAGGCTAAGTACTTGTCGGACCGCCCTTAATGTACATAAAATATTTTTATAAACTATTCGAAATGTATATAAATATAAATATATGTAAATAATTATGGATTAGTATCTAACCTAAGTAAATATAAATATATGTAAATAATCAGTATGAGAACGTATCCTAAGTAAATGCATATTGAAAACCTAATTTTTTCTAAGGTACAGATGTATATAAATTTATGTAAATACTAAAGTATAGAACGTTATTAATGCAAATCCTTATTGAAATCATTGTTTGTATTGAATCGCTTATTTGCATTTAACTTTTATGTTACGTGTATCCTTTTGTGTGGAACCTACGCTCCAACTACCTTTTGCTCAGCCCTGTGGGGCTAAAAGGACTAAGATTCACTTTTCGCATTCATGTTTGGCTGACGAGCGCCACACTCGAACTACTTTTTGCGCAGCCCTGCGGGGCTAAAAGGATTAAATCTCCCTTTACGCGTTCATGTTTGGCTAATGCGCGCTACGTTCCAACTACCTTTTGCTCAGCCCTGCGGGGCTAAAAGGATTAAAACTCCCTTTTCGCGTTCATGTTTGGCTGACGGGAGCTACGCTCCAACTATATCAGTTTTCCCTATGGTTACGCTGCGAATTAGGCTATTTCGAAGCATTTGTCACCCAAAACCAAAATTTTTTAAACTTTTCCCGCTTTTCAATTTTTTGTCACATCAATTCTGATGTGGAAAAATACCGCAGAATTTGAATATGGCAGTGCTGGTGTCATGCGTAATATCAATGTGAAGTCGAGATGACTTGAAATCAAGCGGTGGTGATACGCGTAAAATCCGTGTATATGAGCGTAATTTTTCATGAGAAAGAGAAAGATTGAAATTGGATTGGAGTGGAAGTGAGATGTACTCTGGGGTGTCCAGTGTCAAAAGAAAGAGACTGAAGAACAACAGTTTGTAGTGGAAGTGAGATGCGAGCATGATGCAACTTCCATGTTGGGGTTAGAATGTCAAAATTCATGTTGCTGATTGGCTAAAGCTTACTAATATTTATACTTTCATGAACTAACACATTCTGATTTCCTTACGAAAATTCTCGTTCTCAGCCATTCCATACACTTCCCTGCTTGAAATCACAGTCGTACATACTGGGGTGTGTTCAAGATGCCAGGGGTCTGAACAATGTGGAAGCTCTGCTTCGATACCCAGCTGGTCGCGTCTGCGAGAATCTCGCAGATTTCTCGAAGACATGTCGGCCTGTCTGTGAGATGTCTTCGAGACGCCTTATGGGAAAAAGACACGGTATCGAGACAAATGCACCCCGAAATCTCGAAGACATGTCTGCGAATGTCGGGATAGCAAAATGTCTTCACAATCAGCGCCATCTATATATTAATATATGTTACTATATTTACTTGTGCTCGTACTTCTTAAGAGCCGTACAGATACAGAATGAAAGCAATCGCAGTCGGATTGCAATATCAAAATGTCGCAACGAGATGGAATGAAACGCTGTAAACCGCAAGTAAACGCTACATGAACACAAGGACCGGATTGAGTTCGCAGTTATATCAGTGTCAATAATCAAAGCGAAATTGATATGGACGCAAAAATCGGTGAATTATTTTTAATGCTCATCGAAATCTCTTTCATTTACCATTTTATTATTTTCTTCTTTAAATAATATAGTGCGTTTTAGGTTATGATATTGTCATATTTGACATTTCGATGCGTTCACTTGCGATCATTTTAAATATTACGAACTTACTTGCGACTATCTGCGACCCATAGCGTTCATTCTTGTTAGCTACATACAACCACATGCATTTGATACTCGTTTTTTCTCTTCCGTTATTTTGACACTCCAATCCGACTGCGATTGTGTTTATTCTGTACGGCTCCTTAAAATAAAGTAAACAAACATAGGTAAAACTATCACAGATAAGCACCCAGTTGAAAATGAAAATTAGCATTTTTTATGAATAGTTTATGTTCATTTAAACCAATTCCAATCGGTCATACTCCCCGCTCGATCTGAAATCAAAAGATATCGCTATTTAAAAACTTGAAATTTTTAATACCAGTTTAATGTGAGCTGGACTTCAGAATGACATTTCGCATGGCACCAGGATTGCCATATTCATTCATTCATTGCGCGCGCAAAAAGTAATCGGAGCATAAAAAGCTGCTAATAATGTTAGTACTTAGACTAGTTTTTTTTTCTTTTTTTCCGTGTTAGTTTAAAATTAATCTATTCTAAGAAAAATAACTAAATGTCCTGTCGATTAAGCAACCAGTATTTTTTATCTTCACTCTCATTTCTGCCAATGCCAATGAAGTTCGCGGCGGAGTATCGCCATAACGCCAGAGGGTCGCTAGTTTCAAGATTGGGGTCGTATAACATTTTTTGTTGCGCGCCTATACGCATGGTCTAATATGTAATCGTTTTCATCGAGGTATACAAAGGCTTCGGGTGTAATAAAACCAGTTGACGTAGTTTTTTCGAAGCATTATGGGTTGGTGAATCCAGAGCCTACATAGCGGTATGTTTCGGGTTAAGTGAAACCGCAGGATTTAAATTTTTATAATATCGCAGGTTGAAAATCTAATTTGAAAGTTCAGTATCATTATTCACAACCAAAAAGAAGTGAGTTTTTGCTCTGTGAAACTTTCGTGTAGGGGTTGTTAATATTTCGTAGAAAAAGGATAGATAAAATTCATAGCAGTTCCGCCAAAACGAAAATTTCTGTTAAAAATTAGCAGAGTTCCTTTGATTGAGATGAAGCACTTGTTTTTTCAATAAATAAATAAATTTCTTCAATATACCACTTTTTGCTGAGTATTCAACATTTAAGTACAAATCGACTTGTTCCATACCTGTTTTGTTAAATATGCAATAAAAAAATATAATGCATATTTCAACTAAAAAGAAATCTACTTTTCTAATATAGATATTCATCGCTTATTTCTCAACTTAAGAAAAATTTAATGAAAGGAAATGAAAGTCTAGAAAATTTAACAAAAATAAGTGTTTATTAAGTTGGTCAATACCTAAAATAATATGTATTCAAACATAAAAAAATTTAAAAAATCACATCTTGAAACTGTAATAAAATAGATTGAAGTCTTTCGATATTTTACAAATAAGTAGTAATTAATATATTTTTAAAACTACTTTATAGAAGGTTGGGTTAGGTAGGAACTGGTAGCAAAACAGAAATTGAACTTCTAGACTTTTGACTTTTCCTCTTCTGTAACAGTAGCAATTTCTCCCAAATCAACATAATTTTCCCGATACTCTACTTTTGATAAGTCTTCGCTCTTACATATAATATCTGTTGTCATCGAATATTTTATACTGGTGAAACTAAGGCCGAGAGACACTGAATTAAAATTTCTTTTAAATTATATTTTCAGATTTCCTCAGACCACGTCACCTTCTTTTTATAGCTGGTGCGAGGTCATTCATATAGAATCTGGAGCTATATTGCAACAGGGAACGCCAATGCCAAGTAGCCTTCATTTCGACGAGAAGGACATAACGCACTCAGCATTCAAAACGACCCTAGCTCGATATACTTGGCAGACGATGAAATCATTTTTAATTAATTTTCACTCTATTCGTTTGGGAATCGTTTGGGAATATTTGGGAAAAGGTTTTTTAGATTTAGGAAAGCGTTATTTATTTAATATAAAAATGTAAATTTTTTGAGTGTATAGATAGCAGACACTCATATGAAAAAAAATCAAATTATGGATAATTAGATTTGAAATCGTTTGGGAAACTTGTTAAATTTATCAATTTTATTTGGGAAAGAATTCTATTCATTCTGTGTTAATTAATCACAAAGTTCCATGTCGATCAAAGCAGAAGCAGAGAAGAATGTGTCCATGCTAACTGCCACCGAAGGTAGAAGCACGGAATAATGTGTCCATGCTAGTTGTCACAGTCACAAGTACCCAGCAGGCAAAGTTGCATATACTATACAAAAAAAAGACAGATACAGGTGTCATATGATCCTGTGCTTTCTAAAAAAAATCTGCTTATCTACGATTAAATGGTTAAAATATTAATCTTAATTATAGAAGTTTAGCTTTAAACTAGCTGAAAATTATGGATAATTGACGAATATACCATGTGCTCTGGTGGCAAATTTCGGAATCTTATAAGATAGACAGAAACTGGCAGTGGCATGTGATTTTCATACAAAATTGAGATTGAGCTTGAATAAAAGTGTTTTACTCCAAAATATCGCTTAAAGTGATTTTAAATGAACCTCATAATTAAATAAGAACGACAAACGTACCATAACATATCAAAAACAACATTTATTTTTATCAGAAACCAATTTCAAGCACCAAAATGAAACAGAAATGTAACGAAAAAATGGTTTATGTTCCTTTCAAATAATTTAATAATTATTTCATATTTCTTTTTTCCGAAATTTTAAACATTTGTGAAGTTATTTCGAAGTTTATACCACGCGTTCATAAGGAAAAATTGTTCATTTTCTGACTTTTTTCTGACATTTTCGGAATGTAGAACCGAAAATGAATACCTTACTATCAACCGCACCGATCGTCATAAATTTTCATTATGTTTTCATAATGAAATTAAGAAAGAATCGAAAACTTCACGAGCTCCAAATCACAAAATTACACACGCACCGCCATATAACAGTCGGCTGACAAAAATTTGTCTATCTTGAAGGGTTGTTTTTTTTGCCACCAGCTGGAGATTTCCAACTTTACCATTCGTCAATTGACGGGAAAAAGAAATATGGAATAATTTTTAAATTATTTAAAGGGAACATAAACCGTTTTTTCATTACATTTTTCTTTCATTTTGGTGCTTGAAATTGGTTTCTGAAAAAAATAAATTTTGTTTTTGATATGTTATGATACTGTTACGTGTAAGCCTGGCCACTGCGCAACTCGATCGATTACGAATAGGAAACAGCAACAACCGAATACCTAAGCTGCAAAGTAACCCAATCAAAAGCCTAGTACTCTCAAGGAGAGCGGAGCAACACGATTATACCCCACTTCTTATCGAATGCGCTCAAACGTACTGGAACAGCGTTGAAGATCAAATGGAATGCTCTCAAGCCTTCCAGTACCATCTACACACACCACTGAACGGAGATCGAAATCGAAAGCTCTAAAGCTTTCGAGAAGATTCCACACTGAGCGAACATTCAAGTACATCCTAGACTGCAACCGGATAATATAAAAGCAGGTGAAGCTTTCAGCGAGGGATACAGTACTTTTTATTACGTCGACTGTGACAGCCAGCGTGTATACGCGACCGTGTTGAGAGAGAACGAAAGTGAACGAGTCAAGCGATATATGGTATAAGCGGGCGGTATTGCCATACAGTGCGAATTATTGTGTGAATAGAATTTAAAGTGCGATTAATAAATAATCACTTATTTTTATTTTAACCGAATTGTGTTTTACTTGAAATCCCGGCGAACCCCTAGCTCGCAACAATACGTTTGCCCTTCTTATTTGATTATGAGGTTCATTTAAATTCACTTTAAGCGATATTTTGGAGTAAAACACTTTTATTCGAGCTCAATCTCAATTTTGTATGAAAATCACATGCAACTGCCAGTTTCTGTCTATCTTATAGGGTTCCACCAGAGCACATGGTATATTCGTCAATAGTGTTGTAACAAAAGACTAGATAAATAATTGCAAAATATTGTAACCTTGTTGCTCATCTCTTGTGAATTGCAGTTTTTATATTAAAATATTAGTTTTGTTTATAGAAATGTAACTCTTAATTAACTAAAAATAATGTGGTCTGGTATTATGAAAACAGGCGGCCTTAGCTTTCAACATTTTTGAAATTTCTGAAATTGCTACCTAAAATGTTAAGGAAACATCGCTTTTATAAAGTTTCTTCCAAACCATCATATTAAGAAATCATCTATACAATGGATTTGCTGAAAATTAGCTGTAAATAATGTATCCTTTATAGACTTTTGAAAAATTACATAGAATTGGTTGTAAATGGTTTTGATGGACGAGTAATGAATGGTTGAACTATTAGTTTCAAGTTAGCATTAGCTTCCAGTTTTACATGTTTTTCTTATAAATTACAATAATTACACTATTTATATTATAAATTACAATTAATTTAGTTCATTTTTTTTCTTGTCTGAATAAAATAAAATTCTTTTATATTACATTTTTTTATATTAAATTTTTTCATATTACATATTTTTTTATTACATTAAGATTTTTAGTTTTTGGAGTCTACTCCTCTATATAAATCACTCCGTGAGGTATGACTGTCGTTCACGCCGAGGAAGTGTAAATTTTATCCATTATACCATTACATTCCTGCCACTTTCATTATTCCTCAAACAATAGGCAGTATGCCTGCCAAACTATAAAAAAATCGCATTTAATTTTTTACTAAAATTAGTTATTATGAGATTATTCCTTGTAAATGAACGAAACTTACGATCCATCTTGAGAGTAGTGGGAAAGTTTTCTAATTTAGTTGCCAAGCCATATCTTTCGTGAATGCTTGTCTTCACGTCTAGCTCAATAAAGACATGCATATTGCATGATGTAGTCTCTGTCCATGTTCCATTAGAATGCTGTTGACGACATGTAATATTGTGAATGGTAGGATGAAAATCGACACATTGTCTGAGCGCTTCAAATCCTTTTATTTTCAGATTTCTGTGATTTACCGTAAAAAATGGAACATGGCTTTTGTGTGGGGGGCAACTGAGGTTACTACATTGAGAACTTCTGGTTGCAGATGGTTCTGAAAGAAAAACTGAGACCACATGGTAGCCACTCCACTTTCTGCACTTAGGTAGTCCGGTGACAATGGTGTTGGAGGGTTATCTAGTGCACCAGATTGTAAGATTTGCAAAATGGCATCCACAGCACATGTATTATAAGTGGTGACTGTTTTACCATTGAATACTTCGTTCGAGCCATTTTTCAACAAAAAAGCATTTTTTTGTGGAGCCTTTCTTTTATTTATAATTTTTTGCTCTTCATAGGGTTGGAAGTAATACCCTGTTGCTGTTACACGTTTTTGGCTCTTAAATTTTTCCAGAATATCTTCAGAGCATATAGTACTTTGGCTATGTTTACCATAAATGACGTTGTTTCAGCAATGATTTTTCCGGCATTCTGCTCTGAGTACTCATTTTGATCTTCTGATCTGCAATAGGAATGATCTGTAAGTGAGGTACTGTTAAACAAAGGTTTCTGAGCATGAAAATTTGAAATACCAAAATCAGCGATTGAAGTACTTATCTTGCAATTATCTGAATCACTTTCATTCAATGATGGATTATCCGCCACGTTACAGCGATTAAACATCTTTTTAGTATTTTTCGACGCTACATTGCTCCCGGCAGGAAGATCAGAGATAATATGGGGACATACTGCATTTTGTTTTCCTTTCTTATTTTAATTTTTCAAGTTGAATGTGATGAGTGGAGAAACTGTGTCATCATTTACTCCTAAGTCAGCCATGGAAACTTCGCACCTTCCTTTCTCATTTTTCCTTCTAGGATGATAATGCAACTTTGGTGAGAAAGTGACTTGATTACCGCCTTCACGATTGCGGTCAATATTCAGCATTGGCGATATTTTTCGGTTATCCATTTTATCGTCACTGTTAACATTCCCTTTTGGTGACGTCACGGTCTCATTGAGATCTTCTTCATTTTTAGTCCAGTTGTGAATAAGTAGACTTTCATTAACAAGACCGCCCCAATTCTCATATGTATTCATATCTGAATCATCAATAGCATAACTCTTTTTCTGTAGAGGTGCGAGTACTGATGGAACTTTGTTATCCAACTCATTACTGATAGCAGTGTTCAAACTTGAACACTGTGGTGGTAAATTTAGCCCATTATTTCGGTGACCAAAGTGGTTTAATTTGGAACCCAACGCTTTAGTTTCACTGCTTAAATGCAACAGATGTGTGTGCAAAAACTAATTTGCTTGGCAAGGCAAATGTTCTCCTGCGAAAACTCTCTCTCGTAAATGAGCAAAGTGTTGAGTTGTCATTATACAACTCGACCATTTCCGGCTGGGCGGTTGCGATCAAAATTCAGCTACGATGAATTTTGGTCGCAACCGGCAACTGCCACTAACTTAGCAGTGCAACGGTTTTTTTTTCGGAAAAGAACCGCTGATCGGTAGATGCCGGAAGCGCGATAGGGTCGAGGAGAGAGAAACGATGGTGGACAAGTTGGATGGACATCGACAGTGAAATTCCTCCCGATCGAAATAAATTAAGAGCGAAAAATACTAAAGTGCCCAACACGCGCTGTCCCGTCGTTCCTAAACCAAGTGAAAAATTTCGGTTATTTTATCGTCCGCTTTTAAAAGTTTTAAATTCCCGTCTCGAACTGGTCTTAGTTTTTTAATTGGTGTAAATTTCGTCGTGGATTTGGTTTTCTGTTTCATATGTTTAAAAGGCAGAGTGGAAATAAAACCGATTGTGGCGGCTGTAGCTTGCGATCGAATAGCAGGAGTTATATGAAATAGTGCGATTTGATAGAAAAATACTTGCGAATTTCCGGCGAATGTTTTGAGAGACTGTCCGATGTTTCTGACGTGTGTGCACCATGAAATTAGAATTGCACAAATTGCGTGCATTAATCGTTCTTTGTTCGGCCTAAAATTAAAGTTTTAAATTTTATTTTTTTTTGAACCTGTGAAAGAATGCAAACAAAAAAAAAGAATTCGCGGTGCCGTCTTTCATCGAGTTAATTTCTGTTGTGTTCTTGTTAATCGCATCGACAAATTTCCTTTTCTGTTTGTATTTTTGTCGAAATCGGGCCGAAGTAAAGCGAAAAGTGCGTGCTCTGCTACGTTTTTACTCAAATTGTAAATTAAAGTTTTTAAAGATTACGCGATCGAGCGAGCAATACGTGTAAGATGCAAAACTCGGTGGGTTTTGATGTTGTGTTGCTATAATTCGTGTTTGAGAAGTTACAAGGCGGCAGTGAAGAAGATTTAAGAATACCTGCGATTATTTTATTTGCTTTTCATTTTCCCCGACTAAGTTTTTATTCACATTTTTTTGTAATGTTTCAAATGATAAATGTAAACAAAAAGTGTCGGTCGTGCGATCACAAGTTTTCATGTTTTCGATCGAGTGAAAGAACGGAACGATCAATTAAAACGACGATAAAGTCAAAATAAAACGGACCAATTGTGGGACGGGTTTTTATTTGAATGATTTGAGACGATTTGCTGCCGGGAGTAGATTACGTTCCCGACTGTCGGTCGGTCGAGGGCACTAGTTTGTCTTGTTGGTGGGCTTCCTATCGAATTTCCTGGTGAAAGAGTTTGGTGCCGGAAAACGCGGAAAAGAAATCGAGTGCTGTGAAAATTGAAGGTTACGAAGGAAAATGAAATTATAAATGAATGATTAAATTTAACAAAAAAATGAGGAAAAATTAAAGTACAAAGAAAATCTAAGTTAAAATAAAAACAAAAATTAAAAGAATTAAATTTAAAATGAAAATGAAATAAAATAAATAATACATTAAGATAATAAATAATTATAAATATGAAATAATTAATATAAAATAAAATGACAGACAAGGACAGGACGGACGAAACTTAAAAAAATATAATAAATTAAATAATAATTTAATAATAAGAAACAAAAGAAGCAAAGTATGGGGTGAGTTCTTTTTTTATTTATATACATTTTCCTTATTTTGCATTATTTTCCTTTGGTTTTTATTTGTTTTGCAGATTTTTTTTTATTTTACTTGTCCATTTGTATACCTTTTTTTGAGATGATTCGAGGCTAGAAGAGCCAAATTGAAAATGAACCCGAGCGTTTGAGCTCTCATCCCTGAACCTCAATAAGGGGCCATGATAGATGTTGTTTTTGGACAGTCATGGCTGAGGTAGGGTGGGCAGGCAGGGCGCTATAACACCTAAGCGCCCTGACAAATCGCAAAGTCGCGCACTCCACTGCTTCTTGGTCTTTCACGACCTATTGGGAAAATAGTCCCAATTTCACAATAACCCTGGAGTAAGCCGACACGAAATTTTTTGTTGTACAGGCCAAGGGTTTATGGTCTGAGAATTGAGCAAGAACCCCCCCACAACTGCCGTAGCTAGTCCCGGCCGCCAGCAAGCGTGTCGCTTCCGCTCGATTTTCAGCCACCAATTCAGACGTAGGAATTGGCCCACTCTTTCCTGAACCTTCCTTTCCTTCGAATATTTTGACTTTTTCAAGTCGAAATATTCACTCCAAGGCCTCCGATCACAACAAAAGTATCCCCCTTGGTACGCGGTCGAAGCTTGGTTTTGTCTGGGTGGAATCGCAGCTTGAGTCCACGCAGGAAATTCCTTCGCATTTCTTTCCAACTGGATAACAAAGTCAGGACAATAAAACAAATTTCTTGAATTTCCTTTCAGTGTCTTCAAATCCGATTTTGAGGTTTTGATAGTTTTAATGAGCTTTTTTATCCATTGATGAGTCAACGTGTCATTGTCTTCTTCCTCAAATGAAGCTGAACTGTCTTTGTCTTTGCTGGTCTCGTGTATGTGGATTGATTGCTTCAAATCTTCAATGACGTTTTCACGAGATGCAATAATATTTTCTAGTTGCTCTTTGGCCTGTAATACTGTTAGTTTAATTTTCGCAGTCTCGATGTAATCGTCTTCAGAAGGATATAACGTAACAATGCAAGTTAGTGAAAAATGAATTGTCATTTGGCGAACTTTTCTTACCCCATTAACGAAAAATCTTCTGACAAATTTTTCAGTTGCATCGATTGCGATGGCTGATTTAACCCCCAGGCGTCTGCAGTATTCTTTAAAAACATGCATTTGTTCTGAAACACTGTATCATACATAAAATCAAAGAGCACCAATCTGATGAAAATATCGGCTATACCGGGCATCTCCCGACATCCTTAAAAGTGAATCTAGAACTGTCAACTTTTTTTTGCAAAGTTCTAGTTTTTTTCATTCCATTTTAGCTTGTCGATATACGTAAGAGTCTCGAATGTGCGGAGACTATCTTTCACCAAATTCCATGTCCTTACCTATCATTTCTTCACGGTAAATAGCTGCACTTAATTTTTTCAAGCGTTGTCCAATCTCATCTCTTTCTGAACCATTCAATGGTCGTTTCACTTCTCGATGATACTGACCATGCATATCACGAGTCATAATAGTGAGCTCCAATCCATATTCTGAAGGAGGATTATGTGCAATGCCAATTAACTTATTGCCACAGATTTTGTCTTTACAATATGCATAAAATTTTAAATAATATTGATCAATTTCTGCATCAAAATTTGGTGAAAGATGTGACCACTTTCCCAGAAATGCACATTCTGTCTTATATTTTTTATAAAATGCGTGTGAACTTACTGTAGCCCAGGCCCTCTTCTTCAATCTTTTTTTCGACACTGCCACGTCTGCTTTAATTTTATCCCATTCTACTTGTATCAATATAGTTTTCCGTATCCCAAACCATAACACGGATATTATTTTTAAATCTCCCATTATCCGCATTCAAAGTACATAATGAATATTTTGGTAGTATCGATATTCTACGTTTCGATATTGTGGACCTTCGTTCGCAGGTTCTAACAGCTCTTTTGTAGTGCCATTATCGTCGAATCTCTCTTCCCTCTCAATGTCATTTTCCCATGTTTTATTACTATTGTTATTTTTACTTTTTGCCTCTTTTTAGTTTTTAGTTTTCAGTTAATTTTTTTTTTCTCTTTTTTTTCCCTTTTTATTCTTTCTTTATGAGTATATCTTTTCTATTTCATTTCTTTGAATATTCTTTCTTTTTACTGCTTATCTTTTTCTCAATTATTAAATATAAATTCATTTCTATAATAGGTTTTATTTGGTTCATTAAAAACTGTAAACCTCTGTTTCAATATAAATAAATAAGGAAAGACGGAATTCTTTACCATTCTGAATAACGTGTGCCGTCCATCCTAACTCACACTCCCTTTCATCAACGTGTCAGATATTATTGTAGATATTTCACCTGTAAATTCATTCTTTTTTTGTGATCCTAATATAATACCTACATTATGGCGAGCTTGGGTTAAATGTCCCCTTCTGTGTTCTCTGACATGATTGTATACGGACCGTGGTATCCATCTTTTGTCCAATTCGTTGCTGATTTGTGTCCCGATAGAATCAGAAAATGTTGGGAAATCGTTCGTTTTAAAATAGTCAATGTATTTTTCGATAATGGCAATCGCCTCATTATCTGCCACTTCCTGTCGACGTGGCATTTTCCTTCCTGTTCCACTGTCTTCACCTAGATAAGAATAAAATGTTTAAACAAATGTACAAAATTCATGATTAATTAAATAAAACAAGTAAATCTAATGATTCTAATCCCTTCATTATCTGTCAAAAAAATTTATGTAAGTTTTGCTTTCGGAATCAACTATTTTTTTTTCTTTATAATTATGAAATTTTGTACTTTTTCAAGGTTTAAATCCATCTCTTTTCAGCATCAATGATCTTTTTTTGCTAAAAGCAAAATAATTCAATTGCAACAATAATTCGAACGTTATTAGCCTATAAACTAATTTATTATATTTGTTTGATTGCGTATAATTATAATCTTTTTTACCACATGGATATATATAAAATACTTGCCATTTATGGATTGTGAGATCTCGTTCAGGATAAAAGAAATGGTACAGCCAGATTCATTGAAAAATTATAAAACAATTTACCAAAGAAATATTTTTAAATAAACTTCTATTCAAAGAACTCTAGCGCTGAAAAACAGTTTGGTTTTTGGCCATGCCATAGTTCTAAGTCATGCCATAGTTTTAAATCATGCCATAGTTCTAAGTCATGCC
Organism: Beris morrisii; assembly: GCA_951812415.1. Taxonomy (NCBI): domain Eukaryota; kingdom Metazoa; phylum Arthropoda; class Insecta; order Diptera; family Stratiomyidae; genus Beris; species Beris morrisii. The sequence continues at coordinate 63,201,346 of OX638312.1, read as the reverse complement.
ATAGTTCAGTTCAGACTCGCGAGTGTTTTGTACACTAAGGCGGGAAATTTGAATAGGGAAAACTGAAGTTTCAATAATGAACAGAGTGCAGGCAAAATACATTTAATTGAGTTACAGGCAAGTCACCTCAATATGTAAAATAGCCTAATTCGCTCACAGTATTGAATTGAAGTAACCCAATTGGAATAAGTTATCGAAATACCGAAAATTGATTGTAAAAGTAAGTAAACATGAATCATCTTTTACAGCAGTAAGTATTTTTATGTACAAAATCCCATAAGTTACTAGTAAATAAAAGAATACATGAAATCTTTCCAGGATAAATAGTATATATATAAACAAAAAGAGAATTTTTGATCACATTTTAAAGATCAAGGTTCTTGATCATAAAAATCAAAAACCTTTCTTGGACAAATAATAACATTTGACGCAAAAAATCAGCTCTGTGGCGAAATATCGAAATACCGAAACAAAGCTTGAAACAGTTGCCCCCACACAAAAGTCATGTTCCATTTTTTACGGTAAATCACAGAAATCTGAAAACAAAAGGATATCTGTCGATTTTCATCCTACCATTCACAATATTACATGTCGTCAACAGCATTCTAATGGAACACGGACAGAGACTACATCATGCAATATGCATGTCTTTATTGAGCTAGACGTGAAGACAAGCATTCACGAAAGATATGGCTTGGCAACTAAATTAGAAAACTTTCCCACTACTCTCAAGATGGATCGTAAGTTTCGGTAAGTTTCGTTCATTTACAAGGAATAATCTCATAATAACTAATTTTAGTAAAAAATTAAATGCGATTTTTTTATAGTTTGGCAGACGTAATTGGTTATACTCCCGGACATTTTATTGCCTACTGTTTGAGGAATAATGGAAAGTGGCAGAAATGTAAAGATATAATGTATAAAATTTACCCTTCCTCGGCGTGAACGACAGTCATACCTCACGGAGTGATTTATATAGAGGATTAGACTCCAAAAGCTAAAAATCTTAATGTAATATAAAAATATGTAATATGAAAAAATTTAATATAAAAAAATGTAATATAAAAGAATTTTATTTTATTCAGACAAGAAAAAAAAAATTAACTAAATTAATTGTAATTTATAAGAAAAACATGTAAAACTGGAAGCTAATGCTAACTTGAAACTAATAGTTCAACCATTCATTACTCGTCCATCAAAACCATTTACAACCAATTTTTCAAAAATGTATAAAGGATACATTATTTATAGCTAATTTTCAGCAAATCCATTTTATAGGTGATTTCTTAATATGATGGTTTAACTTTAACTTTATTAAAGCTAAGATTCCTTAACAATTTAGGTAGCAAATTCAGAAATTTCAACAATGTCGAAAGCTAAGGCCGCCGTTTTCATAATACCAGACCTCATTATTTTTAGTTAATTAAGAGTTACATTTCCATAAACAAAACTAATATTTTAATATAAAAACTGCAATTCACAAGAGATGAGCAACAAGGTAACAAATATTAGAGTTCAAATTTTTTGAAATTATTTATCTAGTCTTTTGTTACAACACTATTATCCATAATTTTCAGCTAGTTTAAAGCTAAACTTCTATAATTAAGATTAATATTTTAACCATTCAATCGTAGATAAGCAAATTTTTTTTAGAAAGCACAGGATCATATGACACCTGTATCTGTTTTTTTGTTGTATAGTATACGTAACTTTGCCTGCTGGGTACTTGTGACTGTTGACAACTAGCATGGACACATTATTCCGTGCTTCTACCTTCGGTGGCAGTTAGCATGGACACATTCTTCTCTGCTTCTGCTTTGATCGACATGGAACTTTGTGATTAATTAACACAGAATGAATAGAATTCTTTCCCAAATAAAATTGATAAATTTAAAAAGTTTCTCAAACGATTTCAAATCTAATTATCCATAATTTGATTTTTTTCATATGAGTGTCTGCTATCTATACACTCAAAAAATTTACATTTTTATATTAAATAAATAACGCTTTCCTAAATCTAAAAAACCTTTTCCCAAATATTTCCAAACGATTCCCAAACGAATAGAGTGAAAATTAATTAAAAATGATTTCATCGTCTGCCAAGTATATATCGCCAACGACCCTTCGGAAGTGCGCGATTCCGATGGAGGTCGAATATTTATCGGAAGTAAGTACTTATAGGTAAGTTGTTATAGTTGTTGCCTTTAATTTAAAAAAAATGATTTCATTGTTACCTCTTTTTATTTTCTTTCATTTATTTTCACATTATTTATATATTTAAAATTTTGTTTCATATTAAATATAATACGAAGGTAGAAGAACTATCACTTCAAATGCTAAGCGATTATGTCGATATTTAGTTAATAGAGTAAACGGACAAAATTCTTTTCGTACAAAATAGTATAACAATATTAGCGGAATGATAAAAATGTAAAAAAAAATATAATAGTATGATAAAATTTAAAGAAAATTAGATAAAAAAAAAAAAATAGAGAAAAAAGTAGAAAAAAAAACATTAGAAGAAGTGAGAAAAGAATAAATTATATGAACAAAACATTAAACACGTTGATCGAGTTTACACATAGAAAATTCGTTTAATGTCAGTAATTCAAGTATTAAACAAGTCCGCTTCACTTGGACAGGATAAACGACGAAGTAGTTATCTCGGAGGAATTAGTTAGCTTTAAAGAATTAATTGTTTCCAAATCTCCAGAGGTTCAAATTCCAAAATACCCTTGTTCCTTTATATTCGAAATTGCCCCTGTATCAAAAAGAAAACAAAATAAAAATTTAATTAACAATATAGCTCCAGATTCTATATGAATGACCTCGCACCAGCTGTAAAAAGAAGGCGACGTGGTCCGAGGAAATCTGAAAATTTCATGTTTTTTATTATAGTAGGAAATATTTGAAAGAAATTTTAATTCAGTGTCTCTCGGCCTTAGTTTCACCAGTATAAAATATTCGATGACAACAGATATTATATGTAAGAGCGAAGACTTATCAAAAGTAGAGTATCGGGAAAATTATGTTGATTTGGGAGAAATTGCTACTGTTACAGAAGAGGAAAAGTCAAAAGTCTAGAAGTTCAATTTCTGTTTTGCTACCAGTTCCAATTACTACAATACAAGATACTATATCGAAGGAAAAAGAGAGATGTAATATCAATGTTCTCTTTCTTGCTAGAAGAAGTAGTAAACTTCAATAAAGTGATTTTAAAAATATATTAATTACTACATATTTGTAAAATATCAAAAAACTTTAAACTATTTTATTACAGTTTCAAGATGTGATTTTTTAAATTTTTTTATGTTTGAATACATATTATTTTAGGTATTGACCAACTTAATAAACACTTATTTTTGTTAAATTTTCTAGACTTTCATTTCCTTTCATTAAATTTTTCTTAGGTTGAGAAATAAGCGATGAATATCTATATTAGAAAAGTAGATTTTTTTTTTAGTTGAAATATGCATTATATTTTTTTATTGCATATTTAACAAAACAGGTATGGAACAAGTCGATTTGTACTTAAATGTTGAATATTCAGCAAAAAGTGGTATATTGAAGAAATTTATTTATTTATTGAAAAAACAAGTGCTTCATCTCAATCAAAGGAACTCTGCTAATTTTTAACAGAAATTTTCGTTTTGGTGAAACTGCTATGAATTGTATCTAACCTTTCTCTACGAAAGATTAACAACCCCTACACGAAAGTTTCACAGAGCAAAAACTCACTTTTTTTTGGTAGTTAATAATGATACTGAAATTTCAAATTAGATTTTCAAGCTACGATATTATAAAAATTTAAATCCTGCGGTTTCACTTAACCCGAAACATACCGCTACGTAGGCCCTGGATTCACCAACCCACAATACTTCAAAAAAATACGTCAACTGGGTTTATTCCACACGATTACATTTAGACTCTGACTGCGTACCAATTATAAACCATGCGTATAGGCGCGCAACAGTTAAAAAAATACCCCAATCTTGAAACTAGCAACCCTCTGGCGTTATGGCGATACTTCACCACGAACTTCATTGGCATTGGCAGAAATGAGCGTGAGGATAAAAAATACTGGTGGCTTAATCGACAGGACATTTAGTTATTTTTCTTAGAATAGATTAATTTTAAACTAACACGGAAAAAAAAGAAAAGAAACTAGTCTAAGTACTAACATTATTAGCAGCTTTCCTAGTATAAGGCATGCTGAACCGAGACATTCGCTACAGAAACTAATACCCTTCAGCTATCGGTCCAAGTGAAGAATAGTTCGGGCTGGAATAATTATAAGAAAATATAATTTATAATTATATCCCAATTAATACAAATACTCAGGATTTCCAGGCGGACATCCATCATAGTTGGATGAACTCCGGCGGATTTTAGACATAGGTATACATTAGAATTGTCATTGAAATAAAGATACTTTGATCCTTCCAAAAATATTCCCCGATACCGTTTATATCTTAGAGTGCCCACTTGAGGCCATTAAGAACATTAGCAGATTAGATATTAAAGCACTTTTTAAAACTTAAAAAATATTGCTACGTGGGTAACTTACCTGAAAAACTTAACATATCTTGATGCGCCAGCTGCATTGCTTAAACAATTCTCCACACTACACTTCCACTTTCCCACAGACACTATTCCACTTTCCTTAAAAGTATCTACGTACGGATGTAATTTGTTATTTAATTTTTCCAAATCGCTCTGAAATTTCCACGCACTTTCTATATTCGACAATAAGTCAGAATAAAAATTCTCAGAAACAAAAAGTTTTTCAGAATTTATTCTTGCAGTACTTTGTGAACTTTATTAATATCATTAAGAGACTTTACCTACAAAAATATACACAATTTTTCTCAATACTCTTTTTGGGTATTCGTATATTCTACAGGAACTATCTTACAGAAAAAAACAATACTTGTACAACATTTTTTTATTGAACTGTATCAATAACAATTTATTTATTTGATATAGCAAGACACAATACTACCATTAGCCAATTTCAATTATAAAATAGAAAATTTAATATTATAAATATTTATAACGGTTTTAATTTGCGAATGCAACGGTCAAATCACAGCTGACACCAAAATTTCACTTTCCAAGTTCGAAAACAGCACACTCCATCTCCTTCTAATTCCCACGATCTGAATGCATTTATCTCTGTCCAGCTCAATAAGGAAATTAAATTACCCAAATTATGTCCCTCAGCTTTCGAAGTTCCATAAACAAGCTAAAATCAAGTAAAAAATGGTATTTCCGAATGAAACTACAATAAAAGTTATTATCAGAAATTATTTTATGTTAATTTATAATTTTAGAACGATATTTTGTTTACACATATGTTACAGTAAAATCGTACATTCCGTTAATGTATACAATTACTAGTCAATGTATGAACAAGCTAATTTGATACGTAAATGTGTTCACAAGCAATGAAATAAACACTAGGTCTGTTCTTTTTGCATACACTTTCTACACTAGAATACACTTTTCTGCACTAACTCTTGAGCGGGTGCAGAGAGGTGAAGAGGATGAATGAAAAAAGAACAAACCTATTAGGTTTGTTCTTTTTTCATTCACCCTCTTCACCTCTCTGCACTCACTCAAAAGACAGTGTAAAAAAGTGTAGGAGGTGTAGCCAAAAAGAACAGACCTACTGTAGGGTCACTATATACACAACACTCTCTACCTAGGGTTTGGCAGATACGTCTAATTCGGTCGTTTCTGTACTAGAAATTGTAATTTAACCTCACAAAAATCGCCTGTTTATGTACTAGTTCTCCTGTTTTTGTACTACTGAGAATTGCTATCAAATTGTGTTTTTGAAGTGTGTTAGTGCGAATATGTGAAGAGTCGGAAAAAAGCTGTCGGTTAACTTCCACAATTCTAGTACGTGTTTTTCTTTGATATGGAAGTGTGTGTGCGCGAAATTGTGGTTTTCAATGGAAAATTTCCCTATTTCTTTCAATTCTTCTATGGAAATTTACAATTTTGCAGCGAAAAGTCAATCATTTCGAATGTTTATAAAGCAAAATCACATAAACATGAAAAAAATTTAAATTTACTGGTTTTTCACCTTGGTACGCATCTGCCAAACCCCTCTTAGAGGCTGTTTTGGTGTGAGTGTGTATACAGTAACCCTAGTTTAGTGAAAGTATGCACACCGAATCTAGTACCTCATCGGAATTTGACTACACCATTCACTTGTTGAACTTAACCCTCCCCATCCATAATCATGTTCCAAGTTCTATGGGTTGAACCGATAGAGAATCCCAGTAGCCAAAGTTTCGTATACTACACGTAAGAAAAGCAAGCGGTGATGATACGCATAAAATCCGTGTACATGAGCGTAATTTTTCATGAGAAGAAGATAGATTGAATATTCGAATTCGAATCGAATTGGAAGTAGGTATTCTAGGGTGTCCAGTGTCAAAAGAAAGTGATTGAAGAACAACAGTTTGTAGTGAAAGTAAGATGCAAGCATGATACTTCCATGAAGAAATGACCGTATAAAAGCCAGATAAACACCGTAGATTCTAGGGTACGATGTCCGCGGTCGCCGTATATGTTTATACGTATAGTTTGGAAGAACACTAAACGTAGAATATTTACGGCGATTTATGTATAATATTTTAGTTTCTTGTACGTAATATACGAACATACGTTCTGTGTACGTACAAAATTCACATCACTTCTGTGAGTGGTACAACGTAAAGGCTGGTTTTCATTACGCCGACATTTTGCAGATGTCTGCCAGAGCAAAATGAAAATATAAACTGTACATGCGTGCGAAAGAGAGCAAATATCATATGCAACAGATCTGTAAAAAAAATGTCTCAATAAAGTAAGGACGTATATTATAGCAAAAAGACTTGCATGCACATCTTTATACTCTAGATAAAATCATATAGAGTATTATAAGTTTAATCCAGCCCAAAAGTTTGTAACGCATAGAACCAAGCCTCGGACGAAAAAAAGTTATATATTATTTTTTGTTTATTTGTGGCCAAAAACCTCAAATCCGTCCGACCGTCTGTCCGTCCGTCTGTCCGTTAGCACGATAACTCAAGAACGCCTTCACCTAGGATCATGAAATTTTGAATCTGGATGTTTGGTTGAATTTGTAAGGCTAAGTTCGTTAACGGGAAAAATCGTCCTACTCCTTCGGGTAGCTGCCATACAAAATGTCCTTAAAACACGTCTTCAAGAATATTGGTCGATAACTTCAGAACTGTTTAAGTTACGACATTGAAATTTTGTATGTGTTATTTTTCCAATAGTTGGAGCTAAACGTATGATTATGAAGAAAATCCTGTTAGTCCTTCGTGTAGCTGCCATACAAATATCCTGTCAAAATGTATTCACTTAATTTACGAAACTCACTATAACTCAAGTAATCTTTTAGCTATGAATTCGGAATTTTGTACAAATTAGTTTTGGGTAAAAACAAAGTTCGGGCTTACTAATCAGCAAAATCCTTTTACTCCTTCTGGTAGCTGCCATACAAAATGTCCTTAAGACACGTGTTCAACAATATTTTTCGATAACTTTTGAACGCTTCAAGCTACGTATTTAAAATTTTGTACACGTTCATTTTTAAATGGTTTCAAGGAAAAAGATAAATATGTAAGAAATCGAGTGAGTCCTTCCTGCACCTCCCATGTGAAAGTCCTTCAAAAAGGAAATTTTTTTTCGATGACTTACCCAGTTCAAGATATGAAATTAAACACTGAATATTGTCTTTTAGGTTTGATTAGCAATCTAATGGCAGTCCTTAATAAAGGACATACAACATGCACACACGTAATTCTACTTTATCCCCAACTACAATATAAATCGGAGTTCAGTATTCATCTAGAGTATTATACGATTGACTTACAGCCGATCGTGACTGCAGTATGTTTTTCTATAAAGGCTGGTTTTCATTACTGAGACATAGTTTTCATTACTCCGACATTACAGATCTGTAGCAGAAAACTAAAAAGAGACAGCAAATTGGTTTTAAGTAGACAGAAAGGGACAACATTTTTGACTTTATAGCAAAATTATAGCAATAATTTTTGACAGAAAAAATTTTCTAACCTAAAATTTCTAGTGTTTTTTGCTGTTTGTACGCTTTTAGTTGAGAAAAGTACAATATGTGAATTTTCTAGAAAACTATTGTAAGGTAAAACCAATCTGCGGCTTGTCAATTGCATCGTATCTCTCATGTCGAGCGAATAGACATCAGAATGATCTATGCATGCACCTCTAATGAAATTCTAAGCATATTTATCTCCTTTTTTGATATTCATCTCACATTACAAAATTGTTAAGAAAACAATTACCGGCTCGACAAATGTCCAAGTCATAATTTGGCACAGTAGTGTGCGTGCGAATGTCTATTGTTGAGGTTTGTCGGAAACTTGCCAGTTAAGTTAAAATCGACCAATGAAAATTGTCATCGCTTATTTTTACATGCATTTGATATGAGAATGAAAATTTTCATTGAGGTCCGTACTATGCTTCAACAATCACAAGTATTTAGTCTCTCGTTTGATCGTACGAAAATATTTTGATTCTGCCCAATAGGAAATCCAGCTATCGAAAGAAAGCCACTGATGAAGTTTAAAGGCGAATATTTCGTTCATAAATACTGGACCGAAAAATTACTAACGTACTAGGTAAGGTAAAATGTAATGCGGGACAGCTGAAATTTTCGGAAGTACCCGGCCAATTTTGTAAGCTAAAGCTTTGAATAGTTCATCGATGATATTTCCCAATGAAGTAATGCACTTTGGGTAATGCACAAAGTAGCCAACAATTCATTACCGCCAATGAGATCGTGTGTAAAATTCATTGATTATTTCAGTGAGAAAGTAGCTAAATCTGACTACATGAGTGCATTACTTCATTGATACGGTAGTTATTAAATTTCCGATTGGGCGTTAATTTTTCTAAGCTTTCAGTTTAAAATGATCATTAAATACGAGTATATAGAAACCAAAAAACCGCACTGTTTTCGTCCCTGCTTCTGCCGCTGCTTTCATTTAAACAGGCGCCATCCTGTGCTTTCTAAAAAAAATTCTGCCGCTGCCGCTGCTTTCTGCTTTTATTGTGTCACGGCCCTGACACAAACACGCACACAATAGATAACCGTATGAATTTTGTTTGCCTTTTGTTTTCTATTGGCGAATGGTAAATCGCCACCTGGTGGTAATAAAAACAACCCTCCAAGATAAAGAAATTTTCGTCAGCTGATTGTTGTATGGCGGTTCGTATGGTTTTTGTATGGCAATTCGGAGCTCGGCAAGTTTCGATTATTTCTTAATTTTACTATGAAAGACATAATGAAAATTGATGACGATCGGTGCGGTTGATAGTGAGGTATTAATTTCGGTTCTACATTCTGAAAATGATAGACTCAAACCCGCACAACGAAATCATAAAATGAATAATTTTTCTCTGTGAACGGCCGTATTAACTTCGAAATAACTTCACAAATGTTTAATATTCCGGAAAAAGAAATTTAGAATAATTATTAAATTATTTAAGAAAAATATAAATCGGTTTTTCGTTATATTTCCTTTTTATTTTGGTACTTGAAATTGGTGTCTTAAAAAAATAAATGTTGTTTATGATATTTTATGATACGTTTGTCCTTCTTATTTAATTATGAAATTAATTTAAATTCACTTTAAGCGATATTTTGGAGTAAAACACTTTTATTCTAGGTCATTGTCAATTTTGTATGAAAATAACATGCAACTGCCAGTTCCTGTCTATTTGAAATTTTTCTACCATAGCACACGGTATATTCGCCGTCAATGGTTTTCATTTACAACCTCCATTACGATATCCCTAATCACGTTCCAAGTTTTAGCAAAAACAAACGATACCATAGTGTTATACCTCGTTCACGTGGTAGCGTAGTGTAGTGTAGCGTATTATGAAATCCGGTTGATATATGAGTGTTCACGTGAAGTGAATTGACGTTTCGCACTCTTGATTATTAATTGACAGCTGTCACAACTGGTATTTATTTTATTAAAAAAAAATTACATTCGTCGTTTTATTTCTTAAATAACCTTTCTTCTTTTATTTTTCAGCGAAATGGAGTTATTAAAGGCACTGGTATTAGAATCGTTGAGAAAATCCAAACAAATAAAGTTGTCTGTCAACACAGTTTTTTGACAATTCACTCGAAAAGTAATACGGAGCGCAACGGCAAGTGTTCTCGTGGGAAGGATTAGCAAATCCACTACACTACACTACGCGGTTTTGCTACGTTATAGAAAAACAGCTCCGTAGCAAAATTTCGTGTGTTCACGTGGTACTACGAAGTGCTACGTAGCGGTACGTCATTGACCACGTGAACGAGGTATTAGTCTATTGTTTTACTTGCAGTTGCGGTATCCAATCGTCTAATCGAACACAAACCCACCGATTCTGTACTCAACACCGTTCCGTACAGTGATGCCATTTTAGTGCTTTCATCATTAAATTTGGTGACCAAAATGTCGTATCAGCGGACAAAAATTAGTTTTACCGCTCTCACATTATGTTAATATGCGATTGATATGAAAATATTAATTTTTAGTGCCTTTAAGTTGAAATTAACGCTCAAAATTTCCTATTCAAGTGGTCAACCAAAAAAAAAATTGGCAACACTGGTGCCGTATGGTACTTAACGGGCGAAGTGGTGGACGACGCCGTTAAAAATTTTAAATTTCCATTGTTTGCTACACTGACCTTTCCGTTGACCGCGTCGCGTGTTACGCATCGCATTACATCATTTGATCAGAAATCACGCCGGCCACGCACCAACTCCATTCGTTAAAAATTTGTTTAAAAGTTTTTCAGAAAGTTAAAAATCAAAAATTTCAGTTATAACCTATTATGTATTAAGTTATATTGTTAGCGAATGGCGTTGGTGGTGGCCGGATTGCAATAAAGTGTACTCTCCGCGTAAGCGTCGACGAAAATTTGAAAATTGCAATTGCAAAAATGTCAAAGTGCAAATTGTGAAAACCCTATAAAGGGATTTGTACTTTTTTTACATTATTCATAAATTTTTTTTTTGCGTAAATAAAGTGTCTTGTACGCGTGATCGGTGAACGGAGAAGAAGAATTTGAAATCACAATTGCAATTGCAATCCCAAAAAAGTTATCGTGAAACCCCATAAGGTGATTATAATGATTTTTTTACTTTGAATTTTATTAAATTATTTATACATTGTTTTTTAGCATAACTAAAGTGTCTTATCCGCGTGATGGAAGATCGAAGCTTGGACCGACAAAAATTTTAAATTACAATTGCAATTGCAATCCCAAAGAAGTCATCGTGCAAACCATAAGGTGATTATAATGATTTTTGTGTTTTTTTTAAAATTATTTATACATTTTATTTAGCATAACTAAAGTGTCTTATCCGCGTGATCGAAGATCGAATCTTGGACCGGCATAAATTTGAAATTGCAATTGCAATTGCAATCGCAAAGAAGTCATCGTGCAAATTGTGCAAACCCCATAAGGTGATTATAATGATTTTTGTGTTTTTTTAAAATTATTTATACATTTTTTTAGTATAACTAAAGTGTCTTATCCGCGTGATCGAAGATCACAGCTTGGACCGGCAAAAATTTTAAATGGCAATTGCAATCGCAAAGACGTCATCGTGCAAATTGTGCAAACCCCATAAGGTGATATAATGATTTTCGTACTTTTTTTAAATTATTTACACATTTTTTTTTAGCATTAATAAAGTGTCTATTATATTATACAGGGTGGTTGGCACTCCGTGTGCCACCTTGTAAGGGGTTATTCCTTGATATATTTGGAGAAAAAAATTGTTCTACAGGGTGGGTCAATTTTCAATATTAGTGGAGATACAGGGTGGTTAAGAAAACTGTTTTTGACCGGTACCCTCACTCACTAAAAACGTTATATCTTGAAAACGAATAATCACAAGGCAAAGTGTTAAAACTCCTTTTTTAGGGAATCGAATTATCTTTCATTTGATGTAACAGTCTAAATTGTACCTGCACCCAATCGTGAGATATTTACTCGAAAAAACAAATTTTTGCTACGTGAACCCTTAAAATTCAGTGATCAATGTAGTTTTTCTCAGCAAACCCCATTATAGAAATGTCATTTTATTTTATTTTTTTATGAACCATATTATTACCTACAAAAGCTGCATACATATGTATGAGTTACGATTAACATTTTGGAAGTAATAGGTAAAAACACATATCGCATAAAAATTAAATATTTCAAAAGTCAGTGCCTCGTCTAAGAACCTGTTTAATTTGTCGGTAGTACTGAAGTATTTTTATTGCACATTTATTACTATTTAAAGTATGTAAGAAAACAATGAAATGTAAGTGAGTTTCAACATAATTCATGCTTTTACCTGGAGGTGGTAGGTAATACTGGGTGTGGTACTATGCCTTTTTTAATAGGGTGCCTTACAAAATAAAAAGCCTATAAAAGCAAAACTACCTTCATATTTTTATCAGTTTAAGTTACGTTGCTAAAAGAAGAAGGTATTAGTGGAATTAAAAAAATAATTTCAAAATTCCTGAGTACTCCAATGAAGAATATGCTGACATTGTGTTAATTTATGGAGAGTGTCGCGGAAATGGACGAGCCGCGCGAAGTCTTTACCATCAGAAACTTCCTCATCGACGGACACCTGACAGGGGAGTATTTCCAGACGTTTACAGGAGAATTAGGGAAACTGGCAGCGTTAGAACAAGGAGAGTAAATGCAAATCCTGCGCCGATAATCGCTATTCAGATTGATGAAAGAATACTGCAAGCAGTTCAAAATGATCCATAGATCAGTATCCGACGCTTGGCATTGCAGTTTAACATCTCTATTTGGGAAGTTTGGAGTATTTTAAGAGTAGAACGCTTCCATGCCTACCATCACACACCAGTACAGGAGCTGCTACCCATTGATTTCCCCAAACGGATGGAGTTTTGCAATTGGCTCCTTGAACGACAAATAGATGACAATAATTTTTCAACAATATTCTGTGGACGGATGAGTCCCAATTTGCCAGAGATGGTATCACAAACTTCCACAACCTACATACGTGGGCTCAGAGCAATCCACACATAAGAAGAACGGAATCATTTCAGCACAGATTCAGCGTTAATTTATGGGCAGGTGTGATTGGTGACGATTTCCTTGGACCTCTTAGGCTTCCGCGTACTCTAAATAGCTCCAATTACTTACATTTTTTATCAAATGATCTACAGGACTTGTTGGATGATATTCCACTGGTACGATTGGCTTCCATGTTTTACCAACACGATGGTGCTTCTGCTCATTACGGCCGACAGATCACAGATTGGTTAAATTCCAATTATAGCAATTGCTGGATCGGTAGAAATGGACCGATACACTGGCCTGCAAGATCTTTTGATCTTACTATTATGGATTTCTTTGTATGGGGACGGATGAAGGACCTTGTCTACGCAACGCCAGTAGAAACATTGGAAGATCTAAATATCAGGATCGATGCGGCAGCAATAGAAGTAAGGCAGCAGTTGAGGAATATGAATACCAAGAGAACACTCGCCAAACGAGCTTTAGCGTGCATTCAAAATAAAGGTGGCAATTTTGAACATTTATTATAATAAAAATATTTGAAATAAAAATATTTGAAATAAAAACCATTATTAAATTCTTTCAATTCAAGCAAGTAGTGTAGATCAACATGCATATGCACTGACTTTTAAATATTTAATTTTTATGCGATATGTATTTTTACCTGTTACTTCCAAAATGTTAATCGTAACTCATACATATGTATGCAGCTTTTGTAGGTAATAATACGGCTCATAAAAAAATAAAATTAAAATGACATTTTTATAATGGGGTTTTCTGAGAAAAACTACATTGATCACTGAATTTTAAGGGTTCACGTAGCAATAATTTGTGTTTTCGAGTAAATATCTCAAGATTCGGTGCAGTTACAATTTAGACTGTTACATCAAATGAAAGGTAATTCGATTGACTAAAAAACGAGTTATAACACTTTGCCTTGTGATTATTCGTTTTCAAAATATAACGTTTTAAGTGAGTGAGGGTACCGGTCAAAAACAGTTTTCTTAACCACCCTGTATCTCCACTAATATTGAAAATTGACCCACCCTGTAGAACAATTTTTTTCTCCAAATATATCAAGGAATAACCCCTTACAAGGTGGCACACGGAGTGCCAAACACCCTGTATATGTATTGATGGTGCACCAAACAAAAAGAATATATGTATTAAGAAGCTGTTCTGCAACTTCAATCGCCTGTTTACTTTTAAGTGCTCGTAAAATTACGAATTTTGTCAAATGATCTTGATAGACCATAATGAACTTGAATTCACCATCAGCTTGCGATTGGAAGTCTTGGCATCTTGCATTATATTGTGAAAATATCATAGGTTTAACCACTAAACCCTTTTTTTCGCATTTTTTTTTTTGTAAACAAGGTTCACATAAATTCGAAAATGTTTGAATAGCTTGTACAGTAATATTTTTGTATCGGTGTTGTAGTTCTTTCCTCATTCTGTCACATCCCCCATGGCCATTTGATGAATGAGTTTCGCATAAAATGTCAAACAACTCTTCCAGAGCAACATAATAAAGTACTTCTTGATCTTTTACTACAGGAGCAATAACCTTTTCTTTTGAGTTGAGTGATAACGTCATAGTGCCGTAAAAGCCAATCATGGCGATTTTGCTTATCAACTCCACTTTTAGCTGTCTTTACTTCTTCAACTAACTTTAAGTACTTTATTAAAGTCATCTTTGAACTTTTATTTTATTTATAGTCTCATAGAACCCATTTTTCATGGCGGTAAAATCCATTTTAATGCAATCCAAAACGACACTAGCTCAATCTTCTGCGTAATATAATTGATAGAATACAACTACACGAAAGATTGTTATTGTCGGAAAATGCTTACTAAAGTTGTAATTATAAAATAAGTGAAATACTTATTTACCACCTTTGTATTATATTATATATGTAGGTAATGCGATGTAAATTTCAAAATTCTTTTCGATACTAGCACCATCAAGATACCAGCAATTGACTATTTTGCGATTGTCGGAAAATGCTTACTGAAGTTTTAATTATAAAATAATTCAAATACTTATTTACCACTTTTGTATATTATATAGGTTATGCGATTCAAAGAGATATGAATTTTCAGAGGACTCGGACACCTTTTTTGCGAAATCTTTAACATACTGTTGAGAGCTAGGGGTTCGCCGGAATTTCAAGTAAAACACAATTCGGTTAAAATAAAAATAAGTGAGTATTTATTCTTCGCACTTGAATTCTGTTCGGGTTACTTTGCAGCTTAGGTATTCGGTTCATAGAGTAAGTACTAATAGAGAGAAAACTCTCTAACATTGTCTGATCCGTTACTTGTAGGCAATGAAAGCGACTTTGGGGGAAGTGTAAGGAGGTTACTGTTTTCGTACTTGAAAGCTTTCTTCAATGCCACGGTCGTACATACAGGTCTGGAAACTCAATGCAATTTTTTGTGGTGGGGGTAGACACCTTTTGGGAAGAAAAATTTGGTTGTTGTCGTATTGACCACCAGGTTCGTCATGTTCTCACGGTTTTGTCAGATTGACAAATAAAATTTTGTCAAAATCACGGACTTATGTCAAAACAAAATACATGTGCGATACGAGTGCTGAACAAATTTAGTGTTTCAAAGTGTATAAATAAAATACTATATCACGTCAACTTCATCGCCATTGTTTCGTACGGATGCAATAATCCGACTTTCGGTCGTGTCCTGCAAACGAATGGTGCGATTTTTAATGTTTTATTATTTCTCTTGCAGGGTGAAAAAATCTCGACCATCTTGAAGGCCGCCAATGTTGAAGTCGAGCCCTACTGGACCGGTCTTTTGGCCAAGGCCCAGGAAGGTGTCAATGTCAAGGACTTGATCATCAGCATTGGATCCGGTGTCTGTTCTACCTCAGCTGGAGCTGCTGCGGCGTAAAAGAGGTAAAAGAAAAACACATCGCAATATAAATGACGAATTTTTATTTTTTTTAGAACCGAAATCAAATTTGGTGTCTTCTTGCAGGGCTTGAACACGGAATCTATCACCTCGTCGGCAAACACAAAAAAATCCATTCAGGCGATCACGCCGGGCCGCAAGAGGTCCGGCCCAAAATTCGAACTATCCAACGGTAAAGGAAGAAACCAAACGTATGATGGCCGTATCGACAAGAACGGCACGGGAAAACTCTCGTTTGGCGACTTTCTGCAACTGATGTCGCTAAAAATGGCCGAAAAAGATACCAAGGAGGAAATCCTGAAGGCATTCCGTTTCTTCGATGACGACGATACCGGACGGATTTCTTTCAAGATAAGGATGCGGCACAAAGTACATTACCTTTTGTCGACATTCAAGTAGTTGTTTCAAGCCCGCCGGTACCATTATCTGGCGTAGGAATTTACCACAAAGGAATGGATCAATTTGGCGGATTTGTCGCACCAAAGTGGATCACTTATGATTTTTCGCCTCATATTCAGTCACCAAAGTTTAACGAGATTTAGAACAGGCGAAATTAAAAGAACAAATAACTTTGTTTGCATTATGTAATGTAAAATAAGAAATAAATGTGATTACATTGCGATAATAGTTCAGTGTTGATGAATTTTCCCACTAAACGTTTAGTTTAAATGACGGATGGAAGAAGAACTTTGCAAGATGGAAGTAAGACAGTGCATGAATAGGTAGTAATTCGAGATCAGATCAGATTTTATTATACCATATTAAAATTTGTAGTAGTAGTGTAAAAGAAAAAATATTTTTCTCACTTGAATCATATTTTGCTTCCATCAGATCTTAAGTGACCTATGATATCAGAAAACTATGATACCCAATAAAACAATCCCAAATAATCATATTTCCTAAATCCCCAACGTCCTGTGTGGAATTTAAATTCATAAGCTCAGGACCACTATTAATTGTACACTATGAAACTAAATATTAATCTACCATGCGGTTTTTAGGCACAAAGCTCTCAGTTATTATACGTTCACATAAAATGTTATCTCCGTCCATGAGAAAATCGTGCATCCGGCTTTAAATTGGATTGTTACCAAATCACAATGAACTGCTAACAATTTTTCGTGTTCATGTTGTTTTTTTATAAACAAATGGTTAACCAATATAATTTCATTTTTGATATGAATCCTGATTGCTAAGACTGCAGCGAGTGTCCAGCACATCCCGAAGAGAGGAAATCGTAGCGAATGCACGTTCTTGCGCTTGCGCAACCAATCGCTAGTAGCGACTCTGTTGATAATAACGAGAAGCTATACCAGTTTATTTTCACATTTTCTTCAAAAAAGGTGTCTACCCCCACCACGGTAGTTTCCAGACCTGCATATACGACCGTGTTCAATGCGAACGATTCCCCTACCCTGATATTTTAAATTTTCGTTTAACGACTACTAGACCTCAAAATTTCTCGCCATGCGTGTTCGAATGCGAGTATCTCACAAGCCCTTTGATCTATTGAATTGAAATTTTTTAAGTGGGTAGACAGGGTAGAGTGGTGACTTTCTGGAGACTGCGGATAAGATGGAGAAAAGGGGAGGGAGCATGAGCAACCGCTTACAAAAGGAAGTTAAAACTTGGAACTTATGTAGATTTTTGACTGTAGAGCCATTTGAAAAAAAAATATATAAAAAAATTGTTCAGGAACGAAAAGTATATAACGCAAATCATGGAGCCACAGATAAAAAAAAATAATAATTTCTTTTTTATTCAGCTATGACCAAAAACTCCAAAAACGCATGTCCGTTTGTTGACAGGATAGCTCAGGAGCGGATGGCGGTCACATTTTTTTCCGATCAAAAACGTTTTGTAAGACTAAGTTCGTTAAGGGGCGATATCATTTCACTCCTTCCAGTACCTCTTATTCCAAAGTCCACGATTCTTCAAGTTAGGAGCTTAACATTATGCACACATTAATGTTTCAATATTTGCACTTAATAAACAGAATATCAGGCAAATCGAACTAAAAATTACTGTTACAGAATTCGCTAACAGGATACAGGAAGTCAAAATTATGAAGTAAATTCAGACTTGTTTTTTTTAAAGAATATTTATACAGGGTGTAACTAGTACTGAGGTTCAAACGAAAATGGGAGATAGAGGAACTTGTCCTGAGTAGAAAATCGTTCTACACATACTCCCGTTTTTGCACTCTCATGCCAATCAACATTCAAGAACTCGTCCTTATCAAGCTCACAGTTGGATCTAGCAGAAGGTCGTATAATACGTACTGACGCAATTTTACCCATGATGTAGTTCAGTTCACTAACCGAAGGATTTGGATGGTTACCACACATTGATCGGATCAGGGAAAATAAATTTTCGACAGCGTCTTGATTGACTCTATTGAGGAAAAGGTGTTCAACATTAAAGTCACCCAAATTTTCCAACAATAACAAAATACCGTTGATGGTTTGAATCAATCCTCTTTTCCATGAAGAAATATTCTCGGCATCCTGAATGTGGATATTACGGAGATATTCCTTCATTTCTACCAGATAAGCATATGGTTTCGTTCCTTTAGCAAGTGGTTTTGCCATTGGGTTATTTGTATGCATAGTCTTGCTATTTAGCACATCGAAAAGACTATTCATCTTTCCTATAAAATAAGCAGTACTTTTCGGTATATTTTTTGGAACGGTCTCGAAATGACCTAAGTCATTATGAGTAAGAATCGAAGCAGCCGTAGATCCACTCAAAGTTTGTACAGCCACAGGAACAGACATCTGCTTATCTCCTATCGGGTGAATGTGAGATGGTGTCAATCTTGTTGCAGATTTCGTTGGGCAATGAAGTTCTAACCCGTATAATTCAACTATACCGCCCCACATCGCCATTACTTCTCCTCGTACATGATGTTCATTTGTTTCGCCTTTCCATACAAAATTATGTTTGAACAAGGACGTTCTACAATTTTTCCAAATATGTGGAATGTCATAAAGACTAAAAATTTGTTGATCTTTATAAATGAAATATGGTGAATCTTCTGTAATCCTTAAGCTCTTGTACAGAGCTCTATTATTACTACCTTGGTCACACGTTATGCACACAATATTAATACCAATATTTTTGGCGTTTTCTATTACTTTAAACACTTCCTTAAGCCTATTGCCATTTATCCCATTGCCGCAAAATACTCGAGAACATGTTTCCATGGCTTAAACAAACCACGAACCATGAAAACTGAAACATGTTTTGCCTATTGGTTTTTACGTTCTTTACCGTCATCATAAAATCCTTCTACTTGGTCAGCATTTATATTATATTTAAGATCTTGTCTAATATACACTTCATCGAAGACAAGAACACCGAATAATGCTTTCAATTCCATCTCTTCTAAGGTTCGCGAAATAAAAGGATACAATTCTTCATTGTGCCCAGGTTTAAGATGTTTTATAGGGATCGAATTGATAAGAGATGTTTTACAAGGAAGATTTAATTGCAAATCATTTCTTATAAATCGGTAGCATGTTGGAGAACGTAAAAATATACTTAATGCAAGTGTTCTTTCATCGTTGGAATAAGGAGCATTTTTTTTCCTCGTCAATAGTTTTAGAACTGTTTTCGTATTTTTGTTGTAAGCCATGGAAGTGGAATCTATATAATTCGAGTTATGATCTTTAAATGTATTAGAGGCCTTTCTTTTTGAGTTGATTATTTTTCTTTTCAAAATTTTATTTTGTTTTGTTAATGCGACTTGTTCTTTTTTAAGTTCGTTAATGGACTGAATATTAAATTTTATATTTTTTGCGTATTTTTTGCAATTTGAGCAAGAAGCTTCGATTTCGTCGTCAGAAGAACTCCTGCGTGGTCGATTTGTAGTTTGACAACTATTTTCTTCCTCTACTTGAATGCCTTCTGGATTTCTTGTTTCATAAAATGAAGGCAGATTTAATGTTGGCAATGTATTTGCATATAACCGGTACTGTCCACGAAATGAATGAGTAAAATGATTTTCGCAAATGTAAAATCGTTTCCCGAGATTATCTTCATTTAAAAAACAAAGATCAAACCATTTTTTCGTTTCTCTTCATTTTTAGTACTATAAAAATGTAGTTTCGGGTTATCATCTTTTGCAATGTTGCAAGTGGGAGCTGCACATTTGATACCAGAGGTTTTCAGAAAACCAATTCAAATTTAACGTAATTAAGTATCTCGTATTAATAATCATATGCATAAAAAAATAAAATTTTTGTTTGCGTGTACGAGCATGATTGTAATTTATGAATGTTACTAAAATTTTGGATGGGGCTTAAATCTCATTCGTGTTCACACCGGATACTACCACACTATTCCCTTCAATAAATAAACTCGCAGGAATTGGACCAGATTTAAATAAAAACCGATATAAATATTTCTTATTAAGTCTGGTTAAAGAACTTATTAATCTTATATGTATTTTCGTGAGTACGTAACGTGAAATATGTCATATGAACATTACTAACGCAAAAAAACCGCGGATACAACAATATATATAGAAATAAAAAACAATTACGAAATGACATAAAAGTATATTAAACGAAAATCAGTAAACATTTACTACAATTCTAATGAGATTACTGCACCACGTAATATCAACCATTAAAAAAAAATTAACTTCAACATTTCTTACCCTCTTTCTATCCTATAAAATAAAATTTTACCAGAATTAAACTGAAACAACGATGAATGAACTTAACATCATTTAAAATTGTTCCCCTCTTCGGCTAAACTCAAGCTTTTTGAACTAGTGAAGCTTTTTGGGATGCAAGAGCTTTTACAGCTGGAAATTTCAAATCGAATGTATGAAAAACAAATCAGTAGAGAACGGCTATGGGTTTGTTTCTCTATTAGATCTTTCTCTATGTTCGGTTGTTGCTGTTTCCCTATTCGTAATCGATCGAGTTGCGCGGTGGCCAGCTTACACGTAACAATACTATAACTACCAAAAAAAAATTAGATAGAAACAAAAAATTGAATTTCAATAATTTTTTTAACTTACTTCTTCAAGTACAAAAATTTCCAAATGAATCGGTGACGCATAATTAGATGTAAACAATACGATCCCGTTTTTTTGCTAAGTGCAGTCTATGTATAATATTGTAGCTAAATTTACACAGGACTTGATCAAAGAAAATAGCCAAATCAAATTAATCCTCCCCCCCTCTAACAGCAAGGTCAGGATCCGGAGCAATACAGGGCAATATCGTGCTAGTTGCTACAACGTTTTCATAGATTGCTGGTATTGCTCGCCCTATAGTTGCTGTATTTCCACTAACTTGGAAAATTCCGAGCAATTGTCATCGTTCGGTGGTTTAATTGTCAAGTTTTGTTTTGAGTTTTGCATTTATTTGCCTAATTTCGTTTTATAATGGCTTGGAATTCAAATATTTTCAAGTTTTATTTTAAATTTTAGATTTGTTTATTAAGTTTGCTTTCGTGTTGTTCATAGCTAAATTGGTTGTGTAAGGCCTTATTGCCGAATTGCTATATATTGGTTTATTCATAATTCAGCAACGAGTTGATGAAAAGTTGATCCACATCGCCTGTTGCTATTGTTGCCGTGTGTTGAAATTTTCGTGACGTCAAAATTACTACGAATACGAATTGAGCAATTTTCATCGATCGTGTAAGAGCTCCTTAAGTAAAGTTTTTTTTTTGATCCAATTTTTTTATTATTCTGTTCCACAATGCCATTGTCACGGACTCCGGAATATTGTGCACTGTGTGCCAGAAGTGGGTAGAACCGGACGATGAGGTCCACATGAAATGTGGTCACCAACTCCACGAAAGATTCTTAAACAAGTGGATAGTGTAGAAATGGAATGGACAAGTCGGACTACTGGTCTGTCCAGGAAGTGGAGGGAGCGACAGCCACGCCGGACCTTGAGGAAGAAGTAGAGCTCAGTTAAGGGTCCTCAGTTTCCAACAGATGGGGTTTCTCTTCTTAGAAAGCCACATTTGGATCCTTCGCACGAGCTGGGCATCGGTCAAGCCTTCTACGCTCCGGACGGAACAATGGTCATAGACCAAGGGAGGGGAAAAAGCATTCCATCACGACCAGTACAACCGATAGCCAGACGACAGGTCCCAAACGAGTCCTACCAGGAGTTGTGTGAGTTTCGAAATTTGCTCGTCAATCCGATGCATGACGGAGAATTTGTAGAGCTAGTGCGAGGAAAGCAACAAATTTGGTCGCTTCACCACCTACGACAAGAGGTGTGCAGAGTAGAGGACGTTAGAAGGTCTACCCGATTCAGCTACTCGAGTCATACCAGAGTTGTTGAGGTCGAGGAGCCTCCTACAGAGGTTTGTGATGAGCGCAATAGTCCCGAAGTCATGGTAGGAATTACATCTGGGGTTCCACTTAAATGGTGGAACTGTAAGCGAACAAGTCACAGTTACCGACTACCGACTAGACTATCTGCAGAGGCTCCCAGAGGTATTTTCTGCTACGGTTGCGGAACGAAAGACGTATTAAGACCGCATTGTGCTCATTTCAATCGGGAAAACTCCGGAACGGACAAAACCACGTAGGAAGAGTGTCGCCTTTTCTTCCACATTGCCTGCCAAAAATATACAACAGCAGGGCTCTGTTCATGATTTCTGCTATAGCTGCTATTAGCTGCTTTTGTATGCTTTTGTGTGTCCAAGGCAACCAAAAAGCTGCTTTCTCGTGCTTGCTATTTGACACTAGATCTGTCCAAGATTTTTAAAAAGCTGCTTCCCTAGTTGCTTTTTGTTGCTCATACTCCGGACTGTAGCAAGAAAGCAGCTATTGCAATATTCATATGTGTGTGTAGCTGTTAGTTTCGTCTCAACGTCATTTTGAATGTTTAAAATGGAAAATGATGTTTTATTAACAATGGAAATAAGCGAAAAAGTTAAGGACACTACTAGTAGTACTCATTTTCATTTTATTTATTATAATATATACCATATGTTACGCCAACTTGCATATGTATGTGTCGAACAGCTTTTGTAAGCTATGCAAGCTGCTTTTGGCTGTCCAAACCCCGAAGAAGCTATTTCTCGCTATGGCTGAATTTGACTGTTGCAACAGTCTTGCTATGCTACGCTCTCGAAACAGCTATAGCTGGCATCTTGAACACACCCCAGGTCACTTAGCGCGGAAACGTCTTGAACGAATAGATTTGTCAATATGACATTTCTCAACTGAGAAATGTCATTCCTTCCACCAGTCTAGTACTTCTTTTCCTTTGCTATGAGCAAAATTCAAGTAAATTTAAATTGTATTTTAAAAATATTTATTTCTGATCCTAAACGCCATTGATTATTATTATTATCAGCCCAAATTTTAACTGAAATAACTGATGCACTTGCTTTGTAACATCCTATCTTCTGTAAAAATAGAAAATCACATAAATATTGACAGAATGTAGAACTAGTACCATGGAAGTATATGGAATAGCTGAGAACTAGGGTTACTGTATACACACTCACACCAAAACAGCCTCTAAGAGGGGTTTGGCAGATGCGTACCAAGGTGAAAAACCAGTAAATTTAAATATTTTCCATGTTTATGGGATTTCACTTTATAAACATTCGAAATGATTGACTTTTCGCAGCAAAATTGTAAATTTCCATAGAAGAAATGAAAGAAATAGGGAAATTTTCCATTGAAAATCACAATTTCGCGCACACACACTTCCATATCAAAGAAAAACACGTACTAGAATTGTGGAAGTTAACCGACAGCTCTTTTTCCGACTCTTCACATATTCGCACTAACACACTTCAAAAACGCAATTTGCTAGCAATGTTCAGTAGTACAAAAACAGGCGAACTAGTACATAAACAGGCGATTTTTGTGAGGTTAAATCACAATTTCTAGTACAGAAACGACCGAATTAGACGTATCTGCCAAACCCTAGGTAGAGAGTGTTGTGTATCTAGTGACCCTACTGAGAACTAGGGTTACTGAATACACACTCACACCAAAACAGCCTCTAAGAGGGGTTTGGCAGATGCGTACCAAGGTGAAAAACCAGTAAATTTAAATATTTTCCATGTTTATGGGATTTCACCTTATAAACATTCGAAATGATTGACTTTTCTCTGTAAAATTGTAAATTTCCATAGAAGAAATGAAAGAAATAGGGAAATTTACCATTGAAAACCACAATTTCGCGCACACACACTTCCATATCAAAGAAAAACACGTACTAGAATTGTGGAAGGGAACCGACAGCTGCTTTTCCGACTCTTCACATATTCGCACTAACACACTTCAAAAACGCAACTTGCTAGCAATGTTCAGTAGTACAAAAACAGGCGAACTAGTACATAAACAGGCGATTTTTGTGAGGTTAAATCACAATTTCTAGTACAGAAACGACCGAATTAGACGTATCTGCCAAACCCTAGGTAGAGAGTGTTGTGTATCTAGTGACCCTACTGAGAACTAGACGTTTCCCTAACGAATCACCCAGCAGAAAGACTTATCTGTCGAAGACTCATGAAAATTTTATCTATTTTCTACTACTACTGTGATCGACCTGAAAAACTTTGGATTACAATATCTTCCGAACCAATTATACAAGGAAGATAAAATTTAGTTTCTGTATATGGGATCACAAGAGGAGTATACTGAAAGTAAATTTTTTGAGGGGTGAGGTGGAGCACGAAATTAGGGGGACAGCAATTTTTCAAAAAATGTAATTTTTATATCTCAGAAACCGTATCAGATATGATCTTGAAAATTTTGAACAGGAACAGGAGTTGGGATCGGTAGACGTCTAGTAAGAAAAAAAATTTAGTGGTGGGGGTGTAGGGGTGATGGTGAAAATGGATAGAAAGAAAAAAATTCTGATTTTTATTTCTCGAAAATTGTAATGAATGGAAAGCTTTAAATTTAGGATTATATAGAACCATTATAGAGACATTCTAGAAAAATAAAATTGTTGATAGGGGTAGCAAGGTACGGGGGTGAGGGGTGGTTTTTTACATCTCAGAAACGGCTTATGCTAGAAAGTTGAAACATGGTACGAACTAAAGCAAAGAAAAAGTTCAGATTTTTATTGACGTTCAGAGGTTGATTAAAAAAAATGTCCGAGAATCCACATTTTTACGAATTTCGTTAAAACTTTTAGACTTTTCGTTAAAACTTTCATCAAAGCAATTTTACTTCTGCGAACTATTTATATAAGTGCCTAGTAACGATCTTCATATTTTTCGATATCCAACCCCTAAGGGGGTGTAAAGTGGTTGTACATATTCACGAATTCTTATATATTCCTAAGGTATATTGAGATTTGGAATTCACTTTTACTTCTATAAGCTTTAAACGTTGTCGGGGAAAAACCCGATTTAAGTATTTTTCTCTATTAAACAACCTTGGGGTATTGTTCAAGATTTCACTGATTCCGAAAATCTCTTAGGTTTAATGTGATCGAATTCGCTTTTACTACTATGAATAATTATTCTCTTGATAAAAAAAATACGTACGTAAATAAAAAAAATCTGCCAACAGTCTGGGCGCAACTTTATTATTTTATGGGTAGAAGTCCGAAACGTGTATAATGATGAGATACGGTGTTGGGTACTATGCGACTAACAACCTAAGAAATAATCAGGATGCTACTTGGATCGTTATTTTTTAGATTGTCAGTCGCACAGTACCCAACACCGTATCTCATCATTAAACACGTTTCGGACTTCTACTCATAAAATAATAAAGTTGCGCCCAGACTGTTGGCAGAACATTTTGACAGGATATTTGTATGGCAGCTACACGAAGAACAAACAGGATTTTCTTCATAATCATATATTTAGCTCCAACTAATAGAAAAATAACACATTCAAAATTTCAAAGTCGTAGCTTAAACCCTTCTGAAGTTATCGATCAATATTCTAGAACACGTGTTTTAAGAACATTTTGTATGGCAGCTACCCGAAGGAGTAGGACGATTTTGCCCGTTAACGAACTTACAAATTCAACCAAACATCCAGATTCAAAATTTCAAGATCCTAGCTGAAGGCGTACTTGAGTTATCGTGTTCACGGACAGACGGACGGACGTCAAGCGGATTTGAGGTTTTTGGCTACAAATAAACAAAAAATAATATCTAACTATTTTTCGTCCGAGGCTTGGTTCTATGCGTTTCAAACTTTTGGGCTGGATTAAACTTATAATACTCTATATGATTTCATCTAGAGTATAAAAAGTGATCAAAATTTTGCTAACTCGATTTTCGTGGTGGCTTTCTGTTTGGTAGTACGGAGTTCGAGTCAAAATTTTGCTACGATTTGACAGTGGAAACCAATTAAATCATATATGTGTTAGAACTATATTGCTAGCTATCATATTTTTCCATACAAAATCAATAAGCGCGAGTTGAATTGGAAAATTCAGAATCAGCTGTTGATTTTATCTCAAAAATGTAAAGAATCAAAGAAGGGGAGTACAAAATTTTAATACAAATCAAGTTTTTATGAAATTTGAACATTGTAAATAAAAATATTTAATTGCGAAAAATATGTTTTATAAGAAATTGTACTGTTCATGATTTCAAATTATCAGCACTTACATAATTTTCACAAAATAAGATATGTAATGTGAAAAATAGTGTTATGTTTTTTAAATGTTCCAACTATTTGAATTATAAAAAATATAAAAAATATTATGATATTAAATTAAAATAAAGTAACGTTTAAACTACCACTATATTGAATTGGCAAATTCAGAATCAGCTGTTAACAACGATACTGACTCTGACAAGTGCCGCTAGCAATATAGTTCACTAATACATATATGATTTAAGTGTGTCGCTATTTAATTTTGCATTGCCGTATGAAAATGTTGACATCTCTTGTCATTCATTTGAATTTGTCAGTTTTTTTTCCAACTGACTTGGTTTTTGTGATATCGAAAAAAAATTTTTAAAACAAGACGAAATTTAAGATTTTTAATGCGCGTATCATTAACTGTGTCCGATATTATTATGCATAACACTCAATTACCATAAAAAACACGCGTATAATAAATTTTACTTTTGAAAATGTAAATGTCGAACAAACAGCTGTTCGAACAAATTTTTCACTGTAGAGATGAGAGAGATATATGGTAAACTAGCGAATGAAAATTTTCATCGAGGTCCGTACTAGGCTTAAAGGATGGTTTTCATTACTGAGACCATTGTATTTATATGTTATAGTAGTATCACGAATAACTTCACCTTAGCTCAAAAGATGGCGCAGCATATATCGCTTTTGGGGTTTTCTGCTGTTGCGCCTTTCACAATCATTCGTTTTTTTAACACTCGAGTGCGGAGTTCGCTGTTGACCAATGAAGAGCAGTGTGTAGTGGACATAATGAATGAATGAGATATTCCTGCTTTTCTTCCATCTTCGTACAATACGCATTGCCATTGTCAACACATTTTCAGTTCTCACTACGTTCATTTCCTCGCACACGGTGCATGGGAAAGCACGTGCGATATGGAGATCGCTTTTATGGTTTCTTCTTCATGCAAAAGGAGAAACACTGATTATGTGGAACACTCTTTTTTATTATTTAATTTTTGCGGTACAAAAAATGAAATGAAAAATTTGTGGAAATTATTTGGGAGTGAGGATTATATTGTAACATGAAAATTTGAGCATAACATTCTTCTGATTTGGCTCGGAGCAGTTGCTATCAACATTTTCCATCTATAAAATTTCTTAAATTTAAAATTTACATAAACAAGTGTTTTATAGTTGTAGCATTTATTTTAGTAAAATTAGAAATTTTTGTGAAATTGAATATTTTTCTAAAATTAGAAAAACTTACAGGTGAATATACGTTCTTTAAACCCTCTTCAGATCATCTTATGTACATACATAAATTATGATTAACATTAATACCTATCAATTGCTGATCTAGGGTCTATATTTGGATATTCTGCAGTATATAAACGGCAAATATACGGTACATCAGTTGTACCGGCTTATGCTGTTGCGATATTAGGTGTGTTTTTTTGCGCACTTATCCAGATCAGAGCAGGCTAGAAACTTTATATAGGTATACAAAATAACAACAAAATAACTGTTTTTATGACTTTATAACTGAAGCAGCTATTCGCCTTAAATTCTCTACTCTAGTCTACTATCTATGGAAAAAAGTTATAAAAAAGTCATAAAAACAGCAATAGGTGTGTTTTTTTGCGCACTTATCCAGATCAGAGCAGGTTGGAAAATTCATATACAAAACAACAACAACATTGCTGTTTTTATGACGTTTTTATAACATGTTCCATAGATAGTAGGCTAGATTAAAAAATGTAACGCAAATAGCTGCCTCAGTGAGCTCACAGGGGCAGCTATCTATTGAAAAAAGTTATAATAAAGTCATAAAAACAATGTTGTTGTTGTTTGTATATGAATTTTCAAACCTGCTCTGATCTGGATAAATGCGTAAAAAACACAGCTATGTTGTTGTTATTTTGTATAAAAATTTTCTAACCTGCTCTGATCTGGATAAGTGCGCAAAACACACCAATTATTCGCAATATACGCCAATACAACGGTTGTACCAATTATTGGCCCGATTTGTTGTTGCATGCGACGATTGTATTGTGTATGTGCTTATGAACGATTGGATCGACATCGCACGGTTGTACGCTTTCAACCGAAAACGTGCAGTCGTATGTATATTGGAAAAAATTACAAAGATCTCGTATCATGTGTACCGTTCATGCAACCGTGGGACGGATATCGCAACAACATAAGTCGACGCAATTGTTGTTTCGTGTATTTACCGCTTTAGGCTTACGAACTCTTTCCTAATATATTGATTACAAAATGATATCGCTATCGTAAGTGTAATGCCGAAACTAATAATCACAGAAATTTTCAAGTACAAAGACAAAGTTTTAACGGCAAATTCGTTAAAACTTCGTAAAAATGAAATGCTTTTCGTAATAAATTAGCAATAAATTATGGCAAAGAATTCACCCTATTTCCCCTAACAGTGTTTGCTAACTTCAGGGAAAAATTAAGGAATTTTAATATTCTTAACTCTGCATGGACATTCGAAAACAATTTTCATGCGTTGTTCGTAATGGTTGGAAGGTATATATGGCGTGTATTGATTTTTTTGTTTATTATTGTATTCATTAAAGAAATACATAACACAAAAGTTTATCGGAGAGGGTTTATTAAAATTGTAACTATAATTAGCTGACTTTAATTATTGCTTAGGTCGCAATATGAGTAAAGCATGTCGATATTCAAATTATTGGAATCGGTACAACCCAGGCTCACTTTTAAGATATTTTGCGGTTCCACAAGACGAGAGAAGAGATATTTGGTTAAAATAAATCGATTTTTCGACAACTCTAGAGTGGCGTAACCCCTTAAAAGTTCGTGTTATCAACGTCCAAGTTATACGTTTGACTGTATCTCATTCATAATTTTAATAATGCATTATATTACTAAAAAGATATATTTTCGAAATGAATTCTGTTTTGTTGTTGTGTATTTAAAATTTTTAATATTCATATTTATGCAGCACAAATGAAACGAAACCATAAAAATAAAAGGTGCGTCCTCTTTATGCTGCTGTTAATGTTTTTCGAACAAATTTAAATAATAAAGTAAAATATGGAGTTAATTTTTTCTAAACGCTGGATTTTCTATTCCCGCCGACTATGCGGTTCACATTCGATTCCTATTCTCGGCACATGTGATCATTGAAAACGTTCGAGAACTACTTTATCGATATACTTTAAGGACGTGTTTTCCGGGTGTTTGAAACCATATTTTTACACAGAATAATGTCCAAAATTATAATGCTGTAAATATGAGAGATATTGTAATTTAAAATTTCTCTTTATTTAATGCCAATTGCTTTCTGGAGAAACCTTAAATCGCGACAATTTCATTGCGAATTTTAACTGTCAAATTTTCTAGAAAGTGAATCGCTCTCGCGTTTTCGATCATTTAAAATTAGGTAAATCGCAGTTCAGATTCCAGAATAAAGGTTAACATTCACACACATTAAAAATATTATAATAAATAAACATATGTTTTGTATACATCAAATTTTTAATCTCTTGTTTTAATTATGGATTAATTTATGGATTATACAATTTCGATTCGAAATCATGCCGATCCAGTATAGTGCGGCAATTGCGACTTATTTCACATTTATCTTGCAAATTCTTGTAATTTTTTGCTGCCCTACATATCTGTTTATTATACTCTAAAGTATGGTAAAATCACATAGAGTATTTCACAAAGTTTGAAACGCAGAGAACGAAAAAAAGTTGTTATTTTGATGGAATAAAAATAAGAAAAGAAATTAATGGAGCATCCTACTTTTTCTACTTTTCACGTGGAGAAGAACTAGGATCTATTTTTATACTCTAGATGAAATCATATAGAGTATTATAAGTTTAATCCAGCCCAAAAGTTTGTAACGCATAGAACCAAGCCTCGGACGAAAAAAAGTTATATATTATTTTTTGTTTATTTGTGGCCAAAAACCTCAAATCCGCCTGACGTCCGTCCGTCCGTCCGTCCGTCTGTCCGTGAACACGATAACTCAAGAACGCCTTCACCTAGGATATTGAAATTTTGAATCTGGATGTTTGGTTGAATTTGTAAGGCTAAGTTCGTTAACGGGCAAAATCGTCCTACTCCTTCGGGTGGCTGCCATACAAAATGTCCTTAAAACACGTGTTCAAGAATATTGGTCGATAACTTTAGAAGCGTTTAAGCTACGTCTTTGAAATTTTGTATGTATTATTTTTCCAATAGTTGGAGCTAAATATATGATTATGAAGAAAATCCTGTTAGTCCTTCGTGTAGCTGCCATACAAATATCCTGTCAAAATGTATTCACTTAATTTACAAAACTCACAATAACTCAAGTAATCTTTTAGCTACGAATTCGGAATTTTGTACAAGTTAGTTTTGAGTAAAAAGAAAGTTGCAGTTTACTAATCAGCGAAATCCTTTTACTCCTTCTGGTAGCTGCCATATAAAATGTCCTTAAAACACATGTTCAGGAATATTGGTCGATAACTTCAGAAGGGTTTAAGCTACGTCTTTGAAATTTTGTAGGTATTATTTGTCCAATAGTTGGAGCTAAATATATGATTATGAAGAAAATCCTGTTAGTCCTTCGTGTAGCTGCCATACAAATATCCTGTCAAAATGTATTCACTTAATTTACGAAACTCACTATAACTCAAGTAATCTTTTAGCTACGAATTCGGAATTTTGTACAAGTTAGTTTTGAGTGAAAATAAAGTAGGAGTTTACTAATCAGCGAAATCCTGTAACTCCTTCTGGTAGCTGCCATACAAAATGTCCTTAAAACACGTCTTCAAGAATATTGGTCGATAACTTCAGAAGGGTTTAAGCTACGACATTGAAATTTTGTATGTGTTATTTTTCCAATAGTTGGAGCTAAATATATAATTATGAAGGAAATCCTGTTAGTCCTTCGTGTAGCTGCCATACAAATATCCTGTCAAAATGTCTTCACTTAATTTACGAAACTCATTATAACTCAAGTAATCTTTTAGCTACGAAATCGAAATTTTGTACAAATTAGTTTTGAGTGAAAACGAAGTTCGAGTTTACTAATCAGCGAAAGCCTTTTACTCCTTCTGGTAGCTGCCATACAAAATATCCTTAAAACACGTGTTCAACAATTTTTTTCCGATAACTTTTGAACGCTTCAAGCTACGAATTTGAAATTTTGTACACATGAATTTTTGAATGGTTCCAAGGAAAAAGACAAATATTTAAGAAATCGAATGAGTCCTTTCTGCACCTACCATGTGAAAGTCCTTTAAAAAGGACATTTTTTTTCGATGACTTACCCAGTTCAAGGTATGAAATTAAACACTGAACATTGTCTTTCAGTTTTGAGTAGCAATCTAATAGCAGTCCTTAATAAAGGACATACAACATGCACACACCTAATTCTACTTTATCCCCAACTACAATATAAATCGGAGTTCAGTATTCATCTAGAGTATTATACGATTGGCTTGCAGCCGATCGTGACTGCAGTATGTTTTTTTTAAAAAATCGATAACAATACTTTATTAATAAAATAATAAAGTAATTAATTAGATATCTCATTAGAACTAAGATATATGTAGGAATTTTTAAACACATATGCAACCCTCGTGCACCCACTTTGGGGTTGAATATCTAAAAATCCTGAAGTGATTTTTTTAGATATATATAAAGAAAGCTCGAGAAAGTGAAAACCAATCCGATGTCTTATCACTCCAAAGAGATATGATGAAATTCGTGAAAACGTGTTCCACCCGTTTATACCCTCTTAAGAGATATGACTTGAAAACGTGTTTTAGGTAATTATTAAACAAACCTCTTATGGGCCGACTATCGCTTGCCTGGTGTACGTATAAAAATGTACCTTCTTCTCCTTAAGGTATCTTAGGATCTTTTTGTAGCTTTTCTTTGTATCTATACAAACTTTACGTCCGATTGAAATAAGTTTGACCGTTTAATCACTTACTTTTAGCTGGTGCATCATGATTTTGATAGGATTTTCGTCTAACGATAGAAATACGATTGGAGGTTTTTTTTATTAGTTGTTGAGGATTTCACCGTCGTTGCCTGCATCGGGTGAAGTGAGGTCGTTGTACTGCTGGTGCTCGCCAAAGGTGTAAAACGCAGTGGCGTGGCGTCCATGGAAGCAAGGAAAGCATTGCTTCCCTTACACTTTACTGAAAAATGCCGCTTATAGTAATCGCGGATAATGTTATAAGCCGCATTTTGTTATCAAAACAAGTTAGTCCCATTTTCCACAAACGAAATTCATAGCTTATTGGAATAAAAATTCGCTTTATGTTATCATTCGGGCCAGATTTCCATACAACATTACAAGTTTTGTGACTGTATTCTTAATCGCTCCTCTTTTTTCTTCATGTGAATGTGATCAAAAAGGCAAAATAAAAACAATCTCAAAATTAAAGATGATTGCTCTTGATTTAACATTTACGTAAACAGAAGGCGATACATATCATAGATTACTATGAGAAATTTCAGTCTTTTCGTAGCTTCTGAAAACTATTGATGTTGATCTCGTTCAACAGAATGAGCTCAACTTCGGATAAGTTTTCGAGACAGTTTAATAGAAGTGGCGCGCTGAGCTGACAGACATGACCGAAGCTGGATCTAAAACGCTGTACAAGGCTGAATTTGCTAAAAAGGGAGAGAATCAGTACCACAGTAAGTGTCCTGACCAGACACTGTCTGATAATCCGGCATGCTAAAAGACGGTGATTCTTTTCAAACGACTTTCTGT
Organism: Beris morrisii; assembly: GCA_951812415.1. Lineage (NCBI taxonomy): Eukaryota > Metazoa > Arthropoda > Insecta > Diptera > Stratiomyidae > Beris > Beris morrisii. The sequence continues at coordinate 63,167,976 of OX638312.1, read as the reverse complement.
AGAAACTGCCTGAATGAGGAGGAAGAGGAAACAGTATTTCATATACTGTGTAACTTTGTGAAACATTGAAGCTAGAGTTGTAAATAACACTTAATGAATAAAAAAAATAATATTAGATGCTTCGAGCAATCACATTCCTGGCTGCAGCGGTGAAGCTTTCAGCAAGCAGAGATCTGATAAGAAATAAGTGCTACCAGAGTAGGATAGGAATTGAATTCTGATCGAAGTTTGGAATTGAATTGTGGTAAATAGTTGAATTATATTTAATTTGGTTTTTAGATCTCAGGAACCACTTACGCTAGGAGACTGAAACCTGGAACTTATGTAGAACTATGATAGTGGACCTATTTGCAAAAAAATTTGGCGATAAGGGTTAAGGAGTGTTGGAGTGGAGGGAAAATCAATGTGTTCGAAGTGCTTGAAAGCGGGGGCTGAAACATTCTAAAATACGTAAAATTTTTGAATCGGGTGGTGGTGTGTAGGGGTTGGGGTAAAAAACTTTGGATTAGAATAACTTCCGAACCAATTATACCAGGAAGGTAAAATTTGGTTTCTGTATATACATATAGGATTACAAGTGGAGCCCATTAAATTTTTGAGGTGGGAGGTGGAGTACAAAAGTGGGGCGATACCCATTTTTAATAAAATTTCATTTGTATATCTCAAGAACCGTACCATATATGATCTTAGAAATTTTACAGGAGTTAGGCCCAGTAGACTTCTAGCAGGGAAATAATGTTGGAGGTACTGGTGAAGGGGCTGATGGTGGGAGGGGGTGGAAAGAAAATAATATCGATTTTTATTTTTCAAAAACCACAAACCATAAAAATTTACTACATAGAGCCAATAAAGAGGTATCCTAGAAACAATTTTTTAATATGGGTAGCAAGGCAGAGGGTTGGTGGTGGTTTTTATACTCTAGATGAAATCATATAGAGTATTATAAGTTTAATCCAGCCCAAAAGTTTGTAACGCATAGAACCAAGCCTCGGACGAAAAAAAGTTATATATTATTTTTTGTTTGTTTGTGCCCAAAAACCTAAAATCCGCCTGACGTCCGTCCGTCCGTCCGTCCGTCTGTCCGTTAGCACGATAACTCAAGAACGCCTTCACCTAGGATCTTGAAATTTTGAATCTGGATGTTTGGTTGAATTTGTAAGACTAAGTTCGTTAACGGGCAAAATCGTCCTACTCCTTCGGGTAGCTGCCATACAAAATGTCCTTAAAACACGTGTTCAAGAATATTGGTCGATAACTTCAGAAGGGTTTAAGCTACGACATTGAAATTTTGTATGTTTTATTTTTCCAATAGTTGGAGTTAAATATATGATTATGAAGAAAATCCTGTTAGTCCTTGGTGTAGCTGCCATACAAATATCCTCTCAAAATGTATTCACTTAATTTACGAAACTCACTATAACTCAAGTAATCTTTTAGCTACGAATTCGGAATTTTGTACAAATTAGTTTTGAGTGAAAACAAAGTTCGAGTTTACTAGTCAGCGAAATCCTTTTACTCCTTCGGGTAGCTGCCATTCAAAATATCCTTAAAACAGGTGTTCAAGAATATTAGTATATAACTTCAGAAGGGTTTAAGCTACGGCATTGAAATTTGTACGTGTTATTTTTCCAACAGTTGGAGCTAAATATATGATTATGAAGAAAATCCTATTAGTCCTTCGTGTAGCTGCCATACAAATATCCTGTCAAAATGTATTCACTTAATTAACGAAACTCACTATAACTCAAGTAATCTTTTAGCTACGAATTCGGAATATTTTGCAAATTAGTTTCGAGTAAAAATAAAGCTTGAGTTTACTTGTCAGCAAAATCCTTTTACTCCTTCTGGTAGCTGCCATACAAAATGTCCTTAAAACACGTGTTCAAGGATATTGGTTGATAACTTCAGAAAGGTTTAAGCTACGTCTTTGAAATTTTGTACATAGTATTTTTCCAATAGTTGAAGCTTAATGTATGATTATGAAGAAAATCCTATTAGTCCTTCGTGTAGCTGCCATACAAATATCCTGTCAAAATGTATTCACTTAATTTACGAAACTCACTATAACTCAAGTAATCTTTTAGCTATAAATTGGAAATTTTGTACAAATTAGTTTTGGGTAAAAACCAAGTTCGAGTTTACTAATCAGCGAAATCCTTTTACTCTTTCTGGTAGCTGCCATACAAAATGTCTTTAAGACACGTGTTCAACAATATTTTTCGATAACTTTTGAACGCTTCAAGCTACGAATTTCAAATTTTGTACAAGTTCATTTTTAAATGGTTCCAAGGAAAAGGACAAATATGTAAGAAATCGAGTGAGTCCTTCCTGCACCTCTCATGTGAAAGTCCTTCAAAAAGGACATTTTTTTTTGGTGACTTACCCAGTTCAAGATATGAAATTAAACACTGAATATTGTCTTTTAGTTTTGAGTAGCAATCTAATGGGAGTCCTTAATAAAGGACATACAACACGCACACACGTAATTCTACTTTATCCCCAACTACAATATAAATCGGAGTTCAGTATTCATCTAGAGTATTATACGATTGGCTTGCAGCCGATCGTGACTGCAGTATGTTTAAACCTGCAAAGGATTGTCCAAGGATGCAACCGAAACAGTCACAAACATTTTCATTTGTGTAAAAAAAGGGCATGCATTACATAACATTTCGACATCCTTAAGGGCACACAGCCGACCCTATTACTGACTATAGGAAGTCAGAATAATAAAAAAGAAAATAGATTTATTGGTCAGTATAAATATCGAGACTCAACCCCTCTGATTTTAAAAACGTCCGAAAGCTAAGACGTATATTCGTTTGTTTAAGAAAAAACTATCATAATTTTTATTAACATGAAGTAAAAACCATTACAAAAACCCAAGTTTTGGTATTTTTAATTAATCAATAACATAATTCCATGGCCATGTGAAAACCGGACAATGTGAAACGAGCCTAACTTCTACGTTCTGAATCTGAACTTAAACTCGGAAAAATACCTCCAACACAGTAGCACCAAGAGAGAAGGGACCCAGGCACCATTACCACAGGTAGCATAGGAGGGAGCAGGCAGCAGCAGACACAGCTCGAACGCACAGCGACAGAGCAGAATCGCACTAGAATATCACTTCACTGCGCGCCGCGCGAAAGATATAGGAAAGAGAGATATGAGTTATGAATGAAATGATCAACGAATGCGCATAAGATGGAATTGGCAAAACACATGCAGCGCCTCTGGTGTAAGAAGGTGAAAACAGCAAAGTGTGTCTGGTGATACTACTATAATATATAAATACAATGCTGAGACATAGATTCCATTACTCCGACATTTTAGATCTATTGCAGAAAACTAAAAAGAGATATGAAATCCGTTTTTCATTTTCGACTTTATAGCAAAATTATAGCAATAGTTTTTGACAGATAGAAATTTCTAACCTAAAATTTCTTGTGTTTTTTGCTGTTTGTACGCTTTTAGTTGAGAAAAAGCACACTATTTGGGGATTTTTGGAAAAAGATGTGCATGCAAGTCCTTGCTATAATGTACGTCCTTACTTTATGGTTACAGATCACAGATCTGAAGTTGCGGACGAGATATTTTTTTTACAGATCTGTTGCATATGATACAGGATGGCGCAAAATTAATCATCAATTTTGTTTTTGAATAACTTCTTTACTAAATAAAAAAAAAATTATTTTGAGTGATAGAAATCTTTATTTGCATGTTTGTTTGTATACTGCAGCTGTCTAGTTCACAAATATCAAATATGATTCACGTACAACGCCATTTGCAAAAATTATAACATATTCCGATAGGGTGATCAATTTTGCGCCACCTTGTATTTCCTCTCTTTGGCACGCATGTACAGTTTATATTTTCATCTTATTCTGGCAGACATCTGTAGAATTTCGGAGTAATGAAAACCAGCCTTCAAACCGGAATATTTCATGTAAAAGTCCTTCAAAAATTTATTCAAGTTACAGTACCCACTATAACTCAAGAGCGCGTTAAAACAGGAAAACTAAAGTTTACACGATTTATTAAGGTTATAAGTCAAAAGCAAGGTAGAGTTCACTAGTGAGAAACCTCCGTCAGCTCCTTCTGGAAGCTCACATAGAAAAGTCTTATACCACGTGCTTGAAAATAATGTTCATATCTTTTGAACGCTTGAAGGTAATAAATTGAAACTTTGCGTACATTATCCAATTGTTACAATTAAAAGGTAAAATGGTAAATATGCTGGAAATCGAATTCCTGAAACAATTTTCCAAACGATAGTTTACCTTTAAATAGCGATACAGAACTGGACACGGAATATATTGTCCTTCTGTCTTGAATAACAGTCAAACGATAGTCCTAAAAAGAGCAAACTACATGAGCACGCATCCTACTGCTTTCTCTACAATTATACATAATAAATCGGAGTACAGTATTTCATCTAGAGTATCATACTACGATATGTTTTAATATAATTAATAACTGCAACACATAAATGTAATAATTAGAACGTTGCCTGCTGGGTTCTTGGCTTTCTGAATCATACCAAACAATGCACATTTGTCATTAGGTTTGTTCTTTTTGCCAGGTTAAATTAACACTTTAGTGTAGCTTACACTTTCAGTGTAATACACCTTACACTGAAAGTGTAGGGTGTAGATCGCGCAAAAAGAACGGGTTAGTGTAGAATAGGGTCACTAGATACACACACAACACTCTCTACCTAGGGTTTGGCAGATACGTCTAATTCGGTCGTTTCTGTACTAGAAATTGTAATTTAACCTCACAAAAATCGCCTGTTTATGTACTAGTTCGCCTGTTTTTGTACTAATGAACATTGCTATCAAATTGCGTTTTTGAAGTGTGTTAGTGCGAATATGTGAATAATCGGAAAAAGAGCTGTCGGTTCCCTTCCACAATTCTAGTACTTCTTTTTCTTTGGTATGGAAGTGTGTGTGCGCGAAATTGTGGTTTTCAATTGAAAATTTCCGTATTTCTTTCATTTCTTTTATGGAAATTTACAATTTTGCAGCGAAAAGTCAATCATTTCGAATGTTTAGAAAGCAAAATCCCATAAACATGAAAAAAAATTAAATTTACTGGTTTTTCACCTTGGTACGCATCTGCCAAACCCCTCTTAGAGGCTGTTTTGGTGTGAGTGCGTATACAGTAACCCTAGTGTAGAAAAGTGACAGCTAAAATTCCGAACTTTTTTATTTGTGCGATATAAGTGAAATATAAGTCGTAGTGTTATGCGGTCGATTACGCGCGAAGTGAATGTGATCTTCTGGCATCAAGCAAAAGCTATGGAGCGACTCGAGGAACACAATAACCAGGTGCTTTCTTTGGCCTATTCGGGAGCGAATTGAAGAAGTTGGACAACGTTCCGAAGGGACTATATTTTCACGGAAGTCTATGAGTGCCGTGGATCGGTGAGTATCGCGTAAAATTGTTGTCGCGTAAAATTGTTGACGCAAGTTTATTACTAATATAATTTTTTCAGATCGACAAGAAGAAGCGATTACATTCAAATTGCTTATTTCTTTCATACCGTGCTCATTCGAGACGTGCCACAGTTGAACTTGAAATCTCAGATGAGACGATTTATTACGCTGATCGATACGCTTTACGATAATAATCGTGCGGGTCGTCGTTGGATGATTTGTTTTGTAAGGAACAGGCAAGGAACCAATATGATATTTGGCGTGTTTTTTGTACATTTATCCAGAGTAGAGTAGTTCCTGTGTGCTCGCAAAATAGAGCAATTGCCCTCCGCAAGACACAATCCAGAGCGATAGCTTGTACCAGTCGCCAGGACTCAATTATTTGACTCCATTTCAAGGACGACACGCGACAGTACCAATCAATTTTTACTCTTTCGTCCTCACGGTATGTCAGATTCATTGCCACTATCGGCTCTGAAGAACTGTTTGCGTTCGATCGTACATTGTCGAGTTTGTCCGAAATGCAATCGAAAGATTACTGGGAACAATGGGAGAAGCATCGATAAAGGCGACAAGCTGTTACGCGCTCCGTAGTAAGACGAATAGAAAATTAATCTCAACTCACCCGGACATAAAGAATTCCGCACTTTTAACAAATGAAAAAAAAACAATTTCTTTTAATTTTTATCCGTATTTTTGTTGAACGTATTAATGTTTGGTAAAGAAATGTAATAATTTATTTCACAAATAATATATTAAAGTTGAACAGCGGAAAGTGATGTACAAAATAAATACAAAAATATTAAATTTTAAGGGTAATTGTAAATTGTTATAAAATAGCTGTACCAAAATAAAAACGAGACGATATTTTACTAAAATTCCTTTTTTTTTATTTAGGTCCTGTGTGAATGACACATCATCGGCGCTCTAACTGAGATTGCTGCTATAATTAGGCTTTTCTATCCGATCCTGAGATTGATAATTTCTTGGAAGAAATTGTTTAACATTAATATTTAAGCTTGACTTGGGATAAATTCTTTAACGTCTGTGTTCAGTCTTACTTGTGTTCGTTCCTGTAAAGAAAAGAAGTCGTTTATCTAATGCTAAGTAAGAAATAGAGAAAACAGCCTGCAGTCTCATTGTTTTGCATTGAAGCGTCTTCAGTAGGATCATTTGGAAAATCAGCTTTTATTGCACTATTTTCCCGAGTTCCGGTACTATCCTCTGCTTCACTAAACTCATCTTCGGAGTAGTCAGTTGTTATGGACTTTAGGTGAAAAATAGAAGAATCAATGTTATGGTCTTATTGAAATTTCGTTGACTTACGCTTACTCCTGTTGAATTTACGTCCTTCTTATCCCTCTTTCGGAACCGATAACGGGCTCTGTCTTGATATCCGTAATTGTAGTATTTTCCGACAACGTTTGGAGGCGTTTCACTCAAAATGGTTAAAATTAATAAGGTTCTTTTCAACTGAAATTTGCGAGAAGTAACTTACAAAACTTTCTTCGTTGTCCTTTGAGCCATCTTCAGCTCTACTGTCCTTATCCGCTTCAATTTCAGCTTCTTTGGCGTCCTGAGGCACTACTTGCTCCTAACTTTCCGCATTATTTTCGATAAGATCGTCTGAAATGAATTGGGGAGCACATGCATTAAGCTTCGATTATGGAAAACAGTGTTTCTATCCATTAACTCACCTCGTTCCAATCTTCATTTGGATTTTCAATGCGAAAAAAAACACGTAAAAAAACACGATTGCACTCTCGGTCGGGTCAAAACCCGTTCTTTAAACTACAATTAAAATTCTAATTAGATTCCGCGGCCGGTACCAATTTTTGTCATAAATAACATGAATGTCACGTCATTTACACATGTATGCGTCAATCAGCTGTTGTAAGCTATTGAAGCTGCTTTTTGCTGTCCAATACCCGCCAGTGCTTTTTCTTGCTATGGCCACGCTATGGCTGAATTTGACAGTTCGAATTCGTATATGCTTTGCTATGCTATCGAAGCAGCTATAGCTTGCACATTGGACAGACTCCTGGTGAAATTTCACATGTCAAACAGATATTCCAATTGTAGTATACATTTTTCGCGTCTCCATAAACAAGAGTGATATTTTATAAAAAATGGTGAATCGCAAACATAAAATTGTTCTCCGTAACTTCTTATCGAATCGTAGAAAATATTGTAGAATTAACGAATTCTTCAATAGCAATGTAAGGTTAGTAAACTTTCGTTAATATTATCTTGCAGCCCCACTGCACCGCAATAACAGCAAAAGTGTTTGCAATCCACGGCGTATATCCTAGATTTGATTACTACTTTGATCTGGGAGAGAACAACCGGAGTCTGATGTTACCATTCAGAACTTATTCGGCTGCGATGATGTGTTTTTGAATAAATTTTTAGAATAAATTCAAGTCTTCTCACAATATCCTCAGTTACCTGGATAGACCTGCTGTCTTAATCGACGGTAAATCAAGCGAACAGCAAGTTTCTGCAGCGTGCGAATAGAATATCCACTGAAGTAAGGAAACGCATCTGACTTGGAGTTCTGGAACGGCTTCGCAAGGAGGATCCGATGGAAATAAGTTCGCGTCCTCCGTACTTGTAAACGTACTGTTGGTATGGTATTCCCACTATTAATTTGAAAGTTGCTACTCCGAGTGCTCTATCTGAGATTAAAGTAGAAATCCGATCTAGGTTATTCGCTGGGTCCGCTGTTAAGGTGCGTTTCCATCTCCGCCGTTTAGCGTCGCCGACTACATTCTACATACATAAAAAACTAGGTCTGTGACGCGCCGAGGCAATCGTCGGGAGTTGACTCAACTTCAACTTTTTCGGCGAGAGCCGATAATAATGTGCTTTTGATAGAGGTTTGTTTGGATCCAAACTACGTACCTATGGTAACGAAAAAAATACTTTATTGTTAAAAAATAATAAAGTAATTTAAAAGTCAAAAATGTACGATAAGCGAATAAGTCTATAGACATCCGGTGAAAATTCAAAAATCTAGCACTGCCCTTCAGGCGCATGACTGATGACTTTTTAGCGTCGCGTCGACCGTTTCGCCGCAGATGGAAACGACGATGTCAAAACTGTGACGGGACACCCGTGTCGGCGACGCAAAACGGCGGAGATGGAAACGCACCCTTAAAGTGCGTTTCCATCTCCGCCGTTTTGCGTCGCCGACTACGTTCTCCATACATAAAAAACTAGCTCTGTGACGCGCCGAGGCAATCGTCGGGAGTTGAGTCAACTTCAACTTTTTCGGCGAGAGCCGATACTAATATGCTTTTGATATTGGTTGGTTTGGATCCAAACTACGTACCTATGGTAACGAAAAAAATACTTTATTATTAAAAAATAATAAAGTAATTTAAAAGTCAAAAATGTACGATACGAGTGAAAAATCTAGCACTGCCATTCAGGCGCATGACTGATGACTTTTTAGCGTCGCATCGACCGTTCGCCGCAGATGGAAACGACTATGTCAAAAGTGTGACGGGACACCCGTGTCGGCGACGCTAAACGGCGGAGATGGAAACGCACCTTTACACTTGTGTGTTGCTGTGCAGTGAAAGCTGTCGGAGAACTTACGAGAGCTATTAATATTATTACTATAAATATTTTTTAATTCAATATAGGGAACTATATGTGCATTATCATCAGAAAAGAATGGAAATTGTTTCCGAAATGCAAGCAATTCTCTTGGGCGAATATGTTCCACGTAACCGAACAATGTGGACAAAAGAGAGGAGTGATGTAGTTTGGAACATCCTAGAAAGGAGTGACCCAGTAGAATTTAAAGAAGCTTTTCGAGTCACAAAAGAATTGTTCCTTGAGATCTGTGATTTATTACGATCTGAATTGGAGCCCGAATCAAACCCTATCTCTCTTCGTGAGCCTGTACCGGTTTGCAAACAGGTCGCAGTTTGTCTATACAAACATGCGTCTAGCGCGGAGTATAGAGTTATAGGAAACGTGTTTGGCATCCACAAATCTACAGTACAAAAATGTTTTTACAAAGTTGTAAAGGCAATAAATAAAATACTATTATGGAATGAAATAGCAATGCCCAATGCCATTGAATGTCAGCAAATTTCATCGGAATTTGAAGAATCATGTGGAATTCCGCAAATTATAGGCTGCATAGATGGCAGCCACATTCCAATCAGCTCCGGCTGAGGGCAGCAAGGATTTTATAAATAGGAAACAATGGGCATCTATTATATTGCAAGCAGTTGTGGATAAAGCCTGCACGTAAGTTGTTGTTTTTATATACATATGACAAATAAGTATTTATTCTGGTTCTCAGTTTTAGGGACATTTCTTGCAAATATCCTGGTAGTTGCCATGACTCTGCAGCTCTTAAGGGGTCGTACCTATATAAAAATATATTAAACTTAATACCAAAGGTAAGAACACATGCTTCACAATTTTGATGTCAGAGAGTATATTGCTATATATTATTTTTTTTAGAATGACAAATTAATAAACGGAGTTGGCTGTACCATACTTTATTATTGGTGATCCAGCATACGAGCTCTTACCGTGGCTAATGAAGGATTATCCGGGGCGGGGTATATCACTCGAAAAGGAACAGTATAATGCAGCACTGAATTCAGCAAGAGTTACCGTTGAAATGGCATTTGGGTGGTTGAAAGGACGTTGGCGAATGCTATTGAAACGGAGTGACATCGCTCATACATTTATGCCAAATGTGGTCGCAGCATGTTGCTGTTTGCATAACATGATTGAAAAGAGGAAGGAATCATTTCCTCAGCATTGGCTCGAAACAGTTGATCGGTACAGCGTACTGTTTCCACAACCAAATGATGAAACTACTAGGAGTTATGACTCTTACTCTGGTATACAGATTCGAGATGTCTTGTGTTACTATATAAATAATTAAAATAAATCTTGTGTATTTGGAATAGAAATGTATTTCCTTTTGATTGCTATCCAATACCCAGACCATCAATAATTGAACATTCCATTTCTACTTTGATCTTGGAGAGCACAACCCGAGTAGCAACGTTGGAATTGATCCTTGGAGAGCTTGTGTCGTATCCACTTAGCGTTATAGGAGAGTGATTTGTCTGATGTTTCCTTCCAGAATTTATTCGGTTGCGATAGGGGGTTTTTTGTATTGTTGCGAAGCCACTCCAAAACTATTCTGAGCTTAATCTCCTTCAGCTTGCTGGAGCCGATCTGATTTGAAATGTCTCCCTAGATCTCCATCACAATCTCATAATAACACGGAGGAAATTGAAATCTTCTGATCACATAAGGGACTCAGTTATCTGCTCTCTTACTCAACGGTAAAACAGGCGAATCGGAGTTTCTGAATCATATAAATTGAGTATCCACACGTAATCGCACAATGTGAAGAAAAGAGTGAAGTGATGTTGTTTGGCACATACTAGAAACGAGTGATACAGTAGAGCTTAAAGAAGATCTGAATTGGAACGCGAAGCAAATCTTTATACTACTACTTCGTGAGTCTGTACCGGTTTCCAAACAGGTAGCAATTTGCTTTCATATTTGGGTTCTTAAATCCTAAAAGTGTTATATCTCTTTATAAACACATAATTGAAATACATGACTTAAGTTTGGTATATGTTTTTATTTATTTCAGTCTTATATTTAATCATTATCAAATTCAGGTAACACGTTTAACACCTAATAACTGGTGAAGTTATGAAATATTTAATAAAATACGTCAACAATATAACATAGATATGTGTGTAGTTATTACACAAAAAATTAAAACTAAAAAAAAAACAATAAAATAATTCAAAATTAAACAGCCGTTCACGTTTGTTCTAAATCTAAAAAGTAAAATAAAAAAAAATATTTGGGAGATTTTAAAAATTTCAAATAAATATCACAAAATTAATTATTTAATTCAAATTGAATACGACAAAATTTTATTCTAACAGCCTCCTTAATAGCTCCCTATCCTTTTCATTTTCTTCTTTCAAAAATTTTATATGTTCCTCTTGTAACTTTTTTTGTGCCTCTAAGAAGTTCTTGCTATTTTCCGCCAATCGTTTCGAAAAATCTTCACTAAACTCGCTTAGGGCTGCTCCATAGGATCAATTTCCTACAAATTGAAGTTTTTAATTAATATATACTTTGTCTTTTGAAAGCATAAATACATATGTAAAAGCATATGGTAAAACTTACGTCGTGGTCGTTTGTTTCTTCTGACATTACTTTCTATGTTTTCCTCCTGTTGTGGCTGTTCCTCTTCGTCATCAATATTTTGTTCGGAATCATCTGTAAAAAAAATTTTGCGAATTAATAAAAACATATGTAATTACATGAAAAACCGAAAACCAAAATTTAAGCTACTTACCAATATTTGGTTCTGGAATGGCTTCATCACGCTCTATTCCGTATGCCTCCGGATATATCTCCCTTGGCCGTGATCCCATTAATTTTGACATTGCTTCGAAATAAGCAAATTTCGAAGGATCATTCCCACTTTTAGATTTATGCTCTTTTGCAACTCGGTACATTTGCTTCAACTGCTTCCACTTTACATTTAAGCTGGTAGCGTCTCTCGAAGCCCGATCTCTTCATTTCAATGGCAATCTTTGCCATTAACTCTGAAGCACGAAACCTTTTTCCGTCGCACTTCTCCAGTATTTTATGCTCTTCGCACAAATCGATAAACAAAAGAACTTCCTTGTGGCACCAATTTGTATTTCTCCGCTTTTTTTCCGCCATTATTCAATTCAGTTTCGTAATCGAACTTCACGTACTTCACAACTTTTACTGACAGTTCCCTTCAAAACAAAAGCAAAAGTAGGATCAAGTAGTGTTGCCATGATGCCATTTCAACTGTGCTCGGTTTAATTTAGTCTAGTTCTAATCCACATGCGGAACTGGACTAACTTAATACCACACGTTTACACCGCTTCTTAATACGGCTTTACTGTTAATACGGACTATGTTAATACCGGTGTATACGAGGCCAATGTTGTGGCAGATGCCCTTTCACGATCCGGCGAGGGCGTTGGTGCTTTATCTATCATCTCAGAAACTGAAAAAATAATGAAAGCCCAAGAAAAGGATGAGGAACTAGCAACACTCATAGCCTCCACAAAAGAATCAAAAGCAAAATATCATTTAAAATTATGCTAGTACCCTTTGTCTACTCTTAAACTATGGTGCGAAACCAGCACAGAAAAAAATAGAGTATACATTCCAGAAGAACTAAGACGCACCATTTTCGAAACCGTCCACAACCTATCTCATCCTGGCATTCGCGCTACTCGAAAATTAATCGGTTCACAATACTTTTGGCCCAAACTAAATAAAGACACAAACAACTGGTCGAGGGCTTGTATTAATTGCCAAAAGGCAAAGGTGCAGAGGCATACAAAATCCGAATTCGGACATTCAGGTTTGAACACATCCACATGGATTTAGTAGGACCCCTTCCTCAGTCAAACGGATACAATTACATCCTATGAATAATAGACAGGTTCACTCGCTGGCCGGAAGCATATCCTCTAAAAGACATGACCGCCCAGACGGTAGCAGAAGCCTTTGTTCATCAATATATGTCCCGATTCGGAGTCCCAAGCATAATCAGCACCGATCGCGGAAGCCAATTCGAATCAAAACTTTTCACAGAAGTTAACAAAATACTGGGATGCAGTCGCATACGCACCACCGCGTACCACCCGCAGGCAAACGGTATGGTGGAGCGATTCCATCGTACCCTAAAAGCTTCATTAATGGCTCGCGACAATACAATAAATTGGAGCGAAGAACTACCTCTTGTCCTTTTGGGTATCCGTACTACATCAAAAGACACCTTAAACTGCAGCCCGGCAGAATTAGTATACGGAGAAACTCTACGGGTACCCGGAGACTTTCTATGGCCCAGTGTAAACTCCGACGAAAAGTATTCTTCCAATTTTGCTGAATAATTGCGGAATAGCATGCACAAATTACAAGCAATCCCGCCAAGGCAATCTAAGCAAAACTATGTACGCGTACCAGACTCCCTTCGAACAGCAGATTTCGTCTTTATCCGTGAAGACAAGGTAAAATCGGCTCTTTCCACACCTTATAAGGGTCCGTATAAAATTAAAAATAAAACTAAGAAAATTCTTCATTGTGGATATAAACGGGAAAAATACTTCGGTCTCAATTGACCGACTGAAAGCAACTTATAGCATTCAGGATTCTGTTTCCGATTGTAACAAACCCGGAACGGTCACTTTCAAAATATAACACGCTGCGCTGGAGGGGGAGTGATGTAGCGACTTCGACAGATAGATGTCGACACAAAAAAGTACGACCATTTCACAGCCATATCCGCGTAACGACGAGTACCAAAAATTGAGTTCGTTTCCTTCTTCGCTTACTGACCAGGAAGCCAACCACATCTCGTTTAAAACCGGTCTTAGTAAAAATCAAGAATACAGTGAATTATAATACACATCAAAAATATTTATAAAAACCTCAAAATTAAACTTAGTGATAACGATAATTAAGTTAAGTAAAAGTGAATTGTGTAATAGTTAGAGAATAAAAATATTTTATAGTATAACCGAAAGAAACAAGTATTTATTACTAAAACATGTGGTTATAATTCCATCCGTTAAAAATTCGTTGGTTCCTTTCTCGCACATGGACGTACTGAAAGCAACCGAACGTCTACTTAAACTGGCTGAAAGTGATTTAACTATTATTCCTTTTACTTTATTATTTTCTAATAATACAGTATTGTGATCGATTTTAAATAAAAAAAAATTTGTAACCCTGGATCTTTTTTTTCGCGTTTCATGACTCGTAGACACGAAAAAAGCAAAAAAAAATGTCAGTCCGTCTGTCCGCCGTACGCAAAATCGTTTGAAGGCTCGTAGCTCCCAAACGATTTGAGATATTAAATTGATTTTTATGAATAGACTGGGTTGGCCCCTTGAAGTGACTAAATTCTGAGGGGTGGGGGTGTAAGGGGGGGAGGAGCGGGAAGTGGAATTTATATAGAACTTCGGTAGTGGACCCATTTGCATAAAAATTGTCAATATGAGTGAAGGGGTGTGGGAGTGGGGAGAAAAATAATGCGTCCGAAACGCAAAAAAGCCGAGATCAACGCATTCTAAAATCCATATCTCCTAAACGGTTAAAGTTACAAAATTGAAACTTAATGAATAGCTGTAGGTATACTAGGAGAATAGATCGTAAACAAATTTTTGAGTGGAGGCAGTGGCGTACGAGGGTGGGGGGTGAAAAACTTTAGATTATGATATCTCACGAACCAATTGCACTAGAGAAATAAAATTTGGTGTCTGAAAGGTTGACAAATAAAGTTTGCTGAAAGTACAATTTTTTAAGGAGGCGGTGGATCATGAAAGTGGAGGGGATGCGAATTTTTCTAAAAAATCACGTCTCATATCTCAAGAACAGTGTAAGGTACCTAGATGCTTAAAATTTTTACCAAAAATAGATCTAATAGACCCCTATCAGAAAATATGTGATGGTGTAGAGGGTGGGGGAGGGTGAAAAGGTTCCGATTTTTATATCTCGAAAACCTATAATAATATAAAGCTGAAACATGGTATTTAGATAGAGCTATAGTAGTAGCATCTTGGAAAAATATAATTTTTTGTAAGGGTAGTATGGTACGGGGGTGGGGGATGTTTTCCTATCTATAGAACGGCTTATGTTACAAAGTTGAAACTTCGTATGCTTTTGTAAATCAACTAGGAAAGTAATTTAGATAAAAAAAATTTTCAAATATCCATTGGCGTTCGGAAGGGGGGGCGAAAAAATGTATCAGTGAAAATGGAATACATATATTTTCACGATTTTCGTCATATCTATTAGGTCTTCCCAAATATTTAATTCTACAGCTTTATTCTACGGCTTTATTCTACGGCTTCTTCATATACATACCTTGAAAGTGTTTTCAGGATTTTTTGAAATTCGATCCCTAAGGGGGTGTATAATTATTCACGAATTATGCCATATCCTCCAGGTCTGATCAAATATTGAATATCTTTTCACTTTCACGGGCTTGAGTAATAATCGCCTAAAACTTGTTTTTAAGTTTTTTCCTTTTCAGCCCCTAAGGGGATATAAAAGGGTTGAACAAGTTTTCACAAATTCCGTCATATCCTTTAGAAGTGATAAGTAATTCAATTGTTTTTACTTTCTCGTGCTGTTTTCATATTTATCTATTAACTCCTTTCAGAATTTTTGGATATTCAACCCCCAAGTGGGTGTAAGGAGGTTGCATATGTTTTCACAGATTCCTACATATTGTTTAGATCTGATGATATATCGAATTCATTTTTACTTTCTAAGGTTTCCCATATAAGAACCAAAAAGTCAATTTCAGTATTTTCAGATTTTCAATCCTAAGGGGTGTAACGGGATTGTATGCTTTTCAAAGGTTCGTCATATTTCTTAGGTTTGATGAGATATTAGATCGCTTTTCATTTCCACAGACTTTTTATATAATCGCCTACAAACCCATTTCTCAATTTTTCGATATTCAGCCCCCAAGGGCTTGCATATGTTTTCACAAATTTTGCCATCCCTTAGTTCTGATGAGATATAAAATTGGTTATTACGGCATTTGATGTAAGGACCTAAAAACTAATTTTACGATTTTTCCAATTTCAAGAACCAAAGGGGTGTAATGGGGTTGCTTACGTTTTCACAAATTTTTCAAAATCCCTCGTGTCTCATGAGATATCAAGTTGCTTCTTATGAAATCGTCTAAAAACCTATTTCACAATTTTTTCGAAATTTAAACCCCAAGTGGAAGTAATGGGTTTGTATACGTTTTAACAATTCGTCATATCTCTTAAGTCTGATAAGGCAACAAATTCGTTTTTACTTCTATGGACTTTTAGTGTACACAATATACCGAAATTCGTATAGTCTACAGACGCTTTTTCAATGTTTAATTGGCTAAAAATCTCTATTTTAAATATTTTTATTTTAAGAACAAAATTAACTTTCCAAGAAACTTCATAATCTCGAAACAACTGATGATATGCTCCGACTTTGACCGCTCCCGAACTTTGACCCGAAAAATAATAAAGTTTCGCCCAGACCATTGGCAGATTTTTTTATTGTGTCTTGATCACAAAAGAAAATGCACTTTCTGATTCCCAATCGTCTTGTGTGGCTTTGTATGTTCTACTTAACATTTCACTCGTTCCTAAATTTACTCGGCGAACTCTTGCATTTTGCTGATCGTAACTTCTACTGTGATTGGTGGAATGCAAACAACATTGATAGTTTTTGGCGAACATGGAACATGCCCATTTACAGGTACCGAATTTTGATTTATTTTCGAAGAGTATTCGTTTACTATTCTATTTTTTTTATCGAAGATGGTGCGTCCGGCATTTGTACATTGTAGTTGTGGAAATGGGCTATAGTCGACAAGTTGCGTCTATGACTGTATTTTTTATATGCGCGTTCTTTCACGAATACTTGGCAAGTTAATCGAATCGATTGAACAGGGGCAACTTAATTGATTTTATTGGTAAGAAACTAATTTTAGGTCAGTGTTCCGCTTAAGACGTTTAAAATTTGGGCCTTTATGGGAATGATGGGACAAATACCCCTCTCGGCTATTTCAAAATTTATGGAGAAGAAATTTGGCCATCGGTGAGGCAATTGTTGTGTGGGCTTCGATTATTCTCAGCCAGCCTTTTTGCGTAATGATGAACTATCACGACTACGTTATTATGCACTACAATGCCTCACTCATTGATAGTTTTAAAGAATAAGGAGACTGTTGCTGTATCAAACTGTATATTAAGTGTGAAAACGTTAGCGTAAAAAAGTTTTGCAATTATTTTTTATTTTCAAGTTTTTTTTGCAATTTTTTGATATTTAAAATTTATATTTTTGAAGAAAAAGAATATGAGAGAAGTCTCGCGGGGCGAAAATCTTAATAATTTTGTTTAATTTCACACTACGTAAGAAAAACGAAAAGGTTTCGAGTAGAAGGAACGCAAGTGGAATGGACCATCCAGTCGAAATGTGCAGTCGACTTGATGGGTGTCTTCAATCGTGCAAAAGAAATAAACTCGCCAATTAATGGCTCTTTTTTTAATTACATAAATAAACATAACGCAGTCACGATCGGCTGCAAGCCAATCGTATGATTCATCGTAGATGAAATACTGAACTCCAATTTATATTTTAGTTGGGATTATATCAAAAGAATGAGGAGTGCACATACAATTATTGCATGACCTTTTATTTACTGGTAGAAACTATTGTATAGTGGCTACTCGATGGATGGTTAAACGATTTCTTGAGTTATAGTGAGTTCCATAAATTAAGTTGGGACATTTTTACAGAATTTTTATATGACAACTACATGAAGGACTCACGGGATATTTTTCATATTAATAAGTTCAGCTGCGACTATTATAAAATCAACGTATACAAAATTTCAAAGTCGTAACTTAAAGCGTTATAAAGTTATAAATGTAAATGTCTGGTGAACACGTGTTTTAAGAACTTTTGTATGACAGCTACCCGAAGGAGTTGATGGATTGCGCTAATTAATAAAATCAGTCTTGCTTTTGATATAAAACCAATTCCTGTAAAATTTGTAATCCCTACTTTAACTTGTACTAGAGTTATAGTGGATGCTGTAACTTGTATACATTTTTGAAGGACTTTTGTAGGCTGCTACACGAAGGACTCATTCGATTTGCATCATATTCGGAACTTTCGTTTCAAACATTGTAAACTTTAAGTATTCAAAATTTCAAGCTCCTAACTTGAAGCATTCGAGCAATAATTGTGTAGACGTGTTTTAAGGACTCTTGTATGGGAGGTACCCGAAGAAGTGGAAGGATATCGCCCATTAACGAACTTAGCCTTACTTTTTCCTTTTTACAGGTGCTGATAAAATTTCAACTTCCTAGGCCAACGGGTTCTTGAGTTATCGTGCAAACGAACGGACGAACGGTCGGACGGACGAACGGACGGACGGACGGACGGACGGACAGCAAACGGATTTGGGGTTTTTGGCCACAACTAAACACAAAATAATATATAACTTTTTTTCGTCCTAGGCTCGGTTCTATGCGTTACAAGCTTTTCGGGCTGGATTAAACTTATAATACTCTATATGATTTCATCTAGAGTATAAAAATAACAATATCACATACCATCGACTAGGGTTACTGTATACACACTCACACCAAAACAGCCTCTAAGAGGGGTTTGGCAGATGCGTACCAAGGTGAAAAACCAGTAAATTTAAATTTTTTCCATGTTTATGGGATTTCACTTTATAAACATTCGAAATGATTGACTTTTCTCTGCAGAATTGTAAATTTCCATAGAAGAAATGAAAGAAATAGGGAAATTTACCATTGAAAACCACAATTTCGCGCACACACACTTCCATATCAAAGAAAAACACGTACTAGAATTGTGGAAGGGAACCGACAGCTGTTTTTCCGACTCTTCACATATTCGCACTAACACACTTCAAAAACGCAATTTGATAGCAATTTCCAGTAGTACAAAAACAGACGAACTAGTACATAAACAGGCGATTTTTGTGAGGTTAAATTACAATTTCTAGTACAGAAACGACCGAATTAGACGTATCTGCCAAACCCTAGGTAGAGAGTGTTGTGTATATAGTGACCCTACCATCGACAATATACGATTCCAGACTATATTTGAATGAATCGGGTGTTATAGCATCGTAACGGTTACCTTCCGCCTGCAGCGTTGAATGAACGTATCTAAAACATCTTGCGACAAATTTGCCGTTCCAATTGCTTTAATGGCGTACGTTTCTTTCATGTACTCGTAGAATTGCGGCAGAGCAGCATTGCATTTTCGAACACCCTTCTGCAGGTGCGAACGCAGAAAATTATTTCGGGGGGGGGGGGGGGGGGGGCGGTGTTTACAGACAAATTTACGCGTCGCGTATTAGTTGTGAGCTCTTAATTACATCATTTTTGGGGGCGGGGGGGGGGGGGGGTTGAACCCTCCAAAACCCCACCCTGCGTTCGCGCCTACCCTTCTGAAGTGGATATTTTTTCAACATCGATTTATTATTCGTTCGAATATCGACAATTAGGTTGGCCATATTTTCGACGACGGAATGTGCGTCGAAGATGTTGAGGTGATAGTGTTCGCGGAAGTTTTGCACGCTACTGCGATCCGTTTAGGCAGCGGTCCAGGAGTCGGAATGTCGTGTGTGTCGCTTAGAAAGTTCGCCCAGACCGCATCGGCACGTTTCTTTTCGGGCGCTTCGTCGGATATTGGGGCTGCTTCGACTTGTAACCGCATAGTCGTATTCTTTTTCGCTCGAAACGTCCGAGTCATTGGCGTCCGGGCGAAATTCCTCGTCACTGTCCGACGGCAAATCTTTTTCTATGCTGAAAGTAGATTCGAGGTTGTAAATTGTATGCAGTTTTATTTTTTTAGTGTTGTTCGCATGGATTATACTTACATACAAGTGTCGCTCTCATCCATTCGCTTTTTCGGCGTTTAACAAAATTGCGCAAATCTCTGTAACGGATATTTTCCTGCTACATATTTTCTGTTCGTCGGTCGGTGAAGAGTCTTTGGGTTTGGATTAGGTAACCGTTCCATTGGGGAACTATCACAGTGCCCTAAAACGTAGTTCCCAACATCTAAAACGTAGTTTTAGGGCAATTTAGTGAAGTCCTATTAGAACGGTGGTTATCGTTGTAATTCGGCCACCAAACACTCCACTCCAATATGTCCTGCAGTGCTGTGGGGTTTTAGAGTAGAGATGGCATACGTGTAACTAAAATTGAAGCTCGAAAAAATTTGTTTAAACATGTGTTAGTTTATGATACCAAGAGGCAACCAAATTATGATATGAAAATTGTTAATATATCTATATAATATGAACATATATACTTATTTATATATTGTGAATATGCATTACAGGCGATACTTGTATTTACAACACAAAGTATGAATGCATATGTTCGGATGGTGTATATTATATGTCTACGCCAGTAGTTTTAGTGTAAGGTCAAAAGAGTATTATATTGCACTCAGATTCTTTAATATCATTAAAATCTAAATTCCATGTAATTAAAATCCGAATTCCATTTAAAATAAATCATTTTTCTACACTCCAACGATAAAAATTCAGTGCCCTGCACTATTAAGTTGTATCGTCTTCAGGTACAAGAACCTGAAGACAATTTAATCGGGCCAGGCGGATTTGTATCCGACTGCCAAAACCCCATCGCGGCTAAGCAAAAGAGCTTAGTCGCGTAATAAATATTTTTGGTGACCCCGACGTGATGAAGTGCAAGTGATCGCGTAAATCAATCGAGTAACATTTTGTGACACCTTCGTACCCGACATATTTCGGAGAAGCTAACCAATGGAGCAGTTAGCGAAGGACCAAATTGCTGCGGGAGAAGTTATCAAGAAACTGCACCATAACTTCAAGAAGGATGGTCCTAAACGAAGGACTGAAAATTATGTGCAGACCCGGCTCGCGCGTCTTGAATGCGAATGGCGCCAGTTCGAGTCCAGGGACATCCAACTGCAAGAGTTCCAAACAGCGCAGCCACAGCACGCGTACTTTGCCGAAGGGTACCACCTACCAGGTGCAGAATATCTACGACCAGTACCGAGCAGCGCTAACGTCAGCAGAAATTCATATACCGGCGGCCTCGGGGAGTCAGCATCTAGAACAAAGGATCTGAGTCTCAAAGCAGAGCCTCCTGAACGGCAAATACGCCAATTAAAAGCAGCGACCATGGCACTCTCGGCATTATTAGTCGACACAGCTGCAGATACTGCAACACGTCAGTCCGCAGCTTATCTCCGCCAAAAAACTCTTAGCATACGAGAACAATAGTCCCGTATCGAGAATTGGCATTTTGAAGTGATGCGGGAGGAAGCAATTGGGACGTATGATCCAAAGGAGTTTATCGAGTTGGATAAATGAGTCCTTCAGGGTCAATTGGACAGCGTTGTGGGGTGTCGGCTACTTGTGGGCAACACAGGTAGAAAACACTCTACACAATTCACAAAAATCAGCTATTCGATGAGAAAAAATTATTAAAAAATATGTCATTTTAGAAAAAATTAATTAGTGATAATTTACGTTGATACGAGTAGGAAGCAATTTTAACCAGCGACTAAATTCATTAAGTTAACGATTGTTGATAATTTACAGTTACTTTAAAAAGTTGTTAATATGGACTAAGAATTGCATGTATAAAAGTTTGTTAAATTAAAATCAAATTACATAAGAAACGTTCGTCTGTAATAATCATTAAGAACAATTACTACGAACAGCGTCAACCCTCCACATCAACATCGACAAGTCGACAATTCGGTCAGATCTCAAGGTCCAAAAATGGACGTGGACCACAAATCAAAGTCCCTAGTTTCAACGGCAACTATATGGACTGGACTCAGTTTCATGACCTGTATGTCCCACTAATCCACAACCAATCCATAAGTAAGGCGCAGAAAATGTTCTATCCACTGAACAACCTAACCGATGAATCAAAGGCACTGATTCAACACCTACCGACAAGAGATGCAGGTTATGACACAGCATGGAGCCTTCTAGAATCGAGGTACAACAACAAGCGACTGTTGACCAATTCCTGGATTAAGTGTATCCTGAATCAGCCGAGCATCGGTCACGAAACTTCGGCAGCCATCAAATGTCTCGATGATACGACAAAAGAGGGACTATGTGATCTGCAGAATCTGGGAATCCCAACCAAGGAATGGGATCCTATTATTGTATACGTCCTTCTACAAAAATTGGACAAGACTACATACGCACAATATGAACAATCAGTAAAGGACCCAAGAGAGTTACAGTCCGTATCGAAACTACTGCAATTCCTCGAACGCCGCTTCCAGTCGTTAGAATCATTAGGAAAGGATTATAAGGCACCAGGTCAAGACAAAAAAGTAGCCAAACCATTTCAGCGATCGAAATCAGCATTGGCGACATCAGTCAACGAACCGCGTTGTGTTATCTGCAATCAAGTTCACTCATTATTCCAGTGCAAGGACTTCTTGGCCCTAACACCGAACATCCGGTATCAAACGGCCAGGGACGTCATTTGTGGGGGCAGGGGAGGCATTGGCCCCCCCTGAATTATATATTTTTATAGATTATGTATAACATACGTATATTTATATATAAAAATATATACAAACAGAACATCTTGCCCCCCCTAGAAAAAACTGAAATGACGTCCCTGCAAACGGCGAAAAAGAAGAACTTGTGCATCAACTGTCTCAAGCCTGGACACACCGTTACAAATTGCACATCCAGAAGTTGTCGTTCCAAGAAACATAATACTCTATTGCATCGGGATACGCCAGCTCAATCTGCGGAGCAACCAAGGCAGACCTCCGCCCAAGATCCAGTTAAGGTAGATGATAAGCCCACATCCTTGGCTGCAGATACAACAGCATCGAATGGATCGGAGATACTTTTAAGCACAGTACTGCTGAGAATTCTAAATAGCAAGGGACAAGCACTGGAGCTTAAAGCCATTTTAGACAGCGGCTCCCAAATAAATATTGTTAGCAAGGCAGCAGCGAAAAAATTGAGGCTCAGAGAGACCAGCTCCAAATTACGTATATGTGGCATCGACGGGCTAGTCCAGCAGTCACAACGAAAAGCACAGATCTCGGTACAATCTAGAGTGATGAACTTCACAGCCAATTTGGAGGCCGTGATACTACCCCGGATCACGTGTCCACAACCAGCACTTAAACTAGAGACTGAAAATTGGCCAATCCCAAACAACATCCAATTGGTAGATCCAAGTTTTCATGATCCGACTAGGATTGATCTCCTCATTGGAGCGGAGATTTACTATCAACTCTTGTCCGTCGGTCAAATCCGACTAGGAAAACATCTTCCAACATTGCAGAATACTGTGTTCGGATGAAAAAGTTAATAAACCGACACCCCCTCAAGTAGTTTGCGGCATCAACAATGCCGAAGAAATGCAATTGAGTTCACAAATGGAACGCTTTTGGAAACTGGAAGACATCGAATCGGCTAATACACCTATGACTGCCCAAGAATTAAAATGCGAGACACACTTTCAGCAGAATGTGAAACGAGTCAGTGAGGGTCGGTTCGAGGTGAAGCTACCATTTCTTCGAGATAACAAGGACCTTGACGACTCCAGGGACATAGCAGTGCACAGATTTCTACAGATCGAGCAGAAACTCCATAGAAATCCGGATTTAAAAGCTCCATATCAGGAATTTATGGCCGAGTACGCCAGATTGGGGCACATGAAGCAAATCGATACAAGCAAGCTCACAGCACCATACTGTTTCTTACCGCACCACTGCGTTCTCAAGCCAGACAGCACGTCTACGAAACTTCGAGTGGTGACCGATGCGTCGGCCAAAACATCCACTAAGGTCAGTCTAAACGACATTCTGTGTACCGGACCCACAATCCAGGATGAATTATTCACCATACTTCTGAGATTCCGTTTTCCTCGCTACGTCTTCTCGGCAGACATTGAAAAAATGTACCGACAAATTCTGATTGCCCCCGAAGATAGGAAATACCAGTTGATCGTTTGGCGGAAAAACTCACGTGAAGAACTGAAATGTTATCAGTTGTGCACCGTAACCAATGGCACTAGATCAGCACCATACTTGGCTACCAAGTGTCTTCAAGAATTGGCCTCACACACCTCCGTTCAATATCCGCTGGGTGCAGGATTTCTACATGGACGATGTTATGTCCGATTCAAACAATCTTCGAGACGCACAGGATCAACAAGGTTAGTTGATTGAGATCCTAAATTCGGCGGGATTCAAACTGCGAAAATGTTAAGCGAATCATCCACAAATCCTGCAAAACGTCCCACCAGAAGATCGGGCAATAGAATTGAACCTCAAGCCCGGTGAAGAACAGCAAACCAAAACATTGGGATTGACTTGGTTACCGCAAGTGGATCAGTTTAAAATCAGAACAACTCGGATCGAAGGTAACAAAATCACCAAAAGGCAAATACTTTCGGAAATTGCACAGGTGTTCGATCCGCTTGGATTAATAAGCCCAGTGACAATAACAGCCAAAATGTTCATCCAGAAACTATGGAGCTTTAAACTGGACTGGGACGCTGCACTCCCAATGAAATTACATACAACCTGGATAACCTTCCGAACAGAACTTCGAGCATTAAGCAGTCTTAGAATTCCAAGACATGTGTCGAGTGGAAAATGCCCCAAGTCTACGCAATTCCACGCTTTTGCGGATGCCTCCGAACGCGCATATGGAGCGGCAGTATACTTGCGAGCAATTCATAACGGTGGAAATAGAACAGTACACCTGCTGTGCAGTAAATCCAGAGTAGCCCCGCTGAAGGTGATGACAGTTCCGAGATTAGCATTGTGTGCAGCAAAACTCACAGCAGAACTGCTTCAACGACTGAAGCGAGATTTGAAAATACCAGACCAGTCATGTTTCCTGTGGACGGACTCAGAAATAGTCCTTAACTGGTTAAATGCTGAAGCCGCATCATTTCACAAATTTGTGGCAAATCGAATAGCAGCAATACAAGGCGCATCGATAGCCGAGCAATGGAGACACATACGCTCCAAGAAGAACCCGGCTGAACTCGTCTCACGAGGAATCGCCCCAGAAAATCTATGGTTCTATATGCCATTCTTTTTGCACGGAGCTGAGAGCCTTTGACCAGAACCCCATAGTAAGAAGACTATTGACTTAGAGAAAAAGCAATCGAAACTCTGCTTAGCCTTAGCGCAGCAACCGTCTCTGTTCCTGGAAGCCATAAATCATAAGAATTCGTTCCCACGATTACAACGCATCATTGGATACGTACTACGTTTCGTCGCTAGAGCCAGGCTACCGCGAACAGAAAAATCATGGTAACCACAATTGTCCGTCGAAGAGCTCGACAAATCATTAGCAGTAATCATCAAGGAAACTCAGTGTGAACCATTCAAGATAGAAGTACAATCGCTACGCAACAAGCAACCACTGAGCAATAGCTATCATCTCAGCAGCCTTAGCCCTTTCTTGGACGACATAGGGATATTACGAGTGGGTGGACGTCTGGAAGCGTCCAACCTAACCTTCGACGCCAAACATCCGATGCTGCTTCCGTACGCCCACTATATCACAAGGATGATTGTTGAGCACATCTACAATAAGAATCTACATGCTGGCCCACAAACTCTACTTGCTATCACCAGACAACTGTTTTGGCCCATTAAAGGGAAAACAATTGCCAGATCCATAGTGCAGAGTTGCGTTCGTTGTACACGCGCAAAACCCAAAATGTTGAACCAATTCATGGGGAACTTGCCCACCAATAGAGTACAGCCATCGATACCATTTCTAAATGCAGGAGTGGATTTTGCCGGACCCTTTTGGACCCACTTCAAGGTTCGAGGGAAACGACCACAGAAATCATATATCGCAGTATTTTGCTGCTTTGCCACAAAGGCCACACACTTCGAAGTGGTAACCGACTTGACAACAGAAGCGTTCATCGGAGCGCTTAAACGCTTTGTTGGGAGGAGAGGACACTGCCGAAATTTGTATTGTGACAACGCCACCAACTTCGTTGGGGGCAAGAAACCAACTCATGGAACTGAAGGATGCGGTACATTCCGAGAAGGCGAGACAGAAAATCACTAACTGCTGCACAGCTCAAGGTACTGACTTCCACTTCATCCCTCCCAGAGCGCCACACTTCGGGGGTCTTTGGGAAGCAGCAGTGAAATCAGCTAAACATTACCTGATCAGGAATGTATCTCCAGCGTCCCTTACGTACGAGGAGTTGCAAACCTTAATGACCGAAATCGAGGCGATCCTCAACTCCAGACCACTCACACCAATGTCAACCAGCCCGAATGACCTGACTGCCTTAACACCAGGTCACTTCCTAATAGGTGAACCTCTAACGAGCACTATAGATACACAAGCACAGCCATTTCGAGCCAATCTATGCCAGAGATGGAAGACAATCAACGAAATCAAGCATCAGTTTTGGTCGCGGTGGTCTAACGAGTATCTACCATAAGTGAGTTACAACATTGCTACAAATGGAAACAACACTGCGAAAATGTAAAACCCGGAATGATGGTCGTTATCAAGGAGGACAATTTACCGGTTTTGAGATGTCAATTGGGACGAATGGTAAGGGCGATTAAGGGGACCGACGGCTTGATCCGAGTAGCAGATGTAAAAACAACTTCCGGCATCTCGCGACGACCAATACATAAGTTGGCTCCTCTACTAATCGAATCGGTGGAAGAAAAACCAGACCATCAGATAGACGGAACTGAACCAACAACAACTCATCGTGCTCAGAAACATAAACCTCAATTGGAGGACTCAGATCAACCTGACGCACATCAACCTACGGCTTCAACTTCTAAACAGTCATTAGCATCATCGCAAGTGAAGAACCCACGTTATTCGAATAAAGCACTTCGTTGTTTATTGCTGACTGGCTTAATTCTGATAGTTTGCGGAGATAAAGCAGAGATAACATCGTTTCCGAAAAACCGGTTTATATCTGGAAAGCATGGGAACCGCAAACCTGGTGCTGAACGATTGGAAGTTGGTAGTCTATTATGACATGAAACCTTACTGGAAGGAATTAGAAACCTTGCAAACAGGTATTAACCACCTGAACTACATATGTGGTCGCACAACAGACAAATCCACATGCACATCAACAGGGAGACAATTCCGACAAGTCTTACGAGAAATCGAAAAAAATAACGAGCTGATTCTACCTATTCGGACTAAACCGAGAGGAAAACGAGGCGCGCTGAATTTTGTTTGAAACATCGCGAATTCTCTATTCGGAATCCTAGATTCTGAATACGCAGAAAGGATGTCCCATCTTATAAATGCCCTTCACGGTAATGAAGACTATTTGTTACAACTGATAAAGAATCAGACCTCCATCATCGACTCTACGGCGAACATCATGGCGAAATCAAAAGAAATGGTGGAACAAGAGCTTAAAGAGTTTGAAGCGATCCTCGACTTAGGTATTTCGCAAATTAACAACATGACACCTGAGCTTCACGACCAAAAGACGTCCCAAATATTCACGTTGTTGGCCATCCGTGTAATGCTTATAATCAATAACTATCAACGAATCCAGGCAGCGCTTTTGGATGTAGTTATTGACAGTCACCATGGCAAGATTAATCCGCTATTACGCTACAAACCGAACTACGGTTTGTTAAGGAAAACATGCCAACATCGTTACGATTGCCAATCAATCAAGCAGAGCAATCTCGTAGAAATTTACAGACTGATGACTATAGAAGGACGCATTTCATCCAACCACATCATCTTTCAGCTCAAGATGCCACTTGTTTCACACGACGACTTCGAACTGCTACACCTAGTCCCAGTACCCACAACGTTGAATGGAACCATCATGGCGGTGCAACTCACTTCTAACTTCCTAATAATAGATTTGCACCAACAACAATACTATCCACTATCTCATCAAGAACTGACAACATGCACAGTTATTGGCAAACCGAATTATATGTGCAAACAACTTCACCTCTTATATCGAAGGGGGTCTAACGTTAGCGAATGCGAACTTGGATTCCTAACTCAAGCAACTTCACAACCAAAATGCTCGACGACCCAGCTGCATCACCCCGCAAGATGGACCCAGCTCTTAACTCCGAACCAATGGATGTACTTCATCGAACCTCAAGATACTATCAACATGGTGTGCAGCAACGTCGTAGCCCAGTACACACTGAAAGGCTCCGGAATCATCCGACTAGATGAAGACTGCGCTATCAAGGAAGAGTACAGTACCATACAAACACATAAACTGTACTCAAGCTCGGTCAGCACTGCCCTCAGTCCGACCAGGAACCTCTCAGAATTCACGTTAGACCCCAATGACGCGGACGTGCTGCCTTTGGCTCGACGACACCAATCACTACAGCTAAGCATCGACGAATTAAAATTGAAGATCCACCAACTAGAACGAAGCGAAAACTTACCATCGTCAATATTACAACCGAGCACTCATCTGTTCCTGATTCTCACCATTATCATTTACCTCGTCTTCAAATACAACAAGGATGGATGTCGACCCAAACCAACCGCCCGACCAACACCTCAGCCAAGGACCCTACCATCCGCAGCGTTTCGACTATCGATCGATTCTGCAGAATAGTTGAAATAACTCTCAACGCGCGGGAGGATGTCTACGCCAGTAGTTTTAGTGTAAGGTCAAAAGAGTATTATATTGCACTCAGATTCTTTAATATCATTAAAATCTAAATTCCATGTAATTAAAATCCGAATTCCATTTAAAATAAAAGTGGCACGGAGTTTTTTTTCCCTGACCACACAGTTTTTTGTTATCGTTTTATTTTGTTACACTTTTAGTAGAATGCCTTCAGCACAGTAAAGAGGCTCCGATTTCGATGCCCATACAAAGTTTTATAAACAACCGGTAGCTTATCATCAATTTTTATACATGTGACACTATGTCCAAGTCATCTAGAAAGCAATATAAAATGAAATACGATACTATATCGGATGACTTGGGCGACAGAAAAATAAGCAAACCAAATGTTAAGCATTATTGCTGATGCTGCAAATTAAATGTAAGAACTTAGAAGTAAGAAAATTATATGAATAAAAATCAGTTGTTATCCAGCACTCAACGCGATCAGTGAATCTTTCATTTTTCTACACTCCAACGATAAAAAATCAGTGCCCTGCACTATTAAGTTGTATCGTCTTCAGGTACAAGAACCTGAAGACAATTTAATCAGGCCAGGCGGATTTGTATCCGACTGCCAAAACCTCATCGCGGCTAAGCAAAAGAGCTTAGTCGCGTAATAAACATTATACAAGAATTTTCGCATAGCTGTGAATATGATTATAGGATATAGAAAGGATGAAAATAAGAAAAAGACGAAGTTATATTATGAATTCAAATTATATATATTGATACTTTAAACAAAATTAAATACAAACGAAAAGATAGAAAAACGTTTGACAGCAGTTCTCAAATAGTCAAATAACAAAAATTAAATTGGAATTCGATAGAAGCATCGATGATGACAATTTAGGACATATGTATTACATAGCGCCTTTTACTCACATGCTTTAAAAATGCTTAAATTAATAAAATTCCTTAAACTAACTTAAAAGTAGCTTAACCTATCCGTCAACATCCCAAATACGTTATATTACACATCTTTGTAAAACAGCTTTTATTATCACCTACTAAATCGGTACCTGATTTTGTATTTTTCTTGGGGTACTTTTAAGGCCTTCAGGTTGAATGAAGGATTTAGATGTGCCTTCCCCAGTTAATTGTCTCTCCTGTAAAGCATAATTGGTTAAGCTATAAATAAAATGCGACAGAAAATTGGTATATACCCTAACTTCTTCCGACTCTGACGTAACGTTAAATTCACCAAAATTTTCTCCAAAACGATTGGAAGCGGGATAGCTGCTAAAAAATTTCTGATCAGTGGAAGTAATTAAATTAGGGATACGAAACAGTTTATTGCTACGTACCATGGTGAGTGTTGTTGCAGTTTCGTCATCACCACCCTTCGAAAGCAATCTTTTCTACCTGTAAAGAAGCAAATGTAAAATATTCTTTTTTAAAAACTAATAATTTGATGTTTTACCTTACTGAAGAATATTATTGGCAATGCATCTTTTTTCAGGGCCCGTCTCTCTCGCCAAGCAATAAAGCAAGAGTTTTCAAAATGCCTGCTGCACACACCATCTCGCTTGCAATTTAATCGGTTATCTGTATACGAATTCAACAGAATCACCCACTTTGTTGCCATCACTTCATTTTTGGGACGGCTTTAAATTCCATAGATACATCAAAATTTTACATATTGTGTCAAAACTAAATAAGGCTACAATGTAAAAGGTAAAATAAATTCATTAGTAATCAAATCATTCGAATTTATATTCAAATATTTATCAAATTTGAACTACGCGCGCTAAATTTCCTTTTTTCGAAATACATTTCCCATTTAAATTTTGATAACCCCAAATCGCTCGCGCACGTCTCTGGCAAATTCGAACATGTTTACCTACAAGATCCGACTTCAATCTACGAAGCGAGAATATTTTAAATGAAAAGTTACGTTAATCTTGAAACGTAACTTAGGACTATACTAAAACATAACACCGTTTAAGAAATTCATTAGTTTTTTCATGAAATCACTTTTAAAAGATGGTCTATCAAAAACAAATTATACTTTGTAATGCACTGAACTTCGACGTGATGCTCACTTTGCACATTTTTCTATGAAAATTATCACTTATCGCTAGATCCTTTGGTGTAGTGAATAATATAATCATATACAAACAGTATTGATAAATTCAGTGACAAACGGTTTGCAATTTTGAAAGAAATTTGACAGTTATACGCGCCGCACGGAATGTCACTTAACACTTTTTCACTTCACTTTCACTATACCGTGTTATAATTTCGTATCCTTTGGCCGCAAAACGCTTCCTTTTACCACTACTTACATTAGCTCATACACATTTGACGGGAACTATAAATTTTCATAGAACAAATTGAAATTAAACGAAATTTTTTTTAACATCTGGTAAAAACTGTCATTTTCCGCGCCTAAATCGGGTTTTCGAAAATCAGTGATGCCACATTCCTTAGAATAGTTTTTTCTTTTCAAGAGGAAATTTTAGGGAAATTTTTATAAATTGGTTGTGTGTCAAATGTTGTTTAAAAATTCCATAGTTTATTACGGTTTTTCCCCGCGGAAAACCGTTATACCGACCCCTGGAACAAAGGGGCGAACGGGCCTTGTCCGGCTCAACCCAGAGAAGGGTCGTGGGCGCCAGTGATCCGACTTAAGGCTACCGTTCTTCTTTCCTAGACCGAATCACGAGCCTAGGAAAGTTACCGACATATACCGAACTAAGACCTGTAGTGGAAGAATTCCTGCAAGACGTCACAAAAATCGTTACACATTTATGAAGATACAAACACTAGTAGTTAAAATAATGAACGACAAATATTTATTATTCGAAATAATCCCTGTCTACCTAACCCTGAATAATAACCGCTAGTTACGTTCGCAGTACTACTTAACCTAGGACGTCTCTGATGCCGCCGATTCTCCGCCGCAGGATCTGCCAGGTCGTTTCTTCGCCGTCTCAAGATTTCCTTCACTACTTGAAGTACAGCTCGCTTTTCTTTGCACCAAATTTCACAACCGAAGGTAACTGGTACGCCACTTCTCACCAACTTGTGAGGGCGAGACTTTTTCTAACAATATTTCCTCGTTCAATCCGACTTAGAATATCTTCGCTCAATTTAATCGTTCGGTATTTCCTCGTTCACTCCGACTTAGAATATCTTCGCTCAATTTAATCGTTCGCGTCCGGTCGCTGTACTTGATAACTCACAAAAAGCCCCGATCATTCCGTTTCTCTGTCCGCGAAAACTCCTAACGGCTAATCCCGCGGGATTATTCCAATCGAGTCAATGTACGATCCGCGCAGTATTTCGCGCACCAAAAGTTATCTCGTGAATTGTACTTATCCGATTCACGAACCGCCGGTTATTTCCAATCATATAATAGCGCCACTTCACTCTATTGGCAAATCGCGAACACCACAATCGTAGTAAATGTCAATTTAGTTATTGTTGACATGTCACTCGCGTTTGTTTATATCGTTTTTGTTTACATGTCACTCGCGTTTGTTTATATCGTTTTTGTTTACCTGTCACTCGCGTTTGTTTTGATTTTTGGTGTTTATCGGTCACTCGCGATTGTTCTGATTTTTTTGTGTTTATCGGTCACTCGCGATTGTTCTAATTTTTAGTGTTTAACCTATCCTAACTACTTTCCACCTGATTAACCTATCCGCCTTTTAATCCACTAATTCCTAAACCTATTCTAACTCATACACAATCCTATCTTTACCCGTCAACCAGTCTTTCCTCCACCACAGAGTCGAAGCTCGTTTATTAATTTCGAATGTATGTTTTCCTTATTTTTTAGTTATGTGCCACAAGTTGGGAGAGGCCCAGAGGAAAATGCATCCGCAAGAAGTTCCTCGATGACCAATTCGGTGAGTTAACTCGATACTATACTTACGGGCCTATTACGAAACTCGAGTCGACTGAGTAACTCGACTCACATTTGGACTCGACTCGAGCTAAAGTTGGTATTATGAAACTCGACAATTGGAAAGTCACTTCATTTCCACCAGTCTAGTGAGTTTGACATTTCTTATAAGAAAATACTCATTCGATCGGCTCTCATAATACGCAGTTCTCTTAACTCACGCTTTTTTTTCGACTAAAAGTCGAGTGAAACTCGACAAGTAGGCACTCGTCGAGTTTCATAGTCGCAGAATGTGAGTTTTTTGATCGAGTCGAGTTTCGTAATAGGCCCGTTATGTTTAGTAAAAACTTTGATTTGCATGAAGAAATGATTTACTGAAGCGTTAATGATTTCAAGTAAAAGGAAGGAAATTTTAAAGGGAATAAATTATATTTATATTTGCGAGAATGCCTTATTGATCAGCCTGTGAATTTTTCGAAGATGCAATGAAAAAAAGAAGAAAATTTTGATGTGACGTCATAAATGTACGTGTACGTACGAGAGTTTTGTTTATGTAATCGTGAGCTTCAAAAATTAAATATTTTTGATATGGGAATGTCATCTCTATTATATTCTAAGTGTGGGGTGCACCAACTCCCGTGCCAAGGGACACAAAATGTTTTATTTTCCTAAGGAGAAAGCTATTAATTTCAAATGGGCAGTGGCAGTTAGCAGAGTAAATTGGACACCCACGGTCCATTCTCGGCTTTGTGGTGATCACTTTTCACCTGAGTGTTTTGTGAACTCCACAAAAACCGAATTGATTCCGAACTCGATACCTACCTTACTTCTTTCGGGAGATTGCCAAGAATGTTTACTACGCAAACACAAGCCAGCAACATGAAACATTATTATTATAATATACTAATAGATATTTTATTTCAGACGACACGTTACACTACAACATGCCAATGCTGTCCAAATTGACTTGGAGTGCGAATTCCTCGAAAGTTCGACACTATACTTCGCAAATTAAAATAATAATAAAAAAATGTAATTATTGTTTTGTACATTATAATTTGTATAATAAATACCTTATAATACAATACATAAATACAATGTTTAAAATTAGCTGGCCCGTCATTGTTGTTCGCTCGAACTTCTTCACCGTCAAATTAAAAAATTTCGTTGATTTCGTTGATTTTCCCGTTTCGACGGCGGAGCGTGCGTCGAGGATGTTGAGGTGATAATGTTCACGGAAGTTATTACACGTTGCTGCGATCCGTTTAGACGGCGGTCGAGGATATGGAATATCGTGTGCGTCACTTAGGAAGTTTGCACAGACCGCATCGGCACGTTTCTTTTCGGCCGCTTCGTCGGATACTGCGGCTGCTTCGACTTCTGCGGGCTCTTCGTTTGTAAACGGTTTTGAGCCGCTTCTTTCTCGGCTCGCTTTCGTCCTTGTTCTCGTCGGAGGAGCCCGGACAGTCGGATTCTTCTGCGCTCGGAATGTCCGAGTCAATGCCGTCCGGGCGGAAGTCCTGGTCACTGTCCGACGGCCAATCTTTTTCTATGCTGAAAGTAGATTCGTGGTTGTTAATCGTATGCACTTTTATTTATTTAGTCTTTTTCGTACGGATTATACTTACATGCCAGTGTCGTTTTTGTCCTTTCACTTTTTCGGCGTTTCTTCGCCTTGCACAAATGTTGTGACATTTCTCAAACGAGAAATGTCATTCATGACATTTGTTGAGTGGTCGCTGAAGAACGGCTAAATTTCCTGCTGCGCGATTGCGAGTGCGTTCAGAATTCAGCATTACGCTGAGTTTTGATCGCACCCGCAACTGCCACCAACTTAGCAGGGAGAGAGTTTTGACCGTTATTCGGTAGAGGCCGGAAGCGGCAAGTTTTGACGGGAGATCTTCTCGGGTGTGCTTTCCGCGCGTCTTAGCATTATTATCGCCGGAAATATTTGCGAAATTGGTCACGTTCACTTGAGACAATAAAAAATTCGATCGCTGGACCGGACGTAATTATCGTCGCGAATTAATTTGCGATCGATCGATCGATTCAACTTTCGGTTTGCTTCGGTAGAGTGTTTCGCGTTTAGTTGGGTTTTAGGGAAGTACGAAATAAGAAAAAAATTTAAATGGACGTGAGGATGTTCATTACGTACGGTGCCTGTGTGTTCTAAATTTTAAAATAATTGCTTATAAAAAAAAAATCTGCCAACAGTCTGGGCGCTACTTTATTATTTTTTCGGTAGAAGTTCGGAATGCGTTCAATTCTGAGACGCGGTGTAGGTTACTATGTGACTGAAAACCCAAAAAAAAGTTCGGAAAGTGGTTAGAATGGGGTCGCGCTAGAATACTCACTCCGCTGCCACATATAACATATGATTTGGTTTTGGGCCATTAAATGAAATCGGAAATGCGTTTGTAGGCGATTATATAAAAAGTCTGTAGAAGTGAAAACCAATCTGATATCTTATCAATCGTAAGAAATACGTCCAAAGCCTTACGTCCTCTTGGAGTTGAATATCTAAAAATACTGAAATCAACTTTTGACGATTATATAGGAAGCCTTAACTGAATTCGATATCACATCAGAACCAAGAAATGTATAGGAATTTGTGCAAACATATGCAACCCCCTTGAACACTATTTGGGGTTGAATATCCAAAAATTCTGAAATGAGTTTTTAGATATATATAAAGAAAGCCCGAAGAAGTAAAAACCAATCCGATGTCATATCACTCCTAAGAGATATGACGGAATTCATGAAAACGTGTTCAACCCGTTTATACCCTCTTAAACGTTGAATAAGGAAAAAATTTTAAAACGGGTTTTAGGTGATTATTAAACAAGCCCGTGGAAGTAAAAATATATTCGATATCTAATCAGGCCAAGCGGCACTGCTAGCGCTGAAATCTTATTGTTTCCGTTCTAGGCTTGTGTGGGACTGTCATACTCTTCTTAAAGAGCTGGCACATCATAATAGTCTAACCCTGATGTGGGTGCCAGGACATGAGGGTATTCCGGGTAATGAATCGGCTGACCAGCTAGCTAAGCGAGGAGCCAACTCACCAATGATTGGCCCGGAACCATTCTGTGGAGTAGGTAAAGGCTTCATTAAGGATGGTATTTTTAAGTGGATAAATCTTCAGGTGGAAGATTATTGGAACTCACTTTCAGGACTTAGACAGTCAAAGAAATTCCTGACCTTCTCAAGTAGGAGAGCGTCGGAATTCCTTTCCTTAAGCAGGTATAACGCACGGGTCATAATGGGATATTTTTCCGGACATTATTTCCTTAATTATCACCTTAAGATCATCGGTAAAGTATCACTAGATACATGTCGATTCTGTGATATCACATCTGAAACCACGGCACACATTCTGTGTGATTGTGATGCAGTGGCCAGATCAAGAAGGCAGATTCTCGGTGGATTTACTCTCACCTGTGAAGACCTGTCGAAGACTCCCCTGAGTAAAATCATCTCCTTTCTCAAAGGAATAGATATGGCCTAGGGAGTGGTTAAGAGCCAGGAACAAAAGACCTCTTAGGTCGTAGTTCGAGAAGTAGTGAGGCTTCTTTAGGCTCTACCAGTCTTAAATAAATAAATAATAAATAATCAGACCAGATGGATATGGCTGAATTCGTGAAAATGTATACAACCCCTTTACACAATCGTGGGGCTCGAATTTCAAAAAATTCTGAAAATACTTTCTAGGTATTTATATGAAAAATCCGTGGAATAAAAATGAATTCAATATTTGAAAAGACCTAATAGATATGACGAAAATCGTGAAAATATATGCATTCCATTCTCACTGATATTTTTTTTTGCACCACTTCTGTACGCCAATAGATATTTGATTTTTTTTTAATCAAAATTACTTTTCTAGTTCACCTACATATACACACCATGTTTTAACTTTCTAGCATAAGCCGTTCTATAGTTAGGAAAAAAACCCCCCACCCCCGTACCATACTATCTCCATAAAAAATTATATTTTTTTAACATGCTACTACTATAGTTCTATCTAAATACCAGTTTCAGCTTGATGTCATTATAGGTTCTCGAGATATAAAAATCGGAACTTTTTCATTTTCACCCTCCCCCAGCCTCACCCTCTACACCCACACCCTTTTTTCTGCTAGGGTTTTATTAGGCCTACTTCTGGTAAAAATTCTAAGCATCTATCGTACATCGTTCTTGAGATATGAGACGTGATTTTTTAGAAAAATTCTTGTCCCCACCACTTCCATACTCAACCGCCCCCTTAAAAAATTTTACTTTTAGCAAACTTTATTTGTCAACTTTAACACAGAAACCGAATTTTATTTGTCTAGTGCAATTGGTTCGTGAGATATCGTAATCTAAAGTTTTTCACCCCCCACCTCCGTAGACCACTGCCCTCACTCAAAAATTTCTTTCCAATCTATTCTCCTAGTATACCCACAGATGTTCATTAAGTTTTAATTTCGTGACATTAACCGATTAGGAGATATGGATTTTAGAATGTCTCTATCTCGGCTTTCGAGCGTTTCGGACGCATTATTATTCCCCCCACTCCCACAACCCTATATAAATTCCAAGTTTCAGCCTCCTAGCCCAAGCGGTTACTGAGATCTAGAAAGCAAAATTTTTCGTCTAAAACGTTTCCCCCACCTCCCCCCTCACACCCCCACTAATGTAAAGTTGGCCACTTGAAGGGGTCTGCTCAGTCTACCAACAAAAAAAAATTCAACTTAATAGCTCAAAGAGTTGGAGAGTTATAAGCTTTCAAACGTTTTGCGTGCGGCGGACGGCGGACGGCGTACGGCGCACAGATGGACTGAAATTTTTTTTTGCTTTTTTGGTGTCTATTAGTCATGAAACGTGGAAAAAAAATTTTCAGGGTAGCAAATTTTTTTTTTTTAAAAATCGATAACAATACTTTATTATTAAAATAATAAAGTAAAAAATCTGCCAACAGTCTGGGCGCAACTTTATTATTGTTTGGGTAGAAGTTCGCAACGCGTTTAATTCTAAAAACTATATGACTGAAAACCTAAAAAAAGTTCGGGAAGCGGATAAAATGGGGTCGCGCTAGAATACTTACGCCGCTGCCACATATAACATATGAATTACATAATTGGGTCATACTCCGGGACGAGGTCTATATCAGTTGTTACGCCATTAGAAGGTTTTTCGTGATTTCGTTTTGGGCCATTAAATGAAATCGGAAATGCGTTTGTAGGCGATTATATAAAAAGTGTGTGGAAGTACACACCAATCTAATATCTCATCAATCCTGAGAAATATGTCGAAAGCCTAACGTCCTATTGGAGTTGAATAACAAACATCCTGAAATCAACTTTTTGACGATTATGTAGGAAGCCTTAGGAAGTAAAAATGAATTCGATATCTCATTAGAACTTAGAAATATGTAAGAATTTGTGAAAACATATGCAAACCCCTTGCACCCACTTTGGGGTTGAATATCCAAAATCCTGAAATGGTTTTTTAGATATATGTACAGAAAGCACGAGGAAGTAAAAACCAATCCGATATCTTATCACTCCGAAGAGATATGACGGAATTCGTGAAAAAGTGCTCAACCCGTTTTTAACCTCTTGGGGGTTGAAAAAGGAAAAAACCTGAAAACGAGTTTTAGGTGATTATTAAATAAGCCCGGGGAAGTAAAAAGTTATTCGATATCTAATCAGACCTGAGGGATACGGCTGAATTCGTGAAAATGTTTACATCCTTTTTACACTACCTTGGGGGTCGAATTTCAAAAAATCCTGAAAACATTTTCTAGGTATTTATATGAAGAATCCGCACGAAAAAAATTAATTCAATATTTGAAAAGACCTAATAGATATGACGAAAATCGTAAAAATATATGCATTCCATTTTCACTGATAATTTTTTTCCCCCACTTCCGAAAGCCAATAGATATTTGAATTTTTTTTTTAACAGAATTACTTTTCAAGTTGATTTACATATACATACTAAATTTCAACTTTCTAGCATAAGCCGTTCTATAGTTAAAAAAAACACCCCCCACCCCCGTACCATACTACCCCTATACAAAATTTTATTTTTCCAACATGCTACTACTATAGTTCTATCTTAATACTAAGTTTCAGCTTTATATCATTATAGGTTCTTGAGATATAAAAATCAGAACTTTTTACTGTTCACCCTCCCCCACCCTCACCCTCGACACCCTCATCCCTGAAATTTTTTTTTCTGCTGGGGGTCTATTAGGCCTACTTCTGGATAAAATTTTAAGCATCTATCTTACACTGTTCTTAAGATATAAGACGTGATTTTTTAAAAAAATTCTTACCTCCTCCTCTTCCATGCTTCACCTACCCTTAAAAAAATTTTTCTTTCAGCAAACTTTATTTGCCAACTTTTATACACAGACCAAATTTTATTTCTCTAGTGCAATTGGTTCGTGAGATATCGTAATCTAAAGTTTTTCAACCCCCACCCCCGTACGTCACTGCCCTCTCTCAAAAATTTCAAATCTCCGATCCATTCTCCTAGTATACCTACAGATAATCGTTAAGTTTGAATTTCGTGACATTAACCGTTTAGGAGATATGGATTTTAGAATGTCTCTACCTCGCCTTTTTCGCGTTTTGGACGCATTATTTTTCGCCCCACTCCCACACCCCTTCACCCATATCAACAATGTTTTTGCAAATGGTTCCACTATTAAAACTCTATATAAATTCCAAGTTTCAGCTTCCTAACATAAGCGGTTGCTGAGATCTAGAAACCAAAATTTTTCGTCTAAAACGCTTCCCCCACCTGCCCCCTCATTCTCACACCCCCCAAAAAGTGGTCACTTGAAGGGGCGTACCCAGTCTATTAAGGAAAAAAATTTCAATTCAATAGCTTATAGCGCTTAGGAGTTATAAGCCCTCAAACGTTTTGCGTACGGCGGACGGCGTACGGCGGACGGCGGACGGCGGACGGCGCACAGACAGACTGAAATTTTTTTTTGCTTTTTTGGTGCTGATGAAACGTATAAAAAAAATTTTTCAGGGTAGCAAATTTTTTTTTTTTAAAATTCGATAACAATACTTTATTATTAAAATAATAAAGTAAAAAAGGAGTGAAAAATTTTTGGCAAATTTGGCATTTTTCCGTGAATCAAGTGTGCATTTAATTTAGGGTGGATTTTTCGGTTGTTTTCTCGCGTGGTTCTGCTATTGAATTTTTGTGACAAGCTTCAAAGCGCAAAGTTTTAAAGTAAATGAAAACCACGTATAAGTGCGAATGCGCGGTGAATTAAAAAAAAAAAAGATCCGACCCAAATCAGAAAATAACGGCGAATCCATTGGACTGTCCAATTTACCTGACTTGTACGGACAGCCCACGACCGATTTTAATCTGTCGAAAGTGCAAGTTCCGAATTTAAATGAAAAAAAACAAATAAAATAAGTTATGGAGAAAAATTTAATATACTTAATATGGAGAAAATAATAAATAATTTATAAATAAAATGAAAAAAAAGAAGGTTTTATTTTATAATTATGAATAAAAATAAAAAATTAATAAATAATAATATAAAAATAAAATGACAGACAGGACAGGACAGACTGAACAAAATAAAAAAAAAAGGTAGTAAATAAATTAATCTAAATAATAAACTAATTAAAAGTGAGAAATGGAAAAAGAGTAATAAATAAATGACGGAGTAAGTTTCTTTTAAATTTTTTGTATATTCGTTTTTTTTGTATATTCTTTTTTTTTGTATATTCGTTTTTTTTGTTTTTTCTATATAAATATATACAATTTTTTTATTTAAAGTATCGAAATTTCAAGCATCCGGTTATTTACCGATACGCACTTAGGCTGGTCCGACAGTGCCGACCTATTGTAATTTTTTTTCTCGTGGTGATGTGGTTTGCGTTTTTGCATGTGTACATTGTCAAGATTTATATCCAGGCTGTTTAAATTTCAGCGTAACGCGAACGTCGACACGAACGTCAGTAAAGTTTTTTTTTTATAATGCAGGTTAAATAAATTTTTTTACGACGCTGAAAATGCTTCAAGGCTAAGAGCCTTATTAAAATGAACCCGATCGTCTAAGCCCCAATCCCTGAACCTCAATAAGGGGCCATGACGGATGTGTTTTTTTGGACAGTCATGGCTGAGGTAGGGTGGGCAGACAGGGCGCTATAACAGCTGAGCGCCCTGACAAATCGCGAAGTCGCGCAACTCCACCGCTTCTTGGTCTTTCACGACCTATCGGAAAAATAGTCCCATTTTAAATCCCTGGAGTAAGCCGACACGAAATTTTTTTGTTGTACAGGCCAAGGGTTTATGGTCTGAAAATTTGGCAAGAACCCCCCCTAATTGCCGTAGCTAGTCCCGGCCGCCAGCAAGCGTGTCGCTTCCGCTCGGATTTCAGCCACCAATTCGGACGTAGGAGGAATTTAGACTTTTTCGAGTCGAAATATTCAATCCAAGGCCTCCGTTCACAACAAAATGGCGCCCAAAGTGGGGCACGACACAGCTACGCTTAGTGCACAAAGCGTAGCTCATCAGCACGCGCGAGTTCAGAAAAATTCTGTGCAAAAAAGTTGATGGGCAAAAGGACTTAAATTTTGTCGTTCTGCGACAACATTTTCGCCTGAACGGCAACGACAGTGCAAGTGTACAGCTTTTCTGTTATATCCACAGCAAACCATCTCATCGGTCCTGCATGGAGGCAATGTGGAACTGACCTATTGACGAACCGTTTTGACAACCTTTAGGCGCCAACTCGGTTCCATAGGAAAGGGAAACATTGTCTGTATGCGAGATTGATGTGATGTAAGTTGGGTCAGACTTTGTTTTCTTGACTCATTCCACTTTTGTTTGTTGTGATCGGAGGCCTTGGAGTGGTTATTTCGACCTAAAAAAATAACCGAAGGGAAGGTTGGGATCGGGAAACAGGGGTCCAATTCCACCTACGTCCGAATTGGTGGCTGAAATACAAACTGGAGCGACGTGCTTGCTGGCTTCCGGGCTAGCTGCGGCTGTGGGGAGGTACGTTGTTCGTATTTCAGACCATAAAAGCCATGGCCTGTACAACAAAAATTTCACGCAGACTTACCCGGGTGATAAAATTGGGATAAGATTCCCAATCGGTCATGAGAGACCGAGAAAACTCCCTTCAACTCGACTGGCGCTGCTGTTGTGCGCCGTCTAGCCCACCCTACCATAGC
The DNA here is from genome assembly GCA_951812415.1 of Beris morrisii. Taxonomy (NCBI): domain Eukaryota; kingdom Metazoa; phylum Arthropoda; class Insecta; order Diptera; family Stratiomyidae; genus Beris; species Beris morrisii. The sequence continues at coordinate 63,126,200 of OX638312.1, read as the reverse complement.
CATACTTGTCCTCAAAAGAATTTAAACGTATGGCCCCTAAAGAGAGGAATTAGGGGGCGGAAGGTCTTCAAATGAGAAGATCCATCCTACAGGCTTTCTTATTTAGCCATGTTTACAAAGAGAAAGCTATATACTAACAAAAACAAAAAAAAAGAAAAAAAAAAAAAAACATAGACTAATAAAAAAATTTGCCAATGGTCTGGGCGAAACTTTATTATTTTTCGGGTCAAAGTTCGGGAGCGGTCAAAGTCGGAGTGTATCATAAGTTGCTTCGAGATTATTAGATTTCTTGGAAAATTATTTTTGTTCTTAATATAAAAATATTTAAAATAGAGATTTTTAGCCGATTAAACATTGAAAAAGCCCGTGTAGACTATTCGAATTTCAGTATATTATGTACACTAAAAGCCCATAGAAGCAAAAACGAATTTGTTGCCTTATCAGAATTAAGAGATATGACGAATTGTTAAAACGTATACAAACCCATTACTTCCACTTGGGGTTTGAATTTCGAAAAAATTGTGAAACAGGTTTTTAGACGATTTCATAACAAGCAACTTGATATCTCATGAGACAAGACGGATTTTGAAAAATTTATGAAAACGTAAGCAAACCCTTCACACCTCCTTGGTTCTGGAAATTCGAAAAATCTTGAATTGGTTGGCCGTAATAATCAATTTTATAACTCATCAGAACTAAGGAATGGCAAAAATTGTGAAAACATATACAAACCTTTGGGGTTGAATATCAAAAAATTGATAAATGGGTTTGTAGGCGATTATATAAAAAGTCTGTGGAAATGAAAAGCGATCTAATATCTCATCGAACCTAAGAAATATGTCGAAACTTTAAAAAGCATACAACCCCCTTGCACCCATTAGGATTGAATATCTAAAATACAGAAATTGACTTTTTGGCTTTTTTATATAGGAAACCTTAGGAAGTAAAAATAAATTCGATATATCACCAGATATGCAACCTCCTTACACCCATTTGGGGGTTGAATATGCAAAAATGGTGAAAGGAGTTTATAAATAAATGTGAAGACAGCACGAGAAAGTAGGAACCAATTCAATTTCTTATCACTTCTAAAAGAAATAACGGAACTCGTGAAAACGTGTTCAACCCGTTTATACCCTCTTAGGGGCTGAAAAAGGAAAAAACTTAAAAACAAGTTTTAGGCGATTATTACGCAAGCACGTGAAATTGAAAAGATATTTGATATCTGATAAGACCTGGGGATATAGCAGAATTCGTGAAAAAGTTTACAACCCCCTTTACACCACCTTAGGGGTCGAATTTTTAAAAATCCTGAAAACGCTTTCTAGGTATTTATATGAAAAAGCCGTAGAATAAAAATGAATTAAATATTTGGGAAGACCTAATAGATATGACGAAAACCGTGAAAATATATGCATTCTTTTTTCACTGATAATTTTTTTTGCCCCCCCTCCGAACGCCAATGGATATTTGAAATTTTTTTTTATCTAAATTAGTTTTCTAGTTGATTTACATAAATGTACCGAGTTTCAACTTTGTAGCATAAGCCGTTCTATAGATAAGAAAAACACCCGCCACCACCGTACCATACTACCCCTTTAAAAATTTATATTTTTCCAAGATGCTACTAATATAGCTCTATCTAAATACCAAGTTTCAGCTTTATATCATTATAGGTTGTCGAGATATTAAAATCGGAACTTTTTCCTTTTCACCCTCCCCCACCCTCACCCTCTACACCCTAACTTCCAAAATTTTGTTTTCTGCTAGAGGTCTATTAGGCCTACTTCTGGTAAAAAATTTAAGCATCTATCTTACACCGTTCTTGAGATATGAGACGTGATTTTTTAGAAAAAATCGTATCCCCTCCACTTTCATACTCCACCGCCCCCTTAAAAAATTTTGCTTTCAACAAACTTCGTTTGTCAACCTTTATACACAAACCAAATTTTATTTATCTAGTGCAATTGATTCGGCAGATATCGTAATCTAAAGTTTTTCACCCCCCACCCCCGTACGCCACTGCTCTCACTAAAATTTTTATTTCCGATCTATTCTCCTAGTATACTTACAGATATCCATTAAGTTTCAATTTTGTGACATTGACCGTTTACGAGATATAGATTTTAGAAAGTGTCTATCTCACCTTTTTTGCGTTTCGGACGCATTATTTTTCCCCCCACTCCCAAACCCCTTCACCAATATCGGCAAATGGGTCTACTATTGAAGCTCTATATAAATTCCAAATTTCAGCCTCCTAGCATAAGCGGTTGCTGAGATCTAGAAACCAAAATTTTCAGTCTAAAACACTTCCCCTTCCTCCCCCCTCACACCCCCACCCCTCCAAATTTGGCCACTTCAAGGGACCTACCCAGTCTATTCATCAAAAAATTTGAATTTAATAGCTCAAAGGGTTTGGGAGCTACGAGCCTTCAAATGATTTTGCGTACAGCGGTCGACGTACGGCGTACGGCGACGGCGTACGGCGGACAGACGGACTGAAATTTTTTTTTGCTTTTTTCGTGTCTACTAGTCATGAAACGTGCAAAAAAAATTTTGAGGGTAGCAAATTTTTTTTTTTAAAAATCGAGTATAATAATAAAGTAAAATTACCTTTTTATCCTTTTTTCATTGTTTGTTGCTTGTTTAAATTATATTCTAATTTATCTGTCCGCGTCAATTTCTGTCCTTTTAGTTGTCTGTCATACTTTTTTAATTTTTTAATTTAATCCATTTTATATTTTTTTAATTTTTAATTTAATTCATTTTATATTTTTTTAATTTAATTTATTTAATTTAATTTTTTAATTTAATTTATTTAATTTAATTTATTTATTTGTTTTTGCCTTTTCATTTAATTTTTCTTTTCATACGGTGGCCGAAAACTTATGCGAGCCATTGTAAACAACAACTCCGCACCACCAACACACACGCAACGAGGAATTAATTTTTTTATTTTAATATTGCCGAACTATCGTTTAGGGCACTTTTTACTTTAAAGTAACTAAAACTCGGCCATAAATCGAGGAAAACTGAACGCGAGTTTTACGTGCGCGAATTCTTTTCTTTTCGGTTTTCTTTTTCTACATTTTTTTTTCTTGCGCGCCAAAATATCACCTTAACCTAACAACTAGCTGTCAGAAAACTCCCCATGAACGCGCAACCCGACTGGGAAAACCGCGTTACTATTCGAACTATCCTTTTTCTACACTATATGTTACATGTTATCTTTTTTTCGCCACATTTTACTTTAAAAAAAACTCGCAAAACGTCTTGTCCGCGCCAAAAAAAAACTTCCCCTCCCGCTGTCAGAAACCAAACTCTCCCCAGCAAAAAAAACCCAACCACTGAACTAACTTTTTGTGTCGAATTGGTGTGGATCACAGTAATGCCAACTGCATTAACACCAATTCTCACAGATGACACTACAACACAGACTGCTCGCCGTTGTTTACGACGCCGAACAGGCTGAAAAAGGCAGCTGTGAGCTCCGTCTGCGTCTTATGCTCACGACTGCAGTGACCGGGCACTCTCGGAGTTTGTCACTCGCTCCAGTCACTGACGAAGGTCTTTGGAGTGGTACATTCCCACACGTTTGCCTCCGAGATCCTCTAGCTCATATCGCGAGTTGCCTAGCACACGACGAATACTGCACTTCAAGAACTTCTTGGCAAGTTTGGCGTTATAATTTTGTGCTGCTGTGGACAGGGAAAAGTTTTTTCTGTACACTTCCTGTCCTTCTCTAAATTGAGTTTGAGCCGCACGCATATTATAACGCCTACAGCTGTTCTCGTGTGCGACCTGAATATTCGCCTGTGCCAGTTGCCTCACGATAGGAGTACCTTCTCTGGGACCCAGTTGCAAGTCTACATCACCTAGCGCTTTCAAACGATGCAACAGAGCGTAGTCATCCCCATGCGACATCATGTGAGTCCCAAGCAAAACCTGATAGGGCGAAAACTTAGTGGCTTGGTGAATTGAACTCCTAAGAGAAAATCCTATTTTGCTTAAGTGTTCGTCCCATCGAGTCTGATCCTCCACGATGAACGCACGGAGTCCAGCTAAAACAGAACGGTTGACTCGCTCTGAAGCATTCGCTTGAGGCGAGTATTTTAGGGTATTTAGGTGTTTAACCCCATACTTGGAAAGCATGGAGTTAAATGTTGCCGACTTGAACTGAGACCCATTGTCGGAGAGAATTGTCTCGGGGGTACCAAACATATGGAAGACATCCCTCTCCAAAAACGTCGTGATCTCACCCGCCGTAACTCTTCTTAGGGGATGAAGGATGGACAATTTTGACAGATGGTCAAGGACAACAAGGATAGCGATTTTCTCACTTTTGGTCCTAGGGTATGGTCCTAATACATCAATGTACAGATGTTGAAAGGGCTTCTGCGTTCTGAAGGCTTCTCCCATTGCAGCTCTAAGCGGACGATTCGGGGACTTCGTTTCTTTACAAGTCTGACACGAAAGAACGAAATCACGGACTTGTGTATACCGGGCCAATACAAGTATCGCCTAATGCGCTCTAGCGTTTTGGCGAACCCACCGTGAACCATGGTATCCGCTTCATGGGCCTGAGCGATCGCAGTAGGCGCCAAGCTCGATGGAATCCAAAGTTTCCAGGCACGATCCTCTGTGATCGGGTCACCGTTATAGGGCTCTGTACGCTTGTACACGTAGCCATCTCTAGCGCATACGGCAGGAAGCCGAGGGGCGTTTGCCTCCACAGTTGCCTTCAGATCCTCATATGCCGTATTCTGAAATTCTGAAGAGCTCAAGTCAACCATGGGTGCAACGTCGATCAGCGCATTTAATCCGTCTTCGTACACGCGAGAGAGGGCGTCGGGTACAACATTCAGGCTCCCACGACGATGTTCGATCACGAAGTCGAAGCCTTGCAACTTCAAACTCCAGCGAGCCAAACGTCCACTGAGATCCTTTTGAGACATCAGCCATTTGAGACTCGCATGGTCCGTTATGATCTTAAACGATGTCCCTTCCACGTACGCTCTGAATTTTTTCACGCTCAACACAGCGGCGTAGCATTCAAGCTCTGTAACACTGTAATTGCGTTGAGCGGAATTGAGCTTTTGGGACATAAATGCAATAGGAGATTCCGATCCATCATTGTTCTCTTGGAAAAGAACACTACCCACTCCAGATTTGCTAGCATCGCATTGTATCACGAATGGTCTAGTGAGGTCTGGATTTACCAATACAGGGGCCGCAGTTAACATGGCCTTCACAGACTGAAACGCAGTTTCCGCCTCTGAAGTCCAAGTAAATTTGTCGGCCTTTTTCAGCGTGTCTGAGATCGGTGAGACCACGGCTGCAAAGTTGAAAATGAATCGTCGATACCATCCAGCCATACCAAAAAAGCGTCTAACCTGACGTGCGGATTTCGGCGAAGGGTAACCGACCATGGCCGAAACTTTTTCCGGATCTGTCTTCAGGCCTCCATCTCCAACAATGTACCCGAGGTAATTCACTTCCCTCAGACAGAACTTACTTTTGCCCACATTGATTGTAAGTCCAGCCTTCCTTAGGCATTCGGCAACTTCCGCCAACAAAACCAAGTGAGAATTGAAATCCTCCGAGATCAACAATAGATCGTCCACGTAAACAAATACTTGGTCCTTCAGTTCGGGTAGGATAACACGATCCATCAAACGGCACATACGCTGGGGTGCATTGCACAACCCAAATGGCATCCGGGTAAAATGATAGAGGGGTCGTCCGGGAATGGTAAACGCCGTCATTTCACGGGACTTAGCCTCGAGAGGAATCTGCCAAAAGGCGTCCTTCAGGTCAAGACTGGTTATGTAATTGGCTCGTGGTAATCGACTAAGGATTCCATCGATATGTGGAAGTGGATATGCATCCTTTTTCGTCACATTATTCACCTTTCGAGAATCCAAACACAACCGGACTTTCCCTGGTTTCCTCACGAGCACTACCGGCGAACTCCACGCGCTCAAACTAACCTCTATCACTCCCATTGCCAGCATACGATCGACCTCGCCATACATGAGGTTTTGAATCGCAGGCGATACTGGGTAGTGTCTCTGTTTGATGGGGCGCGCTTCTCCTACGTTGATTTCGTGTTCGAGAACGTTAGTCCTTCCCAAACCGTGAAGTTCGAAAGAAGGGAACTTGGACTTAACGTTCTCTAAACGTTCAACATCTTTGCTCGTTAAAGAGTGCATCGCAGTAGCATCATGTTGCGAAGAGGTGGTTTGTGTGTTGACACAACTGATAATGGATTGAGCAAGATGGAAGGATCGCCAGAAGTCTACTCCAAGATATAAATCCTGAGATAAACTCGGCACGATGTAAAGAGTAATAGGTTGTGTAACTCCACGAAATTGAATTTCGGTCGTCACACTTCCCACTACCCTCTGTGAAGCACCATCAGCTGTCTTCACCTCGTGGCAAATCGGCTTCCAATGCACTTGCGCTCGCTTAAGGCGTTCCAGTGCATTGGCTCCTAGGCAACTAATGCTCGCACCACTGTCTAAAAGACCTTTAACGTTTACATTAAAAAGGGAGACCATAGCATAGGGACGTACGTCAAAAGGTTCGGAGATAATAGTCGACGTTACTGCCTTCTTTCTGTCTCGAACTTTACGCCAAAATGCGCGTAAACGTAAAATCGCCTTTTTAGGAGTTGGAATAGGGGAAGGTTGAAATGTGGAACAAGAAGAAATATTCACTAAAGGTGAATTGGAACCATTAAAAATCCTGTCGCGGGCCTCCATGTACTCCTTCAGTCTTACATGGTAAGGCTTCCGAGGTACAGTCGCTTTGCGAACAGGAGGTAAGGAATTGGGAAGAATTACGACTGAATATGACTCAGTCGTGGCATTTGTCAAATCCGGTGGTTTTGTCAGGTCCGGTGTATTCGACCTGACTGGTGATGCGTCATCATCACCACAAGTTGCGGAGATCGAAGAGTCTCCTACGTTTTGGGTGGCTGCTGTGGGTTGCTCCAAAAAGGACGAGAATTTGCCGAAGTGGTTTTGTCCGTTCCGGAGTTTTCCCGATTGCAACGAGCACAATGCGGTCGCAAAACGTCTTTTGTTCCGCAGCCATAGCAGAAAATACCCCTGGGAGCTTTGGAATTGATGAGATCGCTCCTCCCTCAGCACAGTGCGAAACAGTTGAGTGATCTCATCAACTCCAAGATTCACACGTGCCTCCTCTGTTGTCGTCATCGGTTGTAGTGATAGTCGTGGTGACTGTGGTGGTTTTTCTGAAGGTAGTGGTGGTAGTGTCGGTAGGCCTTTACCACTCCCTTGGTCGGTGACCACTGTTCCGTCCGGAGCGTAGAAGGCTTGACCGCCGCCCAGCTCGTGTGGAGGATCCAAATTTGACTCCCTAAGGAGAGAAACTCCATCTTTTTAAAGCTGTGGGACCGTTAACTGAGCCCTGCTTCTTGTCAACGGTCCAGAAGCGGCTATCGCTCCCTCTACTCCCCGGAAAGACCAATAGTCCGACTTGTCCATTTCTTTTCGACAAGTGGGACAACTCTGCTTTTCCCTCACCCACTTCTCTATGCACCTTTCGTGGAAACGGTGCCCACATTTTGTGCGGACTTCATCGTCCAATCCCACCCACTCCTGGCATATAGTGCACAGCACGTCTTCGCCCCTGTTTTCTGGCGTGCGTGACAATGGCATGGTGCAAAAATTAAGGGATCAAAAAAACAGAAAGTTAAGCGAAAATAAATCTAACAAATAATCTACCCTACACTAAATAAATACTCAATTTAAATATAAATAGAAAATTAAAACAAAAAAAAAATCTAGCTTCCAAATATATATAGATTACTAAAACTAACAACGCAAAAATAAATGTTCTAAAAGAAATTATATACTACAAAAATAATAACACAAAAAAAATTCTAATAACTACCTACATAATAAATTAAACTAACATAACGAAAAAGAAATAAACTAACTAAACCAACTAAATTTAAACTAACAAAATAACAACTAAATCTAAGAAAAATTAAACTAATCCAACAAAAAAAATAAATTCAACAACTAAATCTAAAAATTTAAACTAAGAAAACTACTTAAAAAAAAAATACTATTCAAAGATATGATAATTAACAAATTTTAATAATAATAATATATAAATAATTCACCAGCTAATCATATCATACAAAAGAAAACGAATAATTAAATAAGGATACGAAAAAAAATATCCTAACATGCAAAATAGAAAAACCGCCTATAATAAATAAATATTCACATAGGTAATAAATTGACTACAAAAAAAAATCCCTCAAACTAAAGATCTAAACAAAAAAAATAAGCAGCTTAAAATAAAGCCAATCAAACCAAAAGAAAAAGAAGATTATGATGCGTGCAAGTCAAAACATCTAGGTGTTGTGAAGCAATGGAATTTGAAATCTAAGCAAATCAAATACACGCGACTATAAAATCAAAATTTGATGGCAACAGAAAAATCAATATATATAAATATCGGCAATCAAAAAAAATTATAACAAATAAACGAAAGCAAAAAAAAATCATGCAAATTTTTAAATATATAAGGCTCGAAATTCGTCTCTTCGAAATTAAAGAAAATCGCAAAAGCAAAGCCAAAATCAATCAACAAATGCAAATAATAAAACCAAAAAAAAATCAAAGACAAAAAAACTATTCCATTAAAGCGAACGGAATAAAAATAAAAATGAATCTTCTCGCTATCCACCTCCCAAACCTCATCCTCTCTCCTGCTAGGTCGAGTTAAAAGGTAAATCTCAGCCTCTTCAACTTCCTGGGAAAATTGGAATTGAGAAAATATATAAAAAAAATGGGATAAAACAAAAGAAAAATAAAATAAAATACTAATATGAAAAATAAATTGTCCTAAGACTTAAAATCAAAAAAAATATACTACATAATTTAATTCAATTTTACGTTATAGGAACTCTAAAAGGATGGAATAAGGAAATAAGGACCTCTTTTGAAAACTTCAGTATTGTCTTCTCCTCACCATTCTAAAACATATATTGCAGGTAGTCTGCCCAATCGTCTGACGACTTGCCCGCTAAGTCAAGGCAAGCCCAGCTTTCAAAAGGGTACCTACAATACATCAGTTAGATGGGTCTTGAAGACCCTACTTAACCCACAACAAGCCCAATTCGAACCCACAGATAGAAAAGGCTGCCCCTTCATATGGAATTCTGATGGCGCCTAAAGGTTGCCAACAGAAAACTGTCAATATGAAGGTTTCACAATGTCCAGCTGTAAATTTGAACCACACTAGAAGTAAGTGAAGTAACAAAAGAGCTTGTTCACTGAACTTGTAGGTGCTGTTTAAGCGTTATTTTAAGTCGCTACCAGACAAATTTTAAGTCCTTTCGATGTGACAACTTTTATGCGGCATTTTTCCGACTCTCGCATATTGTCCCATCACGCGTTGTGAACTACGCGCTGGTTTGGCTAGCCCCACGTTGGGCGCCATTTTGTTGTGATCGGAGGCCTTGGAGTGGTTATTTCGACATAAAAAAGTCAAAATAACCGAAGGGAAGGTTGGGATCGGGAAACAGGGGTCCAATTCCACCTACGTCCGAATTGGTGGCTGAAATACAAACTGGAGCGACGTGCTTGCTGGCTTCCGGGCTAGCTGCGGCTGTGGGGGGGTACGTTGTTCGTATTTCAGACCATAAAAGCCATGGCCTGTACAACAAAAATTTCACGCCGACTTACCCGGGTGATAAAATTGGGATAAGATTCCCAATCGGTCATGAGAGACCGAGAAAACTCCCTTCAACTCGACTGGCGCTGCTGTTGTGCGCCGTCTAGCCCACTCTACCATAGCCATACTTGTCCTCAAAAGAATTTAAACGTATGGCCCCTAAAGAGAGGAATGAGGGGGCGGAAGGTCTTCAAATGAGAAGATCCATCCTACAGGCTTTCTTATTTAGCCATGTTTACAAAGAGAAAGCTATATACTAACAAAACCAAAAAAAAAGAAAGAGAAAAAAAACATAGACCAATAAAAAAATTACCTTTTTATCCTTTTTTCATTGTTTGTTGCTTGTTTAAATTATATTCTAATTTTTATTTATTTTTTTATCTGTCCGCGTCAATTTCTGTCCTTTTAGTTGTCTGTCATACTTTTTTAATTTTTTAATTTAATCCATTTTATATTTTTTTAATTTTTAATTTAATTCATTTTATATTTTTTTAATTTAATTTATTTAATTTAATTTTTTAGTTTAATTTATTTAATTTAATTTACTTATTTGTTTTTGCCCTTTCATTTAATTTTTCTTTTCATACGGTGGCCGAAAACTTATGCGAGCCATTGTAAACAACAACTCCGCACCACCAACACACACGCAACGAGGAATTAATTTTTTTATTTTAATATTGCCGAACCATCGTTTAGGGCACTTTTTACTTTAAAGTAACTAAAACTCGGCCATAAATCGAAGAAAACTGAACGCAAGTTTTACGTGCGCGAATTCTTTTCTTTTCGGTTTTCTTTTTCTACATTTTTTTTTCTTGCGCGCCAAAATATCACCTTAACCTAACAACTAGCTGTCAGAAAACTCCCCATGAACGCGCAACCAGACTGGGAAAACCGCGTTACTATTCGAACTATCCTTTTTCTACACTATATGTTACATGTTATCTTTTTTTCGCCACATTTTACTTTAAAAAAAACTCGCAAAACGTCTTGTCCGCGCCAAAAAAAAACTTCCCCTCCCGCTGTCAGAAACCACTGAACTAACTTTTTGTGTCGAATTGGTGTGGATCACAGTAATGCCAACTGCATTAATTGATACATGTTTCGTAAGTACCCTTTTGAGAGCTGGGCATGCCTTGTCTTGGCGGGCATGTCGTCAGACAATTGGGCAATACTTGCGACACATTAGTGAGTTTGGTGATAGAAAATATCGTCAAAATTTCGGAGAAGTCCCCTATTTCCTTATCCTTCCTTTTAGAGTTCCTTTGTAAAGTAAAATAATTTTTTTTTAACTAACGTAGTATATTTTTTTGGTAATTAAATTTTTTTGGTAATTAAATTTTTTTTTGGTAAGTCTTCGGACGAATTTTGACTTAGAGTTTTTTTTTGCTTGTTGTATAAATTTTTTTCTTGTTGCTATTTTTCTTCCCAATTTTTTTTTATGTTCCATTTTTTCTTCTCGCGATCCCGATTTTCCCGATAAGTCGAGAAAGACAGAGATCGGCTTCGCGATTTGCTGCATATGAGGGGAGGGGAAAGGAGCGACGACGTGAGGGTTCATTTGTTCGTTCATTCATTTACTCAATATTCAATTATTCATTCATTCGTTTAGTTGGTAAATTTTTTTTTATACATTTAATCATTCAGTCGTTCAATTGGTAAATTTTTCATTCACTCGTTCGTTCAATCGTTTAAATACTCAATTGTTTTTTTTTCGGTCAATCAAATAATACACTCTTTCACTCACACGGCTAATTGTTACACTAATTCATTCACTCGTTCACTCATTTATTCACTGATTCATTCACTCGTCAATAACTCATTTTTTTATTAGGTCACTCGTTCATACCCACTCGTTCAGTGACTCACTCGTTCAATCAATCATTTTTTTAATAATTCTTTTTTTCAATAACTCACTCGTTAATCACTCACTCGTTCATCATTCACTCGTTCATCACTCACTCGTTCATTCAGCTATTCATTCACGATTTGGCTTATTTTTAGTCATTTATCGATCATTCATTCAGCGTTTAATTGACACACTAATTTATTCACTCGTTCACTCATTTATTCACTAATTCATTCACTCGTTCGTTCAATCGTTCAAATATTTATTTTTTTGTACTCATTCAATCGATCAATCATTCGTTCAGTATTGTTCAATCGCTCAAATTTTTTCAATCACTCACTCGTTCAATTGATCGTTCAATTGTTTTTCTCTTTTTGCTTAATCAGTCGTTCAATTAGTAAATCGTTCATTCAATCATTCATTCGCGATTTAATACATTTTATTCATTCATTGATTCAATTATTCGTTCGTTGAGTCACTCGTTCATTCAATCGTTCGGATATTTAATCATTCCTTTTATTATTCGGTCAATCAATCAATCGTTCAGTTATTATTCAATCGTTCAATTATATTTTTTTTATTCAATCGTTCAATAACTCACTCGTTCAATAACTCATTCGTTCAATTTTTTTCGCTTAATCAGTAGTTCAACAATTCACTCGTTCATTCATCCTCTAAATCATGCCACTGGCGCGTTCACCATCGAAGGCGACGGATTCAATTTGCACGACGTATCAGGAGGTCGTGGAATTGAACCGTGAAGCCAGGATCAAGTGTGGCCATATTTTCCACCTTGAATGCTTGGAATCGTGGGTTCAGAGCCACAATAACTGTCCCAATTGCAGGCAGTACCTTGGGCCGCAGGACTATTGGTCGGTTCGAGGCGTGGAGGGCGCAACCGCCAGAACCGCAGCTGTAACACGCAGTAAACAGAAGTTGGCAGCTCCCAAGTCTCCAACAGGCGGATTTTCACCTAGTAGGTTAAATGCAGATTTTCCGCCGGAGACAGTCGGCGGTCGTGTCTTTTACGCCCCTGACGGATCAATAGTACAGGAGCAAGGGGTTTATCAACTCGCGATTCCAAGAACTAAATCGCCAGAAAGGGAAGTGGGTGAACGGCCACGTTGGTCAGATGTGCATGACGCGTTTATTCCGGCTACGACAAATCCAAGTCCACCTGTGATCCGGACTGAACTTGGAGTGGAACAATTGGTACAATTGATTAAGACGGTTATGCGGGAGGAGCGGGCGTCACAAGAGCCAGTGGGGGCCCACTATTCGGCAGCAGATCAAAACTCGCGTGCCATGACAGGGAGGGTAGTTCAGCGGATCGAAGCGGCCGCTGGAGCCAGCGATCGCGTTAGCCACGGCCCTAACCATCGCCAACGCAATTCCTGCAGCCCATTAAGGCATTAGCGTCTTCGCTTCAACGGAGACCGCCAACTCCTACGCGCAGAGGAGATGATTTTTAGGGCCGAGACTCTCGCGATGAGCCACTTACGCGGCAACTTAGATCTGCTGACGCAGGGTTTCCATCTGCTGCTGGATGGTCGGCCCAACAAGTGGTACTGGTTGTGGCGTCGATCCAACCCCGATGCATCGTGGGGTAACCTGAAGGATGCATTCCTACAGGTCTGGGGAGAGCGAAGCACGGATTGGGAGGTGCGCAAGCAGATGCTTGGCCAAATGAGCCCTTCATGTCTTATGAGCAAGACATGACGAAGCTTCGCACGTTGCTGCGCACTCCCATGATGGAGTCCGAATTCGTGGATCTGATGCGCGGAAATCTGGTGGCCAGCACACAGCATTTGTGCTTCCACTCCGTCCTAACGATGGACGAATTACGTCGGCTAGTGGGACAAGTGGAAGATGTGCGTAAGGCTACCAGACCATCCCCCTGGAACCAAACCAAAATCCACGAACTACGGGAGCAAATCGACGAAGGGAATCTGAATACGCCTCCTTCAGTCGACGTGGCCGGACTATCGAACCCCCTGACTTGTTAGAATTGCGGGAATGAGAGCCCTTAAAAGGCATTTTCTGTTTTGGTTGTGGGCGGGCGAACGTGTTGAAGCCTAACTGCAACCATTGCAAGGCGGGAAACTTCCGCAAGGACGGAAGGGTTGTAGGTTCCTCCCGTCCTGGTCCTCCTACTCATACCCCTCGAACACCGTAGTGACCGACCAACCAAGCAATCTTTCAGTCAATTCCCAATCCCCATTTCATTACGATCTCCCTATTAAAAACATTTCACCCCATTTAAATACCCCTTTAGAGACTCCTCCAAATTTTAATACCACCCCACCTACAATTTCACCCCATTTTGCAGACCCCATTAACGTAAAATCACCCCCATTTTAAATTTTAACCCCTCTTAACCCTCGCATCACGATTCTGCAGGAGAGAACAGACGTCGATGTCAATCCATCTACTTCTCCGCCTGGAGGGTTAAGTTCAAGTGGTTCGAGACGCAACGCTCCCCATCCTCACAAACCATACCATCAACGGTTGAAGGAGTATGCGGAGGCTCGAGAGCGGATGTTTGCCACTGTTCCAGACGTCCGTGAGGACGAAGTGTCCACACTAACGAACGAAACAGGTTGCAGAAAGTCGGTCTTTCGCATGCGCATATTCTGGAGGATGGTGAGGGCAAAAAAGAAAACTATTTTATCGACGATCATCACCGAGCCGTTTGACGTACGTCCGTACGCCGTGGTATCCCTGTACGGAGTGGACGTTAAAGGACTCCTCGATAGTGGGGCGAGCATCAGTTGCCTGGGGGCAAACTCCCTACAACTCCTCCAAGATGCACAGGTGAAGTATCGCCCGGTCTGTCAGGAGGTGAAGACCGCTGAAAGCAGCACAGAAAGTAATAGGCATAGTGAATGCTGAAATTACCTTTCGAGGCAAAGCTAAGCCCATTACACTATATATAGTGCTGAGCCTGTCGCAGGAATTGTACCTGGGGGTAGATTTCTGGCGATCATTCCAACTTGCTCCTAGCATCATCCGCGTGGTCGATACTCCCGATACTGCATCGCAACTGATAGCTCCGGCTTCCCACCATTTAATGCCCACAGATGTGAAGAGGTTGGAAATGGCAAAGTCCAAATTTCCATCGTACGAAGTCCATGGACTGGGTGTGACCAACGTCGTCGAACACAGAATAGACGTTGGTGATGGTAGTCCCATCAAACAGCGGCACTATCCCGTGTCTCCTGCGATCCAAAAACTCTGATATGACGAGATCGATCGCATGAGAGCACTTGGCGTGATAGAGACCAGTCAGAGTGCGTGGAGCTCGCCTGTGGTTCTCGTGAGGAAGCCAGGCAAGGTCAGGTTATGTTTGGACTCGCGCAAAGTCAATAGTGTGACGAAGAAGGATGCTTATCCATTACCACACATTGACGGTATCTTAAGTCGTTTGCCGCGAGCCAACTTTATTACCAGCCTGGACCTCAAAGACGCCTTTTGGCAGATTCCTCTCGAGAACAAATCCAGGGAATATACAGCATTTACCATTCCTGGCCGGCCTCTATACCACTACACCCGCATGCCTTTTGGGTTATGCAACGCGCCGCAAAGGATGTGTCGTCAAAGTCATCCCACCCGAGTTGAAGAAACAGGTGTTCGTATATTTGGACGATCTGCTGATGATTTCTGAGGATTTCGACTCACATTTGATTTTATTGGCCGAAGTCGCAGAGTGTTTGCGAAAGGCTGGCTTGACTATCAACGTCAACAGGAGCAAGTTTTGTCTGAGAGAGGTAAAGTATCTCGGATACATCGTTGGAGACGGAGGCTTGAAGACAGATCCGAACAAAGTCTCAGCCATCGTCGATTACCCTTCGCCAAAGTCCGCACGTCAAGTACGACGCTTCCTTGGTATGGCAGGCTGGTATCGACGATTCGTCCCCAACTTTGCCGCTACCGTGTCACCAATCTCAGACACCCTAAAGAAGTCCAACCAGTTTGCTTGGACTACAGAGGCACAAACTTCCTTCCTATTAGTGAAAGACTTGTTGACGAAAGCCCCCTTACTGATTAATCCAGATTTTAAGAGGCCTTTCGCAATACAATGCGATGCCAGTACATTGGCGGATATAGGGGGGGGGGGCGGAGGGGGCGGCCGCCCCCCCCCCCCAAGACCAATTCCGAATTTTCTAAACATACATACTTCAACCGTTCTCCGATTTTTTTACTCCACTGCAATGTGGACTGTAATTAGCTTTTACTGTAGTTCTACGGTGCAATGCAAAGCACAGAACAGAACCATGATGGTGGATTTACCATACACTCAACGTTTGAGTCGCGCCTCTATCCCCACCATAAAATCAACCAATCAGATGGCTCGTGCAGTCGCAAGAGTCTAACATTCTTCAACTTTTTCTCCGACGCATGTTTCCATATGTGTACACACATGCAATGAACTGTGGTACCCCACAATTCGCAGCTCATCGTATTTCTGTCGTTTCGCACTTATAGGCAAGTTGCGCCGCAAAGGCATTTTGAGTGTAAATTATTTTTAACACAGCAAAGAGCACAGCCGACGAAAACCGGTTTCCAATCGCCTGATGGGAATAGAGGCTCGCCTCGAGGCGAGCCTCAAGGGTGAGTGTAAACGCACTATGATAAAAAGACTACAAGACAACATATCGTCGTGTCGGAAGAACAGTGACGCAACTGCAAAAAATTCTAATTTTTTTCGGAGAAACAATATCATTTTTGACAATTGCCCACAAGCCATACGAGCTTATTAATAGTTACTATAGACAGCTTATATCAAGAGCACCTTCGTTTAAAACAACGGGGAACGATTTTATGCAAAAATAGCAAAACCACAAAATATTGAAATGTGAAAACAAAAAATTTTCAAAATTGCAGCTGCGTCACTGTTCTTCCGACACGGCGATATTACGTAGGTCATAGGGTCATTCCATCAAGAACCGCCAAAAATGACGAAATTTGTGACCTTACCATCTCCGATTCTTTTAAAAATTTATACTTTATACTTTATGCTTTATACTTCAAGAACTAGTCAAATAAATAATTGAAATTAAATTTTTTGTTTCTATCTCATTTTTTTTGTTAATTATAGTACGAGTATGTTAAAGTTTTCGCAAAAATGATGTCCGAGTCCTCTTTGAAAATTCATATCTCTGGTAATTTTTATCCTGGAATAATAAAATATGGCTTATTTTAAAGGGGAAGGTTGTCGCAATAAAAATTATCCTAGAAATTTTTTTCAAGGATAATGATTTTGTCCTTTATCCTTGAATATCTCAAAACGGTTTTGTTTTTATTTTTTTATATTTTGTAGGTTATACTGTTTTTCAAAACATACCAAAAAATTAACTTAGGATCTCAATGGGATCGGGCTCAATAAAATCGAAGAACATTGTAGTCGTTCTCAATTATTTTATAAAAAAAGGGTCATTTAATCAAGAATCGCCAAAAGTATGACCTTATCATCGCCGATTCTTTTGAAAATTTGTGTACTCGAAGAATTAGTGAAAAAAAAATGATTTCAAGTTTTTTTTTCCCATTTTTTTTTTTTGTTAGTTATAGTATGTTAAAGATTTCCCAAAAAAGATGTCCGAGTCCTCTTTGAAAATTCATATCTCTGGTAATTTTTATCCTTGAATAATAAAGTAGGGCTTATTTTAAAGATTGTTGTTGTTTTTGTTAGTTAAAAAATGAGATAGAAACAAAAACTTGAATTTCAATTATTTTTTTCACTAGTTCTTCAAGTACAAACATTTTCAAAAGAATCGGAGATGGTAAGGTCACAACTTTGGCGATTCTTGATGGAATGACCCATAATAAGATGAAAACAATATGATCCCGTTTTTGCTAAGTGCGGTCTATGTAGCTAAATTCACACAGAACTTGATCAAACAAAATAGCCAAATCAAAAAAATTTCCGCCCCCCCCCCCCCCCCCCCAACAGCAAAGTCTGGATCCGCCACTGTGCCAGTAAATCAGGTGTGGGTAGCGTTCTCCTTCAGGAAAACGACGACGGATCGGAATCTCCTGTGGCGTATATGTCACAGAAGCTCACTTCCGCTCAACGCAACTACAGCGTAACCGAACTCGAGTGCTATGCAGCTGTGTTGAGCGTGAAAAAATGTCGAGCCTATGTAGAAGGGACGGCGTTCAAAGTCGTTACGGACCACGCAAGTCTCAAATGGCTCATGTCGCAGAAAGACCTACAAGGACGGTTGGCAAGGTGGAGTCTAAAACTCCAAGGTTAAGACTTCACAATCGAGCACCGACGAGGGAGCCTGAACGTTGAACCCGATGCTCTCTCTCGCGTATACGAAGAGGGATTAAATGCGCTGATCGACGTGGCACCGATGGTGGACATGGATTCTCCAGAGTTCTCTGGCAAATAATACAAAGAATTAGTGACCACTGTCGATTTGAACGCCGATCGGCTTCCTGACGTATGCGTGAGGGATGGTTCCGTGTACAAGGGCACAGAGCCTCACAACGGTGACCCGATTGCTGAAGACAGGGCCTAGAAGTTGTGGATTCCATCGTGCCTTACGTCAGCTCCGACGCACGAGGCAGACACCACGGTCCATGGTGGTTATGCCAAAACGCTAGAGCGAGTCAGGCGATTTTTGTACTGGCCCGGGATGGCTACACAAGTACGCACCTACGTTCTGGCGTGCGACACTTGTAAAGAGACAAAGTCCTCGAACAGACCTCTACGAGCGCCTATGGGAGAACCGTTCCAGACGGATCAGCCATTCCAACACCTTTACATCGACGTACTGGGACCATATCCGCGTACCAAACGGGCTAAAATCGCTATTATATACTATACTTATCGTCTTAGACCACTTCACGAAATTCCCCTGTTACATCCTTTGGGGCGAATCACTGCCGAAGAGATCACCAACTGTTTGGAGGGGCAGGTCTTCCATACGTTTGGAACACCTGAGACGATCCTCTTCGATAACGGCTCTCAATTCAGGTCGAATGTGTTCAACTCCATGCTGAACAAATACGGAGTTCAACACCTGTACACCCCGAGCTATTCACCGCAAGCGAATGCTTCAGAACGTGTCAATCAGTCCATCTTGGCCGGTATCCGAGCATTCATCACTGATGACCAAACACGATGGGATGAGAGTCTAAGCAAAATTGGATGTGCACTTCGGAGCTCACTCCACCAAGCCACTGGATTTTTTCCTTATCAGGTTCTGTTTGGAAATCACATGATGTTGCACGAGAAGGACTACGAACTGCTGAAGCGTTTGCGAGCGTTGGGAGAGTCAAATGTACAGCTCCGACCTCGAGAGGGAATTCCTATCGTGAGGCAACTGGCGCAGACGAAAATAAGGGTCGCACATGAGGATAGTAGCAAGCGTTATAATCTGCGTGCTGCTAAAACACAATTTTGTGTAGGACAAGAGGTTTACAGAAGAAATTTTTCCCTGTCCACATGCCGCGCAGAATTATAACGCCAAGCTAGCGAAGAAGTTCCTCAAGTGCAGGATCCGTCGTGTGCTAAGCAACTCACGATACGAATTGGAGGATTTAGGAGGCAAACGTGTGGGGATCTACCACTTCAAGGATCTTAGGCAGTGATTCGAGGGGTTAGGCCCATAATTGCCCGGCTCTCAGCGTGAGCATGAGGTTGTTGAGTTGTCGCCGAAGAACGGCTAAATTTCCTGCTGCGCGATTGCGAGTGCGTTCAGAATTCAGCATTACGCTGAGTTTTGATCGCACCTGCAACTGCCACCAACTTAGCAGGGAGAGAGTTTTGACCGTTATTCGGTAGAGGCCGGAAGCGGCAAGTTTTGACAAGAGATTTTCTCGGGTGTGCTTTCCGCGCGTCTTAGCAATATTATCGCCGGAAATATTTGCGAAATTGTTCACGTTCACTTGAGACAATAAAAAATTCGATCGCTGGACCGGACGTAATTATCGTCGCGAATTAATTTGCGATCGATCGATCGATTCAACTTTCGGTTCGCTTCGGTAGAGTGTTTCGCGTTTAGTTGGGTTTTAGGGAAGTACGAAATAAGAAAAAAATTTAAATGAACGTGAGGATGTTCATTACGTACGGTGCCTGTGTGTTCTAAATTTTAAAATAATTGCTTTAAAAAAAAAAAAAAAAGAGTGAACAATTTTTGGCATTTTTCCGTGAATCAAGTGTGCATTTAATTTAGGGTGAATTTTTCGGTTGTTTTCTCGAGTGGTTCTTCTATTGAATTTTTGTGACAAGCTTCAAAGCGCAAAGTTTTAAAGTAAATGAAAACCACGTATAAGTGCGAATGCGCGGTGAATTAAAAAAAAAAAAAGATCAGACCCAAATCAGAAAATAACGGCGAATCCATTGGACTGTCCAATTTACCTGACTTGTACGGACAGCCCACGACCGATTTTAATCTGTCGAAAGTGCAAGTTCCAAATTTAAATGAAAAAAAAACAAATTAAATAAATTATGGAGAAAAATTTAATATATGTACTTAAAATGGAGAAAATAATAAATAATTTATAAATAAAATGAAAAAAAAGAAGGTTTTATAAAAATGAATAAAAATAAAAAATTAATAAATAATAATATAAAAATAAAATGACAGACATGACAGGACAGACTGAACAAAATAAAAAAAAAGGTAGTAAATAAATTAATCTAAATAATAAACTAATTAAAAGTGAGAAATGGAAAAAGAGAAATAAATAAATGACGGAGTAAGTTTCTTTTAAATTTTTTGTATATTCGTTTTTTTTGTTTTTTCTATATAAATATATACAATTTTTTTATTTAACATATCGAAATATCAAGCATCCGGTTATTTACCGATACGCACTTAGGCTGGTCCGACAGCGCCGACCTATTGTCATTTTTTTTCTCGTGGTGATGTGGTTTGCGTTTTTGCATGTGTACATTGTCAAGATTTATATCCAGGCTGTTTAAATTTCAGCGTAACGCGAACGTCGACACGAACGTCAGTAAAGTTTTTTTTTTATTATGCAGGTTAAATAAATTTTTTTAAGACGCTGAAAATGCTTCAAGGCTAAGAGCCTTATTAAAATGAACCCGATCGTCTAAGCCCCAATCCCTGAACCTCAATAAGGGGCCATGACGGATGTGTTTTTTTGGACAGTCATGGCTGAGGTAGGGTGGGCAGACAGGGCACTATAACAGCTGAGCGCCCTGACAAATCGCGAAGTCGCGCAACTCCACCGCTTCTTGGTCTTTAACGAACTATTGAGAAAATAGTCCCATTTTAAATCCCTGAAATCTGGTCAAGAACCCCCCCCCCCCCCCCAACTGCCGTAGCTAGTCCCGGCCGACAGCAAGCGTGTCGCCTCCGCTCGGATTTCAGCCACCAATTCGGACGTAGGAGGAATTGGCCCACTCTTTCCTGAACCTTCCTTTCCCTCGAATATTTTGGCTTTTTCAAGTCGAAATATTCACTCCAAGGCCTCCGTACACAACACATTGACGGTTCCCTTCCACTACTCTAGTACTTCTTTTTCTTTTTTATGCAAGTGTGTGTGCGCGAAATTGTGGTTTTCGATGGTAAATTTCAGCTTTTCTTTAATTTATTTTATGGTAATTTATTATTTTGAAGAGAAAAGTCAATCATTTCAAATGCATATAGTGCAGAATCCCACAAACATGAAAAGAATTTAAATTTACTGGTTTTTCACCTTGGTACTCATCTGCCAAGCCCAAGGTAGAAAGTTCTGTGTATCTAGTGACCCTATCTCTACCTAGGGTTTGGCAGATACGTCTAATTCGGTCGTTTCTATACTAGAAATTGAAACTTAACCTCAAAAAATCGCCTATTTATGCAATAGTTCGCCTGTTTTTGTACTACTGAACATTGCTATCAAATTGCGATTTTGCAATGTGTTAGTGCGAATATGTGAACCCAGCAAACATAACTAATCGATATCAATTCAATATCAATTCGAGAAAAAGAATTATGACTTCGATATCGAATTCTATATCGAACCGATTTCGGTACCGATATGGAGAAAAAAGGAATGCATTTCTCGACAAGAAAACAGATTTGATATCGAATCGAGATTTGAAGAAATTTTAAACTCTGTTTAAGGATTGGTATTTTTATGTACGCACCTTATGTATTCGAAATTGGTACGAAAAATCAAATATTTCTCGATATAGTTTCGATATGTATCGAGGCTTAATGCTGCGAATACTGCAGATTAATCTTCATCACTCGAAAACGGCATCAGCCTCATTACTTCTTCGTCTAGCCAGGGATGGAGAAGACCTTGTCTTGATCCAGGAACCATGGATTGTGCATGACGTGGTAAACGGTCTCAAGACTCCAAACTATACTCTGTTCTATGTAAGGAATAATGGCAAGCCAAGAGCATGCATTCTTGCAAAAAACAGTTTAAATAAATTTCTGCTACACAGCTTCAGTGATCCTGATATCGTCACAGTCAGCCTTGAACTGAATAATAAGATTCACTGGCTGATCTCGGCCTATCTGGCCCATGACCATCAAGGTCCACTGCCACCGAGTATTATGAGCGATCTAATCACGGAAGCTAGTAAGCTCAACACTGGTGTCATTCTAGGGTGTGATGCAAATGCGCATCATGCAGTCTGGGGTAGCACTGACACAAACGAAAGAGGCGAGTTGCTTTTTGACTACTTTTTAAGCACTAACCTCCTTCTATGCAACACAGGGCAAGAGCCTACCTTTATAACCAGGAATAGACAAGAAGTCTTAGACATAACCCTGGTTTCCGAAAACATCTCACACATGGTCAGCAACTGGAAGGTTTCTGAAGAAAACTCCTTCTCGGATCATCGCTACCTCCAATTTAATCTGAAAGATTACAAACCTATCCCACCGGCCTTTAGGAACTACCGGAGGACCGACTGGGTCAAATACAGGGAAACTCTTAGCGGCTTACTCCCTCCCATACCGCCACTCCAACCGAGTAGCTCAACTGATCTCGAAGGTCTGGTCACCACCCTTACGCGCGCCCTAAACGAGGCATTGTCGAACTCCTGTCCTGAGAGCAGGCCAAGAGGGAAACATAAGCCGCCATGGTGGAACGCAGAACTCGGGGCTCTTAGAAAATGATGTAGGCAACTGTTTAACAAAGCCAAAAGCACGAAAGACGTTTGCGACTGGGACTCCTATAAAGGATCACTTCGTAAATACAAATATGAACTGAGAAAGGCGCAGCGCAAATCCTGGGGACTCTTCTGTAGCGAAATAGAAGATTCATCCGAGGCATCCAGGCTCCGCAAAATTCTCTCTAAAAATCCAACCACACCATGCTACCTGAGGAGACTGGACGGATCTTGGACTACCTCAAGTAGGGAAACCACTGATCTCCTCCTGGACACCCACTTCCCTGGTAGCTCTCCTGTTGAGTCGGAGCGGGTAAACATTACAAGAAACCATGCACCGTTCAACTCTGACGCTCTTATAACAGAGACCAAGCTCCTCTGGGCGATAGAAGGCTTTAAACCATTTAAGTCTGCGGGACCGGATGGAATAATTCCTGCTGAAATCCAGCAGACCTCGGACATAATTCTTCCTTGGCTGAAGGTTATCTTGAAAGGCTGCCTGGATCTAACCTACATTCCTGAAACGTGGAAGGAAGTCAGAGTGGTATTCATACCCAAAGCAGGAAAAAGCTCTCATGTCTGCCCTAAGGACCTCAGACCTATCAGTCTATCATCCTTTCTTCTGAAAACACTGGAAAGACTAATGGATGTGTACATCCGCGACAATATTGACAAGCGACTGCTGTCAACATCCCAACATGCGTACTGGAAGGGGAGGTCGGTTGAAACGGCCTTACATTCGCTCGTGCGCACCATTGAAAAATCTCTCAGTATTAAAGAATACACCATGGTTGCATTTCTCGATATCGAGGGAGCTTTCAACAACGTCAGACCAGAAGCAATCACTGACGCAATTTCTATCCTGAAGGTAGAGTCCTCGCTTGGCGCGCTGATCAATTTGATGTTAACATCCAGGATTGTGAACACAAAGCTGGGCGAGTCCTCCTCTCGAAGGTTTGTCAGCAGAGGTACACCACAAGGTGGTGTGCTCTCCCCTCTTCTATGGAATTTAGTGGTCAACAAACTACTATTGAGATTGGAAGGGGCGGGCTGCAGAGTGATTGCCTATGCAGATGATGTTGCAATTGCTGTCTCGGGAAAGCACCTCAACACGCTGAGTGAGATATTGCAAAATGCTCTCTCTATCCTCTCCAAATGGGCAGCTGAATGCGGGTTGGATGTGAACCCACGCAAAACAGAATTAGTCCTCTTCACCAGGAAATATAAAATTCCTCACGTAGACCCTCCTTCTCTGAATGGTACTAGTCTAGTTTTCACCTATAGTGCAAAATATTTGGGTCTTATTTTGGACAGGAAACTTCATTGGAAACCTAACATTCAGGAACGGGTAAAGAAAGCAACAGTTGCGCTTTACTCGTGCAAAAAGGCCATTGGCAAAAAATGGGGTATGCAACCCCGGATAGTTCATTGGCTCTACGTGTCCGTCATCAGACCGATACTAATGTATGGTGTTGTTGTCTGGTGGACGGCCTTAGACAAAGCAGTTAACTGCACCACCCTAGGGAAGGTACAGAGATCAGCATGCATATGCATCAGTGGAGCTCTGAGAACAACTCCCTCTGCAGCACTGGACATGCTATTCAGTCTGCCACCCCTAGACATTTTTGGCAAGCAAATGGCAGCCAATGCAGCCATTCGACTTAGGGCCTCTGCACAGTGGACTGGCATATATGCAGGTCACTCAACAATATTGAATCACTTCAATAACATTGCTGAAAACACCGACTACACCCCTCCCAGTTATGATTTTGAGAAAAATTTTCTAACAGTCATCCCAACCCGTCTAGAATGGGAAAGGGATTCGGTACGGATGGAAGAGTCCGCCCACATATATACGGACGGCTCCAAAACTGAAGGCGGGGTAGGTGGAGGTGTTTTCTCTGACATGCTTAACATTAGCAGCTCCTTCCGCCTTCCGGACCACTGTAGTGTCTTTCAGGCGGAGCTTATGGCGATTAAGGAGGCCTTGTCCTGGCTGAGGTGTAATGTAATATCTACTAGGGACATTAGCATTTTCACAGACAGCCAAGCGGCAATAAAATCCTTAGAATCGGCCTCGACAACATCAAAGGTCGCCGCAGAATGTCGATCATCTCTTAAGGAGATGGCTGAACAGTTCAATATTCTCCTGTGCTGGGTGCCAGGACACAGGGATATTCCAGGGAACTGCATGGCTGACGAACTCGCTCGACGCGGTACTACCCTTCAGATTATGCCGGAACACCGGAATCTGGGTGTGCCTCTCTCTACATGTAAACTGCTACTGGGATTGGACTCAATTGAGAAAACCAACTCAAGATGGGCAAACGGTGTTACATGTCACACTGCGAGACAGATCTGGCCGGAGCTGGATCTAAAACGCTCTAAACAGCTGACTTTGCTCAAAAGGGCGAACATCAGCACCACAGTCGGTGTCCTGACCGGACACTGTCTTATAGGTCGACATGCTAAAAGACTCGGTCTCTTCTCAAACGACTTCTGTAGAAGCTGCCTGGATGAGGAGGAGGAGGAGACAGTCCTTCACCTTCTCTGTACCTGTCCAGCTCTTTCAGCCAGAAGGAAAGCTCATCTTGGAGCTTACTTCTTCAACTGTCTCGGTGACCTTGCCTCAAAGGAGGTCGCGAGAATCCAACGCTTCATTGCAAGCTCTAAATGGTTTGACGAGTAGGACCGGATTCGATGATCCTGTGGTAACACAACGGACCTTTTAGGTCTAAGTGTGTCCGTGTTCTCACGGGCAGCCACGCGTACCTACCTACCAGTGCTTGAAATTTTTCTGTACTAAGTGCTATTTTGGAAGCTATGGAATTCAAAAATTGTTCGAACGGAGTAGCCCTCTATT
Source organism: Beris morrisii (assembly GCA_951812415.1). Lineage (NCBI taxonomy): Eukaryota > Metazoa > Arthropoda > Insecta > Diptera > Stratiomyidae > Beris > Beris morrisii. Next base: position 63,100,688 of record OX638312.1, on the reverse strand, counting down.
TAAAACTAATATATACATATAAATTTAAATTATTTGCTTTTTACTCACCTTTCTATTGTTTTCTTAATTTTTGAAAGCCAAAATTGATATTCACTATGTTATTATATTACCAACCGCACTTCAATTACCTGTAACAAGAAATGAAAATCGAAGGTACTAAATGCTGAAAAAACAGAAGAACATCGTACAGCACGTTTCTAGGACATATCTCGAAGATACCTCAAAGTTATCCGAAAACGATTTCCAAGTCAAATACAAGTTCGAAATACACGTACGATATCGCTTCGATTTCTATTCGGGATCTCGCAGTGACTTGCCTCTTTCGTTTCGCTCCGCCCCTTTTTTCTATAGTCACTGGATGAAGAAGAAGGCACTTAGGGATAGTCTGGCCATCAAAGACATCCGACGGTTTTTGCCTTCGAAGTAAAATTTCGAACTTTAGCCGCTCTCAGTTGTGTGCGTGAGAATGTGTGAACACAGTGCTGATGACAATTCAAAACGTCAAATGTCAATTCTGTTGTTACTTATGGTGAACTTAAACAAGATTTATTGAAACATAAATTCTGTGTTAAAAGTGAATTAAAGTGTCCAAAACTTGGATTGTGTTGCAGTTCTGTGTATTTAACCGTTGATGTGAATGCTTCCTTTCGTTGTTAAGAAAAATATCAGATGCAATAATAGTTCAACTTTCTTTTTAGAGAAGTGGAACTATAACAAAGTTCAAGAGGAGTGGTGCTAGCCCTAATTCCGCCCTAGTCGGTCCCAAGCCCGATTGCAAAAGGAAGAGGGGGGCTTGCAACCATCCCTTCTTATACGTGGTATTCGTTGTTATTTCTGGCTTGTAACCTTTTGTCATTGCACTTATCATTCGATAATCCGAAGGGGGTTTTACCACTTTTCATTCGATTTGAAATTTGCTACAAGTATGGCACTTCATTTTCTCACTCATGATACCGACGTAGAACGAGCATTAAAGTTTCAACGTAATCTGCAGGTTTGTACCGTTGGGTACCAAGAACTGTATAAGCAACTTGAAAAACCAAAAAAAAGGAATCTGATAACAGATTTCTTAATAAAAAGTAAGCTAACATCGCAGGACGTTATTAACGAACGAAAGTCTTTAAGAGGTTCAAGCTCATTAAACGTGTTAGAAATATCAAACGATGATAGCAATCCAGTCAAAAATAAACGTGACGACGTATTCTAGTGAAATTTTCCGTTCGTCTAGGCTGCAATTTTCAGATATGAACTCTACAGTTCCGGTAGTTGTTTCGCTTTAAACTTACCAATTGTTCAGGATGACAGACAATATGTCTCTTCAGTCCTTCACAATCCTTTTCGAGATAACAATAATAATAGCAACAGGTCATGCGGCAGTTGAACAAAACCCAAGAGAAAAGTAGAACCAACATATTGTTTAACATATTGCTTAAATAATGAAACCCATGCCCATACCCATAACAAAATACACGTGAAAAAATGACGCCCCTGACAACATTCACTAGGACTTCTGCGATTTATTTCGTAGCCTAGATTATACCGGAACAGTGGAAGCTATCCTATCTCTAGTCTTGTTTCATGGATTGACTAAGAACTACGACAAAATTAAATTGAGCTGCTGCGCTAGGCACTAAATGCGCAGCCAGTGATCCGATTAAAGCATCATATTGGCACAAGTAAAACAGTATCCGAGTAAGGCCGTTAGACTGAAAGAAACCAAATGATAAGATCAGCTCAAGACTAAACTACAAGTTTTGCATAGAAGAACGGTTTGGTAATTGTGGATTTCGAGACAGTTATACTTATTGAGGGTTGAAAAATAGACTGCGACGTCGAAGCATCAAGAGCCACCTCATACTGGACTGTGATAACGTTTTCCGGAAAGGACTGTCAGACATTAAAGTGTGTTTCATTTGCCTCAGGGTCTGACTACAGCAGAGTCGACCGACTTTACCTGTGGATTAATTTCTTGGATTAAAAATTGCTAACAGGTTCTAAAATTGATAATAAATCTTGTATATTTACAAGAATAAAAAAATACACTTTAAAACTTTTAAATGCAATAACAATAACAATACAAAATTGAACTAAACTCCCTCAATCTCAAGAAAATGCTGCAATTCCAGTTATAGCACGTCCCAATATCAATGCATGAATATCATGCGTTCCCTCGTACGTATTGACCGCTTCTAAATTCATTACATGCCGGATAACATGATATTCGTCGCATCATGATTACATATAACATGATTTGCGTGCTTGGTATTTAGTGTTTCCGGTTTCGCCAGTCGATTTTCGAGGTTTAGTAGGTTTATCCACTGAGATATATCAAATGGAGGCCTTGATTTGCTATCTCACATGGCCGACGTTTTTAAAATGTCAATATCCGAAAAAGGTGTCCATGATAACCCGAGGTTCTGTATTATTGAACAAAATTTTGATGATTTTGAACATTCATTAGATTTAAAATTGGTAATGCAAATAAAATAATTTTTGATTGAAACATTTCTTTATGTTTCTTTCACAAATTCAATTCATTTTAAGTTTAGAGAAACTTCGAAAGTTATCCGGGGTACAAATTAGGATTGAGCCACGGATGACCTGAATCTTAAGAAGGAAAGAGTTAGTAGCACGGTATGCATGTATTAAGGCGAGAAGGAAAACAATGACAGAACTATCAGATTAGCCAACATGAAAAATTAAAACCGAATTTTTAGGTGTAATTTCGAATTGAAAAATTACCAAATAATTTGAATTTGATAAATACTTTTTTGGATAAACAATGCAAGGTATTGAAAGAAAATGAGTTCATAAAATTGCAACTAAGCTGTGTAAATTGTACAGGTAATATTGGGTACTGCAGTACGAATATAATACCATGTACTTATCGGTATGGCGCCAAATTCAAAAATAACGTATTACATGCTCAACCGTTATAAATATTCCTGAAGCTTTTATTTCCCAAGAAATTTATTAATAAAAAAATTGAAGTAAACTGTGAGTTGTGTTATGAATTTCGAGCGCAAAACACAACTTCTCACCATCAAATCGAACAATTTGAATTGTCAGAACTGATAATTCAAATTGAAAAGTTTTTAATTTTCTTTAAGTTGTTGCCCATGTTTTTCGAAGTTCGAATTTTTAAGAAGGAGCGAGAGGGTACGATTTCGTCGGCTATTTCAATATGTCATATCGTATAGGGAAATGAGCCGATGAGGTATCCATATATTATATATCAGTGGGTTTATCACTGTTGTTTCTGGAGTGACAAGAATAATAGTGTGATCAAATTGATACTTATTGGTCTGGAATAAACTTACCCCTTATTGCTTTCTACGCGTTTCTTGTCATCAAGTTTTATACGTTTCTTGTAGTCTGTTCGATCCTTAATAGGTAGTGCTCGTTTTAATAGTTTTTCCTTACTTATGGCGTCAAATTCATCGACTATTTTATCACCATGGACGATTTTTTCAATTAAGGAAATATCATAATCGGATTTACTTAGATCATCTTCGTCCGATGAAATTAGATAGTCTTGAATTGGCAGCGATAAACTATAAGACCGGCACGGTTTTTCGATTTTCGAAGCGAAGGAAGCGCTTCGAAAATGGAAAACTACTAAACTACTTCCGAACTCTTGGTTAGGGCGAAGCCGGCCAAACCTTTTCCGTTTCCGGTTACGGATAGACCGGAAAATCGTCGCCGTCGACCCAAATTTCCTTTCATAATGAAAACGGTCTTCAATTCGAGTACTCTTGTATCGAATCCATCGAAGATTTCATCGCCCACGGAATCCGATACTGCGGCCGGGCATTCGACTGCCCGACCAGCCCCGATCGATCGGATTGATTCGTAAAACGCGAAAGTTGCCCATTGAGTCGCGCAATTTTATGAGTTTCTGTTCGCGTTCGGTGTCCTCGGGAAGTTTTTGTTGCCGAACGAGTTCCTTGCCCCGGATTATGGGAGCGTTGAGACCCGGCCAGAGCATGTTTTCTTTGCCGACTCCAATGACTTGGTCGCGATTCAAATCTTTGGCGATTTTCCGGCCCACACCTTTGCCACGACCTCGTTTCTTGCCGGCATTACTTACGGACGTGACGCCTTTCCACATGTGATCCGCCGGAACTGAAATTGGTCAGTTTTTATTGAAAGTTACGCACGAAATTGCAGCCAGCTCTGGACTGTGAAACACAAAAAACTCAATTTGACGCGTACTTGACAATTCGAGAACTGTCACTTGACATTTCGAATTTTCGGAAGTAGATCATCGAAGATGTTCGAAAATCAATCTTTAGATGTATGTGTGCGGTTTTTCTCGAAATTATTATTCTGATTATGAAAAATTGTGAATAATATTTGGAGAACAACATTTTTTTTCCTCAATTTTAAAACACTATGCACCTATTATACAAAATCTTTCGCTATTTCAGTACCTTATAAAAAAGTCCGACGGTTTTTTAAATGTAACTGACATGTTGATGACATTTGCCGAACATGTTATGGCCAGACTATCCCTAAGTGCCTTCTTCTTCATCCAGTGACTATACTTTTTTCTAGCTGTTCGATAATGATCCGCGAAAATCGAGGAGTCCGAGTCACATGGTGCATTTACACTCAACGTTTGAGGCGAGCCTCTATCCCCACCAAAAATTCAACCAATCAGATGGCTCGTGGAGTCGAAATAGAGTCTAACATTCTTCAACTTTTTCTCCGACGCACGCTTAAATATGTGTACACACACACAATGAACTGTGGCAGCATGCACTTCGCAGCTCATCGTATTTCTGTCGTTTCGCACTTATAGGCACGTTGTGCCGCAGAGGCATGTTGAGTGTAAATTGCTTTCAACACAGCAAAGAACACAGCCGACGAAAACCGGTTTACAATGGCCTGATGGGGGTAGAGGCTCGTCTCGTGGCGAGCCTCAAGCGTGAGTGTAAGCGCACCATCAATGTTCGCTGGGAAGAATCGAAAAAAAAGCTGTCGGTCCCTTCCACTGTTCTAGTACTTGTTTTTCTTTGGTATAGAAGGGTGTGTGCGCGAAATTGTGGTTTTCAATGGAAAATTTCCGTATTTCTTCCATTTCTTTTATGGAAATTTTCAATTTTGCAGAGAAAAGTTAATCATTTCGATTGTTTATAAAGCAAAATCCCAGAAACATGAAAAAAATTTAAATTTACTGGTTGTTCACATTGGTACGCATCTGCCAAACCCCTCTTAGAGGCTGTTTTGGTGTGAGTGCGTACACAGGAACACATAGTAACTCTAGGTCATAGTAGGCCCGATGATCTATTTTCATGGGCATTATGATGTAACCAACGTCAGAACGTTTGAATCGACAGCGTCTGCGAACATGACAACGTAAAGCTTGGTAATTCGTAGCTATGTATGTCGTTCGCGCATACATTGTGCGTCGTTCAAATGTTAAAAACGACGAGTCGATTTACAACATATCAAAATAGCGATAACAGGTCTGCGTCGTTGGCAGCGGTCGAGGGAACACATCATCATACCCATATGGCCCCCAAAAATTATTGATTTTATTCCCTTCATGCAAAATGGGGTAATTACTTCCAAACTCAAAAAGCTGAAACCAGGGGTGGAATCATGAATCTCGAAACGAGACTCTCTTTTCGAGTCTAGTTAAACTCGTTTCGAGTTCATCTTGGCAGCACCAATCGCGAAACTAGTTTCAAAGCCGTATGGCCCAGATGATAAAACAGAAAAGTACTAGAATATTTCTGTAGGATGACATCTGACAGACAGTTGACTGAATAATTTCATTTTGATTTGATATTTCCATAATATGTACATGTGTTTAGCTTAAAATCTAGTTTATATTATTTATAAAAAATGTTTTTCGAGAATTGATTCAACTCTGGAGATAAAAGCTCGTGGCTATTAGGTAACGTCAAGTGAACTTTTTGCAATATTTATTCTAATGTATATCGTAATCGTAGGTGATAGATGCCTTGGCACTCCGTTGACTGTCACCGTATCGTCTGCAAACTAGCGAAAATGGAGAAACTCTTTTCAACACAGTTCACTCCAAGGCTAGAAGCTTGGTTGAGAGAACGATAGGTTTATTAAAAGGGCGATGTCTAGAAGATGAAAGAAGAATGAGGTATTCACCAGGAAAAGCATCCTCCGTTATAAGTGTAAGCGCAGCTTTGCACAACATTTGCCTACACTTTAATGTCGGATTCAACTCATCTGAATTGTACTTGCCTGGGGCAAACGTCAATCTTAGTTCAGCTTGCGAGGAAACTTCGGACAGGAATCTTAAAAGAATAGCTGAAAGGACACGTAATAAAATAAAGAATTCTTTATTGAATATAAACATTGAATAATAAAAAAAAATCGCATTCCAGTGGTCATGTTTCATTTCGTATTGACCATATTACAAACCGTAAAAATAGTAAAGTAAAAACAAAAACAAAATATGAATCAAATTAAAGTCTTTTCTCCTCAAAAGTCTTACATCATCTTCTCATGTCCAATTCCAGTGGTCCGTTTTCGTTGAGCTCAGTAGACAACGAATTCCATAAATCACGGACTACATTTTTTGAATTTAAAGCCTTTAAATGACCTTTGGCTAAATCAGAATGGTTCGCCATAAAATCCGTTAAATTTCTAATTCGTTCCCGGTTCACGCTTCGTGATATTTTTAAATCACCGGTAGCCCTATTAAAATAAACACATTCTCGAACCTACACCTTTCAAATTTATAATAATGTACTTACATTTTTAAAAAAAATCTGTGTAATTCGAATGATATACACTTGACGACTAAAATTTACTTGTTTCGAGTTGTCAAACAAAGCAAATTCGAGATTGGTAGTATCTAGGGTCACTAGATACACACACAACACTCTCTACCTAGGGTTTGGCAGATACGTCTAATTCGGTCGTTTCTGTACTAGAAATTGTAATTTAACCTCACAAAAATCGCCTGTTTATGTACTAGTTCGCCTGTTTTTGTACTAATGAACATTGCTATCAAATTGCGTTTTTGAAGTGTTAGTGCGAATATGTGAAGAGTCGGAAAAAAAGCGGTCGGTTCCCTTCCACAATTCTAGTACTTCTTTTTCTCTGGTATGGAAGTGTGTGTGCGCGAAATTGTGGTTTTCAATTGAAAATTTCCGTATTTCTTTCATTTCTTTAATGGAAATTTACAATTTTGCAGCGAAAAGTCAATCATTTCGAATGTTTAGAAAGCAAAATCCCATAAACATGAAAAAAAATTAAATTTACTGGTTTTTCACCTTGGTACGCATCTGCCAAACCCCTCTTAGAGGCTGTTTTGGTGTGAGTGCGTATACAGTAACCCTAGTAGTACCTAATTCAACTCGAAACTGGTACGATTTTTTTACTTCGAGCACATTACACGTCGAAACGAGATTGGTAGTACCAAATCAGCTCGAAAATCGAAATCAAAGCTCGTTTCGAGATTCATGATTCCGCCCCAGTAACCACAACCAAACAATACAGCCCCCCCAACTTATTGAAACAGAAAAATATACCGTACTTCCCCAGCTTAAAAACTGGAAACAGTCAGACCAATAAACTGAAGTTTTCTACCGAATCAAGTCTAAAATCTTGCGATTTTATCATACGTATGTAATACAAAATGCCACAATCCGAAGAAAAAAAAACATTATTGTTTCAAATACTATAATAATGGATGTATGAAGTATATAAAAAAAAATGTATAAATAATAAAACAAAAGAAACGGAAAAAATGAATTATTAAAAAAAATGAAATTGTGCAGACATTAAGACGCTTAGAAACATTTCCTGTGTACAATTGATGGTCCAGATTCATCATATTCTTGTTTGGAAATCCACATCTGTTGGAATGTTGACAATGAAGCAAGGATAGAACCACCAATCCATACAGAGTATTTTCTTTCAGGCGGTGCAATGATCTTGATTTTCATTGTTGACGGTGCTAGGGCAGTAATCTCCTTTTGCATACGATCAGCAATGCCTGGATACATCGTAGTTCCTCCCGATAATACAGTGTTGGCGTACAAGTCCTTACGAATGTCAACATCGCACTTCATAATTGAATTGTAGGTAGTCTCGTGAATTCCACAAGCTTCCATACCTAGGAATGATGGTTGGAATAGAGCTTCTGGACAACGGAATCGTTCATTTCCAATTGTGATCACTTGTCCATCAGGCAATTCATAACTTTTTTCTAAAGAACTTGATGAAGCAGCTGTAGCCATTTCTTGTTCAAAGTCTAATGCTACGTAACATAGTTTTTCCTTAATATCACGAACAATTTCTCGTTCAGCTGTCGTGGTGAATGAATATCCGCGTTCGGTGAGGATCTTCATTAAGTAATCGGTCAAATCACGTCCAGCCAAATCCAAACGTAGGATGGCATGAGGTAGGGCATAACCTTCGTAAATTGGGACAGTATGCGAGACACCATCTCCAGAGTCAAGGACTATACCTGTAGTACGACCTGACGCATAAAGTGACAAAACAGCTTGAATAGCGACGTACATAGCGGGAGTGTTAAATGTTTCGAACATAATTTGAGTCATTTTTTCTCTGTTTGCCTTTGGATTAAGTGGAGCTTCAGTCAGTAGAACGGGGTGTTCTTCAGGAGCAACACGAAGCTCATTGTAAAATGTGTGATGCCAAATCTTCTCCATATCATCCCAGTTCGTAACAATACCATGTTCAATTGGGTATTTTAGAGTCAGAATACCTATAAATAGAATTAAATGGGATAACAGGACATTCTACAGCGTTTAAGCTAATTATCATACCTCGTTTGCTTTGAGCCTCATCTCCAACATAAGAATCCTTTTGTCCCATGCCAACCATAACTCCTTGATGTCTAGGGCGACCTACGATCGATGGAAAAACAGCTCGTGGTGCATCATCTCCAGCAAAGCCGGCCTTGCACATACCAGATCCATTGTCCACAACAAGAGCAGCAACTTCTTCGTCACACATTATTAATTATTATCTGAAAATAATAAGAACAGCAATAAATTGATTGCAGATGAAAATTTATAACACGAAATAAAACTAATAGACTCTATGACAAATTTATAATATTTCAAAGCCGGTGAAGACAACGCCCTAAAAAAACGGACTCCTTAGTTTCTTTGTACACTTTATCTATAATATAATTCCAAAAAAAACTACCTCTATATAGGTTTTCTCCTTAAGAAAGCAAAATTATTTTGATTTTAAATAAAAGGAGAATGACAATGCAAAGAAATATGTATCGTCAGAACTGTTAACTTTCACAACAGAAGCAGAGCACCACACGTCAGCACTTCAGTATCAGTAACGAATGACGCCGCTTTCGAAAATTCAAACCCACTCCTGAATACTGAATAGACTTCCTTATGAGATATATTACAGAAACAGATTTCCATTTTCCAATTCTCAAGTCCAAATCAGAAGCGAAATGTATAAAACTCTCCTTCCATTCACATATACCCGAATAAAACCCCGACCAAACCATAGAAAAACTGCGCACAAGTAGTGTGCCACCGAACAATCGGTCGATTTTTGACCATAAAAGGCAATGTTGAGTGTCGAATGAAAGTTCCCCTTAAACCACATACAAGCACACACTGGAACTGGAAGGTGAAGTTGATACATATTCGTAGATATACAGTACTTCCGTGCCGAAGCCAGTTAGTTAAGCAATTAAGTACATAGCAAGCCCCAAGCACACACAACACAATTTCAAATGAATTACGAGTATACATAAGAGTTTCAATCTCATCAAAGTTTTACCCTTTAATTGGCTTTGGTATAACACTTATCGCTGCGTTATTACTTGAAATCCGTTCACACCATACACAGAAAATAACGAACAGTTTTTTTTAAAAAAAAAAAAAAAAACCCGCTGCGACACCAATGAGCATTCCTTTTATATTAGTTTTTCTTTCAATTAAAACAGCAGAGACTGATTCCACATAGCACTTATTCGAAAACAATTTATTAAAACCCAGTAGATTCAACGAGTAAAGAATTATTATTAATCTTACTGTTATATTGAACTGAGTAGCCGACTTAGTTGTACTTACATTTGGTTGAATTTGACCTTAAATATCACTAAACTTCAGTTAGTCAAGTCTCAAGTCCCTATAAACACACTTTATGACCGATTACGTTCACCGCTCTCGAGATCGCGAACTGTTGTATGGAAACTACAGGCGCGTTAGGCGTATATAAACGACTCCCCACTTTATTGGACTAAGTGCGGCACCCGTCACATTTTACCATATATGGCAATGGATGCACAGTCGCCTTGTTTTTATCGTTAATTTCCCCTTTGATGCGTACAAAAACCTCGGGCTCAGTTCGGTTTCGGTTATGCTATACTGCTCTGACTCTGACCTGGGTATTAGACCAAACGCCATGTAAGATGTACATAACGTATGTCATGTTTCTGAATCACTAAGTATTCTTTGATATTGCTATCTTATCACACTTCATTCAGCCGTTACTCGTTAGTGAAATGTCTTTATGACGAGTTTTGGAAGCTGATAGATAAAGCGGGCGGAGGTTTCTTAAAAATTTTCGACAAAATGGATTCGGCTATAACACCGGAAAATTTTGAATTATATACATTATGTATGTAATGAGTAAACTGCATAAGAATTGTTGTAGGGTATAGATATACGTAACTTTATGTCTTTATAGTCAAGCATATAAATATTCTCTGAAACGTAAATTTAGCACATTACTTGTATAATACCTATACAATACATTATAAAAAAACAAAAGTCCGTTTTTTAACAGCAATGCAACGTGCTAAACCACAAAAATTGTTAGTACCAAATTTGCTTGAAATTTCAATTACTCCCAAAATGACAAATTTGTAGCTCATTACGGCAGGTCGGTCGTTTAGCTGGACCGTACATGCGATAAATCATATATATATATGATGGCAGATTTATGGTACATTTATACCCTTGCAAGAAAATACCGGATAAGTCCGCCGGAGCTCTGGTAATCTTTCAGTTAAAACGTATAGGCCTCGGGACAAAAATTAACTTATATACTTCGTATCAGTGTACATACGTGTGATTCGCTACCTCTATCTCCATCTCTTTCACTCCTAGTTAATGATACCCGGTAGCTAGCCGTTAAATTAACCCAGGCGGATGTAATTACCATATATATGCAAAGAAACTTAGTGAAGTTATTTTACCTCATAAACATCATATTTCGAGAGAGAACAAAACCGATAAGAACCTTTCACCTATCGTCTTGCTCCCGCTTTGACCCCGCAATTATTAAAAAAACCCGAACACTTTCAAATATTTCTGGTTTTCTCTCACTATCTCTAACCCTTTATGCCATAGAGAATTTGTGTTTTTTATGTAAACAAACAGCAAACCCACTCTGTCAAAAGCAGTTTCGTTTCTGCTTCATTTCTCTCGGCCCATTTCATTTCCTTATATTCTTATTCGTAGAATTAACCCAATCCCATAGTGTAAATTACAAAGCGAGGTCAGTACGATTTAACAGGGTAATGGTATATATAGTTGCTATAGTTGCTATAGTTGCATACTAAATTAACTACACAAATTCATGGAAATTCGGAAGCGAAGCCAGTACGATTTAGCGTTTAAATTACAGGGTAATGATACCCTATAGTTTAACTACATATTCGTTTTAATTCAAAATGCGTCTTAATTTTCTATCCCAGGTACCCTGGTACCTGTTCGGGCTGATTAGTGTAGGGAAAAAAAAACCTTTTTCAATAAGAAAAACCTAAAAAAACAATGATAAGTATGAAATAAGAAATAAAGCAAGAAGTTTAAAAATATCCAAAAACGTCAGGTACCTAAGTGCAGTAGAACAGAAATGATAGTAGTGCAGCAGGGGTTATGGCGTTGCGGGATAGGTTCGCTAGACTAATTTAAGTGAAAATTTGATGGCACATAAGACTAGAAAAGGGCCAATCCTGCAAGAAAGCGCTACCCGAAAGTACGCATACATTCAGAAGATTCAATACAGTGACACCAGAATTTTTCTGGTAGAAATTTACATGGATGTAGTAGTATAACTGGATCGGCGATAAATAAAATTTTTCCTAATAAGCTCTGGTTGTGTTAGTTGTCTAATTGTGTTAGTGTAAGTGTGCAGTCTAAGAGACATAAAATTAGAATTTAAAGCAAAGGCACGGATTTGAGGATTGTACGTTTTACTTATCAATTTTCTCCAAGTTTAATAATTAACTGGTTTAACAAATAACAAGTAACATACTTTACTAGCTAGGAAAATTTTTTTAATTTTAACAGAAATGGAACAAAAAGCATTGTTATTCTAATTAAACTATGTAATAATGAGCAGTACGCACAAACGTAACTGGAGTGGGTCCATTTTCCACCTAACTCCACATATGATGAGAGAGAAATAATTATTATCATTCATAATTCAAATAAACCTTCAGAAGTAATTATAACAAACATTTGATAAATTTTGTGCAGCTATATTTGTTGAAACGTAAATAGGTAAAGGAAAAACAATTCTACAGGAGTCTAAGACCGGAAAGATTAAATAAAAATAGTTTAATAGAGAAACTACACCGTTATATGAAATTATATTTACTGATTCCATTCTTACATAAGAAGTAAACCGCCCTGTTTCACCATCGTCATTGTCAGGTTCAAAAGAGTAACTCTATAATATATAAAATATTACATTAATTACACAAATAAAATTTTTAATAGTATGTAGCTAGCCGTTCCCGCTGATACATCGTAATATGGAAACGATATATTTCCATTACATTGAAATTCCATACTCGTTTCGAAGCCCTAAAATTTAATTGGCAATAGAAAGACTTAATAATAAATAAATAAAATTACGAAAACAGTGTTGCTCAACACTGGCCCTTCAATATATGGAGTCAATTTATTTTATATTACATATATTTGAGATTGGCTTGATGACCTAATGTATGTATGTAATTTTTACTTACCATATTAATGCTCAGGGAAGGAACTGCGATACTTATTAACCTTTTGTAGCGTTTACCGGGAAATAACAGAGTTTCGGATTCCAAAAAGTGATCCTCACATATCACACTTCCTTTGCTTAAGATTAAGTTCGGCTCCCTTATTGCTTCCAACCACATTTTCCTCATTTCAATTTTCTTAGGAAATCTGAAGGAGGTAATTTATTGGTTAATTTAATTATTTATTATTGGTTTTAAAATTGATTCTCAATAGCACTTTTTAAAAATTCACCGATTTTATTCATAGTTTTATTACTATATACTATGTACTCTACCCCAGAAATATTTTTGCTCCGACGTTGTGATGAAAACAACTGTCAGAAATGATTGTCATTAAAACGTAAACAATTTTTTTTTTAGATAAATCGTTTAAATTTTCACTTAAATTAGCACTAATTTCGAAGTGTTGGGTTATTAATGTTTTGATCAATTGACTAAATTGTAATTTATATAGTGTACTTACTTGAAAAACGATTTTCCTGGCCAGCAATGCGATTTATTCATACAACCGTTCACTTCGCACTTCATTGCAATTTTTTTACTTTTTCCTGAATGGTTCTCACTGAAAATGTTTAGAAAAAAGTTTTTCGGTTCACTCCACGTTAATTTTAATCAAAAACTGGTTATTTACTTACCGTTTAACTGCAGAAAACTACTTTTTTATTTTGTGCTTTTTACAAGTCCAAAATCAATTTGACATAATAGAACAAATGTTCAGAATATCCCTTTCACATCGATGTTTTGTCTTTCTCTTGACGAATTAGTCTCACATATAGGAACTTTACACAATACAGCCGATCCAGTTATACTACTACATCCATGGAAATTTCTTCTAGGGATGTAGCTCTCCTTTATATACTCGTGCAATTGGCAAAGCATGTTTTCAAATTTGAACCTTCAAACCTGGGATATGCTTTTTTTTTAAATTATGCGATTATCACATTAGGCCAACCTGCAATTCGGGTAGCGCTTGTTGCTAGTGTTTATTGCATATGTACACATATGCAATAAACATTAGCAAAACGCGCTATCCGACTTCCCAAAACTTCTAGTTGTTTTTCTGCGCCGCAAGAATTTCGGCATTGTTGGCCGTTTGCGCAAACATGCCCGCCCAAAAATCAAAATATTTTGATTTTTCAGCGTCAACATGCTGGTGTTGGCCGTATGTTCTCACGAGTGTGGTGATCAGGGTTGCCAGGTTTTCAAGAGACGTTGTAGCCAATTTTCAAACGCCGAGTAGCCCAAAATCGCCAATTTTAAATAAACGGATCCTAGTGAATTCTTATACAATGAAAATAAATAGATACAAATTCATTTCTAAAATTTTTAATTTAATATATCCACTATATCGATAAAATTAAGGAAAAAAAAGAAAATGAATGTGACGTTCATTAATAACAAAAGAGTAAGAATAAGCATACAGCAGTCACGATCGGCTGCAAGCCAATCGTATGATACTCTAGATAAAATACTGCACTCCGATTTATATTGTAGTTGGGGATAAAGTAGAATTACGTGTGTGCATGTTGTATGTCCTTTATTAAGGACTCCCATTTGATTGCTACTCAAACCTAAAAGACAATATTTAGTGTTTAATTTCATATCTTCAACTGAGTCAGTCACCGAAAAAAATGTTCCCTTCTGAAGGACTTTCACATGGAAGGTGCAGGAAGGACTCACTTGATTTCTTACATATTTATCCTTTTCCTTGGAACCATTCAAAAATCAATGTCTACAAAATTTCAAATTCGTAGCTTGAAGCGTTCAAAAGTTATCGGAAAGTTATCGCAGCTACCAGAAGCAGTGAAAGGATTTCGCTGACTAGTAAACTCGAACTTCGTTTTCACACAAAACTAATTTGTACAAAATTCTGAATTCGTAGCTAAAAGATTACTTGAGTTATAGTGAGTTTCGTAAATTAAGTGAAGACATTTTGACAGCATGTTTGTATGGCAGCTAGACGAAGGACTAATAAGATTTTCTTCATAATCATACATTTAGCTCCAACTATTGGAAAAATAACACATACAAAATTTCAAAGACGTAGCTTAAACCCTTCTGATGTTATTGACAAATATTATTGAACACGTGTTTTAATGACATTTTGTATAGCAGCTACCCGAAGGAGTAGGACGATTTTTCCCGTTAACGAACTTAGCCTTACAAATTCAACCAAACATCCAGATTCAAAATTTCAAGATCCTAGGTGAAGGCGTTCTTGAGTTATCGTGTTCACGGACGGACGGACGGACGGATGGATAGACGGACGGACGGATGGATAGACGGACGGACGGACGTCAAGCGGATTTGAGGTTTTTGGCCACAAATAAACAAAAAATAATATATATAACTTTTTTTCGTCCGAGGCTTGGGTCTATGAGTTACAAACTTTTGGGCTGGATTAAACTTATAATACTTTATATGATTTCATCTAGAGTATAAAAATGTAAAAATTAAAACTCTGCTGCTTTTTTTAGAAACTCGTGTATAAATGTTTCCTGTTCTGTTCTCTGATGTTTGATTTTGATATAGGTATTATACATATGCTGTTGTTAAATAGACTTAACATCTCCTTCGTGACTGGAAAATTTTTGCAACATAGACCTGTTAACTGAATTGGTGTTCTAATTCCTAAAATTGCAACCAATGTTTATAAGCTTGATTTATTTCTAAGCTTTTTTACCAAATTCATTTGGAAAAATATCCGCTCTACGGTTGGTTGGTTTCCGTGGTGGCTCGTCTGCCGAAAACGGCCCAATTAGCACAGGAAGCGTCGTTTTGATACCACAATTCGTTTAACCTGGTCGTTGAGGGCTGACGATGTAAATACATAGTTTTACAGAGACCTGGGGCTTTAATGGTTTATCATATCCATCCAGAGCTGTTCTCCTATCTTCCGCTCTACGGTACTATTATTAGTAGGAATGCAAAGGTTTCGAGTTTTGAAGTCACAATTCAAGTATATTTCATACACATATACATCCTCATACACATTTTTTTCACTTCTGACTTACATTTAGAATGGAAGGATTAGAAATTTATCATCTAGTTCAGCATCAGGACTTCATAAATCAAATTTCAAATCCTAAATTTCTCTAGGGCCGCGGTCTGAATTACGCTTTCTGCTCTTTTAGCGCGCTTACACTCGGCCCGAATTGCGCTCACAACACATGCAATTTGCATGGAGGGGTAATTTTCTGGCGCTTACACTGCTCACGGTTTCGAGGATAGGCACTGTGACTACACTGTGCACACACAATCGGTCCGAACCACCGCCGACTTAAGACTCAGTTATAATGGTTCCGATCCGATCCGGCAACGTTGGAGGGGAAAAATTTCTAGGCACAATGATTCCGTTCCGACATCAATCCAAGTAACGAGGTGTAATTTTGGTTTTTAGTGAGGCGAAGGAGGTGGTGAAATTCAATAATTCACCTCTTAGCGTCGGAACGGATAGAAGTTGAAAGTTGGTTAACTTTACCCCTCCGTTTTTTGTCTCGGCTAATTTCCGGAACGATTGTGACTAGGTGTTCCGAAATTCCCTTTAGATGTGTGTCGGATGGAGAAACTCAACACTCTCTGTTTTCCGGATCGGATCGGTTTGGAACCATTATAACTGAGGCTTTAAACTCAAGCCTCGCACATATGACAGTTCGTCGTGAGAAATGCCTCGTTTTTTTTGTGATGTGTGACGTCACGAATTAAAACCAGAAAATATACCAGTTCTTTGGAGAATCTTTTTTGGAACGAATTCGTAACAATATTTTATTATCCCAAAGCGCGGTGTTTTAATACAAAACTTTAAAATTTGACGAACCCTCCAGAGTCGATACTGAATAACAAATGTTCAGAATCAAAGCAATATGCAATGAGTTTCATATAACAAAAATTATCTTTCAAAAAATAAGCAATTTAACTGCACATTTTTTAAATGGCGGAATGCCGACATTACTGAAAATTGCAATATTTTTTTCAACCTAATTTTTTTTATGAAAACTCAATTCCAGATGAGAAAACTTGTCTAGTTCTCATTTTACTTTATTATTTCAATTATACAGTATTGAGATTTTTAAAAAAAAAAAATTTGCTACCCTCAAAATTTTTTTTTTACGTTTCATGACGAGTAGACACGAAAAAAGCAAAAAAAAATTTCAGTCCGTCTGTCCGCCGTACGCCGTCGCCGTACGCCGTACGTCGACCGCTGTATGCAAAATCGTTTGAAGGCTCGTAGCTCCCAACCCTTTGAGCTATTAAATTGAAATTTTTTTTATGAATAAACTGGGTATGCCAAATTTGTTGGGGTGGGGGTGTGAGGGGGAAGGAGGGGGAAGTGTTTTAGACGGAAAATTTTGGTTTCTAGATCTCAGCAACCGCTTATGCTAGGAGGCTGAAATTTGGAATTTATATAAAGCTTTAGTAGTGGACCCATTTGCGATATAGGTGAAGGCGTTTGGGAGTGGGGGGAAAAATAATGTGTCCGAAACGCAAAAAAGGTGAGATCGACACATTCTAAAATCCATATCTCCTAAACGGTTAATGTCACAAAATTGAAACTTAACGAATATCTGTAGGTATACTAGGAGAATAGATCGGAAATAAAAATTTGAGTGGGGGCAGTGGAGTACGGGGGTGGGGGGTGAAAAACTTAAGATTGCGATATCTCACGAACCGATTGCACTAGACAAATAAAATTTGATTTGTGTATAAAAGTTGACAAATGAAGATTGCTGAAAGTAAAATTTTTTAAGGGGGCGGTGAAGCATGAACGTGGAGGCGATAAGAATTTTTCTAAAAAATCACGTCTCATATCTCAAGAACGGTGTAAGATAGATGCTTAAAATTTTTACCAGAAGTAGGCCTAATAGACCCCTAGCAGAAAACAAAATTTTGAAAGTGTGGGTGTAGAGGGTGAGTGTGGGGTAGGGTGAAAAGGAAAAAGTTCCGATTTTAATATCTCGACAACCTGTAATGACGTAAAGCTGAAACTTGGTATTTAGATAGAGCTAGATTAGTAACATCTTGGAAAAATATAATTTTTTATAGGGGCAGTATGGTACGGGGGTGGGGGCTGTTTTTCCTATCTATAGAACGGCTTATGCTACAAAGTTGAAACTCGGTACATTTATGTAAATCAACTAGAAAACTAATTTAGATAAAAAAAAATTTGAAATATCCACTGGCGTTCGGAGGGCAAAAAAAATTATCTGTGAAAATGGAATGCATATATTTTCACGGTTTTCGTCATATCCATTAGGTCTTCCCAAATATTGAATTAATTTTTATTCTACGGCTTCTTCATATAAATACCTAGAAAGCGTTTTCAGGATTTTTTAAAATTCGACCCCTAAGGGTGTGCAAAGGGGGTTGTAAACTTTTTCACGAATTCTACTATATCCCCACGTTTTATCAGATATTGAATATCTTTTCACTTTCACGTGCTTGCGTAATAATCGCCTAAGACTTGTTTTTAAGCTTTTTCCTTTTTCAGCTTCTAAGAGGATATAAACGGGTTGAACACGTTTTCACGAGTTCCGTCATTTCTTTTAAAAGTGATAAGAAATTGAATTGGTTCCTACTTTCTCGCGCTGTCTTCATATTTATTTATTAACTCCTTTCAGGATTTTTGGATATTCAACCCCCAAGTGGGTGTAAGGAGGTTTTTTATCTGATGATATATCGAATTCATTTTTACTTCCTAAGGTTTCCTATATAAAAAAGCCAAAAAGTCAATTTCAGTATTTTAGATATTCAATCCTAATGGGTGTAAGGGGGTTGTTTGCTTTTCAAAGTTTCGAAATATTTCTTAGGTTCGATGAGATATTAGATCGCTTTTCATTTCCACAGACTTTTTATATATTCGCCTACAAACTCATTCCTCAATTTTTCGATATTCAACCCCCAAGGGTTTGTAAACTCACTTGTTGTTGCAAATATGAAGAAATTCTGTTATCAAACGTGTAGTGAAATTTTATGGGCTTTCCGAAAATGTAATAAAATTTGGTGGTTAATCAGGTGCTTCTTGGAGAAAACAGGACTTTTTTGTATTTCTTTTTAATTTTTTATTATTTTTGTGTCATTTAAATGAATTTTTCTCAAAAAGTATAACACTGATTGACACAGTTGATAGCAATTAGAAAGAAGAATTTGTGTTCTTTCCAACGAGCCCGGAATTATTACGTTACGCCAAGTACAGCAGAAGTTAGAGATCAAACAGTGATCACAGGTACGATGAAAATCCTTCGTCCTTAAAATCGCGCTATCTCCTTAACGGTACAAAAACGGGAGTATGTGTGGAACGATTTTCTACTCAGGACAAGTTCCTCTATCTCCCATTTTTGTTTGAACCTCAGTACTAGTTACACCCTGTATACTCATGCAACTGGCAAAGCACGTTTGAAATGACCAACGACTGCGACCTGCGCCTTCAAATTTGAACCTTCAAGCCTGGGATATGCTTTTTTTTAACTTATGCGATTATAACATCAGGCCAACCTGCAACTCGGGTAGCGCTTTCTTGCAGCGATGGCGCGTGCTGCTAGTGTTTATTGCATATGTACGCATATGCAATAAACATTAGCAGAACGCGCCATCCGACTTCACAAAACTTCTAGTTGTTTTTCTGCGCTGTAAGAATTTCGGTATCGGTTTCCGTATTTTACCCGGTAACCACCGGTTATCGTTAACCAAGAGTAAAGAAGACGTCAATATTAAAAGAAAGAGGTAGAGAATCACACACATGTACACCGATACGAAGTATATAAGTTAATTTTTGTCACGCGGCCTATACGTTTTAACTGAAAGATTACCGGGTAATGCTACGGCGGAGCTCCGGCGGACTTATCCGGTAATTTTCTTGCAGGGATGTTTGCGCCAACATGCTCGTGTGTCATGTGTCTATGGGGGGCTTAACATTCTTCAACTTTTTCTCCGCCGCACGCTTCCATATGTGTACACACATACAATGAACTGTGGTACCACACAATTCGCAGCTCATCGTATTTCTGTCATTTCTCATTTATAGGCAAAAGTTGCACCACAGAGGCATGTTGAGCAGCAATGCCAGATTCTACGATTTATCGTATTTTTTACGATTTTCAGCTTGTAATACGATTTTGATAATTGGCTAGAACAAATACTACGATTTTAAATTTATAATATGTAATCATATTTCTCCATATCAGGATGCTTGTATTTCCTATGGCTTTCGAATTTAAGTTAGAACTCATTTGTATGCTTAAGCACTTCATGCAGACCCGGACGAAAACAAGATAATAAAACCTAGAGATAAGATGCTATTTATGACGGTTACCTGTCTTGCAAGCAACGGAAACCGAGGTTTCATGTAGAACCTAGGGTCACTATATACACAACACTCTCTACCTAGGGTTTGGCAGATACGTCTAATTCGGTCGTTTCTGTACTAGAAATTGTAATTTAACCTCACAAAAATCGCCTGTTTATGTACTAGTTCGCCTGTTTTTGTACTACTGAGAATTGCTATCAAATTGCGTTTTTGAAGTGTGTTAGTGCGAATATGTGAAGAGTCGGAAAAAGAGCTGTCGGTTCCCTTCCACAATTCTAGTACGTGTTTTTCTTTGATATGGAAGTGTGTGTGCGCGAAATTGTGGTTTTCAATGGAAAATTTCCCTATTTCTTTCATTTCTTCTATGGAAATTTACAATTTTGCAGCGAAAAGTCAGACATTTCGAATGTTTATAAAGCGAAATCCCATAAACATGGAAAAAATTTAAATTTACTGGTTTTTCACCTTGGTACGCATCTGCCAAACCCCTCTAAGAGGCTGTTTTGGTGTGAGTGTGTATACAGTAACCCTAGTAGAACCTGCCACGAACTGCTTAATTTTCTATGAAAAACATTATTGCAGTGAGATTTCCATACTTATAACTAGTGTTTTAAATTGAACTTTAGATACATAACATGGGTATAATACATACATATTCGACGGTGTTACTTCGTAACATAAATGCAGGACTCATTTTACTTTTCTTGGTATTTTATATGTCCATCAACTTAGCCCCGCCATTTTTGAAAAAATATAATTTGGCAATTGTGCTAAATTTGTGCCGTTTGTGCCGTTAAAAGTAATTATTTTTACTTCAGTCAATAAAAAGTTAAGGCCATGTACTAAAAATTATGTTAAGCTAGCCCCACCATTTTCGAAAAAATATAATTTGGCAATTTTGCTGAATTGTGCTCAATTTGTGCCGTAAAAAGAAATCACTTTTACTTCAGTCAATAAAAAGTTACGACCATGTACTAAGAATTATGTTAAGTTAGCCCCGCCATTTTCGAAAAAATATAATTTGGCAATTGTACTGAATTGTGCTCAATTTGTGCCGTTTGTACCGTAAAAAGAAATTATTTCACTTTTATTTATAGCTAATTATGACCAAAATACTAAAAATTATGTTAAGTTAGCCCCGCCATTTTCGAAAAAATATAATTTGGCAATTGTGCTGAATTGTGCTCAATTTGTGCCGTAAAAAGAAATCACTTTTACTTCAGTCAATAAAAAGTTACGACCATGTACTAAGAATTATGTTAAGTTAGCCCCGCCATTTTCGAAAAAATATAATTTAGCAATTGTGCTTAATTGTGATCAATTTGTGCCGTTTGTGCTGTAAAAAGAAATTATTTCACTTTTATTTATAGCTAATTATAACCAAAATACTAAAAATTATGTTAAGTTAGCCCCGCCATTTTCGAAAAAATATAATTTGGCAATTGTGCTGAATTGTGCTCAATTTGTGCCGTTTGTACCGTAAAAAGAAATTGTTTTTACATCAGTCAATAAAAAGTTACGGCCATGTACTAAAAATTATGTTAAGTTAGCCCCGCCATTTTCGAAAAATATAATTTGGAAATTGTGCTAAATTGTGCTCAATTTGTGCTGTTTGTGCCGTAAAAATATATTATTTTTACTTCAGTCAATAAAAAGTTACGGCCATATACTAAAAGTTATGTTAAGTTAGCCCCGCCATTTTCGAAAAAATATAATTTCGCAATTGTGCTGAATTGTGCTCAATTTGTGCTGTTTGTGCCGTAAAAAGAAATCACTTTTACTTCAGTCAATAAAAAGTTACGACCATGTACTAAAAATTATGTTAAGTTAGCCCCGCCAATTTGGAAAAAAAATTTGGCAATTGTGCTGAATTGTGCTCAATTTGTGCTGTTTGTGCCGTAAAAAGAAATTATTTTTACTTCAGTCAATTAAAAGTTAAGACCATGTACTAAAATTTATGTTAATACCCTGGATACACTGCTGGTATTCATATCATAATTTCATCAATGTCAGCAGTCTATCACCCAATACTAAGCATATACGAACATGTACATCATTTTATATTTCATTTGCAGATACTGCATCGTCAGTTGGTTCCAGTCCAGTTCAGAAGCTACGAGTTTAACGCCAGCAGTTCAGAGAGCAGGATTCGCCATCAGCCTTACCATGACCCCTTGTACCAGCCAGAAAACGCGTTCGGACTGGCAGAGCGAGAAGCGACGGCCTTCGAGACAAACCTTATTACTCGAAAGAATTGCTCTTTACCAGAAAAAAATACTGGAGGAGCTATAAAAATATTTTTAATTATTTTTTTAACCATCCAATATGATAAAAAATAATGTTAATTTCTTTTAATGAAATGAAATATGAATATTTTTTATTTAGTACGTTTAATACGTATGTAAATATTTATGAATTCACCGAAATATTTTAATAATGCGTCGGATGATCGACTCCTTTGTTATATTTCTGATTCAGGGCCGTATTATTCACTTCGGATTATTTATAACCTCTGGTTAATTCCAGTTTTCCCAGAGATTTGGTATTATTCACCTCCGGTTATCGTTTTTAACCGGATCACTGGTTATAAAACCAGTGATTAAAGTTACCCAGGGAAAAATTTAACCGGTGGAAAAGTTCCGATTTTCTACGATACCCAGGGATTTAACCGGCGATATGAAGAATTTTGTATTATTCACGATAGAAGTTATGGCAAGATTTCATTTGTAGGATAATTGGAGGAAGAAGACGACTAGAGATTCTCCAATACAAAATGGCACAAGGAATCGACACCGACATATGGAACGACAAAGACTGTTTCTGCCGATTTAAATTTACAAAGCCAACTGAATTTTTTCCTTTTCACCGTTCTCCACCCTCACCCCTTACACCCGCTCCCTACAGTTTTAAACTAGGGGTGTATCAGGCCTAACTCTCATATTAATTGTAAGATCTCATCTTATACAGTTCTTGAGATATAAGACATGATTTTTTATAAAAATTCTTATCTCTTCCATGATCCATCGGCTCCTTAAAAAAAGCATATTCAGCCATCGCCTATTGTCCATCTCTAAACATAAGCCACATTTAATTTTTCTGGTTTAATTGGTTCGTGAGACATTGTAATGCAAGTTTTTTTACCACCCACCCATGCCACTGACCACTCTCAAAAATTCGTTTTCGATCTATTCGCCCAGTTCCTAGTCTACAAGCAAGTATTAAGTTTCAACTTTGTCACATTAACCGTTCAGGAGATATAGATTTTAGAATGTCTCGACCTAACTAAGCTTTCAAGCGTTTCGGACACATTGTTTTTCTCCGAACTCCCGAACCCCTTCACTCATATAAAAATCTTTATTGCAAGTGGGTACAATATCATAGATCTAGGTAAGTTCCGAATTTCCGCTTAAACTTAAACTTATCACTTATCACAATCTAACCTACCAATAAACTTAAATTAAATAGCTCCAAGGGTTTGGGAGATGCAAGCCTTCCATCGACTATACGCACTGTCAAATTCAATCACCCGGTAGCGCACACTCAGAAAACTATTGGGATCAAATGGGATGGTTCTCGTTGAACGTGTAAACTGTGCATCACGCACATCGTTTGTACTGCTCCCAGATGCGCAACCATGAAAAAATTGCAACCGTTAATTCTAATTTTTCCTGAAAAAGAAAAATTTCACATTCTGTAAATAATTAATAAAATTTTTGACGTTTGACTGGAAAAATGGACAACCAGCCGTTAAGATAAGCCGACCTATTAAATCGTTAACCTGAGGTGAATAATACAATTTTATACCCAGAGAAATTAACCATTGATTAAAGTTAATGTCCCGGATAAATTAACAGCTGGTTAAGGAGAAAATAACCCGAGGTAAATAATACGGCCCTTAGTGTGCATGTCACTATTCACTCACGTGTACTTTATTTTTGAAAGATGATTTTAAATCATACCATACGTTTTGTGTATCATGGCTACCTAGTATTAATATTACCATTTCAATACCATGGTATGTATAATATATTAGCAGTGTGTATCAATGGTATTGTTGCGAGCTATGGGTTCGCCGGGATTTCAAGTAAAACACAATTCGTTTAAAATCAAAATAAGTAACAATTTATTAATTCGCACTTTAATTCTGTTCGCACAATTATTCGCACTATATGGCAATACCGTCCGCTTATCTATATCGCTTGATTCGATCACACGCAATCGATCGCTTTCCACCAATACGGTCGCGTATACACGGCTGTCACAGTCGACGTAATAAAAATTACTATGTCCCTCGCTGAAAGCTTCATCCGCTTTTATACTACTTGTTTGTAGTCGAGACTGTTCTTGAATCTTCGCTCGGTGGTGTGTGTGGATGGTTCTCGAAAGCTTTAGAGCTTTCGATTTTGATCTTCTATACTGTTCTAGTACATTCGATAAGAAGGGAGATACAATCGTGTTACTCCGCTCTCTTATATTATTTAACTAGGCTTTTGATTGGGTAACTTTGCAACTAGGTATTCGGTTGTTGCTGTTTCCCTTATTCGTAATCGATCGAGCTGCGCGGTGGCCAGGCTTACACGTAACAGTATTATAGTATGTTGTTACATGTAAACCTGGCAACCGCGCAATTTGATCGGTTTCGCATAATGAAAAAGCAATAACCGAATACCTAGCTGCAAAGTAACCCAATCAGAAACCTAGTTGAAGTATATAAGGGGGCGGAGCAACTCGATTGTATCTCCCTTCTAATCGAATGTTCTCGCATGTACCAGAACAGCGTAGAAGATCAAAATCGAATGCTCCAAGGCTTTCGAGAACCGTCAACACACATCACCGAGCGAACATTCAAGAACAGTCTAGACTACAGCCAGTCTAGACTATTTTAATTACTTACACGTATCTAACGAGGATTTAATTTTATGAAATATATGGGCATCTCTTAAAATCATAAATTTAAGCTAATTTAGTTCTCTAAAAATTTAAATGATAGAAAGATGAGTGTTTTCTAATAAATTTAAAGGAAAAAAAATTAAATTGAAAATAAAAATTAAACAGACATATGAATTTTGAGAGAGTACTCGGAAATCTGCCAACAGTCTGGGCGCAACTTTTATTTTTGGGTAGAAGTCCGGAACGCGTTTAATTCTGAGACGCGGTGTAGGTTACTATGTGACTGAAAAACTAAAAAAAATCTGCCAATGGTCTGGGCGAAATTTTATTATTTTCGGTTCAAAGTTCGGGAGCGGTCAAAGTCGGAGTATGTATATCATAAGTTGTTTCGAGATTAAAATAGAGATTTTTAGCCGATTAAACATTGAAAAAGCCCGTGTAGACATTCGAATTTCGGTATATTTTGCGCACTAAAAGCTCATAGAAGAAAAACGAATTTATTGCCTTATCATACAAGAGATATGACGAAATTATTGTTAAAACGTATGCAAAGCCATTACTTCCACTTGGGGTTTGAATTTTGAAAAAATTGTGAAACGGGTTTTTAGACGATTTCATAAGAAGCAACTTGATATCTCATGAGACACGAGAGATTTTGAAAAATTTGTGAAAACGTGAACAAACCCTTCACACCCCCTTAGTTCTTGAAATTCGAAAAATCGCGAAATTGGTTTTTAGGTCATTAAATCAAATGCTGTAATAACCAATTTTATATCTCATCAGAACTAAGGGACGGCAAAAATTGTGAAAACATATGCAAATCCTTGGGGTTTGAATATAAAAAAATTTAGATTTATATTTGTAGGCGATTATATAGGTATAAAAAGTCTGTGGAAGAGAAAAGCGAAGTAATATTTCATCAAACCTAAGAAATATGCCAAAGCTTTGAAAATCATATAACTCCCTTACACCACTTAGGATTGAATATCTAAGAATTGTGAATTTTTGCCGCTTATATTGGAAACCTTAGGAAGTAAAAATGAATTCGATATATCATCAGGTATTGTTGCGAATTGCGTCCTACGTCAATAGACATAAGACCTTACAAACTATGAAAACAATATGAATTGCGAAATCTTCTCGGTTAGGTTTTTCTCTTTCTTTTCTTTCTGTCTACAGTCTCGGAAATTCAGCTATAATGTTAATTTTCTTAATTACGTTGATTATCATTTACTTGTATTTGTTTTCACAAGAGTAAAGTTTTATTATATAAAAAAAAACCTTATGAAAGACCCGGGCTCAACCGTCGCGCCGTACAGCGGCGAGAAGCAGAAATGCGCCAAGTTATGTTCCCGCGTAAATGACCAAGGAAAAGACCGTTTTTTTTCTCGAGGGAAAAAGGAGTGAGGCTGCGGAAGAAAAATCGTCGGGGGATTAGAGTTCTGGAGTGACTCAAAGCAGGTTGTGCGCGGTGAATTTAAACGAAAAAAAAAGGAAAAAGTTACATTAACCGACACTACATAAAATACACTAATTGGAGACAAAATTAAAACTACGAATGTGCCGGGAATAACATAAAAGTGAAAAGGGTGAAAGTTCAGTACAAAAAAAAAGGGGAACAAAACCCAAGTTCGGCCAGAATAATAGAAAAAAAAACTAATTTTAATATAATTTGCTGTGCGGAACAATATTATAGTGTGCCCCGTTAATAACGATAAACCGTAAACCTCATATAATAAAACTCATAAATTGTACAAAGTTCACCTAAACCGAAACCGCAACCTCTGCTGCCTGCGAAGCGCCAGCGATTCTACGGAAACGAAATCAACCAACAAACATCGAGCTCCAACATAAAAACAAAAAATACCAAAATTCTTTTCCATACAATTATTTTCATTCCGATTATCGTTAGAATTAATAATAATTCATCCATTTAAAATTTAATGTAAATGTTTTATTTATTATCTTAGCGCGAATATTAGTCGTTTATTTGTTTTCAGTTTTTTTTCAGGACTACCAGGACTGTAGATGTCGATTTTTTTTTGTTCTTCCTTTTAATTTTTTTTCAGTAGCTAAGACTTTTATGATGGAGTAGAGTCGCTCCGTAAGCATGCCAGGGGCTTCCGCGACATGTAGCCGCCTTCGTTAACCGTCCGGTCACCTCCAACTCATGGCCTTCTTTATAGTTTTTTTCTTTAATTTCAGCACTTACAAGGAGGAGTGCTCTTCTGGTCACAATTCACCCCCCCCACGCTCCTGATTAGCCGGCAGAATGTGCTGTATCGACCTGGAGAGCCTCCTTAGAAATCTAGAGCCCTACCGAGGCTGCTTAGCGGCCGAAAAGGTAGTTCCGCTACAATATGTAACCTCCTTACACCCACTTGGGGGTTGAATATCTAAAAATCCTGAAAGGAGTTAATAAATAAATATGAAGACAGTAATAAAACCAATTCAATTTCTTATCACTTCTAAAAGA
Organism: Beris morrisii; assembly: GCA_951812415.1. Classification (NCBI taxonomy): domain Eukaryota; kingdom Metazoa; phylum Arthropoda; class Insecta; order Diptera; family Stratiomyidae; genus Beris; species Beris morrisii. The sequence goes on along the minus strand of OX638312.1, from coordinate 63,073,007 downwards.
TATGATGGAATACGTGAAAATGTGTTCAGCTCTTTTACACCCTCTTAGGGGCTGAAAAAGGAAAAATCGTAAAAACGAATTGTATGCGATTATTACGCACGACTATGAAAGTGAAAATATATTCGATATCTGATCAGACCTGGGGGATATTGTAAAATTCGTGAAAAAGTATTATAGTGGACAGTTCCAAATAACACGAACCGTAAATTTTGGTCTTCCGGATTTTTAATATCAAAATTTGTCACTACTTTTTCCCGCACTAATACATGTAAAGATTATGTTAGTAAGTAAGCGTAGGAGTGAAATATGAGAAAATAAATTGAGTCAGTAATCGAACACCGACCTAGTCGGACCTCTTTTATTAATATACCTTCCCGTATAACCAGGTCCGCCATAGTGGTGACCTCCGCACGTTTTTTTTAAATCAAAGTTTTCTTGCCTAATTAAAATAATAAATTAAACCTTCGTTTACGTCGTTACGATCGTCACATCGTCAAAGACAGTAGCGGAAGAGATATTTTTCGACACGGCAAGGTGCTCATACTTAGTTTCGCCTTATTTTCGACATCGGTAATTTCACCATACGCGGCTCATCGCTGTATTTCATGCAGTTGATTGGTCCTGCTACTATCACCAACCGGGATCCTACCACATTCGAGGTAATCTTCGATTTTTCGACACGGTAATCTTCGATCTTTGACACGGCAGGTGCCACAAATAGAAAACGATTTCAACGACATCAAGAAGAAGTTCATCAAGAAATTACGTAAATCTTCGATCTTCGACACGGCAGGTGCCACAAATCGAAAACGATTTCAACGACAAAAAAAGACAAAGACAAAGGTACAAAAATTAAGTTTTATAGAATATATATAAAAAAACAAAAATTCATTACAAAATCAGAGCACATGTAATAGAAAACAAAAACCGCGTGGTACAGTATAAAAAAATTATCGAATTGTAACCGCTCATTGAATTGTTACCGTTAGACCAAAACCGCGTGGTACAGTATAAAAAAATCTGCCAACAGTCTGGGCGCAACTTTATTATTTTATGGGTAGAAGTACGAAACGTGTTTAATGATGAGATACGGTGTTGGGTACTATGCGACTGACAACCCAAAAAATAACGTTCCAAATAGCCTCCTGGTTATTTTTTAGGTTGTCAGTCTCATCGTACCCAACACCGTATCTCATCATTAAACACGTTTCGTACTTCTACCCATAAAATAATAAAGTTGCGCCCAGACTGTTGGCAGATTTTTTTATTTATTTACGTATGTTTTTATCAATAGAATAATTGAAAGTAGTAAAAGCGAATTCGATCACATTAAACCTAAGAGATTTTCGGAATTAGTGAAATCTTGAACAATACCCCCAGGGGGTTTAATACGCAAAAATTCTTAAATCGGGTTTTTCCCTTATAGAAGTAAACGTGAACTCCAAATCTCAATATACCTTAGGAATATATCAGAATTCGTGAATATGTACACAACAACCTTACACCCCCTTAGGGGTTGGATATCGAACAATTTTGGAAATCGTTAGTAGGCGCTTATATAAATAGCCCGCAGAAGTAAAATTGCTTTGATAGCTCGACATGTCTAAAAGTTTTAACGAAATTTGTGAAAATGTGGATTCACGGACATTTTTTTTACTCAACCTCTGAACGCCAATAAAAATCTGAACTTTTTTTTTGCTTTAATTACTTTAATAGTACATCTACATATACGTACTAAGTTTCAACTTTCTAGCATAAGCCGTTTCTGAGATATAAAAAACCACCCCTCTCCCCCGTACCTTGATACCACTATGAAAAATTTTATTTTTCTAGGATGTTTGCATAGTGGCTCTATACAATCCTAAATTTTTAGCTTTCTCTTCATTATGGTTTTCGAGAAATAAAAATCAGAATGTTTTCCTTTCTACCCCCTTTCACCATCACCCCCAACACCCACATCACCAAATTTTTTTTTCCTACTAGAGGTTTACCGTCCCCAACTCCTGTAAAATTTTCAAGATCATATCTGATACGGTTTCTGAGATATAAAAATGACATTTTTTGAGAAATTGCTATCCCCCCACTTTCGTGCTCCACCTCCCCCCTCAAAAAATTTAGTTTTGGTAGACTCCTCTTGTGATCCCATATACAGAAACTAAATTTTATTTTCCTGGTGTAATTGGTTCGGCAGATATTGTAATCCAAAGTTTTTCACCCCCCACCCCCACACCCCACCACCTCTCTTAAAAATTTTAGCCCTTGTCTAATCTTGAAGTATCCCTAAGGACAACAACAAAGTTTCAATCTTCTGACATCAATGGTTCAGGAGATATCGATTTTAGAATGTTTCAATCCCGTCTTTCATGCGTTAAAGACTCATTGTTTTCCCCCCCACTTCCACACCCCTTAACCAATATCGACCATTTTTTTGCAATTGAGTCCATTATCATAGTACTACATAAGTTCCAAGTTTCAGCTTCCTAGCATAAGTGGTTCCTGAGATCTAGAAACCAAAATTTTTCGTCTAAAACGCTCCCCTCTCCTCTCCCCTTGTAACCCCACCCCTCAAAAATATACCAGTGGTAGGGGTTCACCCAATCTACCCACCATAAAAATTTCAATTTAATATTTCAACGGGTTTGGGAGCTACGCGCCTTCAAACGATTTTGCGTACGGCGTACGGCGGACGGCGTACGGCGTACAGACGGACATTTTTTTTTTTTTTGCTTTTTTGGGGTTTACTAGTCCTAAAACGTGTAAATACAAAATTTCAGGGTAGCAAACTTTTTTGAAATTTCAGGTCGATCACAATACTTTATTATTAAAAAATAATAAAGTAAAATTATCGAATTGTAACCGCTCATTGAATTGTTACCGTTAGACCAAAACCGCGTGGTACAGTAAAAATTTTTTTTTTAAATCCACCAAAGCACACTCTCCAAAAGTCAGTGTCGGTCGCACAAACCAAGAAATTTCACAACAAAAAATTTAAATTTTAAAAAAAAAAGAAATTATTTTTTTTTCTTCTTCAAAATTAAGAAATTACCCCCAAACCTTATTTTGCGTACAAAAGGATAATCTTGTTTTCATTTTACTAACACGTAATAGCACAAATCTATAAAAAAAAAAAAAAGATTTTTGTCGTAAAATTTTTTTTTTCCTTTGTCTTTCTTTTACTTTTAAAAAAAACCTTTTATATACATACACATATACACATAGGTGTAAAATCCTGAATTTATAAATATACCCACAACAGAGACATATTTACAAATCTACAAGGGCCAAAATAAGAAAGTCCCGTTTAGCAAGTAAAAGTTTTTAACCCACATTTTAATATTTTAACATTTTTCTGTTCCTAATATTCTTCTGTTCGTATACAAAAATCGAACGAAGCCATATTTCATCGGCGCCTTCACCATGTCTGAACACGAGGATACCGCCGCAGGAGCATCAAATACAAATGGGAACGCAAAACCCACAATATCAGAAGACCAATTCATCGACAAGGTCACAACATCACACATTAAACTACCCACCTTCTGGACGAACGCTCAAACCATTTGGTTTATCCAAGCCGAAGCTCAATTCGCCGTAGCAAAAATAAAATCGGACATAAAAAAATGCAATTACGTTCTACCAGCTCTACCTCAAGACGCTTTAGAGTCTGTTTTAGATATAATACAATCACCCCCAACGCAAGATATTTATGAAAATATCAAGCAAAAATTAATTGAACGACACTCCCTGAGTGAAGAGCGCAGGATAGAAAAACTCATTTCGAGTGAAGAACAAGGAGATCGGAAACCTTCCGATTTCCTACGCAAGCTGCAACTTTTAGCAGGCACATCCAGTACCATCAGCGAAGGCCTAGTGAGAAAATTATGGCTCAGAAGGCTGCTGCAAGCGATAGGTATTGCTCTGATACCCCTTGGAGACAAACCCGACAGCGAGCTCACAAGTTTAGCGGACAAAATCTGGAAAGCATCAACCCCTTCTCAGATTTCTTCCATAAACACCACCGATTTCAACCAAATCAAGGCGGAAATCGACGAACTGAAGTCGATGATCAAAAGTTTCTCGGTTAGTAAGCCATCAATTTCCCGGCACCGATCTCGTGAGAGACGGAAAACAAACAATAGAAGTAATTCACGCGATAAGAGCGTTAAAAACAAAAACTCAACTTTCTGTTGGTCCCACAAAAAATTCTGGAACAAAGCCACTAAATGTGAGTAACCATGCGCCTTTAAAAAGGATTTTGCCACCACTTCCAAAGAACCAAAAAACTAGTCGCACCAGTTGACGAAGCGGCAGTCACTGGCACTAACATAAGTCGCCGCCGCCTGTTCAAGACCAACAAAATAAATTAGATTTTCTAATAGATACGGGCGCAGATGTATCCGTAATTCCTTACCGCCCCAACAGCCATCTAAAGAACGACACCCGCATAACCTATCACATCCAGGTATGAAAAACAGAAAGAAATCCACGACAAACTAGGCATTTGGATTACATATCCCAATTCACGTCTGATATAAGACACATCCACGCTAAAGACAATTGTGTGGCAGACGCTTTATCACGAGTAGACGACACAGAGATTCACGAAGTAACCCTCAGTTTAAAAGACCTGATCGATTCACAGAGAAATGATTCGGAACTCGAACAACTTCTCAAGAATTCACCCAAACCAAACTCTAAGATCAAATTGGAAATCATAACTATCCCCGTTACACAAGAAAAGATCTGGTGCGAAACGAGCATAGGTAAAAACCGACCCTATGTCCCCACCCAGTTTCGCAAGGCTATTTTTCAAAATCTGCATAACCTATCACATCCAGGTATCAAAAACACCAGAAAGAAAATCGCTCAGAAATATTTCTGGCCATCTATGAACACCGATTCCAACACATGGTCAAAAACATGTATCGGATGTCAAAAGGCAAAAGTTCATCGCCACACGATGAGTAAATGTGAACGTTTTGAATTACCGGCAAAACGTTTCGAGCATATCCATATGGACATAGTTGGACCTTTACCCCCTTCTCAAGAGTATCAATACATCCTTACCATAATGGATAGATACACCCGCTGGCCGGAAGCCTACGCTTTACGCGATATGTCAGCAATAACAATAGCCAGGACTTTCGTGCAACAATACATCACCCGTTTTGGAGTACCACTCACAATAACCACAGATCAAGGAACCCAATTCTAGTCCAAGTTATTCCATGAACTTACAAAACTACTTGGAACACACAGAATTCGTACCACCGCATACCATCCCCAATCAAATGGGATGGTGGAACGTTTTCACCGTCATTTAAAATCCGCGATCATGGCTAGAGAGAACCAAATCGACTGGAGTAATGAATTACCAATAATTTTGCTTGGGATTAGAACCGCCATTAGGGAAGATTTAAAATGCTCTCCCGCCGAACTGGTTTACGGAGAAAGTTTGAGGGTGCCAGGCGAATTTTTCATAGAAACACCTATCACGGTAGACACAGGATATTCGGATTTTATCACCAAGCTCCGAGAAAACATGAAAAATATGACACCTGTAGACACTCGCAAAACCAACTCCAAAACAGTCCACATTCCAAATGTACTCTCAGACTGCGATTTCGTTTTTGTTAGAGTGGACAAAGTTCGTACAGGACTAAAACCACCCTATGAAGGCCCATACAAAGTTATAAGAAGGATGAGGAAACAATACATAATCGACATTAACAATAAAAATACAACAGTGTCCATTGACAGATTAAAACCAGCGCACATTTACGGATAAAAGACAAGATAATCCTTACGTTATGTCAAACGAACTTTAACCAAATGAACTTAACATATACATCTTATTAAATATATAAATCTTATATATATATTTTTTTTATTTTTTTTATTTATTTTAATTGTAATCAATGACCCATTTGCTTTATTTTTGTATTATAATTTTATTTTTAAATTTAAAAAAAAATTTTTTTTTTTCCTCTAATAATAACACGAACCGTAAATTTTGGTCTTCCGGATTTTTAATATCAAAATTTGTCACTACTTTTTCCCGCACTAACGCATGTAAAGATTATGTTAGTAAGTAAGCGTAGGAGTGAAATATGAGAAAATAAATTGAGTCAGTAACCGAACACCGACCTAGTCGGACCTCTTTTATTAATATACCTTCCCGTATAACCAGGTCCGCCATAGTATCAAACCCCTTTTCCTTTAGGGGTCGAATTTAAAAAAATTCACCTCCTAACCATACTACCCCTATAAAAAATTATATTTTTCCAACATGCTACTACTATAGCTCTATCCAAATACCAAGTTTCAATTTTATATCATTTACGTTCTCAGATATAAAAATCTGATCTTCTTCTTTTTCACCCTCCCCCACCCTCACCCTCTACACCAGCAAACTTTTTTTCTGATAAGGGTCTATTACCTACTTCTGGTAAAAATTCGAAGCATCTATCTTACACCGTTCTTGAGATATGAGATACTTCTGGTAAAAATTCGAAGCATCTATCTTACACCGTTCTTGAGATATGAGACGTAATTTTTATACTCTAGATGAAATCATATAGAGTATTATAACTTTAATCCAGCCCAAAAGTTTGTAACGCATAGAACCAAGCCTCGGACGAAAAAAAGTTATATATTATTTTTTGTTTATTTGTGGCCAAAAACCTCAAATCCGCCTGACGTCCGTCCGTCCGTCCGTTCGTCCGTCCGTCCGTCCGTCTGTCCGTGAACACGATAACTCAAGAACGCCTTCACCTAGGATCTTGAAATTTTGAATTTGGATGTTTGGTTGAATTTGTAAGGCTAAGTTCGTTAACGGGCAAAATCGTCCTACTCCTTCGGGTAGCTGTCATACAAAATATCCTTAAAACACGTGTTCAAGAATATAGGTGGATAACGTCAGAAGGGTTTAAGCCACAACTTTGAAATTTTGCATATGTTATTTTTCCAATAGTTAGAGCTAAATATATGATTATGAAGAAAATCCTGTTAGTCCTTCGTGTAGCTGCCATACAAATATCCTGTCAAAATGTATTCACTTAATTTACGAAACTCACTATAACTCAAGTAATCTTTTAGCTACGAATTCGGAATTTTGTACAAATTAGTTTTGAGTGAAAAGAAAGTTTGGGTTTACTAGTCAGCGAAATCCTTTTACTCCTTCTGGTAGCTCCCATACAAAATATCCTTAAAACACGTGTCCAAGAATATTGGCCGATAACTTCAGAAGGGTTTAAGCTACGTCTTTGAAATTTTGTATGTGTTATTTTGCCAATAGTTGCAGCTAAATGTATGATTATGAAGAAAATCCTATTAGTCCTTCGTGTAGCTGCCATACAAATATCCTGTCAAAACGTCTTCACTTAATTTACGGAACTTACTATAACTCAAGTAATCTTTTAGCTATGAATTGGAAATTTTGTATAAATTAGTTTTGAGTAAAAACGAAGTTCCGGTTTACTAATCAGCGAAATCCTTTTACTCCTTCTGATAGCTGCCATACAAAAAGTCCTTAAGACACGTGTTCAACAATATTTTTCGATAACTTTTGAATGCTTCAAGCTACGAATTTGAAATTTTGTACACGTTCATTTTTAAATGGTTCCAAGGAAAAGGATAAATATGAAAGAAATCGAGTGAGTCCTTCCTACACCTCCCATGTGAAAGTCCTTCAAAAAGGACATTTTTTTTCAATGACTTACCCAGTTCAAGATATGAAATTAAACACTGAATATTGTCTTTTAGTTTTGAGTAGCAATCTAATGGCAGTCCTTAATAAAGGACATACAACATGCACACACGTAATTCTACTTTATCCCCAACCGCAATATAAATCGGAGTTCAGTATTCATCTAGAGTATTATACGATTGGCTTACAGCCGATCGTGACTGCAGTATGTTTTTTAAAAATTCTTATTCCCTCCACTTCCATGCTCCACCTCCTTTTTAAAAAATTTTACTTTCATCAAACTTTATTTGTCAACCTTTATTCAGAAACTGAATTTTATTTTTCTGCTGTAATTGGTTCGTGAGATATCGTAATCTAAAGTTTTTATTAATTACCTCAGCTCGCCACTGCCACACCCAAAAATTTGTTTCCGATCTATTCTCCTAGTAAACCTGCAGATATTCATCAAGCTTTATTTTCGTAACATTAACAGTTTAGGAGATATGGATTTTAGAATGATTCAATCTCGGCCTTCGAGCGTCTCGGACGCGTTATTTTTCCCCACACTTCTTCACCCATATCGGCAATTTTTTTGCAAATCCACTATTGAAGCTATATATAAATTCCAAATTTCAGCTTCCACCAGAACTTTCCGTCTAAAATGCTTCCCCCACACATTAGAATTTAGTCACTTCAAATGTCACTACCCAGTCTACTCACGAAAAAAAATTCAACTAAATAGCTCAAAGGGTTTGGGTGCTACGTGCCTTGAAGCAATTTTGCGTACACCGGTTGACGTACGGCGGACACACAGACTGAAATTTTTTTTGCTTTTTTCGTGTCTACTAGTCATGAAACATTTAATGAAAAATAAATACAATATAATTTAAATTTTTTTGTTCCTACCTAATTTTACTTTATTATTTTTTAATAATAATGTATTTTGATCGACCTGAAATTTAAAAAAAATTTGCAACTTTGAAAAACTTTGAATTAAAATATCTTCCGACTCAATTGTACTACGAAGATAAAATCTGGTTTCTGTATACAGGGTGTAACTAGTACTGAGGTTCAAACGAAAATGGGAGATAGAGGAACTTGTCCTGAGTAGAAAATCGTTCTACACATACTCCTGTTTTTGCACCGTTAAGGAGATAGCGCGATTTTAAGGACGAAGGATTTTCATCGTACCTGTGATTACTGTTTGATCTCTAACTTCTGCTGTACTTAGCGTAACGTAATAATTCTGGGCTCGTTGGAAAGGACACAAATTCTTCTTTCTAATTGCCATCAACTGTGTCAATCAATGTTATACTTTTTGAGAAAAATTTATTTAAATGACAAAAAAATAATACAAAATTAAAAAATAAATACAAAAAAGTCCTGTTTTCTCCAAGAGCCCATAAAATTTCACTATACGTTTGATAACAGAATTTCTTCATATTTGCAACAACAAGTGAGTTCCCTGCACATGTTGGAAATACTGCTAAACATAGAATTTACCGCAAAACAGATGCAGTAATGAGCAACCATGTTAACAACACACGTATTGCTCTTATGTGTGGAAATTATGTTACAGGTAAGTAAAAATATGACAACTAATTAGATAGCGTCCATTTAAGTAAATTAACTAACATCCATTTAAGTTAATTAAGTAATATCCATTTAAGTAGGGCGTGGAGTTTACCTGCTCCCTTGAGGAACAGGAATGCCTTCGTCCTACGTAGATTTTTCTGCGATAAAAGCATCGGGAGGAAGCAGCAGCAAACAGAATGTCATAGACATCATTACGAGCAACATGGCAAGCAATAGGAGGTCTTTTACAACGGAAGAAATGGCAGACATGCACTTCGTGTATGGGTTGTGCGACGGGAATGCTAGGCGAGCCGAAAGAGTTTACCGGGAACGGTATCCGGACAGATCTCGGTACCCCCATTATCGGATGTTCATCAGCATTCATCGGAACCTTCGTGAACGAGGTACACTGCAGCCGTGGCGGGAGACACAACATCCAGGACGGCGACACTCGGTACCTGTGGCCACGGAGGAGCGCATACTGCACATCGCGGCTAGGGACCCCACGGTAAGCACCCGGCGCATCGGCCATCGATTAGGCATCAACCACATGCAAGTGTTCCGAATTCTGCAAGGAGAAGGACTGTATCCCTATCACAATACGGGTGTCAAACCAGATTTACTTGAAGGGAACGTGCTTGAAACTGTTAGCCCCGCTCCTTTACAATTCAACCTATGAAGAAATTCTGTTATCAAACGTATAGAGAAATTTTATGGGCTTTCCGAAAATGTAATAAAATTTGGTGGTTAATCAGGTCCTTCTTGGAGAAAACAGGACTTTTTTGTATTTTTTTTAATTTTTTATTATTTTTGTGTCATTTAAATGAATTTTTCTCAAAAAGTATAACACTGTTTGACACAGTTGATAGCAATTAGAAAGAAGAATTTGTGTTCTTCCCAACGAGCTCGGAATTATTACGTTACGCTAAGTACAGCAAAAGTTAGAGATCAAACAGTGATCACAGGTACGATGAAAATCCTTCGTCCTTAAAATCGCGTTATCTCCTTAACGGTGCAAAAACGGAAGTATGTGTAGAACGATTTTCTACTCAGGACAAGTTCCTCTATCTCCCATTTTCGTTTGAACCTCAGTACTAGTTACACCCTGTATACAAGGTGTTTGGCACTCCGTATGCCACCTTGTAAGGGGTTATTCCTTGATATATTTGGAGAAAAAAATTGTTCTACAGGGTGGGTCAATTTTCAATATTAGTGGAGATACAGGGTGGTTAAGAAAAGTGTTTTTGACCGGTACCCTCACTCACTTAAAACGTTATATCTTGAGGAAGAATAATCACAAGGAATAGTGTTATAACTCGTTTTTTAGGCAATCAAATTACCTTTCAATCGATGTAACAGTCTAAATTGTAACTGCACCCAATCTTGAGATATTTACTCGAAAACACAAATTTTTGCTACGTGAACCCTTAAAATTCATTGATCAATGTAGTTTTTCTCAGAAAACCCCATTATAAAAATGTCATTTTAATTTTATTTTTTTATGAGCCGTATTATTACCTACAAAAGCTGCATACATATGTATGAGTTACGATTAACATTTTGGAAGTAACAGGTAAAAATACATATCGCATAAAAATTAAATATTTAAAAGTCAGTGCCATAAAGTGGACCAACCTGTTTAATTTGTCGGTAGTACTACAGTATTTTTATTACACATTTATTACTATTTAAAGTATGAAGGAAAACAATGAAATGTAAGTGAGTTTCAACATAATTGATGCTTTTACCTGGACGTGGTAGGAACTACTGGATGCGGTACTATGCCTTTTTTAATAGGGTGTCTTACAAAATAAAAAGCCTATAAAAGCAAAACTACCTTCATATTTTTATCAGTTTTAGTTACGTTGCTAAGAGAAGAAGGTGTCAGTAGAATTTAAAAAATTATTTCAAAATGCCTGAGTACTCCAATGAAGAATATGCTGACATGATGTTAATTTATGGAGAGTATGACCAAAATGCACGAGTCGCGCGAAGGCTTTACCACCAGAGACATCCTCATCGACGGACACCTAGCTGGAGAGTATTTCAAGACGTTTACAGGAGAATTAGGGAAACTGGCAGCGTTAGAACAAGGAGAGTAAATGCAAGTCCTGCGCCTATAATCGCTGTTCAGATTGATGAAAGAATACTGCAAGCAGTGCAAAATGATCCATCGATCAGTATCCGACGCTTGGCATTGCAGTTTAACATATCTACTTGGAAGGTTTGGAGTATTTTAAAAGTAGAACGCTTCCATGCCTACCATCACACACCAGTACAGGAGCTGCTACCCATTGATTTCCCCAAACGGATGGAGTTTTGCAATTGGCTCCTTGAACGACAAATAGATGACGACAATTTTTTCAACAATATTCTGTGGACGGATGAGTCCCAATTTACCAGAGACGGTATCACAAACTTCCACAACCTACATACGTGGGCTGAGAGCAATCCACACACAAGAAGAGCGGCATCATTTCAGCACAGATTCAGCGTCAATTTATGAGCAGGTGTGATTGGTGACGATTTACTTGGACCTATTAGGCTTCCACGTACTCTAAATAGCTCCAATTACTTACAGTTTTTATCAAATGATCTACAGGACTTATTGGATGATATTTCACTGATTCGATTGGCTTCCATGTTTTACCAACACGATGGTGCTCCTGCTCATTACGGCCGACAGATTGGTTAAATTCCAATTATGGCAATCGCTGGATCGGTAGAAATGGACCGATACACTGGCCTGCAAGATCTCCTGATCTTACTATTATGGATTTATTTGTATGGGGACGGATGAAGGATCTTGTCTACGCAACGCCAGTAGAAACATTGGAAGATCTAAATATCAGGATCGATGCGGCAGCAATAGAAGTGAGGCAGCAGTTGAGGAATATGAATACCAAGAGAACACTCGCCAAACGAGCCTTAGTGTGCATTCAGAATGAAGGTGGCCATTTTGAACATTTATTATAATAAAAATATTTGAAATAAAAACCATTATTAAATTCTTTCAATTCAAGCAAGTAGCGTAGATCAACATGCACATGCACTGATTTTTTAAATATTTAATTTTTATGCGATATGTATTTTTACCTGTTACTTCCAAAATGTTAATCGTAACTCAAACATATGTATGCAGCTTTTGTAGGTAATAATACGGCTCATAAAAAAATTAAATTAAAATGACATTTTTATAATGGGGTTTTCTGAGAAAAACTACATTGATCACTGAATTTTAAGGGTTCACGTAGCAAAAATTTGTGTTTTCGACTAAATATCTCAAGATTGGGTGCAGTTACAATTTAGACTGTTACATCAAATGAAAGGTAATTCGATTGCCTAAAAAACGAGTTATAACACTTTGCCTTGTGATTACTCGTTTTAAAGATATAACGTTTTAAGTGAGTGAGGGTACCGGTCAAAAACACTTTTCTTAACCACCCTGTATCTCCACTAATATTGAAAATTGACCCACCCTGTAGAACAATTTTTTTCTCCAAATATATCAAGGAATAACCCCTTACAAGGTGGCACACGGAGTGCCAAACACCCTGTATAAAAAGTCTGTGGAAGTGAAAACGAATCTGATATCTCATCAATCCTAAGAAATGTGTCGAAAGCCTTACGTCCGATTGGAGTTGAAGATCTAAAAATACTGAAATCAACTTTTGACGATTATGTAGGAAGCAAATGAATTTGAAATCTCATTAGAACTAAGAAATATGTAGGAATTTGTGAAAACATATGCAACCCCCTTGCACCCACTTTGGGGCTGAATATCAAAAAATCCTGAAATGAGTTTTTAGATATATGTAAAGAAAGCCCGAGGAAGTGAAAACCAATCCCATGTCTTATCACTCTTAACAGATATGACGGACTTCGTGAAAACGTGTTCAACCCGTTTATACCCTCTTAGGGGTTGAAAAGGGAAAAAAATTGAAAACAAGTTTTAGGTGCTTATTAAACAAGCCCGTGGAAGTAAAAAGTTATTCGATATCTAATCAGACCGGAGGGATATGGCTGAATTCGCGAAAATGTATACAACCCCTTTACACAACCGTAGAGGTCGAATTTCAAAAAATTCTGAAAATATTTTCTATGTATTTATTTGAAGAATCCATACAATAAAAATGAATTCAATATTTAGAAAGAACTAATAGATATGACGAAAATCGTGAAAATATATGCATCCCATTTTCACTGATAATTTTTTTTGCCCCCCTTCCGTACACCAATGGATATTTGAAATATTTTTTAATCTAAATTACTTTTATAGTTGAATTACATATACATACCAAGTTTCAACTTTCTATCATAAGCCATTCTATAGTTAGGAAAAAACCCCTCACCCTCGTACCATACTACTCCTATAAAAAATTATATTTTTTCAACGTGCTACTACTATAGTTTTATTCAAACACCAAGTTTCAGTTTCATATAATTATAGGTTCTCGAGATATAAAAATCGGAACTTTTTCTTCTCAGCCTTCCCCACCCTAGCGCTCTACACCCTAACCACCAAAATTTTTTCTGCTAGAGGTCTATTGGGCCTACTTCTGGTAAAAATTATAAGCATCTACCATACACTGTTCTTGAGATATGAGACGTGATTTTTTAGAAAAATTCTTATCCCCTCCACTTCCATACTCCACCACCCACTTAAAAATTTTTACTTTCAGCAAACTTTATTTGTCAACCTTAATACAGAAACCGAATTTTATTTGTCTAGTGGAATTGGTTCGTGAGATATCGTAATCTAAAATTTTTCAACCCCCACCTCCGCACGTCCCTGCCCACTCTCAAAAATTTATTTCCGATCTATTCTCCTAGTATACCCACAGATGTTCATCAAGTTTTAATTTCATGACATTAACCGTTTAGGAGATATGGATTTTAGAATGTCTCGATCTCGGCCTTCGAGCGTTTCGGACGCATTATTATTCCCCAAACTCCCACACCCCTTTACCCATATCACCAATTTTTTTGCAAATGGGTCCACTATCGATGCTCTATATAAATTCCAAGTTTCAGCCTCCTAGCCTAAGCGGTTACTGATATCTAGAAACCAAAATTTTTCGTCTGAAACGCTTCCCCCACCTCCCCCCTCACACCCCGACCACTCTAAAGGTGGGCATTTGAAGGAGTCTGCTCAGTCTACCAACAAAAAAAACTCAACTTAATAGCTAAAAGAGTTTGAGAGCTATAAGCTTTCAAACGTTTTGCGTACGGCGTAGGGCGGACGACGGACGGCGCTCAGACGGACTGACAATTTTTTTTGTTTTTTTGGTGTCTATTAGTCATGAAACGTGGAAAAAAGTTTTCAGGGTAGCAAATTTTTTTTTTTAAAAAATCGATAACAATACTTTATTATTAAAATAATAAAATAAAACCAATTCAATTTCTTATCACTTTTAAAAGAAATGACGAAATTCGTGAAAACGTGTTCAACCCCCTTATACCCTCTTAGGGGCTGAAAAAGGAAAAAACTTAAAAGCAAGTTTTAGGCGATTATTACTCAAGCCCATGAAAGTGAAAAGATATTCGATATCGATCAGACCAGGGGGATAAGCCAGAATTCGTGAAAAAGTATACAACCTCTTAGGGGTCGAATTTTAAAAATCCTGAAAACACTTTCTAGGTATTTATATGAAGAGGCCGAAAATGAAAATCTGCCATCAGTCTGGGCGCAACTTTATTATTTTTTGGGTAGAAGTCCGAAATGTTTTTAATACTGAGATGCGGTGTAGGTCACTATGCGACTGATAACCTAAAAAATAACGTTCCAAATAGCCTCCTGGTTAATCTTTAGATTAAAATAACGAAATTCATGAAAATGTTAGAAAAACCCCTTTTCACGCACATTTGTTTTACTCCAGCTCTGTACATCAATTTATTTCGTCCTCACTATTATTAATCATACTCCATCGGCGAGTGACGGGTGTCAAACCAGATTTACTTGAAGGGAACGTGCTTGATAACTGTTAGCCCCGCTCCTTTACAATTCAACATATGAAGAAATTCTGTTATCAAACGTATGGTGAAATTTTATGGGCTTTCCGAAAATGTAATAAAATTTGGTGGTTAATCAGGTCCTTCTTGGAGAAAACAGGACTTTTTTGTATTTCTTTTTAATTTTTTATTGTTTTTGTGTAATTTAAATGAATTTTTCTCAAAAAGTATAACACTGATGGCAGGCAGAAATCCTCGTCTTTGGTCCTCCACGTGGGCGCCTGCTGGAAATGCTTCTAGTCGTAAAGACCTGGGTCTTTCCGACTTTAGCAGCATGTATTCAATCGTGCGCTGTGGTCATTAAGATTGAGGTACCCAACTGTGTGTTTCTCCTGTGCTGTCCTCCTAATACCTCTCCCGCTCCTATGCTTCCTGTCCAGGGCCAAATCCAGGGGTGTGAGCGCTGTACCGTGCCCAGGGATTAGTTGGTTGGGGCCCGCAAATCTCTTCCAATCGCTGACGGTGGCCTGCGAGGTAAAATTGGGCACCCCCCCGCAGTACCCTTGCCTTATCTTGACATGCCGGCTCTGTTAAGATGGACCAACCCCTCCCGAGCATACTCGTGGGACCAAAAAATGAACCAAAACCAAAACAAAAAAAACAAAAACAACACCAAAACCATAACTGATGCTCAGCTTGACATCGGTACTTCGTCCGAGGACGAACTTCTTGCCTCCAGTCAGAAGACAACTATCAGACCAAGCAACGCAGCGCGTGCGAGTACAAGTCAGAGTACACCCGTGCAGCCTCAACCATCAACATCCGGTCTACAACATCAGAAGGAGAATGCCAGCCATGGCATTCGGAAGCAGGCCAAAAAACGGAAGTCCGTCGGGGTCGCGAGGAAATGTCGGTACTTGAAGGCTCTTTTCATTTTAAACAAGATTGCTAAAAATGAGGAAGCGGGTACCGTAAACGGGCGCGATGCGGCGGACAAAGCCGTCTACCAGGCGATTGTGGAGGAGCACAACAAACGCCTCAGAGAGGAACCGCCGAAAGAACGGGAATCTGGGAAGCGTAACAGATCCCAGGATGAGGTGGATCATGCTACAAGGAGAAGCAACATCAGCCAGCGGGGTTCAAGCGAAGAAAACCTTCAGCGAAACTGCAAGAAGCCACCTTGAGGTTGCATTGGTAGATGAGCTATCTGCCGGTAAACTCACCGCTGAGGCGTGGCGCAACGTGGAAGGAGAGCTGTCGGAGTCGATACTGGCCCACTAGAAAAAGCACGGAGGACCTGTGCTTGGCTTTGACTCCGGTGAACTCGTGAGAGGATACCGCGTAATCAGATGCGCGGACAGCTACTCGAAGGATTTTCTCGGTGAATGTGTCGCTAAGTTTAGAGACGCTTGGGACGGCATAAGACTTAAGCTTATCCCAGCTGAGGAGATTCCTAAAAGACCGAGAGCCCGCATCTGGATTCCAGTCATGAAAATGGACAGCGAGAAACTCCTTTGCGGTCTTCGCCTACAGAATCCGTCGATTCCCATGGATGACTGGGCTGTCATCAAGGCAGAGGAACCGCAACGAAACAGCCTCACCTACCTCCTCCTGATTAACGAGGAGTGCCTGGGGGCACTCGAGGAAGCAGATTTTAAACTGCGGTTCGGCATCAGGCATGCCAAAGTGAAAGTCTTTCGCTCCTCAGGTCCAGACGACGACATAGACTTTGTCGACAAAACTAACAAGTTGTTAGAGGAAATGAGCATCGCAGGGAAGGAGACAGCCACTGACAGCAAGGAAGTCGGGAAGGAAACAGCCAGTAAAAATGTTGAAGATAGTACAGGTTAACCTGAGGCACTCGAAGTGTGCCTCGGATAACTTATTGGTCCTCCTTGGGGAAGAGGACATCAACATCGGCCTAATACAGGAGCCATGGGTAAACGACTTTACCGTAAAGGGGCTCCAAAACACTCACTACAACCTTTTCTACAATCACAAGCAAGGTAAGCCCAGAACATGTATCTTAGTTAATAAACAGATAAACGCCTTTATGTGTCCAAACTATAGCTCTGACGATTTAACAGTTGTTAAATTGGAGGTTGCAAATGGGAAGGACCTATACATCTCCTCGGTTTATATGGCTCACGACCAACCAGCGCCACCCGAGGAACTGCATCATCTTACCGCCAGTATTTCATCCAAGAGGGGCAATCTTCTAGTGGGATGCGAAGCCAACGCACGACACACGCTTTGGGGCAGCTCGGAGACCAACGAACGAGGTGAGTCCTTATTTGATTTCATTATAAACAGTAACCTCTCTATATGTGACACCCCAACCTTCATTTTTCCGAGTACGGAAAATTTTCAAGGTTGGGAGGAAGTTCTGGATATTACTTTACTAACAGAAAATAACATTTATAGGGTTGAGAATTGGAGAGTATCCAACTTGCAATCCTTCTCCGATCACAGGTGGATCTTCTTCAACGTGAATCTCATGCCGGAGACTCAAAAGCCTTTTAGGAACCCTAAAAAAATTGACTGGGAGAAATTCGGTCAGATCGCTAAATCGAAACTATCCAAAACAACCAATATTATCATCAAAACTATAGAAGATCTGGACGACAAGGTGGGAAAATTCGAACGAGCCATGAAGGTCGCGTTTAATGCCTCATGTCCTTTGAAATATAGTAAGAAAACGCTCCCCCATGGTGGAGTGAAGACCTGTCAAGATTAAGGAAAATAACTAGAGAGGTTTTTAACATCTGTTACAGGCGCAAGTCTTGGCAACCTTACAAGGAATGCCTCAAGATCTACAAGAAATCCATTAGAACGGCCAAAAAACAGGCTTGGACTGATCACTGTCAATTCATTGAGAGTGTCCGGGATTCGGCGAGGCTCAGCAAGATTCTATCCAAGCAACACACGAACCCGTCGTTCGTGAAAAAGTCGGACGGGACCTGGACTGATTCCTCCGCGGAGACTCTGGAACTCTTGATGAACACTCACTTTCCTGGGTGCCAAAACAGCGGGACGGAGATGTCAAGCATCCAGGGTGTACAGTGTATACCGGAGGAAGACATCAATTCCGTTATCAATGAAGAAAGAATTTCCTGGTCCATTAACAGTTTCTCTCCTTACATATCCCCTGGCATGGACGGCATACTTCCAATTATGCTGCAGAAACTACAAGATGTAGTAGTTCCATGGCTTGTGGAAATTTTCAGAAGTTGCATTCTACTAAATCATGTGCCCTATGCCTGGAGAAGTGTCCGGGTAGTGTTTATTCCGAAGGTTGGCAAGAGAGGTCACGAACTCGCGAAGGATTTCAGACCCATTAGCCTAACATCATTCGTGTTGAAAACACTGGAGCGCATTATAGATATACATGTGAAGCAGACCCTGGAAAGGTCACCGCTATCCAAATCTCAGCATGCTTACCTCAGAGGGAGATCCACGGAGACGGCTTTCCACGAAGTGGTGCGCACGATTGAGCACACGATAAACTACAAGCAATACACTTTAGCAGCCTTTCTAGATATAGAAGGGGCATTCAACAACGTCCACACCGAAGCTATCCAGGAATCTCTTACCGAACTGGGTGTGACCAAAAGCTTCAGAAATTGGATAATATCCATGCTACGGACCAGAATTATCCATTCAAACCTAGGAAAGAGCAATTTGACCAAGCACGTGCGTAGGGGAACACCACAGCGCGGTGTAATCTCACCTCTACTCTGGCTATTGGTCATGGATAAAATCCTAGTAAGACTAGACAGGGAGGAAATCAAAGTGATTGCGTACGCGGATGATCTGGTGATTTTGGTCTCAGGATTATTTCCTTCCGTAATCAGTGAGATTATGGACAGCGCTCTGGGTAAGGTAAGCACCTGGGCTACCGGCTGTGGCCTTGGTGTAAGTCCGGATAAAACTGAGTTGGTACTATTCACCAGGAAAACCAAGATACCAGACTTTAACCTTCCCCGCCTGAACGGCCAACCGCTCCAGCTCTCCTCCAGCGCAAAGTATCTTGGTGTTATCCTTGATTCAAAGCTGAGCTGGAAACTCAACATAGAAAACCGGGTGGAGAAAGCCCGTCTGGCCTTCTACGCCTGCAAAAGAACCTTCGGCAAGAAGTGGGGACTCAAACCTAGGATGGTTTTGTGGCTGTACACTGCTGTAATACGTCCAATTCTCAACTACGGGTCACTAGTCTGGTGGCCCGCTCTGAGTAAGGACTATAACATAACTAAACTCAGTCGAGTTCAACGAAGTGCGGCCATAGGCATTACAGGTGCTATGCGGTCATGCCCGACCGATGCTCTAAACGTGCTACTCTACCTCCTACCAATCGACCTTTATATAAAAAACACCGCATCAAACAATGCCGTCAGGCTCAAAGAATCTGGGTGCTGGACTACGAAGCCATACGGGCATAGTAATATCCTGGGACAGTTACCAAAGGAATTGGTTACGTCACCGACTGACTACATCACCCCCAAACTGAGCTTCACGAAACGATTCTCTGTTGGTTTCCCAACTAGAGAGGAGTGGAGGAACGGTGCGGTGGAAGCAGACTTCGACACGATAATATTTACCGATGGTTCGAAAATGGATTGCGCGGTCGGGGCAGGAATATTCTCAGATACACATAATATCGCTAAGTCCTACCGCCTTCCGGACCACGCTAGCGTCTTCCAGGCAGAGATACTGGGGATCCGGGAGGCTTGTCGTACACTACAACACGACTCATCGCCAAAACACAACATCGTCTTTTTCACCGACAGCCAAGCCGCTATCAAAGCACTAGACTCGGCTACCACCTCCTCTAAACTAGTTCAGCAATGCCGTAACGAACTAGCCGGTTTGGCGGAACGGCTCAAAGTCACTGTGCTCTGGGTCCCGGGGCATAGAGACATAATGGGAAATGAGCGGGCTGATGAACTGGCCAGGGAGGGCTCCGCTCTTCCCGGCTCTCTTGCGGAACTAGTCCATGTTCCTTTAGGAGTCGTAAAGAGGGTCATACTCTCACACTTCCAGACAGTGGCTAATTCCAGATGGAAAAGCCTAACTACCTGCGCCATATCTAGGAAGATGTGGCCATCTTACAACCGAGCCAAGTCAGACGAACTTCAATACAAGACCCGGGCAGACGTCTCCAGAATCACGGCGATCAGTACAGGTCACTGGCCGATTGGGGATCATGCGGCCAAACTGGGCATTCCATTCAATGTACACTGCCGCAGCTGCCAGGACACTAATGAGCGAGAGTCGCTTGTTCATTGCCTTTGCAAGTGTCCGGCTCTAGCTAGAGCCCGAGAGCGAGCGCTAGGCAAGCCCTTCTACGGGGACCTGATGGAGATTTCGGGGAAGAGGATTGGAGAGTTATTACTTTTCCTGAACAGGGTGGCTATAGCGATCCAATTCAATCAACCTTTCTCACATTCATCTTCTGTATTCCCCAGTATCAACAACCCTTAACAGCCGAGTTTAACACGAGTTTGTGGTTTCAAAACGGCCTCTGAGCTAATTGAGCCCTGTCTGGGTGACAGGGCTGCCACTTAAACCAACCAACCAACCATAACACTGATTGACACAGTTGATAGCAATTAGAAAGAAGAATTTGTGTTCTTTCCAACGAGCCCAGAATTATTACGTTACGCTAAGTACGACAGAAGTTAGAGATCAAACAGTGATCACAGGTACGATGAAAATCCTTCGTCCTTAAAATCGCGCTATCTCCTTAACGGTGCAAAAACGGGAGTATGTGTAGAACGATTTTCTACTCAGGACAAGTTCCTCGATCTCCCATTTTAGTTTGTACCTCAGTACTAGTTACACCCTGTACAGGGTGTTTGGCACTCCATAAGGGGTTATTCCTTGATATATTTGGAGAAAAAAATTGTTCTACAGGGTGGGTCAATTTTCAATATTAGTGGAGATACAGGGTGGTTAAGAAAAGTGTTTTTGACCGGTACCCTCACTCACTTAAAACGTTATATCTTGAAAACGAATAATCACAAGGCAAAGTGTTATAACTCGTTTTTAGGGAATCGAATTACCTTTCATTTGATGTAACAGTCTAAATTGTAACTGCACCCAATCTTGAGATATTTAGTCGAAAACACAAATTTTTGCTACGTGAACCCTTAAAATTCAGTGATCAATGTAGTTTTTCTCAGAAAACCCCATTATAAAAATGTCATTTTAATTTTATTTTTTTATGAGCCGTATTATTACCTACAAAAGCTGCATACATATGTATGAGTTACGATTAACATTTTGGAAGTAACAGGTAAAAATACATATCGCATAAAAATTAAATATTTAAAAAATCAGTGCATGTGCATTTTGATCTACGCTACTTGCTTGAATTGAAAGAATTTAGTAATGGTTTTTATTTCAAATATTTTTATTATAATAAATGTTCAAAATGGCCACCTTCATTTTGAATGCACGCTAAAGCTCATTTGGCGAGTGTTCTCTTGGTATTCATATTCCTCAACTGCTGCCTCACTTCTATTGCTGCCGCATCGATCCTGATATTTAGATCTTCCAATGTTTCTACTGGCGTTGCGTAGACAAGATCCTTCATCCGTCCCCATACAAATAAATCCATAATAGTAAGATCAGGAGATCTTGCAGGCCAGTGTATCGGTCCATTTCTACCGATCCAGCGATTGCCATAATTGGAATTTAACCAATCTGTGATTTGTCGGCCGTAATGAGCAGGAGCACCATCGTGTTGGTAAAACATGGAAGCCAATCGAATCAGTGAAATATCATCCAATAAGTCCTGTAGATCATTTGATAAAAACTGTAAGTATTTTGAGTAATTCGTCACCAATCACACCTGCCCATAAATTGACGCTGAATCTGTGCTGAAGTGATGCCGCTCTTCTTGTGTGTAGATTGCTCTCAGCCCACCTATGTAGGTTGTGGAAGTTTGTGATACCGTCTCTGGTAAATTGAGACTTATCCGTCCACAGAATATTGTTGAAAAAATTTTCGTCATCTATTTGTCGTTCAAGGAGCCAATTGCAAAACTCCATCCGTTTGGGGAAATCAATGGGTAGCAGCTCCTGTACTGGTGTGTGATGGTAGGCATGGAAGCGTTCTACTTTTAAAATACTCCAAACCTTCCAAGTAGATATGTTAAACTGCAATGCCAAGCGTCGGATATTGATCGATGGATCATTTTGCACCGCTTGCAGTATTCTTTCATCAATCTGAACAGCGATTATAGGCGCAGGACTTGCATTTACTCTCCTTGTTCTAACGCTGCCAGTTTCCCTAATTCTCCTGTAAACGTCTTGAAATACTCTCCAGCTAGGTGTCCGTCGATGAGGATGTCTCTGGTGGTAAAGCCTTCGCGCGGCTCGTGCATTTTGGTCACACTCTCCATAAATTAACATCATGTCAGCATATTCTTCATTGGAGTACTCAGGCATTTTGAAATAATTTTTTAAATTCTACTGACACCTTCTTCTCTTAGCAACGTAACTAAAACTGATAAAAATATGAAGGTAGTTTTGCTTTTATAGGATTTTTATTTTATAAGACACCCTATTAAAAAAGGCATAGTACCGCATCCAGTAGTACCTACCACGTCCAGGTAAAAGCATCAATTATGTTGAAACTCACTTACATTTCATTGTTTTCCTTCATACTTTAAATAGTAATAAATGTGTAATAAAAATACTGTAGTACTACCGACAAATTAAACAGGTTGGTCCACTTTATGGCACTGACTTTTAAATATTTAATTTTTATGCGATATGTATTTTTACCTGTTACTTCCAAAATGTTAATCGTAACTCATACATATGTATGCAGCTTTTGTAGGTAATAATACGGCTCATAAAAAAATAAAATTAAAATGACATTTTTACAATGGGGTTTTCTGAGAAAAACTACATTGATCAATGAATTTTAAGGGTTCACGTAGCAAAAATTTGTGTTTTCGAGTAAATATCTCAAGATTGGATGCAGTTACAATTTAGACTGTTACATCAAATGAAAGGTAATTTGATTGCCTAAAAAACGAGTTATAACACTTTGCCTTGTGATTATTCGTTTTCAAGATATAACGTTTTAAGTGAGTGAGGGTACCGGTCAAAAACACTTTTCTTAACCACCCTGTATCTCCACTAATATTGAAAATTGACCCACCCTGTAGAACAATTTTTTTCTCCAAATATATCAAGGAATAACCCCTTACAAGGTGGCATACGGAGTGCCAAACACCTTGTATACAGGGTGTAACTAGTACTGAGGTTCAAACGAAAATGGGAGATCGAGGAACTTGTCCTGAGTAGAAAATCGTTCTACACATACCCCCGTTTTTGCACCGTTAAGGAGATAGCGCGATTTTAAGGACGAAGGATTTTCATCGTACCTGTGATCACTGTTCGATCTCTAACTTCTGCTGAACTTAGCGTAACGTAATAATTCTGGGCTCGTTGGAAAGGACACAAATTCTTCTTTCTAATTGCTATCAACTGTGTCAATCAGTGTTATACTTTTTGAGAAAAATTCATTTAAATGGCACAAAAATAATAAAAAATTAAAAAAAAATACAAAAAAGTCCTGCTTTCTCCAAGAAGGACCTGATTAACCACCAAATTTTATTACATTTTCGGAAAGCCCATAAAATTTCACTATACGTTTGATAACAGAATTTCTTCATATTTGCAACAACAAGTGAGTTCCCTGCACATGTTGGAAATACTGCTAAACATAGAATTTACCGCAAAACAGATGCAGTAATGAGCAACCATGTTAACAACACACGTATTGCTCTTATGTGTGGAAATTATGTTACAGGTAAGTAAAAATATGACAACTAATTAGATAGCGTCCATTTAAGTAAATTAACTAACATCCATTTATGTTAATTAAGTAATATCCATTTAAGTAGGGCGTGGAGTTTCCCTGCTCCCTTAAGGAACAGGAATGACTTCGTCCTACGTAGATTTTTCTGCGATAAAAGCATCGGGAGGAAGCAGCAGCAAACAGAATGTCATAGACATTATTACGAGCAACATGGCAAGCAATAGGAGGTCTTTTACAACGGAAGAAATGGCAGACATGCCATTGTGCGACGGGAATGCTAGGCGAGCCGAAAGAGTTTACCGGGAACGGTATCCGGACAGATCTTGGTACCCCCATTATCGGATGTTCATCAGCATTCATCGGAACCTTCGTGAACGAGGTAAACTGCAGCCGTGGCGGGAGACACAGCATCCAGGACGGCGACACTCGGTACCTGTGGCCACGGAGGAGCGCATGCTGTGCATCGCGGCTAGGGACCCCACGGTAAGCACCCGGCGCATTGTCCATCGATTAGGCATCAACCACATGCAAGTGTTATAAATTCTGCAAGGAGAAGGACTGTATCCCTATCACAATACACCGGTGCAACAACTGTTGCCCGGTGATCGTGAACATCGGCGAGACTTTTGTCGTACCATGTTACTGCGAGCAGACGAACATCCAGCGTTTTTCGGAAGAATTCTCTGAACCGACGAATCGCAATTCACCCGCGATGGCATACAAAATTTCCACAATATGCATGTGTGGGCACGTGAAAATCCCCATACCAGCCGAAATACGTCCCATCAACATCGCTTCAGTGTGAATGTTTGGGCTGGCATCATCGGCAGAACTTTCATCGGTCCGGTATTTCTTCCCCCAATTCTCAATTCCACCAATTATGCCGAATTTTTGGAGGAAACTTTACCAGACTTCATAGAGGATATACCACTCCGTGTACTGGTCAGGTTTTGGTACCAGCACGATGGAGATTTAACTCCCATGGACTTTTATGTCTGGAGGAGAGCAGCTCATTTCCCGAATCACCGAAGCATGCGATCAGTTACGAGCCCAACTACTGCGTGTGAACCCCACCAATGCCATTCGTCGGCGATACCACTTTTGCTTGCTCCACAACGGCGGACATGTTGAAAATTATTTGTGAACGTAATAAACTAAATAAACTAAATAAACGTAATAAACTATACTTCAACTCTTTTATTTCGTCCTCACTATTATTAATCATACTCCTTCGGCGAATGACGGGTGTCAAACCAGATTTACCTGAAGGGAACGTGCTTGATAACTGTTAGCCCCGCTCCTTTACAATTCAACCTATGAAGAAATTCTGTTATCAAACGTATAGTGAAATTTTATGGGCTTTCCGAAAATGTAATAAAATTTGGTGGTTAATCAGGTCCTTCTTGGAGAAAACAGGACTTTTTTGTATTTTTTTTTAATTTTTTATTATTTTTGTGTCATTTAAATGAATTTTTCTCAAAAAGTATAACACTGATTAACACAGTTGATAGCAATTAGAAAGAAGAATTTGTGTCCTTTCCAACGAGCCCAGAATTATTACGTTACGCTAAGTACAGCAGAAGTTAGAGATTAAACAGTGATCACAGGTACGATGAAAATCCTTCGTCCTTAAAATCGCGCTATCTCCTTAACGGTGCAAAAACGGGAGTATGTGTAGAACGATTTTCTACTCAGGACAAGTTCCTCGATCTCCCATTTTTGTTTGTACCTCAGTACTAGTTACACCCTGTATACAGAAACCAGATTTTATCTTCGTAGTACAATTGAGTCGGAAGATATTGGAATTCAAAGTTTTTCACCCCCACCCCCATACCCCACCACACCCCTTTAAAATGTTTAACCCTTTTAGTACCCTCGTAGTATCTCTTAAGACAACTACAAAAGTTTCAGCCATCTGACATCAATCGTTCAGGAGATATGGATTTTAGAATGTTTCAATTGCAGCTTGCAAGCGCTTTGGACGCATTGTGTTCCCCGCCACTCTCACACCCCTCCACCCCTAACGACCATTCTTTTGCAAATGGGTCCACTATCATAGTACTACATAAATTCGAACTTACAGCCTCCTAGCACAAAAAGTTTCTGAGATCTAGACACCAACATTTTTCAACTTTTTCGCTCTTCCCTCCTCCACCCTCACACCCCAACCCCAACAAATATACCACTCGTCGGGGTTCGCCAATTCTACCTACCATAAAAATTTCAAATTAATACTTCACGGCGGTCGACAGCTACGAACATCAAACAGTTTTGCGTACGACGGACGGCGTATGGGGTCTATGGCGCCAGCGGACAGACGGAAACTTTTTTTTTTGGGTTTACTACTTCTAAATCGTGAAAATACAAAATTTCAGGGTTGCAAATTTTTTTTAAATTTCAGGTCGATCAAAATACATTATTATTAAAAAATAATAAAGTAAAATTAGGTGGGAACAAAAAAATTTTAATTATATTGTATTTATTTTTAGTTGAATTTTTTTTCGTGAGTAGACTGGGTAGGCCATTTGAAGTGACTAAATTCTAATGTGTGGGGGAAGAATTTTAGACGGAAAGTTCTGGTGGAAGCTGAAACTTGGAATTTATATATAGCTTCAATAGTGGATTTGCAAAAAAATTGCCGATATGGGTGAAGAAGTGTGGAGAAAAATAATGCGTCCGAGACGCTCGAAGGCCGAGATTGAAACATTCTAAAATCCATATCTCCTAAACTGTTAATGTTACGAAATGAATATCTGTAGGTTTACTAGGAGAATAGATCGGAAACAAATTTTTGAGTGTGGCAGTGGCGAGCTGAGGTAATTAATAAAAAATAATAAAAACTTTAGATTACGATATCTCACGAACCAATTACAGCAGAAAAATAAAATTCAGTTTCTGAATAAAGGTTGACAAATAAAGTTTGATGAAAGTAAAATTTTTTAAAAAGGAGGTGGAGCATGGAAGTGGAGGGGATAAGAATTTTTAAAAAAAATTACGTCTTATATCTCAAGAACGGTGTAAGATAGATGCTCGAATTTTTACCAGAAGTATCTCATATCTCAAGAACGGTGTAAGATAGATGCTTCGAATTTTTACCAGAAGTAGGTAATAGACCCTTATCAGAAAAAAAGTTTGCTGGTGTAGAGGGTGAGGGTGGGGGAGGGTGAAAAAGAAGAAGATCAGATTTTTATATCTGAGAACGTAAATGATATAAAATTGAAACTTGGTATTTGGATAGAGCTATAGTAGTAGCATGTTGGAAAAATATAATTTTTTATAGGGGTAGTATGGTTCGGAGGCGATTTTTTTTAAATTCGACCCCTAAAGGAAAGGGGGCTTGATACTTTTTCACGAATTTTACAATATCCACCAGGTCTGATCAGATATCGAATATATTTTCACTTTCATAGTCTTGCGTAATAATCGCATACAATTTGTTTTTACGATTTTTCCTTTTTCAGCCCCTAAGAGGGTGTAAAAGAGCTGAACACATTTTCACGTATTCCATCATATCTTTTAGAAGTGATAAGAAATTGAATTGGTTTTACTTTATTATTTCAATAATACAGTATTGTTATCGATTTTTAAAAAAAAAAAATTTGCTGCTCTCAAAATTTTTTTTTTACGTTTCATGACGAGTAGACACGAAAAAAGCAAAAAAAAATTTCAGTCCGTCTGTCCGCCGTACGCCGTACGCCGTACGTTGACCGCTGTACGCAAAATCGTTTGAGGGCTCGTAGCTCCCAAACCCTTTGAGCTATTAAATTGAAATTTTTTTATGAATAAACTGGGTAGGCCCCTTGAAGTGGCCAAATTTGGAGGGGTGGGGGTGTGAGGGCGAAGGAGGGGGAAGTGTTTTAGACGGAAAATTTTGGTTTCTAGATCTCAGCAACCGCTTATGCTAGGAGGCTGAAATTTGGAATTTATATAAAGCTTTAGTAGTGGACCCATTGTTACGGGTCAGTTTTGGTCGTCACCCTGTCAGGAAAGAAGAGAATTGTTAGTTTTCAATATCGCGTTTTCTTTTAAATTTACCAACTTACCAAGGACTTATTTGTTGAGCTCCCTGCGAAATCACCAATCAAACCATCCACATCCGAGCCAACCAAAAACATCGAATTAGAGTCAAGTAACGAAAATACATGGAAGAAGAGCTGGATGCGAAGTTAGAATTTGTAGCACTAGGAGGTTAAATGTACTTAGGATGAGGACCAGCAATTTCAGTAATAGGTTTAGGACTACGAGTTGATAGAGGTAGTTAGGTACGTCGTACGTCGTCAAGCATCAACGCGAGGCTCCACCCCCAACACCGAATCTCGGCTTCGCCCTGTCGGCGCACACGCACATCCATTTACCAAGCTGACCAATAGTAATTATCGCTGAATACTGAGCGGAGCGAAATCAGCCGCTAGAAGGCGCAATCGGGTCAACAATGTTGGGTTCGAATCCTGGATGGACCGATCAATAAATAATAAATGTAAGTTTGGAAGTCGGGATTAACGACCGAGCCAGTGGCGGTGCTTATAGTTTTGGCGCCCGGCGCATTTTCTACGTTTTGGTGCCCCAAATTTTATATTTTGTTTTCGAAAATGATGGACAATTTTCAAGATTTAGCATGATATAAATAGAGAAGATGGTGTTAAAGTGACCCCTGCTGTAAATTTGGCCCGCTAATTATTTCTAATAATTCACAATATCGTTTATGGTTTGTGTTACATATCCGGTTTTCTGATATTCTAGCCTTAGAGTTTTAGAGCTATAAAGTAGTGAAAATGAGGCTTCTTCGAATGAATACATACAATTCGACCAGGGACGTCATTTCAGTCTTACCCAGGAGTCAAGATCTTTTTCACTGCATATAAATTCATTTGAGTCGATATTAAGATATGTAGTGTATGGTATACATGCGCGCTTGCACAGTTCAAGGAGTACGTAAATTTTTTTAACTCCTTTAGAAATAGACTTTCTTGAAAAAATCAAAAAGTCACGGTTCCCTTCAATTCTGAAATTGCCCCCCCCCCCCCAAATTACGTCCCTGAATTCGGCATCTAATATTAAAACAAATTGTGAAGGATCCTTTCCTACTGACCAAAGAAGTAAAATATACATTCAATTGTGATTTTATGAAGCAGAATGAATGTCCTGCAGCTGAAGCCGATAATTATATGCGATTTTTGCCTATAAAATTGATTTTGTTAACTATTTTTCACCTGGTTTTATGCACACATTTAATTTGGCTCTCCGATGCCATATTATCACTCATTTCAACGATAGTCGTATGCACAAATTTCTGAATTTAAATTATTTTTTAGAAACTGTGAGGCTTTCTTCCAATTTTAAGTAATTAAGTTTAAGGTCTCATATACCCCTGAACGCGCTGAAAACCGAGTAAATTTGAAAAATTATTATAAAGGTTATATGGTGAAAAAAAAATTGAATTGTTGAGTTCACATATCTTATTAACTATTTAGCTATAAAAAAAAAAAAAATTTTTTTTTTTTAATACTAAAATTGTGTTTTACGGGTTTAAATGGACTACTTATAAAAACCATGGCGCCTCCTGGTCGGCATCATAACTTCATCAAAAATAATTCAATTTGCAAAAATAAAAAAGAATCTTGTAGAATAATGTAGCAGTTATAGTCTCACGGAGGGAATTTTTTTTTTTTCAAAAATAAATAAGTTACAGTATTTCGAACTTTAGTAATCAGTTTTTTAAAAAAAAAATTGCGTTTAATAATTTATAAAAAAATTTCCAAGCAAAAAATTAAAAAAAACCTCTCGACAGACTATAGAGAAAATAGTTATCAAAATTATAAAAAAAAAAGTTGAAAAATATTAAAAATTGACTGAGTTATCGTGCCGACCATGTCTAAAAACATAGTATCGAGTAAAATGCGTTTAAAATTTTTGGTAGGTACAACGTGAACTTACGGTTAGTCTCCCATTCCAGCTTCGTACTGTACACCTTCTTCCTCTTGTATCTACGTGTTTTTCACAGATGGTCCTATAAATGACCTTGTTTTCTAAGAAACCCGGCTTTTGCGAACAAAATAAATGCGAAACGCTGCTGTTGAGAGTGGCGCGGCAATTAGCCAGGAAGCCGCTCCAAACCGATGTCTGGTGACATTTATTGCTATAACTTTGTAATGGAGTGGAATTTTTTAAATTCCAATTTTTTTTTAATTCTTAAAAGTATAAAAAAAAAAATCTGCAAAAAAAAAATCCATTTTTTGAAAATTTCAGGGGTATGACATAACGAAACATTTTAAAGTGGCCTTTGAAACGTAATTACTATTAGCACTTATTTTTTTCCACAATAAAACCTAGCAAGAGAAATATCACATTTTCTTTGGTCGTCAAACAGTGCTCCCAACTCGTGAAAATTCTAAATATTTCAATTTTCTCGATAACATTGGAACAACTGTACCCGTATTTCCGTTTAATTATTAGATAACACTTCTTCATTGCATTCGTATAGTGGTGATCACGTCACGAGAGTTTAATTCCCTATTTATTTAAAAAAAAATACCTAGAGAGAACTAAAAAACCCATCGATATTTACAAGAAAAAATAATGTACATAGAGAACTGGAGCACTGGCACCTCGCACACATACGCCTGGGACCCCTGAGAACCCATTTCGTTCCTGTGGCGCACTTTTATAAACTGCGCCAGATACCATGTATATATATGCACTCAGCGGAACACAACGCATGCCGTCGCGCATAAAAACGTTGAGAGGTCACAGTACCGTGCATGTTGGATGTCGAACCGTGGTGCAGATAAAATTCTTGCGCCAAAGAGTAAGTCAATAGATTCGCA
Source organism: Beris morrisii (assembly GCA_951812415.1). Lineage (NCBI taxonomy): Eukaryota > Metazoa > Arthropoda > Insecta > Diptera > Stratiomyidae > Beris > Beris morrisii. The sequence goes on along the minus strand of OX638312.1, from coordinate 63,042,134 downwards.
CATGTTTGATCGAACAAAACGATGTACATGTCGGATCGGTGGAGGAAATTGATGTTGGTTATACAAAATCGTTTATGTATGTTCTATGTATTTGGAAGAGGGTGCTACGAACATGTATTTATATGATAAGATCAAACAGCAATCACATATTTAAGGGAATAAGACAAACGTTTGGGAGTACGGCGTGTTATTAATTTGTATTTGTATGGATAGGTATATGTAGGTAGGATGCCGTGTTTTAAAATTGTAAAATTTACAAACAGTGAATTTGATAATTGGAGGTTCGTACATGAACGAACAATTGCGTAGGTAGGTGGAACATTGGTGTGGCGCCCTAAAAATTTGGCCCCCGGCGCAGTTGCTCCACTTGCCCCTATGGAAGCTCCGCCCCTGGACCGAGCGCGAGCGATCGTTGAACCGAAACGGTCTTTTAAGCCCAAGTAACCGTCCCGAAAGTTGACCGAAGTTTTCGCGGTAAGTGACTGACCCAAAAACGTCCTCTTATCACGAGTGTCACGAGTGCGAACGCCGGTTGGGTATTTGCTTGAATTTAAAAAACGAACTTTGAAAACGAATATTGAGAAGAACGTGCAGCGAGCGTCACGAGTTGGTGACGGCACGAGTGATAGAATTCGAGTTCGGGGAGTGCTTACAAAGAACATCGGAAGAAGAAGGCCTACGGACATACGAAAACCATCAGCTAAGGAGACCTGCGGAGATTACGAAAAGGAGGCGATCGCGACAACGAACACCGAGGGACTACGCACCAGAGGCGCCCTAGTTGGTATAAGTTAGCCAGGTTAAACCTAATTTTTTGTATTAGTTAGAATTCGCAAATCAGGTATTTATTTCTCGTTTGAGACGACTACGTCGTCAGTTATACCTATTAAAGTAGAATTGTTTTCTTAAATTATTGCATTTCTCTTACTTAATGTATTATTTTTGTGACGTGTTACAACTCGCCTTCCGTCGGTTTATTTCTTTTGATTTTACGCGTATTTAAATCTTACCCCGAATTAGTGATTCGATCGGGGAAAGATTAAGAACGGGGCCCTTTAAAAAAGAATCACTGGCGCCCACGACCCTTCTCTGGGTTGGCCGGACAAGGCCCGTTCGCCCCCTTTTGTGTAGGGGTTTTAATACGGTTTTCCAGTGGGAAAAACGGTAATACCATTTGCGAAAAAATTGCCGATATAGGTGAAGGCGTTTGGGAGTGGGGGGAAAAATAATGCGTCCGAAACGCAGAAAAGGTGAGATCGACACATTCTAAAATCCATATCTCCTAAACGGTTAATGTCACAAAATTGAAACTTAACGAATATCTGTAGGTATACTAGGAGAATAGATCGGAAATAAAAATTTGAGTGGGGGCAGTGGAGGACGGGGGTGGGGGGTGAAAAACTTTAGATTGCGATATCTCACGAACCGATTGCACTAGACAAATAAAATTTGATTTGTGTATAAAGGTTGACAAATGAAGATTGCTGAAAGTAAAATTTTTTAAGGGGGCGGTGAAGCATGAAAGTGGAGGCGATAAGAATTTTTCTAAAAAATCACGTCTCATATCTCAAGAACGGTGTAAGATAGATGCTTAAAATTTTTACCAGAAGTAGTCCTAATAGACCCCTAGCAGAAAATTTTGAAAGTGTGGGTGTAGAGGGTGAGTGTGGGAGGGTGAAAAGGAAAAAGTTCCGATTTTAATATCTCGACAACCTATAATGATGTAAAGCTGAAACTTGGTATTTAGATAGAGCTAAATTAGTAACATCTTGGAAAAATATAATTTTTTATAGGGGTAGTATGGTACGGGGGTGGGGGCTGTTTTTCCTATCTATAGAACGGCTTATGCTACAAAGTTGAAACTCGGTACATTTATGTAAATCAACTAGAAAACTAATTTAGATAAAAAAAAATTTCAAATATCCACTGGCGTTCGGAGGGGGGGCAAAAAAAATTATCAGTGAAAATGGAATGCATATATTTTCACGGTTTTCGTCATATCCATTAGGTCTTCCCAAATATTGAATTAATTTTTATTCTACGGCTTCTTCATATAAATACCTAGAAAACGTTTTCAGGATTTTTTAAAATTCGACTGTAAACTTTTTCACGAATTCTGCTATATCCCCACGTCTTATCAGATATCGAATATCTTTTCACTTTCACGTGCTTGCGTAATAATCGCCTAAGACTTGTTTTTAAGCTTTTTCCTTTTTCAGCTTCTAAGAGGGTATAAACGGGTTGAACACGTTTTCACGAGTTCCGTCATTTCTTTTAAAAGTGATAAGAAATTGAATTGGTTCCTACTTTCTCGTGCTGTCTTCATATTTATTTATTAATTCCTTTCAGGATTTTTGGATATTCAACCCCCAAGTGGGTGTAAGGAGGTTTTTTATCTGATGATATATCGAATTCATTTTACTTCCTAAGGTTTCCTATATAAAAAAGCCAAAAAGTCAATTTCAGTATTTTAGATATTCAATCCTAATGGGTGTAAGGGGGATGTTTGCTTTTCAAAGTTTCGAAATATTTCTTAGGTTCGATGAGATATTAGATCGCTTTTCATTTCCACAGACTTTTTATATATTCGCCTACAAACTCATTCCTCAATTTTTCGATATTCAACCCCCAAGGGTTTGTATAAGTTTTCACAATTTTTGCCATTCCTTAGTTCTGATGAGATATAAAATTGATTATTACGGCCAACCAATTCACGATTTTTCGAATTTCCAGAACCAAGGAGGTGTGAAGGGTTTGCTTACGTTTTCACAAAATTTTTCAAAATCCGTCTTGTCTTATGAGATATCAAGTTGCTTCTTATGAAATCGTCTAAAAACCTGTTTCACAATTTTTTCGAAATTCAAACCCCAAGTGGAAGTAATGGCTTTGCATACGTTTTAACAATAATTTCGTCATATCTCTTGTATGATAAGGCAATAAATTCGTTTTTCTTCTATGAGCTTTTAGTGCGCAAAATATACCGAAATTCGAATGTCTACACGGGCTTTTTCAATGTTTAATCGGCTAAAAATCTCTATTTTAATCTCGAAACAACTTATGATATACATACTCCGACTTTGACCGCTCCCGAACTTTGAACCGAAAATAATAAAATTTCGCCCAGACCATTGGCAGTTTTTTTTTAGTTTTTCAGTCACATAGTAAGCTACACCGCGTCTCAGAATTAAACGCGTTCCGGACTTCTACCCAAAAATAAAAGTTGCGCCCAGACTGTTGGCAGATTTCCGAGTACTCTCTCAAAATTCATATGTCTGTTTAATTTTTATTTTCAATTTAATTTTTTTTCCTTTAAATTTATTAGAAAACACTCATCTTTCTAACATTTAAATTTTTAGAGAACTAAATTAGCTTAAATTTATGATTTTAAGAGATGCCCATATATTTCATAAAATTAAATCCTCGTTAGATACATGTAAGTAATAAAAATAGTCTAGACTGGCTGTAGTCTAGACTGTTCTTGAATGTTCGCTCGGTGATGTGTGTTGACGGTTCTCGAAAGCTTTGGAGCATTCGATTTTGATCTTCTACGCTGTTCTGGTACATGCGAGAACATTCGATTAGAAGGGAGATACAATCGAGTTGCTCCGCCCCCTTATATACTTCAACTAGGTTTCTGATTGGGTTACTTTGCAGCTAGGTATTCGGTTATTGCTTTTTCATTATGCGAAACCGATCAAATTGCGCGGTTGCCAGGTTTACATGTAACAACATACTATAATACTGTTACGTGTAAGCCTGGCCACCGCGCAGCTCGATCGATTACGAATAAGGGAAACAGCAACAACCGAATACCTAGATGCAAAGTTACCCAATCAAAAGCCTAGTTAAATAATATAAGAGAGCGGAGTAACACGATTGTATCTCCCTTCTTATCGAATGTACTAGAACAGTATAGAAGATCAAAATCGAAAGCTCTAAAGCTTTCGAGAACCATCCACACACACCACCGAGCGAAGATTCAAGAACAGTCTCGACTACAAACAAGTAGTATAAAAGCGGATGAAGCTTTCAGCGAGGGACATAGTAATTTTTATTACGTCGACTGTGACAGCCAGCGTGTATACGCGACCGTATTGGTGGAAAGCGATCGATTGCGTGTGATCGAATCAAGCGATATAGATAAGCGGGCGGTATTGCCATATAGTGCGAATAATTGTGCGAACAGAATTAAAGTGCGAATTAATAAATTTACCTCGGGTTATTTTCTCCTTAAGCAGCTGTTAACTTATCCGGGACATTAACTTTAATCACTGGTTAATTTCTTTGGGTATAAAATTGTATTATTCACCTCAGGTTAACGATTTAATAGGTCGGCTTATCTTAACGGCTGGTTGTCCATTTTTCCAGTCAAACGTCAAAATTTTATTAATTATTTACAGAATGAGAAATTTTTCTTTTTTGTGAATATTTAAATTTATATTTTCAGGAAAAATTAGAATTAACGGTTGCAATTTTTTCATGGTTGCGCATCTGGGAGCAGTACAAACGATGTGCGTGATGCACAGTTTACACGTTCAACGAGAACCAACCCATTTGATCCCAATAGTTTTCTGAGTGTGCGCTACCGGGTGATTGGATTTCACAGTCCGTATAGTCGATGGAAGGCTTGCATCTCCCAAACCCTTGGAGCTATTTAATTTAAGTTTATTGGTAGGTTAGATTGTGATAAGTGATAAGTTTAAGTTTAAGCGGAAATTCGGAACTTACCTAGATCTATGATATTGTACCCACTTGCAATAAAGATTTTTATATGAGTGAAGGGGTTCGGGAGTTCGGAGAAAAACAATGTGTCCGAAACGCTTGAAAGCTTAGTTAGGTCGAGACATTCTAAAATCTATATCTCTTGAACGGTTAATGTGACAAAGTTGAAACTTGATACTTGCTTGTAGACTAGGAACTGGGCCAATAGATCGAAAACGAATTTTTGAGAGTGGTCAGTGGCATGGGTGGGTGGTAAAAAACTTGCATTCCGATGTCTCACGAACCAATTAAACCAGAAAAATTAAATGTGGCTTATGTTTAATATACTTTTTTTAGGGAGCCGATGGATCATGGAAGAGATAAGAATTTTTATAAAAAATCATATCTTATATCTCAAGAGCTGTATAAGATGAGATCTTACAATTAATACGAGAGCTAGGCCTGATACACCCCTAGTTGAAAACTGTAGGGAGCGGGTGTAAGGGGTGAGGGGGGAGAACGGTGAAAAGGAAAAAATTCAGTTGGCTTTGTAAATTGAAATCGGCAGAAACAGTCTTTGTCGTCCCATATGTCGGTGTCGATTCCTTGTGCCATTTTGTATTGGAGAATCTCTAGTCGCGTCTTCCTCAGAATCTCTCCAATTATCCTACAAATGAAATCTTGCCATAACTTCTATCGTGAATAATACAAAATTTTTCAAATCGCCGGTTAAATCCCTGGGTATCGTAGAAAATCGGAACTTTTCCACCGGTTAAATTTTTCCCTGGGTAACTTTAATCACTGGTTTTATAACCAGTGATCCGGTTAAAAACGATAACCGGAGGTGAATAATACCAAATCTCTGGGAAAACTGGAATTAACCAGAGGTTATAAATAATCCGAAGTGAATAATACGGCCCTGAATCAGAAATATAACAAAGGAGTCGATCATCCGACGCATTATAAAAACATTTCGGTGAATTCATAAATATTTACATACGTATTTGCAGTACTAAATAAAAAATATTCATATTTCATTTCATTAAAAGAAATTAACATTATTTTTTATCATATTGGATGGTTAAAAAAATAATTAAAAATATTTTTATAGCTCCTCCAGTATTTTTTTCTGGTAAAGAGCAATTCTTTCGAGTAATAAGGTTTGTCGTCTGTAACCTTCGCACTGCTCGCAATACCTCTCGGAGGCCGTCGCTTCTCGCTCTGCCAGTCCAAACGCGTTTTCTGGCTGGTACAAGGGGTCATGGTAAGGCTGATGGCGAATCCTGCTCTCTGAACTGCTGGCGTTAAACTCGTAGCTTCTGAACTGGACTGGAACCAACTGACGATGCAGTATCTGCAAATGAAATATAAAATGAAGTACATGTTCGTATATGCTTAGTATTGGGTGTGTTGTGTCTAGCACTGTAGCAGCATCCCTATTCCCTTATCTAATCCAGATGTTTGGATTTCCCCTCGTATCCGCATCGCCAGTTGGTCAGTTTCATAATAATTAACGTAAATAACTCGGTTTGTTTACTGACCTACTGGAAATGCCGGTAGTGTTAAGTATCTTTAAATAATATTGCTAGCTTGCGGATTCGGACTTAAGCGCCGGTTCATATTGCCCGGCCGAGGTCGAAGCTACAAACAAAATACAATTGTTTAGAGCTTCAGATTTCGTCACGCAATGTGCGACCGAGACCAAGACCCGGAACTTAATGTCAGCAATGTTTTGCCGAATGACATGTAACTGAGTGTTTTCCCGAAGCGGAAGACAACACTCAGTTCCGTGTCAGTCGGCACTTTTTTAATATATAGGTTTAGTTGTAACTAGCGATAAGGTCTTAGTATTTTTAGTCTCTCAGTACTCTTAGTTTTGTCAGTATTTTTAACCGAATTAAACCGAGGTAACTACAACCTTCTTTCTGTTATTTTTCAGCAAACTAATTCGAAGTGTTCCCGAATAGAGTTGAGACAGGCTTAATTGCATCCTCGCTCTATTTGGCCATTTAGAATATCCCTCCTGCACCTGGATCAACTCCAGGAAATTCAAAGTGATCCCAAATGGTCTTTGAGACGGGCTTAATTGCATCCTCGAGCTATTTGGACACATAGAAAATCTCTCTACGCGGTGGATCAACTTCAAGAAGTCCACGAAGAAAGAGTTGATCCACCACTCAGGAAAAAAGGTGCTGCTCGCTGGACAAGACCACGAGCATGCAACAGTACTCCTCTCTTTCAGGTCCCACCTCCTCTTGGGACTAACCACGTGTTCTGGTCGGGTATCCCTCATGCCCACCAAAATAAACACAACAGGTGATTGACTGCTGACATTGATGAAATTATGATATGAATACCAGCAGTGCATCAGGGTATTACTAACAAAAAAAATGAGATAGGAAAAAAAATTTAATTTTAATTTCGTTCCTTGATGGAATGACCCTTAAGCTTCTAATCTTCAATATGTCTCCGCTTGTCTATATAAGGAATTACAATTCTTTTTTAAAGGGATTAGGTAAATATTTTCCTCTTTAGAAGTAAACATCAATGAAAGTGAAATAATTTCTTTTTACGGCACAAATTGAGCACAATTCAGCACAATTTCCAAATTATATTTTTTCGAAAATGGCGGGGCTAACTTAACATAATTTTTAGTACATGGCCGTAACTTTTTATTGACTCAAGTAAAAATAATTTCTTTTTACGGCACAAACGCCACAAATTGAGCACAACTCAGCACAATTTCCAAATTATATTTTTTCGAAAATGGCGGGGCTAACTTAACATAATTTTTAGTACATGGTCGTAACTTTTTATTGACTGAAGTAAAAGTGATTTCTTTTTACGGCACAAACAGCACAAATTGAGCACAATTGCCAAATTTTTTTTTTCGAAATTGGCGGGGCTAACTTAACATAATTTTTAGTACATGGCCGTAACTTTTTATTGACTCAAGTAAAAATAATTTCATTTTACGGCACAAACAGCACAAATTGAGCACAATTCAGCACAATTGCCAAATTTTTTTTTCGAAAATGGCGGGGCTAACTTAACATAATTTTTAGTACATGGTCGTAACTTTTTATTGACTGAAGTAAAAGTGATTTCTTTTTACGGCACAAACGGCACAAATTGAGCACAATTCAGCACAATTGCCAAATTATATTTTTTCGAAAATGGCGGGGCTAACTTAACATAATTTTTAGTATTCTGGTCATAATTAGCTATAAATAAAAGTGAAATAATTTTTTTTTACAGCACAAACGGCACAAATTGATCACAATTAAGCACAATTGCTAAATTATATTTTTTCGAAAATGGCGGGGCTAACTTAACATAATTTTTAGTACATGGTCGTAACTTTTTATTGACTGAAGTAAAAGTGATTTCTTTTTACGGCACAAATTGAGAACAATTCAGCAAAATTGCCAAATTATATTTTTTCGAAAATGGTGGGGCTAACTTAACGTAATTTTTAGTACATGGCCGTAACTTTTTATTGACTGAAGTAAAAATAATTTCTTTTTACGGCACAAACGGCACAAATTGAGCACAACTCAGCACAATTTCCAAATTATGTTTTTTCGAAAATGGCGGGGCTAACTTAACATAATTTTTAGTACATGGTCGTAACTTTTTATTGATTGAAGTAAAAATAATTTCTTTTTGCGGCACAAACGGCACAAATTGAGCACAACTCAGCACAATTGCCAAATTATATTTTTTCGAAAATGGCGGGGCTAACTTGATGGGCATATTAGATTCAGCCAATTGCAAATCTCGGTTTCCACTTCCATCGATAGCAGATCGCTTTTGATAGTGGTAAGTCGAACATTATTAAAGGCACCTTCTATGTTAAGGAAAGCGGCAAGCGTGTATTCCTTATACGAAAGTGATTTCTCAATCGTTAACACTACCTCATGTAAGGCCATATCCACGGACTTGTCCTTTGCATAGGCATGCTGTGATTTTGACAATTGGTTGGGCGGGATTTTGTTGCGAATGTGGTTATCTAATATCCTTTCAAAGGTTTTTAAGATAAAGGACGTGAGACTTATAGGTCGAAAGTCTTTCGCAGTTGTGTGACTAGGTTTACCCACCTTGGATATGTAAACTACACGTGCCCTGTTCCATTCTAACGGAACATGGTTGAGTCGAATACAGCTTTCAAAGATCACCACTAGCCTGTGAATTACCGTTACTGCCGCGTGCTGCAGCATTGCTGGTATAATTCCATCGGGTCCTGGCGATTTGTACGAGGAGAAGGAACCGATCGCCCAACCTATTTTGTCAATGTCAGCTATTGAATTGGACAAGGCTTGGTTTCCTACTTCCCGACCATGGTCGCTACTGACATAGTCCGTGACGCTAGCTGGTGAGCACTCGGGAAAATGAGTGTTCATGAGAAGCTCTATGGTTTCCTCGAGAGATTCCGTCTAGTTCCCTCCAGCATCCTGCATGAAGGTGTTCATCGCTTTAGGCGCTTTAGAGAGAACCTTCCTTAGTCTTACCGATTCACTTGTTGATTCCATTGACTCGTAGAAGGTTCGCCATTAGTTATTTAGATATAATAATATAATAAATTTAATTAAAATGTAAGATTTATTACCTACTTTCTAAAGTAAATCGTGTAACATGTCTAAATCCTTTATTATTACTGTTTGTTTGTTCGCATCTCTCCTAGTGTATACCTGGTTGTCTTTGGTCCATATGTACTTCAAATATTTTGGTCATAACCATGTTTTTGCTTTTTTCAATAGCATAGCTATATATTGCGTAAGCTGATCGGATATAAATATTCTGTCATCTCTATTTATCTTAGGTTTGATAAGATATAAAATGAATGAATTGACTTTTACTTCTACAGAGTTTTTATATAAAGCCTATAAACCAATTTTTACATGCATACGTTTTCACAAATTCCAACATATTTCTTAAATCTGATCAGATATCGAATTGATTTGTACTTCATAAGGCTTCCGACATAATCGCCTAAGTCAGTTTTAGAATTTTTGGATATTCAACACCAAGGTGTAAGGGGGTTGCATACGTTTTCACAATTTTCATCACACCTTAGGTCTGATGAGATATACTAGGTAGGTAGGTACGCGTGGCTGCCCGTGAGAACACGGACACATTTAGACCTAAAAGGTCCGTTGTGTTACCACAGGATCATCGAATCCGGTCCTACTCATCGAACCATTTAGAGCTTGCAATGAAGCTTTGGATTCTCGCGACCTCCATTGCGGCAAGATCACCAAGGCAGTTGAAGAAGTAAGCTCCAAGATGAGATTTCCTTCTAGCGGATAGAGCTGGAAGGGTACAGAGAAGGTGAAGGACTGTCTCCTCCTCCTCCTCATCCAGGCAGCTTCTACAGAAGTCGTTTGAGAAGAGGCCGAGTCTTTTAGCATGTCGACCTATGAGACAGTGTCCGGTCAGGATACCGACTGTGGTGCTGATATTCGCCCTTTTGAGCAAAGTCAGGCTTTTAGAGCGTTTTAGATCCAGCTTCGGCCAGATCTGTCTCGCAGTGTGACATGTAATACCGTCTGTCCATCTTGAGTTGGTTTTCACAATTAAGTCCAATCCCAGTAGCAGTTTACATGTAGAGAGAGGTGCACTCAGATTCCGATTTTCCGGCATAATCTGAAGGGTGGTACCACGCCGAGCGAGTTCGTCAGCCATGCAGTTCCCTAGAATATCCCTGTGTGCTGACACCCAGCACAGAAGAATATTGAACTGTTCAGCCATCTCATTGAGATGATCGACATTCTGCGGCGACCTTTAATGTTGCCGAGTCCGATTCCAAGGATTTTATTGCCGCTCGGCTGTCTGTGAAAATGCTAATATCCCTAGTAGATATTACATTACACCTCAGCCAGGACAAGGCCTCCTTGATCGCTATAAGCTTCGCCTGATAGACACTACAGTAGTCCAGAAGGCGGAAGGAGCTGCTAATGTTAAGCATGTCAGAGAAAACACCTCCACCTACCCCGCCTTCAGTTTATATATGTGGGCGGACTCTTCCGTCTTCCGTCTAATTCTAGACGGGTTGGGATGGTTGTTAGGAAATTTTTGTCAAAATCAAAACTGGAAGGGGTGTAGTCAGTGTTTTCAGGAATGTTATTGAAGTGATTCAATATTGTTGAGTGACCTGCATACATGCCAGTCATTTGCATGCCGAAAATGTCTAGTGATGGAAGACTGAATAGCATGTATAGTGCTGCAGAGGGAGTTGTTCTCAGAGCTCCACTGATGCCTATGCATGCTGATCTCTGTACCTTCCCTAGGGTGGTGCGGTTAACCGCTTTGTCTAAGGCCGTCCACCAGACAATAACACCATACATAAGAATCGGTCTAATGACGGACAGGTAGAGCCAATGAACTATTCGGGGTTGCATACCCCATTTTTTGCCAATGGCCTTTTTGCACGAGTAAAGCGCAACTGTTGCTTTCCTTACCCGTTCCTGAATGTTAGATTTTCAGTGAAGTTTCCTGTCCATTTTGCACTATCGGTGAAAACTAGACTACTACCGTTCAGAGAAGGGGTTCTACATGACGAATTTTGTATTTCCTGGTGAAGAGGACTAATTCTGTTTTGCGTGGGTTCACGATCAACCTGCATTCAGCTGCCCATTTGGAGAGAATAGAGAGAGCATTTTGCAATATCTCACTCAGAGTATTGAGGTGCTTTCCCGAGACAGCAATTGCAACATCATCTGCATAAGCAATCACTCTGCAGCCCGCCCCTTCCAGTCTCAATAGTAGTTTATTGACCACTAAATTCCAAAGAAGAGGGGAGAGCACACCAACTTGTGGTGTACCTCTGCTGACAAACCTTCGAGAGGAGGACTCGCCCAGCTTTGTGTTGACAATCCTGGATGTTAACATCAAATTGATCAACGCGCCAAGCGAGGACTCCACCTTCAGGCTAGAAAGTGCGTCAGTGGTTGCCTCTGGTCTGACGTTGTTGAAAGTTCCCTCGATATCGAGAAAGGCAACTATGGTGTATTCTTTAATACTAAAAGATTTTTCAATGGTGCGCACGAGCGAATGTAAGGCCGTTTCGACCGACCTCCCCTTCCAGTACGCGTGTTGGGATTGTAACAGCAATCGCTTGTCAATATTGTCGCGGATGTACACATCCATTAGTCTTTCCAGTGTTTTCAGAAGAAAGGATGATAGACTGATAGGTCTGAGGTCCCTAGGGCAGACATGGCAGCTTTTTCCTGCTTTGGGTATGAAAACCACCTTAACTTCTATCCATGTTCCAGAAATGTAGGTTAGATCCAGGCAGCCTTTCAAGATAACCTTCAGCCAAGGCAGAATTATATCCGAGGTCTGCTGGATTTCAGCAGGAATTATTCCATCCGGTTCCGCAGACTTAAATGGTTTAAAGCCTTCTATCGCCCAGAGGAGTTTGGTCTCTGTTATAAGAGCGTCAGAGTTGTACGGTGCATGGTTTCTTGTAATGCTTGCCCGCACCGACTCAACATGCGAGCTACCAGGGAAGTGGGTGTCCAGGAGAAGATAAGTGGTTTCCCTACTTGAGGTAGTCCAAGATCCGTCCGGTCTCCACAGGTAGCATGGTGTGATTGGGTTTTTAGAGAGAGCTTTGCGGAGCCTGGATGCCTCGGAGGTTTCTTCTATTTCACAGCAGAAGAGTCCCCAGGATTTGCGCTGCACCTTTCTCAGTTCATATTTATATTTACGAAGTGATCCTTTATAGGAGTCCCAGTCGCAAACATCTTTAGCGCCTTTGGCTTTGTTAAATAGTAGCTAACAGCACTTTCTAAGAGCCCCGAGTTCTGAGTTCCACCATGGCGGCTTTTGTTTACCTCTTGGCCTGCTCTCATGACAGGAATTCGACAATGCCTCGTTTAGGGCGCGCGTGAGGGTGGTGACCAGACCATCAAGGTCAGTTGAGCTACTCGATTGGAGTGGCGGTGTGGGTGTTAGTAAACCGCTAAGAGTTTCCCTATATTTGACCCAGCCGGTCCTCCTGTATTTCCTAAAGGCCGATGGGACAGGTTTGTAATCATTCAGATTAAATTGGAGGTAGCGGTGATCTGAGAAGGAGTTTTCATCAGAAACCTTCCAGTTGCTAACCATGTGTGAAGTGTTGTCGGAAACCAGGGTAATGTCTAATACTTCTTGTCTGTTCCTGGTTATGAAGGTGGGCTCTTGCCCTGTATTACAGAGAAGAAGGTTAGTGCTTAAAAAGTAGTCGAAAAGCGACTCACCTCTTTCGTTTGTGTCAGTACTATCCCAGACTGCATGATGCACATTTTCATCGCAGCCTAGAATAACACCAGTCTTGAGCTTACTAGCTTCAGTGATTAGATCGTTCATGATACTCGGTGGCAATGGACCCTCATGATCATGGGCCAGGTAGGCCGAGATTAGCCAATACCTCCTGTTGTTCAGTTCAAGGCTGACTGGGACGATATCGGAATCACTGATTGTGAAGCAGAAATATATTTAAACTGTTCTTTGCAAGAATGCATGCTCTTGGCTTACCATTATTCCTTTCATAGAACAGAGTATATCAGGAGGACCAGTCGAGCCCTCATCCATTCCAGCATCCGAGCCAAGATCACTTTCATCCGTTAAGGAGCAGTGATCCCGACTTGCCGGTTCTGAATCGGAAACGGGTCGCGCAGGGTCCAGTTCCATTGCCAATTCTGTCTCGGCGAGTTTTGAAGCGTCACTATTGACGACGTGGGAGGCAGGATCGGTCTCCATTTCCGTGGCTTCGATGTCCGACGCGCACTGTTCGGGACTTTCCGCATCTGCCTTGTAGACCGTAAGTGTGATTTCGCCTAGGCCGAAGTTAACCACACCCTTCTGGATTGCTAGGTGAGCCAAGGATTCCTTGTTGACTACGATTGTCGCGACCCTCAAGGCCCCTTTTGGCTCCTCCATCTTAGCGATCTTCCAATTTTGCGTCGTTACTGATCTTCAGTATCTCCCGAACAGCTGCCGCGTCGGTAGGCTTGCTTGGTATCCTGGTTTTAGTTCGTGGCAGGCTTGGGATGTCCTCCCTTGCCACAAGCTCTAACCTTGCCCCAGGCCAAACCTCACCTAGACCGGCAATTGCTTCCTTATAGAGATCTGCCGATCTCTGGTCGGATCAGATCACCAGCTTGACATGGCTCTGATGCCACCCACCGTCACGACAGGACCAGGATGCTCCCTCATGCGTTTGAGGAACCCATCGGCCAGCTCGCTCTGCACAACTTTCCAGTTGTCTGGAGTGATTCTACCGTCATCGTCGCTTCTGTCGATGACGGCCATCACTAGGCTATACTTCAGGATTTCGTTGACGGGCGTTAAGGGTGCCGCGGTGCTTGGGTTGCCCGTCTTGGCCCTTTTTGCTGACTCGGGAGACTCGTCCAGCGATCTGTGTCTCTTGGGCACTTGACCCTTGCCGGATGGTTTCCACCCCTCGGTGGTCAGCTTTAAAGCCAAATAAATAGAGGCCCGTTGTTTGTCCGTCCGCTGTTCCGCTGGTATACTACCGAGGCGTTTCAGGACTCCCAAGACCGTTTTCTTCTCTCTATAAAGCTGTTTTGAAGGAGCGTTGTGGCGTGCAGATTGATTACTACCAGTCCCTAGAAGTCCGATTGTGCCGGTACTTTTTGGGGTTTTAGCAGCTCCCATTCCTCTGCTAGTACCCGGTTTGGTGGACAAGGTATTAGCATCTTGCCCCTTCACCCCCTTCACAGAGGGGTGAGGTTTGCGTTCCTTCTTGAGTGAGCCAAGATCAGGTCTGGCATCCGAAGTCTTAGCCGTGGTATTTGGATCGGGTTCGGTGATCGAAGTCCTCATTTGAGGGGCCTTGCCTGTCGGCTTGTTGCCTCTTGCCGGATTGCTTGTAGATCCGGACTTCGAATGTCCACTTGGACCGGGTTTGGGAGCCGAAGTCCTTGTGGATGTGGGATCGCTTGGACCAGGTTTGGTTGCCGAAGTCCTTGCGGGTCAGTTGCTAGGACCAGGTTCTGTGACCGCAGTGGATGGAGAGGGTGGAGGTTGACCACCTCTTGGTTTCGGGCAAGACCCTACTCAGCCCCAACACCACGGCAAGGTGGACAGTCGTCGAAGGGGATGAGATATACTAAAAATGTATTATATTTTCATGTAATCGCCTAAAAACCAATTTCACTATTTTTTTCAACACGTTTTCACAAATTTTGCAACATCTCTACTGTGTGATGTAAGATAAAATTGATTTTCGCTTTTTATGCAATCACCTATAAACTTATTTCGCATTTTGTCGAAATTCAACCCCCATGTAATGATGTAATGGATTTGTACACATTTCCACAAATTTTGTCATATCTCTTAGGTCTGATGAGGCATCAAATTGGTTCTTAAGGCCGTGACACATTAAATGCAGAAAGCAGCGGCAGAAACAGCAGCGTCGTCAGTGCTGCTTTTTGCTCTGCTTTATGAATTTAAATAAAAGCAGAAGCAGAGAAGAATGTGTCCATGCTAACTACCACCGAAGGTAGAAGCACGGAATATTGTGTCCATGCTAACTGTCAACAGTAACAAGTATTTTCGTCTCTTGTTTGAGTGGACGAAAATATTTTGTTTCCGTTGATTACTTTAAGCTTTTCGCTTAAAATGATAATTAAATACGAGTATATGGAAACAATTTTGACACATTTAACATTTCCATTGCATTGCAACATTCCCAATTCTTAAGGGATTTACGTTGGCAGTACTGAAGCAGAAACAGAGTTTTAGAATTTAGAACGAAAAAGAAGCTCTGTTTTCGTCTCTGCTTCTGCAGCTGCTTTAATTTAAACAGGCGCCATATGATCCTGTGCTTTCTAAACCAATTCTGCTTCTGCCGCTGCTTTCTGCTTTTGATGTGTAACGGCCTTTACTTGTACGGTCTTTTAGTGTAATCGCCCAAAAACTAATTTCGCAATTTTTTGATATTCAACCCCGAAGTGTAACAGTGAATATACATATGAGGGTTGTCTGACAAGTTTCCGACCTCAACATGAAGATGGCAGCACTCGCCAACAAAAGCTAGGGAAGTGCTGTTAAGTGCTCTTGAAGACGTTCCTCGCGATCACGCTTACTTCACATACTACGCGGAAATAAAGCAGCTTGTCGAACGATATCGGGAGGTGTTCACGAAGGCGATAACGGGATTCAACGAGAGTGAGATTCCCAAGGACAAGACAAATCAAGGAACCTCAAGACAATCCAAGCCCAGCTCCGTTGATGAAATCCAGACACAGCGCAATATTCGACGACAAGGAGCAGTTATGAAATCACTTATTCGATTACTTTCCGGAATACCAGCTGACATTCAATCCAAGCAGTACTACGAGATAACCATATCAACCATAAATCAGCTATGGTCTCAGGTAGAACAATTGAATTCTCAAATCTGGGATGGTTCAAGCGATCCGATCGAAGAAGGATACAATTTCAACAAATATCTGGATCTTCAAGAAGAAGTGAGAAGCAACGTTATTCGACTGACGGCCAAACTGGAAGGAACACCAAGCCACAATCAATCAACAGTGTCAAAAACTTTACAATCATCAATGCAGCTTCCAAAGATTGCAATCCCGAAGTTCGATGGGGATTACGCCAGATGGCGTCAATTTTCCGACCTCTTCGATCAGCTTGTCCACCAACAAGACATAGCTGACTGCCAAAAGATGTGGTACCTCAAGGCGAATCTGTCGGGCGAAGCATAGAAGCTCATAAGACATTTTTCGTTATCAAATGAAAATTATCGCGCCGCATGGATGATGCTACACGACAGATACGAGAATAAACGGTTGTTGGTGGCTACGTTAGTCAACAGATTATTGGCACAACCATCAAACAGCTCAGATGCGTCATCAAACGCAATAAAGAGTTTACACGATACTACTCAAGAATGCTTGCTGGGTATAGAAAATTTGGAAATATCTGTCAAGGAATGGGATCCAATTCTTCTCCACATTCTAACGAAGAAGCTTGACAAGGCAACGCACATTTTGTATGAGCAATCTATAGAAGATCCAAGACAACTGCAGTCAATAAAATACTTCCTCAGTTTTTTGGAAACCCGTTTCCAGTCACTGGAAGCCCTAGGCATGAAGGGAAAATTTATTACTGAAAGGCAATCAACCAGTCATTCGACGCGCGCACTTACATCAATAGTGTCGACATCATCGTGCGTTAATTGCAAAGAAGTTCATCCGTTATTTGCATGCAAGATGTTTCTAAACCAAACTCCAAACAACCGGATGCAGGTTGTTCGAAATAACAATTTGTGCATCAACTGCTTGAAGCCAGGGCATCGGGCAAATAATTGTGAAGCAGGTAGCTACCGGAAATGTGCACAAAAACATAACACGCTGCTGCATTTCGAGAACACATCGAAGAAGAGTGCAGCACCAGTTAAGGCTACCCAAACTAAATCAACTCAACCCACGCAACCTCAATCCCCGCAAGAAGGTTCATCGTCACCACAAGCTATAACGTTGACAACTCAAGAACGCCAACGCCAAGGAAGATACATTCTACTAAGCACCGCTAGAATTTGACTGTCAGCCACAAATGGACGAACCATAGAATGCCGAGCAATATTGGACTCAGGATCGCAAGTCAACCTGATAACCGAAGCAACTGTTAAAAAACTCGGAGTAAAACCCAAGCCCGACAACATGGTGATTCAAGGTATAGGAAGCGGAAAACAACACACTCAACGCCGAATTAATCTGCAATTGGAATCAAGAACGACAGGATTTTCGGAACAATTGGAAGCCTTTGTACTACAGCGATAGTGCCACCTCAACCTACCGATACTTTGAATATCTCGAATTGGCCAATTCCAAAGAACATCAATCTCGTAGATCCAGACTTCAACTTAAACAAAACTATTGATGTTCTAATAGGCGCCGAATTTTATGCACAACTATTAGCGGTGGGACAGATAAAATTAGCTGCTGGATTGCCCACGTTACAAAATACGGTATTCGGCTGGATTATTTCTGGAAGGATAGATGACAGCACCAACCAGGGAGCAATTTGTGGTGTTGTCGTGGTCTTATTAGAGTCTGATCTAAAAACACTGTCACTCTGTTAACACTTACTTTATTATATATTATATATTTATACAAACTATTAACTAACTTTACTAACTGTTAACTGACTAACTATTAACATTTCTACACTTACTTTATTTCACTTGATTACTAACTATTCAAATACTTCAATATATTTCAATACTAATACTTTATTTCACTTGATTACTAACTATTCAAATCACTTTTTAATGAAAAACCAACCGGTCGGTTTGAAACGCGATCGAAAGCTCCCCGTTTTTTGGAGTTGGGCAAATCGATCAGCAATTATCGCTTGGACAATTATTGTCCATCAGCCCGATAATTGCTGATCTGCATCGACCATCGATCAATTCTCGGTGGTTGACCCGAGTTGGCCAGAATTGATCGATAGTCGATGTTGCAAAAATCCCGCTGACCGCCGAGCAAAGGTATCCGGCCTTTAGCCCCATTTACGATTATCACCTCGTATCGGAAATTGCGACATAGTTCGAATATTGAACCCAATCACCGATACGTGGTGTGTGTAGGGAGAGTCGGGGTCAGCCGGACCACGACATTCCTCCCCCCTTGAAAAAACCGATGCCCGGCGGTCTAGGAAGTTATCATCCTGGACGTATCGTCTTTCGTTCGAACTTTATGTGATATTTTCCGGTGGCAGAAGGCCGTACTAATACGCAAGAAGTTAAGTTGTGGGCTTCTCGTTCTTTTATAGATTTTTTTTTTGTTTATTAATATTATAAGTATTCTTTATATTTTTTTTTTTTGAATTTTTAATATTTAATCCCCTTTTTTTTATATATTAATATTGTAAGTATTCTTTATGTTTTTTTTTTTTATATTATTTTCTTCAAATCCTAATATTTTATCCCCTGTTTCTACATTAATGTTATAGCGATATATCTTGGTATTTTTAATTCTATTTCTAGTATACATACATATATATCTTAGAGCTTGATTAGTGATTATGCTAAGGTTAGTATGGTCCTTTTCCGGGGTGGTAGCGTAAAGGTAGCGGCTTGTAATTCCTGATTGCTGGCTAAGTCCGTCGGTTGGATGTTTGAATTTATAGTCTCCTCAGTAGTGTTGTTTTTTAAAGCTGCGGGTGTATGGTGGAGTTGAATGATAGCGTCACTGGCATTTGGTAGCACCACTGGCAGGCTCGGAGTACGCGAAGTGGGTCCTTCATGGGGTTTCAGTGCGTCTACGTCTTCGTTATTTCTCTTTCCGTGTGACTTATGTTTTCGGTATTTATGGTAGTATCTGATGCTAAGGATGAGTACAGAGAACATGATGACTATCAGTTCGGTATTTATGGTAGTATCTGATGTTAAGGATGAGTACAGAGAACATGATGACTATCAGTTCGGTATTTATGGTAGTATCTGATGTTAAGGATGAGTACAGAGAACATGATGACTATCAGTCCCACGCCGGTCGTTGAAATTAGAGTGGAATGCATTCTCCATGTATCAGCTGCATGTCGCCTCTGGACTTCGTTCCTCGTTCGTTCCACCAAACTATCAATCGCTTTGCTTTCGGCTTGCCATGTGGCATCTAGTGTTCGAGCAACCAAGATGATAGGTTCGTCTCGCGTTCCTGGTGGGTTAGAAATTTGGATACCTTCCGTTTTCTCCGTGGCTGACTTGATGTGTGATCTTAGGCCAGCCCCATCCTCGGGCTGCCAAAGTTTGATGTCGCGGTGAATGTTGTTTGTGGCATATACCATCCGGTCTCCGCTCCGGAAGTTGCAGTTTTCGTCAATAGTTAATATCCCCAGATTGCTTAGCTCGAGGATTCGTACCGGTAGGGACCGGCAGTGAATTTCAATCTTATTCGGAGCGCTCATAAGATATAACCAACGATTCGCAGTTTCCATCTTGACAAACGGAAAAGCAAAAAAAAAAAAAAGCAAATGTAAGTAAATAGTCTCTTAAATTATTTTTTTTTTTGTGTAAATTTTTTAATATATGTATAAGTATATTGTGTTCTAAATTGACCTCGGTACGGATGTTTCGCGGATTGCGTTTGTCAGTTTGGGAGTATAGTACAGAATAGAGGACGGAATGAGAGTTGGAGTTGTCGTTGGGGGAGAGTAAAGAGCGAGTTACGGATAAAATAATTAAATTCCCGATCCGATATAGTTCTGAATTTCTGGTATTGTTGATTTTCGTTAAGTAATACCAAGTGGTCGTTAAAGCGATTTTGTTGTGATTACAACACTGACCTACTTTAACGGTGCTTACAAGTGCATTCGGTTTGTTCAAGTTGCAGAGTTGAATGCTCCCGACGGTACGATGTTTGCTGTAGCGCTAATGCAGTCAGAATAGATTGCCGGCGTATGTTGATACAGAAACACTGGTATCAAGTTGCATGCAAGGTCGTGTGGAATTTTCATATGGAAGTTAGTTCTATAACACTGTGCGTACCTAACATAGTGGATGTAGCCGAATAGGAAAAATATATGTAGCACGATAAGACTTGCGCAAAGAATGAAGATTTGATAGACAAACGATAAGGGACTTGTCGGTTAGGCTTTGAGTTCACTTGGGCGATTCATTGTGGTATACCGTAATTGATGTCCACCCCAAAATCAAATATTCTGACTAGAGAGGAGCTGGAAAATGTTCGAGCTCTAATTGCAGAACGTGAAGAACTCAAAGAAACAGCGAACAGGTGCGAGCGGGAAATTGAGCAGCACGAGAAGGATTGGCAATATTTAGCGGAACATATCCAAACGGAAATCAGCGCTGGACAGTTCCCCGACATCGAGACGGTATTAAGCAAGACCACGCAATCCACGCAAAGGTGTGGGGAAGTGGTATACGTTTTGTTCAGCGAATTCTTAACATCCATACGAGATAAACACCGGAGATTGAAGGAAGAGGTAGAACAGGTCGGGAAGGAAAGGAATTACTACCGCCAAACAGCGAACAGTCTAAGGACGCAATTGGAGGAAGCGGAGGAGAGAGAGAACAAAGGGGTAACCGGACGACTATCAGGAAAAGAATCAAGTCACGCAAGTCACACCCATACAAAAATAGAAAAGAACGCAACAACCACAAAAATTACCACAATTCAACATATTGGCACAAACACGACAACCAGAATGACGACAAACGAGATATGTGAAAAGGTCATGGACACAGTGACTAAATATGTACCCATATTTACAGGCGCGAGAACTCCAAATCTAGGAAAAGAACTAAGTCGGTTCTTGGATTGCAGTGGGGATACATACGAACGGCTTGGAGAGAGTGAGAAAAGGGTGTTCGTGAAATGCATCAAGTATCGACTTGTGGACGATGCTTACTACCTAATGGCATCGGAAGTTTTAGACGATTTCAATGCATTAGAGAAAGCATTGAACAAAGCATATCTACCGAAAACATCACTAAACAAATTGCGGAATGAGCTGCTGATATGTAGACAACGGCCGGGGGAGGATATAGACGAATATGCCATAAGAATGAACAGCATCTGGCAACAGATACGGGAGGCGGTGTCAGCGCGGTATCCTGGAGGGGACAAAGGGTTGTTAGAAGAATTGGGGAAGGACACCGTTGCCGCATTTAAATCCGGGGTTAGGGATAAGAACACGCAGCTATATCTAGTAGGTCGGGCGATGGACACCCTTGCAGAGTGCACGGAAGCGGCAGCATTTTATGAAGGCGAAATGAAAAAACTGCATGGGGTAATGGAGGTAGAACGCAGGGAGCCGCAACGAGGTAACTCTTCGAACAAAGCACAACCGGCAAACGGCAATAGAACACCAAACGCGGGCTATGGGAATTCAGGTGTATCACCCAATCTGCAAGGAAAATACACTTGCTACAACTGTGGGAAAGTGGGACACTTTGCACGCGAGTGCCGACAGAGGCGTGACGAGCAGTTCTGCACAAAATGCAGTCGTTATGGGTATACTAGGCAGAACTGTAGGGGGAACCGAGGAACTACTCAACCACAGTCAGAAGGGGCACGGGGGAACGTGAAATCACAAAAAGAGAATATACGGTTTGTGGATAGGAATGAGAGCAGGGGTGCTGAAGGGACGGCGAGCAACGTATAATGTGACTTCTGCAAGGAAAATGACCACTATTCATCAAATTGCCTAAGGAAACACTTAGCCGAAGCACAGAATAACCAAGGTAACGAGGGTGTACTAGACAGCATGTATTGTGATTTCTGTAAGCAAAGAGACCACGCGCCATCGAATTGTTTAAGAAGGTACTTGGCAGAAATTGAGAAGCAGCAGCCGGGAAACTAATGGGGACAGCCCGCGGGCACGAGGAGGTCTGTCGAGAGAAGCAGTGCCAGGAAGTTATAAACCAAATTAAGTTAGACACAGATTTTTCGATTACAGTGCGGTCCGATACAAGTAGGAGTGGGTGGCTCCCACTGCTAATAGATACGGGAGCAACCTGCAGCCTATTAAAGTTATCCAGTATAAAAGGAGACGTGATGGTGGATAAGACAAAAACGACAACAATCGCGGGCCTATTCGGTGAGGAGAGGGGGTCACTGGGCACATGCACAGCAAAATTACAAATGGAGCGAAGTGAATTTGACTGCAAATTTACAGTCATCGGAGAGACGAGTGCACTGCCGGGAGATGGGATACTAGGGAAGGACTTCTTGGAAGGACGGGCTGTAATCAATTGTAAGAATAACCACATGGAAGTGTCGGCAAAAAACGACAACAAAAATAAGGAATTAAGTGGAGAGACTATAACAGGGAATTTGATTAAATTAGCAGGGAACCCGAGTGAACGAGTTGGGTTTGCAAGCGCCAGAACGGGAAAAGGAAGAGATAAGCCGCAAGAAAATAGGATAACTAAACGAAGGTTAGAAGATACAGATAAGGATATAAAAAAAGAAGCGTTAAAAGGAAATTCGGTTAAATTACCAGTGTATAAAGCGCCGGAGGTGAGATACCAAGACATAATAAGTAATGAACAAGAGGTGCCAACGAATAAAGTTAGAGAATGGGATAACGTAAATGGAAGAACAAAAGTTGTTAAAAGAGAAGGAAGGGCAATCTACGGAAATAGGAATACTGACCAAGAGTCACTGCATGGGAGTGGTCCAGCAAACTATTGCGAGGAGGGTGAGGACAAAACAGGGATCACCGCTCATTGTTTTCGCATAAAAGCAAGACAAGAGCAGATAATAGAGTATCCCATCGACGCACAAGAGGATATGATCTGTCTCCAGGACGAAATCTATCCAGGGGTATATAGTGGCAACACCCTGGTGAGACCAAGGGAAGGTAGGGTATTCATCGGAATTATCAATACTAGCACCAAAGAGGTGATAGTAGATAATTTTAAACCAAAATTCGAGAAACTTAAAAATTACAAGTTTTACAGACCAAGGGATCGCACTTTGGAACGAAACAGTGCGCGCCGAATACAGGAGATGAAGAACGTCTTGGAGTTCCCGAACTCGATGAACAATCACGAGCGAGACTCCGTGATGCAGCTCTGTTTTGAATTCAACGACATATTTCATTTACCGGGAGACAAATTAACCTATACAACGCGGAAAACTTTCCGTATACCGCTGAAAGATGAAAGCCGCACTATTCATAAAAAACAGTATCGGATGCCCGAGGCACACCGTCTGGAATGTGCGGAACAGATTCGAGGACTGATCGACGATGACATCATTGAAACTAGTGACAGCCCCTTTAACTTTCCAATTATCCTCGTCCCCAAGAAAACCAAAGAGAACGAAAAAAAAAAGTTCCGACTGTGCGTAGATTTCAGAGAACTTAATAAAGAATGCGTGTCGTTCGCATATCCACTGCCACGAATAGAAGAGATACTTGATAGACTCGGACACTCTAGATATTTTTCGACCCTAGACTTAGCAAGCGGGTATCAACAAGCTTATTGACCCGAAAGATAGAGCCAAGACCGCATTCAGCGCAGATTATAATCATTACCAATACAAACGATTACCCTTCGGTCTGAAGACGGCACCAGCTTTTTTTCAATCCCTCCTAAATCAAATACTGACTGGCCTCCAAGGATTAAGATGCTTCGTCTATCTAGACGACGTGGTTGTGTTCGCTAAAAATTTAGACGAACATAATGAGAAATTGAGGGAGGTTTTCGAACGATTCAGAGCAAGCAACTTAAAACTACAACCCACCAAATGCCATTTATTATCAAAAGAAGTGACATATCTGGGACATGTTTGTTCCGAAGCCGGAATTAAGCCGGACCCGAGGCTGACAGAAGCAGTTCGCAATTTTCCCAGGCCGGGGAAAATTCGTGAAGTGCAGTCCTTCTTGGGATTAGCAAACTACTATAGAAAATTTGTTCCTAAGTTTTCAGAAATAGCAAAACCAATTACGAAACTGTTACAGAAGGACACCAAATTGGTATGGGACCAAAAATGCGAAGAAGCGTTTGGTAAACTCAAGAATAGATTAACATCTCAACCGTTGCTGCAGTACCCCGATTTCGACGAAGAATTCACTCTGATTACCGACGCTAGCGGAGAGGCACTAGGGGCGGTACTGGAACAAAAGGGGAAACCGATAGCATACGCGAGCCGCACACTTAACTCCGCAGAAAGGAATTATTCAACTTCCGAACGTGAACTACTTGCAATAGTATGGGCTGCAGCAAATTATAGATGCTACCTGTTAGGGCGACACTTTAAGGTGCTTACAGACCACAAACCCTTGGCAGGCATGCTAAAGGTAAAAGATACGACGTCTCGAATGTTGAGACTTAGCCAGAAGCTCGCGGAATTCGATTTCGAAGTCGGTCATAAGCCAGGAAAGAGTATTACGCATGCTGACGCATTAAGCAGAATAGCCACTCCAGCGAGAGAAGATACATATTTAGTCACAACACGCGCTCAGGCTCGAAAATCAGAGGATGAGACCGATAAACGAACCGAAAGCAGTCAGGGAGCGAATTGGCCGGTAACGGCACCTCTGGAGGACTCAACCGCAGCTGATACCCTGCTGAAACTTGTTAATAAAACCAAGAGAAAAAAAATAATTGCGACAAGTGCACGTGCGAGCAGAGAAACTCATCATAAGGGAAAGCACTGGTTATTCAGGATCAAAAAGTATCACCGATGGTTCCGGGAGGAGCTTGGAAGAAATAAAAAACCAAGTTTACAGTCATCCGAATCAGGCCAGGGGTGTGACCCAAATGATAATCTGAGAGAAATAGAGGGAGCAGAGAACATACAACACGTCCTAGAGAGTTACCACAGTTCGCCGTTCGGAGGACACTTCGGCCGGCAAAAGACCCTTAATAGAATTCGACGACACTATAAATGGAAACGGATGAGGGAAGCAGTAGAAACCTTCATAAAGAGGTGCCATAAATGCCAAAAAAACAAATCATCCAGAACTACGAAAATGCCTTTAGTAATTACTCGTATCGCTGATAAGCCGTTTGAAAAAATTTATGTGGATATAGTTGGACCCCTACCCATAACTCCGTTAGGAAACAAGTATATTCTGAGCATGATGGATGATCTTACTAGGTTTGTGGACTTTGCGGCTATGCCCAATCAAGAAGCGAACACAGTGGCTCGAATACTATACGAGCAGATAATCAGTCGGTACTCATTACCTCAACAAATAGTTACCGACCAAGGTTCCAATTTCACGAGTGACACCTTTAAGGCTTTGTGCCGACTCTTAAAAGTTAAGCATATTCAGACCACTGCCTACCATCCCCAATCCAATGCGGTGGAGCGACAACATTCATGGCTCGGGAATTACCTGAGAAGCTTCGTCGATGACAACCCCAGCGGGTGGGATATGTATCTTCGACCAGCGGCGCACGCATACAATAATACGCAACACTCAGGCACCAAATTAACGCCAATAGAAACCCTCTTTGGGTTCGCAGCCGATATACCAAATAACCTCCAGAGGAAGGTAGAACCCGTTTATAATGCTGAAAAGTACCATATGCAACTGCGTTACCAGTTACAGAAAGCTTTCAAGCTAGCAAAAAAAAACTTAGGGGACGCAAAACTAAAGTCCAAGAAATATTACGACAAAACCACAAATGGCATACAACTTCATGTAGGTGACGAGGTACTTATGAAAGACATGGCAAGACCAGGAAAACTCAGTGCAATACACAGGGGACCTTACAAGGTGATACAGGTACATTCGCCAGAAAATGTGTCCATTCTCGTAAACCGTAGAATTAAAAGGGTACATACGAACCGCCTAAAACTATGGTACGACTAGAACTTACGGAGCTGGTTAGAGGCTAGGGGGATGGAGAAATAGTTAGACATCGGCATCACCTACATGTTATGGGGAACGATGACAGAACTGTATAGTTATAAATGGTTAGTTAGAAATTAATAATAATACTATTTTTTATAGTCCAACACGTTGACATGATAGGACTGTTATAGTTAGTTAGAATAAAATATATAGGTGTTATATAGTCCAACACGTTTTTAACCACCCATTTTGGAACGTCTAGTCGGCCTAGCACATAAAGATGGTGGCAATCGCTGAGGCACTTAGGGGCCCAACGGGATTATTCAACAATGTACTAATTAAATACCTCTTTTGCTATTTATCATTCACAGATAACGAAAGGGTCGAGAGAGAGGGAGACGGTAGACACGTACGCTCTGAAATAAGGAACGTCCGACTCAAGACAACGGGAAGCGAGGATAACAACCACTGTAATCGATCTCTGTTAACCACTAATAAAGGAACGGGAAAATTAAATTAAGAATATTAATATTTTATAACCGATTACTAGTCGGAAAATTGTACAATGAATTACATAATAAGGCTAACCCTACTAACAGCGACAGCAGCAGCCGTGGTAAAACCGGAGGGCGTACATCTTCGAGAATGGAAGCCGACAGGAGCCGCCTTCGAGGAAATAGGGAAAGTCCTGTGGTATAGTAAAACATGGACGATCCTTTCTCGAGTTGAAATGCCAGATTTCCGGGACGAGTTGGAGTTCGTAATAAACTGCACCACGGCGGTCGACAAACTGTGCCGGAAGCTACACACTCACGACACACGATGTGATAATGTCATTGCCGGATTTAGGTCCAGCGTCAAGTATTTGGAAGGGAAGCGATCAGACCTAGAGCAGTTTAGAGTTTTTGGCATGAGAGCTACGAGACGCAAGAGATCGTTTTTCGATGGGGTCGGAGCGTTGGGAAAAACCCTATTTGGAACTATGGACAGCAGCGACGACCGAAAGATCTACCGAAAACTGGAGAGCTTGGATCAGCGAGAAAATAGCACGATCAGTTTACTAAATGAACAAGTAACCATTATGCAATCAAATTTCAAATGAGTCCAGAGTACAAGCAACACGAGAAAGACAGAGATTACTGGATTTGTATACTACCATAGCACCAATGATTTACGACCAGGCGGAACGACTGACAATTGAACATAGCCGAACAGACCTCATTGAATTCCTGATACTTATCGAGATGGAGTTACGACGGATAACGGGGGAATTAGACACAATTATGGGAATAGCGCTCACATCCCATCTCGGAAAATTACACCCGGCAGTCATACATGCAAAAGAACTAATGGAGGTACTCACCACGGTCTGGGAAAGTGAGGAGATAAACCCGAAAGTTATCGATTACCAAGTACTAACTCAAATAATGAAGATACAAGTAGTCGTCAACAACACAAAGTTATTAGTACGGATTGACGTTCCACAAACGGAGAAGACGTCGTTTACTATTTCAAAAGTGTATACCATACCGGCATACATTGACGAGCTTACATACCACTTCTATGACCTGGAGGGCGATTTTTTGGTGGCTAACATTGACATAAGTCGATATGCAATCCTACCGGCTGCGCCAAATTGTCGTGGTCTTATTAGAGTCTGATCTAAAAACACTGTCACTCTGTTAGCACTTACTTTATTATATATTATATATTTATACAAACTATTAACTAACTTTACTAACTGTTAACTGACTAACTATTAACATTTCTACATTTACTTTATTTCACTTGATTACTAACTATTCAAATACTTCAATATATTTCAATACTAATACTTTATTTCACTTGATTACTAACTATTCAAATACTTCACTTTTTAATGAAAAACCAACCGGTTGGTTTGAAACGCGATCGAAAGCTCCCCGTTTTTTGGAGTTGGGCAAATCGATCAGCAATTATCGCTTGGACAATTATTGTCCATCAGCCCGATAATTGCTGATCTGCATCGACCATCGATCAATTCTCGGTGGTTGACCCGAGTTGGCCAGAATTGATCGATAGTCGATGTTGCAAAAATCCCGCTGACCGCCGAGCAAAGGTATCCGGCCTTTAGCCCCATTTACGATTATCACCTCGTATCGGAAATTGCGACATAGTTCGAATATTGAACCCAATCACCGATACGTGGTGTGTGTAGGGAGAGTCGGGGTCAGCCGGACCACGACAGTGTTTGCAACACGGACGATCAACTCAACGAAACTATTGAAAGGTTCTGGAAGATAGAAGAAGTCAAAGGTGATAGGCCAATTCTGTCAACTAGTGAGAAGGCATGTGAACGGCACTTTAACGAGACAACGCAACCCCTTCCTGATGGCCGTTTCATGACCACCCTTCCATTCGCAAGTGAACCTAACGCATTAGGTGATTCCAAAGCAGTGGCTCTGCGCAGATTCTACTCAATGGAAAATAGACCCGCACGAGATGACAACATTCGTGAGCAATATGTACAGTTTATGGAAGAATAGACGTAAAACAAGAGACGTAAAAACCATTATGTCACCACATTACTTCTTGCCGCACCACTGTGTTTTTAAACCGGACAGTAGCACTACGAAATTGCGAGTAGTCTTCGATGCATCCGCCAAAACTTCTACGAAGGTATCTCTGAACGATATACTGCACGCAGGACCAACAGTTCAAAGTGAGCTCTTCTCCATTTTGTTACGTTTTCGCCTATCACGCTATGTGTTCACTGCAGACATACAACAAATGTATCGTCAAGTAATTATCAGCCCAGCAGATCGTAAATTTCAGCTGATATTTTGGAGAAACGATCCCAATCATCCGATAAAATGCTATCAACTGTGCACTGTGACATACGGAACAACTTCAGCTCCATACTTAGCTACAAAGTGCTTACAACGCTTGGCTTTCGGCGAGCGACACACCTATCCTGAAGGTTCGGCAGTATTAGCACGGGACTTCCATGTGGACGATGTCATGTCAGGATTCAATACCATTGCCGAAGCCATGGTGGCCCAAGGTCAGCTTCAATCCATGCTGCAGGGAGCAGGTTTTAAATTGAGAAAGTGGTGTGCAAATCATCCATCACTATTACGGAATTTACCAGCAGAAGATCAAGAAATCCAACTAGATTTCGCTGAAGAAGTCGAAGATTCCGTTAAAACACTGGGTATCACAAGGTTGCCGAAATCGGATCAATTTAAGATAAAAACAAAATCCAATGAACAACAGAATGTCACGAAAAGAATGATTGCATCAGATATAGCACGTCTATTCGACCCACTAGGATTGGTAGCCTCAGTTGTGACAAAGGCAAAAATACTTCTTCAAAGGTTATGGCAACTCAAGCTTGATTGGGATGCTGCAGTGCCGCAGGAGATCTATACACAATGGACAACCTTTCGAGCAAGAATGAAGGAACTGGACAACATCCAGGTTCCAAGACATGTGACACTACCTGAAACTACCTCCAAGAAGCAGCTGCACATATTTTCCGACGCATCCGAACAAGCCTACGGGGCTGTGGCATATTTACGATCAACAGACAACAACCGGAAAATTATCGTACGCCTTCTTTGTGCAAAATCACGTGTGGCACCAATCAAAAAATTAACAACTCCACGACTAGAGTTGTGCGCAGCTAGATTAGCAGCCGAACTGGTCGAAAGAATCAAGGCTGACCTAAAAATACAGGATCTAACAACAACAATGTGGACAGATTCCGAAATAGTCCTATCATGGATAAACTCACCAGCAACACATTATCATACATTTGTAGCAAACAGAATTACAGCCATTCGAGATCTAACTATTCCACAACAATGGCGGCATGTAGGAGGCAAGGACAATCCTGCGGACATACTATCAAGAGGAATGTCACCAGACAAGTTGCAACAATGCCACTTCTGGTTTTATGGTCCAAAATTCTTACATGGGAACGAAGTATTATGGCCAACACCTTTCCGGGCACATGAAGAATGCCTACTCGAGAAAAAACTTAGAGCATTACCATTAACAACATCAAGGGAGGATGAATGCGCCACAAATAGCATCAATCACAGAAATTCATTTTCAAAACTACAACGTATTATGGTATACGTTCTGCGTTTTATTAACCGCACAAAACCGCCTCATAATCACATTGAAGCACAAAAACATATCACTGCAGAAGAACTAGAAGACGCGCTTCTTATTATCATCAAGGAGATGCAAAGGGGAGAATTCAAGGATGAAATTCATCAATTACAACAACACAAGAAGATTGACCAGAAGAGCCGTTTGAGTGAACTAGCACCCTTCATTGATGACAATGGTACTCTGCGAGTTGGAGGACGACTGGAAGATTCTGCACTGACTTACGACGCCAAGCACCAAATGTTACTTCCTTACGGTCACCCACATACCAAATTGCTGTTAGCCGACTTTCACCAATCAAACTCACACGAAGGTGCAGAAGCCTTGCTAGCCAACATCAGGCAAAGATTCTGGCCAATAAAGGGCAGAATTCTTGCCAGATCTGTAGTACACCATTGTGTTCGATGTGCTTAGATCAAACCGAAAATGATGCAGCAGATTATGGGAAACTTGCCGTCCACAAGAGTGCAGCCAGCGCGACCGTTTGTGAATTCAGGAGTCGATTTTTGTGGTCCTTTATGGATTCATTATAAACTTAGAGGAAAGAGGCCGCAAAAATGTTACTTGGCAGTGTTTTGCTGCTTCGCTACAAAGGCTGTACACTTGGAGCTAGTGTCTGATTTGACGACCGATGCCTTGATAGGAGCGCTCAAACGTTTTATGGCTAGAAGAGGAGCTAAGTGGGAGCTAAGAACAAGTTGCAAGAGCTACTTCCGATCATTCATGCAGAAAAATCTCAACAAACCATAAATTCCGTCTGCAGTTCTAAAGGAGTTAACTTCAATTTCATACCACCACGAGCCCCTCACTTCGGAGGACTCTGGGAAGCGGCGGTGAAGTCAGCAAAGCAGCTACTAGTTAAAACCATTGGTTCTGCGTCTTTAACATATGAAGAATTGGAAACAGTTATCGTGGAAATTGAAGCTATTCTGAATTCACGCCCTATAACTCCTATGTCGGCCAACCCGAACGATTTGACCGCATTAACGCCAGGGCACTTCCTTATTGGAGAACCTCTTACAGCGTCTATTGATGCGCATGCAGAAGAAAGGAAGATACATTTACTTCGCAGGTGGGAACTTGTAGCATATATCAAGCACGAGTTCTGGCGCAGATGGACTCGTGAATACTTAAACGAACTTCAGTATCGGCGAAAATGGAAGACCCAATCACAAAATGCAAAACCGGGTACAATGGTCATAATCCAAGAAGACAACACACCAGCACTGAAATGGCCGTTGGGAAGAATTGTGGAGGTACACAAAGGAAGGGATGGCTTCGTACGAGTGGCAGACGTAAGGACTTCATCCGGAGCCCAATTCACAAACTCTCACCTCTACCGTTCGAAGAAGAGCCCATACCAATGGACACAACGGCTTCATCGAAAACTGACGCTGCTGTAGAGCACAGTTCAAGCAACACCTCAGATGACCGAGCAGATCGCCTAACCACTGCCACTACAGAAATCAAGCGACATCAGTCCACCAAGGCTGATGACATTCCAAAAAAACGAGAACGAGTCGCACGAGGTTCAACATTGCTATCACTATTGATGACATTTCTGGCAATACCAGTAATCAACTCCACGCCTATTGTGATTACACATTTTGATGGTCAACTTGGATTCCATTTCGATAACCTGGGAACGGTTAATTTGGCAACTGCTGAGTGGAAACTTCTAGTGTATTACAACCTCCAACAGTATTGGCAGGAAAACATAGCTCTAGCTTCTGGGATCAATGCGATGAAGCAACTGTGCAGTCAAATCACTCAAGCTGATTTATGTCAACCTATCATCTCACAACATCAGCACATCATGACGGAACTCAACAATGACAACGACTTGCTGCAGCCTTATCCAACCAGAAAAAGACAAAGACGCGGAGCATTCAACGTGGTGGGAAACATAGCGAACTCTTTGTTTGGTGTGCTAGACTCCAGTTATGCTGAGGAAATGAAGAAAACCCTGGAGTCGGTTCAGGGAAATGAAAACCACTTACTCGCGTTACTGAGAAACCAGACGTCGATAGTCGATTCCACGATCAACATGATCAGACGAGATGAAGCTGCTACTGTAGACAAGTTTCGATCCATGGACAATGAAATAACCAAATTGGTTAAGTACATGAACCATACTGGTGACGAAGTTCACCAAATAAGACTACTTCAAGCATTTATGTCAATGTCCATGCAATTGATGCTTATATCATCAAATTTACAACAAATTCAGTCCGCGATCATTGATACGGTAGCAGACACTCGTCAAGGAAAGATTCCGCTATTACTACTCTCACCACAACAACTACATCAAGAAGTCATCAACATAAGGAATCATCTGCCGGTGGGTCTTCAACTACCAGCAGACCAAGACGATATCCAACATCTTTACAATCTAATGGAAGTCAGAGGATCCGTGATGAAGAACTATATTGCGTTTCAGCTCATTATTCCACTAGTTAAGGCTGAAACGTTTGAATTACTGAAGGTGCTATCGATCCCAGCAATGATCTATGACACCCTTGTAGCCATAGAAACATCAACACCATTCCTCGCCATCAGCCTCCATCGTGACCATTACTACACTTTAAATGAGCATGAATTGTTGGCCTGCAAGATCATCACCATCTCAGTCTTCATTTGCAGAGCCTCTCATCCCATCTACGTAAGAGGGGCAAATGTCAGCACTTGCGAAATCAACTTCATGAATAACATGCCAATGACGTCCAGCTGTAAATTGAAAAGGCTAAACAACTATCCCATCTGGATGCCACTAAGCCGTGCAAATGATTGGATGTTTACTGTCAACGACAACAGCACCGTCAACATAGTATGCAACAACCAAGCGTCATCTATCAGGCTATTCGGGTCCGGCATACTACGACTGAACCCCAGTTGTACACTGAAACAGGACCTGTTCATCATCAATGGACACCAAAGCCATACCAGCAGCACCAACTCATCGTACACGCGACTAAGCCACCCAGTTAACTCAACCATGCTAGATGAAGTGCTACTCCCAGACAACTATAAGGCGCTTAATTACAAAACGCACTCTACGCAACTTCAGGCCATCCAAGACCAATTAAATTCGCAAAATCTACTGGATCTTCCGCGCACAGTACGGATGAACGACATACATCAGTTTGCGATAGGCTACCTGTGCATCTCCTTAGTTACCATACTCATCGTCGTGATCTTATGGAGAACTAGGGATCAAGTTTGTAAATGCTGTCAACGGAAACCAAAACCACGGCCAAGGTCAGGCGCAGTACCGGACTTCGAAATCGTAGTATCATAGGTGCACGGTCGTCCAGAGATAGAAGTTAAGTTAGTGTCACTTTTTCAAAATTTAATATTTTTGTTTTTAATTAAATGTACACCCGATGTTGAACAAGATGTTCAACGGGGGGGAAAATGTTCAAATTCAAAATTCAGACACAACAATTCTGTGCGTAATTGGATGCATGAATGCATCTAATTACACATAGAATTTTGAATTCTCACAGTTTGTGCTTGCCTTCTGCATTTCAATGTCATAAGACACCAAAAGAATCTGCATGAGGGCAAGTGCAAACGTGGGAATCACTTTTTGCACTATATGCATTTTTTTTGTTACCCTAAAATCTAGTCGTTAAGTTTGCTTTCGAAAAATAAATTGTTAGTTGTAATTCAGATTCAAAGGAAGGTGGTTAAATAAATTCATAGCTCATCGAAGTCGAGTGTTTTAATCTAACATAAACTGTAAATATTAGTGAGTGGAGTGCAAGAAGAACAAAGCGAGTCAGTGAAACACTGAATCGCAGCAATCGAAGCGAAGGCAACAAGAGCCTTAGCTTCAAAGTGAAATAAATCAAATACTGTGTTCAGAGAGTGCAGTGCAACACATATCAAGGCAAAATAGTCTTGAACAACAATCGTTTGAGTGAGTCGATGTGAGTGTTTTTGTAAAAAGGGTTAAAATCGAGTATCGAACTGTCATTAAGTATTTGTTTTTAAAAGACAATACGCCTACCAGTGGCGGTCATAGGGGGGGTCATGGCCCCCCCTAACAAATTCGTAACCCGTGATTACTTTATCACGTCTGCTTTAAAGAAAAATGATATGAGACTATAAGATTAATGGATACACTTAAGAAAGTATAATGCACTTAATAAAGTATAATGCAATTAAATCGGATTCCACCTTATGTCTTTCTTTAATCCTTCTTTTGTCTTTGTCTCCTGATTAAAAAGAAGACTGTGTCTAATTAAAAATATTTCAATCGAAAAGTAATAAAATTTCTGTTAAAGAAGTAGCTTTTACTGTTTGAAACTAATTTTGAAAAATTTGGATTTGGATTATGCTTGGACAATTGTCATTATGTAAAATCCTAATTCTAGATTAAAACGTAAATTGTGGTAAATGCAGCGAAACATAATAGCATTGCTGTCCAGGTCGTTTTGAGTAGATTTTGAACTATGTTTTCAAAAAACCTAGTCAACAGCAATCCAGTAGTCTTAATAGTTTTGTCGAAATCATGAGAGAAATCAGCTATTAGAACTTAAGCCCGAAACACAATGTTCCCGTTCCGTCACGACAAGTGAGGTTATGTGATCCGTAAAAGTTGAATTTTGGTCAACTTTTCCGATCCGTTCCGTTACGACCATTGTGTGCATTTACATGGTCAACCCATAAGGTCTACTTTGACAGCTGAACGGAACGGAACGGGAGCATTGTGTTCGGGGCTTTAATTATGAGTATTTACAGTAACTATTACATATTAATAACTGATTTACATCCAAAGATTTAAAACTTGATTTTCCGAAATGTTGAGATTCGATACTATTCGATACTATCTAATTCTTAATATATTTCCCATATTTGGATGAATTTTAAATCTACTCGGATATAAAGGGTAGTTCAAACAAATTTAAAAATTTTGATTTTTTCGCAGCATCCATCAGGCTCAAATTAATGTAAAAAAAATACGTTTTAAGTTTCATGTCGATAATACGAGTATATGGGGAATACGTGCCTCAAGAACCTTAAAGAAACCAAAATTGTATAGATTCCGAAAACTCCCAAGATATCGACATAGGGCATAGAATAGTATCATTATGTAGGTGATTGTAACTCTAAATATATATAGGTGGTGTACCATCGAAAATTTTTGAATTTTTAGAATAGGTTAGGTTAGGATATGGTGGCAGTCATCTAAACTATAGATCAACTCAATAAGGAGATTAAGTGAATATGTAGGTATTCATACCTAATAAATTACATTGACATAAAATATTTATTTCGTAGATTTTAAGTATTGTAGGATAACTTAATAACTGGGGTGATCACTTCTTCGTCGGGCCTGGAGTCTTTAGGTTATGAGATATAGGGTTCGGATTTTAATACCCAATATTGAGTTTCATCAAATATGTATAGTAGAACTAATAAAAATTAAATTTTCCAATTTTCTAGTGGTCTCAAAAAACAACTAATTTACATCCAAAGATTTCAAACTGGATTTGGCGAAATCTCGACATTTTAACAAAACTCTCAAAATCTACTACATGTGAGAGATCTTGAAGTCTGTTGGGGCTTCTACATTTTGTCGAAATCGAGATCGACATCGACTTTTACTGAAATCGAAAATTATGTTCACCAAGCTTTTTCCATTGTTTAAGGGCTCATATACCCCTGAAATTTTCAAAAATTGGATTTTTTTTTTTTGCAGATTTTTATTTTTTATACTTTTAAGAATTAAAAAAAATAGAATTTAGAAAATTCCACTCCATTACAAAGTTATAGCAATAAATGTCACCAGACATCGGTTTGGAGCGGCTTCCTGGCTAATTGCCGCGCCACTCTCAACAGCAGCGTTTCGCATTAATTTTGTTCGCAAAAGCCGGGTTTCTTAGAAAACAAGGTCATTTATAGGACCATCTGTGAAAAACACGAAGATATAAGCGGAAGAAGGTGTACAGTACGAAGCTGGAATGGGAGACTAGCCGTAAGTTCACGTTGTACCTACCAAAAACTTTAAACGCATTTTACTCGATACTATGTTTTTAGACATGGTCGGCACGATAACTCAGTCAATTTTTAATATTTTTCAACTTTTTATACTCTAGATGAAATCATATAGAGTATTATAAGTTTAATCCAGCCCAAAAGTTTGTAACGCATAGAACCAAGCCTCGGACGAAAAAAAGTTATATATTATTTTTTGTTTATTTGTGCCCAAAAACCTCAAATCCGCCTGACGTCCGTCCGTCTGTCCGTGAACACGATAACTCAAGAACGCCTTCACCTAGGATCTTGAAATTTTGAATCTGGGTGTTTGGTTGAATTTGTAAGGCTAAGTTCGTTAACGAGCAAAATCGTCCTACTCCTTCGGGTAGCTGCCATACAAAATGTCCTTAAAACACGTGTTCAAGAATATTGACCAATAACTTCGTAACGCCTAAAGCTACGACTTTGAAATTTTGTATGTATTACTTTTTTAATAGTTCAAGCTAAATATATGATTATGAAGAAAATCCTATTAGTCCTTCGTGTAGCTGCCATACAAATATCCTGTCAAAATGTATTCACTTAATTTACGAAACTCACTATAACTCAAGTAATCTTTTAGCTACAAATTCGGAATTTTGTACAAGTTAGTTTTGAGTGAAAAGAAAGTTTGAGTTTACTAATCAGCGAAATCCTTTTTCTCCTTCTGGTAGCTGCCATACAAAATATCCTTAAAACACGTGTTCAAGAATATTGGTCGATAACATGAGAAGGGTTTAAGCTACGACATTGAAATTTTGTATGTGTTATTTTTCCAATAGTTGTAGTTAAATATATGATTATGAAGAAAATCCTGTTGGTCCTTCGTGTAGCTGCCATACAAATATCCTGTCAAAATGTATTCACTTAATTTACGAAACTCACTATAACTCAAGTAATCTTTTAGCTACGAATTCGGAATTTTAAACAAGCTAGTTTTGAGTAAAAAGGAAGTTCGAGTTAGCTAATCAGCGAAATTCTTTTACTCCTTCGGGTAGCTGCCATACAAAATGTCCTTAAAACACGTGTTCAAGAATATTACCGATAACTTCAGGAGGGTTTAAGCTACGTCTTTGAAATTATGTATGTGTTATTTTTCCAATATTTGGAGCTTAATGTATGATTATGAAAAAAATCCTGTTAGTCCTTCGTGTAGCTGCCATACAAATATCCTGTCAAATAGTCTTCACTTAATTTACGGAACTCACTATAGCTCAAGTATTCTTTTAGCTATGAACTCGAAATTTTGTACAAATTAGTTTTGAGTGAAAACGAAGTTCAGGTTTACTAGTCGGCAAAATCCTTTTACTCCTTCTGGTAGCTGCCATACAAAATATCCTTAAGACACGTGTTTAACAATATTTTTCGATAACTTTTGAACGCTTCAAGCTACGAATTTGAAATTTTGTACACGTTCATTTTTAAATGGTTCCAAGGAAAAGGATAAATATGTAAGAAATCGAGTGAGTCCTTCCTGCACCATCCATGTGAAAGTCCTTCAAAAAGGACTTTTTTTTTCGATGATTTACCCAGTTCAAGATATGAAATTAAATACTGAATATTGTCTTTTAGTTTTGAATAGCAATCTAATGGCAGTCCTTAATAAAGGACATACAACATGTACACACGTAATTCTACTTTATCCCCAACTACAATATAAATCGGAGTTCAGTATTCATCTAGAGTATTATACGATTGGCTTGCAGCCGATCGTGACTGCAGTATGTTTTTTTTTATAATTTTGATAACTATTTTCTCTATAGTCTATCGAGAGGTTTTTTTAATTTTTTGCTTGGAAATTTTTTTATAAATTATTAAACGCAAATTTTTTTTTAAAAAACTGATTACTAAAGTTCGAAATACTGTAACTTATTTATTTTTGAAAAAAAAAAATTCCCTCCGTGAGACTATAACTACTACATTATTCTGCAAGATTCTTTTTTATTTTTGCAAATTGAATTATTTTTGGTGAAGTTATGATGACGACCAGGAGGCGCCATGGTTTTTATAAGTAGTCCATTTAAACCCGTAAAACACAATGTTAATATTAAAAAAAAAAAAATTTTTTTTTTTTTATAGTTAATAAGATATGTGAACTCAACAATTCAATTTTTTTTTTCTCCATATAACCTTTATAATAATTTTTCAAATTTACTCGGTTTTCAGCGCGTTCAGGGGTATATGAGCCCTTAAAGACTTACAATCGTATAATACATATTAAAATTTTTGATATCATACAAATAAATTGAACGATGTTAAAGAAATCCCATCAGAGCGATATTAATGATTTTTAATATCCTGAAATTCGGTTGCCAAAATCTGGCGATTTAGATGCGGAAATGAGAAGTTGATATTTTCAAGCAGTACCAACCGCAGCGACCATGGCATTTGCACAATTTCTAACAACGCTGCATTAACGGGTAGCTTCCGCACCTATTTTCTTTACAGTAGCTACTGAACTTCAATGGCCCCCCCTTGAAAGAGCAATATGACCGCCACTGACGCCTACGCAAATCTAAGACGAGTTGGACGCTGTGTACGGGGACTCTGCACCATCATTTATCACCGTGCAATTTTGGGCAGCTGAATTTAAACGTGGCCGTACCAGCTTGGTAGACGAGGAACGTTCGGGACGTCCAAAAACTGCAACCACTGACGATGACATCGGTGAAGTTCACCAAATGGTGCAAAGCAACCGTCGAATTAAAGTGAGAACGATAGCAGAGGCTAAGGATATATCCAAAGAACGTGTTTCATATTGAATAAAAATTTAGGCATGAACAAGCTGTCCGAGCGTTGGCTGCCACGTTGGACCAAACACGTTTTCGAATGAACATTTACAACGCTCTGTTGGCGCAGTTTAGGCGCAATAAATCAGAGTTTTTTCGCCAATTAATTACTGTAGATGAAACTTGGATACACCATTATACCCCAGAATGAAAAACACAGTCAAAACAGTGGATTGCGAAGGGAGAATCGGCTCCAAAAAAAGCCAAAACTGTTTTTTCGGCTGGGAAAGTAATATCGACTGTTTTTTGTGATAGTCATGGAGTTATCTTAATCGATTATCTTCAAAAAGGAAAAACCATTACAAGAGCATCATTACTTTTCAAGCTGAAGGCAGAAATTGCAGAAAAACAGCGACATTTGCGGAAAAAAAGACACCAAGACAATGCACCATCTCACACCTCAGCGGTTGCCATGGCGAAAATTCACGAATTTCGGTTTGAACTACTTGACCACCCGTCTTACTCACCAGATCTAGCTAAATGTTGCGCTCCGAGGACAGAGATTTTCGTCAAATGTGGAGGCCACCTCCTTCGTAAACAATTATTTTACAGAGAAAGACGTCGAGTCGAGGTTAAAAAAATGGGATCATCGCTGGGAGAAGTGTGTTGACTTACAAGGAGACTATGTAGCAAGATAAAAATAAATTTAAAGAAAAAATGTCTTGTATCATAAGCGGCTCCATTTGTCGCGCCTTAATTCAAGCATTGATGAGAAATCGTTAATAAATTATATGACCAATAAGCTCAACATTAGCGATGACAAGATGCTCGAAATTAGTGAAAAGGTACACCGACATCTCTAGCTTGCGTTTCATTAATTTTAAAGTAGGTGTTCCTGACAAGTCCTACGTAAAATGTTTCGATGCTGACTTCTGGCCCGAAGGACTGCTTGTTCGACCCTTCAAGCACCAAGCAAAGAACGTGTCACCAGGAGCGACCACCGACCCCACGTAGTTCAGCCTGTCAACCCCTACCACCACTCAACCATGCCAAGTACTGCAAGTAACGTGTATTCACGTGATACACTAATATTTATTATGAGAACGTGAGAGGAATGAAGTCTAAGTTGGCTATCTTTTGCTCTAATGTTTGTATTGCAGATGCCGATGTTATTGCTTTAACGGAAACTTGGCTTGACGAAGATGTATACAAGAATGAGTTGGGCTTACACAATTATACCGCATAACGTAAGGATAGATATCAGGGCCCCTATCATAGAACACGAAACGAAATTTCGAACAGCAATTTTCGTATAGTAGGCATCACAGAACTCGAAACATGTGACACTTCGATCCGTTTTCTCGTATATTTTCTCGTCAACATATCAGTTTTCGAATTCAAATAGTAGGTGTCAATTTTGTAAACTTTTACGATGTAAGTACCCATTATTTGTTAAAAAAAATAGAAAATTACGTGAAAAATAAGAAATTTAATTATTATAATGGATAATTACACTTTTGGGGCGAAGCTGACAAATACAAGTCAATACAAAATATTGGTAGAATTCATGGCGGAGCATCCAGATTTAGCTCAAGGATATACCATGAGCAGCGATGCAAGATTTAGAACATTAAGTTTGTGGAACGAGTTGTCGGATCAGCTCAATTCCCAAGGGCCACCGAAAATGGCTGCAGATGGATGGACAAAAGTAAATCATAAGTGATACCACTTCAATGCTACGAGAAGCAAACGAAAAGTGAATACAAATATGCAGTTTTTATGTTGATTTTTCTTGAATGTAAAGCAGTGTTTTTTATTTATTAAATACGGAGTTCACAAAGTCTTGTTTTTTTAATTTAATAAAGAGTTTAAAATATCGTTTCTTAATCCTGCGACCTTCTTGTAGATGATGATTCATGGCACTTAATTTCTTCTCCATTATTTCTAGCACCTGACTTAAAACTGTAGAGACAGTGGATTGAGACAGGCCAAGATTGAGCTCCTGCCCTGTTCCTCTTTGATATTTATCCTCGGCAAAGAATCTAAGCGCAGCAGCAATTTTCAACAGAGGTGGAATAGTAGAAGATCGTGTGGTTGGCTTGAACTCGGTCTGCAATTCATCTAAGATGTACAAAAAAGCATCTTTCGATAACCTGAAATTATTCTGAAACCTAAAATATCTTAGAAATTATAAGAAAAATATATGGTACGAATTCCAAATCACACTTACTGGATGTTCGATATTTCAAATATTCGATTTATCTCGAATTTTCTTCCGAATAATTTTTAAATTTTGCTCCATGCGCAACTAATATAAGGAACGGTCTACTTGATCGGTCACTGGAAGAGTGTGGATGCGTCTTGACTTTATAAACCATGGAAAGGTACGAACCACTTCAAAATTTATTTTGTTCACTATTTTTATTATTATAATATTATTAATTTAACAGATTAATGAGCAAGCAATTTGTAGAAAACTAAAACCGAAACTGAAATTGAATAAATGGAAATTTGAATAAACTAGTTGCTAACAAATTAAAACCAACAACTATTAATCACAATTTATTTATTGGCGCGACTTCAAAATCTGATTCTGACATTGAATTCAACATTTAATTGTACAAATTGAAATGAAAATCTATTACGATTCAAATTTTTTTCGATTCAATGAGGTAGTACTTTCCATACGTTTCGTTCGTATTCAATGATACATCGAAGGAAATTTTTCGTATATAACTTTCGAGTTGTACGAAATTTCGTTTCGTGTTCTGTGATAGGGGCCCAGTCCATTGGTGGTAAAAGAAGGGGTGGAGGATGTCTTATTGCGATCAAAAAAAGATATACATCCAAGCTATTGATTTCCACAAATGAACTTGTTGAAGAAATTTTCGTTGAATTGAATATTGCGCGGTATAAATTGTTTATCGGATGCGTTTACATACCACCTGGATCATCCGCGGAGATTTATACACGCATTGTAAATAGTTTTCCACTATCGGATATTATAATCGACGGTGACTATAATCAGCCTGGGGTCAATTGCGCTGCCACTAACTGGTGCGACGCTAATTCCAGTAGTACAGGCAGTATTCTTATTGATTCCTTCTGCGATTAGGATGTGTATCAAAGTAATTGTATAGTGAATGCTAAAGGCAAGCTACTTGACTTCGTTTTTTGGAATGTTTTACCACTTCCTGAGGTAACTTCTTCAGATTATGCGCTTCTTCCGCTGGATGCTATGTACCATCCTGCACTCCCCATTAGGTGTAATTTAGTTGCTGATATTGTACCGGTCCAACAGTTCGCTTGTTATAATTTCAAATCGGCAGATTATAATTTTGTATGTGAACAGATTTCATTGACTGATGGTCCGTATTGTTTGAGGGTGCAAATGTTGATGCTATTTCCCGTTTCTACTCTTGTATTTATACGGTTTTAGATTTATCTATCCCTACCCAATTAATTTTTGGTTCGTCGTATCCTCGTTGGTATGATGCAGAATTGAGGCAAATCATTAAAGATAAAAAGTTAGCGCACAAGAGGTACAAGGAATCTGGCTCTGTCATCGAAATAAAAATGAGATCTGGCTATATGGAATACACGCTTAGTATTGAAAATAGTATGACCACCAATGCCAAGGCCTTTTGGAACTATGTAAATTCGCTTCGGTCGGACAACGTTTTGCCATGATATATGTATACTAACCACAAGAC
This sequence comes from Beris morrisii, assembly GCA_951812415.1. Classification (NCBI taxonomy): domain Eukaryota; kingdom Metazoa; phylum Arthropoda; class Insecta; order Diptera; family Stratiomyidae; genus Beris; species Beris morrisii. Next base: position 62,999,509 of record OX638312.1, on the reverse strand, counting down.
TGCTTTTGATCCATCCAGTATTGTGGAGTTGTTTTTTGATATTTGAGCTCAGCCCGAAGAATGCTTGGGTTTGTTATTTGTAACAGTCAAGATTTCAGTAATATTCAGTATTCAGTCTTTACTGCTCGCTTGTGCTCCATTGCACCCCCACTTTAACCGCTTCCCAAACACTGACCCCGAAAAATAATAAAGTTATTTCAACGGCGTTAACGTTAGTATATTAACCCGAAACAATTTTATGAAACATCATAGCTAGATATAACAATATAAATTTCTTTATTAATAAATTTATTCGTTAAAAAAATATAAACAATATTTTTTGATTTACGAAAGAATGGTCCCATCGTAAAAACTAAAATTTAAACAATATTTAACTTATAATTATGTTTCTACAGTCCTATGAATTATTTGATACAAATATCAATGTACACACATATTTAAAATTTAATTTTATGGCATTTTTTCTACAGAAATTTTGTCTTTGTTACATTGATCATCATAATTCGTCCAAACTGACACTGCGTCAAATATATAATGAGCACAGGGACAATTACTGTTAAATCTGTTATATTATATCCGTGTTACTCTAGCCCTAGAAATTCACGCTCTAAAGCTGCTCCCATCATATTCCAATCGCCGTCATCCTCCGGATCGACTCTATTTTCACTTCGTTCGCTATCGGAGCCAGATCCGATATCCAAATCTGACGGAAGTGCTTCACCTAAAAGAAACGATATAAAGTAAAAGTATCAAGTACGTTACTATCATTTACGTGTTTTTGATGGAAATAAAATGTAGTTGTTAAGAGGAATTAAGCTAGCCAGCAGAGCACTATCCGAAAAATCCAATCCACTGCACCTTATTATGTGGAGTGAAATATACAAACCTATCACCAGTTGCCCGACACACACTCCTAAATCAGGGATATCTCACATAGCCAGACTGATACTGCTACATAGACTCCATCTTCCAAATAATACAGACATTGCGAATGAAAAGTGTCTAGACAATGCAATCCCGCCCTGGAAAATGCCCAAGGTTATCGACTTACGATTAGTCAGGTTCCCTAAAAATTCAACCCCGCCCCAGATATATCAATCCGCACACCTCACCTCCATCAATGACGGAAACCAACATACAATATGTTTACGGATGGCACCTACGCGAACGAGTCTACAACATACGCTGTGGTTGGTTGTTTTCCGGCAACCCACTTGGAAGTTCTCCACCAAGGCCTACTTCCCCGAAGTTCAGGTAGCTACTTTGGAGAAATAGCTGCTATTTATTATGCCCTATCAATCGCTAAGACCAATAACCGTGTCACAAAGATATGGACGGACAATCTGGGAGTCCTTCAGGCAATAGGAAACTCATCCAATAAACGCCCTGCTGTCAAAACTCTGCGTAACATCCTCTATGCGACCGAAAATACCTTCCTTGCATGGGTACCAGGCCACATTGGTATTAGGGGTAATGAAGCTGCGGCTACAGCAGCCAAAGCGGCATATGCCCTTCCTTTGGTAGTTGAAACTCAGAACCTACATTTCACCATATGGAATCCGTTCATTTCTTTGAGGCGCGAAGCCCAAACTATAGCCTGGAAGAGTAGTGATTCGTTCCTACGATCACATAATGCAACCACTTCAAGATTACCATACAACAGCCAGCTGACTAGGGCAGAATGCATATCAATCCTCAGAGTAAGACTAGGCAAACCTCTTTCGCTATATTACACTTTTTTGAACAGAGACAACCAGTAGATTGCTCAACATGCAGAGTACAGCTCACAATAAAACATATTCTGGTAGAATGTCCAATGTCTAAGCTGGTCCAATTGGGACCAACGGAAGATCCATTGGAAACACTGCAACCGAACAACACTGAATAAGCTTCGTGCGGCCTTTCTGGCTCACAGAATGTGGGATAAAATCTAGCCACTAAACATAAGTTAGTTTTCGATCAATACGTATAAAAAAGACGGCATCATATAGCCCAGTAGCTAAGATGCCTTCAGATTTGTTACCTGCGAAATTTATTTCCAGGCAACAATAAAAATAATAATAAAATGTAGTTTACATTTTAATCTGCTCGAATACATAATTTTTCAGTTACGATGAATCAGGTTCTTTCTATCGCTGTATGGAGCAATTAACTAAACCGATATATTAGAACCAAAAAAGGACATTTTTGGGAAAATTAAAAGGAAAGCGTTTACACTAAAAACATTATAATAAATTAACTCACTATATTTATTCAAACTTGTTTAATGTTGATAATCTAGCTTACAAGCTAATACTGCTAATATTAGAACTATACTCTATATTAAATCTATTATAAGTTTAACCTAGCCCAAAAGTCTGTAACACATTGAACGGATCCTAAAATCTGTAGCGGTCACATAAAATTATCAGGAAGAACCATATTCCTTTGAGAAAGCCGAATCGGCAGGGAACCGCTAACTCCTGTTTGTCCACTCTTAAATTCTTTATTACTAAAATAACATTTAAAATTTTTATTTTCAAAAGCCTAGCGGCATGAGAGTTTGCGAAAATATTTTTAGTTAGATTACAAACAATAGAGAATTGAAACCGATAGTCCTAAAATCGACCGTCCGGTAAATATGAAACAATATGAAATATGAAACAATAGCTTTGTGCTGGACGACGGGTATCTTCTTATTATTACTCGTTCAAGTATTTTTCTTATGAGCCCATCAGTATGAGATTGCAATTAAGCCTTCCTCAAATACTGATGGTCAAAATAAAATATCTGCCAATAGTCTGGGCGCAACTTTATTATTTTATGGGTAGAAGTCCGAAACGTGTTTAATGCTTAGATGCGGTGTGATAACCTGAGACTGACAACCTAAAAAATAACGTTCCAAATAGCCTCCTTTTTATTCCTTAGGTTGTCAGTCGCATGGTAGCCTACACCAAGCATTAAACACGTTTCGGACTTCTACCCATAAAATAATAAAGTTGCGCCCAGACTGTTGGCAGATTTTTTTTATTTATTAACGTATTTTTTTTATCACTAGAATATTCCACAGAAGTCAAAGTGAATTTGATCTCATTAAACCTAAAAAAAATTCGGAATTCGTCAAAATTTGAACAATGTCTTACTCCCCAGGGGGTTTAATATCAAAAAATACTTAAATCTGTTTATTCCCCGATTATATTAAAAGCATTTAGAAGTGAAAGTGAATTCTATATGTTATTAGACCTAAGCAATATATCGGAATTCGTGAAAAAGAATGATACATAACCGCCTTACACCACCTTAGGGGTTAGATATCAAAAAATTTGGAAAACGTTTCTAGGCGCTTATATTAAGAGGTCGCAGTAGTAAAATTGATTTGACAGCTCGAAAAGTCTAAAAGTTTTACCGAAATTCGTGAAAATGTGAGAAAAAACCCTTTTTACGGAAATTTTTTTTACTCAATCTTTGTACATAAATGAAAATCTATTGTTTTTTAGTTTTAATTACTCTACTAGCATATCTACATATACGTATTAAGTTTCAACTTTCTAGCATAAGCCGTTTCTGAGATATAAAAAACCACCCCTCTCCACTGTACCGTGCTAACCTTGTCAAAAAAAAATTTTTTTTTTCTAGGGTGTCTCTATAGTAGTTCTATATAGTCGTAAATTTTTAGTGTTCTATTCATTACAGTTTTCGAGAAATAAAAATGAAAATGTTTTCCTTTCAACCCAGTTTCATCATCACCATCACCCCCAACACCCACACCCTCAACATTTTTTTCCCTACTAGAAGTCTACTGACTCCAACTCCTGTAAAATTTTCAAGTTAAAAATAGAATTTTTTGAAAAATTGCTACCCTGCCCCTTTCGTGCTCCACCTCCGCCCTCAAAAAGTTTACGTTCAGTAGACTCAACTTGTGATCCCATATACAGAAACCAAATTTTATCCTCCTGGTGTAATTGGTTCGGAAGATATTGTAATCCAAAGTTTTTCACCACCGTTTCAGCCTCCTAGCATAAGTAGTTCCTGAGATCTAGAAACCAAAATTTTTCGTCTCAAACGCTCACTCCCTTAAAAGATACCATCCGTAAAATTAACTTAATATCTCAACGGGTTTGGGAGCTACGCGCCTTCAAACGATTTTGCGTACGGCGTCTAGGGCGGACAGACGGAAATTTTATTTTTTTTTGCTTTTTTCGTGTTTACTAGTCCTAAAACGTGTAAATACAAAATTTCAGGGTAGCAAATTTTTTTGAAATTTCAGGTCGATTATTAAAAAATAATAAAGTAAAATTCGCAGTGACGTTCCAAAATCGACTGCGTTTAAGTCTTCAAATTTCCTGCTTATATCTAAATATTCCTACTGTTAACAGTTCGATAACAGTAGCTCAGTTCTGTAATTTTTAGTGAGAAATGAATCGGCTATGACGTAGTCCGAAATTCTTACACGTACTTTTCACGTTGGAAATGAAAACCGTTTCAAAAAACACACATGAGAACGATTTTGATAGTTTCCATCGTTCCAATCAACTGGGAGAAATTTCCAATGGAATTTAAATGGCAGTTTGCACTGCATTTAAATTTAAATGTCAGTCTTCATAAATAGAAAAATAAATAAATTTCAACTTAGATTATGATACATACAAGACATATTAAGAAGTTATGTTTAGTTTTTGTGTTTATATACGGCCCTTTTAAATACTAAATATATAGTACCAACCCATCTGAAAAGTGAGAAAAGTTATTTTTTCGTACGCACTCAAGAACACCTTGACGCCTTGAACAAGAATTTCGTAATTTTGAATCTGGACGTTTGGTCGAAATTTTAAGGCTATTTTCGTTAACGGACAAAACGTCGTACTCCTTAGGCTAGCTGCTGTACAACAAGTCCTTAAAAGATGTCATCAAGAATATTGGCTAAGAACTTCGAAATGCCTTCAGCTACGCCTTTAAAATTTTGTATACGTTGGTTTTCCAATAGTTGCAGTTAAAGGTTAGAATATGACAAAGTTCTCATGAGTCCTTCGAGTAGCTTCCATACAAAAATCCTATCAACATGTCCTTACTCAATATACGAAACTCAAGAAATCATTTAGCCACGAAATTGAAATTTTGTACAAATAACTTTTGAAAAAAATGATGTTCGAGTGCTTTAGTCAGCAAAGTTCTTATACTCCTTCGGGTAGCTGCTATAGATGAAGTCCTTAAAACACGTGCTCAAGAATATTGGCCGCTAACTTCAGAACGGTTTAAGCTACGACTTTGAAATTCTGAATGTATGTATTTTCCAATAGTTCGAGCTAAAGATAGTATAGTTGCCATACGAATATTCTGTAAAAATGTCTTTAATCATTCAGCCACGAATTTGGAATTTTATTCAAATTAGTTTTGAGTAAAAACAAATTTAGAGATTAATAGTCAGTGAAATCCTTTCACTCCTTCCGGATGTACCCAAACAAAAAAATCCTTAAAGACACGTTTTCAACAATATTTTCCGATAACTTTTGAATGTTTCAGGCTAGGAATTTGAAACATTTTTAACATATCAATTTTTTAATGGTTCCAAGGAAAGGGATAAATATTCAAGAAATCGAGTGAGTCCTCCCTCCACCTCTCATAAACATTTTTTCTTTCGGTGATTTTCCTAGTTTCAAATAGAAAAGAAGAAAAGAAAGAAAAAATCTGCCAACAGTCTGGGCGCAACTTTATTATTTTATGGGTAGAAGTCCGAAACGTGTTTAATGATGAGATGCGGTGTAGGTTACTATGCGACTGACAACCTAAAACATAACATTCCAAATAGCCTCCTGGTTATTTCTTAGGTTGTCAGTCGCATAGTAACCTACACCGCATCTCATCATTAAACACGTTTCGGACTTCTACCCATAAAATAATAAAGTTGCGCTCAGACTGTTGGCAGATTTTTTTCATTTACTTACGTATTTTTTTTATTAATAAAATAATTATTCATAGTAGTAAAAGCGAATTCGATCACATTAAACTTAAGAGATTTTTGGAATCAGTGAAAACTTGAACAATACCCCCAGGGGGCTTAATAGGAAAAAATACTTAAATCGGTTTTTACCCTGACTACGTTTAAAGCTTGTAGAAGTAAAAGTGAATTCCAAATCTCAACATACATACGTTAGAAATATAAGCGAATTCGTGAATGTGTACACAACCACTTTACACCCCCTTAGGGGTTGGATATCGAAAAATTTTAAAGAACGTTACTAGGCACTTATATAAATAGCCCGCAGAAGTAAGATTGCTTTGAAAGCTCAACATGTCTAAAAGTTTTAACGAAATTCGTGAAAATGTGGATTCAAAGATATTTTTTTTACTCAACCTCTGAATGCCAATAAAAATCTCAACTTTTTTTTGCTTTATTTACACTAATAGCACATCTACATATACGTACTAAGTTTCAACTTTTTAGTATAAGCCGTTTCTGGGATATAAAAAAACACCCCTCACCACCGTACCTTGATACCCCTATCAACAATTTTATTTTACTAGGATGTCTCTATAGTGGAACTATATAATCCTAAATTTTTACCTTTCTATTCATAATGGTTTTCGAGAAATAAAAATCAGAATGCTTCCTTTCTACCCCCTTTCACCATCACCCCCAACACCCACACCACCCTACTAGAGGTTTACCGACCCCAACTCCTGTAAAATTTTCAACATCATATCTGATACGGTTTCTGAGATATAAAAATAAAATTTTTTGAGAAATTGCTGTCCCCCCACTTTCGTGCCCCACCTCCCCCCTCAAAAGTTTTTCAGTAGACTCCTCTTGTGATTCCATATATAGAAACTAAATTTTATCTTCCTGGTGTAATTGTTTCGGAAGATATTGCAATCCAAATTTTTTCACCCCCCACCTCTACATCCCACCTCCCCTCTTAAAAATTTTAGCCCTTGTGTTATCTTGAAGTATCCCTAAGGGCAACCACAAAGTTTGAATCTTTTGACATCAATGGTTCAGGAGATATCGATTTTAGAATGTTTCAATCCCGGCTTTCAAGCGTTTTGGACTCATTGTTTTCCCTCCCACTTCCACACCTCTCAACCTTTATCGACCATTTTTTTGCAAATGAGTCCACTATCATAGTGCTACATAATTTTCAAGTTTCAGTCTCCTAGCATAAGTGGTTCCTGAGATCTAGAAACCAAAATTTTTCGCCTAAAACGCTCCCCCCTCATCCCCCCTTACACCCCCACCACCCCAAAAGATGCCAGTTGTAGGAGTTTACCCAATCTACTCACCATAAAAATTTGAACTTAATACCTCAGCGGGTTTGGGAGCTACGCGCCTTCAAACGATTTTGCGTACGGCGTACGGCGTCTACGGCGGACAGACGGAAATTTTTTTTTTTTTTTTTGGTGTTTATTAGTCCTAAAACGTGTAAATACAAAATTTCAGGGCAGCAAATTTTTTTGAAATTTCAGGTCGATCACAATACTTTATTATTAAAAAGTAATAAAGTAAAACTAAACTAAGAAAAACTATTATACATTGATCACTGAATTTTACTTTATCATTTTTTAATAATAAAGTATTGTGATCGACCTGAAATTCCAAAAAAGTTTGCTACCCTGAAATTTTGTATTTACATGTTTAAGGACTAGTAAACACCAAAAAAGCAAAAAAAAAAAAAAAATGCCCGTCTGTCCGCCGTAGACGCCGTACGTAAAATCGTTTGAAGGCGCGTAGCTCCCAAACCCGTTGAGATATTAAATTGAAATTTTTATGGTGGGTAGATTGGGTGAACCCCTACGACTGGTATATTTTCGAGGGGTGGGGGTACAAGAGGAGAGGAGAGGTGGTGTGGGTGTTGGGGGTGATGGTGAAAGGGGGTAGAAAGGAAAACATTCTGATTTTTATTTCTCGAAAACCATAATGAATGGAAAGCTAACAATTTAGGATTATATAGAGCCACTATAGAGACATCCTAGAAAAATTAGAAATGGTGGTTTTTTATATCTCAGAAACGGCTTATGCTAGAAAGTTGAAACTTAGTACGTCTATGTAGATGTGCTAGAGTAATTAAAGCAAAAAAAAGTTAAGATTTTCATTGGCGTTCAGAGGTTGAGTAAAAAAAATGTCCGTGAATCCACATTTTCACAAACTTCGTTAAAACTTTTAGACATGTCGAGCTATCAAAGCAATTTTTACTTCTGCGTGCTATTTATATAAGCTCCTAGAAACGCTCTGAACAATTTTTCGATATCCAACCCCTAAGGGGGTGTAAAGTGGTTGTGTACATATTCACGAATTCTGATATATTTCTTAGGTATATTGGGATTTGGAATTCACTTTTACTTCTACAAGCTTTAAACGTAGTCGGGGAAAAAACCGATTTAAGTATTTTTTCCTATTAAGCCCCCTGGGGGTATTGTTCAAGTTTTCACTGATTCCAAAAATCTCTTAGGTTTAATGTGATCGAATTCGCTTTTACTACTATGAATAATTATTTTATTAATAAAAAAAATACGTAAGTAAATGAAAAAAATCTGCCAACAGTCTGAGCGCAACTTTATTATTTTATGGGTAGAAGTCCGAAACGTGTTTAATGATGAGATGCGGTGTAGGTTACTATGCGACTGTCAACCTAAGAAATAACCAGGAGGCTATTTGGAACGTTATGTTTTAGGTTGTCAGTCGCATAGTAACCTACACCGCATCTCATCATTAAACACGTTTCGGACTTCTACCCATAAAATAATAAAGTTGCGCCCAGACTATTGGCATATTTTTAGGGTTGACGTAGCAAAAATTTGAGTTTTCGAGTAAATATCTCAAGATTCGGTGCAGTTAGAATTTAGACTGTTACATCAAATGAAAGGTAATTCGATTCCCTAAAAAACGAGTTATAACACTTTGCCTTGTGATTATTCGTTTTCAAGATATAACGTTTTAAGTGAGTGAGGGTACCGGTCAAGAACACTTTTCTTAACCATCCTGTATCTCCACTGATATTGAAAATTTACCCACTCTGTAAAACAATTTTTTTTCTCCAAATATATCAAGGAATAACCCCTTACACGGTGGCGGACGCAGTGCCAAACACCCTGTATACTGGAGATGACAAGCAGCGATTTAGTTAAAGGCGGACGTCGTCGCATTCACTTACACGCAAAACAACAACAATTGCCAGAACGACTTCAAAGCACTTTAAAAGCCAGTGGCTTGTCGTCTCCAGTATCTCTATGTACCCGATGTTGATACTTGATAGCCGCCCAAAAGTTTTTCTTCGTGTCGGTCTGCCTGTACTCGGTGCTCGAAGGTAGCTAATGATTACATTAAAGACACTTTAGGGTAAAATGCGCCAAGAGAAAATTGAAATCGAAACTAAGCAATTTTTCTGTGTTGAATTTACGAATTCAAAAAACATTCAAATTCATTCATTAACCGTACGCTCTCTATAAATTCATGGAATCAAGTTGCATTCAATTTTTTTGTTGATAAAGATGCTTTAAATCGCCGACATTAGGTCAGCATAATTTCCATTTGTGGCTAACCGTAAAGTTTTTGAAATTTGTAAATTTGAATTAGACGAAATAAAGACACGGTGCGAATAACATCTCTATATATAAAAATTAATGTTTGTCTGTCTGTCTGTTTGTCTGTTTGTCCTGTATAGGCTCCTAAACCACTCATCCAATTGCGATGAAACTTTGGTGATTTGTTGAGGGTACGCCCTCGATGGTTTCTGCGTTAACAAAATTATTTAACAGTTGGTGGTTCGCGAGTTATTTCAACATTTGAGCGTTTTTCATATGATTTAGCGGCAGTTCGTTTTTGGTGTATTAGTTATGCCTATTCCTATTACTAAATGGTATAAGAGGATAGTGGATGGAAGATGGAATATGGAGGATAGAAGATGGAGGATGGTGGATAGAGGATGGAGGATGGATGATGGATGATGCAGTTATTTCAACATTTGAGTATTTTTCACATTATTTAGCGGCAGTTTGTTTTCGGTGTATTAGTTATGCCTATTCCTATTACTAAATGGTATAAGAGGATAGTGGATGGAAGACGGAATATGGAGGATGGAAGATGGAGGATGGTGGATAGAGAATGGAGGGAGGATGGTGGATAGAGAATGGAGGATGGATGATGGAGTTTGGGGGATGGTAGATGGAGGATGGTGGGAGATGGTGTCTGCGTTAACAAAATCATTTAACAATTGGTGGTACGCGAGTTATTTCAACATTTGAGTGTTTTTCATATGATTTATCGGCAGTTTGTTCGTTTTCGGTGTATTAGTTACGCGTTCCTATTACTAAATGGTAAAGTTGGACTATGGATGGTGGATAGAGGATAGTGGATAGAGGATGGAGGATGGAAGATGGAGGATGGTGGATGGTGGGTGGAGAATGGTGGATGGTAGATGGAGGATAGAGAATGGCTGATGGTAAATGGAGGATGGTGGATGGTGGTTAGAGGATGGTGGATAGAGGATGGAGGATGGTGGATAGAGGATGGATGATGGAAGATAGAGGATGGTGGATGGAGGATGGTGGATGGAGGATGGTGGATGGGGATGGTGGATGGTGGATGGTGGATGGTGGATGGAGAATGGTGGATGGTGGATAGAGGATGGAGGATAGAGGATGGGGGATGGTAGATGGAGGATGGTGAATGGTGGATAGAGGATAGAGGATGGAGGATGGAGGATGGTGGATAGAGGATGGTGGATAGAGGATGTAGGATGGAGTATGGTGGATTGGGGATGGGGGATGGGGTATGAAGGATGGTGGATAGAGGATAGAGTAACGTGAGCAACGGAGCAACGGGCGAAATGGGAGTAACGGGAGAAACCAGAACAATGGATCAACGGGAGAAACAGGAGCAATGGATCAACGGGAGAAACAGGAGCAATGGATCAACAGGAGAAAAGGGAGCAACGAGATCAACGGGAGCAACGGGAGTAACAGGAGCGATGGAACAACGTGAGCGAAGCGAGCGTAGCCGCGGTACGCGGCTAGTAAAATATAAAATACTATTCTTACAAAATCAAGAGTGCATTGGTTTTGTACCAAGGCACAACTTACAGGAATTTTCGGTAGATATTGCATCTAACGAGAAGAACGTGAAAGTGAAATTGAACTCAAAGAGTGACATTTTAGCGGTGGATCAAAATAGGTCCATCGCTTTTTATACATAGGGCTTATTATGAAGGGGGAGGTTGTCGCAATATAAAAAAAAATACGAATAAAAATTATCCTTGAAATTTTTTTTCAAGGATAACTATTTTGTCCTTTATCCTTGAATATCTCAAAATACGGTTTTTTTTTTTATTTTTTTATATTTTATAGGTTGTTCATATTTCACCTTTAGAAATTATGTACTCGCATAATTTCTGTATCAACAGTAGCACAAAAAATGTAAAATTCACATCAGGTGAAATATGTTGGACGTGTGATTTGCTGACGTTGTGTCTAGACACAAAGGTAGCAAATTACCTGTGCATATTTCAAGTGATGGGAATTGCAACTTTGATACCTGAACCGATTCCATTTTTATATAAGCATTCCTTAGTTTAGGAAATTTTGTATATATAGGCTAAGTTAATTACTAATAAAGCTCAGTGTGTGTATAATATCAAGACCAATCGCGTCAGTTCACTTCAATCAATTTCAGTTAAATTACAAGTTCGAAATTAGGTCAAGTGATTAGTTTTTTGAACATTTTGGTGACCCCGAACACGTAACTATCAACTTCGTTAAAGAGATGGAGGGCATCATTCAAGAACAGCTCCACCTGGGGAAGGAGATAGAAACCATCATCATCAACTACAAGAAGGACTCGGCAACACGGAAGACTCCACAATATCTTACCAGCAGATTAGATGCCTTGGAAGCGAAGTGGAGAATATTTGAGCACAATCATCGGGACCTTCTGGAAAGCAAACCTACGGATTCGGAGTATTTCACCAGTGAATACTTCGGAAAGGTCGGCGATGGATACAACAAGTTGAAGGCCGATATGCAATATCGACTACAAAAATCTGATGATGCCTCTTCTGGTGACCAACACGACATCAGAATAGGATCAGAGATGGGAGAAAGTAGCCAGCAACTTGTGAATCCGACAATTGCAGCAGATCAACAAGACCTGGAGGTAATCAGACCCCTCTTCAGAAAACAACGGGCCTTGATCAATGTTTTAACGCGACTTGTTAATGACATTGAAGAAAGGATGAAGGGACCTCAATCAAAAACATACTATCGAGTGAAGATTGACGCTATCAACAAGTACTGGGGGGAGATTGCCGACATAAACCAAACCATCTGGTCAACCTGCGAGAATCCTGAGCGTTTCGACTACAAAATCGATACGATATGCAAGTTGGAAAACTGGACCCAAGATGTCGTGATTAAGCTCATGGACTTAGCACAGCAGGGTCAGTCAACCGATCGGACCATCAGTTCTCCAAACGTGAAGCTTCCCAAAATTAACCTACCAATTTTTGATGGGAACTATTTAAATTGGAAGTCATTCTCGGATCTATATCGGCGGATGATTCATGACCAACAAATAAGCAATACAGAAAAAATGTATTATTTGTTGTCGAACCTAGCAGGAGAGCCGAAGCGATTGATCCAACACTTACCAGTAGCCGAAGAAAACTACATCTCCGCCTGGAACATTTTAGTTAGCCGATACGACAATAATCGGCTATTAGTGACCACAATACTGAACCGGTTATTAACTCAACCTACAGCGCAGCAAGAATCATCAAGTTGCGTTAAGTCACTACACGATGTCACTAGAGAATGTATATTAGGACTTGAAAACCTAGGAATTTCAACTAAATCATGGGATCCGATTTTAACGCATTTGATCACAAGGAAAATGGACAAATCGACCCACAGTTTATACGAACAATCACTGAAGAAACCGAAGGAAATACAAAGTACCAAGGAACTGTTGAATTTCCTCGAAGCGCGTTTTCATTCACTTCAAGCATTGGGAAGAAACTGCGTTCAACGATCACAAGCAGAACACCGGACCAGACCATCAACTTTGATAACAGCAGACACGACAAATTGTCCAGCTTGTCAAAGTACACACGCCATATATTCATGTCCAAAGTTCTTGAAAATGGATACTAAAGAACGTTTTCAAGTAATAAAAAAACAACAACTGTGTATTAATTGTCTGAAGAGCGGTCACTTTGCACCCGAATGTATTTCGAGTAACTGCCGCAAATGTGATAAAAAACACAATACACTTTTACATGAAGAAGCTAAATCAAGTAATCCAAAGCCAAGTAAACCGACTAAGCCAAAGGTTCAGGTATTATCGACTTCAGATGCAGAAACACAGTCTACCGTTCTCCCATCAGGGATTGGAAAGGGGAATCATTCCGGATACGTATTTCTTGCAACTGCAGTGATTCATATTCTGGACAACAACAACGAACTGGTCGAATGTCGAGCGATACTTGACTCTGTATCGCAAGTCAATTTTATATCTGCGGAACTAGCTAAACGACTTCACTTACAACAGAAGAATTGCCATACTGCGATAGAGGGTATTGGAAACCGTCAATACAAAACCCAACGACGCTTATACGCCAAACTGCTATCCAGGACAAACAAATTTTCGGTTGGAATTGAAGCAATAATACTACCGAAGATTACAGCTGATCAACCAAGCCGCGGTATAGATGTTCGTGGGTGTGAAATTCCAACAAATATCCAGCTCGCCGATCCGAACTTCAACAAGATCGGAAAAATTGATGTACTGATTGGAGCCGAATATTACTCTTCCCTCATGTTAAACGGGAAGATAGCGCTTGGCAAACATATGCCGACTTTACAAAATACTAATTTCGGATGGGTAGTATTGGGAAAACCCCAAGACGCATCAATTTCAAAGGCGTTCTGCGGAATAACGACACAAGATGACATCGAACTTAACATCCAAAGACTGTGGGAGATGGATGAAATCGACACCTCACAAATTTCACCATTAACAGAAGCGGAGCGCTATTGCGAAACATTCTTTGAGGAGACTACTACTCGTGATGCATCAGGTCGGTTCATCGTCAGACTCCCATTTCGGAAGGAACCATCAACTTTAGGAAAGTCGAGGGATATCGCAGTTCGCAGATTCCTCAACATCGAGAAACGCATCAATAAAGATGAAGACCTGAAAATTCAATATGCAGCCTTCATGAAAGAATACTTGATGTTAAACCATATGGAGAGGATCAACAAGGCAGAGATAAGCTTATCGCATTACTTCATTCCTCATCATAGTGTGATGAAACCCTCTAGTACCACAACTAAACTACGAGTGGTATATGACGCGTCATGTAACACTTCAACGAACGTATCTCTCAATGAAATATTATTCAAGGGACCTGTGGTCCAAGATGATTTATTCAGTATCTTAATTCGCTTCCGGCTTCATAAATATGTCTTTACGGCAGACATCGAAAAGATGTACCGTCAGATATGGGTGGACCCGAGAGATCAACAATACCAATTGATCGTCTGGCGAGATGACTCGAACGAAGAACTTGAATTCTACAAACTCAAAACGGTAACATATGGCACAACCTCAGCTCCATTTCTAGCTACGAAATGTCTACAAGCATTAGCTAAAGAGAGTCAGTCAACACACATCTTAGGATCAAGAATAGTTGAAACCGATTCCTACATGGACGACGTCATGACAGGTAGTAACGACCTAAAAGAAGCTCTTCAAATGCAAGCGGAGTTAAAGGGACTTCTTCGAAACGCTGGTTTCAATCTACGGAAATGGTGTTCGAACAATTCTATGTTATTAGCAAGGATACCAGATGCAGACATCGAGTTAAATTTGGATCTGGAGGACAAGGCGGATGAGGAAATCAAGACGCTAGGTATAACATGGATGCCTAAGATCGATTACTTTGCCGTCAGGACTAACTGGTCCGATATGAAAAGAGTTACGAAACGGACAATATTGGCAGATATCGCCCATATATTCGATCCACTTGGTTTTGTGAATCCAGTCATCGTACAAGCAAAATTATTCTTGCGAAAGTTATGGATTTTGAAACTAGACTGGGACACGGAACTCCCAGACACACTACAAACACAGTGGTTAATATTCCGAAAGGAACTAGAACAGCTGAACGAATTACAGATACCAAGACAAGTCTGTCTTACCACCTCGAGATCACTACTACAAATTCATGGCTTCTCAGACGCGTCCCAAGAAGCGTATGGAATAGCAGTTTATCTGCGATCAACTGATACCCAAGGAAAGGTTGCAGTCAGATTATTATGTGCAAAATCCAAGGTAGCACCGACCAAAGCTGAGACAATACCAAGACTTGAGCTATGTACTGCACGAATGCTAGCTCAAATGACCCATCGCCTTAAACAAATTTTACAACTAGCCGATGATCAACTATTCTATTGGTGCGATTCCCAAGTAGTCTTGAGCTGGATTAAAGCAGAATCTTCATCTTAAAAGACCTTCGTAGCTAATCGAATAGCCACGATTCAAAATTTGAGCAAAGTTCCGAAATTGGAGGTACGTGAACACCAAGGAAAACGCAGCGGATTTGGTATCAAAGGGACTGACACCGAAGCAATTAATAAATTCCTCTTTATGGCATCATGGGCCCGACTTCTTGAAGAAATCATCACAGGAGTGGCCTGCATCCAACGAATTAACAGAGCCCTGTTTGTTAGAGAAAAAAGGAGAAAGTGTTTTAATTGCAGCATGTCAGCAGCCCCACGTTATAGACATGATAAATCACCATAACTCATTCAAATATTTGACCCGCATAGTAGCATACATCCAACGATTTACGAGGAACCTGCGAACTTCACATCAACGCAAACTAGGACAGCTCACCGCTGAAGAATTAAACGACGCACAAATGAAAATCATACAACATATGCAAAATAGAGAATTTAAAGACGAAATCAAACAACTAAGAAGAAATGGTCAAGTGGAACAACACAGCCGCCTAGCCAGTCTCACACCGTTTATCGACCATAATCAGATTCTTCGAGTAGGAGGAAGAATAGAAGCAGCAAATATACCATTCGACGCAAAACATCCAATGCTATTGCCACAGCATCACCCTTTTACGCGTATATTAGCACTGGACACACACAAGGACAACTTGCATGCAGGACCTCAAACAATGCTGGGAATAATTCGTCAACGTTTCTGGCCATTGAAAGGAAAATTTCTTACTCGATCAGTCGTACAACAATGCGTTCGCTGCGTCAGAGCAAAACCAGTGCTATGCTCACAACTAATGGGAAACCTTCCCGCAACTAGAATACAACAAAATCGACCGTTCTACGTAGTGGATTTCTGCGGACCAATCTGGATACACTTCAAAATCCGCGGTAAGAGACCACAAAAATCTTATATAGCGGTATTTTGCTGTTTTGCGACAAAGGCAGTCCATCTGGAGGTTGTATCAGATCTGACAACAGAAGGTTTCCTGGGTGCGCTAAAACGATTCTTCGGTCGAAGAGGCAATTCACGGAATATCTATTGCGATAACGCCACCAACTTTCTCGGAGCGTACAATAAACTAGAGGAGGTAAAAAAGATGATGGAGACAAACGAGTCTAAAGAAAAAATTGCATCCCTATGTCTAGCGAAGGGTATCGATTTCCATTTTATTCCACCGCGGGCTCCTCATTTCGGCGGTCTTTGGGAAGCAGCCGTAAAATCAGGAAAGCTATTATTATTCAAAACAATAAGTCCAGCTTCGTTAACATATGAAGAGCTAGAGACAGTTGCTATTGAAATCGAGGCAATACTAAACTCTAGACCCTTAACGCCTTTATCATCAAATCCGAATGATTTAACAGCACTAACTCCTGGTCATTTTCTCATTGGAGAAGCATTGACTAGCATTCCAGAGTCAACGTTACCAGCAGAGAACTCGTCTTTAATCACACGTTGGAAACTAGTTCAATATGTGAAATCAGAATTTTGGAAACGGTGGACCAAGGAATATTTAAGCGAACTACAGCATAGGCGCAAATGGAACCGAACTTCAGCAAATATTGAGCCTGGGACTATGGTAATAATAAAAGAAGACAACATGCCACCTCTCAAATGGCATATGGGACGAGTTATACAAACTATTAGAGGCGAAGACAACCTGGTACGAGTTGCAGACATTAAAACATCGTCAGGTGTGCTAAGAAGACCAATACATCGTCTCTGCGCTCTACCAACCGAACAAAAGGATGACAGTACTACCGACACCTCAAGGGCGCCATCGAATTTTGACAACACCAGTGATACTTTAGATCCACCGCCATCCAAGAAGAGTCGTCAAATAAATGGTGGTCTGAGCGCCATCACTTTAGTATTATTGGCATTGTTTGTCCCAACATTTGGGGAACAAATATCGGTTGAAATAAAACCCTTCATTTCACCGCCTGGTTTATATTTCGATAGTATGGGCTCAACCAACCTAATAACTGATGAATGGAAACTGATTGTATACTACAACATGACAACATACTGGCAGGAAGCAAAGGCATTAGACGAAGAATTATACAAGTTAGGTCAACTGTGTAACATATCTGAAAGTGGAAGATATTGCGCTGCGATCTTCACTCAATTACAACATCAGCTTGACCAGATCCATGAAGTTAACAGACTATTGGTGCACAACAAAGCAGAAAATAGATCAAAAAGAGCACCACTTGAGATAATTGGTAACATAGCCAATTCACTCTTCGGACTCTTGGATGAAGAATATGCTAAGAAATTAACAAAGCAAATTGAACAAATAAAAGGAAACGAAATCCATATGAGGGATATGCTCAGAACTCAGACATCAATAATCGAGTCAACTACAAATATACTTAAGAAAAATAGCATAGATATAAAAAATCAATTCCTACACATGGAGAAGGAAATGCATGAATACTACTTGTTAAAAAAGGATGTTCAAACTCAACGAACTCAACAAATAGCAATGTCAGTAGCTGTTCACCTTTCACTAGTACTTCGAAATTATCAGAAAACACAAACGGCATTATTAGATGTGATTGCAAATGTGCACCAAGGACAAATCAGCCCTCTACTAATAACACCGCCACAATTAGAAAGGGAAATAAATAATATCCAGCAACATCTACCATCAAATCGAAAACTACCCAAGGTAGAAGATCACACAGATTTACTTCAACTCTTCCATCTGATGTCGGTACAAGGACGTGCTACTACAGAATATGTTATTGCAGAGATTAAGCTTCCGTTGCTCATAAACGAAGGATTTGAAGCTTTCAGAATATTTCCTGTGCCAATGATAGTAAATGGCAGCAATGCAGTTATTGAGCAAACAACTGACGTATTAATCATCAACAACCGAGATCGTTACCTTCCGATTACAGTGACAGAGTGGAATACATGTAAACTACTAGTCAACGACGAAAACTACTGCAAACAAACACATCCGATCTATCACAAGGGAGCCGATAGTAACCAGTGTGAAATCAACATGTTAAATCACGAGCATTCATCAAACAAGTGTAAAACAATCGTCACAGATGGTCTTCAAAAATGGACTCAATTAAATAATCCCAACAACTGGATATATGCTGTGGATAAGAAGACTATCATTAACGTTGTTTGTGGGGAACAACTCACGCAGATGACACTTGTCAACACGGGCCTACTATCGTTTAAAGGAAGTTGCATGATAAAGGATGGACTAATGACGATATCCTCGCGGTCTACATTTCCAACTCAAATCAGATCTTCATTTATACCATCGTTTTATCCGACCTACAACTTTACAGCAGAAGTGTCCGAGAATGTATCTTACACATTCCCACCATTCCAACTGGATATAAAGGACATCGATATTCTTCAGAATGAGATAAAGAGACTAAAGGCTAACCAAGATGGTTCAAATGAAGTATCTTCTCGAGAAATCCATCAATTTTCCGTCGGCTACATGTCCATCGTACTAATTTTAGTAATACTGATATATATTCTTTGGAGCAGATACAAAGCAAGACCCAGCCCACCTAAAGCAGCACCTAGGAAAAGGACACATACCGATTTTACATTCGAAGCTTAAGTTGAAGTCGGTCTTCAACGGCGGGGAGAATGTTCATATTTCACCTTTAGAAATTATGTACTCGCATAATTTCTGTATCAACAGTAGCACAAAAAATGTAAAATTCACATCAGGTGAAATATGTTGGACGTGTGATTTGCTGACGTTGTGTCTAGACACAAAGGTAGCAAATTACCTGTGCATATTTCAAGTGATGGGAATTGCAACTTTGATACCTGAACCGATTCCATTTTTATAAACGTTGCATACTGCTAAATAAGCATTCCTTAGTTTAGGAAATTTTGTATATATAGGCTAAGTTAATTACTAATAAAGCTCAGTGTGTGTATAATATCAAGACCAATCGCGTCAGTTCACTTCAATCAATTTCAGTTCAATTTCAGTTAAATTACAAGTTCGAAATTAGGTCAAGTGATTAGTTTTTTGAACATAGGTTATACTGTTTTACACAATATACCAAAAAATTAACTTGGGATCTGAATGGGATCGGGGTCAAAAAAATCTAAGAACAGCAGTGCTTCTTAATTACTTTATAGAGAAAAGGTCATTCCATCAAGAATCGCCAAAAGTGTGACCTTACCATCGCCGATTCTTTTGAAAATTTATGTACTCGAAGAATTAGTGAAAAAAAATTATTTCAACTTTTTGTTTCTATTTCATTTTTTTTTTAGTTATAATATGTTAAAGATTTCGCAAAAAATGTGTCCAAGTCCTCTTTGAAAATGCATATCTCTGGTAATTTTTATCCTAGAATAATAAGGACTTATTTTAAAAATTGTTGTTTAAAAAATTTCGCAATATAAAAAAAAATAAATAAAAATTATCCTTGATTTTTTTTTCAAGGATAACGATTTTGTCCTTTATCCTTGAATATCTCAAAATCATTTTTTTTTCCATTTTCAAAATCAGTTTTTTTTTCATTTTTTATTTTTTTATATTCTGTAGGTTATACTGTTTTACAAAACATACCAAAAAAATAGACTTGGGATCTGGTGCTTCTCAATTATGCTTTTATTATGTAAAAATTGCTAGAACATAACTAAAGCCGCAGTTATAATGGTTCCGATTCGATCCGGAAAACGGATAGTGTTGAGTTTCTCCATCCGACATACATCGAAAGGGAATTTCGGAACGACTAGTCACAATCGTTCCGTTGATTAGCCGAGACACAAAACGGAGTGGTAAAGTTGACCAACTTTCAACTTTTATCCGTTCCGACGCTAAGAGGTGAATTATTGAATTTCACCACCTCTTTCGCCTAACTGAAAATCAAAATTACACCTTGATAGTGTCACTTTGACGAATGTCGGAATGGAAGCATTGTGTCTAGAAATTTTTCTCCTCCGACGTAACCGCATCGCATCGGAAACATTATAACTGAGGCTTAACAAAAAAAAATGAAATAGAAACAAAAAATTGATTCTTCGAGTACATAAATTTTCAAAAGAATCGACGATGGTAAGGTCACAATTCTAATTTTACCTATCCACTATATGGAAGTGATCCCTTGTCTAAGTCTCTTTCATCCTTTATGAATCTTTGCTCTATTTCGCAACAGTTGTAAATCATCAAAGTAAGCTACTTGATCTCGTCCTCTCTAAACTCGATACGGGTAGTGCACAAATTCAAGTTAATCCTACGTTAGGGTTAGTTCCACCTGATAACTATCACCCTCCGATTCAAATACTTCTAGATATTCCATGTAATTTTACAACTGCTAATGAAGACTTCAGGAAATTAAATTTCCGAAAATGTAATTTCTCTGCAATCCAATCAGAACTTGTTAATGTTGATTGGCTTGGACTGTTTGCTGAAAAAACGTCTGAGGGATCATTAAAAGTATTGCGATGATTTCGGCACGAATGTTTGCTTTGAGCTCGTCAATGGTCTGAGGTTTGCTGGCGTACACTTTGCTTTTCAAATAACCCCATAAAAAGAAGTCCGGAGGAGTCAAATCTGGATATCTCGGTGGCCAGTCAATGTCGCCTCTTTTCGACATCAAACGTCCAGGGAATTTTCGTTGCAGAAACTGAATTGTTTCATTTGCAGTGTGGCATGGCGCACCGTCTTGTTGAAACCAGTAACCATCCAGACCTTTTTCATGCATTTGCGGGCAGACATGAGCTAACATCCACCGATATCGTTTTCCATCGACTGTTTCGTTTTGTCGGAAAAAAATGGCCCAATGATGGTTTTGGCGCAAACCCCGGCCAAACAGTCACTTTTTGATCATGCAATGGCGTTTCATGGATCTCGTGTGGATTCTCCATTCCCCAAATGCAATTTTGCTTATTAACGCTGCCAAAGAGTGTGAAATGGGCCTCGTCGGTCATCAAAATTTGCTTCCAAAAATCAGGTTCAGTGTCAACCATTCGAGCGACTGTTTGGCCGAATTCCAAGCGACCTGGACGGTCTGTCGGCAATATTCTTTGTGTTAATTGCACTTTATACGGACACAAATGCAAATCATCCTTCAAAATGCGCCGCAAACTGGTTCCACTGACGCCAAAATGCTGAGCGCGGTGACGATACGAGATTTTTGAGTTCTCGGCAACGCTCTCTCTGACCGCTTCAACCAGTTCATTGGAACGTCTTGGTCGTCGATGAACGGCATGTGGACGATCTCCCACCGGCCCGTGCTCAAAAAAATTCGACACCAAACGACGAATAGTGTTCCTGTTGGCCACGATATTTTCGACGATATACACGTTGTGTTAACACAACGGAACGACTATTCTCAATGTACAGCGTCACTATTTCGGCGCGTTGTTTCGGTGTGAAGCGATCCAGGGTTAAAATTTTACTGAATTGACGTTTCCAAAACTTGTCCATTCAAGTCAATCTGTTGAAAAATGTGAAGTTATTCAATGTTTACATACCGATATAAAAGATGTCGCACCCTGTATGTCCCCAGTAAAAGACGATACCCTGTGTGGTTTTCTAGGTCTACTGTTAAAGCTGTGCGTATCAAGGAGAAACTACACAAGAAGTACATGAAATCTAAGTTTATTTCCGACTACTTAAATTTCAGATCTCAGCGTATTTCTGTAAGTAAAGAAATACAATTGATACGTGCTTAGCTCGAAATGAAACTAAGCCTTTTTGGGCTCATATAAAGAAGACCAAAAAGAGTTCGCTGACAACTAATGTACTAAAACATCACTATACTTCTGTCACTGATCATCAATCAATGTGCAATCTCTTCGCTTCATTTTTTGCCTCTGTATATTCTACATTAAATAAGATTATGTCCTACGACTTTGTTGTTCCTGAACATAGCATACTAAGCAATGTCTCCTTTTCAGTCTATTATGTTTTTCAATGTATCAGTAATCTTAATCCGAATATCAATGGTCGACCTGATGATCTGCCAAATTGCTTCATAAAAGCTCTCGCTTGTGATATCTCACTACCACTTTCAATTATTTTCAATCAAGCAATTAATGAAGGTTGCTTTCCTGCAATGTGGAAACTGTTCAATATAATTCCAATTTTTAAGAAAGGTGATGATGTATCTAACTACCGTCCGATATGCTCACTTTAACAAAATTTTTGAAAGGCTGAGCCATAATGTTATTTGGGAGCAACTTGAACCACTAATTTCTCCATACCAGCATGGCTTCGTCAAGGATCGCTCCACAGCTACCAACTTATGCGACTTTACTAACTTCATTGCCAAATCACTCGAAAATCGCTTATCGGTTCATACTATCTACACTGACTTCTCCAAGGCGTTCGATACTGTCAATCACAAAATTCTTATAGCGAAGATGCAGTTGTACGGTCTATCTGGTTCCCAACTAAATGTACTAGTCTCGTATATCTCGGACCGGAAGATGCGTGTTGTTTGCAGAGGAAAATTTTCTGACGAGTTTCATGCAACATCAGGTGTTCCTCAGGGATCTATTTTGGGACCACTACTATTTAACCTCTTCATAAACGATCTTCCAAGGTGAGAAGTACACGGACACGGTTCAGGTTACCAAAACCAAACCGTTGTCGATGACAAGGTTCAGGTCTCCCTGAGAAAGATGAAACCAGCCTCTGAAGAATGCGCCAAAATAGCAAAGGGAAAGCCGGTGAAAGGACAGAGCTCGCTCGCTCAACCCAACGCCGAGCACTTCCAAGTTTTCATACAGAGATGTAGCGTCTCAAATGGCTATAATGCATTCTAAGCACCCTGAGGTCACTCTCACCGAAAACCAAATGCGAGACGTCAAGCGATCAATCATGGACGAGGTGGACAAGATTGTAGCTGGCGCACCGCACCCACAATTGATTGCACAAAACCAGTCTAGTGGCTGGCTCCCCATCACGTGCAATAACAAGCCAACCAGGGACTGGATCAGGATCACCCTTATGCTAAGGCCCTGGAGAAATGCGCAGCTCGTTGCGGTAGATAGGTCCGAACTACCAAAGGCTACTACCTGCGTAGCGTATGTCCCACCAGGATTCAAATTGACGGGTGTCAAGTTCAAGCTCCGTCTAGGCAAACAAAAGGCCTCAGGACCGAATCATGGCGGGTTCTCCGCATAGTGAAAGAAAAGAATGGCGGACAGACCTTTGTCTTCTCTGTGGACGACGCCTCAATAGCTGAGCTAAAATCACTTAAGGGTCGTCTATTCCTGAACTTTTCAGACATCCAAGTGAGAATCAAAAAGGAAGGGACAGAGAAAGACAACACTGCAAAAGTGACTACCGAAAAAACCACAGGTATCAGGACGGAATCTGAGAAGTGTGAAGATGCCCAGGTCAGAGATATTAGCTCTCAACCAGGACCATCCCAACCAGCAGAAAAAGCTGAGAAATTAACACTCAATCTGCAACATCACAAGCTCCTATACCTATGAATGTAGAGTCTAGAACTGGCACAAACCAAAATGTTCAGGAGAACTACAACACGTCCCAACCCGGACCGTCACAAGGTACCTTGGAGTGCACAAGAGTCCTGCGCAGAGACAAACCTCACGCAGGTTGTTCTAAAGGCCCAACTTTTGGTGCAAAATATTCCGCAAAAAAGCACATCAAGCCACAGCGCAACACGTCCAAAGGTCTAGAAGCCGCAGGGAAGACCGTCTGCATTGCAGATTGCAGATGCGGATTCAGGACATCAAAGATGCTGCTCAGGCGTCTAACTCAGACTACCGAGCAATGACCGCCTTTAGGTGCCTTCAAGTAAACCTGCAACATGCGAAAGCATCGTCAGGAGTCCTTTCCCGCAGGTTCCCTTAAGCTCACCTTGACGTCGGTCTTATCCAGGAGCCATATTTAACGGAGGACGAGGTAAGAGGCTTGACCGTGGGTGAGCTCTTGTATGATTCTACCCAGAGCATGTTTACTTTTAAAAACGATATTAAATATGTTCCAATTCCAGGATACTATACTAAGGACGTAGCCGCAAAAAGAGCCAATTTAATAATCGCAAATGACGGCGGTCATTTGATCGACATCATATTCAAAAAAATGATCCAGACAAATTGTATTGAACCAACCTTCAAAATAAAAAAAAAATATGGAAATTCGTCTATGTTTACATAAGTTATTCACCATTTACATACCGCAGCTACAGATGGCGTACCCTGTATATACTCATATCTTTCCTCTTACGGAAAACCGCAAAAAAGAAGATGCAAACATCCATTTTTAAATTCAATGCAAACTGGCATTTCAATTCCATTGGAAACATCATGCAGTTGATTAGAATGATGAGAACTATCATACTCGTTCTCATGCGCGATTACAGAAACGGTTTTCATTTCCAAGGTGAGAAGTACGTGTGAGAATTTCTGCCTACTCATAGCCAATTCATTTCTCACTGAAAATTACAGAAGTGACCTACAGATCTCAAACAAGAAAGCTCTTCAATAGGGCCAAAAAAAATGGTGAGTGGAAATCGTACAAAAGGGCTCTAACAGAGTACAACCACGAATTTAGATGTGCGAAGAGAAATTCGTGGCAACTGTTCTGTCAGGGTATAACCGATTTACCCAGCAGCGCAAGAGTACACAAAATACTATCAAAAGCACACACTAACAAAATGGTCTTATTAGAGAAACCCGATGGCTCCATTACTGGAAACTCATTTCAACCACAGAACCAGGCAATGAAGAATGGTACACCGTCCCAAAGACGAGTAGACCAAACGTATTGGACTGGAAAAACTCAGCTAAGATCTCCACTGCTAAAAAGGTTAAATGGTCTATACGTAGCCTTAAACCATTTAAATCCCCTGGAAAAGACAGGATATTTCCCGCTTTACTGCAAAGAGGAATGGACCATTTTCTACCAACACTATTATCCATATTCAGAGCAAGCCACGCATGGGGTTACATACCCATATCCTGGCGTAACGTTAGGGTGATATACATACCAAAAACAGGGCGCCGTTCGAGCAACAATCCTAAGTCGTATCGTCCTATCAACTTAACGTCATTTCTCCTGAAAACTATGGAAAATGTAGCGAATGTAACCCATACCAACTAGCGCAGTAGGTACAGAGTACATAATGCACAAGTCATCTCACTTCGTTTACAGCATCATTGTATTTTGCAGCATCATTTAATGTACATAATGAATTATATTAACAAACTAGTTTTAACGGTAGAATTAGGTTAGTCGTAAGGTACTTAGAATAAAAACTTTCCTTTTTAAAACAGACACTGTCCGAGGTGGACGTGTTCTCATTTTGTACCTTTAACTCCCAATTCCTATCCTCGTCGTGCCTACTCACCCAAGTAGGCTGTATACGCAATATAGTGGTTATTGATAGCAATCTCCACAGAAAATATTATTGATAGGCATATCAGAGATTGAGGCTTTGAGATCTCAACCCTTACACTCCAAACAATATGCATATCAACCAGGGAAGCAAGCCCACGCATTACAAAATCTAGTCACGAAAATCGAGAAATCGATCACGGACAAGGAAATAGATGTGGGTTGCTTCTTAGATATGGAAGGACACTGCCTACGAAAGTATCTACTCTGCTGCACAAAAGCGTGGTATTGATCCAAAAACCTGCAGTTGGATCAAGGCCATGACAGCAGAAAACGCAGAAAAATAACTTCGACACTAGCCGACTCAACAGTTCACACTCACAGCTGCGAAAGGCTGTCCACAGGGTGGGGTACTACCACCCATCCCCTGGTGCTTAGTAGTGGACGACCTTCTTCAAGACCTAACAAAATCCGGAGTCACGGTACAGGGCTACGTTAACGACATTGCCATCCTTGTTAGAGGTAAATTTGAAGAGACGGTGACAGAGCTAGTTCAGAATACCCTAAACCAAGTAGCAACCTGGTGTACTAAAGCAGGATTGGGTATCAACCCAAAGAAAACCACAATTTTTGCATTCACCAAAAGGAGGGTGTAAGGACAAGTTATCTAGGCCTACTCTTTTTGGAGAATCCATAGAGTATTCTAGTGAGGTAAAATTCCTGGAAGTCATCCTGGATGAAAAACTCACTTGGAATGCTCATTTGGACAAAGTTCTTGAAAGGGCCAGAATCTCTCTCTGGACCTGTAGGAGCCTTCTCGGCAAAAACTGGGGACTGAGTCCAAAACTAACCTACTGGATGCATACCGTCGTTGCTAGGCACAGAGTACATAATGCACAAGTCATCTCACTTCGTTTACAGCATCATTGTATTTTGCAGCATCATTTAATGTACATAATGAATTATATTAACAAACTAGTTTTAACGGTAGAATTAGGTTAGTCGTAGGAGCCTTCTCGGCAAAAACTGGGGACTGAGTCCAAAACTAACCTACTGGATGTATACCGTCGTTGCTAGGCCCATTATAACTTACGCGGCATCCGTCCGGTGGAAGTAAACAAAGCAAAAAACTGCTCAGCTTAAGCTGACTAAATTACAAAGATTGGCATGCCTGGGCATCACTGGGGCGATGCGCACCACTCCCACAGCTGCCCTAGAGGTGCTTCTCAACCTAGAAACTCTACACTTAGAAATACAGAAAGAAGCTAGATTCACTACATACAATTAAATAATAATTAATAAATTAAATAATTGATCTCGGAGGACGAGTCAGAACGTAAAACTCTTTCCGCGGAACTTGCTGCTGCTTCCTCCCGATGCTTTTATCGCAGAAAAATCTACGTAGGACGAAGTCATTCCTTAAGGGAGCAGGTAAACTCCACGCCCTACTTAAATGGATATTACTTAATTAACTTAAATGGATGTTAGTTAATTTACTTAAATGGACGCTATCTAATTAGTTGTCATATTTTTACTTACCTGTAACATAATTTCCACACATAAGAGCAAAACGTGTATTGTTAACATGGTTGCTCATTACTGCATCTGTTTTGCGGTAAATTCTATATTTAGCAGTATTTCCAACATGTGCAGGGAACTCACTTGTTGTTGCAAATATGAAGAAATTCTGTCGTATCAAACGTATAGTGAAATTTTATGGGCTTTCCGAAAATGTAATAAAATTTGGTGGTTAATCAAGTCCTTCTTGGAGAAAACAGGACTTTTTTGTATTTTTTTTTAATTTTTTATTATTTTTGTGTCATTTAAATGAATTTTTCTCAAAAAGTATAACACTGATTGACACAGTTGATAGCAATTAGAAAGAAGAATTTGTGTCCTTTCCAACGAGCCCAGAATTATTACGTTACGCTAAGTACAGCAGAAGTTAGAGATCAAACAGTGATCACAGGTACGATGAAAATCCTTCGTCCTTAAAATCGCGCTATCTCCTTAACGGTGCAAAAACGGGAGTATGTGTAGAACGATTTTCTACTCAGGACAAGTTCCTCTATCCCCCATTTTCGTTTGAACCTCAGTACTAGTTACAACCTGTATATTCTCTCGGACAGCAAGGCAGCAATAATGTCAGTTCAAATCTACTCCAAACTTGTTTGGAATTGCCTCCAATGCCTGATTGAACTCGGAAACAAGAACAGAGTTAACCTCATTTGGATTCCGGGACACAGCGGCTATGAAGGTAACGAAATGGACGACTTAATGGCTACAAAAGGTTTAGAAGCTGACTTCATGGGACCATATCCATTCTGTGGAATATCATTAAGCACAGCCAAAATAAACATCCGAATGTGTCACAAATCGCAAAGTGCCATTCACTGGAACTCGACACCGGGCAATAGACACTCAAGGCTTTTTATGCCAAAGCGTTCGGAGAAAAGAACATTTGAGTATCTGAAGTTAAGCAGACACCAGACCCCTAGTGGGAGCTCTGACTGGACATTGTCACATGAGAAAGCATCTCCATAGGATTGGTCTCACTGAGATTAAGACTTGCAGAATTTGCGATGACGAAGACGAAACACCAGAGCACATTCTCTGTGAATGAGAGGGTTTAGCTCACAAAAGACTTCGTCACTTCGGTCAGGGTTCCATGGAACCATCGGAATTCCTGACCATTCCTCTTCCTAAAATACTAAGCTTCATTGTAGGGATATTGATATCGCTAAAAAAAATATCGATATATCGGTATTTAAAAAATATCAATATCGGCTGATGATATATCGAACAAAAATATCGATATATTGATATATCGAATATTTTTTCCAATGACAAATAATTTCTTATCTCCCTTCCCGTATCAAATTTCAGTGTAAATTGCATGACCCATTTTCTCAGAAACCACTCGAATGAAATTTTGGACAATTATTCCTTACTGCAAAACGAACAAATAGAGTGGAGTAACATTTTATTATTTTTGCGAAGGTTGTATACAGGGTGTTTGGCACTCCGTGTGCCACCTTGTAAGGGGTTATTCCTTGATATATTTGGAGAAAAAAATTGTTCTACAGGGTGGGTCAATTTTCAATATTAGTGGAGATACAGGGTGGTTAAGAAAAGTGTTTTTGACCGGTACCCTCATTCACTTAAAACGTTAAATCTTGAAAACGAATAGTCACAAGGCAAAGTGTTATAACTCGTTTTTTAGGCAATCGAATTATATTTAATCGAATCATTTGATGTAACAGTCTAAATTGTAACTGCACCCAATCTTGAAATATTTACTCGAAAACACAGATTTTTGCTACGTCAACCCTAAAATTTCAGTGATCAATGTAGTTTTTCTCAGAAAACCCCATTATAAAAATGTCATTTTAATTTTATTTTTTTATGAGCCGTATTATTAACTACAAAAGCTGCATACATATGTATGAGTTACGATTAACATTTTGGAAGTAACAGGAAAAAATACATATCGCATAAAAATTAAAATTTCCTTCTACTCTATCTGGCAGCAGAGGTGGCATGAGTGGTTTTTGGAAAAAGGGATCAAACGTAAAAAAATACAACTTTTCAGGAGAGGCACTTCTTGATCTCGTGGAGTCTTGTGGCTTAAACAGGTTTACCCAGAATTGAATATAAAAAAAGAATTTAAAAAAAAAAATATTTTACCCCAAAAGCGTTATGCTCTCCTTAATAAAGATTACGGCGGTGCGCGGTTTTTAAAACAAACCCAAAGCCAATAAATAAATGATATTTCGAAATTTTAAATTGTTCTTCACTTCACTAAATTTTCACAACAAAAAACAAGGCTAAATACATTTTCGAAGTGATAATAAAAATATACGAAAAAAGGATGTGACGCAGCAACGGATAGTTATGGTAAGATGTGACTCTTTAATACATATTACTTCCTCCGGGTTTTTTTTTAAATTCCTTCTACTTGAAAGAGAAAGATTAAAAACCAATAACAAGGTACTGAGCGGATAGATCCCTGTGCACAGGATAGTTACAACGCGTCTTGCATCTTTTTGTTTCGACAGAAATAGACTTTGCGTGATTGAAAAACAGTTTTCTAGTTTCAACCTTTCTGACATCCCTCATTTACATTATTATATTAGATTTTCGTGTTGGGGTTGGTTTGGTCACCTCTGTGATTGAAGCCTCAATTGGGCCTATTGCGACGTCCCTCTGGATTATATCTATGGTTCCTCTTCGATCCCTGCGCTTTCAATGAAGCTTAGTATTTTTTGAAGAGGAATAGCCAGGAATTCTGATGGTTCCATGAAATCCTGACCAAAGTGATTAAGTCTTTTATGAGCAAGTCCCTCACGTTCACAGAGAATGTGCTCTAGTGTTTCGTCTTCTTCATCACAAATTCTGCATATTTTGCTCTCAGACAGACTAATCCTATGGAGATGCTTCCTCATGTAACAATATGACCAGTCAGAGCTATCACTAGGGTTCGGGTCAGATGTTTGCTTAATTTTAGATATTCAGACGTTCTGTTTTCCGAATGCTTCGGCATAAGTAACTTACTAGATTGCCAAGTAAAATATCAACTAGAAACAGCTAAATTTGCCGGCAAAGAATGAGCAGGTACATATACACAAAAATAAGCAGAAATGAAAAATGGCGTTCGAGTTCTAAAGTATGCTATACTTAACAAAAAATGTCGGGTCCGATACTCGGAATCATAGTTAATCCGGGGGACGTCACAATAGGCCCAACTGTGGCTTCAGTGACAGAGGTTTAAAAGACTGACCCCTTTTACCAATCTAATCTAATCTAGCCTTACAAATTCAACCAACATCCAGATTCCAAATTCAACATTCAAGGTCAAGGCGATCATGAGTTATCGTGCGTTAACAGGACAGACGGACGAACCGCAAACAGGTTTGGGGTTTCTGAACACAACTAAACATAAGCATATTATTAACTATTTTTTTGTCCGTGGTTCGGTTCTATGCGCTATAAATTTTGGGCTAGATTAAACTTATAATATTTTAAGATTTAATTTAGAGTGTGATTAAAACTAAAACTACTCAAAAATTCAATGGATTGTTATTAAAACGTGTAC
This sequence comes from Beris morrisii, assembly GCA_951812415.1. Lineage (NCBI taxonomy): Eukaryota > Metazoa > Arthropoda > Insecta > Diptera > Stratiomyidae > Beris > Beris morrisii. Next base: position 62,968,621 of record OX638312.1, on the reverse strand, counting down.
AATGCCGCCTGAACATATATTTAAACTAAAATTTAATATATTATAAAAAAATACCTCTTCGGAATTTGGTGCTTGGTGGTTCATCTTCTTCGGAAGAATTCGATTCAATAGCTTCCGGATTCTTTTTACCAACCACAAAAATATTACTCTCTGACCGCGAAAAAAACTGTCGTTGTCTCTCTTCCTTCTCTTCCTCTCGTTTTCGTTTAAGTAGATTTTTATTTAGCGGTGGATTTTCTGTATAGAACAATTTAAATTAAACCATACTGTCTATAAAGATGTATTAATACCCATATTAACTGGCTCGTCATCACTCGAAGAATCTGATTCGAAGAATTGATGAAACTCCTGGTTCATATCCGCTAAATCGGCATTGGAAAAACTAAGCAATGGATTTATAGTATCTATAAATTTAGGTTCATCTTGTTGTTCTAAATTTATTCCCATGTTGTTACTATAATTTACTACATGTTCTGGACTATGACAATGTGGCGGTGGTTGTCGCATTTTACTAGGTTTATGAGGATCCAATGGAAAAAGTTGCTCATTAACATGCTCCCATCGTTCAGCACAACACCAAAGCCAGTCCGGTGTGACAATATATAAATGCCGATGCTTACGCGCTGCGTTTACTTTAAATGTTCCTGCAGCTGCTGCAACTAAATGTGTTGTTTCATCCGTTAAGTGCTGGTTTACGTTTGCTCCTAAACTTCGCGCTATCATATAAGCTCGACTTTGATCTAGTTTCATATTATTTGGTACCAAACCCGAAAATACCAACGTTTTACCGCGTAATACATCTGCTCTCAGTTTCGGGACGAGTATCTTGAGATCTGGAATGTCGTTACTATCGTCGTAGACTTTATAAAACGCTTCGTGAATATTTATTAGTATTGTTTCTAGGTGGCGTAAGTAGTCATCTGGGTCATTAATGTCTATCATAGTCTCGTTTTTAAATTTTTTTTTTTTTTCCTCTTCATTTGATTTTGTGTCGATATTTCCTACTTTTTTAACGGAAGTAGTACTAGGAATAATTTCTAATTGCTCAGTGTGAATGCTTAGTTCGCCTGGCTGAATTTTATTATAAATAATTTCCACTTCATTTTTTTTTTCCAACGAGCAATTATCTTCCATAACAGAACTGGTTTCATCTTTTTGGATCTTTTTTTTCCCCGGCACCGCACTTCTATCTTAAATTAAAAATATATATATTTACATATTTATACATTTGCGTACGTATAATTAATAATGGTATAGAAAAAAACCTATTTGGCAAAGAGTTGGATCTTTTACAACTGACTCAGGTACTTCATACATGATTTCAGAAAAATGTTATTCAGTAATATTTTCACCACCAAAACGACTAGACTACATTTACGAGAAAGTAGACTTGGACTTTCGCATTTTTTTTTTTTAAAAAACGATCATCGGCTCTTCGCTTGTGTGTAGGGTGCAATACTTATGGTACTGAAGAAAAAAAACCTCTAAAGTGATTTACTTTCTTTTTTTTTGATGTCTGACGTTTTAAAAAGAAATTACTTGCCCGAAGCGCGTTTTAAAAGAAATTGTAAAGGTGGATTTCCATTGTCGTCGCATTTATCCGTCTGTGTGTCGAACGCACATTTTTCTGCCACGACTTTCAGTTTCGAGTTTACATTTGCAATGCAATTTATCTAACGCACAGTGCTGTCAAATACCAATGTTGATTGACCTTTTCGATGAATTACTCGATCCAATTGGACCAACAATTGAAAAAGTCTTTCATATTCGTCAACCTATTTCGGCAGGTGCCCGATTGTCCTTAACAATCAGGTTTGTTGCACAACTGGCGATATAGTGACAGTTTCAAATACTTTAAAATACATTTAGATGTTTAGCATCCGGTGATCTTATCTTCTGCAAGGAAGAAATAAGAGCAGTCACAACACAACTCACAAAACTACAAAAACCGACGTCCATTGACAGAACCAGCAACTAGAAATGACAAAAAAGTCATAGAAATTTAATTTTTCGGCACAGAAAAAAGCTGAAGAATATGCGACTTGTGACCCAGACGCATCCTGTCCCTTAAACTACAATCTGATTGGTTGATTATTGCGTTCGACGCTCTGACGCAGAATTGCGACGACAATTGAAATTCACCTTAAAGCTATGTGTATGTACACGAGAAAAAACAGTAGAGCCAGAGCCTTCTATAATATGAAAGCCGTCGGGTAGAATCTCGCACTGACACATGCATAGGCCAAGGGTGACCGACTGTTCCACTGCTATATCAGGAACCGTGTAAATAGGGTAATGTTCAGTACGATAAAGTTAATATTAAATGAATTATTTTGTCGGTGTCAAGTAATAAGTGCAGATAATGTTAATACATATACAGGGTGGGCCAAATACAAGTTTCTTTTTAAAAATGCAATAAAATGAACAAAATTAAATTTTTTTTCATGTATTATGGCTTTATTAGTAAGAGTAAACATTCCCATTAATGATGGAACACAACTTTGTTCAAGTGGCCAATTGACATCGCCAAGACGGCTGATAACATGATTTAGGAATTTGGTGCGTAAAAGATCGATTGTGGCATGGGCTGTGTGGCATGGCGCGCCATCCTGTATGAACCAGAGGTCGTCCAAATCCATGTCTTCAATTTCAGTAAAAGTCGGATAACATGGCTTTGTAATGCCGGTTTTCCACCAAGCAGACAAGTTAAGTTTTTGTTTTGTTCATGTTTTTGCAAGCACGGAAAACAAAAACTCGAACAAATCTTAAACACTGTTTCAACCAAACCGACAGTGCTCTATCGCAGTTTTGTTTTCAGTAACTCCACGAAGCGGTCTCAGTAAGAAAACACACCGAAACCTTTTGAAGTTACCGCTTCTGGTCGGGACACGAAAAACAGAACAGAAACAGTCGAAAAAAGCTCGAGTTTGTAAAAAAATGATGAAAAGTCAAAGATTTGTTTTTTTCGACACGAGCTTTTGCTGAGTTTTTGTTTTGTCCGTTTGGTGGAAAACCGGCATAACGTTCACCGTTGACCGAAACGTTGTTCCCTCATTTTCGAAGAAAAATGGTGCAATGATGCCACCACTCCACAATCCGCACCAAACTGTCACTCTCTGTGGATGCATTGGCTTCTCGACAATAACGTGTGGGTTTTCCGAGTCCCAGATGCGGCAATTTTGTTTGTTAACGTAGCCGCCGAGATTAAAATGCGTCTCGTCAGAAAAGATGATTTTTTGCCCAAAATCGTTGTCAACTCAAGCTGCTCTAAGGCCCAAATTGCGAAGCGATAACGAAGCGGATGGTCGTGCGCCTTCAATTGCTGACCTTCTAAGCGAATAATCCGAAATCTTTGTGCAGAATTCTTCTCAGGCTAGTGCGTGAAATGTTGAGCTGTTGAAATCGACGGCGAGTTGATGTTCGTGGAGTGAGTCTCACACTCTCGGATACAGCAGCCACATTCTCGTCTGTGCGCACCGTACGACGACGGGGGCCATGAGTGTTGTCCACTAGCATGCCAGTCTTACGAACTTTTTGATCAAACTTGCGTACAGCAGGCGCGGTGGATGCTTCATTTCGGCCAAAATTTCTTTTCAAAAAACGCACATATTGGGCTACACAGCATTCACTTTGGAAATAAGTTTTCAATATTTCCCAACGTTGTTCAAGCGTAAAGCGACTTATTTCGTTCCGCGGAGGTATGATACTGACTTTCTGTCAAGATTTCGAGCGGGAAACAGCTTTCAGTGTCAAAATAACCTATGATTTAAAAAGAAACCACTAGATGGCCCACCCTGTATATCTTGAAGACATAATAGAAAGGCAGTTTTTAGATACCTTTCAGTATTCCGATACAGATTTTCACTCGAAGACTGTAGAAGATGGCACCAAGAAACCTTTTGCGGCATGCCACAAAAAATTGTTTAATGAATTAACATATTGTTATGAATTTAGTAGGTGGTTCTGGCTACTAAGGCCTTTGGCAATGGTAGAGAAAAAGTTACCCAATTGCCTTTGAAAGCAGTAAACTATCGAATCTAGTAGTCTCCATTGTTGAGACCACATTAATTTTGACTATTGACCGAGGTTGTTCCATCCGAAGTCTGGATTAATACACATTTCTGTAGAAATGACCAATTACTCCGCCCAAAGGTGGTCTCCAATAAGTTTTAGGTTTTTTTTCCAAAATATTTAAATATACAGTATAACCTCTATATAGTGACCACCCAAGGAACTGTGCCAAAGTGGTCACTTTATTCGATTGGTCAGATTATAAAAATAATTTAAAAAATTAAATCCGTTTCAAGTACAAAAAATCTGTCAATGGTCTGGGCGAAACTCCGGTCAAAGTTTAGGAGCGGTCAAAGTCGGAGATTATCATCAGTTGTTTCGAAATTATGAGGTTTCTTGGAAAGTTAGTTTTGTTCTTAAAAAAAATATTTAAAATAGAGATTTTTAGCGGATTAAACATTGGTCCGTGCATGGTAGACTATTCGAATTTCGGTATATTATGTGTGTACACTAAAAACATAGAAGTAAGAACGAATTTGTTGCCTTATCAGACTTAATAGGTATGACGAATTGTTAAAACGTATAAAAACCCATTTGAATTCCGAAAAAATTGTGAAACAGGTTTTTAGACGATTTCATAAAGAGCAACTTGATATCTCATGAGACACGAGGGATTTTGACCTATTTAACCAATTATAACCAATTTTATATATCATCAGAACTAAGGGATGGCAAAAATTGTGAAAATATATGCAAACCCTTGGGGATTGAATATCGAAAAATTGAGAAATGGGTTTGTAGGCGATTACATAAAATTAAATTTTTTTTCATGTATTATGGCTTTATTAGTAAGAGTAAACATTCCCATTAATGATGGAACACAACTTTGTTCAAGTGGCCAATTGACATCGCCAAGACGGCTGACAACATGATTTAGGAATTTGGTGCGTAAAAGATCGATTGTGGCATGGGCTGTGTGGCATGGCGCGCCATCCTGTATGAACCAGAGGTCGTCCAAATCCATGTCTTCAATTTCAGTAAAAGTCGGATAACATGGCTTTGTAATGCCGGTTTTCCACCAAGCAGACAAGTTAAGTTTTTGTTTTGTTCATGTTTTTGCAAGCACGGAAAACAAAAACTCGAACAAATCTTAAACACTGTTTCAACCAAACCGACAGTGCTCTATCGCAGTTTTGTTTTCAGTAACTCCACGAAGCGGTCTCAGTAAGAAAACACACCGAAACCTTTTGAAGTTACCGCTTCTGGTCGGGACACGAAAAACAGAACAGAAACAGTCGAAAAAAGCTCGAGTTTGTAAAAAAATGATGAAAAGTCAAAGATTTGTTTTTTTCGACACGAGCTTTTGCTGAGTTTTTGTTTTGTCCGTTTGGTGGAAAACCGGCATAACGTTCACCGTTGACCGAAACGTTGTTCCCTCATTTTCGAAGAAAAATGGTGCAATGATGCCACCACTCCACAATCCGCACCAAACTGTCACTCTCTGTGGATGCATTGGCTTCTCGACAATAACGTGTGGGTTTTCCGAGTCCCAGATGCGGCAATTTTGTTTGTTAACGTAGCCGCCGAGATTAAAATGCGTCTCGTCAGAAAAGATGATTTTTTGCCCAAAATCGTTGTCAACTCAAGCTGCTCTAAGGCCCAAATTGCGAAGCGATAACGAAGCGGATGGTCGTGCGCCTTCAATTGCTGACCTTCTAAGCGAATAATCCGAAATCTTTGTGCAGAATTCTTCTCAGGCTAGTGCGTGAAATGTTGAGCTGTTGAAATCGACGGCGAGTTGATGTTCGTGGAGTGAGTCTCACACTCTCGGATACAGCAGCCACATTCTCGTCTGTGCGCACCGTACGACGACGGGGGCCATGAGTGTTGTCCACTAGCATGCCAGTCTTACGAACTTTTTGATCAAACTTGCGTACAGCAGGCGCGGTGGATGCTTCATTTCGGCCAAAATTTCTTTTCAAAAAACGCACATATTGGGCTACACAGCATTCACTTTGGAAATAAGTTTTCAATATTTCCCAACGTTGTTCAAGCGTAAAGCGACTTATTTCGTTCCGCGGAGGTATGATACTGACTTTCTGTCAAGATTTCGAGCGGGAAACAGCTTTCAGTGTCAAAATAACCTATGATTTAAAAAGAAACCACTAGATGGCCCACCCTGTATATCTTGAAGACATAATAGAAAGGCAGTTTTTAGATACCTTTCAGTATTCCGATACAGATTTTCACTCGAAGACTGTAGAAGATGGCACCAAGAAACCTTTTGCGGCATGCCACAAAAAATTGTTTAATGAATTAACATATTGTTATGAATTTAGTAGGTGGTTCTGGCTACTAAGGCCTTTGGCAATGGTAGAGAAAAAGTTACCCAATTGCCTTTGAAAGCAGTAAACTATCGAATCTAGTAGTCTCCATTGTTGAGACCACATTAATTTTGACTATTGACCGAGGTTGTTCCATCCGAAGTCTGGATTAATACACATTTCTGTAGAAATGACCAATTACTCCGCCCAAAGGTGGTCTCCAATAAGTTTTAGGTTTTTTTTCCAAAATATTTAAATATACAGTATAACCTCTATATAGTGACCACCCAAGGAACTGTGCCAAAGTGGTCACTTTATTCGATTGGTCAGATTATAAAAATAATTTAAAAAATTAAATCCGTTTCAAGTACAAAAAATCTGTCAATGGTCTGGGCGAAACTCCGGTCAAAGTTTAGGAGCGGTCAAAGTCGGAGATTATCATCAGTTGTTTCGAAATTATGAGGTTTCTTGGAAAGTTAGTTTTGTTCTTAAAAAAAATATTTAAAATAGAGATTTTTAGCGGATTAAACATTGGTCCGTGCATGGTAGACTATTCGAATTTCGGTATATTATGTGTGTACACTAAAAACATAGAAGTAAGAACGAATTTGTTGCCTTATCAGACTTAATAGGTATGACGAATTGTTAAAACGTATAAAAACCCATTTGAATTCCGAAAAAATTGTGAAACAGGTTTTTAGACGATTTCATAAAGAGCAACTTGATATCTCATGAGACACGAGGGATTTTGACCTATTTAACCAATTATAACCAATTTTATATATCATCAGAACTAAGGGATGGCAAAAATTGTGAAAATATATGCAAACCCTTGGGGATTGAATATCGAAAAATTGAGAAATGGGTTTGTAGGCGATTACATAAAAAGTCTGTGGAAATGAAAAGTGATCTAATATTTCATCAAACCTAAGAAATATGTCGAAACTTTGAAAAGCATACAACCCCCTTACACCCCTTAGCATTGAATATTTAAAAATACTGAAATTGATTTTTGGCGCTTATATAGGAAACCTTAGGAAGTAAAAATGAGTTCGATATATCATCAGATATGCAACCTCCTTACACCCACTTGGGGGTTGAATATCCAAAAATCCTGAAAGGAGTTAATAGATACATATGAAGACAGTACGAAAAAGTAAAAACCAATTCAATAACTTATCACTTCTTAAAGATATGAGGGAATTCGTGAAAATGTGTTCAACCCTTTTATACCTTCTTAGGGGCTGAAAAAGGAAAAAACTTAAAAACAAGTTTTAGGCGATTATTACGCAAGCCCTTGAAAGTGAAAAGATATTCGATATCTGATCAGACCTGAGGGATATGGCGGAATTCGTGAAAAAGTATACAACCCCCTTTCCATTCCCTTAGGAGTCGATTTTCAAAAAATCCTGAAAACACTTTCTAAGTATTTATATAAAGAAGACGCAGAATAAAAATGAATTCAATATTTAGAAATACCTCATAGATATGACGAAAACCGTGAAAATATATGCATTCCATTTTCACTGAACATTTTGTTTGCCCCCCTTCCGAACGCCAATAGATATTTGAAATTTTTTTTTTATCTAATTAACTTTCCTAGTTGATTTACATGTACATACCGAGTTTCAACTTTGTAGCATAAGCCGTTCTATAGATAGGAAAAAAACCCCCAACCCCCGTACCATACTACCACTATAAAAAATTATATTTTCCCAACATGCTACTACTACAGCTCTATCTAAAGACCAAGTTTCAGCTTTATATCATTATAGGTTTTCGAGATATAAAAATCGGAACCTTTTCCTTTTCACCCTCACCATCTACACTCTCATCCACAATCCTGGGTGGGATCTATTAGGTCTACTTCTGGTAAAAATGTTAGGCATCTATCATACACTGTTCTTGAGATGTGAGACGTGATTTTTTAGAAAAATTCTTATCCCCTCCACTTGCATGCTACAACGCCCCTTTAAAAAATTTTACTTTCATCAAACTTCATTCGTCAACCTTTATGCACAAACCGAATTTTATTTGTCTAGTGCAATTGGTTCGTGAGATATCGTAATCTAAAGTTGTTTACACCCCACCATCATACGCCACTGCCCCTACTCAAAAATCGATCTATTCTTCTAATATACCTACAGATATCTATTAAGTTTCAGTTTTGTGACGTTAACCGTTTAGGAGATATGGATTTTAGAATGTGTCGATCTCGCCTTTTTTGCGTTTCGGACGCTTTTTTTTACCGAAGCTCTATATAAATTTCAAATTTCAGCCTCCTAGCATAAGCGGTTGCTGAGATCTAGAAACCAAAATTTTCAGTCTAAAACGCTTCCCCTACTTCCCCCTTCACACCCCCACCCAGTCTATTCATAAAAAAAATTTCAATTTAATAGCTCGAAGGGTTTGGGAGCTACGAGCCTCCAAACGACTTTGCGTACAGCGGTCGACGTACGACGTACGGCGGACAGACGGACTGAAATTTGTTTTTGCTTTTTTCGTGTCTACTAGTCATGAAACGTAAAAAAAAATTTCAGGGTAGCAATTTTTTTTTTTTTTAAAATCGATAAAATACTGTATTATTGAAATAATAAAGTAAAAACAAAGTTGAACAAAAGAGGCGATTTTCACCTTTTAACCATTTATAAACAAAATAAAATACGATACTGCACCACAGAATACAATGTTTCATCAGTAATATGCATAGAGATATAAATACTGGAGACGACAAGACGCCGTTTTTGTATGAAGCACTTTCAAGCATTTTTAAGCCAAATTTAACGTTTTTGTATGGAGCGTTTGATGCCAGGTGGTACTGAAATGCAAATAGTAGCCTAGTATTCAAATGTTTGGCGTTTTTCGTGTTCAAAACCGGAGTATAACATAAATGTGAGTAAGATGCTAACAGCAGCCTAGTATTTATTGCCGGTCCTTTGCGAGGAATCGTCCGGCTTCAAAACAGTTGCTGCTCGTCATCTCCAGTATACATATGTATATGAAAGTAAGAAATATTCGAAAATTCTAATATACAACTGAAAAATTCAATAGTTTTCAGCACTTATTCAGAAATGAAAAATCAGAAATGTAGGTACGTCATAAATTATATCTTACTTAACTTATGTAACTTCCCAACAGTCATCACTGCATTGAGGAAAGGAAAAACAAACTTATGCGTGGAATAATATAAAAGAAAAGTCTCTATTAAAAAATTATTTTATTACTTTCTAATAAATTAATTATTAGTTTATCAATAAGTTTATTATTATTATAACGAAAATACTGCTTTTAATTTAAATAACCATATATTAAATGAAATGAACAGAAAATAAAACAAGAAAAATAATGTTAAACATAAAAAATATCACATATAATTCAATAGTAACCAATAGTGCCGTAATAATTTGACCGACATCCCGGAACGCAACACTTCCTCGTCATGGTGATCTTTGAAATGAGAACACATTAAACTATTACACATTGATAGTTTTGGATAGTTGAATAACTCATACTTACTTATCCTAAAGATAATAAAAAATCGTTACCAGTTCGTGTGTGCCTTATAATGATCCCCAGGGTGTCCTGTTTGAGACAAACAATGTTTCTTTTTATCTTATTTGAACTATGCGTTACAAGCCCAAAATAAAGAAAAGTTATTTCATTGCATTTACTTATTAAGTGACATAAAATGGTGCAAGAATTGAAAAATATAGAAAGTAATTATAACCGGCTGCGTATATATCTCTCAATTTTATATAAAAAAACAACTCATGTTGAGTGAAAATACTAATTTTAACCGAATATTTACATTATGTACAAAATTTCAAAATTTATTCACAACTTGCTAGCCAGTATAGGAATCGAAAAACTTTTGATGTTAATGCGACATCCCCACAATCCCATTTTACACATCACGCACTTTCAAACATGTTCATGTTAAATTATTATAAATAACAGCTCTAATTGAATTATGTCACTTAATAATTAAATAAATAATGCAAAATATTCTGAACATTGTAAACATTTCTAGTCTAACTACACTTTTTGGCCGCAAAATATTTTCGTAAGTTTTCTCTAAATCAATTGCGAATTCGCAAAAGTTTTAACTTGTAACTTATCAATAAATTAAAATAATTGTACAAAACCTACCCACGATATTGAACGCGCACTTTTCAGCTACCACACGAAAACAGAAACTGTCAAATATCGAATGGTCACCCACGCACACTATCTTACAACCTACCCGACGGTTTTCATATATAGGAAGCTCTGGCTCTACTGAAAGTAAAATCTACTCGACGAAACGTGTTTGCACGAGGCGACATCTTTACAATAATTTCTCTGAACGTCGAATGCATGTAGTGAGAATTTGTTGCATAAAAGTTGAGTACTGTTCAATCCTAATATCATACAATAAATATAAAATGCAACTTTCTTAGCACATTCAATATTTCTTATTGTCGAATGTGCACTTTCTACATATTTTTTTTAAACATAAAATGTAACGCGTGCTAAAGTACAGATCGAGCATATCAGTCCTATCAGCAAATTTTTATTGAAATCTGTGTACTTCAAATTTCCGGCACGTTTAACGTAATATAATCCCAGTTCAAGACAACTTGAACTGTGGATAATTGAATTTGGTCTGATTTTGATTGTCTATCGTTAAGCGATATTTGTGAAATTAGTAATAATTTAGTATTTAAGATGGTTGGATATAAAGTTTATCATCACTGTCGAATAGTCTTTTTATTCGTGACGAGCATGGAAAGAAAGGCCCATGCTCCCAACATTTTGGTGACCCCGACGTGTTCAGGAGATCCCGTCCTTCCTATAAAGTAACACCTTTCTCTCTTTTAGTTCAGACTGAGCAGCTTATTCAGGAGCAGTCTACCTTAGGAAGGGAGATAGATGGCCTTATAGTCAATTACAGTAAGAACTTATCCACTCGGAAGACGGAGCAGTATTTAACCACCAAGCACACGAAATTGGAGACGGCATGGAGTACTTTCAACAGAAATCACCAGTGTCTTCTCGATGGTGGTGTAGCAGAATCGGAGTACTTAATATCAAGGTACTTCGACAAAGTCAAAGAGAGAGTCCGCAAGGTAAGTTCAAAATGGAAGATCGATTTCAACAACTGAGCAGCGACCGCATTGACCCAATCAACCAACGGCGGCCCAAGTAGTACCAAGGAGGTCGACAAGGCTAACACAGGCGAGCGGCGTTCGAAGCAGTGCAGCAGCAAAGTTCAACACTCTCACTCCGCTCTTCAGAAAGCAGGAGACACTAATCGACGCATTGACACGGTTAGTCAATGATATACTAGCTCGAGCGAAGACGACACAGACTTCAGATTTTTAACAAGTCAAGATCGCGGCAATCAATCTATACCGGGAGGAGACTACTGCAACGAATCGGGACTTATGGTCCGAATATGATCATCCAAAGATCGATAATTTGGAGCGCTGGACACAAGATGCAATAATCAAGCTCACCGAATTGATGGCGACTCATGAACATATGTCACGCCTAGCAGTAAGTCCGACTACAATGCTACAAATTGGAAGTTGCCAAAGATCTATGTCCCAACATTCAGTGGCAGCTATTTGGAGTGGACATCGTTCACCGAACTTTATCAGCGTCTAATTAATGACAACCCGCATCTAAAACGCGATCACCGGCTGAGCGGCAGCCAAAACAGGCTGCTCTATTGGCTTCAATGGACGATGACAAAACTAGTTTGGCACTCACTTGCAACAAAATTAGCTGCAGACAACCACATGTCAGGAACGTTGCGAGCTGGTAAAAAAACAAGGACTCTGCTTGAATTTCTTGCAGGATGGTCATTTCTCCAATAAATGCTCATCAAGCTACCGCAAAAAATGCGGCAAGAGACACACTGCTGCATATGGAACCGGCACATAAGAAGAATGACCAACAGAAAAGCAGTTAGCTGAACAGTTTAAAAACACCGAAATCAGCGGTTTTATTTATTTATTTATTTAATGAACGTCTACCGATAAACTTATCCAATTACACAACAGAAAATACAGAAAAAAATTAAATAAAAAAGAAAAATATTATAAATGAAGGAGAAGTAAAGAAAGAGAAAAAAACATACTGCAGTCACGATCGGCTGCAAGCCAATCGTATAATACTCTAGATGAATACTGAACTCCGATTTATATTGTAGTTGGGGATAAAGTAGAATTACGTGTGTGCATGTTGTATGTCATTTATTAAGGACTGCCATTCGATTGCTTCTCAAAACTAAAAGACAATATTCAGTGTTTAATTTCATATCTTAAACTGGGTAAGTCATCGAAAAAAAATGTCCTTTTTGAAGGTCTTTCACATGGAAGGTGCAGGAAGGACTCACTCGATTTCTCACATATTTATCCTTTTCCTTGGAACCAGTTAAAAATGAACGTGTACAAAATTTCAAATTTATAGCTTGAAGTGTTCAAAAGTTATCGAAAAATATTGTTGAACAGGACATTTTGTATGGCAGCTACCAGAAGGAGTAAAAGGATTTCGCTAATTAGTAAACTCGAACTTCGATTTTACTCAAATCTAATTTGTACAAAATTTCCAATACATAGCTAAAAGATTAATTGAGTTATAGTAAGTTCCGTAAATTAAGTGAAGACGTTTTGACAGGATATTTGTATGGCAGCTACACGAAGGACTAATAGGATTTTCTTCATAATCATACATTTAGCTGCAACTATTGGCAAAATAACACATACAAAATTTCAAAGACGTAGCTTAAACCCTTCTGAAGTTATCGGCCAATATTCTTGAACACGTGTTTTAAGGATATTTTGTATGGGAGCTACCAGAAGGAGTAAAAGGATTTCGCTGACTAGTAAACCCGAACTTTGTTTTCACTCAAAACTAATTTGTAAAAAATGCCGAATTTATAGCTAAAAGATTATTTGAGTTATAGTGAGTTTCGTAAATTCAGTGAATACATTTTGACAGGATATTTGTATGGCAGCTACACGAAGGACTAACAGGATTTTCTTCATAATCATATATTTAGCTCCAACTATTGGAAAAATAATACATACAAAATTTCAATGTCGTAGCTTAAACCCTTTTGAAGTTATCGACCAATATTCTTGAACACGTATTTTAAGGACATTTTGTATGGCAGCTACCCGAAGGAGTAGGACGATTTTGCCAGTTAACGAACTTAGCCTTACAAATTCAACCAAACATCCAGATTCAAAATTTCAAGATCCTAGGTGAAGGCGTTCTTGAGTTATCGTGTTCACGGACAGACGGACGGACGGACGGACGGACGGACGTCAAGCGGATTTGAGGTTTTTGGCCACAAATAAACAAAAAATAATATATAACTTTTTATCGTCCGAGGCTTGGTTCTATGCGTTACAAACTTTTGGGCTGGATTAAACTTATAATACTCTATATGATTTCATCTAGAGTATAAAGATTAGAAGTAATATACCTATATAATTAGAATTTAGTTTAAGAAAAATAATAATAATCTTACATCAAAGGAGCTCACTGCTACACTGACTTCAGGATTATCGGAAGGACGGTAGCAGCAGTACGTGTTCTTGGCAACGGCTATCATTCACGTTTTGGAGCAGAAGAAAGCTCGTAGTCCGGCCGTCCCGAAGCATATGTTAGCTCGGGGTGTACATACTCCATATTTGGATAACATGGAGTTAAAACATATTGGTCCTAAATTGAAAGCCATTATCTAAGAGGATCGTCTCTGGTGTTTCAAACGTATGGAAGAACTCCCTCTCTAAGAGGTGGTGATTTCTTCGGCCGTGATTCGCTGCATACGACCGATCTCATCATACAAGATTTTTTGGATTGCAGGAGACACAGGATAATGTCGCTGTTTGATGGGACTCGTATAACCAACCTCTATACATTGTTCTTCGTCATGGGTCACACCCAGTACGTGAGCATCGTACGATGGAAATCTGGACTTTACCAGTTCCAACCTCTTCACATCGGTAGACGTTAAATTGTAGTCTTCCGGAGCAATCAGTTGCGACGCAGTATCTGGTTTATCGACCGAGCTGATTATGCTGGGAGCCAAATTGAAGAATCGCCAGAAATCTCTCCGATCACCGTACCCAGTACCTTCTGCGCAGCAACATCAGCTGCCTTAATCTCTTGACAGACTGGTCGAAACATCACCTGTGTATCTTGGATTCGTTGTAGGGAATTTGGCCCAGGCAACTGATACTGGAGTCCTCTTACGTCCACTCCGTACAAGTACGTTATTGCGTAAGGACGCACGTCGAACAGCTCGATCGTAGAAATGATAGTCCGTTTCTTCTGTCTCACCATCCTCCAAAGTCTACGCATGGGCAAGATCGACTTCCTGCGGCCTATTCCATTCGTCAGTGCGGATACTTGATCAACACTGCCGTCTGAAGCAGGTGCAAAAATTCACTCTCGCGCCTCCATATATTCCTCCAACCGAAGGTTGTTTGGCATTCCGTCTTGGACCATTTTGACGCCTAAGGCCCCTTCAGACCGAGTCTTATCACTTGTTTCCTTTTGCAGTATTGTGACAAGTGGAATGATAGGGGATGGGAAAATTGGTGGGGATGACTTTACAAAGATGGGAATCAGGGTCAGACAATTTTGAGGTAGTGGTAGTAAGATTCGAAGGGGTGTTTGAGGGGGTAAAATGGTTTTATTCGGGAGTTCAAAATTATATTGGGAGTGGGAATTGGGGTGTGGTTTATTATTTTTCGAATCTAATGCGGTCGGGGTATCTGTGTAGAAGGGCCCGGACGAGAGGGACCCGCAGCCCTTCTGTCCCTTTCACCGTTTCCCCCTTGCAATGTGTGCAGTTGGGCTTTAGAACGTCTGCTCGCCCACTCCCAAAGCAGAAGATGCCTTTCGGAGCGTCTCCACACTCACAGTAAGTGTCCCCTTCCCTCCAGCAACTCCAAAGGAATCGAACGTAAAGACGATACAATTAAAACTATGAACCTTCACATTATTATTTTTCGACTGGGGTTGGGCTTTAGAACGTCAGCTCGCCTACTCCCAAAGCAGAAGATGCCTTTCGGGGCGTCTCCACACTCACAGTAAATGTCCCCTTCCCTCCAGCAACTCCAAAGGAATCGAAGGTCAAAACGATACAATTAAAACTATGAACCTTCACATTCCATCCTCCCTCTCCAACCCCTCCATTGCAGATAAGTCACGAAGACGATCCCTGTCGAGTATGGCGAAACGCGTTATGTTTCGGTACCTGAATTTCAGCTTCCACTTAACTCACAACAGTCAGATTTTGCACACTTATTGTTTAGTGTATTTAAAAGCTTAGTACATGAGTAAATTAAAAAATTTTCACTAAAAGTCGATATATTTAAGAAAAAGGGAATGAATAAAATTTTTTAATGTTTTTCTTCTTTCATATTTGAAAAAATGATAGTTTTTCATGAGATATTTTAATTTGCTCATGTATGAAGCTAGTCAATATTACCACAAAAAAATGAAAACTGTGTTTTCTACTGTGTGTGCTTACTCACAAACGTGTACCGGAAGTTGAAAAAGCACTACTTTTCAGGAGAGCCTAAAAGCAAAAAAGTACATGCAGTGACATATTCGACTTCCCCATTTCAGAGTAAAATTTTAGTCACTTCCTGTTACCCGAAAGAGGTACGGTTTTTTGTATGATGTGCAGAAATGAGTGTAGAATAAAAATATAAAAAAAAATCAATTTTTTTTTCATATTTTTTGCACCGACCCCCTTAAATGTACCCACAGACTAGAGATTTAAATTGCGCGATAGTTTAGTTGAATAGCTATGAAGCTATATGGAAGGGCGCACACTGATCGTTTAATTTCGTTCAAACTAAACAGATTAATAGGCAAGACTAATTTCGATCACATGCGCACACAGAGCAAATTAAAAATCTTACAAACCGAGTTTCCTTATGCATTTGGCCGTGTCTTGTGTGTAATATGTAAATAGATCTGCCTGGTGTGATGCAGATTACAACTTTAGTACTCTGCCAGCGGTGGTGATAGGTTGATACGAGTACTAATTGACTGTGACTATCGGCGTGGTGGCTTCAGTAATGTGCGCATGGGTATTGACTAAACAGTTAAGTTGAGCAGGTAAGAGGATGCGAGGCTCGATGTGATTAAACAGTTGCCAACTGTTTCGTCTTCATTATGATGTTGCCCTAATAGGATAAGAATTTTAGAAACTTTTCCGAAAATTTGACAAAATTTTTCCTCACTAAACTCACAAATATCTCGCAAGTATTGTGTCCAATTATCTGACGACATTCATGCCAAGACAAGGCATGCCCAGAACTCGAAAGGGTACCTGCTACACATAAGTGCAATGGGTCTCAAGACTATTGTCTGACCCAACTGGAATCGCACCATTCTCACAAACAATATTTCCCCTTCCTATGGAATCGAGTTGACGCCCAAAAGGTTACCGATTCGTCAATAGGTCGGTTCTACATTGACTCCATGCAAGACTGATGTGATGTCACTGTGGAAAAATCAGAAAAGCTTGTACACTTGAACTTTTGAGAGCCGTTCAGGCGAAAATTATGCCGCAAAACGACCGATTGAAATCCCTTTACCCACAAAATTTTTTGCCCGGAATTTTTCCGATCTCACGTGAGTTGATGAGTTTCGTTTTGTGCACCTTGCGTAGCTGTGGCTTTCCCCATGTTGGGCGCTATTTTGTTATGAACGAAGGCCTCAGAGCAGATATTTTGACTTGAAAAAAAAATGCCGCTTGATCCGACGCTCCCCGCGGGCTTTCAAAGTTTATGACCTTTCAGAGCGAACGCAATTACGTAATTGCACCTTTCGTATGCGTTATCGAAGCGATATTTTTCGCAGAGAAAACAAACTTGTGTGGGAAATGTCGTTAGTCGGAAGTAAAATTGCATTTGGATAAAAATCGTCCCACTTACAACCAAAAAGTTCCCGTCAAAAAAAAACCTTTTCTGTTTTTCAAAAAAAAAAAACACGTACAAGGGAGACCCAACAAGCAAGGAGGTGTAATCTCGCCCTTATTTTGGCTACTTGTTGTCAATAAAATCCTTGTTGAACTTGAGAACCTCGGAGTCAAGGCCTGCGCATACGTCGACGACGTGGTCATACTTGTCTCAGGGAAACACTTACCAACAATTAGTAATTTGATGGAGAGAGCACTCAACAAATTACGACAATGGGCCAATAACAGCAAAATTCCTGATTTTGCGTTGCCAAAGATGGGAAGTGACGAGCTTCATCTCTCCGGCAGCGTCAAATATCTCAGCTGGAAACTGAATCTGGACGAACGCGTTAAAAAAGCGTACAACGCATTGGGGTCACTTGCGCCCTCAGAATCACACCCACGGCAGCACTGGAAACTATTCTCCATCTGCAGTCAATGAAGACATATATCAAAAGCATAGCTGCAAAAAGCGCTCTTAGACTCAAAGAGCTAGGTCACTGGGGAACTAGACCTGCTGGTCACAGTACCATACTCACTGACTTCTCGGAGTGTAATATCAATAGGGAAACGGACTACATTATGCCAGAAATATGCTTCAGTAGGGAATTTTCTGTTAAAATCCCACACAGGGACGACTGGAATGAAAAACGCTACCTAGACAACAGAACCATAGGAATATTCACCGACGGTTCGAAAATGACTTCTGGCATAGGCGCGGGGGTATACTCACAGGAACTCGAGATTCACGAGTCCTACAGGCTATCAGATCATGCCAGTGTATTTCAAGCAGAAATCTTTGAGTAATTCAGGCTTGCAAAATTATAAAAGCAAAGGTGAATGCAACAAAAGACATCACTATTTGCATTGACAGCCAAGCGGCCATCAAAGCCTTTAGTTCGTTCACAACACGATCCAAACTTGTTAGACAATGCTGCGGTGTTCTTAACTCCATCGGCACACGGCACAATATTACCCTCTGCTGGGTGCCAGGCCACTGTGGAATCCAGGGGAACGAGCTAGTTGATGAAATCGCTCGAGCAGGCTCCAGCCTAATGTATCTAGTGGGAGAACAGCACGTTGGTCCATAAAACAGTCTATCGACTCACTATGCCCACAGTGAGCAGGTAATAGATGGTCAAACCTAACTAGTTCAGTTTTGGATTTTAAAATCAAAGTAGATAGACATTTCAATTTTGGCTGAATTAAGAATTAACTTTTATTTTATACTTCTAATTTAATTTCTTTATTTTATTCAATTTAAATTTAATTTTTCTTTCATTTTATTCAATTTAAACTTTGTTTTCTTTCTTATTGATTTCAATACTTCTAATCTTGCACTAATTTTATATATACATATTCTACTTTACTTTTTTTTACTTTTTTTTTTTGTTTTTGTTTTGGATAACACAACTATTGTAGTAGATATTGTACTTTGTGATATCAGGTGTATCAGCGAAAGCTGCCTTCCTGATTATTAAATAATAATATGTAACATAGCAAATTTCATAAAATCCACAAAATGGTTTTAGGTTTCACGAGTTATCATACTCTAATGGGGAGCACAACGGACGAACACTAACATCTATGTGAAGGAGAATGACAACATCACCACCACACAAACCATACCATACCCCTATAAACCAAAAACATGAAAAATTCTTGGGTTCTTATGTACAAACTACTACAATGTTAACTCGTGTGCTTGTCTGTGGAGAAAAATGAAAAGCAAATATTTCCCCATCTTCTCCATACCGACCTGTTCCGTCTTTAGCGCCTTTCGATTGCACTAGTCGATTCAATGCTGTCTTTTGATTACACTAGTCGACGACCACTAGAATTCTATTTCAATATGACCGGACGCCGGCGTCGTCCATCAGTGCAGTGTGTGCCGGTAAGGCAGAATTCACCTATAAGTCAGGCCTACCTTTCATCGATGATTGGTCAGGTCTACTTCATACTCCCTTCATACATACTCTTCAGTGAGTGCACGTATTGCCATCTCGTTCTTGCTCATTCCAATTTCAAATACAATGCGCGATAGGAGATCTCTCATGTCGACGAGTGCGGATAAGATGGTCGGATGCATTTAAGTACGAGCAAGAAAGAAATGCGAATACCTCACACGTATTCACAGACAGCAAGTACATAGCTGAACTTGTTCCCAACTGATAATCTTTTTTCAGCGACAAGTTTCGAAACTGTTCGCTGCCTCTTCATCGATGTTTGGTTTATAGGGACCATATCAGCTGATTGTATTGTAGTGGATCACCCCTTTTGTTTCGATGATTTCCAGCGAAGATAATATTCTAAGTGCCTAATGTTGCGAGAGTGCAATTAAGCACGATTCAGATATCATTGGGTGGACTTCGAATGTTATGTATATGTTCCAATAAAAAGACTTGTGGTTTCTTAGATTGTCTAAAATTGATTGAACTGCTTTATTGCTTTATTGCAAATTCTTATATAATTGGTTTACAGAGCAATAACAGAATTCTGTTATTGCTATGGTCATCATGCCAGCCCATTAACTGACCTAGATCATATTCTACGGCGCATACAAAAAAGATATTAAGACCTTATAAACCAAAAACACGAAAAATTAATGGGTCCTAATGTACAAACTACTACCATGCTAGCACGCGCGCTTGTGTTCGTGGCGATATTGAGGGTTAAATCGAAAAGTAAACATTTCCCCAATTTTTCATCAAGTATGATAAACATGCCGACCTCTTCCACCTTTAGAGTGAAAAAGACTAAAGTATGATCGCCGAATGCTTATACATCCGATCATCAAGTGCGTATCTACTCGACCTGCAAATGCCATAACAAACTTAGACGTTCGGGCCTATTACGAAACTCGAGTCGAGTGAGTAACTCGACTCACATTTAGACTCGACTCGAGCTAAAGTTGGTATTATGAAACTCGACAACTGGAAAGTCACTTCATTTCCAGCAGTCGAGTGAGTTTGACATTTCTTATAAGTAAATACTCACTCGGTCGGCTCTCATAATACGCAGTTCCCTTAATGGTATAAACACAATTGCGACGAAATTCGCCAGCGGCGGCGAAGTTCGCTGTCAAAATTTTAAAATTGTACCGCAACACACGTACTGACGCAGAATTACGACGGCAAGCGGTTGGGCGAACTTTTCGTTGCCGCTGGATTAAATGTAATCTCTAATTTTGCCGTCGCCGTCACAGTTGGCAGTGTTTTTTATTTCTGTTGGCAGTGAAAATTAGACACAACAACTTCTTGCGACACATATTTTGGCGAAAAGTGCATTTTGTGTGTTTTTTTAATCTATTGGTAAGTAAAAAGCATAAAATTATAAATAAAGAAGCATAAAATCGTCGGCGAAATTCGCTCGCATTGTGTTTCTCCATTAACGAAGGCGAACTTTTTCGTCGAATTTCGCTCGCCGCTTGCGAAGTTCGTCACAATTCTGTTTATACCATAACTCACGCTTTTTTTTCTACTCAAAGTCGAGTAAAACTCGACAAGTAGGCACTTGTCGAGTTTCATAGTCGCAGAATGTGAGTTTTTTGATCGAGTCGAGTTTCGTAATAGGCCCGGTTGAACTGTTCAGTTCGTGAAACTCTACACGGAACAAATAACTCTGCCGGCTAGTGCAATAGAAGTCGTGTTTCTATTGCACTAGTCGACGAACAACAAAATTGCATTCGGCGCCATGACCCGATGCCGAGGATCGATGCAGTGTCGACTGGTAAAGAATAACGGGAGGTGCCACATGCCACAGAGTTCTTATGCAATTTCATTCCTCCATTATTCGATGAGCGGTAGAACACAATTCATATGTAAATCCATTCTACCGATCCTCGAAGATCGTTCAGGTGGACTTCGTATGCAATTCAGATTCACCCCTCATCGATGACCAGTAGGCTCTACTTCATACTGACTTCAAACTCACTGTTCACTGAGTGCACGTATTGCTATTTCGTTCTTGCTCATTCCAATTACAAATACAATGCGCGATAGGAGATCTGTTATGTCGAAGAGTGCGGATGAGATGGCCGGATGCATTTCAGTATGAGCAAGAAAGAAATGCGAATACCTCACACGTATTCACAGATAGCAAGTACATAGCTGAACTTGTTCCCAACTGATAATCTTTTTTCAGAGACAAGTTTCGAAACTGTTCGCTGCTTCTTCATCGATGTTTATTACAGTATTTTTATTTTATTTATTATGTATTTTTACCTATTGTTTCCAAAATGTTAATCGTAACTCATACATATGTATGCAGCTTTTGTAGGTAACAATACGGCTCATAAAAAAATAAAATTAAAATGACATTTTTATAATGGGGTTTTCTGAGAAAAACTACATTGATCACTGAATTTTAAAGGTTCACGTGGCAAAAATTTGTGTTTTCGAGTAAATATCTCAAGATTGGGTGCAGTTACAATTTAGACTGTTACATCAAATGAAAGGTAATTCGATTGCCTAAAAAACGAGTTATAACACTTTGCCTTGTGATTATTCGTTTTCAAGATTTAACGTTTTAAGTGAGTGAGGGTACCGGTCAAAAACACTTTTCTTAACCACCCTGTATCTCCACTAATATTGAAAATTGACCCACCCTGTAGAAAAATTGTTTTCTCCAAATATATCAAGGAATAACCCCTTATAAGGTGGCACACGGAGTGCCAAACACCCTGTATACAGGGTGTAACTGGTACTGAGGTTCAAACGAAAATGGAAGATAGAGGAACTTGTCCTGAGTAGAAAATCGTTCTACACATACTCCCGTTTTTGCACCGTTAAGGAGATAGCGCGATTTTAAGAACGAAGGATTTTCATCGTACCTGTGATCACTGTTTGATCTCTAACTTCTGCTGTACTTAGCGTAACGTAATAATTCTGGGCTCGTTGGAAAGGACACAAATTCTTCTTTCTAATTGCTATCAACTGTGTCAATCAGTGTTATACTTTTTGAGAAAAATTCATTTAAATGACACAAAAATAATAAAAAATTAAAAAAAAATACAAAAAAGTCCTGTTTTCTCCAAGAAGGACCTGATTAACCACCAAATTTTATTACATTTTCGGAAAGCCCATAAAATTTCACTATACGTTTTGTAAAGCTAATTGTTAATATCTAGCTTTACTAAATCTTTCTGAGATTTTATTGACTAAATTTTTACTATTTATTTAAGCAAATTATATTTATTTTTAATTCAGTAATATTAAAACATGAAAACGTTTATTTATACAACTTAATTCCTCTTTTTAAAATTATACAACTTAAAAAGTATACAACTAATTCCTTTTTTAAAAAGTATATAACTGAATTTTTTTAATTTAAAATTTTTTTAATTTACATTTGTGTGTATTTAAGTGTAAGGTGTTTTTATGTAAAGTAAAATGTAGTGTTGAAATGAAGTGTGTTGTGTAACTACGCCACAGTTTGATAACAGAATTTCTTCATAGGTTGAATTGTAAAGGAGCGGGGCTCACAGTTATCAAGCACGTTCCCTTCAAGTAAATCTGGTTTGACACCCGTCTTTCGCCGAAGGAGTATGATTAATAATAGTGAGGACGAAATAAAAGAGTTGAAGTATAGTTTATTACGTTTATTTAGTTTATTACGTTTACAAATAATTTTCAACATGTCCGCCGTTGTGGAGCAAGCAGAAGTGGTATCGTCGACGAATAGCATTGGTGGGGTTCACACGCAGTAGTTGGGCTCGTAACTGATCGCATGCTTCGGTGATACGGGAAATGAGCTGTTCTCTTGTATGAATTTCCTCTGCGTAGACGATGCTTTTCAAATACCCCCAGACATAAAAGTCCATGGGAGTTAAGTCCATGGGAGTTAAGTCCATGGGAGTTAAGTCGGGAGATCGTGGAGGCCATGCAATGGAACCGCCACGACCAATCCATCGATCCCGAAAATTCGCGTCGAGCCACCGACGGACATTAGCACCATAATGCGCTGGCGCTCCATCGTGCTGGTACCAAAACCTGACCAGTACACGGAGTGGTATATCCTCTATGAAGTCTGGTAAAGTTTCCTCCAAAAATTCGGCATAATTGGTGGAATTGAGAATTGGGGGAAGAAATACCGGACCGATGAAAGTTCTGCCGATGATGCCAGCCCAAACATTCACACTGAAGCGATGTTGATGGGACGTATTTCGGCTGGTATGGGGATTTTCACGTGCCCACACATACATATTGTGGAAATTTTGTATGCCATCGCGGGTGAATTGCGATTCGTCGGTTCAGAGAATTCTTCCGAAAAACGATGGATGTTCGTCTGCTCGCAGTAACATGGTACGACAAAAGTCTCGCCGATGTTCACGATCACCGGGCAACAGTTGTTGCACCGGTGTATTGTGATAGGGATACAGTCCTTCTCCTTGCAGAATTCGGAACACTTGCATGTGCTTGATGCCTAATCGATGGCCAATGCGCCGGGTGCTTACCGTGGGGTCCCTAGCCGCGATGCGCAGTATGCGCTCCTCCGTGGCCACAGGTACCGCGTGTCGCCGTCCTGGATGTTGTGTCTCCCGCCACGGCTGCAGTGTACCTCGTTCACGAAGGTTCCGATGAATGCTGATGAACATCCGATAATGGGTGTCCGGATACCGTTCCCGGTAAACTCTTTCGGCTCGCCTAGCATTCCCGTCGCACAACCCATACACGAAGTGCATGTCTGCCATTTCTTCCGTTGTAAAAGACCTCCTATTGCTTGCCATGTTGCTCGTAATGATGTCTATGACATTCTGTTTGCTGCTGCTTCCTCCCGATGCTTTTATCGCAGAAAAATCTACGTAGGACGAAGTCATTCCTGTTCCTTAAGGGAGCAGGTAAACTCCACGCCCTACTTAAATGGATATTACTTAATTAACTTAAATGGATGTTAGTTAATTTACTTAAATGGACGCTATCTAATTAGTTGTCATATTTTTACTTACCTGTAACATAACTTCCACACATAAGAGCAATACGTGTGTTGTTAACATGGTTGCTCATTACTGCATCTGTTTTGCGGTAAATTCTATGTTTAGCAGTATTTCCAACATGTGCAGGGAACTCACTTGTTGTTGCAAATATGAAGAAATTCTGTTATCAAACGTGTAGTGAAATTTTATGGGCTTTCCGAAAATGTAATAAAATTTTGTGGTTAATCAGGTCCTTCTTGGAGAAAACAGGACTTTTTTGTATTTTTTTTTAATTTTTTATTATTTTTGTGTCATTTAAATGAATTTTTCACAGTTGATAGCAATTAGAAAGAAGAATTTGTGTCCATTCCAACGAGCCCAGAATTATTACGTTACGCTAAGTACAGCAGAAGTTAGAGATCAAACAGTGATCACAGGTACGATGAAAATCCTTCGTCCTTAAAATCGCGCTATCTCCTTAACGGTGCAAAAACGGGAGTATATGTAGAACGATTTTCTACTCAGGACAAGTTCCTCTATCTCCCATTTTGAAGTTTGAACCTCAGTACTAGTTACACCCTGTATATTTGAATAAATTATTTAGACAAAATTTTAATCTATTATGCCAATATAGTTGATCGGAGTCTAATTTTGAAATTTCAATAGAAGTTCGTGTTTGCAAAAATGTAGATCTTCCGGAAAAAAAATTTTTCTCGGTCAAGGTGTTGATCAATGGTTCAATTTATTTGAGCGCCGAATTAGTAATCTGGTGTCGCAAAGCCCATTCAATGAAAACCACACGGAAATTTTCTTCTTTAACGATTGAATCCAATTGAAGAAATATGATTATCATCGGAATCGACATCCTTGTCGCTATATGTGTTTTCATTGCCACTTTCATCGTTGTGGTAATA
Source organism: Beris morrisii (assembly GCA_951812415.1). Classification (NCBI taxonomy): domain Eukaryota; kingdom Metazoa; phylum Arthropoda; class Insecta; order Diptera; family Stratiomyidae; genus Beris; species Beris morrisii. Next base: position 62,943,484 of record OX638312.1, on the reverse strand, counting down.
TTTTTACTTTACTATACTACTAATGGTGCTTCTATACAGGGTGTTTGGCACTCCGTGTGCCACCTTGTAAGTGTTATTCCTTGATATATTTGGAGAATAAAATTGTTCTACAGGGTGGGTCAATTTTCAATATTAGTGGAGATACAGGGTGGTTAAGAAAAGTGTTTTTGACCGGTACCCTCACTCACTTAAAACGTTAAATCTTGAAAACGAATAATCACAAGGCAAAGTGTTATAACTCAAAGTGTTATAAATCGAATTACCTTTCATTTGATGTAACAGTCTAAATTGTAACTGCACCCAATCTTGAGATATTTACTCGAAAACACAAATTTTTGCTACGTGAACCCTTAAAATTCAGTGATCAATGTAGTTTTTCTCAGAAAGCCCTATTATAAAAATGTCATTTTAATTTTATTTTTTTATGAGCCGTATTATTACCTACAAAAGCTGCATACATATGTATGAGTTACGATTAACATTTTGGAAGTAATAGGTAAAAATACATATCGCATAAAAATTAAATATTTAAAAAATCAGTGCATGTGCATGTTGATCTTCGCTACTTGCTTGAATTGAAAGAATTTATTAATGGTTTTTATTTCAAACTAGCCGCGTATCGCGGCTACGCTCGCTTCGCTCACGTTGTTCCATCGCTCCTGTTACTCCCGTTGATCTCGTTGCTCCCTTTTCTCCTGTTGATCCATTGCTCCTGTTTCTCCCGTTGATCCATTGCTCCTGTTTCTCCCGTTGATCCATTGTTCTGGTTTCTCCCCTTACTCCCATTTCTCCCGTTGCTCCGTTGCTCACGTTACTCTATCCTCTATCCACCATCCTCCATCCCCCATCCCCAATCCACCATACTCCATCCTACATCCTCTATCCACCATCCTCCATGCTCTATCCTCTATCCTCTATCCACCATTCACCATCCTCCATCTACCATCCTCTATCCTCCATCCTCTATCCACCATTCTCCATCCACCATCCACCATCCTCCATCCTCCATCCACCATCCTCCATCCACCATCCACCATCTTCCATCATCCATCCTCTATCCACCATCCTCCATACCTCATCCTCCATCCTCTATCCACCATCCTCTAACCACCATCCACCATCCTCCATTTACCATCCCCCATTCTCTATCCTCCATCCACCATTCTCCACCTACCATCCACCATCCTCCATCTTTCATTCTCCATCCTCTATACACTATCCTCTATCCACCATCCATAGTCCAACTTTACCATTTAGTAATAGGAACGCGTAACTAATACACCGAAAACGAAAGAACTGCCGCTAAATCATATGAAAAACACTCAAATGTTGAAATAACTCGTGTACCACCAATTGTTAAATGATTTTGTTAACGCAGAAACCATCTCCCACCATCCTCTATCCACCATCCTCCATCTACCATCCCCCAAACTCCATCATCCATCCTCCATTCTCTATCCACCATCCTCCATCTTCCATCCTCCATATTCCATCTTCCATCCACTATCCTCTTATACCATTTAGTAATAGGAATAGGCATAACTAATACACCGAAAACGAACTGCCGCTAAATAATATGAAAAACACTCAAATGTTGAAATAACTCCATCATCCATCCTCCATCCTCTATCCACCATCTTCCAACCTCCATATTCCATATTCCATCCACTATCCTCTTATACCATTTAGTAATAGGAATAGGCATAACTAATACACCAAAAACGAACTGCCGCTAAATCATATGAAAAACACTCAAATGTTGAAATAACTCGCGAACCACCAACTGTTAAATAATTTTGTTAACGCAGAAACCATCGAGGGCGTACCCTCAACAAATCACCAAAGTTTCATCGCAATTGGATGAGTGGTTTAGGAGCCTATACAGGACAAACAGACAAACAGACAAACATTCATTTTTATATATAGAGATATTTTTATTTCAAATATTTTTATTATAATAAATGTTCAAAATGGCCACCTTCATTTTGAATGCACGCTAAAGCTCGTTTGGCGATTGCTATAATTGGAATTTAACCAATCTGTGATCTGTCGGCCGTAATGAGCAGGAGCACCATCGTGTTGGTAAAACATGGAAGTCAATCGAACCAGTGGAATATCATCCAACAAGTCCTGTAGATCATTTGATAAAAACTGTAAGTAATTGGAGCTATTTAGAGTACGCGGAAGCCTAATAGGTCCAAGTAAATCGTCACCAATCACACCTGCCCATAAGTTGACGCTGAATCTGTGCTGAAATGATGCCGCTCTTCTTTTGTGTGGATTGCTCTCAGCCCACGTATGTAGGTTGTGGAAGTTTGTGATACCGTCTCCAGTAAATTGGGACTCATCCGTCCACAGAATATTGTTGAAAAAATTGTCGTCATCTATTTGTCGTTCAAGGAGCCAATTGCAAAACTCCATCCGTTTGGGGAAATCAATGGGTAGCAGCTCCTGTACTGGTGTGTGGTGGTAGGCATGCAACCGTTCTACTTTTAAAATACTCCAAACCTTCCAAGTAGATATGTTAAACTGCAATGCCAAGCGTCGGATACTGATCGATGGATCATTTTGCACTGCTTGCAGTATTCTTTCATCAATTTGAACAGCGATTATAGGCGCAGGATTTGCATTTACTCTCCTTGTTCTAACGCTGCCAGTTTCCCTAATTCTCCTGTAAACGTCTTGAAATACTCTCCTGCTAGATGTCCGTCGATGAGGATGTCTCTGGTGGTAAAGCCTTCGCGCGGCTCGTGCATTTTGGTCACACTCTCCATAAATTAACATCATGTCAGCATATTCTTCATTGGAGTACTCAGGCATTTTGAAATAATTTTTTTAATTCTACTGACACCTTCTTCTCTTGGCAACGTAGCTAAAACTGAGTAAAATATGAAGGTAGTTTTGCTTCTATATGCTTTTTATTTTGTAAGACACCCTATTAAAAAGGGCATAGTACCGCATCCAGTAGTACCTACCACGCATATGTTGAAACTCACTTACATTTCATTGTTTTCTTTCATACTTTAAATAGTAATAAATGTGCAATAAAAATACTGTAATACTACCGACAAATTAAACAGGTTTTTAAACGTGGTCCACTTTATGGCACTCACTTTTAAACATTTAATTTTTATGCGATATGTATTTTTACCTGTTACTTCCAAAATGTTAATCGTAACTCATACATATGTATGCAGCTTTTGTAGGCAATAATACGGCTCATAAAAAAATAAAATTAAAATGACATTTTTATAATGGGGTTTTCTGAGAAAAACTACATTGATCACTGAATTTTAAGGGTTCACGTAGCAAAAAGTTGTGTTTTCGAGTAAATATCTCAAGATTGGGTGCAGTTACAATTTGGACTGTTACATCAAATGAAAGGTAATTCGATTGCCTAAAAAACGAGTTATAACACTTTGCCTTGTTATTATTCGTTTTCAAGATATAACGTTTTAAGTGAGTTAGGGTACCGGTCAAAAACACTTTTCTTAACCACCCTGTATCTCCACTAATATTGAAAATTGACCCACTCTGTAGAACAATTTTTTTCTCCAAATATATCAAGGAATAACCCCTTACAAGGTGGCACACGGAGTGCGAAACACCCTGTATAATAAATAGCCCGCAGAAGTAAAATTGCTTTGATAGCTCGACATGATCTAAAAGTTTTAATGAAATTCGTGAAAATGTGGATTCACGGACATTTGTTTTACTCAACCTCTGAACGCCAATAAAAATCTGAACTTTTTTTTTGCTTTAGTTACTCTACTAGCACACCTACATATACGTACTAAGTTTAAACTTTCTAGAATTAGCCGTTTCTGAGATATAAAAAACCACTCCTCACCCCCGTACCTTGCTACCCCTATAAAAAATTTATTTTTCAAGGATGTCTCTATAGTGGCTCTATATAATCTTATAATATAATTTTTAGCTTTCTAATCATTACGGTTTTCGAGAAATAAAAATCAAAATTTTTTTCCTTTCTACCCCCTTTCACCATCACCCTTTACACCTCCACCACTAACATTTTTTTTCCCTACTAGAGGTCTACCGAGCCCAACTCCTATAAAATTTTCAAGATCATATCTGATACGGTTTCTGAGATATAAAAATGACATTTTTTGAGAAATTGCTATCCCCCCACTTTTGTGCTCCACCTCCCCCTCAAAAAGTTTACATTCAGTAGACTCCTCTTGTGATCCCATATACAGAAACTAAATTTTATCTTGTTGGTGTTATTGGTTCGGAAGATATTGTAATCCAAAGTTTTTCACCCACCACCCCCACACCTCACCACCCCCCTTAAAAATGTTAGCCCTTCTCTAATCTTGAAGTATCCTTAAGGACAACCACAAAGTTTCAATCTTCTGACATCAATCGTCCAGGAGATCTCGATTTTAGAATGTTTCAATCCCGGCTTTCAAGCGCTTTGGACTCATTGTTTTCACCCCCACTTCCACACCCCTCAACCCTTATCGACCATTTTTTTGCAAATGAGTCCACTATCATAGTACTATACATATAAGTTTCAAGTTTCAGCCTCCTAGCATGAGTGGTTCCTGAGATCTAAAACCCAAAATTTTTCGCCTAAAACGCTCCCCCCCCCCCCCCCCCCAAATATATCAGTCGTAGGAGCTTACCCAATCTACCCACCATTAAAATTTCAACGTAAAACCTTAACGGGTTTGGGAGCTACGCGCCTTCAAACGATTTTGCGTACGGCGTCTACGGCGGACAGACGGACATTTTTTTTTGTTTGCTTTTTTGGTGTTTACTAGTCCTAAAACGTGTAAATACAAAATTTCAGGGTAGTCAATTTTTTTGAAATTTCAGGTCGATCACAATACTTTATTATTAAAAAATAATAAAGTGATAGTAATATAGCGAATACTAATATAATCGTCTCATCTCTTATTTAGACTATTTCTTATGGTGTTGATCTAAAAAAGGTCCATAGGGTACAGCGAATCAGTTACGAGAAATTCACATTCTGATATAATATTAAATGAGATCAACTTTTTCAGATCATCATCAAAGATCCAGCTTACAGTACACAGGTTAAAATCGCCAATAATACAAGGAAATTGTTGTTCAGAGAGCTGGTTCACAATTTGTTCTATATTATCAATATGGAGTTTATATAAAGACTTTAAACTATTTGGCAGAATGTACCCAGCTCAAAAAAACATCGAGCACTCAGATGAATTCTCGGATACATTAAAATTTACGCTTACATAAAGCTGTTCGATGTCATCAGTTTCGCAAAGTACGAGGGCGGTCCGATAAGTACTTAGCCTACAAAAGAAAAACGAAAATTTTGGAAAAGTGGCGATTTACATAGTCTCCAACGTTTTAAGTGAGTGAGGGTACTGGTCAAAAACACTTTTCTTAACCACCCTGTATCTCCACTAATATTGAAAATTGACCCACCCTGTAGAACAATTTTTTTCTCCAAATATATCAAGGAATAACCCCTTACAAGGTGGCACACGGAGTGCCAAACACCCTGTATACCATCGGAAATACCTAGTGGTCGTAATGAGAAAGTGAAGTTTTTCATATTCAATCGGTTTCGATCGCATTTTGATAATGGTCAATAATACGAAATTAGTATTGTCGGCAAAAATATCTGATTTCTGATGCTCAATATTATATTGGCCCACTCCTTTTCATAATCTTTGTAAATGACCTACCCCTAAACTTCCACTCTTCATTCCTTTTCTACGCTGATGACCTCAAAATCTACAGGGAGATATCTTCAAGAAGTGACTGTATCCTATTACAGTCTGATCTTAATGAACTAACCCTATGGTGCTCATATAATCGCCTTCCACTTAATGTAAGCAAATGCCATAAAATGACCTTTACACTGAAACATGCAGTTATACCCTTCGATTACACTCTGAACTCCATCCTTCTCGTCGAAGTATCCCAGATTCGTGATCTAGGTGTAACTTTCGACCGAAGACTTAAATTTGATATTCACTTCCAAAACATTATTTGCACTGCATCTAGATTGTCTGGTTTCATTCAACGTGCGTCCAGCTCTATCTGACACTTGTTCGCAGCGGATTGGAATATTGTTCTTCTATTTGGTCCTCTCATTATAGTTGTCACCTTGAATCTCTTGAGTCTGTTCAGCGTCGATTCACCCGGTCACTCCTCTTCAAATATAACCTACCCTACTGCTCCTACAGTGAACGTTTATCCTTACTCAATATTCCCTCACTAAATCAGCGCAGATTGTATCTTGATGAGTGTATTCTCTTTAAGGTTTTTAACGGTATTATGAACTCTACCTTACATCTTAACCTTGAGTTTCGCTCTACCTCGCGGCCGAGTAGGTCTGTCTCTATATTCGCGCCAGTTGCGGCTTCAACTAACGTCTACTTTTATTCGCCACTGGTTCGACTACAAAGGAATCATGATAGGCTCCAGGTTGGTTCTCTGTCCACATCTTTTATAGCTTTCAAAATCTTAGTCAAGTCATTAATTTTCACAGGCTAATGTTCATCTTAACTTAATTTCTTTTAACTATTAACACAATAATTTTCTACCTGTGTTTTTACTATTACTTTCTTTCTTCTTTTTTCTTTTTATAAAATTTTTTCTCGCTCCCGTTTGTTTTTTTTTGTTTTATTCTGTTAAATAAAACAAAAAAAAAAAAAATGGTGTAATTGGGTTTCTTAAATCTGTACAGTGTGTCCGAATGAATAAATGAATAAATAAATAAATAAATGAATTATAGAAATAGAAAACGGTTCAGAAAGTCCTTCACCAAGTACGAAATAAAAAATATCACGGATTAGTGATTGTCAAAAATCATCTTTTTCGTCCTTACTGAAGGACTTTTCTTTTTTTTCCTCTTTTTTCATAACATTGAGTACCCGAAAACAAATGTTGCCGATGACACTAACTTCGTATCATTTACCGTTACAAAGTTAAGTTCAAAAATGTATATCTTAAGAAAAACTTAAATTGCTGAATTTAGGCACTAGATGGCATTTTCGATAGTACATAGATACTATATGTCGATATCTTGAGAGTTTTCAGAATCTTAAAACGTATTTTTTTACACTAATTCCAACCACTTTGATAGCTGCGAAAAAAAATTAAAATTTTTAAATAGAGTCCCCCTACTGTTCAGACTGCTTTGATTGGTGTTTGAACTACCCTTTTTACCCGAGTAGATTTCAAATTCATCCAAATATGGGAAATCTATTAGAATTTAATAGAATCTTATCGAAATCTCGGCATTTCGGCAAATCAAGTTTTAAATCTTTGGATGTAAATCAGTTATAAATATGTGGAGTAGTAGTTGGTTGGTTTACGTGGTGGCCCGTCCGTCAGTCGAGACAGGTCCCAATTAGCACAGAAAGTGACGTGCGTTTTAGACGGAAGATTTTGGATTCTAGATCCCAGCAACCGCTTATGTTAGGAGGCTGAAACTTGGAATTTATACAGAGCTTTGATAGTGGTGGACCCGTTTGCAGATATGGGTGAAGGGGTGTGGGAGTGGGTGGAATAATAATGCGTTCGAAACGCTCGAGAGCCGAGATCAAGAGATTCTAAAATCCATATCTTCTAAACGGTTAATGTCACGGAATTAAAACTTAATGAACATCTGCAGGTACACTAGGAACATAGATCGGAAACAAATTTTTTTGGTGCGGAGGTGGGGGATGAAAAACTTTAGATTACGATGTCACGCACCAATTGCACTAGAAAAATAAAATTCGTTTTTAACGTTTTTAAGGAGGCGGTGGAGCATGAAAGTGGAGGATAAGAATTTTTCTAAAAAATCACGTCTCATATCCAGGCTTGTGGGATAATGTAAAAGAATATTGCAGATGGTTGGTATGAATAACAACATGAAGATTAGTTGGATTCCTGGTCTGGAAATGAAAAGGCAGACGAGCTCGCCAGAAGGGGGTCGGAGATAAGCATAATGCTGGCCGACGAGTCGGTTCTATGTCCCATTCAATGTGTAAAGGGAATGATTGATATTGAAGCGCTCAGACAGATGGAAGGGGCCTGGGTGAATCTCTCGGGATGCCGGCAAGCAAGAATCTGCTGGCCGAAACTTGATAGGAGGAACTCTAGCTTCATTTTGTCTCTGGGCAGGGACATTTGCAGACAACTTATAGGGGTCCTAACGGGACACTGTACCGGTCAAAAACACTTTTCTTAGCCACCCTGTATATCCACTGTTATTGAAAATTGACCCACCCTGTAGTACAATTTTTTTCTCCAAATATATCAAGGAATAACCCCTTACAAGGTGGCGGACGGAGTGCCAAACACCCTGTATATCTAAAAACTCATTTCAGGATTTTTATGGATTGCATATGTTTTCACAAATTCCTACATATTTTTTAGGTCTGATGATATATCGAATTAATTTTTACTTGCTAAAGCTTCCTACATAATCGTCAATAAGATGATTTCAGGATTTTTAAATATTCAACAGACTTTTTATATAATCACCTACCAATGCATTTCCGATTTCATGTAATGGTCCAAAACCAAATCACAGAAAACCTCCTAATCGCGTAACATTTAATATTATACCGCGTCCCGGAGTACGACCCAATTACGTAATTCATTAATTTGTATGTGGCGGTTGTGTAAGTGTTCTAGCGCAACCCCATTCGAACCGCTTCCCGACCTTTTGTTTAGGTTTTCCGTCGTATAGTAACCAATAAACGCATTCCCAATAAATAATAAAGTTGCGTTAATATTATTCGTATTATACAGGGTGTACGGTACTTCGTTCACAACCTTGTAAAGGGTTATTCCTTAATATATTTTGAGACAATAATTGTTATACAGGGAGGGTCAGTTTTCAATATCCGTGGAGATACAGGGTGGTCATGAAAATTGTTTCGGACCTGTACCCTCACTCACTTAAATCGTTATATCTTGAAAACTAATAATCAGAATTCAAAGTGTTATAGCTTGTTTTTAGCGAATCGAATTATCTTTAATTTAATGTAACAGTTCAAATTGTAACTGCACCTGATCTTGAGATATTTACTTCAAAACACAAATTTTTGCTACTTCAACCCTAAAATTCCTTGATCAATGTAGTTTTTCTCAGAAAACCCCCCTTATAAAAATGTCAGTTTAATTTTATTTTTTTATGTAACATAATTTTACCTACAAGAGCTGCATACATATGAATGAGTTACGTTTTACTATTTTGGAAGTAATAGGCAAAAAATCTGCCAACAGTCTGGGCGCAACTTTATTATTTTATGGGTAGAAGTCCGAAACGTGTTTAATGATGAGATGCGGTGTAGGTGACTATGGGACTGACAACCTAAAAAATAACGTTCCAAATAGCCTTCTGGTTTATTCTGTTCATGAATACCAAGAGAACACTTGCAAAACGAGCTTTAGCGTGCATTCAAAATTAAGGTAGCCATTTTGAACATTTATTGTAATTGAAAAATTTTGAAATAAAGCATAAAAACTATTATTAAATTCTTTCAGCAACAGAAGTAAGGCAGGAGTTGAGGAGTATGAATACCAAGAGAACACTTGCAAAACGAGCTTTAGCGTGCATTCAAAATTAAGGTAGCCATTTTGAACATTTATTGTAATTAAAAAAAATTTAAATAAAGCATAAAAACTATTCTTTAATTCTTTCAGTTCAAACAAAGAGTGTAGATCAACATGTTCTTGTTTTTGCATAAAAGTACAATATTTTTGGAATCATAATTTTTTCTTAATCCCTGCAAGAAAATTACCGGATAAGTCCGCCGTAGCATTAACCGCTAATCTTTCAGTTAAAACGCATAGGCCTCGGGACAAAAATTAACTTATATACTTCGTATCGGTGTACATACGTGTGATTCGCTACCTCTATCTCCATCTCTTTCACTCCTAGTTAATGATACCCGGGCTCTGTTCATGATTTCTGCTATAGCTGCTATTAGCTGCTTTTGTGTGTCCAAAGCAACCAAAAAGCTGCTGTCTCGTGCTTGCTATTTGACACTAGATCTGTCCAAGATTTTTAAAAAGCTGCTTCCATAGCTGCTTTTTGTTGCTCATACTCCGGACTGTAGCAAGAAAGCAGCTATTGAAGTATTCATATGGTTGTGTAGCTGTTAGTTTCGTCTCAACGTCATTTTAAATGTTTAAAATGGAAAATGATGATTTATTAACAATGGAAATAAGCGAAAAATTTAAGGACAGTACTAGTAGTGCTCTTTTTCACTTTATTTTACAACTTGCGTATCTATGTGTCGAACAGCTGTTGTAAGCTATAGAAGCTGCTTTTGGCTGTCCAAAACCCGAAGAAGCTATTACTTGCTATGGCTGAATTTGGCAGTTGCTACATTCTTGCTATGCTATGCTTTCGAAGCAGCTATACCTGGCATCTTGAACACACCCCCGGTAGCTAGCCGTTAAATTAACCAAAACCCATAGTGTAAATTACAAAGCGAGGCCAGTATGATTTAACGGGTAAATTACAGGGTAATGGTACCCTATAGTTACATACTAAATTAACTACATGAATGCATGGAAATTTGGAAGCGAAGCCAGTACGATTTAACGGGTAAATTACAGGGTAATGGTACCCTATAGTTCAACTACATATCCGTTTGAATTCAAAGTGCGTCTTAATTTTCCAGCCCAGGTACGCTTGTACCCGTTCGGGCTGATTAAGGTGTAGAAGAGAAAAATCCCTTTTCAATAACAAAAACCTAAAAAAAACAATGATAAGTATGAAATAAGAAATAAAGCAAGAAGTTTAGAAATATCCAAAAACGTCAGGTATCTAAGTGCAGTAGAACAGAAATGATAGTAGTACAGCAGGGGTTACGGCGTTGCGGGATAAGTCCGCTCGACTAATTTACGGGAAAATTTTATGGCACATAAGACTAGAAAAGGAACATGTACTCCAAAGTTTCAATGCATCGCATACAATTAAACAATTTTGATGTCAGGGTGTTGGAGTTAATGCATGTGTTTGTACTTTATGTAGCGCTTTCTTGCAGGGATTATGAAACGTATGCAATGCAAGTGTAGTAGTGTAGTAGCAAAAATTTGTGTTTTTTAGTAAATATTTCAATATCGAGGGTACAGGTCCGAAACCTGACCACCCTGTATCTCCACGGATTTTGAAAATTGACCCTATAGAACAACTTTTGTCTGAAAATATATCAAAGAATTACCCCTTACAAGATTGTCCACGAAGCACCGGACACCCTGTATATCTCTACCATATCTACAGTGAAAAATTCGTTGTGTAGAATACTGTGGAAGTAAACAGCTGTTTGTTTGACATTTACATTTTCAAAAATTAAATTTATTATACTCGTGTTTTTTATAGTAATTAAGTGTCATGGATAATAATATCGGCCACAGTTAATTTTATACGCGCATAAAAAATTCTCGACATCACAAAAACCAATGTCAGTTTGAAAAAAGTTACAAATTCAAATTCAAATCAGGAGATGTCAAAGTTATCGTAACCAGAGCCCTCCGATCTATAGCCGCGCAGCTGAATTGAACATCTAAAACCAGAGTTATAACAAAACTGACAGCTCCATACAAATCGCAACAATATTGTATGGGGGATGCATGACTTGGATGATTAAAACCAAGTTTTCTATTAAAGTGCAAGATTTTGTTAGACAAAGCAAAGTGAAATAGTTTATAAACATACACAGTTCAACAAATAAGTTCCGAGACGCGAACCATATCTGAGTAACTAGTAGGACCATCTACAGTTGCTCACAAAACTATTTGGTCACTCGGGAATCCAAGCTAAATTCGTCATTTTAAGACACTAAAATGCAATATATGAAAAAAGTGAAAACTATTTGATGTCGGGATATTGTTAATAAACAGACAATATGTTTTATAATTTTAGGTAGTTGAAATAAATTTATTAAGTTAAAAAGAAAATAAAAGGTCGAAAATTCATCTCACAAAATTATTTGTTCACTAGTTCATATTAGTTTTAATACATTTAATTCTTCTTAACTTAACCTATTTAATACTTGGTGGGGTATCCTTTGGCTTTAATAACAGCTTTTAGTCTATTCTGCATATTTTTTCCTAAATTAGCAGTGGTTGAAACAGATATTTCGTCCCACTCCTTTTTTAAAATAGTTTTCAGCTGATTTTTACTTGTTATGTTATGATCCTGAACCTTTTTTTTCAAAATTGCCCACAGCTGCTCAATAGGATTTAGGTCCGGAGACTGTGGAGGCGTTTTGAGTTGTTGAGGTACGTTGTACAGCAGCCAACTTTTGACTACAAAAGCCATATGCTTTGGGTCATTATCTTGCTGAAATTTCCAGACACGTGGCATCCCCAATTTAATAGCACTGTCTTTAATATTTTTTTTTAATATGTCTAAATACACCCATTTATTCATTATTCCATCAATAAAATGCAGGTGTCCCACGCCGTTTGCCGCCATACAGCCCCATACCATGACCGAACCTCCACCATGTTTCACTGTTGGGACTAAGTTTTCTTTATTCAGTGAAGTATTTGGTTTTCTCCACACTTTTTGATTTCCATCTGCGCCGAAAATATTGAATTTGGATTCGTCACTCCAAATAACACTCTCCCAGAATGAATTATCCTTCTCTAAATATTTTTTAGCGAATTCCATTCGTTTAATTCGATTTGCAGCTGATATGTATGGTTTTTTTCTAGCGACTCTTCCATTATATCCTTGTCGGCGAAGAATTCTGCGCACCGTTTCATCAGCCACTTGTCGCCCTGTAGTTTCCCGGATTTTCTGGTTGAGTTTTGGTACACTTAACTTTAGATTTTTCCGAATTTCCTTCACTATATTTCGTTCATCACTATCGTTTAGTATTTTTTTTCGTCCACGACCGTCCTTATTAATCCAAGTTTCTTCGTTTTGAAACTTTTTTACATTGTACTGAACGGTGGAATACGGTTTATTAACAATTCCTGCAATTTCGCGATAAGATTTTCCTTTTAAGGCTAAACTTATTATTGTTTTCCGTAAATCATTTTCCAATTCTTTACCGCGACCCATTTTGATAAAATTGAATGTCAGAACTGTTTACAGATTGACATAACTTTTTCAGACAACTCATTTAAGTATTACATCAGCCGAAATTAACCCGAAAAATCATAACGGGCGATTAAAAACAGTAGACAATAAAAGTGACCAAATAATTTTGTGAGATGAATTTTTGACCTTTTATTTTCTTTTTAACTTAATAAATTTATTTCAACTACTTAAAATTATAAAACATATTGTCTGTTTATTAACAATATCCCGACATCAAATCCTAGTTTTCACTTTTTTCATGTATTGCATTTTAGTGTTTTAAAATGACGAATTTAGCTCGGATTCCCGAGTGACCAAATAATTTTGTGAGCAACTGTATGTGTACAAGCCGGCGTTTGAAAGCTGTGACACACCTCTTCCCGGTAATACCAATTTCGTTTAAATCGGTTGATAGATAGCAAAGTTATGAGAGTTCTCCCAAAACAACTTTTTTGTTGATGTTGAAATATTAAAATGTTGCTCAAATAATGCTCATTACATTCTTCGATAGCAAAGGAATTGTCCACAGGGAATTCGTTCCAACTGGCCAAACAATTACTTGCGCATTTTATGATGGTCAGAATCCGTCGTCTTCGACCCGAATATCGTGGTCCAGAGAACTGGATAATGTACCGAGTCACACCTTCGTCAACTTTTGGCTCAGAATCAAGTCTGTGTGTTAAATCATCGACCGTATTCACCTGATTGGCCACATGCGATTTCTCTCTATTCCCGAAATTGAAATTGAAGTTGAAAGGATGTTTTTTTAATGACATTTCGACCATCAAAACAGCTTCAACACGAGCACTAGAGGCAATTCCACAAAATGAGCTAGACCACGCATTTGAATCACTGTTGAATCGCTGTAAGAAGTGTATTGAAACTGGAGGAGAATATTTTGAATAAAAAAAATTAAAAATATCCCAATTTTTTCTTTAAATGATGTTTTCCATGACCAGTCTCGAAGCTTATTTGTCGCACTGTGTATTTAAAAATTAAAATTAGACTAGTTTTCACATCTGGAATTGAGTTTTCATAGAAAAAATTAGGATGAAAAAAATATCGCAGTTTTCAGCAATGTCGGCATTCCGCCATTTAAAAAATGTGCAGTTAAATTGCTTATTTTTTGAAAGATAATTTTTGTTATATTGCATATAGCTATGATTCTGAATATTTGTTATTCAGTATCGAATCTAGAAGGTTCGTTAATTCCAAAGTTTTATATTAAAACAGCGGGCTTTGGGATAATAAAATATTGTTACGAATCCGTTCCAAAAAAGATTCGCCAATGAACTGATATATTTTCTCGTTTCGTTCCGTGACGTCACACATCAGATGCAAACTGAGGCATTTCTCACGACGAACTGTCATATGTTGAGTTGAAGTCGGCGTTGCCGTACCGCAATGCAAAATTAAATAGCAGCACATTTAAATGGTGGCGGAAAATTGGTCTCCACAGTTTCAGCACCATCTTTTGGTCGATGTCAACTGTCAAATCGTGGCAGAATTTTGACTCGAACTACGTATAGCCTAGTACGATCAAAATTTTGACTCGCTAATTTACTATATATCTCTCCCATCTCTACAGTGAAAAATTCGGTGTGTAGAATACTGTGAAGAAGTAAACTGCTGGGATATTTACATTTTCAAAAATAAAATTTATTATACTCGTTTTTTTTATGGTAATTAAGTGTCATGGATAACAATATCGGCCACGGTTAATTTTATATGCGCATAAAAAATCTTAAAATCCGCTTTGGTTTAAAAAAAAATTCTCGATATCACAAAAACCAAAGTCAGTTTGAAAAAAAATTACAAATTCAAATTCAAATCAGGAGATGTCAAAATTATCGTACCGCAAAACAAAATTAAATAGCAGCACATTTAAATGGTGGCGGAAAATTGGTCTCCACGGTTTCAGCACCATCTTTTGATCGATGAGCGAACTGTCAAATCGTAACAAAATTTTGACTCGAACTCCGTACCACCAAACAGAAAGACAACGCGAAAATCGAGTAAGCAAAATTTTGATCACTTTTTTTACATTCATTTCATATGGGAATCAAAATTTTAATCGAGGTCCGTACTAGGCTTACCACCAAACAGAAAACCAATGCGAAAATCGAGTTGGCAAAATTTTGACAAAATTTTGATCGAGGTCTAGGCTTTATACAGGGTGTTTGGCACTCCGTGTGCCAGCTTGTAAGGGGTTATTCCTTGATATATTTGGAGAACAAAATTGTTCTACAGGGTGTGTTGCGTTAAAATGCACCGAGGGTGCCTTGAACGCACCAATGGTAACGAACGAACCGCACCCAACTTAAGTCGCAATCAATTGACTTTTGAAGCGTATGTCAAGAGACTAAGTTGGGTAAGAATAAAATAAATATAATTATAATAATTGAATTAATTGTAAACCTTAATCCTAATTAGGAAACCACACAATAAATTATAGTTTTTTCTTTTTTAAAATAAATGTTGAAGTAAAGCCAACAAAAAAAACTTGAATTTAAAGTAAACCCAACATCCTATAATTTATTGTCGGACATAACCTCATCTATATGGAACCACGAAAATCCGGCAAAAAGTCTAAAATGCAAAATCCAGTGCCATCGTTTAACTGCAAAACGTGATGACCGAATGGTGCAATGCGATTTCTGTGATGAGTGGCATCATTACGATTGCGTAAATGTGACCGATTCCGTTGCAGAAAAAGATTTCATCTGCCCGAAATGCAGAAACCAAAGCCAATCGGCCAGTGAACTGGTGGTCAAACCTACGGAGGAAACTCACGAAGATGACTCAACATCTCAAGTTTCTACGAGCGTGTCTCAAACGTCTTCAAAAAGGAAACAGCTTGAGCTCCAAAGATTAGAGGAGGAGTACAAGCTAAAACAGGAGTATCTTCAGAAGAAATACGACATCCTCGCAATAGAAGAAGAAGATAATCCACCAGCTGCGTTTAATGTTGCAACGAAAAAAATTGTTGCCACACACAAGTGGTTGCAGGACCAGAATCTTCAAAGGACCATTCCTGAAGTCCAGCGAACGATTGACGTGTCACCTTCAATTTCCCATGCTCAATCAACTGCTTTCCAGGCTCATCCGTCGTATTCAGCAGCAAATCAACTGGTATACACCACGGCAACAAACAGATACGGAGCAAAGGAAATGTCAATAAACGTCACATTTGGGGGCCAACAACAGTTCTCCATTCCGGGAAACACATACCGAGCACCCACGACTCATCCGTTGCAAAACTCCTTTAACGTCCCAATTTCTATGCCAACGTTATCAACTGGAACGCTGCCAAATTCGTCAACAATGGCATATACTGCCTCACAACAACAAGTTCCAGGTACTTATTCAGCAAACCTGCGATCATTACCACAAGTCGGTACAAACGTGCTAATCAACAGTAGCCAGCCACCAGTGGACTATGCGGGTGTTGCGCAACTCACTGCACCACCATCAGGTAACTCATTTCACTTTCTACCAAATAATATTGACGGGGTCCACCAAAGTACCATAAACTATTCGTCTCACCTATTGAGCAAAAATCAGTTAGCTGCAAGGCATGTTACGCCCAAAGACCTACCGTCATTTAGCGGTAACCCAATCGACTGGCCTATCTTCATAAGCGGTTATGAATACACAACTCACTTATGCGGATTCACCAATGAAGAAAATTGAGTGCGGCTTCAAAGGTGCCTCAAAGGTAGGGCTCTGGAGTCAGTGAGAAGCAGACTTCTTTTGCCACATAACGTTCCAAATGTTATTGAAACGCTTCGAATGCTATACGGCAGACCTGACACTATTATACAGTCAGTTTTGGAAGACATCAGAAGTCAGCCATCTCCTAAATCGGAACAATTAGATTCGCTCATCAAGTACGCGCTTTCGGTCCAGTAAGTGTTAAGTAAAAACGATCCACAACACGCAAAGGACTGCGTAATATGCAATAAAGGGAAACATAAGGTGGAGGACTGCTTTCATTTTAAAAAACTTGACCACAACGAGAAATGGAAGGCAGTTAAGAAACTCTTGTTGTGTAGAAAGTGCCTTAACTCACACAGCCAATGGGACTGCAAAATTAATAGGTTATGTGGAATAAATGGGTGTACATTCCGACATAATCAGCTCTTGCATAACAATAACAAAAATAACAAAGATAACAAAGACCATACTAATTCGCAACAATCCCGCGAAACGAAGTTATCAAATACCGTTCATTCAAACTGTCACTCATACCATCTACAGACAACAATGTTCCGAGTAATACCAGTTATATTGTACGGAATCAACGTAACCATAAAAACATTCGCATTTTTAGATGACTGCTCTTCTCTCACCCTAATGGAAGATGAACTCGCTCATGAGTTAAACTTGAATGGTATAAAGGAAAGCCTCTGCTTAAAGTGGACTGCGGACAATAGCCGAATTGAACCTGAATCTAAGCAAGTTAAAATGGAAATATCGGGAACATACATAAATGCTCCTAAGTTCAAAATGACTGATGTTCGTACGGTTACGAAGTTAAATCTGCCAACGCAATCCTGGCCGGATACCAACCTTTGTGAAGGTTATAAACATCTGAAGGGACTGCCTCTGGAACCGTACTACAACGCGACACCACGAATATTAATTGGCCTGGACAACTGGCGACTAGGAATTCCACTAAAAATACGCGAAGGAAAGGACGACCAACCTGTTGCATCTAAAACTCGTCTCGGTTGGACCCTACATGGCTACAATACTAACGCAGAAATGTACGAGAAGAGTCACAATTTTCACGTATGTGAATGCAACCATGACAAAGAATTACATAGCCTAGTAAAAGGATTCTTTGCGCTCGAGAACATTGGAGTGAAGATTCAAGATGGGACCTACGAATCGAAAGATAACAAGCGTGCGATATACAGTATGAACTCTACAACTCGGCGTGTAGATGAACGATACGAGACTGGGCTTGTTTGGAAATATGATCAGCTCACCTTACCAGAGAGCCTAACAATGGCTCAACGTCGCCTAGCTTGTCTGGAGAAACAGTTTTCCAAGAATGAGGACTTAAAAAATTACATCAGTCAAACAATAAGAGACTACGCTGCAAAGGGATATGCCCGCAAATTAACGGAAGAAGAACTCAAGGTGTGTCACTCACGAACGTGGTATCTCCCAATATTTGCGGTAAGAAACCCAAATAAGCCTAAAAAGTTTAGAATTGTGTGGGAGGCAGCCGCTACATCTAATGGAACATCCTTTAACGCTCTTCTTTTGAAAGGTCCGGACCAGCTCACATCTCTACCAAACGTAATTTTTAAATTCCGGCAACATTTAATTGCTATAACTGGAGATATCCGTGAGATGTTCCACCAGGTTAAGGTTAAGGAGGAAGATCAACACGCACAGCGATTCCTATGGCGCGAAAATCCCAGTCAACGCTACGATACCTACGTGATGCAAGTGATGACATTCGGTGCTACCTGCTCACCCAGCTCGGTTCAGTTCGTAAAAAACATAAATGCTCAACAATACGAGAAGCAATATCCTAGAGCGGTATCTTCGATAATCAACAACCACTACGTCGACGATTTACTGGACAGCGTTGACTCAGTCGATGAAGCAATCGAATTGGCAAAATCTGTGCAATACATCCATAAACAAGGAGGATTTGATATGCATAATTGGGCTTCAATTCAAATTCCAAACTATGATGGGTGGAAACCCTCAACAAAGGCAAAAAAATTTGAATACGGAGTCGGATTGCGGGATTGAGAAAACCCTTGGGATGTGGTGGTGCACCTTAACAGATACTTTAATCTTCCCTCTGACCTTTAACAAGATCAATTCAGATATCGTGAATGGAATTCGACGGCCGATAAAGCGTGACGTCTTACGAGTGCTCATGTCTATTATTCCAGTAATTCAAAAGTTACGTATACCAAGATGCTACACTCACACGGATTCTTTATGTCACGAATCTATCCAGCTTCACATATTCGTGGAAGCTAACGAAAACGCATATTCCGCAGCTGCCTACTTTAGAATCAAATACGCTCAAGGCGTGAAATGTTCGCTCATCGCAGCAAAGACAAAGGTGGCCCCCCTCAAGCCTCTTACTATACCAAGACTCGAGCTTCAGGCTGCCCTATTGGGAACTCGACTTGCTACCACTATCTGCGAAGGACATTCCTTAAAAATCAGCGATCGATATTTATGGACAGATTCTAAGACTGTGCTCTGCTGGCTTTCTTCAGACCCGAAACAATATCGTCCGTATGTTGCCTTTCGTGTTTCCGAAATACTAGATACGACTGATATCAACGAATGGAGATGGGTTCCAACTGAATTAAACGTGGCGGACGACGCGACAAAGTGGGCTAAAACCCCAGAGTTCAACGAAAATTGTCGCTGGTTTAATGGACCATCGTTCCTTCTTGATGAGGAACCTCTTTGGCCGAGTGGACACGTACGAACTACAACTGGAGACGAAGAAATTAAGCCGATATATCTGCACACCACTGAATCACGAAGCCATATCATCAAACTAGAGAGATTTTCCAAATGGCTAAGACTTCTAAGAACAATGGCGTACGTAATTCGAATGATATATAATATGCGCGCTAAAGTTAATTCTAAACCACTCTCAAATGCAGCCTTAAACTCTGACGAACTATCCAGGGCTGAAACCAGATTATTTCAAATCGCACAGGCTGACTGCTACCAAGATGAAATAAGGATTCTACAACATAATCAAGGTGATACGTTGGGTGAAGCTGAGGGAGTTCCAAAGACTAGTACCATTTATAACCGATCGCCATACATAGATAACGACAACATATTGAGAGTACGAGGACGTATCGACATTGCTGTAGGAGTAACCCACGACACAAAAAAAAGGTGTAAGAATCTAAAAGCAAGGCCGGCTGCACCAGAAATGGCAAGTCTGCCAGCAGCCCGGTTGGCATCATTTACATCGCCGTTCACTTACGTTGGTGTGGACTACTTTGGCCCATTACGAGTTTCAGTCGGAAGACGCTCTGAAAAGCGATGGGGTGTTCTCTTCACCTGCCTCACGATCCGTGCTATTCACATCGAGATTGCGCATTCATTGAAGACGGACTCCTGCATTATGGCAATACAAAATTTTTCAGCACGAAGAGGAATACCACAAGAAATTTTTAGTGACAACGGAACTAATTTTAGAGGAGCGGAAGAAGGACTTCGAAAAGAAATCGAAAAAATAAAAACGCAAGATATTATAGAAAAGGCACTTCCTAATCACAAGATCAAATAGAACTTTAATCCGCCATCAGCTCCATATATGGGAGGCTGCTGGGAGCGCTTAGTCCGTTCGGTGAAGACAACGCTGAAGCATACACTAACCGAAAATACAACAAGCGATGAACTTGTAAGAAATCTTCTGATGGAAGCGGAAAAAACTTGAATTTAAAGTAAACCCAACAGGGTGGGTCAATTTTCAATATTAGTGGAGATACAGGGTGGTTAAGAAAGGTGTTTTTGACCGGTACCCTCACTCACTTAAAACGTTATATCTTGAAAACGAATTATCACAAGGCAAAGTATTATAACTCATCGACGGACACCTGACAGGGGAGTATTTCAAGATGTTTACAGGAGCATTAGGGAAACTGACAGCGTTAGAACAAGGAGAGTAAATGCAAATCCTGCGCCGATAATCGCTGTTCAGATTGATGAAAGAATACTGCAAGCAGTTCAAAATGATCCATCGATCAGTATCCGACGCATGACATTGCAGTTTAACATATCTACTTGGAAGGTTTGGAGTATTTTAAAAGTAGAACGGTTCCATGCCTACCACCACACACCAGTACAGGAGCTGCTACCCATTGATTTCCCCAAACGGATGGAGTTTTGCAATTGGCTCCTTGAACGACAAATAGATGACAATTTTTTCAACAATATTCTGTGGACGGATGAGTCCCAATTTACCAAAGACGGTATCACAAACTTCCACAACCTACATACATACGTGGGCTGAGAGCAATCCACACACAAGAAGAGCGGCATCATTTCAGCACAGATTCAGCGTCAATTTATGGGCAGGTGTGATTGGTGACGATTTACTTGGACCTATTAGGCTTCCGCGTACTCTAAATAGCTCCAATTACTTACAGTTTTTATCAAATGATCTACAGGACTTGTTGGATGATATTCCACTGGTTCAATTGACTTCCATGTTTTACCAACACGATGGTGCTCCTGCTCATTACGGCCGACAGATCACAGATTGGTTAAATTCCAACTATAGCAATCGCTGTATCGGTAGAAATGGACCGATACACTGGCCTGCAAGATCTCCTGATCTTACTATTATGGATTTCTTTGCATGGGGACGGATGAAGGACCTTGTCTACGCAACGCCAGTAGAAACATTGGAAGATCTAAATATCAGGATCGATTCGATGCGGCAGCAATAGAAGTAAGGCAGCAGTTGAGGAATATGAATACCAAGAGAACACTCGCCAAACGAGCTTTAGCGTGCATTCAAAATGAAGGTGGCCATTTTGAACATTTATTATATTAAAAATATTTGAAATTAAAACCATTATTCAATTCTTTCAATTCAAGCAAGTAGCGTAGATCAACATGCACATGCACTGATTTTTTAAATATTTAATTTTTATGCGATATGTATTTTTACCTATTACTTCCAAAATGTTAATCGTAACTCAGACATATGTATGCAGCTTTTGTAGGTAATAATACGGCCCATAAAAAAATAAAATTAAAATGACATTTTTATAATGGGGTTTTCTGAGTAAAACTACATTGATCACTGAATTTTAAGGGTTGTTTTCGAGTAAATATCTCAAGATTGGGTGCAGTTACAATTTAGGCTGTTACATCAAATGAAAGGTAATTCGATTCCCTAAAAGTTATAACACTTTGCCTTGTGATTATTCGTTTTCAAGATATAACGTTTTAAGTGAGTGAGGGTACCGGTCAAAAACACTTTTCTTAACCACCCTGTATCTCCACTAATATTGAAAATTGACCCACCCTGTAGAACAATTTTTTTCTCCAAATATATCAAGGAATAACCCCTTACAAGGTGGCACACAGAGTGCCAAACACCCTGTATAGTAAATTAGCGTGGCAAAATTTTTTTTTTGCCCCACTTACTGACTTGCTGGCACTTCCAAAAACTGTAGTCTTCAGTTCTTCGGGCTGAGATAATGTCGCCCAAGTTACGGGAATAAATAAGAATTAAAAAACGAAATCGTTTGGCCTCATCGTCTGGTTCCCCTTCATATATATTATCAAACATTTTCTTACCTTTGAAAAGTACGCCTTTCCCATCAAGATCATGTTTGGAAAGACCTGGCGGGGCGTTGATATCGCCAGTATGTTGAAAAAAATGATAAGGTTTAACTTGAATCAGGTTTGGGGCCATATTCCAAACGTCTTCGCGGTCATCTATAATACATACCATGGAATCACCACACGGAAAAAGTGCTCTATACAAAGTATCGATTAATAACGCTATTCACAAAAACAATTTTATAATATATACTTTAGGTTATCCGTCTTGCTTGTAACATTGAAGCATTCATCTCTAGATAAAATACGATATGAAAAGAAGTGCCCATCACTGTCCAAGAATTGCGCAATCATATGAGCATAGTTTCTGGCGCCAAACGTACATATATGCAACTCGTACAAAGTTGAGATCTTAGTGAGAAATTCGAATGTACCTGGCCTAAGCTTTGTATGATACCAGGGTGAGCTGGGTCCATACAACTGGAAGTGATAAATTCCGTTTATATTGTTTGGTACATTGTCATTTGTGGTATGTATTAGCGTTTGGTCTAAATCTACAAGAAGAACTAGTTTACGGTCGTGAAGTAAACGCTTAGTATCAGCCCGTCCCAGTTTCTGTGCTATCTTTTGTGAAACTTTCAGTTCTGGAATACAATGTACCATAGGCACTGACGCTTCTGAAATTGGTCCCTGTAATTAAAGTTAGTAACATTTACGTTTTAAAATAAAATTTACTTTACATTTTCATTTCGACGTAGATCCGCGCCACAATCTGCACACATATCCTTTATTACAGTTGTGTGAATACACTCGCATAGTTCAAGTAAAGGTTCTCTATTCAAATTTATTAAGTTAGCGAATAATAACAACTTATTTTGAACCAACCCTCTCTGGACAACAGTGCCTTCTTTATAGATTCGCTTCTTTACAACACCACCCCGACTCGACTTTAAACGCTTTACTTCGTTATCATTAGTGTCACAAATTTCATACAACAGTAAAACTTGTGAATTACTCACTAGACATCCTTCGCGGACTCGCCACTTACATATTTTAATGTTATGTTCGGCAGGAGCACAGACAGCAATACAAACGTCGGCCATTTTCACCCTTTATATCGTTGCAATTGCAATGCTTTTTTGCTTCTGATCTTGAATGGTTGACAAGTGCCAATTTATGTTGTCTGACATGATAGGGTTTTTCGATATAATTTACAACGCATTCAGTAAAATACTGTACCGCTCAGCGTTGCCACATTGCTACTTTTGTAGCAAAAATGCTACTTTTGCATCCAGATTTATGCTCCTGAAAATTTCAAATTCTCTAATTTTGCTACTATTCAACTTTTTCACTATTTCCATAAGGAAATGAATTTCTCTCTTCGATATTGAAAAATTTTGGGGATTTATTTCAACATTAAAAATGTAAATAACAAACCACTATATGCTGACCTTTTTGATTTTGTTTCTTTAATTATTTGCCTACCTCACAGTTCTGCTGCAGCAAAGAGTTTTCTCAGAGCTCAAACTAATAAAAAATGACGTTAAAAACAGATACAATATCGATACTGTTGAAGCAATTATGTTTTGCCAAAAAAATTAAAACTGACTATTATTAATGACAAAGTCTGATCTCAAAGATACATATTTACATATAATATGAATTGTGATTTTTTTATATTTTGTACAATGAAACGTATATTTTTTTTTCAAATAAAAATTTTTGCTACTCTATGCTAGGGTCACTAGATACACAACACTCTCTACCTAGCGTTTGGCAGATACGTCTAATTCGGTCGTTTATGTACTAGAAATTGTAATTTAACCTCACAAAAATCGTCTGTTTATGTACTAGTTCGCCTGTTTTTGTACTACTGAACTTTGCTCTCAAATTGCGTTTTTGGAGTGTGTTAGTGCGAATATGTGAAGAGTCGGAAAAAAGCTGTCGGTTCCCTTCCACAATTCTAGTACTTGGTTTTCTTTAGTATGGAAGTGTGTGTGCGCGAAATTGAGGTTTTCAATTGAAAATTTTCGTATTTCTTTCATTTCTTTTATGGAAATTTACAATTTTGCAGCGAAAAGTTAATCATTTCGAATGTTTATAAAGCGAAATCCCATAATCATGAAAAAAATTTCAATTTACTGGTTTTCCACCTTGGTACGCATCTGCCAAACCCCTCTTAGAGGCTGTTTTGGTGCGAGTGCGTATACAGTAGGGTCACTATATACACAACACTCTCTACCTAGGGTTTGGCAGATACGTCTAATTCGGTCGTTTCTGTACTAGAAATTGTAATTTAACCTCACAAAAATCGCCTGTTTATGTACTAGTTCGCCTGTTTTTGTACTACTGGGAATTGCTATCAAATTGCGTTTTTGAAGTGTGTTAGTGCGAATATGTGAAGAGTCGGAAAAACAGCTGTCGGTTCCCTTCCACAATTCTAGTACGTGTTTTTCTTTGATATGGAAGTGTGTGTGCGCGAAATTGTGGTTTTCAATGGTAAATTTTCCTATTTCTTTCATTTCTTCTATGGAAATTTACAATTTTGCAGCGAAAAGTCAATCATTTCGAATGTTTATAAAGTGAAATCCCATAAACATGGAAAAAATTTAAATTTACTGGTTTTTCACCTTGGTACGCATCTGCCAAACCCCTCTTAGAGGCTGTTTTGGTGTGAGTGTGTATACAGTAACCCTAGTATACAGTAACCCTACTCTATGCTAGGGTCACTAGATACACAACACTCTCTACCTAGGGTTTGGCAGATACGTCTAATTCGGTCGTTTATGTACTAGAAATTGTAATTTAACCTCACAAAAATCGCCTGTTTATGTACTAGTTCGCCTGTTTTTGTACTACTGAACTTTGCTCTCAAATTGCGTTTTTGGAGTGTGTTAGTGCGAATATGTGAAGAGTCGGAAAAAAGCTGTCGGTTCCCTTCCACAATTCTAGTACTTGGTTTTCTTTAGTATGGAAGTGTGTGTGCGCGAAATTGAGGTTTTCAATTGAAAATTTCCGTATTTCTTTCATTTCTTTTATGGAAATTTACAATTTTGCAGCGAAAAGTTAATCATTTCGAATGTTTATAAAGCAAAATCCCATAATCATGAAAAAAATTTAAATTTACTGGTTTTCCACCTTGGTACGCATCTGCCAAACCCCTCTTAGAGGCTGTTTTGGTGCGAGTGCGTATACAGTAACCCTACTCTATGCTAGGGTCACTAGATACACAACACTCTCTACCTAGGGTTTGGCAGATACGTCTAATTCGGTCGTTTATGTACTAGAAATTGTAATTTAACCTCACAAAAATCGCCTGTTTATGTACTAGTTCGCCTGTTTTTGTACTACTGAACTTTGCTCTCAAATTGCGTTTTTGGAGTGTGTTAGTGCGAATATGTGAAGAGTCGGAAAAAAGCTGTCGGTTCCCTTCCACAATTCTAGTACTTGGTTTTCTTTAGTATGGAAGTGTGTGTGCGCGAAATTGAGGTTTTCAATTGAAAATTTCCGTATTTCTTTCATTTCTTTTATGGAAATTTACAATTTTGCAGCGAAAAGTTAATCATTTCGAATGTTTATAAAGCAAAATCCCATAATCATGAAAAAAATTTAAATTTACTGGTTTTCCACCTTGGTACGCATCTGCCAAACCCCTCTTAGAGGCTGTTTTGGTGTGAGTACGTATACAGTAACCCTACTCTATGCTACTCTTTTGAAATTTTATTTGCTACTTTTTTCACGACCCCCGCGGCAACACTGACGCTTCCGAAGCCCAGTAAGAGTATCCCAGCAGGCAAAGTTGCCAAAAAACCGTATAAAAGCCGGATAAACACCGTAGAATTCCAAGGTAAAAAAATACCGTATTGACGAATATACCATGTGCTCTGGTGGCAAATTTCGGAACCCTATAAGATAGACAGAAACTGGCAGTTGCATGTGATTTTCATACAAAATTGAGATTGAGCTCGAATAAAAGTGTTTTACTCCAAAATATCGCTTAAAGTGAATTTAAATGAACCTCATAACTAAATAAGAAGGACAAACGTATCATAACATATTAAGCACCAAATTTATTTTTTTCAGAAACCAATTTCAAGCACCAAAATGAAAGAAAAATATAACTAAAAAACGGTTTATGTACCTTTTAAATAATTTAATAATTACTCCATATTGCTTTTTCCCGGAATTTTAAACATTTGTGAAGTTATTGCGAAGTTTATACCGTTCATTCATAGAGAAAAATCGTTCATTTTCTGACTTCGTTGTGCGGGTTTGAGCCTAACATTTTCGGAATGTAGAACCGGAAATGAATACCTTACTATCAACCGCACCGATCGTCATCAATTTTTATTATGTCTCTCATAATGAAATTAAAAGAAAATCGAATACTCGCCGAGCTCCGAATCGTAAAATTACACACAAACCGCCATACAACAGTCAGCTGACAAAAATTTGTCTATCTTAAAGGGTTATGTTTTTTTGCACCAGGTGGAGATTTCCAACTTTACCATTCGTCAATAAAAGCCGGATAAACACCGTCGCTGCGTATGCCTTATTGACGAATATACCATGTGCTCTGGCGGCAAGTTTTGGAACCTTATAAGGTAGACAGAAACTGGCAGTTGCATGTGATTTTCATACAAAATTGAGATTGAGCTCGAATAAAAGTGTTTTACTCCAAAATATCGCTTAAAGTGAATTTAAATGAGCCTCATAATTAAATAAGAAGGACAAACGTATCAT
The DNA here is from genome assembly GCA_951812415.1 of Beris morrisii. Lineage (NCBI taxonomy): Eukaryota > Metazoa > Arthropoda > Insecta > Diptera > Stratiomyidae > Beris > Beris morrisii. Next base: position 62,916,378 of record OX638312.1, on the reverse strand, counting down.
AACATATCAAAAACAAAATTTATTTTTTTCAGAAACTAATTTCAAGCGCCAAAATGAAAGAAAAATGTAACGAAAAAACGTTTTATGTTCCTTTTCAATAATTTAAAAATTATTCTATATTTCTGTTTACCGGAATATAAAACATTTGTGAAGTTATTTAGAAGTTTATACCGCCCGTTCATAATGAAAAATTGTTCATTTTCTGACTTCGTTGTGCGGGTTTGAGTCTAACATTTTCGGAATGTAGAACCGGAAATGGATACCTTACTATCAACCGCACCGATCGTCATCAATTTTTATTATGTCTTTCATAATGAAATTAAGAAAGAATCGAAAACTTCCCGAGCTCCAAATCACAAAATTACACACGAACCGCCATTTAACAGTCAGCTGACAAAAATTTGTCTATCTTACAAGGTTCTTTTTTTTGCCACCAGTTGGAGATTTCCAACTTTACCATTCGTCAATTGAAGAATGGTACTAAACTTGCCGCCAGAGCACATGGTAATATTCGTCAATTGACGAATATACCATGTGCTCTGGCGACAAATTTCGGAACCCTTTATGATAGACAGGAACTGGCAGTTGCATGTGATTTTCATACAAAATTGAGATTGAGCTCGAACAAAAGTGTTTTACTCCAAAATATCGCTTACAGTGAATTTAAATGAATCTCATAATTAAATAAGAAGGACAAACGTATGATAACATATCAAAAACAAAATTTATTTTTTTCAGAAACCAATTTCAAGCACCAAAATGAAAGAAAAATGTAACGAAAAAACGGTTTATGTTCCTTTTCAATAATTTAAAAATTATTCCATATTTCTTTTTCCCGGAATATTCAACACTTGTGAAGTTATTTCGAAGTTTATACTGCCCATTCATAGAGAAAAATTGTTCATTTTCTGACTTCGTTGTGCGGGTTTGAGTCTAACATTTTCGGAATGTAGAACCGGAAACGAATACCTTACTATCAACCGCACCGATTGTCATCAATTTTTATTATGTCTTTCATAATGAAATTAAGGAAGAATCGAAAACTTCCGGAGCTCCAAATCACAAAGTTACACACGAACCGACATATAAGAGTCAGCTGATGAAAATTTGTCTATCTTAAAGGGTTGTTTTTTTTGCCACCAGGTGAAGATTTCCAACTTTCGTCAATAGTTTGGAAGAGCACAATACGCAATGTACACACATATGTATATGTATTAGTAAACTATATTGGCAATTGTCAAAGTCAGTATTTATCACGGTCGTATATACAGGTCTGGAAACTGATGTGGTGGGGGTAGACACCTTTTGGGAAGAAAAATTTGGTTGTTATCGTATTGACCACCAGGTTCGTCATGCTCTTACGGTTTTGTCAGATTGACAAATAAAAATTTTTGTCAAAACAACGGTCGTATGTCAAGACCGAATACGTGTGCGATGTTGGAAATAGTGCTGAACAAATTCAGTGTTTTAAAGTAAGTACAAATTAAATATCACGTCAACTTCATCGCCATCGTTTCGTACGGATGCAATAACTTTCGGTCTTGTCCTGCAAACGAATGATGCAATTTTTAATGTTCTAATATTTCTCTTGCAGGGTGAAAAAATCTCGACCATCTTGAAGGCCGCCAATGTTGAAGTCGAGCTCTACTGGCCCGGTCTTTTGGCCAATGCCCAGGAAGGTGTTAATGTCAAGGACTTGATCACCAGCATTGGATCCGGTGTCGGTTCTGCTCCAGCTGGAGTTGCTGCGACGTAAAAAAGTTAAAAGAAAAACACATCGCAATATAAATGACACGAATTTTTATTTTTTTTAGAACCGAAATCGACAAGAACGGCACGAGAAAGCTCTTGTTTGGCGACTTTTTGCAGCTGATGTTGCTAAAAATGACAGAAAAAGATACAAAGGAGGAAATCCTGAAGGCATTCTGTTTGTTCGATGACGACAATACCGGACGGATTTCTTTCAAGATAAAATGTAAAATAAGAAATAGATGTGATTACATTGAAAATTATCCAAATTTCTTTATGAATTATTATTATATATATTTAATATAAGTACTTTCCCTTAATTAAAACGAACAAGATAATACAAGTCTTCACTGCTTCAAATTCCTATAACTTGTGCCAGTCCGGTGTACACATGAAGCGAAATAAAACCAATTAAACTTGTAAACGAGTGCTTTGGAGGCCAGCATCGCCACGGTCCGACCGACAAAATGTTCAAAACGCCATCGAGCCAAACTCCTTTGTAGAGTGTAACGAGCGGCTTGAATTTTGAATTCAAGTCGTGCCGAGTGAAGAGCCAAAGTAATGTAGCTGTCGATGTATGTTGTACATGAAACGAAAGAACTTAATCTCACATTGAACTTCGAATCCGTCCCACTAACCAATGATAATATTCGACTCCAAACACTTTTGTATATAGATCCAACTGAATTCGATACCTCGAGCTCCCACCCAAAGCATAAGGTCACGCGATAAAATTACTGCAGCTGCGGTTTTGACATACGACCGTTGTTTTGACAAAAATTTTTATTTGTCAATCTGACAAAACCGTGAGAGCATGACGAACCTGGTGGTCAATACGACAACAACCAAATTTTTCTTCCCAAAAGGTGTCTACCCCCACCACAAAAAATTGCATTGAGTTTCCAGACCTGTATGTACGACCGTGGTATTTATTGGAAACAGATGATTGTGAATTTGCCAATTCAATCTGTTGATATTGCAGTGGTTTGCATGTTTTTCATGTGAATGCGTTAATAAATAAATTGAACAATTATATGTACATAAATTTTGATAATTTTTTATTAAAATGTGGCATTTAGAATTGCCGCCATTTGAATAATAATAATAATAATATGAATGGAATATTTATTTAACACATTTCATGGATTTTTTTAATAATATGTGATAAGCTTTAAATTTGTGATGGGCTTGGTAATAGCAAACTACTTGTTTCACGGTAAAATTCACAAGAGCCAAATTTATTTCTGCTTGGGTTTATATAAAAATAATAGCGGCTGTAGTTCAATAGTTAAAACGTTAAGCGTTCAAAAGTGTTGTCAGATGAATTAAAATTTAATAATAAAATTGAATTGAATTGAATTGAAAATATTTAGCTTCGCTACAGTGCTCCCCTTTCAGTGTAAACGTTATGATGCAAAGCGTACTGGTTGTTTTACCGTTCGTCCGAATTTCGTGGTGAAATTTGTTGAAACTGAAGGATCTCTAGAAGACGGCGGGTTGGTATCGGTTTCATCTACAGGTTTGTCCGAAAACATTGGCTTCAACCTGTCGATAGAAATATTTTTAGTTGTGTTATTAATTTCAATAGGTTTGTTCTTTTTGTCAGGTTAAATTAACACTTTAGTGTAGCTTACACTTTCAGTGTAATACACCTTACACTGAAAGTGTAGGGTGTAGATCGCGCAAAAAGAACGGGTTAGTGTATAAACATGACAACTAAAATTTCAAACTTTTTTATTTGTTTTATTCTTTCACTTCTATCAATGCAAATTTATTGCCATTCAATATTCTTGCATATATTCATTCAAAACAGTATTTTCATAAATGCAAAAAGTAAATTTTATCTGCATACAGCCATCAATTTTGACAGATGGTAAAGAAGAAGAACTTACACCTGCTCCCGACCCAGTGTAAGAAAGTGTACACTAGGTTTGTTCTTTTTGCCAGGTGAAGTTCACATTTTAGTGTAACTTACACTAAAAATGGGATACAACTTACACTGAAAGTGTAGGGTTTAGATCGCGCAAAAAGAACGGGTTAGTGTAGAAAAATGACAGCTAAAATTCCGAACTTTTTTATTTGTTTTATTCTTTCACTTCTATCAATGCAAATTTATTGCCATTCAATATTCTTGCATTTATTCATTCAAAACAGTATTTTCATAAATGCACAAAGTCAATTTTATCTGCATAGAGCCATCAATTCTGACAGATGGCAAAGAAGAAGATCTTACACCGGCTCCCGATCCAGTGTAAGATAGTGTACACTGACTACACTACACTAGCAAAAAGAACAGCAACCTCTGACGTCACACCGACAAAAAGAACAGCATTAGGGCAGAAAGTGTACACTGAGTACACTACACCGACAAAAAGAATAGACCTGCTGAGTACACTACACTAGACAAAAAGAACAGCCACCTCTGACGTAACACCGACAAAAAGAACAGCATTAGGGCAGAAAGTGAACCTAGTGTAGAAAGTGTATGCAAAAAGAACAGAAGCTTAGATTATATATAAAAGGATTGGACATGCCACAATAAAAAAGAGTAAAGTTGTTTTATGCGCATGTCGAAGTAAAAGCTGCATGGGCGTACAAAACTGATTATTTTAGGGGCAACAATTTTGGCTCGCATTTTAAAAGTTTTTTCCGTATATTAAATATATTGCATATACTGTAGACAGGATCAGCTGCAAGCCAATCGTATGATACGCTAGATAAGGACGATTTTGCCCGTTAACGAACTTAGCTTTACAAATTCGCCCAAACATCCAGATTCAAAATTTCAAGATCATAGGTCAAGGCGTTCTTGGGTTATCATGCTAACGGACAGATGGACGGGCGGACGGACGTTTTGCCCCCAAATAAGCACAAAATAATATTTAACTTTTTTTGTGTTCTGAGGCTTCGTTCTAAAGGGTCGTACAGAAAGAACGCAATCGCAGTCGGATTGGAGTGTCAAAATAACGGAGGGGAAAAAACGAGTTTCAAATGCATGAGATTGTATGTAGCTAAACAGAATGAACGCTATGGGTCGCAGAGAGTCGCAAGTAAGTTCGTAATATTTAAAATGATCGCATCGAAATGTCAAATATGACAATATCATAACCTGGAATTTGCAGGGTACAGTGCTGTGTTGAGTGTCGAGAAATTTCAAGCCGAAAATAATAAAAATTGAAAACGCAAGGGATTTCGATGAACGTTTAATTGAAATTGTGAAAAGCCATGAAATATTGTATAACAAAAAGAAACCGGGCTACAAAAATATTAAAATAAAAGAAAATATTTGGGAGCATTGCGGCAAAAGCTTGGGAGTAGATGGTAAGCTACATCAAAACATAGTAATATGCAAATAAATTTGTTCTTAACATTCTGGAATTTGTCTTTACAGCTGACACATGCACAAAAAGATGGAGAGCTTTACGTGTCCGCTACGTTAAGGAGAGAAGAAAAGCAACAGCTCCATCCGGTAGTGGCCAAATTCAGGAATCGATGTGGGACCTCTATGCGTGTCTTTCGTTCTTAAGAGGTCACGTAGCTGCTTAAAGTGAATTTAAATGAGCCTCATAATTAAATAAGAAGGACAAACGTATCATAACATATCAAAAACAAAATTTATTTTTTTCAGAAACTAATTTCAAGCGCCAAAATGAAAGAAAAATGTAACGAAAAAACGTTTTATGTTCCTTTTCAATAATTTAAAAATTATTCTATATTTCTGTTTACCGGAATATAAAACATTTGTGAAGTTATTTAGAAGTTTATACCGCCCGTTCATAATGAAAAATTGTTCATTTTCTGACTTCGTTGTGCGGGTTTGAGTCTAACATTTTCGGAATGTAGAACCGGAAATGGATACCTTACTATCAACCGCACCGATCGTCATCAATTTTTATTATGTCTTTCATAATGAAATTAAGAAAGAATCGAAAACTTCCCGAGCTCCAAATCACAAAATTACACACGAACCGCCATTTAACAGTCAGCTGACAAAAATTTGTCTATCTTACAAGGTTCTTTTTTTTGCCACCAGTTGGAGATTTCCAACTTTACCATTCGTCAATTGAAGAATGGTACTAAACTTGCCGCCAGAGCACATGGTAATATTCGTCAATTGACGAATATACCATGTGCTCTGGCGACAAATTTCGGAACCCTTTATGATAGACAGGAACTGGCAGTTGCATGTGATTTTCATACAAAATTGAGATTGAGCTCGAACAAAAGTGTTTTACTCCAAAATATCGCTTACAGTGAATTTAAATGAATCTCATAATTAAATAAGAAGGACAAACGTATGATAACATATCAAAAACAAAATTTATTTTTTTCAGAAACCAATTTCAAGCACCAAAATGAAAGAAAAATGTAACGAAAAAACGGTTTATGTTCCTTTTCAATAATTTAAAAATTATTCCATATTTCTTTTTCCCGGAATATTCAACACTTGTGAAGTTATTTCGAAGTTTATACTGCCCATTCATAGAGAAAAATTGTTCATTTTCTGACTTCGTTGTGCGGGTTTGAGTCTAACATTTTCGGAATGTAGAACCGGAAACGAATACCTTACTATCAACCGCACCGATTGTCATCAATTTTTATTATGTCTTTCATAATGAAATTAAGGAAGAATCGAAAACTTCCGGAGCTCCAAATCACAAAGTTACACACGAACCGACATATAAGAGTCAGCTGATGAAAATTTGTCTATCTTAAAGGGTTGTTTTTTTTGCCACCAGGTGAAGATTTCCAACTTTCGTCAATAGTTTGGAAGAGCACAATACGCAATGTACACACATATGTATATGTATTAGTAAACTATATTGGCAATTGTCAAAGTCAGTATTTATCACGGTCGTATATACAGGTCTGGAAACTGATGTGGTGGGGGTAGACACCTTTTGGGAAGAAAAATTTGGTTGTTATCGTATTGACCACCAGGTTCGTCATGCTCTTACGGTTTTGTCAGATTGACAAATAAAAATTTTTGTCAAAACAACGGTCGTATGTCAAGACCGAATACGTGTGCGATGTTGGAAATAGTGCTGAACAAATTCAGTGTTTTAAAGTAAGTACAAATTAAATATCACGTCAACTTCATCGCCATCGTTTCGTACGGATGCAATAACTTTCGGTCTTGTCCTGCAAACGAATGATGCAATTTTTAATGTTCTAATATTTCTCTTGCAGGGTGAAAAAATCTCGACCATCTTGAAGGCCGCCAATGTTGAAGTCGAGCTCTACTGGCCCGGTCTTTTGGCCAATGCCCAGGAAGGTGTTAATGTCAAGGACTTGATCACCAGCATTGGATCCGGTGTCGGTTCTGCTCCAGCTGGAGTTGCTGCGACGTAAAAAAGTTAAAAGAAAAACACATCGCAATATAAATGACACGAATTTTTATTTTTTTTAGAACCGAAATCGACAAGAACGGCACGAGAAAGCTCTTGTTTGGCGACTTTTTGCAGCTGATGTTGCTAAAAATGACAGAAAAAGATACAAAGGAGGAAATCCTGAAGGCATTCTGTTTGTTCGATGACGACAATACCGGACGGATTTCTTTCAAGATAAAATGTAAAATAAGAAATAGATGTGATTACATTGAAAATTATCCAAATTTCTTTATGAATTATTATTATATATATTTAATATAAGTACTTTCCCTTAATTAAAACGAACAAGATAATACAAGTCTTCACTGCTTCAAATTCCTATAACTTGTGCCAGTCCGGTGTACACATGAAGCGAAATAAAACCAATTAAACTTGTAAACGAGTGCTTTGGAGGCCAGCATCGCCACGGTCCGACCGACAAAATGTTCAAAACGCCATCGAGCCAAACTCCTTTGTAGAGTGTAACGAGCGGCTTGAATTTTGAATTCAAGTCGTGCCGAGTGAAGAGCCAAAGTAATGTAGCTGTCGATGTATGTTGTACATGAAACGAAAGAACTTAATCTCACATTGAACTTCGAATCCGTCCCACTAACCAATGATAATATTCGACTCCAAACACTTTTGTATATAGATCCAACTGAATTCGATACCTCGAGCTCCCACCCAAAGCATAAGGTCACGCGATAAAATTACTGCAGCTGCGGTTTTGACATACGACCGTTGTTTTGACAAAAATTTTTATTTGTCAATCTGACAAAACCGTGAGAGCATGACGAACCTGGTGGTCAATACGACAACAACCAAATTTTTCTTCCCAAAAGGTGTCTACCCCCACCACAAAAAATTGCATTGAGTTTCCAGACCTGTATGTACGACCGTGGTATTTATTGGAAACAGATGATTGTGAATTTGCCAATTCAATCTGTTGATATTGCAGTGGTTTGCATGTTTTTCATGTGAATGCGTTAATAAATAAATTGAACAATTATATGTACATAAATTTTGATAATTTTTTATTAAAATGTGGCATTTAGAATTGCCGCCATTTGAATAATAATAATAATAATATGAATGGAATATTTATTTAACACATTTCATGGATTTTTTTAATAATATGTGATAAGCTTTAAATTTGTGATGGGCTTGGTAATAGCAAACTACTTGTTTCACGGTAAAATTCACAAGAGCCAAATTTATTTCTGCTTGGGTTTATATAAAAATAATAGCGGCTGTAGTTCAATAGTTAAAACGTTAAGCGTTCAAAAGTGTTGTCAGATGAATTAAAATTTAATAATAAAATTGAATTGAATTGAATTGAAAATATTTAGCTTCGCTACAGTGCTCCCCTTTCAGTGTAAACGTTATGATGCAAAGCGTACTGGTTGTTTTACCGTTCGTCCGAATTTCGTGGTGAAATTTGTTGAAACTGAAGGATCTCTAGAAGACGGCGGGTTGGTATCGGTTTCATCTACAGGTTTGTCCGAAAACATTGGCTTCAACCTGTCGATAGAAATATTTTTAGTTGTGTTATTAATTTCAATAGGTTTGTTCTTTTTGTCAGGTTAAATTAACACTTTAGTGTAGCTTACACTTTCAGTGTAATACACCTTACACTGAAAGTGTAGGGTGTAGATCGCGCAAAAAGAACGGGTTAGTGTATAAACATGACAACTAAAATTTCAAACTTTTTTATTTGTTTTATTCTTTCACTTCTATCAATGCAAATTTATTGCCATTCAATATTCTTGCATATATTCATTCAAAACAGTATTTTCATAAATGCAAAAAGTAAATTTTATCTGCATACAGCCATCAATTTTGACAGATGGTAAAGAAGAAGAACTTACACCTGCTCCCGACCCAGTGTAAGAAAGTGTACACTAGGTTTGTTCTTTTTGCCAGGTGAAGTTCACATTTTAGTGTAACTTACACTAAAAATGGGATACAACTTACACTGAAAGTGTAGGGTTTAGATCGCGCAAAAAGAACGGGTTAGTGTAGAAAAATGACAGCTAAAATTCCGAACTTTTTTATTTGTTTTATTCTTTCACTTCTATCAATGCAAATTTATTGCCATTCAATATTCTTGCATTTATTCATTCAAAACAGTATTTTCATAAATGCACAAAGTCAATTTTATCTGCATAGAGCCATCAATTCTGACAGATGGCAAAGAAGAAGATCTTACACCGGCTCCCGATCCAGTGTAAGATAGTGTACACTGACTACACTACACTAGCAAAAAGAACAGCAACCTCTGACGTCACACCGACAAAAAGAACAGCATTAGGGCAGAAAGTGTACACTGAGTACACTACACCGACAAAAAGAATAGACCTGCTGAGTACACTACACTAGACAAAAAGAACAGCCACCTCTGACGTAACACCGACAAAAAGAACAGCATTAGGGCAGAAAGTGAACCTAGTGTAGAAAGTGTATGCAAAAAGAACAGAAGCTTAGATTATATATAAAAGGATTGGACATGCCACAATAAAAAAGAGTAAAGTTGTTTTATGCGCATGTCGAAGTAAAAGCTGCATGGGCGTACAAAACTGATTATTTTAGGGGCAACAATTTTGGCTCGCATTTTAAAAGTTTTTTCCGTATATTAAATATATTGCATATACTGTAGACAGGATCAGCTGCAAGCCAATCGTATGATACGCTAGATAAGGACGATTTTGCCCGTTAACGAACTTAGCTTTACAAATTCGCCCAAACATCCAGATTCAAAATTTCAAGATCATAGGTCAAGGCGTTCTTGGGTTATCATGCTAACGGACAGATGGACGGGCGGACGGACGTTTTGCCCCCAAATAAGCACAAAATAATATTTAACTTTTTTTGTGTTCTGAGGCTTCGTTCTAAAGGGTCGTACAGAAAGAACGCAATCGCAGTCGGATTGGAGTGTCAAAATAACGGAGGGGAAAAAACGAGTTTCAAATGCATGAGATTGTATGTAGCTAAACAGAATGAACGCTATGGGTCGCAGAGAGTCGCAAGTAAGTTCGTAATATTTAAAATGATCGCATCGAAATGTCAAATATGACAATATCATAACCTGGAATTTGCAGGGTACAGTGCTGTGTTGAGTGTCGAGAAATTTCAAGCCGAAAATAATAAAAATTGAAAACGCAAGGGATTTCGATGAACGTTTAATTGAAATTGTGAAAAGCCATGAAATATTGTATAACAAAAAGAAACCGGGCTACAAAAATATTAAAATAAAAGAAAATATTTGGGAGCATTGCGGCAAAAGCTTGGGAGTAGATGGTAAGCTACATCAAAACATAGTAATATGCAAATAAATTTGTTCTTAACATTCTGGAATTTGTCTTTACAGCTGACACATGCACAAAAAGATGGAGAGCTTTACGTGTCCGCTACGTTAAGGAGAGAAGAAAAGCAACAGCTCCATCCGGTAGTGGCCAAATTCAGGAATCGATGTGGGACCTCTATGCGTGTCTTTCGTTCTTAAGAGGTCACGTAGCTGCTAGACGGTAAAACGATCGCTTTAATATGTATACTTAATATTTACTAAGAATTTTTTTTAGGACGAACGGAACGCATAGAGATGGGGAAGTCACCTGCTTGCCGGATCTTGAAGAACTTGAAAATAGCTCGGATGACTATTCGCCTTCTTCTGGTTTGCAGAGCTCTTCCGCAGAAGAGATGCCGAAAAAAAAAGAAAGATCAGTGGTGGAATTGAAATGCAAGAAGTGCATAAAACATTTCAGTCTGCAGTGAAATCTTTTCAAGATTTGTGCGACGGACAAGGTGGAGTAGAGAGCGATAATATAAGATTTATGAAGGCGATTGGATCCAGGATGGATAAGCTGCCGACGTACCTGCAGCGAAATGCAACGTTGAAGATAACAGAATACATTATAAAGCTGGAAAATTACGAAAGCGGTTTCACCGAAGTCGAACCAAGCACCGTTTGAAACCAGCATTTTTTGTTTATCTATTTTTTATTTTGAAAGCCCGAAGTGCAATTTTATTTTTATTTTTATTTTGAAAGCCCGAAGTGCAATTTTATTTTTATTTTTATTTTGAAAGCCCGAAGTGCAATTTTATTTTTATTTTTTTTTTTTACTGTGATTGAATTTTGTTTAAGTTAATATATTTATCCTTGTTGAATTTTATAATAAACCTTTATTTTTAATTAGTTCTTTATTTCGTTAAAGTAGAAAAATGGCGAAAGCATGTCGACCTTCGCTTTTGCAACCCACCATCTTTTGCAGTTATTCCATCTAAGCATGTCGAAAATACTTCAAAGTTAACAAAATTCTTCCACCATTTACATATTTTAGGTATTTAGGGCTACAGTCCGAACACATGTGCCTGTGTGGGGCTATTTTTCGTTCTGCCTTCTTTAATTTAAAATACGAGTGAAAATTTGACTATAATCATAATCGGGATAAAGAGCCCCGATGCAATACTTCTTTTCTTTCAACTTTATAGTGAGGCTTTTAGGGATTTCTTAATGATATTGTTCAGTTTTAATAATAACCTCAAATAATTTATAAAAAAGGTATTTGTTAAAAAAAAAATTAAAAGTTATCATTTTTATACTGAAAATGTACGGCACCTTCGTTTAAAAAATATTTTGCTAGTGTTTCTCGCAATGTAAACGCACTTACCGGTGCGTTATTTGATCTCAAACGAAATCGTCTCAGACTTCCTCCATCATCTTCCACAACTTTACGCCAGTCTCCCATATGTAGTTTCCTATCTGCATCCTCATAATCGACGAAATTCGGCGGGGCATACTTCGAACAATCATTAATCATAATGAAATTGTGAAGAGCTATTGCAGCCAAAACTATATTTTCTGCATTCTCTGGAAGTAGTTGCAGGGGTGTCCTCAATATTCTCCAGCGAGAAACGAGAATACCGAAAGCGTTCTCAATAACCCGTCTGGCTCTTGACAGTCTGTAATTAAAAATTTCTTTCTTTCCACTAAGAAGCCTTCCCGGATATGGTCTCATTATGTTATTTTTTAACGGGAACGCAGCATCAGCAACGAAGTACGACGGAATTTCAATATCACTGCTGACTAGATTGTTTGCCTCTGGAAGTGGTAATTTCCTTGACAGAAGTTTCTTTCCAAACGCCGATTCTTGAAAAACACCTGAAATTGAACTCTATTGATGAAAAGCTTTATAAAATGTGGATAATAGTACCTCCATCGCTCTGGCTTCCATACGCCCCCACATCGACTGCCGTAAATATGTATCTCGCATCACAAGCAGCTAAAAGCACAATACTGAAAGTGTGCTTGTAATTGAAAAACTGTGTCCCACTTTTAGGCGGACATGTAATGTTTACATCACTGAGATATATCAAATGGAGGCCTTGATTTGCTATCTCACATGGCCGACGTTTTTAAAATGTCAATATCCGAAAAAGGTGTCCATGATAACCCGAGGTTCTGCATTATTGAACAAAATTTTGATGATTTTAAACATTCATTAGATTTAAAATTGGTAATGCAAATAAAATAATTTTTGATTGAAACATTTCTTTATGTTTCTTTCACAAATTCAATTCATTTTAAGTTTAGAGAAACTTCGAAAGCTATCCGGGGTACAAATTAGGATTGAGCCACGGATGACCCGAATCTTAAGAAGGAAAGAGTTAGTAGCACGGTATGCATGTATTAAGGCGAGAAGGAAAACAATGACAGAACTATCAGATTAGGCAACATGAAAAATGAAATCCGAATTTTTAGGTGTAATTTCGAATTGAAAAATACAGTGGATTTGCCAATCTTATAGCTCCATGCCAGGAACTGAAAAGATGTTGCTTGCGATAAATAACTGAAATTTAGAAACGCACTTTGCAATCATGTCTTAATATTTACTAAAAAATTTGTACATACCTTAAAGTCAATGCGAGTCTACATTCGGGGCTTATAGCTCTCCGTATAGATTTTTTTGTAAGTCTGTCCATAACTAAGCCAAGCAATAAATCGTATACAGGCCTGGTCATTCGCGTGTGAACAAAAAATTGTTCCGGATCTTCTGTTTTCATTCTTTTGAAAACAGTCTCAAAATAACCTAAACTGTTCCGATTTCGATTTAATTTTCGCACCCACCATCTTCTTTTTCTCGCACTACTCATTTTAAGTAAACTGGTATACATTGAGTATATCACCCCCAGCATTAAAAATAAATCACCGATCTTCGCGTTCATTTCGATTTCGCTTTGATTCTCACTTTGACACTTCGAACAACTGCGAACTCAATCCGGTCATTGTGTTCATGCAGCGTTTACTTGCGGTGTATAGCGTTTCATTGCATCTCGTTGCGACATTTTGACATTCCGATCCGACTGCGATTGCGTTCATTCTGTACGGCTCTTTAGCGTTACAAACTTTTGGGCTGGATTAAACTTATACATAACACTCTCTGATTTCATCTAGAGTATACAACTATCTATCTCTTTGTAATCTATGTATGTATGCTTTACAGATGCATGTTATTTTATTATATATGTATGTACATATTTACTTATGATCTTGTACGATTCTGTAACTGAAATCTCGGCGAAATACCAGAAACAACTAGCTTTTTCAAATGCGTACTTTTTTGATTAACGCCAAATTTCGATATTTCGTCAGACTTATTTTTAACAATAATGCAACCATTTTTCTATTACTAATTAAAGATGAGTGTTATATTGATTTCTTTCGATGCAAAGCATTTGTACAGAAATGGATATTTTATTATTATTTCTTTTCTAAGTACAGTTGCATGTTCGAAATGTTCACCTTTGTAACGCTTTTGGATGGCCCCAAATATAACGTTATTTTGCTACACCATTGGATCCGAGATCCAAGCCGTTCAGGGCTCTGTTCATGATTTCTGCTATAGCTGCTATTAGCTGCTTTTGTATGCTTTTGTGTGTCCAAAGCAACCAAAAAGCTGCTTTCTGGTGCTTGCTATTTGACACTAGATCTGTCCAAGATTTTTAAAAAGCTGCTTCCATAGCTGCTTTTTGTTGGTCATGCTACGAACTGTAGCAAGAAAGCAGCTATTGCAGTATTCATATGCGTGTGTAGCTGTTACGTTCGTCTCAACTTCATTTTGAATGTTTAAAATGGAAAATGATGTTTTATTAACAATGGAAATAAGTGAAAAATTTAAGGACACCACTAGTAGTGCTCATTTTCACTTTATTTTATTATAATATAAGTTATATGTTACGCCAACTTGCGTATGTATGTGTCGAACAGCTGTTGTAAGCTATAGAAGCTGCTTTCGGCTGTCCAAAACCCGAAGAAGCTATTTCTTGCTATGGCTGAATTTGGCAATTGCTACAGTCTTGCTATGCTATGCTTTCGAAGCAGCTATAGCTGGCATCTTGAACACACCCCAGGTTACCATGACAACCAATAAAAACAAACAACAAAATATTCCTTCATAATTATTTTACGTGTGTTTTTGACAAGCAAGATCCCTTGGCATCCTTGGATCCCATTGTGCTGTCAAAATAATTTTGGTCTCTATTTTTTTCGTGCTTTTACACCGGGCTGTCCTATCCTTAGTTACCTTATCTAAGTGTTAACGTATTTGTCGGTTTTTCGCAAGACTTTATACGGGCCGTCGTAAGGAGCTTGTAACGGCTTTTTTATGGCATCCCTTCTTACGTTGGTCCGAATGTGGTAATTGGTGGGTATTGGTTTTAATGTCTGTATTGTCTATCTCAGTGTACCGACGAAAGTCGATGGATCACAATAGACATGTAGGAGCGTTTCCAGAATCCGTCCAATTACGTGTTAAATAAAAAAACGTTTTTAGTGGAGTAAAAATTATGGCGTGCTTACACCTTTTATTCGCAAAGCAAAAGAGACTCTCTCTATACATGTTTATACTCTTTTGCGTTCTCCGCTAGAGTGAAGTAATTCCTTAAAACAAAGGTAGCGACATCTGTGCGCCAAAAAAGAACTTTTTTCAAATTAAAATAATGCTGTGCTGCTACAGTACTCCCCCGCTAGATGAAAGTTGGTACGGGTTGATGCTGATGGTCATTGATATCGTTGCGGTATGACAATGTGTCGACCGCGATGTGTAACTCTCGTCGATGTCGATGGTGGCGGAGTTAGCGTTAACGGTGTAGCAGCCAGTTGGTCGCTGTCAGTCACTGGTTCCATGAAGGCCGGCTTAAGTCGGTCGATTGAGACGTTTACGACACGCTGATTTACTCGGACGGAGTAAAATTTCGGGCTTCGCTTTAGTACGATGAATGGACCTTCGTATGGACGGGATAATGACGGCCGAATTGAGTCGTTTCGCATGAAGACGTGTGTGCAGGAGGCCAACGACTTGTGTACAAATGTTGACGAGGTCGTGCTTGAGTGCCAAGCGCTGTCGGTCGGTCGCAATTTCCTCATCGACTCGCGTAGGTGTGTGATGAGTTCATCTGTGTTTTGTCGATTCGCGTCGTCGCTGAAAAATTCTCCTGGAATTCGAAGAGTCATAGAGAGCCATAAACAAGCTCGGCGGCTGATGCTGCGATGTCTTCCTTGAAGGCCGTTCGTAGGCCGAGAAGAATCGTTGGAATGTAGTCCACCCAGCAAGAGGGTTCGTGACAGAGAATGGCTGCTTTCATTGTCCGGTGAAACCGCTCAATCATACCGTTGGATTGCGGGTGGTATGGTGTAGTTCGAAGATGTGTCGTGCCAAGCGTTCGCAGTAGTTCTCGGAACAACCCGGACTCGAATTGACGTCCTTGATCGCTCGTTATCTTCTTTGGTACACCAAAGCGAGAAATCCATCCAGTGATGAAGGCTTTAGCGACCGTTTCTGCCTGCATGTCGGGCATCGGAATCGCCTCGGGCCATCTGGTGAAGCGGTCGATGATGGTCAGGCAATAGCGAAAACCATTGCATAGCGGGAACGGTCCCACGATATCGATATTGATGTGCGCGAAGCGCTCACTTGGCGGAATAAACTTCATCGGTTGTGATTTCGTGTGTCGAGAGACTTTTGTCCCTTGACACTGCAAGCAGTTTTTGACAAGGGCCGCACAGTCTTTTCGGATTCCCGGCCAAACGAATCTGTCTGTCATCAGCTTGGTCGTGATTTGAGCACTGGAGTGTGCGAGACTATGCGTCGTTAGGATGAGGTGCTTCCTAAACGGCTTGGTGACGAATGGTCGTATTCGATCGGTCGAAGTATCGCAGAGAAGCGTAGTTTTACTGCCTGGAACGAGAAACTTTTTTAGTAAAAGATTACTGGCTCCAGATTCTATTTTCGATAACGTGTCTTTGAGTTCGATATCCGTTTGTTGGTCTCGAGCTAGACTAACGTAGTCTAGCGACGCGTTGACCGACTGAATTCTTGAAAGAAGGTCTGCAGTGATGTTTGCGGAACCGGATATATGGCGGATATCCGTGGTAAATTGACCTATTAAGTCGAGTTGACGAGCTTGGCGCGGCGCTGCTTTGTCCAACTTCTGACTGAAGGCAAACGTCAATGGTTTGTGGTCTGTATAGATGTGGCACAGACGACCTTCGAGCATATAGCGGAAGTGTTTGACTCCAAGAAACATCGCGAGCAACTCACGATCGTACGTACTATATCGTCGTTGCGTTTCGGTCAGTTTTTTGGAAAAAAATCCGAGGGGCTGCATTCCACCGTCAACGATTTGGTGTAGCGCAGCTCCAACAGCGTTATCGGACGCGTCGACGCAAAGTGACAATTCTGCCGCTTTTTCCGGATGGGCCAGGATCGTCGCATCGGCGAGAGTCCGCTTGCATATCTCGAAAGCTTCGGACGTCGTTTCGGTCCAGTCGAGCGGTGTTCGATCATTCTTTATATTTCCTTTGATCATGCTCAGTAGAGGGTCTTGCGACCTTATCGCCTTTGGGATAAATTTCCGATAAAAATTTATCATTGCGAGGAAACTTTTTAAGTCTTTCGCTACGATCGGTTTTTTAAAATCTCGAATTGCGCTTACTTTTTCCGGCAACGGTGCTATGCCCTCAGGCGTAATGAAATGACCGAGAAAGCTTAGCGCGGGTCGACCAAACTCACACTTCGCGACATTGATGGCGAGGTGGTTGTCCCTGAGTCGCTGGAAAACCTGTCGCAGGTGGTCGCGATGCTGCTCCAATGATGCGGAGGCGATACATAGGTCGTCCATATATTGAAACACGAAGTCGAGTCCGCGTAAGACTTGATGTATAAGGCGCTGCAGCGTTTGTGCTGCATTTCGAAGTCCGAACGTCATAAATCGGAATTCGTAAAGTCCGAATGGCGTAGTAATCGCAGTTTTTGCGATATCGTCGGGGTGTACGGGAACCTGGTGGAAGGCTCGCTGCAAGTCTATTTTTGAAAAAAACGTCTTACCTCGGAGAATATTGGCGAAGTCTTGAAGGTAAGGTAGCGGGTAGCGATCCGGAATTGTGTTCGTGTTGAGCGCCCTGTAGTCTCCACATGGTCGCCACGTTCCGTCTTGCTTCTTAACCATGTGAAGAGGGCTAGCCCAATTGCTGGATGACGGGCGACAAATTCCCTGCTTAATTAGGAACTCGAACTCGCTCCTAGCGGCGTGAAATTTCTCAGGATCAAGACGTCTCGGACGAGCGAAGACAGGCTGGCCAGTTGTTTCGATCCGATGGCTGATCGTCGAGTTCGTTGGTGTACCTGGAAGAGGTAACCGAGTGATTTCCTCGAATTCGGATAGAAGGTCGGCGAACACGTTTGTTTGGTCGAAGGTTTTGATGGCGGATGTGTTACCCGGCGAGCCGATAGAGCACGGGGACTCAAGTCTCGTCAAATTGTCTATGATTCGGTTTCTTTTTAGGTCGATCAATAGATCGAAGTGGCGTATAAAATCGGCACCGATTATGGGAGCCGTAACATCCGCTATGATGAACGTCCAACCGAACTCGCGTCGAAGGCCAAGGTCAAGTTTGATCGGTGTCTGACCGAACACCTTGATCGGGGTGCCGTTGGCGGCATAAAGCTGCGTCGTTGATTGTTTGAGGTTGCGTTTATTTGTGGGTGGAGGCATGACGGAAACGTCAGCCCCGGTGTCGATTAAGAACTGCGTTGTCGATATTCGATCCTCCACTCGCAAACGAAAAACGACAGGTGGATTCGGGGGTTCGCCAACTCCGAATCCTGTCGCTGTGCCTTGAAATCACGACCTTTCGCTGCGCAGGTCGCTGCGCGACTTTCGTCGGCACGGGCTGCGGCACTTCCTCGCCTGGTCGCCGAACTTGGCGTGGTACCAGCATTCGTCTATGCGACTGCTGGACGGTGTCGTTTGTCGGGTAGGCGGCGCGTTCCTCGTAGTTGAGCGGCCACGCGAATTGGCGTTCCTTTTAATTAGTAACTTGTCAAAACGCGCTGAAAGTTGTGCGATCTGGTCCTGCACCGACTGCAGTGGGTCGAACGTGACCGTAGGGTCCGTACCGGGTAAGGGCGGAGCACATTGAGTAACGCGAACGTAGCCCGGCGTTTGAGCAGAGGTAGCGGTGGCGACGCGAATTGATTTTAGACCCATCGACTCAACAATAGCATCTGCGATGCGCATCACCTCCTCGGGTGGTCCGCTAGATGCTACGACAGCAGCCTGGGCGTAGTTGGGCAGTCGCGAGGCCCAAAGATTGCGTACGACCGTCTCGCTGACAGTGTCGCCGGCGGTTCTTTTCATCTCGTGGTAGAGCTGGCTGGGTCGCAAGTCTCCTAACGGCATGTCGGAAAGGAGCTGGTTCAGACGACGCTGTTGGCTGTCGGCGAAGTGCGCAACAAGCCGCGTTTTGATGTAATCATATTTTGCGTTTGTTGCTGGCACGCCGTCGATAATGGCTCGTAACTCAGGCAATTTCGCTGGCGGAACCTGGGCCATCACCGTGTGAAACTTCCGAGCGTCGCTTGTGATGCCCGAGGCGAGGAACCAGTAGTCGAGACTGAGAAAATATGAGTCTATTGTACTTTCCCGCATAGTCGGGATCGGCAGACGCGGGTACGTCGAAGCACCCATAACGAATCGTGTGTCGTTTGCAGGGTCTGGCGTGTCAGACTCTGGGTTTGGTTTCGAGGTTATGCCGGCGGCCGAGGATTGGTTCGATAGCTCGTCGTCCAACATTTTGGCCTGTGACCGAGCAAAAAGGAACTAGGATGCGAACTCGTGTCCTTAAGAGATGAAAACCAGTCGAAGCCGATTGTTTAGCGTGGGGACGCCGGTTTTTCTGAAGGCACTAACACGCGACGATTTTGATCGGTTAAAATTCGCGTAATCCGAAAGAATTTCCACCGAATAAACTCGCGATTGAACGGATCACGTCGGGGTCACCACTTTGTAGGAGCGTTTCCAGTATCCGTCCAATTACGTGTTAAATAAAAAAACGTTTTTAGTGGAGTAAAAATTATGGCGTGCTTACACCTTTTATTCGCAAAGCAAAAGAGACTCTCTCTATACATGTTTATACTCTTTTGCGTTCTCCGCTAGAGTGAAGTAATTCCTTAAAACAAAGGTAGCGACATCTGTGCGCCAAAAAAGAACTTTTTTCAAATTAAAATAATGCTGTGCTGCTACAGACATTACTATTTTCGAAGAATTCGCATGGCAGTCGTAACGTTGTTCCATATAAGAATTCAGCTGCCGTTGTGTTGCTGGATGTGAGGACAGACCGATGACCTAATAGGACAGTTGGAAGTGTTTCTGTCCAATTTTCGTTGTGACACTTCAATGCCGTTTTTAGTGTGCGGTGGAACCTTTCTATTTTTCCATTAGCTTGGGGATGATAAGGTGTTGTACGAATGTGTTTAATACCCAGTATTTTTGTTAAGGATTTAAATAATTCGCATTCGAACTGTCGTCCTTGGTCGGTGTTGAATTTTTCAGGAACTCCGAAACGAGCGATCCAGCTTGTGTACAGAGTGCGAACGATGGTTTCGGCGGTGATGTCTTGTATAGGTATTGCTTCCGGCCAGTTGCTGAAACGATCAATACAAGTCAAACAGTATTGAAATCCCGCTGAATTGGGTAGAGGTCCAATTACATCTATGTTGATATGTTGAAATCGTTGATTGACTTCCGGGTATTTCTGATATTCTGATTTTGTGTGTCTACCTATTTTTGACCGTTGACATGGTATGCAAGATTTTGTCCATTTATTGATATCCGTGTTGAGTGATGGCCAAATATATCTTTTTTTTATGAGTGCTGTCGTTTTACTAATACCCGGGTGAGCCAGGTTGTGTATTTGGTTAAATATTTGTTCCCGCATTGTGTTGGGAACAGAAAGTCTCGCCGGTTCAACTGAGACGTCGAAGTAAAGTTGTGTATCCGTGTTAGGAATTGTAATTTTTGCTAACTTCAGAGAATGCCTGGAAGGATGATCTAGAAGAATTTTCAGTTCCTGATCTTGTAATTGTTCTTGGTGAAACTTCTCGTTATCTAAAGTAGCGGGTATGGACATGGGCGCCCACAGGTGGGGGCAAGAGGGGGCACTTGCCCCCCCCCCTGCATTTGACTATCGCTAAAAGTTGAGAAAAATGTTGAAGATCAAATGTTGTTGCATCTATTTTTGTCATTCACTGTAAAATCATTGTTCACATCTTTCATGCTTCGACTGTAGTTCTTAGTAATGGCACTAAAATGAAAATAAAACGAATCTATAGAAATAGATAATTAGCCCTTTTCCGGAATTGACCAAGGCCGCGAACTGAAGAAGAATCAGATCAGGCACATAACAGCAGACTGCAGTGTATGGTATTTCCAAATCGAGTAATAGTTGAAAGTGTTTTTTTGCATAAATTGTTACTATTTGTGATTAGTATTTAAATTGCTAGGTTTTCTTTTCTCGGCTGGATTGCAAGTAACAAGCATATACATATATCCATGTAAGTGAAGAGTTTTTTAAATTTTAACTTTCAAGAATGATATGTATTTTACAATTTTGAATGTATTTTACAATTTTGTTATTATCAATAATATTTTTTGTATCTTTGATGTAACTTTCTTGAATTTTGTTGTGTTTAAGGGCTCACAAACCCCTCCCTGCGCGCTGAAAACCGAGTAAATTTGAAAAATTATTATAATGGTGAAAACAAATGAAATGGCTGAGTTCACATATTTTCTTAACTAGGTATTTAACAATAAAATTTTTTTTTTTTTAATACTAACATTATTTTTTACGGGTATGAAAACCATGGCGTCTTCTTGTCGACATCATAACTTCACCAAAAATAATCCAATTTGCAAAAATAAAACATAATCTTGTAAAATAATGTAGTGGTAATAGTGTGATATGGTGTGATTTTTTTTTCAAAAATAAAGATGTTACAGTATTTCAAACTTTAGTTTGCAGTTTAAAAAAAAATTTTGTATCAATTTAAAAAAAATTAATAATTATAGAGAAAATAATAAATTATCAAAATTAAAAAAAAAGTTCAAAAATATTGAAAATTGACTGAGTTAGCATGCCGACACTATCTAAAAACATAGTTTCGAGAAAAACACGTTTATACTCGTAGCTTCTGGTAGGTACAACGTGAACTTACGGCTAGTCTTCCATTCCAGCTTCGTACTGTACCCCTTTTTCCCCTTGAATCTTCCTATAAACTTGGTCCTTTAAACGACTTTCTTTTCTAAGCAACCCAGGTTTTACGAACAAAAGAAATACGAAACGCTGCTGTCGAGAGAGGCGCGGCAGTTAGCCGTAGCCGTAACGTAGTGGAATTTTCTTCAAATTTTTTTTTCTAAGTTCTAAATTTTGTTTTTTAATTCTTAAAAGTATAACAAATGAAAATCTGTAAAAAAAATAAATTTTTTGAAAATTTCAGAGGTAGGAGAGCCCTTAAAATTATTGTTGTATTCAGTTAGCTTTTCATATAAAGCTATATGCTTCATGATAGTATCAAATAAAAATACGTCCCTGAAGTTAGTGGACACTTTTTGACGGAATCGATTAAATTCTTCATTATAATTTATTGCCCATTTATTGCGAAAAGCTCAAATTTATTGCTCCAGGATTGTGATCTTTACGAGGTTTTTCGCTAAAATAAGATGAAGTTAGCGGAATTTTTTTCGAAAAACTACTTATTTGCGAGTTGACTTGCTTTAGGGGTTAACTCGAATTTATTGAATTTCAACCGATTCCGCCAAAAAGTGTCCGTTATCTTCAGGAACGTAATAAAAATTTAAACGGACCAATGCCTTTCAATTCTCTTTCTTGACAACCAAGACAAAAAAGTTTATTATTTTCAGTTTGTGAAGCTTAAGACTGCGTTTGCTTCTCCGCCGTTTTGCGTCGCCAAAACGGGTGTCTCTTCACATTATTGCCATCGACCTTTTTATCTGCCACGAAACTGTCGATTAATTTTAATTATGGATATACGAAAATATTTAAAAAAATCGGCAGATCCAATGACTAAAGATAGTCCATTATCAAAAAGAATACGCATCGAAGAAGATAGCGGTGACAGTTTCACTGTTAGTAGTAGTGCAATAACTACTGACAGTCACTTTAGAAATTTTGAAAGGTGGCTCAAAAATTGAAGAAAGTGTCAAAAATAGTTCTGTTGTAGTGCAACTGTACAAAAATGTCGAACAGAGGAAGTATTTTTGGAAAGTAGCGCGGCAGATATAGATATTGGTTGTTTTCTTGATTTGAAAAAATTACTTGCGTTGAATGATTCTCAGAAATTTAATCTAATATCAAATTCGCCAAATCCTAGGAAAAATTATGACTATAAAAAAGATGTCACCGTAGAAAGTAAGAGACATTTTCGTATTGAATGGTCTCATTATCGTGGATAGTACATTCAAAAAAACTGAAGGGTGTTCTTAGTATACACTGTGTGTTATTTAGGCCTGCGGTAAAAAGAGGATATCAAGGTTCATTTATTTGTACCGCATTTAGGAAATATAAAGATTTTCATGAATCAGCAAAAAAACACGAGAAATGTGAATGGCATGAAGAAAGTGTTATGAAATCCAAAAACTTTGTTAATATTATTTCTAAAAAAGGCACAGTATTGATTTGCAACTCAATTCAGCAGAAAATGACTTAATTAAAAGAAATAGAGCAAAATTATATCCCATTTTGTCAACCATAATTTTCTGTGGTACGCACGACCTGCCACTTCGTGGAAAAAAATCAAATGAGGGTAACTTTCACGATCTGTTACGAGTTTAGGGTTGATGCCGAGGATACAATCATGCACGAACATTTAACTACAGGTTCAGGAAACGCTAAATACACTTCCCACCACGTTCAAAATAAACTTATAAATATTTGTGGGTCCTTAATTCAAAATAAAATTGTTGACGATATCAATAATGATCAATGCATTGCATTTTCACTAATTACGGATGAAATGGCCGATATTTCTGGTATTGAACAACTATCAATTGGAGTTCGTTTCCTAGCCAGGGGTATGGACGGAAAGCTATGTACTTGTGAAGAATTTTTGGGTTTTTATGCATTAAAAAATATGAATGCAAAGAGTATATCCGACGAAATTCTTTTTTTCTGTGAAAATTTACGTTTAGATACAACCAAACTGGTTGGACTAGGTTTTGACGGATGCTCTGCAATGTCCGGACAGGAAACTGGTGTCCAAAAACGCATAAGAGAAAAGCATCCAAAGGCATTATACTTGCATTGCGCGTCTCATAAATTCAACGTCGTTGTAAACGATTTAAATGCAGTGCAAGAAATAAGAAATACCAATATCGAAATAAGAATCCCAAGATTAGTGAAACATCACTTATATCGTTAAAATTATTCGGCAAACTCTGTAGAGGAGTATCATAATATTTTTGAAGTAGTTAGATTCTCTTATAAGCTCAATTAGCATCAGATTTTCAGACGACAATAATCCAGCCTTTTGGCTATATAATTTGCATCCTCATAACATAACTAATATAACGTATGAGAATTACTTAGAATTAATTGATACCATTCATAGTCATTATAAAATAGATAATTTTAAGGAACAGGCTCTAACTTGGTTTTATTTTTGGAACAGAGAAAATATTAATACTTTTAATATAAATGAAAATACGCCGATGATAGAACTAATAGGCCATTGTCAATTTTACCCGGCCGTTGGAAAAGCCATTGAAATATCTGTTTGCTTGCCGCCAACCACATGTACTATAGAACGATCATTCAGTACTCTTCGTAGAGTGAAAATGTGGGTTCGCTCTACTACTAGCGAAGATCGTTTAAATGTACTCTGTTTATTGAGTGTCCATCGGGACTTTATAAAGAAAAAGAAAACATTTATTGAAAATGTTATTACCGAATTTGGAAAAGATTCCAGAAAATTAAAATTCATTTTTTCGCAATCCCAGGCTTTGGTGTAGACCATTAGATAAGTTATTTAATATTTCTTACATCGTATGAACGCAATAATGTAGCGTTAAAAAGTGATTTTAATTTTTTTAAAGAACTCAGATAGAGTAGGGTCAGCACTGTTTTCATCAGACAATTTTTGAAAATGTTTGTTTCTTCTAAAAATATACATTTGTTGAATTTTTTTTACTTTATATTTATTACAATAAGTCGCATCATTAAGACTAATAAACATTTTTGTTTCAGCAATTAAGGTAATGAAACTACGGGGTGCATAGAATCGCCAAAGTTGTGACCTTACCATCTTTGATTCTTTTGAAAATTTTTGTACTTGAAGAAC
Source organism: Beris morrisii (assembly GCA_951812415.1). Lineage (NCBI taxonomy): Eukaryota > Metazoa > Arthropoda > Insecta > Diptera > Stratiomyidae > Beris > Beris morrisii. The sequence continues at coordinate 62,891,570 of OX638312.1, read as the reverse complement.
TATTGACAACCCTCCCCTTTAAAATAAGCCCTATTTTATTGTTCTAGGATAAAAATTACCAAAGATATGCATTTTCAAAGAGGACTCGGACACCATTTTTGCGAAAACTTTCATATACTATAACTAAAAAAAAAATGAGATAGAAACAAAAAAATTGAATTTTAATTATTTTTTTCACTAGTTCTTCAAGTACACAAATTTTCAAAAGAATCGGAGATGGTAAGGTCATAAATTTCTTCATTTTTGGCGACTCTTGATGGAATGACCCATACTAGACGAGAGTAGGCTTCACCAAAGGGTTAATTCAAAACGATAGGCAGGAAATAGTATGATACCTACTCTAGATGAAGTACTGAACTCCGACTTATATTGTAGTTGAAGGTAAGCAGAATAAGCTTGTTGTTCAGACTTCTATCACTTGAAGAAAGTTTGAACATGGCTATATTTCAGACGCAAAATGAAATGATTGTAAATGAAGGCATTCACATGGGCTTAAATTCACAATTTACATCTGATACATACATATCAATATGGCAATGCTAATGAGTCGCGTCGATGCGATTACACCTTGGTTACAAAATCGGTTTTTTCGATCGACATGAAATTCACAATACAGTCAAATATGTAATCTGTGACTGATCATTGCTCGCTTTGCTTACACAAAACTCTATTGAACCAAAAGTTACAGAAAATAGTCGTTAGCATCGTTAACAAACTAAGGAATAAAAATTCAACCAAACATTCAGATTCCAAATGGAGTGGGGGGTTACTTTATAAACATTTTGCCTTGCCCCCCCCTGGAAGAAGTTGTGTGGGCGCCCTTGGGTATGGATATCATTTCTAAACGGGATAACATATCCGCTACCGTATTGTTTTTTCACTTGATGTGTTTTATATCGGTTGAGAATTGCGATATGTAGTCTAAATGGCGAAATTGTCTAGGCGATGCTTTTTCTGACTTTTGTCTAAATGCGAATGTCAACGGCTTATGATCCGTTAGGATTGTAAACGTTCTTCCTTCTACCATGTGTTTAAGATGCTTAATAGACTTATAGATCGCTAAAAGCTCTCTATCATAAGTGAGAAACCGAGGGGTTCTATGTTTTCACCATGTAGCTGATTTAAGGACGCTCCTATTGCTTTGTCTGATGCGTCTGTCATCAGAATTAGTGAAAGATTAGAGCATAGATGTGCCAATTGTGTTGCTTCGATGATATCCTTCTTACATTTTTCGAATGCATGACTGGCTTCGTCAGTCCACTCAAGTTGTTAATTGTCTTTTCTGTTTCCTTTTGTGAGATCTGTTAATGCTGCCTGAGTTTCTGCTGCTTATGGGAGGCACTGCCGATAGAAGTTAATCATTCCCAAGAAACGTTGTAGGTGCTTCGTTGTTTTAGGTCTCTCCATTTTTGCTATCGCGTCAGCTTTTTCCTGTATTGGACGAATTCCAGTTTCGGTTACTTCATAGCCCAAAAACGTAATTTTGTTGGTTCCAAATATGCATTTGGAAGAATTTAGGGATATGTTGAACTCATCCAGTCGATTGAATATGATGTCCAAGTGTTTAAGATGTTCCTCTTCGTTACTTGATGCTATCAATATATCATCCTAGTAAGCGAAACAAAAATTGAGATCGCCGAGTACTTGGTGTATAAACCTTTGGAACGTTTGTGCAGCGTTGCAAAGTCCAAATGGCATTGCCAAAAATTCAAATAAACCAAAAGGTGTTATGACAGCTGTTTTACTTTATTATTTCAATAATACAGTATTGTTATCGATTTTTAAAAAAAAAAATTTGCTACCCTCAAAATTTTTTTTTACGTTTCATGACGAGTAGACACGAAAAAAGCAAAAAAAAATTTCAGTCCGTCTGTCCGCCGTACGCCGTACGTCGACCGCTGTACGCAAAATCGTTTGAAGGCTCGTAGCTCCCAAACCCTTTGAGCTATTAAATTGAAATTTTTTTTATGAATAAACTGGGTAGGACCCTTGAAGTGGCCAAATTTGGAGGGGTGGGGGTGTGAGGGGGAAGGAGGGGGAAGTGTTTTAGACGGAAAATTTTGGTTTCTAGATCTCAGCAACCGCTTATGCTAGGAAGCTGAAATTTGGAATTTATATAAAGCTTTAGTAGTGGACCCATTTGCAAAAAAATTGCCGATATAAGTGAAGGCGTTTGGGAGCATGAAAGTGGAGGGGATAAGAATTTTTCTAAAAAATTACGTCTCATATCTCAAGAACGGTGTAAGATAGATGCTTGAAATTTTTACCAGAAGTAGGCCTAATAGACCCCTAGCAGAAAAGTGAAAGTGTGGGTGTAGAGGGTGAGTGTGGGGGAGGGTGAAAAGGAAAAAGTTCCGATTTTAATATCTCGACAACCTATAATGATGTAAAGCTGAAACTTGGTATTTAGATAGAGCTAAATTAGTAACATCTTGGAAAAATATAATTTTTTATAGGGGTAGTATGGTACGGGGGTGGGGGGTGTTTTTCCTATCTATAGAACGGCTTATGCTACAAAGTTGAAACTCGGTAAGTTTATGTAAATCAACTAGAAAACTAATTTAGATAAAAAAAAATTTCAAATATCCACTGGCGTTCGGAGGGGGGGCAAAAAAAATGATCAGTGAAAAAGGAATGCATATATTTTCACGGTTTTCGTCATATCCATTAGGTCTTCCCAAATATTGAATTCATTTTTATTCTACGGCTTCTTCATATAAATACCTAGAAAGTGTTTTCAGGATTTTTTAAAATTCGACCCCTAAGGGGGTGCAAAGGTGGTTGTAAACTTTTTCACGAATTCTACTATATCCCCACGTCTTATCAGATATCGAATATCTTTTCACTTTCACGTGCTTGCGTAATAATCGCCTAAGACTTTTTTTAAGCTTTTTCCTTTTTCAGCTTCTAAGAGGGTATAAACGGGTTGAACACGTTTTCACGAGTTCCGTCATTTCTTTTAAAAGTGATAAGAAATTGAATTGGTTCCTACTTTCTCGCGCTGTCTTCATATTTATTTATTAATTCCTTTCAGGATTTTTGGATATTCAACCCCCAAGTGGGTGTAAGGAGGTTGCATATCTGGTGATATATCCAATTCATTTTTACTTCCTAAGGTTTCCTACATAAAAAAGCCAAAAAGTCAATTTCAGTATTTTAGATATTCAATCCTAATGGGTGTAAGGGGGTTGTATACTTTTCAAAGTTTCGAAATATTTCTTAGGTTCGATGAGATATTAGATCACTTTTCATTTCCACAGACTTTTTATATATTCGCCCACAAACTCATTCCTCAATTTTTCGATATTCAACCCCCAAGGGTTTGTATATGTTTTCACAATTTTTGCCATTCCTTAGTTCTGATGAGATATAAAATTGATTATTACGGCCAACCAATTCACGATTTTTCGAATTTCCAGAACCAAGGAGGTGTGAAGGGTTTGCTTACGTTTTCACAAAATTTTTCAAAATCCGTCTTGTCTTATGAGATATCAAGTTGCTTCTTATGAAATCGTCTAAAAACCTGTTTCACAATTTTTTCGAAATTCAAACCCCAAGTGGAAGTAATGGGTTTGTATACGTTTTAACAATTCGTCATATCTCTTAATTCTGATAACGCAACAAATTCGCTTTTAGTGTACATAATATACTGAAATTCGAATAGTCTACACGGACTTTTTCAATGTTTAATCGGCTAAAAATCTCTATTTTAAATAGTTTTATATTAAGAACAAAAATAATTTTCCAAGAAATCTAATAATCTCGAAGCAACTCATGATACACTCCGACTTTGACCGCTCCCGAACTTTGACCCGAAAAATAATAAAGTTTCGCCCAGACCATTGGCAGATTTTTTCTATATCGCACGGTTCTACGGGAATGTGGTAGTAAGCCTTTATTAAGTCTAACTTTGAAAAAATATTTTTTCCATATAAAAAGTGGTTAAAATCTGACAGGTGTGGTATTGGAAATCTGTCTGGTTTGGTAACTGCGTTTAATCTTCTGTAATCGCCACAAGGACTCCAATCTCTATTTTTCTTCGGTGTCAGATGTAGTGGATTTGCCCAACTACTCTTTGATTGTTTGCATATTCCCTGGTTGAATAAGATTTGAAAATGTTCTCTCGCAAATATTAATTTTTCCGGCTTCAATTGTCTTGCCTTAGAGTAGATAGGTGGACCTGTTATTTCAATCGTATGCGTTATGTTTGTTTTATTTTTTACTGTTGTGAAATTTGGGTTACTATTAGGTTTAGTTATTTTTGGATATTTTATTAAAATGTTTGTAAAAATTTCTTTATTTATTATGGTTTTTATGTTTTTATATTTCGGGTAATTTATTAGATTGGCTGCCGTGATAAATTGTGTTGTGTCGTCGATAAGACGTCGGTTTTTAATGTCCACCAGTAAATTGAAATTATTTAAAAAATCTGCGCCGATAATTGGTTTATCAATGTCGGCGATAATGAAAGACCAGCAAAATTTTCTGCGAAAGCCTAAGCTTAATGTAAGCATCTTCTCGCCATAGGTACTTATAGTGGCTCCATTAGCGGCGAAAAGTTTAAGATTTGATTTATTTTTGCGATCGATATATGAAGGTGGGAATATTGACAGATCAGCACCCGTGTCTATTAAAAAAATTTTTTTGGTTAAGGGATCTTGTATGAATAGGCGACACGTTTTCAGATCCTGAGCGCTGGTCGCATTAGTTTCGCTCAGGGTCGTTAGTTTTCCGTTATTTCGGGCTTAAATTGGCAGGGTTTTGTGCATTTTTTCGCGTTCTGGCCAAACTTGAAATGGTAGAAACAAAACTTCCCGTTTTTGTTGAATGACTTAGATCGAAAACGATTTGTAGAACCTGATCTTGTACGCGAGCGCGAAAGTCTCTGTGCTTTCAAAAAAGCAATTTCAGCAGTCAATTGCTCTATTTGTTTTTGAAGCTGACCGAAAGGATTTTGCTCTTGATTTTCACTAGAAACCGACATAATAGCAGGTCCCTGAACAGCATCTACTATCTTGTCCGCCATTAGTGCCAGCTTATCAAGACTGTCCATACTAACGACTAGAATTGCCTGCACCGTTTGTGGCAAACCGCCGAGCCACAATGATTTCAAGAAATCGTCCGTTAACTTCTTTCCCGCCAAGTTCTTTATTTCGCGAAGCACATCCGATGGTTTTTTGTCCGTAAAACTAACACCGGAAAGTACTTTTTTTATTTTTTGATTCTCAGAATCCGCGAATCTTTGTATTAACCGTGTCTTAAGCTATTCGTATTTATTACCCTCCGTAGGGTTTTTAATTAGATCACTCAAGGAAAATAAAATTTCTGTTTCTACGGAAGAAATGACGTGGTAATACTCTTTCGCGTCACTTTTAATAGAAGCCGTTACGAATTGTGCATCTATTTGCTTAAACCACAGCTCGGGATCACTTTTCCAAAAAGGTGGAAATTCGATCGTGATACGAGCGATTTCATCTTTACTTTCTGCGATTTTCTCGACTTTGTTCGATATTTGTGTCGTTTTTAATAAATGCTCATGGTTATCTGTTTTTCCTTCGTCGTCGTTATGGTACATTTTGCACGGGCTTACTGAATTGTATACCGTCCTGTCCAAGGTAAATTTTGTTCACTGTGCACTATCGTCCCGCTACGATAACCGTTATGCGATGCACGATCACGGATCACAAATGCGTTAGTTTTTGATATACCTAATCGTTAACACTATATGTTTAATTAGCTATCACTAATGATACTCCGAATTGCACTATGAAATTGTATCGCGGTGGCTATGAGCGCGGTAACGAACTTCAGGCTGCGAGTTTTAGTACGGCAGGTAGTAATTTTGTAGGTAATTTTCACTTTTTCGGTCGTAGGGTCACCAGTGTGATGGGCTTTGTTTATTTTAACGCGACACCAAATTGCCGCGTAGCTAACCGTAGATTGTTAGCGACAGTTTTCTTATTAGAGCGCCTTTACTGCTCGCGCCTTGCACCTGAAAAGAGAGAATTATTCCTTACCAAAGAAAAAGCCTTGTTTTGGATTTCTGAACAGTTCACTTCGCTCGTCACGCAAGACTGCCTTTTATTTCAAAAGATTTCTCAATTTATAACATATATTAGTAATTACTTAGACTTCAAATAAACATACATATTTACACATAACTAATCATTATTTAACAAACAATTTTAATTCTTATTTACATTCTATCGAGTTTAACATTTTCTTATATGTATTTTCAAGATTTCTTATCTTATTGTATTTTCTAATGGACCGAATGCAAATGCTAATCAGAACGATAAGCCTGAAATTGCATTTGGTTCATTATCTTATGAAGCGTGGAGTTGGTGTGGTCCGTCAAGGTGAGCGGTCTCACTGTGCACTGTGTGTTGTGTCTCTATCAGTCTTGAGCATACCGCGTGTTTTTTTTTTCCTGTCTTTTGTATCATCGTGCCACCGTGTGGAAATCTATATATATTTTCCGTCGTTTGTTTGCCGGTCTTGTGCTGTAATTAAGGTGCATTTAGCACGCGATTAGTTGGGGCCTCATCGAGGCGATTTTCCTCGATTAAATTTCCTCGTGTCCGGCTACGGCCCGCTACGCTATGGAAAGAAATAATATCGCGGCACTAACGCTGAGAAACGTCGGATTTTGGAAAACGTGGAGACGTGGTCCGCCCGGACAATTTCACCAGTTGCGGGGGCTTCGGGCCTCATTCATAACAGCTATAATTTCGAGAAGGAAGTCGCGAACTCCCTCAATGCGTCGTTCTTGGAGGACAGCATGGAGTTTGGCTCTATAGAAGGTGCTGGCGAATGCCAATATTCTGTTTCCGGATCTGCCGCCCCGATGGGGCTCCCTCGCAAAAATTCGGCCAGTGTAGCGGGTGCCCCCCGCCTCCAATAACGGCAAACGCCGGTTCGCATACTGACATGTGGACCTCTATTCCAATAAGGAAAAGAAAATCTTCCCACCACTCGGACGAGAGTACATCAGCATCTTCGACAGCTAGGAATGCCCAAAAAAGAGTCGCGGGCAACATGGAAAGATCAGCAGTTCCTGAGTGTAGCAACAAATTCGCGCCTGTAGCGCACTTCGAAGGCGACATCACGGAGTCTGGTATAATTTCGATTTCAAACTTACATAACCAAAATAAAAGTACTGTGTGTGTAAATAATAATGCCCTTCAGGCCAATGTTGCTAACGTTAATGCCCTTCAGGCCAATGTTGCGGGTTTTCCAAACCTTTTGAACCCTTATAGTCCGTCGGCGGATTCGGTTAAACACGTAGAGCCGAGAAATGTCGGGTCCGTACGCGAGGCGTCCCCGGAGGGTTTATCGCGCGGAAGTCATTCATCAATAGTCCGTCAGGGAGGGAAGCAGGTTTTGTCTACCGTAGCCGGGAGCAAACGGGTACCTGCGGGTTGAGGGGGGGGACAAATCGGCCCTACCCCTAGTTAGTAGGGCGAGTCTCTGCCCTCCCATAATGGTTTTCGGGTGTGAGATGAAGGACATCAGGCAGCAACTAGTCAGATGTTATAAAACGGCCGATTTCTCCCTCTCCAAAAATAGGAAGGGTAACGTGATTAAAATTGTAGCGATCAAATATCAAATCGCGCAAAACTTCCACAAGAAAAAGAAAGAAGAAATTAATAAAACGAATCACCCTGTAGTATCGTCATGTACTAGCACTTGCAATTACCGACAATTGCATTGCTAGAATGTACAATATAATAGCGCATCCCGTTAGGGTCTAAACCCAAAATTTTATGACGATACGTAGGAAACAACAACAACATAAAATAGCACCCAAGTGTATTGTATGGATTAGGTGCAAATTGCATTATTTACCTAAAACTCGGTACACTTATATAAATCAATCTTAGTGCATTTACTTAATTTTCAGTATACCAAAGATTATTCATGTTTTCTATTTAAGACCAATTTTTGTTAAAATAAATATTAGTTGAATTGGAGCTGCCCACAAGTTGGGACGTATTTTATTTATAATAACTGGCGACACAACAACTGGTGACCCCGGAACCTCACTGGCGTTTGCCAAAAACTATACCGGTAACAGCCCAACCCGCTGGATAACTGGAGCGCAGCAGTTGGCAATCCCGTGAGGGTTGAACGCACAACCCCAAACAACAAAGAGTAAAAGCAGCTAATACTAAAAAGCCTTCTCAGGGTTATTAAACTACGGCGGTATTTTTCCGCTAAAAAGCCCTTCTCAGGGTTATTACGCAACGGCGGTGTTCCGCTAAACAGCCCTTCTTAGGGTTCAAAAATTGCAACGGCGGTGCTTCCGCTAAACAGCCCTTCTCAGGGTTCAGAAGTCACAACGGCGGTGCTTCCGCTAAACAGCCCTTATTAGGGTTTCATCAATTACGACGGCGTATCCGCCAAACAGCCCTTTTCAGGGTTCGCAGTAGGCGAGCAGTACCGCAAATCGGTCCGTACCATAGTACGTCGTGAGCATCAAACATCATCAACAAGGATTTTCTTTGGAAACGACTAGAATCATCACTCAAGTAGAGATGGGTAACTCAGATCTGAGCCGGCTCAATGAACCGGCTCAAGCAGAAGATCCAACTGAGCCGGTTCAACGAATCTGAGCCGGTTCAACGGATCTTTACGGTTCAACGGTTCAACAGATCTCGACGGTTCAACAGATCTGCACGGCTCAGCAGATCTTTACGGATCTTTGCGGTTCGCGGATCTCGACGGCTCAACAGATCTTTACGGATCTTTGCGGTTCGCGGATCTCGACGGCTCAACAGATCTTTACGGATCTTTGCGGTTCGCGGATCTCGACGGCTCAACAGATCTTTACGAATCTTTGCGGTTCGCGGATCTCGACGGCTCAACAGATCTTGACGGATCTTTGCGGTTCGCGGATCATCACGGCTCCTGTATCTTTAAGGTTCGCGGATCTTTGAGATGATGATGATGGAGGATGGATGATGGAGGATGGAGGATGGAGGATGGAGGATGGAGGATGGAGGATGGAGGATGGAGGATTGAGGATTGAGGATTGAGGATTGAGAATGGAGGATGGAGGATGGAGGATGGCGGATGGAGGATGGAGGATTGAGGATTGAGGATTGAGGATTGAGGATTGAGGATTGAGGATGGAGGATGGAGGATGGAGGATGGATGATGGATGATGGAGGATGGAGGATTGAGGATTGAGGATTGAGGATTGAGGATTGAGGATGGAGGATGGATTATGGAGGATGGATGATAGAGGATGGAGGATGGAGGATGGAGGATGGAAGATTAAGGATTGAGGATTGAGGATGGAGGATGGATTATGGAGGATGGAAGATGGAGGATGGATGATGGTGGATGGAGGATGGATGATGGAGGATGGAGGATGGAGGATGGAGGATGGAGGATGGAGGATGAAGGATTGAGGATTGAGGATTGAGGATTGAGGATTGAGGATTGAGGATTGAGGATTGTGGATAGAGGATGGAGGATGGAGGATGGAGGATGGAGGATGGAGGATGGAGGATGAATGATGGTGGATGGAGGGTGGAGGATGGAGGATGGAGGATGGAGGATGGAGGATTGAGGATTGAGGATTGAGGATTGAGGATTGAGGATTGAGGATGGAGGATGGATGATAGAGGATGGCGGATGGAGGATGGAGGATTGAGGATTGAGGATGGAGGATGGATGATGGAGGATGGAGGATTGATGATTGAGGATTGATAATTGATGATTGATGATTGATGATTGATGATTGATTATTGATGATTGATGATTGATGATTGCTGATTGATGATTGATGATTGATGATTGATGATTGAAGTTTGATGATTGAAGTTTGATGATTGAAGTTTGATGATTGAAGTTTGAAGATTGAAGATTGAAGATTGAAAATTGAAGATTGAAGTTTGATGATTGAAAATTGAAGATTGAAGATTGAAGATTGAAGATTGAAGATTGAATATTGAAAATTGAAGATTGAAAATTGAAGATTGAAGATTGAAGATTGAAAATTGAAGATTAAAGATGGAATATTAAAGATTAAAGATTATAAATTGAAAAGAGGAGATGGAAGATATATTTAGGAAAAAGTATTACTGGACACCAAAACTCCAAAATGAAAATTTACATTTTTCATTAATGGTATTTTCACTTTTAAGTCAATTTCAATTTGTTTTACTCCCCGCTCGATTCGAAATTAAAAGATATCGCTATCTCAAAATTTGCAGGGCTAAAGGGATTAAAACTCTCTTTTCACGTTCATGTTAGGCTGACGTGCGCTTCGCTCTTGCCATAGAAATTTTTTCACCTTCGTTTAATATTTTATGTCTTTTAAAGAAACTCATTAATTTCTACTTTGCAACCTTTTCAATTATTTTTCCAACGATATATATTAAGGAAATAAGTCAATAATTGTTGAGTGTTTACTAAATTTTAGGGAATACACTCTTCGAAAGGTTAAAAATAATTAAGTATGTAAGAGGCTTTGAGATAAAATCTTTTAATATTTTTAGATATTCAATTGTTATGCCGTCAAATCCAGGACTAGAGCTAAAATTTTTTAAAACTAATTTCCTATTATTTCCCGCAATACCCAGCACTGCCTTAAAATAATCAACTTTGAGTATTTTCATTAAAGCTCATAATTTATTCGCAATTTTTTTTTTAAAATTAGTTTTCGGTTTTTCAATATTAATCTGCAGTCTCCTTGTACGGGAGTGCAAAAGATCCACCTGGATCTTTTGAACCGGCTCAAAGAGCCGGTTCAATGAAAAGAACGAGATGCGGTGAACCGGCTCATTGAAAAGATCCGAATTTCCCATCTCTACACTCAAGTCTCGTCGAAGTTTAAAAATCACCAGCAACGCAGCAACTCAACATTTAATTATCAACAAGTATGCAGCAACATCAAATTATCATGCACAGCAACTCATCAGTTAAATCGACAGGATTGAAAAAAGTAAAAAATTTTATGTAAGTACCTTAAACATACAATACAGTTCGGTGCTTTGCTTTTTTTTTTTATTACAGCATTTTTGGAAAACGTTGGCAAGTTACCAAAAGTATTAATTCGGAAATACAGTGATTTCCTCTTTCTTTTTCTTACCGCGAACAATATTCTTATTCGTGCATGAAGCAGAACGGGTTACGATAGAAAAACAAACGCCTCCAAGTAAAACCGCTAATTCGGAAAATAATAGTTTTAGATATTTTTTTTTTCGTTTGTGTTTCTCGTGCTTTTGGTTCCTCTTGTGCGACATATTTTTTTTTTTTTTTTTTCTCGTTATAAATCTGCATATTGCAAGAGGGTAAACCATGCTTCCATTGCCAAAAGAAGGCGACCCCGCGGGAAGTCGGAATGGGCGAACCGATAATTCAGTGCCCACCGAAAATAATATATCTAGTGCTTCCTCTGAAAGCAAAGAAACTTATAGTGAAGTGAGCAGGATTCAAATAAGACTTCCAGCGTTTTGGCCAAAGAGTCTTCCAACTTGGTTCATACAAGTGGACTCCCAATTCGCTATAGGCAGAATCACGAGTGACGTTACAAAATACAACTATGTCGTTGCCGCCTTACCACAAGACATAGCAGAGTCCTTAACGGATATTTTAGGGAATCCTCCGAACGAAAACCTTTACGCGAATTTAAAGAAAGTCCTCATCGAGAGGCACTCTCTAAGTATCGAAGCTCGTATTCGAAAGCTTATTTCGGACGAAGAAATCGGCGACAATAAGCCATCCAATTTTTTCAGAAGAATGAAATCATTGGCAGGCACTTCTGGAACTGTCGGTGAAGAACTTATCAAAAAATTGTGGCTTTCAAGAATCCTAAATTTAATAAGTATCGCGCTCATCTCTCAGATGGACAACGATATGAAGTGAACCGTGCAATTACAAAAAGCAATCCTCTTCTCAAAAATTACCAACAAACTAGAACATCCCACTGCACATACGGCGGACAGTGGGGTGCTTACAAAAAGCCGCCGTCTCATCATCAGAGACGTAATCAATAAACTTAGTTTCCTGATCGACACCGGAGCAGATCGATCAGTTCTCCCACAAAACTCTTTCAAAAACAGTTTGAAAGAAAGTTCCACTTTTTACTTATCCGCTGCTAATGGAACCCATATAAGAACTTTTGGCAGCAAAATCATCAAAGTAGACCTTGGATTAAGACGGTCTTTCATACATGAATTTATAATCGCCCAAGTTAACAGGCTTATAATAGGCGCTGATTTTTTGGACCAATTTAACTTGGTAGTGGATATCAGAGGCAAACGCCTTATAGATAACTCTACCAAATTTAGTAGGAACATAGGTGCCATAAGCGCAGACACACCTAGCCCTCTAAACTTTGCAATAAATAGTACATACGGCGACATTCTTCGGAAGTATTCTTCTTTAACAGCCGCTACTAATTTTAGCCATCCGCCAAAATATAGTGTAGTTCATCATATCGTGACTGAAGGACAACTACCATTCTCTAGACCTAGACGCCTCTATCCTGAAAAACATCAGGCTGCTCCGCTTGAGTTCCAACACATGGTAGATCTCGGAATTTGTCGTGCTTCAAAATCTCCAGTATCTTCGCCATTACAAATAGTGCCAAAAAAAGAGAGTGGCGAAATTCGACCGCAGATTAAACGCAGCAACCATCCCAGACCGATACCCAATACCCCACATTCAGGATTTCACAATGCAACTGGCAAACTGCTCAATTTTTTCAAAAATCGATCTCTTTCGAGCATACCACCAGATTCCGGTCGCTCCAGAAGACATTCATAAAACAGCCATTACGACGCCGTTTGGTCTCTTTGAATTTCCCAGAATGAGTTTCGGACTTCGAAACGTAGCACAGACGTTTCAGCGTTTCATGAATGAAGTCACAATGGGATTGGATTTCGTATTCGTCTATATCGACGATATATTGGTAGCTAGCAAAAACGACAATGAACACCATAACCACCTACAACTATTATTCGAGAGATTGGTCAAGTTCGGTCTTACAATTAAACCGACGAAATGTGTTTTTGGCACAACATCCCTCGAATTTTTAAGCCATGCAGTGTCAAAAGATGGAATCACACCCTCAAAGGATAGAGTACATGCAATAGTAAATTACGCAGCTCCAAACTCCATAAAGCAAGCTCAGAGATTCGCAGGCATGATAAACTACTATCATCGTTAGTAGTAAGTATACCACCTTTGTATCAAGTTTTAGCAGGTGCGATAGGGACAGGACACCCAAAGTGGGTAAGCGCTGACAGTTCAAAGTGGGTGTAGAAAATTGCATAGAAAAACCAGTTTGGATTCCTGAAAGTGGGTATACACGTGGCCTGTGGGCTGGCTGCTGGGGCATGGAACCATGAGCGTGGTGGCTGGAACCGGTCTTGGTTTGCGCTAATTGGTCGGGAGCTGGCTTGACGTAATCGAAGTGAAGAGTCCGAGTACTGTATTCGGAAAGAGAGGAGTATACGTGTGTTTCTATCGAAAGTGAGAAAACTGCCATGTGTTTACGTTGAAAGTGTCTTAAAAAAAGGGCACGTATATGCGAAGACGATTTAAAAAAAAAAGTAGCGTGTTCGTCTTCTTGATGCAACTATAATGCGGTTTTCATTTTATTTGATGCGATCTTCTCTGAATTTGATCGGCGGACAGCTGGCGTACGGGTATACTTATACGTCGGATGATATGCCTTTGGTGTGATAACGAGATTTTCGATTGTAAGAGGTCAGGTTTGCGGTAATCTCGTATTCCGTTTAGGGTCTGGTCTTCTTTGTAGTGAAGGTGTATTATGATCGAACTAGAGTCAAGTTCAATGTGATACATACGTGTATATATGGGAGGTTATTGTTGACTTCAGATTTCGTGTGGCGGCAATTATTTCGCGTCGTTTTATGGTTATTGTATGGTAATGTAGCCGGTCTTTGGACGATGTGCGTAAGTTTGCGAGGTGATTTTTTATATGGGTGAATTGCCGTGGGAATTTTAAGAACAAGTTTCATTCGAGGCGATCGTTTTGTTGTTGTGATTATTCCCATGACTGATAATATGGGTGAGGTGTTGGGTGATAAGGATGGGAACTAAAGTACTAGTTTTCATTTGCTATTCTTTATTCAATTTGATATAGAATTTACATACAGTGAACAGTTTGATACAATTATTATGCAAGAGTTTTAACTTTATTTTGATTACAGAATAGATTGTTTCTTAAGTAAAATAGGCTTTAGTAATTCTTCCATTTTTAAAATCCTACGTTGAAATCTTATGCGGTCTAATGCGTCGGATTGCCAAGTGCTCTTTCTACTAGATCTATATGCATATCCCCAGGCAACCATGTATTTAACAGAAACCTGATCACAAAAACGGACATGTTTATAGTCTAGCGAAGGCATTGCACAGATTGAGTAATTCGACGATCAAGAAAAATATCACAATTGCCAGTAGAAGATATTTCAGCACTAGAGGTAATGATGACGACCAACGTGATTTTTTTACCGGTTTGTTATACGGCCCACAAACGTCTTTACCGTTAGCGAAAACACAATCAGGAGAGACATGTGTAGATGTTCGGCTTCCACATCAGAAGGGGTAGAGAATGCACTCATTATCAGAGAGCAGAAGAAGCACCTGACGTAATCCTGCAAGTTGGTGTAAAAGAAGCCGCTTTTTACCAGCTTAAGAATTTTCCTCTCATCCAGATCCAGATTTTTGAATGTCCTTAGACGATCGTATTCGTGTCTTAAGTTTAGCATGTTGACTAAAATCCGCACGTTATAGCACGTCTTTTATATCAATCCAGGAATTATGAGCTGATGGAAAACCAAGCCATTTTACGTAAACTTGATTGCCCCTTCTTTTTAGAATCTCTTCTACAAGGTATACATCGGGGTGTTTGACTCTTATTAACTCTAGTTCGTAGAACCCTCCTTGTATTATGTTCCCCTGATAGTCTTTGAGTATGTAAGTGCGCGGCTCTGTATTCTTTACTTCGTTTATCTGAAATATTTCGGTGGACCAGTTGGGGGTATATCCTTTCTCGAATACATGCTTGTATTTGCTTACACGTACATGATCACCTTTCCTGTACTTGGGGGTAGACGAGACCTTCACCTTACGGTAGACTTCTCCAAGAAGCTGAGCCTCATTCGATGGCCCAACATCTATAGGACGCATTTTTATGGTGCGATGCTTTGTCCTATTGTACTTGTTTATTAACCCTTTTAGTAACCCAGTCCACTTATAGCTGCCGTTCATACTAAATTCTTTCCACATCATGTTTTTTAGTGTTCGGTTGAACCGTTCTACAATAGAGGCTTTCAATTGGCTAAAAGTAGAGTAGTGGTTGATTTCAAATTTTTTCATCAAATTGCGAAATGCCTTATTAAAACATACTGCAGTCACGATCGGCTGCAAGCCAATCGTATAATACTCTAGATGAATACTGAACTCCGATTTATACTGTAGTTGGGGATAAAGTAGAATTACGTGTGTGGATGTTGTATGTCCTTTATTAAGGACTGCCATTAGATTGCTACTCAAACCTAAAAGACAATATTCAGTGTTTAATTTCATACCTTGAACTGGGTAAGTCATCGAAAAAAATGTCCTTTTTGAAGGATTTTCACATGGAAGGTGCAGGAAGGACTCACTCGATTTCTTACATATTTATCATTTTTCTTGGAACCATTTAAAAATGAACGTGTATAAAATTTCAAATTCGTAGCTTGAAGAGCTCAAAAGTTATCGAAAAATATTGTTGAACACGTGTCTTAAGGACATTTTACATGGCAGCTACCAGAAGGAGTAGAAGGATTTCTCTGATTAGTAAGCCTGAACTTCGTTTTTACTCAAAACTAATTTGTACAAAATTTCCAATTCATAGCTTAGTATAGCATAGTTCCGTAAATTAAGTGAAAACGTTTTGACAGGATATTTGTATGGCAGCTACACGAAGGACTAATAGGATTTTCTTCATAACCATACATTTAGCTCCAACTATTGAAAAAATAATACATACAAAATTTCAAAGACGTAGCTTAAACCCTTCTGAAGTTATCGACCAATATTCTTGAACACGTGCTTTTAGGACATTTCGTATGGGAGCTACCAGAAGGAGTAAAAGGATTTCATTGACTAGTAAACCCAAACTTCCTTTTTACCAAAAACTAATTTGTAGAAAATTTCGAATTCGTACCTAAAAGATTACTTGAGTTATAGTAAGTTACGTAAATTAAGTGAATACATTTTGACAGGATATTTGTATGGCAGCTACACGAAGGACTTACAGGATTTTCTTCATAATCATACATTTAGCTTCAACTATTGGGAAAATAACACATACAAAATTTCAAAGTCGTAGCTTAAACCCTTCTGAAGTTATCGACCAATATTCTTGAACACGTGCTTTAAGGACATTTTGTATGGGAGCTACCAGAAGGAGTAAAAGGATTTCATTGACTAGTAAACCCAAACTTTCTTTTTACCAAAAACTAATTTGTAGAAAATTTCGAATTCGTACCTAATAGATTACTTGAGTTATAGTGAGGTACGTAAATTAAGTAAATACATTTTGACAGGATATTTGTATGGCAGCTACACAAAGGACTTACAGGATTTTCTTCATAATCATACATTTAGCTTCAACTATTGGGAAAATAACACATACAAAATTTCAAAGTCGTAGCTTAAACCCTTCTGAAGTTATCGACCAATATTCTTAAACACGTGTTTTAAGGACATTTTGTATGGCAGCTACCCGAAGGAGTAGGACGATTTTGCCCGTTAACGAACTTAGCCTTACAAATTCAACCAAACTTCCAAATTCAAAATTTCAAGATCCTAGGTGAAGGCGTTCTTGAGTTATCGTGTTCACGGACAGACGGACGGACGGACGGACGGACGGACGTCAGGCGGATTTGAGGTTTTTGGCCACAAATAAACAAAAAATAATGTTTGCCTTTTTTTCGTCCGAGGCTTGGTTCTATGCGTTACAAACTTTTGGGCTGGATTAAACTTATAATACTCTATATGATTTCATCTAGAGTATAAAAACTCTTTTCCATCATCTGTCTGCAAATTTTTTGGGAAACGTCGTTCATTAAAAATTGACTGTATTGCCTTGATAATCTCCCCAGCACTTTTATTTTTAAGGGGCAAATCCCACGCATATTTGGAGAATGTGTCTATTACTGTTAGAAGGAAATTAAAGCCCTTATTCTTAGTTGAATAAGAGCTCATATCCACTAAATCCGCCTGCCATAAGTCATCTATTCCACGAATGGTCACACGACGACGCATAAAATTTCTACGAGCTGTCTTATGCAGTTCGTTAATAACCTGTCTTCTACTCATTTCATCATGTGTATAAATAGTGGACTTGTTTGCACATGTTTTATATAGAAAACAGTGTAGAAGATGATGCAGTTTGATCATCCGTTTACGATGATGGTTGCGGGACCGTCAGGAAGTGGTAAGACGACATTTATTGAATCATTCCTGAAAAATACATCGCTAGTTAACACTCAGATAAAAAAGATTATCTGGTGTAATGGTGAGCAGCGAGCGATACCGTCACAGCTAGCATTTAAAAATATTGAATATTTAGGCTCCATACCCGAGGAATTTATAAACGAAACCAATGAGCCTACATTAATCGTACTAGATGATATGATGCTAAATGCATTTTCAAAGCAGGTTTGTGAACTTTTTACAAAAGGGTCACATCATAGGAATTTTTCAGTAATACTTGTAACACAGAACGTCTTCCATCAGGGTAAGTTTTGTCGAGATATTTCGCTTAACTGTAAATATATGGTGGTTTTCAAAAACCCCCGCGATAAAAGCCAGTTCCTCCATTTAGCCAAGCAGATTTACCCTGAAAATAGTGCAGAGCTGGTGAGAATATATAAAGATATAACTCAGGCTCCACACGGGTATTTGTTAATAGATCTGACTCAGTCTACTAACGATTTATTTAGATTCAGAACAGATATCTTTAATAAAAGATTTGTGACGTGCTACTGTGCAGCGAGTAAAAATGGTGTCACGAATGAAACGATTGAGGGACAACAAACATATGCTATATGTTCTCAAAAATGCTAGTCCATGCTTAAGAAAGGCTATCATGAAAAAGGCAGATCCTGAAGTGGTTAAGACTATTTGTGAAATCACATTAAACACGTTGAAGGGGAATCATGTGCCAGGTCGTAAAATCTTGAACGGTCTATGTAAGTATAAAAAGAGCATGCGAAGGTTAGTTGAAGCAAGACGATCTGTTCCTAGACAGCGTAAAATCTTAGTACAGCAAGGTGGTTTTCTACCAATCCTGATAGGAAGTGTACTTTCAGGTGTTATTGGGTCGTTGATTGAAAAATATGCATAGAAGGAGCGCTCTTAATAAAATGCTACTTCTTTCACCAGAAGTGTATGAACAGTTAAAGGGTCAGATAGAAGGTGGAGATGGCCTGTCTATATTCGATAAGACGATACACACCATTTTGAGGAATAAAAAGCTGTCTGACGACGACAAATGGTATAATTATAGGAACACGCTGATAAAGTTTCTTAATGCTAAGCGCAAAGGGAGACAGTCTCGTGAAGAAAAATCTCTCGCGTTTACGCCACAAGTAAAGTTAGGAAGTCAGAAAAATTTACGAGACAATGCGACACAGACAAAGATTGCATTCAAAGAGGAAATGTCAACGCAAACCTCCCCGATGAAGAACCCCGACCCATTTTACAGTACGGCGGAAGATGTATTTGAGACAGGCGACGTGACTTTACCAAAGTATCATAGTTCTAGTGCAGAGGAGATAACGCCGCCAAGACGATCGCTAACGCCTCGGTTCAAAAGACGATTATCTGTAAGCGGTATAACAAAAACATTGAAACCGGCTGCAAAGTTTCGCAAAACTACGCCCGAAGTCAAGAACATGGAAAAAGAATATAGAATTATAACGGCTGATGACGGTATAACTCAGTATACTATACCGAATGAGATGGATGTTGATGAAGCGGCACAGCTTATAGAAGAACTAGAGCAGGGAGAAGGGGGGGATAAAACCGAACAGAGAACCCCTACCAAACAAACTATATTAAAGCCTTCACGACTAGAATATCCTTCAGTAAGTACAGAGGATCGGTACCCGATACCTGGACGTTTAAAAAGAAGAACGGAACGGGCCGGAAGTGCACCAAATATTTTCTGGGAAAGAGTTTAAAAATGCCTATAGACATAAGAGAAAACGATTTTTACATATGCCTTCTAAGCAACAATTCCATGCGCATATACAATGAAAATACACTGTCAGCCTTCACGAATATGCTTCCTAGTGCCTGTAAGTTGGACGGTGGATGGAGTGTCGGAATGACTGAAATTGCATTACCAAATCGAAAAACGAAATCAGTTGGGAAAAAAGATGGAAAACGTGAGAAGGAAGATGAAAAAGTGGAAGGTACTACTAAAAAGGTGAAGAAAGCTGCGACAGATGTACTAAAGATTAAAGCTTATGTAAAAAAAGTACATGATATTTCCATTTATCTTAAATGGAGTTACCAACAGTTATTAAAATTATGTTACAATAAACATGATATGAACTTTTCTACTTTCTTGTCTTCGTTCAACGACGCAATTGATCCCTATTGGTATGTTGATGCTCATCCAGATTTTAAAGAGATGTTATACGCCATCTTAGAATCTGATGAAATTCGTAAAGATATCCCTGACACGAGTAAAGACGAACGACTTACAAGAGCAGAAGATTTCTATTTACACATTTATCAGGATAGCGAAGTTGCGGATATTGTAACTTTAGGAGTTTTCGTACATGATTCTTTATATTATTTTTTCAGTAGTATAATTGGGCAGATTCCTAGAGAAAAGCGCAATTATAAAGCACTAAAACGCATGATAGACTATTACATACCTCCAGCGCTCAGTATAAGTGAAAAGCTCGGGGAAAGTGTCCCGAAGAAGCTTGACTCTTTAGATTTAGAGATAAAAGACTTGAAGATTAAAATAAAGATAAAGTACCCGCTGCCAACACCAATTGATATTAATGATTTAGTCGGGCTTTTTGTCGCGAATATACAGTTTGATGACGAAACTGAATCTGTTGCAGCTCGGAGGAAAAAATCAAGTCAAATTAGGCAAAAAATTATTCAAACTCTAACTGATTTGGATGCAGATGCCTCTACCTTTGAGATACCAAACAGGCGTATAATTACGGATAAAAGTATAAAGTTGAAAGTTCCCTATGAAAAACGACCCGATGGTACCCTATTAACTAGAGAAGTGCCTATAGATTTGAAAAAGAAAGACTTATCGGGATTCATTATCGATATATTCTTTCAAACGCCTGTGAAGGTGGACAAGTCGTTTGATAAGATTTCAGTAGAAGCGAAGAAGGATACTTTAGACAGAATAGCCGTATTAGAAGAATCTGTTCTCGAAATAAAGAGCAGATTTCCGCGAGAACTAACAGCTGTAGTTGCAGAGGAATGTAAGGCTTTAGGAATAATACACGTTTACACTGATATCATTCGCCCCCAAATAGTAGGAAACAAAATTAGTGAGGAATCTGCGTATGATTCCATTGAAAGAATGCGATAATATATTCAGGTTTGAGCATGTAGAATACTACCCTCTGGAAAAGACCTACATTGAAAGTATCTCCATAAAGATAACCGATGATCAAGGCGAATTAATCGACTTCATTCCAGGCTATACCCCAACATTTGTGATGCTTCACTTTAAAAGACAATAAAGTATAAATATTCAGACGCGTATAAGGGATCTTCATAACTGGTGTACATTCAAATCGAAATGAATTCATATTACACAAGGTATTATTTAATCCAAAGCGGTACTGGTTTGTCGGATATAGGGGATCTTTATCGATCCCCACTTATATATCAGCGTGGAAGAGGTATTGGCAGCTTCTTCAGTGGATTACTGCGTTATTTACGGCCTTTAGTCTCCTCAGGAGTAAAAACTATAAAGGAGCAAGCTATAAAGACTTGAAAAACAATATTATCAGAGGCGTGGAGTAAACCTCTCAAAAACATTTTAAAAGAGCAAGGACAAGCTGCTACTCAAGAGCTGATGCAAAAGGGCGTAAAAAAACTCTTTGACAGCATGGGTGGAGAGGGTATGAAAAGGCGCATGGCTATAAAAAGGGCAAATCCGTTTTCAACAGCACAGTTAAAAACGGCTCCTAAACGTGGAAAACGTACCAAATCAAAGAGAAAATCTATTAAGAAAAGACCAGCAACCAGTAGAAATAAAAGAGTTAAGAACAATAAGCGTAAGCGTGTATTGGATATATTCGATAAGTAAGGAGAATGGCCTCGTACAGAGAATGTATGAAATCTGAATTAGATTTATTTAAAGCACCACCGATACAGGCCAATATTTTAAAAACAGAAGAAGTGTCATACAAACCAATAGCTTCTCTTGATAACTCTTCAGTTCTGGAATTCGTCTCGCTAGGACATGGGGACACGTACCGCGATTTATCCAGTATCTACCTTCGCTTAAAAGTTCAGCTAATTAAGGCAAAAGGTGGGAAAGAAGAATTCTACACCGGAAAAGAAAAAACCCGAGTTAAAGCTGGTGACCCTGAAGAGGAAAGTGATCCAATCGGCGTAGTTAACAACCTGATGCATTCACTTTTTAGACAATGCACAATACAATTAAATGGCAGACCGATTGCTCAAACTGACAACAACTACCATTACAGAGCTTACATTGAAAACTTATTGAATTACGGTAGAGATGCATCAACAACACATTTAGAATCTGTAGGATGGTACCTCGACCAAGATGGTATGGAAATGATTGAAGATGGAAGCAAAAGCGGGGGTCCTAGTAAATTTAATGCAGGATATCTCAAACGATCTGAATTGCTTTCGAAAAGTAATGTGGTAGAGCTTATGGGAAAGATTCATGGTGATTTACTTAATCAGGATAAGTTACTTCTGAATGGGGTAGATTTTAGACTCTCACTATCCCTGGAAAAACCCGAATTTTATCTATACTCAAAAGAAGACGGACACTCACCGCAAATTAAAATTATAGATGCAACAATGTATATGAATCATGTAACTGTTAATCCCAATATTTTAATGGCACATGAAACTATTCTTCAGCGCTCCAACGTGATATACCCGTACAAGCGTGTCGAAGTAAAAAGTTATACATTACCAGCTAATAGTTCAACACTATCTTTAGATAATGTCATAATCGGACAGCTACCGAACTTGTTAATTTTCGGCATGGTAGATAATGATGCCTACAGCGGTAAACAGACGAAGAATCCATTTAACTTTAAACACAATAATATCACACGATTCAATTTATCCGTCAATGGAGTACAAGTTCCGAACCAGGCTTTAGAGTTTGATTACTCTCAGGAAAAACCTATAAGTACACGGGGATACCTTTCACTATTTAAGGGAACAGGCATTCATTACTTCGACAAAAGCAATCAAATCTCTAAGGAATTCTTCGATAATGGATGCTTTTTAATGGCGTTCGATTTAACTGCAGACAATTCATACGGATCATCTTGTGGCAGTTTATTGAATCAAGGAACAGTGAGGATCGAGGGAAGGTTTAAGAAAGCGCTGGAAAAAAGTGTAACTTGTATAGTATATGCCGAGTATGATGGAAGTCTTGAAATAGACAAACTTCGTTTAGTTCATACTGATTTTTGAAAAGTATAAATATAGCCTTTTAATCTCGCACTCTTCATATTACTCAGCGGACGAGGAAGTACAACAAAGATGGCATATTGTGTTGTAAATGTCGAATATTTTAATGAAGGTAATCTAACCTTCTTTAAAAAGGTTTCGTTTGCCGGTTTCTCATCACAAAATAAATTATTCTCGAAGGAAATAACGTATAAATATCCCACATCATCGGCTACCACAACAGATCAGACAGGTGCATTTGGGAATTTGGAACTTAAGCGTTTGGATGAAAATCTTATTATGACGCTAGCAAAATTTGCAACAGTTTTTGTTTATAGCGCTACAACAAAGGAATTCTTAGAAAGTTACGCCACCAGTCACACCAAGATCATTGACATTGATGCTATCGCTTCGAAAGAGCAGATATGAACACGATCGAACTTGTTAAAGCATTAAGGAAAAACACAACCACAAGGAGATTTTTCAAAGGCGTATTCCCATGCGATCGTTTACCTTATAAAATTAAAAAGCCAGCATGTGTTATTGCAAATACCGATCCCGCAGACAAAAAAGGTACTCATTGGGTAGCTTTTTATTTTCCGAAGACAGGCCCTGCTGAATTTTTTGACTCTTTTGGCAGATACCCTAACAATAAATATTTTAAAAGGTTTCTGCATACCAACTCTAAGGTTTTCATAAATAACAAAAAACGATTACAGAGTGTATACTCTTCGACTTGCGGGAATTACTGCTGTGTATACATATATTCGCGTTGCAGGGGAAAGGAGCTAAAGCTTTTCCTGAAGCAGTTTTCATCAAAAGATTTTACAGACAATGACGCCAAGGTGGTTAACTTATACCATCATATATTTTCATCGGATGCCAACCAGAATGGTGGGTTTTCTCGTAACCAGTATTGCAAATCGGAGGCTGAGAGTATAAAAGCATCAGCTTAAGCCACTCGACTTTCAGTTTTTCTTTAAAAATCTACCAGGCATTATGGATTCACCTATTACAAAAGTGGAGAGTGACAAGAAGAGACGTGTCGCTGACAAAAGAAAAAAATCAGTCCCATCGGATGAATCAGTTATTAAGAAGCCAGGCAAGCAGAAAAGGTCCGAGATTCCTGGCGAAGGTGCTCTACTGAACTACACCTACTATCTGGACGGCTGTCAAAATCGGAAGGTTGTATTAGGCTTCGATCCGTTCACTTTTGAGGCAAAAATAATCTTCAGTTACCCTGGACGCTTCCCTGTGTCAACGAACTACTCCGGATGGTCCTTGCTGTACAATCATCTGATCATGTTGAAACATGAAAATGACGAGGCTGCTCAAGCGGTTCAAGCTGGTTTAAAAAAGGAATTCGTGATACCGATCGATGAAAGTAGTATTCGACTATCATCCCAGAACCTTTTAAATTTGTACGAAAGGATGGATTTCTTCAATATCGTCATGTACCATAATAACAACGCTTCTGAAAGTGTGAGGGATTATTTCAACCAATACACCGCTAAATGCAAGGAAAAAGATGTATTACAATTATCGAGTGCAGACTTTTTTATACCAGTCCGCACTTCATATGTGCATATCAACTATTCTCGACTTTTTTATGAAATTCCGTGGTTTTGTAGTGCAAGAATTATTTTTAATATAACGATTTGCTAATAAAAAATTATACTAAACTATTTGTTTTCATTTATAAATAAGCTTTATTCATCAGCATATATAGATATAAGTTTACACAGTTCTGCACAGCGCAACGAGGAGCTCGAGCTTGGTTATGATTTTTACATAGTGTTTGAAAGTGTTGAAGCTCGGTTAATTTAGGTGTTTCAAGCTGTATTATCTCAGCGTCTGGTAAGTATCTTCTGATGAAACTCTCCTTCACAAGGCCTTTTACGTATATAGTAGAGCTAGCAAGGTCCTTCAAAATGTCGGGTAGACTATTATAACATGTATCGCCATCATTCCAGTGCAAACCATTGATGTTTTCTCGTTCATACTTCTGCTGCCTGATAGGGATGAGGGGGGAGGAGGAAATAGAACGTTGGGTATATTGACCCAAAAGGCAGTATAGCAAGCTCTTTTGCAAAATACTGGCCATGATTTCCTGTAACAAACTGGATATCAACTATGAATTTACTCATGTTTTCGGTAAGACGTAATGTCAATAAGTGAGAGTCAGTTTTATTTATACACATTTATATATTTTTAACAATATTTTCAAGTTATAGCTATATCAGTACATCTATCAAGTTAAGAATAATTAAACTAAAATGCCGTCTTAAAAAAAAGTTACACTATTTTAGTTTGCTAACTTTGCTCTTTTGAAGCCATACGGGTATGAAAAATGATCTTCGACGACAACTCTTTTATCGAATGTGAATTGCAAATGCTTTTTTTCCACAGCACTAATGACAATCCCAGGACGTTTACGCTTAATCTTACGCTCATTTTTTACACAAACTGGGTCACCATCGCTACAACCAGTTACCATAGATTTCAGACATTCGAAATTCACCTTTTTTGAATTTTTAAAATTGAGTGTTATCCCCTTACACTTTGTGACATACTCAACCTGATCCCCTTTTTGGACTTTTAGACTGTAAGTTTTAGGACCGGTACTTACATATTCGGAGATAAATGCATCGGGGCCATAGCTCTCAATCTCGTTAGTTAAATCGCCTAGAAAGTTTGAAATTTCGAAGGGGGTGGGTGATGTCTTATCATCTACAAATATTAGACTGTCAGTGTCCCAATAAAGTATTCTTGTACCGACTTTTTCCAATGCATCGTAGAGTTTAAGTCTAGCAAATGCGGTAGTGTAGGCAGCAATGGGCGTGCTCACATGGGGCAACATAATTAAATTCTCTTCTATATTTTTCCATGTAACCCACAAAGTGTCTTGAGATACTGGCAGTAATGAACAGACTTCTATACCCGGGGTATGTATAAAATCGCAGAACTCCTTAAAGCTATTTAGTACCTTGGTGTTGGTACGATTTTCTCTCTGAGCGAATTTCCCCCAAAAGGAATTTAGGCATATTTTTGCAGTGTTACGCCTACCAGGGTTTTTTTGGATTTCACTTTTGTCTAGCGCAATGTCCTCCCTTATGCGATATGACCTTATGTAATTCTCTCTCTCTATCTCTGTCGTACATTCATTCCCCCACCCGCTAGCTTCCTGTTTAATCTTCAAGAAGGTATTAACATACTCCGTAAATAGACCACCTGTTTTCGTATTGGGATCGTACATAGTGTGATTATATTTCCAGACTTCAAAAATGACTTTAATTTGATAGCCTTTTTTCACAGCTAATGATACTTCAGGTATAACCCAAGTGCCAGTAATCTCTCGCTCACTCTCATCATGCCCGCATCTTGTTACTTTATTCTCAGATGCGCAAGTTCTACATAGCGCAAAATACAGTTTTAGATTCTTCTTGAAAGGTAATACCGGGAGAAATAAATCATTTGGCGGTAAAATAGTACAGGTGATGAAACCATGCATCGAAAGTATTTCTGAACTCGTAGGCAGATTTTCATTTCTGTATATCTCCGGATGGCCTATGAGATAAGGAGAATATTTGTTAATGCACGGGTACAGGCTAGTAAAATCAAGATATCTTATTATTTCATTCTCCCCACTTTTATGGTATAATCTAAACACCTCGGTGCGACCTCCGAAAATAGCATTTCGAGGATTTAATGGTTCCACTATATTCTTAGTAAGCTTTTCCAACTCCATTTTCTCCGTAGGATTTGACTTTAAGAATTTTTTGAACTCACACTCCCACATGTATTTTAATTTATATCCATTACGCCTAATCATTTCAATTTTCCTAGCTGTGGCTTCATATCTTTGATTAAAGGTTTCGCGACATCCACCATTCTCAGTACTTACATCCTGTAATCTAAAACAGCTTCTACAGCCGTGATAAAAGCAGCCAAAGAACTCGTAGACCGTGTTTGTCATTGGATTGAAGCCATCTACGTACATGCCCCCCCTCTCTAGTTTCACTTCACCTTTATTAATAGCGGATATTATCTCGCCCTGTATTTTTCTTGACTCCCAAACAAGCCATTTAGAAGCGATAAGCGACAGATTTTGAGATTTGTAGTAGCCCTTTTTTGGCATTATACCTATTGTATTTTCCTGCAGGTAGTTTTTTCGAAAAACTAGCATACAGGCCGATGCTATAGTCAAAGCTTCCGTAAAGGGATTTACACTAGTGATATTAAGAAACTCCCTCATGAATCGAATACACCCCAATCGCAAGATATTGACATCGTTTATGCAATATCGCAACATCTCTTCACGGTTATCAAAAATTCCTGATGCATTAGTTTTATACCAGGCAAAGAACTTATCTTTTTCTACCTCCTTCATCGTCGCATAGCCATATAACTCAGGTGGTGGATATTTACCCACATAGTCAATATTCTCCATTGTGTTGAAGTAATATGGGTAATAACCCTTTGTATGATCCTTAATTTCAAAAACCTTTGGGAACTGCACAAGCGGGAATGCCAGATAATTCAAAGAGTCAATAAAAGATACTCTACCACAAGTTAACTTCATTATCTTAGTACCGTTCATTATAGGTTCGATCTTCATCTTTCTGTTCATTAGCTCTGAAATCACAAAGTGACCATCGTAACCTTGTAAATTGTGCGCTATACAATAAATATTGGAAATAGATGATTGTACTTTGAAGCAGTAATCTAAAAACCTCCCCACGACATTATCATTTTCTCGGTATTGAAAAATATGTTCCCTTACACCGCAGACTCTACATTCTTCCTTAATATCAGAATTTTCATAACAGTTATAGCATAACTGCTGAGCAACAATTAAGTTAACAATATGAAGAAAAGTATTAGAGTTATTCTCGTAGGAAGTATTCTGAGTAGTTTCGCAATCAAAGAATATTAACATAAAGTTGTTATCAACCCTCTTCTTCAGAGGCTTAATATAACATAGATGGTCTGATGGTACAATTTTCCAGCAGATCTGACAAAGAAATTCGTTACATGTGTGTTCGCCACTTCGCCTTTTATCGAGAACAATAAATTTTCCACACCGTTCACATATCCTGAAACTTTCACAAACGCCTTTTTTTCCAAATTTATTCTGTAAGTGGCTCTCAAAGCAGTTTTCCCCTCTGAACACACGATTACAACTTTTACATTCTCTAACCTTTTCCACAAACGGACATGCCGGAAATGAAAGACAATACGGACATTTCTTTTCACATTTATGCTCTTTCAAATGCAATACTCTATCACAAAGGGAGCATGCATATTTTCTGTTAAAAAAAGCGGTAAGAGATTTTATTACATAAATGTGTTCCAATTCTTTAGAATAATAGAAGTATAGCTTCTTTACAGAGCTGTCTTCACATGGCGGTCTGAACATAAAAGATTCTGAATTCTTCATATCGTCAAAAACGATAATTTGGTACTTTTTTAAAAAACATTGAAATTTGTATAGGTCAGGCAAGACACAGCCTTTTTTACCAATCGCAACGTTTGCTTCTCTACACAGTTTCTTAGATAACCTATCTAATTTATTAGTATTCGTAGTTTTATTTTTACAATTCAATCTCCCCGAATTCATCTCAATTGCATAACATAAACTTCGTGCGAGGCAATTAAGGTCATCGTCTTTACCGACATCTACCACACTATACTTTCGTGCTAGAGTCTCTTTTTCTGTCGAATTTTTAGGATCCACCCTCCCGCCAATGAATGGAAAATTTACAATATCTGCCTTTATCTGCATAATTCCATCCGAGAGAAAAGTTGTATTGGACTGATTCACATTCGAGATTAGCCCAATAATAGTTGCGCCACTCAGCTCAGTTACAGGTCTTAAACTACACCAAATAGCCTTGACCTCTGGTGATTCCGGAAGTTCGATAGATAAACTAATTTTGCTTCCCTGAATCGAATTAGAAACTAGCTCTTTTACCAACTTATCAAACATACTCTCAAGCTCCTTAACGGGGTCCTCAACATTCTCATTGAATTCTTTAAAACGGAAAATCATCTTAACACCATTCAAATTAAATTTTTTATAAAAAGTCTCCTGTCTTGATAAAATTTCTATAGCAGTATCTGACCCACCGCCATGCTGATTTAAACTACCATCCCGTTCCTCTTCCATTACAATTCCAACACAAGTGGTTGACCTGTTATCGCTCGATCTTTCGCAGATAACCCCCATTTCACCTCCACGCCCAGAAGAATTGTCATTAGTAGCTTCTTCATTTTTTAGAAAAGCAACAGCATCTCTCAGCCCATTGTCCGAAAAGGGAACATTATGTATTGCTGAAAATCGAGTTAACAGCTCGATGAACCGGAATTTTTCCGCCGAGTCGAAAGAGATCTTTTTTAACTTCATCTCGTCAACTAAAATATTTAAAGTCGATACAAATAAACGGTAACCTAGACTTAGAGTGCTATTTAAATGATTAATGATACTTAAACTATCCATTTTTTATTCTAAGTACTTAGATTAAAAAAATTTAGAAAATAAAAAAACACTTAAAACCACTTGCTATAACTAAGAATCAGACAGAAAAATATCTATTAATTTTATTTAGTTTTTTTATTATACCCTGTCAGTGTGGGGTATATTCGTTGCCATAGTGGGCTAATTGGATGGAACCTTACCCCCCCGCTCTTCCTCTTCGGAACGACGATTTTTGCTGATCTTGGAGAGCCGCACGGCTGACTCGATGTTGTAGGTTCGGTAGTGGTAAAGCAGCGACCTCCGACCTCTTTACTGCGCTTAGATGCTATGGAGTCAGAGTCTGTAACAGTGTTACAGCTACCTCGGGCTTCTCTATCGCACTTTGATGCTGCGGGTGCAGGTTCAGCAAAGGCGAAGCTGTGACCTCCAGAGCCTTTAACACGCTTAGACACCAAGGTGACAGGATATGCGTTATTAAGGCTGGTTTTTTGGTCCTTCCTATCGTCCTTTGGCCTCGAGGAAGCAGGATCTATGACTAGGCTGCGGTCCCTATCTTCATCCAGCGCATTTGAAATTACGGCTAGCTGTTCACTTATCTTCAGCAACGCCTTGCGAATTCCAATTTCTGTTCTGCTCTCTGTAAAAAATTCTATCAAAAAATTATATTTCAATGTGAGGAATTTTCACTTACCCATAAACGCAAACCTCGATCTGGCTTAAAAGCCCGGATGATAATATTCTTTAGCACTAGCACTCGCGACTTTTATACTAGTTGCCAAGGCTATTCTGCATATTCTTAACATTTTTCCTTTTTTTCGGTCCATTGAACTAGCCGCGATATTTATAGAAAGACATGTCCTATGATACCGACATCTACAATGTTGCATTTATTAAGTGCATGATTATTTTCCACAGACGTTATCTACTAAACCTATGCAGTACGCGCATGTCCCATTTTAATAAATTTATGGTTATAACCTCGCTCAGCCACCTATCTGGATAATACAAATCTCATTAAAAGTCCACTGAACTATCCACGATAGTTATAGAAAAGACATGCCCTATGATACAGGCATCTACAATGTTGCATTTAATAAGTACGTGATTATCTTCTCAGAACACGTACGTGTCAAGTTAAAATTGTTTTCCCTAAGTCACCACTCGACAGCCTATCTGCATCATTCCTATTACTCTCATCTGTATAGCTTAATCCCCTATTACCAACTTTGTTGAAATCCTAAACTCTTGGCTTTATAGGCCGATTAATTTTAATTTATATCTTTACTCTGTATTTTTAATCACTCCAAGGCTATGCGAGGGTTTTACCTAATCTCACTCTGGATAATTCCAATTCTTACCTGTTTTTACTATCTCGCGACTGGTATATAAGCCGGTGAGCCTCCAGAGGAAAATCATAATCTCCTTACGATTCCATCGCGTCAAATATGGTGAGTTTTATAATATCCGCTTTTACTTCTTGTCACTAATTATAACTTTTTACATTTCAGAACACTTTTGAACTATTAGCCTCGGCTGTTGGGGGTGATGGAGACACTATGACGTCCGTTAGCTCCCTGGAAGTTGCCAAGGAGCATCACATCAAGTTTTTCCGCTTGGTAAAGACCAAGTATGGAGTCAGGCTAGCGGTCCATCTCGAAGATGGAATTTTCTGTTTTCTCCCGCCCCGTTTCTCCGAAAGGGTTAAAACCCAGCGTCAGGTGGACGACCTAAATCAATCGTCAGACCAGTATCTGATGTTCGATGGGGTGGACGAGTCACGCGGCGGCTTTTTAAATTTACGCTTTTTAAAAAAATAAATTTGTGTAATGTGCAGAACCTTATCACTTTTAATAAAATCTAAAAACATAAAATTGTTTCATTGACGCATCACCCAACACCTCACCCATATTATCAGTCATGAGAATAATCACAACAACAAAACGATCGCCTCGAATGAAACTTGTTCTTAAAATTCCCACGGCAATTCACCCATATAAAAAATCACCTCGCAAACTTACGCACATCGTCCAAAGACCGGCTACATTACCATACAATAACCATAAAACGACGCGAAATAATTGCCGCCACACGAAATCTGAAGTCAACAATAACCTCCCATATATACACGTATGTATCACATTGAACTTGACTCTAGTTCGATCATAATACACCTTCACTACAAAGAAGACCAGACCCTAAACGGAATACGAGATTACCGCAAACCTGACCTCTTACAATCAAAAATCTCGTTATCACACCAAAGGCATATCATCCGACGTATAAGTATACCCGTACGCCAGCTGTCCGCCGATCAAATTCAGAGAAGATCGCATCAAATAAAATGAAAACCGCATTATAGTTGCATCAAGAAGACGAACACGCTACTTTTTTTTTTAAATCGTCTTCGCATATACGTGCCCTTTTTTTAAGACACTTTCAACGTAAACACATGGCAGTTTTCTCACTTTCGATAGAAACACACGTATACTCCTCTCTTTCCGAATACAGTACTCGGACTCTTCACTTCGATTACGTCAAGCCAGCTCCCGACCAATTAGCGCAAACCAAGACCGGTTCCAGCCACCACGCTCATGGTTCCATGCCCCAGCAGCCAGCCCACAGGCCACGTGTATACCCACTTTCAGGAATCCAAACTGGTTTTTCTATGCAATTTTCTACACCCACTTTGAACTGTCAGCGCTTACCCACTTTGGGTGTCCTGTCCCTATCGCACCTGCTAAAACTTGATACAAAGGTGGTATACTTACTACTATCGTTTCGTTCCTCGCCTCGCAGAACTCTTAGCGCCAATTTACTCGCATATTACCACATCACAAAAACAGAAAAAATCCAATGCTAAATTCATCTTTTCCTGGCCCGAAAACTGCAACATCGTTTTTGAAAAAATTAAAAACGAACTGTCAAAAGCAACTTTACTGGTACACCCCTTACATGACAAGCCATATAGCATCACAACTGATGCTTCCGACATAGCTATAGGGGCTGTATTACAACAATTCAGCGACAATTCATGTTTTCTATTTAAGACCAATTTTTGTTAAAATAAATATTAGTTGAACTGGAGCTGCCCACAAGTTGGGACGTATTTTATTTATAATAACTGTCGACCCAACACCCACCACCGCCAACCTGTCGGTTTACGACCACATTCTTCTAAACCTCAGAACACAAAAAATCCCATCGTAAACTTTTACTCCTAATGGGAGGAAGAAAGTTTCATTACTAATGCTTGGCGTCGATCCGGATAGCGCCGACCTGGCCGAAATCCTAAAAGCTCTGAATGAGGGTTCCAAACTCGTTAGCTCCGTGAAGAACTTCTCCACCGCTTGGTCTCGCAGGGCGGGCAAAAACTTGATATTCATTTAGTCACATTGGAAGCCGGGTCCTCAATCGAGGACTTAAAAAAAATCAATAGGACTTGCAACCAAGTAATCAGGTTGGATAGCCTCAGAAGACAATGTTTAATGCAGAGTTGGAACTGCCAGAAGTTCGGCCATGCCGCCCCCAATTGTAACTTTGATCCGCGATGTGTTAAATGTAAAGACAAGCACGAAAAGGGTAAGTGCCCTCTAAACAGCCAAACCGATGCCATCCCGTACTGTGTAAATTGTCGGGAAGAAGGGCACCCTGCCAGTTTCGGTGGATGCAAAGTTTTCAAGGAAGCTAAGGAAAGAAGGGAATCTCTTAGAGCTTCCGCCAGGAAGTAAACTTCCTCCTCCCTAAAGGGAGGAGAGGAGAGCTTTTGTGCACCAGTCAGTGCAGAACTTTAGGGCTGAAGGGCTCACTTACAGTCAGGTAGCTAAGGGCAGGACCCCTCGTTCGGGACCGGTTTCGGCTCCTGGGTCAAATTTAAATTCTAATCCGAACTTTAACAACCCATTGGGTCATATCGCCCCTGAAAACTTCTCCAGGCAATCGGAGGTTCTCTTCGGGATCTCTCCGCTAGAATTCATTTCCAAAATCAGGAATTTTCTCCCCAAATACAATACACTAGGCTCAGTGTCGGAAAGGCAGGTAGCTTTTATTGAATTTTTTCTGGATATGTGCGGCGGCTGTAACCTCCCATAATGTTCAGAGTAATCATCCTCAATGTCCGGTCCATAGTGTCAAAAAGTAAAAGGTTAAGCTTAATCAGCTTCATAGACGATCATAAACCCGAGATTTTAATGGTGTGTGAGACGCACCTCCGCGAAGGCAGGCTCTCCATCCCCAACTATAGAGTTTTCAGGAACGACGGCAACGGGGGAACCCTTCTCCTGATTAAACAGAACTTGGTTGTCAGGGAGGTTGACTTAGCTTTGGGCCCAATCCCATGGTCGGCGGCGTCCATAGTACTTTCGGATCCGGGTGGGGCGATCAAGCGCATCCTTTTAATTTCCACATATTTTAATCCGAGCTCGGAAAGGCTGAGCGACATTGATTCGACTCTCTCGGCACTTAACGCCCTGTGCGGAAATCAACTCTTCGACCATGTGATCGTCGGAAGTGATTTCAATGCAAAACATACCGATTAGGCTAATTCAACCATCAACAGCTTCGGCCGTACGCTTAAAAACTGGAAAACAACGTTGCTACAAACAATCTAGCTCTAATCCACCCGAGCGGCCCGACTTTCCCCTTAAGTGGGGCCTGCATAGATTTCTTTTTAGTCTCCCACAGTTGCACCATCTTCTTTCAGAAAGTGATAGTATCCAGTGTAGAACTCTCCCCATCTCGTTCTCAGACCACCATGCGTGGAGCTGCTGATCCCGATAAGAAATGGCAGACTGGCTCTTAGAAAAGCTCGCTCCTACACTTCGTACGTGAACACGGACTGGCGGATAGTTAGGGCTCAAATGGACACGGTATTTGAGGGTCTTCTTGTCCCACACAACAAGATTTTATCTTGCCAGGACATCGATGAGATGATTCGTTCATTTTTGCTATCTGTTAATTTGGTTTTGAACAACCATACTAGCAACAAGGTCACAAATCAGTTCAGAGATAAACTCCCGGAACCCATTAAGGAGCTTTTCAGGATCAGAAAGATCTGGAAAAAGAACCTGAAATGGAGGCTTGAGGCTAACAATAACCTTTGGAACGCCGAATCCGTGGCCATTGGTAGGGACATTAGAGAGATCTCAAAAAAAATCGATTCCGTTGTGAATAGCCATTTCAACAAGGAGTTTCAAAATAGATTGTCTATGTTGAAGCCGGGCCCTGAGACTTTCAGGGAGCTTAATAAAATTATCGGTAAGAGTACCCCTTGGGGAATCGGGGATGTCCTCCACGAAGGCAACAGATTGGTGAATACCGAGGAAAAGCTCGAGACTTTTCGATCCTTTTATGACGAGTTGTACAGGGAAAGGCTTCCGGCCGGGCACGACTCCCACTCTATGCTCATCTCCAACACTGTTAACAGATTCGTCAGCTCGAACATGTCCGAGGATCGCTCTGGATTTGTGCCTCTAGTGAGGTTAAACAGCGCCCTCTCTGCGTTGGGTGAGTGTGACGAACCTCTAGTTGGGTTCGAGGAGATTAAGGCGTGTCTGAAGACTCTTAATTGTAAGAAATCCTCCGGCATAGATGGTCTGTCAAATTACGTTTTAAAAAAAATCTCACCTAGAGCGATTGAATATCTTCAGGTTATTTTGAATGGGTGCATTAACATCAGATACTTCCACAAGGTCTGGAAGGAGGCGAAGCTTATTCCCCTCAAAAAAAAAAGATTGGGATGGGTCAGTGAGCGGTTTTAGGCCTATTTCAATGCTTTCCAACCTGGGTAAGTTGCTCGAAAAAATAATAGCCAGACGTTTGGATAGTTTTTGTAGCGACAATGGCATTATCGCTAATGAACAATTCGGCTTTAGAAGGTCACGCTATCTTGAAGGTCCACGATGACGTCACAAAAAATCTAAGAGGTAAAAGTTCCACGGTGTTATGTACCCTGGATGGCAGCAAAGCCTTCGACTCGGTCTGGACCGACAGCATTATCTACAAATTAATTACGATAAATGCTCCTTCGTCGATCGTTAGACTGCTCTATAGTTTTCTCCATGATAGGTGTCTCTTTGTTGAAATTGAAAATTAAAGGTCGGCCGTGGTTTCAGTGGCCAGGGGTGTCCCCCAGGGATCGATACTGGGCCCTAAGCTGTATAATATCTGTATGTGCGACTTTCCCCACTCGAATGGCCTTCCGTCGAATGGGTCCAATGCCCTCTTATTCGCGGATGATACGGTTGTCTATGCAGGTGATAGGGTACCGGCGAGGGCGCTGGAGAAGGTTGTGGATCATCTAAATGCAATAAAGCTATACTACAGTAAATGGGGTCTGAGCCTGAATCCAGATAAGACGGAACCGATTTGTATCAGAAACGCGTCCGGTAAGTTTCCGAGAGGGACCGTCAAAGGTAGCAAGGATCTTCGTCTGTTCCTAAATGGGAAAATCATCCCGGTTAAAAGGAGAATTAAATATCTCGGTATCAACCTCAACTCCCTCTTTAAATTTAATGAGCACGTAGCCATTCAACTGAAGAAAGCTAAAGCTCTTTTCCTAAAATATAGGTCCCTACTGCATTGCAAGGGAAAGTTGCATAAAAGAACCAAACTGTTAATTTATAAGCAGTTGATTAGACCAATCTTGGCTTATGGCTTTGCCTGTTGGTTTTCGTGTTCGACCACCATCGCCAGAAGATTGAAAATTTTTGAAAGGATGGTTCTTAGGCACTGCCTTGCAATGTTGTTTAGAGAAAGGGATAGGTATTTTTCCAATAACGTGATTTACAGGGAGGCGGGTTTTCCCCCTTTAATGACCTATCTGACGGCTCTATGGAACAAGAGGGCCAAGAGACTTGAGGATCACGATAATGAGCTCCTAAGAAGGATCTTTCTCAATAATACGACGAGGCAGGGCTCTCAATTTTATTTATCCCCCCTGTCGCTCATGGACAATGCCTCCACCAATCCCGTTTCGAACGGCAAGAAAATTATCGAGTTTTTCAACGGTAAAGACTTTGTCCATTACAGAGGTTAGATCCATCTATCATCTTTCGGTGGGGTTCCCCCTCGGTTTATCGACGAGATTTACTTCTTATCCATTTTTCCTTTTTCTTTTTCTCCGTGTTACTTCGTCCAACAGATGTCGCCGGGGCTGCGCCGTAGTATGGATGCTTAATTGCGTTGGCTTATCCTTCTTCGCCGTCAGACGTAAAAGGTACATCAGTCTTATTCCCGTATAGATGTAAACATGTAATAATAACTCACACGTATTCTTTTCTGTACATACGAAATCGATAACGAAAGTTCCTCTTTTAAGCTGGTAACAATGTGCCTTTAGTTCTAAGTTATATATATACGTAGGTAAATTGTCCTTTTCTTTTTTTTCTTAAGGTTTATATCTTTTTATATGGACTGGCTCCTTTCATTAGCATAATGTTGTAAATTTGTATCAATTAGCTACTCGATCCTTTTATTAACCTTCTCATCATCATATGATATATCACTATGTTAAAGAATGCGGTCTCACCTGTAAAATTTGTAAAAAAAAAACCCCATTCGGGGCGTAATTTGTAATCCCTTCTCACTCTTTCCACGAGTTCATTTCTCGGTAATCATTTATTCAATGTAGGTAATATTTATTTATCGATCCATTCGTTTTTTGTTAGTGCTTAGCACGAGTAATCTGAAAAATTGTTAATCTAACTCAAAAAAGGAAAAAAAAAAAAATCCTTTATAATATAATTATCAAAAATTTATTGTGAGAAATGGGAGTTACTTAATAAGTTACTTAATAAGTTAGTCTAAGGAACACTTTAGTTATTTTGCATTATTTTGCATGGTTTTGTATAACTTTTTTTTTCTTTTCTTTCTTCTTTTCGAGAACAATAGTCTGAATTTCATCCAATCGAGATGTCAGTCATGCGTAAGTTGCCAACGCATGAGTTTTTGTAATTCCGGTATGCTCTTGATGCGTTATTTATGTAAAACGTTAACGTACCTTATAAACAATACGGCTTAAATTATCATCGTGTACTCGATGGACACCTAAGTGTCGTAGTTTCCTGTAAAAATTAGTGTTAAGATGGAAATTCTGTATTAGTTTATTTTGGCAATAAATATTTATTTTATCTTATCTTCATTATCTTATCTGGTTCAAAATATTCCAGTTATTCTGGTCAGCTAAATGACAATATTCCTTATTAGCTAAATACATATGATCATAGATCAACATACTCCCCCCGTTGAAAGTATGAATACCTTTCAATTATATGAAAACGACTTATTACTACTATATTGAGCTAGATCTGTTTCTTTTTCTTTTTTATGATGTGGTTCTGGAATGGTCACTGATGCTGGTTTCGATGGATTTGCTGTATACGCTATGGCATTATCTTCCTTAGTTGAGTTACTGGACTTCATGTTTCGATGATAATACCACACCAATAGTAAAATAATTATTATGATAATGATGATAGTATTTAGATAAATTACGGAGTAGTGATGTATGTTGTGCGAGCTTAACGGCAACCATGGTGTCGTTGTCTTCATTTTAGGAATATGCTTAAGAGTAATTATTGTCGGTTCTAGAAATAGCTCACTGTTTACGTTAGGAATTGAAGTAGATAAATTTACTAATGATAGAAAATAAGTAAATTTTGGTGCTGATATTCTGGATGATACAAGTGTCTGGTCTGATGTATGAAGTTGACAACCAGATTGAAGAGTTGCAATTCCTTGATTTGAAATTGTATGTGATTGCGTATCACTTCCACAAGCCACTTCTATAATTTGTTCGTTGAGAATGAAGAATAACCAGGTATCTTCTATTCCATTTAATTTAGCCCATCGGGCTTCTAATGGTTCGATCTGTAATACGCAGTTTCGACTTAAATTCCTGCGATGTGAAAACAGTTGTAGTTCACAAATAGTTAGACTTCTTTGTTTTGAAATTGGCTGTAGATATGGACACAATAACTGTCCCTCCATAACTTTACATTTGAGTAAATCCATCTGTACTAAGGTATAATATTCAGTCTTTTGAATATTCGTTATTATGTATTCGAAAGTAGGTAAAGTGCTGAACATACTGTCAACTTTTCTTACTGGATGGGGGTATAATTCATACAGTTTGAAGAAATTTGTTGAAACAAGAGGAACTTTAATACTGAATATGACATATTTTCCAGTAGTCCTTGTTGTCGTGCGCAAAATGGAATACATTTGGATCACATCGTTACTGGGTAATGTCACTTCAGCAGGTAATGACTCTTTTATCTTTATTAATTGACTGCCGAGCTGCTTAAGTGTTAAAATGTCGGGGTTAAAACTACCATGATGTATATCCAAAACTGAATCCTTGATTTTATCCTGCAGTTTTTCAATTTCGTCCATTGCAATGAATGTGTGTCCAAATTGCTGGATAGAATTCCATGTTGAACTTCGTGATATTCATTTCCTCAGTAATTGCATTTAACTTGCTATGGATCATGTTGAATTGATTTTCGATCGCTACATGATTTTCCCTGATAATGTTACGTGTAACATCATAGATGGTGGTTTGATTGTTGATTAAGTTAATGATGTAGTCTTGACGCTGTTTATTCAATTCAATTTTTTCCTCTAGTTGATTAGCATGATCCGCATCCATCAATCCGAATAAGGAGTTAGCGACACTACCAATTATTTCCAACGGAGCTCTCTTCTGTCTCCCTATTTGATGATTGCCAAATATAATATCATGATTATTTTTTATTCGATCTTCCTTTTGTTGAAGCTGTCCAACCTTGTTGACACAATGAGTATTTTCCCGAATAAGTTTGAGAGAATCTAAACAGATAGAGTCAATTTTTTGAATGAGTTGAGGAAGTTGTCCTTTCTGCATCCAGTAATATTGCAAATCAAAGTGGGCCACAATTTGCCAATGAGTTTTTATCAAACGAACCCTCGATTGTTCTTCGAAGAAAACTCCAGCATTGTTGACAATCGGAGAAACTTTTAATTGACTGTAAACAACGGGTAGAATTAACAGCATTGCGAATAATGAAGATATGGTGGAAACTCCTTTTTTCCGATTTGATCGACGAACTGGTACTTTTTCTGGTATGATTTCCAAAAGTGGTGATTTTGTTTCCTGTAATTTCAGCTCTGGTTCTTCAACTCCAAGATCATCTGGAAGAGGACATACGTTATGAATAGCTCGTTGGGTCTCGCCGTTTGCAGTTCGTAATTTTACTATTCTTGCCAACCCGTCCTTGCCTTTTATTACGGTTGTCACTCTTGCTCTTTTTCAATCCACAGGGTTCAATAGAACAAGAACTCCAGGTAGTATGTTGTTGCATGTATTATTCCATTTGCACCGTCTCTGCAATTTGTTTAGATATTCTAATGACCAACGATTCCAGAACTCATCCCTACTTATCTTAACAATCCTCCAATTATCAATTAAACTTAATTTATAATTTACATTTTTAAAATAATCTGGGAATGTTGACAATGGTTCCCCTATAAGAAAATGGCCGGGTGTTAAGACTTGAAAGTCATTAGGATCATTTGACATTGGTGTTAATGGCCTTGCATTTAAAATTGCTTCAATTTCTGTCATTACAGTGTAAAGCTCTTCAAAAGTAAGTGACTCATTTTGAATAACCTTTCTGTAATGACCCTTTACCGACTTCACGGCAGCTTCCCATAATCCACCCATATGCGGTGACCTCCCAGCAAAAAGCCGTACCCACCAGTGACTTAAAGTAACCTCTGTAGCTGGCGTGTGTACCCAGGGTACAAGTGCCGGCTTCGTCACCACGCCACTACTACATTGAAACTTCTCTCACCGATGAGTAAAAAACGTGTAAGCGATTACAATCGTTTGATTTGGTTTAGTTTTCTTTTGTTTTCTTACTTCGATATGCGCGTTATAACTTCACGGGAATATATTATTATGTGACTTTTTAGAGTTAATAAAGTGATAAAGTCAAAGTGAAGTG
The DNA here is from genome assembly GCA_951812415.1 of Beris morrisii. Classification (NCBI taxonomy): domain Eukaryota; kingdom Metazoa; phylum Arthropoda; class Insecta; order Diptera; family Stratiomyidae; genus Beris; species Beris morrisii. Next base: position 62,851,421 of record OX638312.1, on the reverse strand, counting down.
GTGAAGTGATAAAGTTGTGAACCCGAAAAACCTGGATTGGGACGTTAGATACCTACTGCACTGAATGGGCGGGTAAGTTGGGGGTCACGTTGGTTTTCACTATATCTTGACATAAAAAAATAGCGTTGGTACATAGTGGTGACGTCGATCACCTATGTAGCCTGCCGAGGACTGAATGGGGGACGTTGGGGAGTAACTTGGTGACCAATGTACCCTGCCGTGAGCAGATAGGCTGGGTACGTAGGGGCTGACGTTGGTTACCAATGAACCCTACCGAGGACTAAATGGGGGTACGTTGGTGACATTGTGCCCTGCCATGAGCAAATTGGCTGGGTACGTAGGGAGTGACGTTGGTTACCAATGAACCCTACCGAGGACTGAATGGGGGTTACTTTGGGGGGTACGTTGGTGACCATTGTGCCCTGCCATGAGCAAATTGGCTGGGTACGTAGGGGGTGACGTTGGTTACCAATGAACCCTACCGAGGACTGAATGGGGGTTACTTTGGGGGGTACGTTGGTGACATTGTGCCCTGCCATGAGCAAATTGGCTGGGTACGTAGGGGGTGACATTAGTTACCAATGAACCCTACCGAGGACTGAATGGGGGTTACTTTGGGGGGTACGTTGGTGACCATTGTGCCCTGCCATGAGCAAATTGGCTGGGTACGTAGGGGGTGACGTTGGTTACCAATGAACCCTACCGAGGACTGAATGGGGGTTACTTTGGGGGTACGTTGGTGACCATTATGCCCTGCCATGAGCAAATTGGCTGGGTACGTAGGTGGTGACGTTGGTTACCAATGAACCCTACCGAGGACTGAATGGGGGTTACTTTGAGGGGTGCGTTGGTGACTATTATGCCCTGCCATGAGCAAATTGGCTGGGTATGTAGGGGGTGACGTTGCTTACCAATGAACCCTACCGAGGACTGAATGGGGGTTACTTTGGGGGGTACGTTGGTGACCATTATGCCCTGCCATGAGCAAATTGGCTGGGTACGTAGGGGGTGACGTTGGTTACCAATGAACCCTACCGAGGACTGAATGGGGGTTACTTTGGGGGGTACGTTGGTGACCATTGTGCCCTGCCATGAGCAAATTGGCTGGGTACGTAGGGGGTGACGTTGGTTACCAATGAACCCTACCGAGGACTGAATGGGGGTTACTTTGGGGGGTACGTTGGTGACATTGTGCCCTGCCATGAGCAAATCGGCTGGGTACGTAGGGGGTGACATTAGTTACCAATGAACCCTACCGAGGACTGAATGGGGGTTACTTTGGAGGGTACGTTGGTGACCATTGTGCCCTGCCATGAGCAAATTGGCTGGGTACGTAGGGGGTGACGTTGGTTACCAATGAACCCTACCGAGGACTGAATGGGGGTTACTTTGAGGGGTGCGTTGGTGACTATTATGCCCTGCCATGAGGAAATTGGCTGGGTACGTAGGGGGTGACATTAGTTACCAATGAACCCTACCGAGGACTGAATGGGGGTTACTTTGGGGGGTACGTTGGTGACCATTGTGCCCTGCCATGAGCAAATTGGCTGGGTACGTAGGGGGTGACGTTGGTTACCAATGAACCCTACCGAGGACTGAATGGGGGTTACTTTGGGGGGTACGTTGGTGACCATTATGCCCTGCCATGAGCAAATTGGCTGGGTACGTAGTGGGTGACGTTGGTTACCAATGAACCCTACCGAGGACTGAATGGGGGTTACTTTGAGGGGTGCGTTGGTGACTATTATGCCCTGCCATGAGCAAATTGGCTGGGTACGTAGGGGGTGACGTTGGTTACCAATGAACCCTACCGAGGACTGAATGGGGGTTACTTTGGGGGGTACGTTGGTGACCATTATGCCCTGCCATGAGCAAATTGGCTGGGTACGTAGTGGGTGACGTCGGTTACCAATGAACCCTACCGAGGACTGAATGGGGGTTACTTTGGGGGGTACGTTGGTGACCATTATGCCCTGCCATGAGCAAATTGGCTAGGTACGTAGGGGGTGACGTTGGTTACTAATGAACCCAACCGAGGACGACGATTCGGGTCAAAGACGTATGTGCACTTAAGAAAGTGGTATCCTTGTTTTCTTATTTTACTTCACGATACCACGGTACAAGAGAACTTAACTAAGTACGTTGAGTTCATTTTTAGTTCTCGTCAGCGGTAGTACGTTTAATGTTTTCGTGAGTTTTTTTTATAGTGAGAATTAGTGAGTTGACAACCAATAAAGTGTAAGTGGATAGACGATCTTCATCATCATGTTTTTATATATATCTTCACACTGCGGATTGATTTTTTTTGTAACGCATAGAACCAAGTTTCGGATAAAAAACATACTGCAGTCACGATCGGCTGCAAGCCAATCGTATAATACTCTAGGTGAATACTGAACTCCGATTTATATTGTAGTTGGGGATAAAGTAGAATTACGTGTGTGCAGGTTGTATGTCCTTTATTAAGGACTGCTATTAGATTGTTACTCAAAACTAAAAGACAATATTCAGTGTTTAACTTCATACCTTGAACTGGGTAAGTCATCGAAAAAAAATGCCCTTTTTAAAGGACTTTCACATGGGAGGTGCAGGAAGGACTCACTCGATTTCTTACATATTTATCCTTTTCCTTGGAACCATTCAAAAATTAACGATTACAAAATTTCAAATTCGTAGCATGAAGCGTTCAAAAGTTATCGGAAAATATTGTTGAACACGTGTTTTAAGGATATGTTGTATGGCAGCTACCAAAAGGAGTAAAAGGATTTCGCTGATTCGTAAACTCGAACTTCCTTTTAACTCAAAACTAACTTGTACGAAATTCCGAATTCGTAGCTAAAAGATTACTTGAGTTATAGTGAGTTTCGTAAATTAAGTGAATACATTTTGACAGGATATTTGTATGGCAGCTACACGAAGGACTAACAGCATTTCCTTTATAATCATATATTTAGTTCCAACTATTGAAAAAGTAACACATACAAAATTTCAATGTCGTAGCTTAAACCCTTCTAAACCCCAATAAGACCAATATTCTTGAACACGTGTCTTAAGGACATTTTGTATGGCAGCTACCAGAAGGAGTAAAAGGATTTCGCTGATTAGTAAACCCGAAATTTGTTTTTACTCAAAACTAATTTGTACAAAATTTCCAATTCATAGCTAAAAGATTAATTGAGTTATAGTGAGTTTCGTAAATTAAGTGAATTCATTTTGGCAGGATATTTGTATAGCAGCTACACGAAGGATTAACAGGATTTTCTTCATAATCATATATTTAGTTTCAACTATTGGAAAAATAACACATACAAAATTTCAAAGTCGTAGCTTAAACCCTTCTGAAGCTATCGACTAATATTCTTGAACACGTGTTTTAAGGACATTTTGTATGGCAGCTATCAGAAGGAGTAAAAGGATTTCGCTGATTAGTAAACTCGAACTTTCTTTTCACTCAAAACTAATTTGTGCAAAATTCCGAATTCGTAGCTAAAAGATTACTTGAGTTATAGTGAGTTTCGTAAATTAAGTGAATACATTTTGACAGGATATTTGTATGACAGCTACACGAAGGACTAAGAGGATTTTCTTCATAATCATATATTTAGTTCCAACTATTGGAAAAATAACACATACAAAATTTCAATGTCGTAGCTTAAACCCTTCTGAAGTTATTGACCGATATTCTTGAACACGTGTTTTAAGGACATTTTGTATGGCAGCTACCCGAAGGTGTAGGACGATTTGGCCCGTTAACGAACTTAGCCTTACAAATTCAACCGAACATCCAGATTCAAAATTTCAAGGTCCTAGGTGAAGGCGTTCTTGAGTTATCGTGCTAACGGACAGACGGACGGCGGACGGACGGACGGACGGACGGACGGACGGACGGACGTCAGGCGGATTTGAGGTTTTTGGCCACAAATAAACAAAAAATAATATATAACTTTTTTTCGTCCGAGGCTTGGTTCTATGCGTTACAAACTTTTGGGCTGGATTAAACTTATAATACTCTATATGATTTCATCTAGAGTATAAAAAGGTATGTAGTATTTTTTGTTTAATTGTGCTCAAAAACGCCGAATCTAAAACGGTCAATTCTTCAGTACCGGCAGAAACTGAAAATTGTACAACGTTAATGAGTATGTTGGTGAAGATGAGGGCTGAAATAAACACTAGTTTTAATCGGATTGAAAATGCGGTGTTTGGAATAAATTGCAAACCTCCGGCCCAATTTCCGCTTCCATGCACTTATCGCTAGTTTAAGTAATGATACAACTCGGGAAAATACGGTATAGTTAATATGGATTACACCACAGTGTTATTATTAATAATAAATACATATATATGTTAATTATAGATCTTGTACTTCAAGAGTATTAAACCGAAAACGAAAGATGTGGCAGTGAAGGGATTTCAGGGACTTTTTGCCGATTCCCTTCTAAAAGAATTTAATTGGCGAGGAGAACAAGGGAAACTGTCATTTAAGGAGAATGAATTTTTCTCCTTATTAACAAGTACGTACAATATATTCGCCACTCGTTTTGTGGTTCAATTTGTATATACATACATTAAGAGTATTTAATGCCTAAAAAAACCTAACATGTACGTTTCAATTATAGATTTATGAACCTCCGCTGATTTAGAATTACAGAAATGTAGAGGACGACTGAAGGCGCAAAAGTGTGGAGAAAAAAAAACAAATCTGCAATAATTGTAAACAGCAAATTATTTTGATTATTTAATTATTACTTCAAATTATTGAAACTTAAATTATTTGAGTAAAACTTTTTATTATTAACAACATCGTGAAATAATTATTTAGTAATTACAACAATTTATTTAGAAAATATACTGCAGTTACGATCGGCAGCAAGCCAATCGTATGATACTCTAGATGAAGTACTGAACTCCGATTTATATTGTAGTTAGGGATTAAATAAAATAAATAGTGCGCATGTAATTTGTTCTTTATTAAGGACTTTTATTTGGTTGATACTCGAACCTAAAAGACAATATCATCTCTGTTCAATCTTATATCTGAAACTATGTGAGTCACCGAAAATAAAATTTTCCTTATTCAAGGACTTTCACATGGGAGGTGGGTCACTCGATTTCTAGCATACCTATCCTTTTACCTTGGACCATTTCAAAATTAATGTCTACAAAATTTCTAATTACGAGCTTGAAGCGATCAAAAGCTATTGAAATATATTCACGTGCTATAAGGACTTTTGTATGAAAGCTACCGGAGGGAGTTAACGAATTTGCGCAAACTAGTAAACTCGAACTTTGTTTTCATTGAAAATTAATTTGTACAAAATTCCTAATTCATGACTGAACATGAGTTGTATTGGGTTAAATTGAGTGACGACTTTTTTTACAGGATATTTGTATAGCAGCTACACGAAGGACTAATGGGATTGCATTAATAATCATACCTTTAGCTCTAACAATTGGATAATTCACACCTAAAAATTTTCAAAGTAGTAGCTTATATGTTTTTAAAATTATCGGCCAATATTCGTAACCATGTGGTTTAAGGGCTCTATGTATGGCAGCTACCCGAAGAAGTATTCCACGTTAACGAACTTAGCTTTGCAAATTCGACCAAACACCCAGGTTCAAAATTTCAAGATCCTAGGCCAAGGCGTTCTGGAGTTATCGTGCTATCCGACCGACGGACGGACGGGCGTCAAGCGGATTTGGAGTTTTTGACCACAAATAAACATTCAATTCCTTAAAAACTTTTAGTATTAATTTTGTACATATAATTTAAATATAAATAAATTATGACATTGAAGAAGAATATAATTTGACTTTTTGTTATTCATTTTAGAGATTACTTCCCTTGTTAATTCTAACGGTGTGTGTTAAATGTGCGGGAAGTGTGAAGAACTTGCAAGAGTGTTTGAGAAGTGTGTGTAGTTTTTTCCACCGGATGAGAAGTATGAAGAATATGTGAGAAGGACTATTCTTTAATTGCTACTACCCCTACGTTCCCAGCCTATCGTACCCCCCTCATCATAAGCAATACACTACATATGCTACCAATCTGTCCATGGCACAGTACATTCGTCACCAAAGTACTATCCCACTCAATTTTTCAATCGTAAGGTACATTGATAACGAACGTACTCCCTACGTACCCAACCAATGTGTTTATGGTAGGGTGCATCCATAGCCAACGTCACCCAGCCAATTTGCTCATGGCAGGGCATAATAGTCACCAGCGTACCCACCAACGTAACCCCCATTCAGTCTCCGACAGGCAACAATGGTTACCAACGTCAATCCCTACGCACCCAGCCTATTTGCGCTTGGCAGGGCACAATGGTCACCAACGTACCCCCAAACGTAACCCCATTCAGTCCTCGGTATGATACATTTGTAACCAACGTCACTCCCAACGTACCCAGCCTATTTGCTCATGGCAGGGTACATTGGTCACCAACGTACCCCCCAAAGTAACCCCCATTCAGTCCTTGGTAGCGTTCATTGGTAACCAACGTCACCCCCTACGTACCCAGCCAATTTGCTCATGGCAGGGCATAATGGTCACCAACGTACCCCCCAACGTAACCCCCATTTAGTCCTTGGTAGGGTTCATTGGTAACCAACGTCACCACCTACGTACCCAGCCAATTTGCTCATGGCAGGGCATAATGGTCACCAACGTACCCCCCAAAGTAACCCCCATTTAGTCCTTGGTAGGGTTCATTGGTAACCAACGTCACCCCCTACGTACCTAGCCAATTTGCTCATGGCAGGGCATAATGGTCACCAACGTACCCCCGAAAGTAACCCCCATTCAGTCCTTGGTAGGGTTCATTGGTAACCAACGTCACCCCCTACGTACCCAGCCAATTTGCTCATGGCAGGGCATAATGGTCACCAACGTACCCCCCAAAGTAACCCCCATTCAGTCCTTGGTAGGGTTCATTGGTAACCAACGTCACCCACTACGTACCCAGCCAATTTGCTCATGGCAGGGCATAATGGTCACCAACGTACCCCCCAACGTAACCCCCATTTAGTCCTTGGTAGGGTTCATTGGTGACCAACGTCACCCCCTACGTACCCAGCCAATTTGCTCATGGCAGGGCATAATGGTCACCAACGTACCCCCAAAGTAACCCCCATTCAGTCCTCGGTAGGGTTCATTGGTAACCAACGTCACCCCCTACGTACCCAGCCAATTTGCGCCTGGAAGGGTATGTTGGTAACCAACGTACCCCCCAACGTAACCCCCATTCAGTCCTCGGCAGGATACAATGGTTACGAACGTTACCCCCAACGTACCCAGCCTATTTGCTCATGGCAGGGTACATTGGTCACCAACGTTCACCCCAATGTAACCTCCATTCAGTCCTCGGCTGGCTACATTGGTTACCAACGTCACCCCCAACGTACCCAGGCTAATTGCTCATGCCAGGGTACATTGATCACCAACGTCCCCCCCATTGTACCCATCATAATGATATAAGTGTGAGTGCGTTAAGCTGGGGGGTACCGTAGGCAGCCTAACTACATGCCACATTTATGGCTTTTTTTCATACCCTATTCTTAACATTTCTTCACCGAGATAGGGGGGGTACGATTTTGTCGATGTAGATAGGCAAGTAGGTATCCATCGTCCCTAGCCACGTTTTTTGCTGGGCTAGCAGGAATAGGTTCCCACACAATTTGACGGATATTAAAAAAATGTTCGACATCTTGACAGTGTTGCCGAGATTTTATTAATTGAAAAATTTCTTTCATCTCTAATGCAGCACCTGTAAAATTGGTTGCGTTATCAGAGTAAATCTTTTTGGGTAGACCTCGCCTAGGGTCACTATATACACAACACTCTCTACCTAGGGTTTGGCAGATACGTCTAATTCGGTCGTTTCTGCACTAGAAATTGTAATTTAACCTCACAAAAATCGCCTGTTTATGTACTAGTTCGCCTGTTTTTGTACTACTGAGAATTGCTATCAAATTGCGTTTTTGAAGTGTGTTAGTGCGAATATGTGAAGAGTCGGAAAAAGAGCTGTCGGTTCCCTTCCACAATTCTAGTACGTGTTTTTCTTTGATATGGAAGTGTGCGAGCCCGAAATTGTGATTTTCAATGGAAAATTTCCCTATTTCTTTCATTTCTTCTATGGGAATTTACAATTTTGCAGCGAAAAGTCAACCATTTCGAATGTTTGTAAAGCGAAATCCCATAAACATGGGAAAATTTAAATTTACTGGTTTTACACCTTGGTACGCATCTGCCAAACCCATCTTAGAGGCTGTTTTGGTGTGAGTGTGTATATAGTAACACTAACCTCGCCTAGCTATGAATCTTTTCAATGCGCCAATAAACGCCGCGGTAGTTAAATCAGCAACAACTTCTAAATGTATGGCTTTTGTTGCAAAACACACAAAAACACAGACATATGCCTTATCTGGACGTTTTCCTCGTATTTTATGATGGATTGTTATAGGCCCTAAATAATCAATTCCTACTATATAAAATGGTCTAATTGCTAGCAATCTATCGCAAGGTAGGTCTCCCATAAATTGATGAAGAACTCGAGGTTTCACTGAAAAACATCTCAAACAACTATTAACAATTTTCTTAGCAATTAATCTACCTCGTAGTGGCCAAAATCTTTGCCTAACTATAGCTAACAAACCTTTAGGGCCGATGTGCAAATGATCCTTATGAATCTGAATCATTAATCTCGTTTAAGATCCTCCGACAGCACTTTATAAATCCGTGAGCGGAGTATAGGCCGACTTTCAAAAATCGAAAAACCAAAGACGCTTAGATATTTTAAAAGGACTGAAATTGATTGTACCTCCAAGAAATTTTAAGAAATCTTAATTTTTTCATCAAAAAATAACAATCTAATTCAGCCAATAATTCACACTCAAAGTAAAAAAATTCGAATGAGATCCTCTGAAAGCAATTTGTAAATCCGTGAGCGGAGTATAGGCCGACTTTCAAAAATCGAAAAACCAAAGAAGCTAAAATATTCTAAAGGGACTGAAATTGATTGTACCTCCAAGAAATTTTAAGAAATCTTAATTTTTTCATCAAAAAATAACAATCTAAATCAGCCAATAATTAATTGACCCTCGGAGTAAAATATTTGGAACGAGATCCTCCGACAGCACTTTCTAAATCGGTGATTGATATTATAATTTACTCATGAGTCATGTACTCATATATGTGCGTCCTATTTATAATTGCTTACTCTTTTAAAGTGTCCGAAACTGGAACATAAATTTTTACTTTTTCCCTTTTTTAAACCTGTGAATGAATATTATATTCAACTTCCTCAAGCAGTCATTTCTGAGTTTCATGCATGAAAATATGTACCTACTGCCCGAATCTTTTTATTTTAATTAGTACCTTTTTTAAACAGGGTAGTGTTCATTTCTTAAATATGAGAGTCTTTCCAAAAAATTTGGTTGGTTCCATATTTCTGCTCTCGCTAAGATGTTAGGTAAATGGCGGATCTTAGAATAGAATCTTATTTGGACTTATGCTCTTTCCTGTGAATTTAGAGCAACCTATTTTAGAGAGTACCTGTGTGGGATACATTTTTGATAATTCTACACTTGCTTTTATTGGTTTATTATGCAGAGTATATTTTGAAATGAAATGAGTCGAGGGAAATAAGACTGAAGTGAAATTGCATATTATAATATTTAAATTATAATATCAATCACCGATTTAGAAAGTGCTGTCGGAGAATCTCGTTCCAATTATTTTACTCCGAGGGCGAATTATTGGCTGATTTAGATTGTTATTTTTTGATGAAAAAATTAAAATTTCTTAAAATTTCTTGAAGGTACAATCAATTTCAGTCCCTTTAGAATATTTTAGCGTCTTTGGTTTTTCGATTGTTGAAAGTCGGCCTATACTCCGCTCACGGATTTACAAATTGCTTTCAGAGGATCTCATTTTACTCTGTCGATGAATTATTGGCTGAATTAGATTGTTATTTTTTGATGAAAAAATTAAGATTTCTTAAAATTTCTTGGCGGTACAATCAATATCAGTCCCTTTAGAATATTTTAGCGTCTTTGGTTTTTCGATTTTTGAAAGTCGGCCTATACTCCGCTCACGGATTTACAAATTGCTTTCAGAGGATCTCATTCGAATTTTTTTACTTTGAGTGTGAATTATTGGCTGAATTAGATTGTTATTTTTTGATGAAAATATTAAGATTTCTTAAAATTTCTTGGAGGTACAATCAATTTCAGTCCCTTTAGAATATTTAAGCGTCTTTGGTTTTTCGATTTTTGAAAGTCGGCCTATACTTTACTTACGGATTTACAAAGTGCTGTCGGAGGATCGTCGTTCGAATCTGTGTGAATTATTGGCTGATTTAGATTGCTAATATTTGATGGAAATTTTAAAGTATATGAAAAATGATTGGAGGTACAATCAAATGGAGTCAATTTATAATAGTTTGGGATATTTTTTTTTTTTTTTGAAATTTTTTTTTTAATTATTTTTTTTTTTTTATTGTGATTTAAAAAAAATGATTTTCGGTACAATCCTCTACAGACGGCGTACTATATGAAAAACATCATTTCAAGAAATTTGGTGAATGTCGGGTGCTAAGTTCACACGAAGCAATTTTTTCTCCGTTCCCTTTGAGGTACAAACGAAATAATTTTCGGTACAATCAAGTACAAACAAATCCCCACCCGAAAACCATCTTTTTATTTAATTTGGTGAAAGTGGGGTGCTAACTTCACAGAGGTCGCTTTTACGTATTGAAGCTCGTCAATACGCTTTGTTATACTTTGACGTATTTAAGCTCGTCAATACGCTTTTATAACACTTTATTGAACCTTGCTGAGGACTGTTCAAAACAAAACCAAAATTAGTTATACTTATATCACGTCGGGGTCACCAAAATGTTTATTTTAACGCGACACCAAATTGCCGCGTAGTACCGTAGATTGTTAGCGACAGTTTTCTTATTAGAGCGCCTTTACTGCTCGCGCCTTGCACCTGAAAAGAGAGAATTATTCTTTACCAAAGAAAAAGCCTTGTTTTGGATTTCTGAACAGTCCACTTCGCTCGTCACGCAAGACTGCCTTTTATTTCAAAAGATTTCTTAATTTATAACATATATTAGTAATTACTTAGATTTAAAATAAACATACATATTTATACATAACTAATCATTATTTAACAAACAATTTTAATTCTTATTTACATTCTATCGAGTTTAACATTAAACTAACCATTTTCTTATATGCATTTTCAAGATTTCTTATCTTATTGTATTTTCTAATGGACCGAATGCAAATGCTAATCAGAACGATAAGCCTGAAATTGTATTTGGTTCATTATCTTATCTGGTTCAAAATATTCCAGTAATTCTGGTTAGCTAAACGACAATATTCCTTATTAGCTAAATACATATGATCATAGATCAACAGGCTTGGTAATAGCAAACTACTTGTTTCACGGTAAAATTCACAAGAGCCAAATTTATTTCTGCTTGGGTTTATATAAAAATAATAACGGCTGTAGTTCAATAGTTAAAACGTTAAGTGTACAAAAGTGTTGTCAGATGAATTAAAATTTAATAATAAAATTGAATTGAATTGAATTGAAAATATTTAGCGTCGCTACAAATTTAAGAAAATATGCTGCTCTGAAATTAAATAAAATTAGAGACAGTGACGCAGTTGATAAGCGCGCTAGTCTACAAAACCAGAGGTCGTGGTTTCGATTTCTACCTAGCCATGGACTTATTACTCGTGGTCTAACTATTAAAAATTTTCTACATCAGTCATGACATTTGTCACTAACTTAAAATTTGGAACTATTTCAAGGTCCCGAAGCGGTTTAAAAAAACAAACTGCTTTTTCAAATTATTTATTTCTATCGACGCAGAATTGAGAGCAAATTTAGTGTTTAGTATGTTTCCAAAGAAGCAAATTTTATTGTTATTCAAAAAATGTATATACATTTCATTTCAAAATTAAATGTGTTGAGTTGTCAATAGACAACTCGACCATTTCCTGCTGGGCGGTTGTGGGTGCGCTCAAGGCTCAGCATGCGATGAATTTTGATCGCACCCGCAACTGCCAGCAACTTAGCAACGAGACGGGTCTTGGAAGGGAACCGTTATTCGGCAGATGCCGGAAGCGGGATAGCGGTGAGAAAAGAGAGAAGCAAGAACGACAGCGTTGCGCGAGGTTCTTTCGTTGCGTGTTTGCATTTCTTTGGGATTGCGTGTTTATACCCTAGATGAAATCATATAGAGTATTATAAGTTTAATCCAGCCCAAAAGTTTGTAACGCATAGAACCAAGCCTCGGACGAAAAAAAGTTTGATATTATTTTTTGTTTATTTGTGGCCAAAAACCTCAAATCCGCTTGACGTCCGTCCGTCCTGTGTTGGATCGCCGTTATTTATGTATATGTTTCTTGTAATATCTTCTTTGTCTTCTTTGATGATGATATCAGCAGTACGAGGTGCAATCAAGCCTAACTCAGTACTGTGATAGTGAAATGGACAGAATGACGTTCTAAATTCAACTGAGTTTTTATTTCCAAAGTCTTAAATACTAAATCTACTTACATGCTAAACATTACAGTGCACAAACACACTAACATCACTAGTCTCATTAGTTACTCATCGCGATATCTAGAACAATTGACTTTACGTATGACTTCATAAATTTGTCAACAAAGTATCGTTCTAGATATTGTAACCAAAATCACTGGGTCAAATTCATGACCCAATAATTTATGCTTGACGCCGGTTGTGTCATACTTAATGTTGACCACATGTCATGCTTATTCATGGTCACACGAGTGCACGGCGAGCTAGTGCACTTCATGTACATAAGGTACATAAGGTCTCAGTGCTGGGTGGGCGTGTTGACTTCAAACCGAGTTTATAGCGATGGCGTCGATATGCACTGTGGCGTGCTATTGGTTGGTCAATTCAGCGCATCACACTGCACATTGTATATGTCCAGTACACCCTCCACCCGTACAGGAAAAAAAAAATTTTATTTCAGATTTGTTAAAGAAAAATTTTTTTTTGTTCTTGACTACTGTGTTTACAGATTTTATAATTTTGCGGTGTGTTTGTGAATTTTATAATATTGGTTTCTTATGTCTAGTTATTATCTGTTATATTATATGCTTTATGGTATTGTGAATTATTTAGTTTTGTTTGTATTATGATCTTGTTTAATTTACATGGAGTTTATTACATCTAACTTGTCGATTTTTATTTATTTGTTATACTAATGTATCTATTTGTTAGTTACTTATTGTCTATTTGTTGATTCTTTTTTTTTGCTTATTTTGTGTATTACGTTATTACATTACATTTACATTTATTACATTTAAGTTATCGATTTTATTTATTTGTTATACTACATATGTCTATTTGTTGGTTACTTATTATCTATTTGCTGTTTCTTTTTTAGCCTATTCTTGTGTACTACTTTGATCTTGTCATCGACTTGGATACTTGCGTTAGGGCCGTTGATTTCTTTTACCTCATAAGGTCCTTTATATGGTGCATCTAGTTTCTTCCTTGCCCCTACCTTTAGCCAGACTAATTCCCCTATAGCTAATTCTATTGGATTTGCACTTTTGTCATATATTTCTTTGCGTTTGTTTTTCGCTATCTCTAGGAGTTCTTTACATTTTGCGTGAGCTTGTTGTAACCTAAATTTAAGTTCATTTGCATAGTTGTCTAGGTTGTAAACTGCCTCATTTTTGTGTGATTTTCCGTCGCTCGGGAGATGTACTAATTTTCCGAACACTAGCTCATAAGGACTAAATGTTGTGTCTGAATGCGGAGTTGTGTTATAGCAGAAAACGAAATACGGTATCCACTCGTCCCAGCTGTCGTCCGTCGCGAAAGATAGTAGGTATTCGTTCAGTACTCTATGGTTTCTCTCTATTGATCCGAGGGTCTCGTGATGGTATGGAGTCGATTTTGCATGTGTGATTCCTAAGAATGCACATAATTCCTCGAATAGTTGGTTCACGAATTCAGATCCTAGATCTGTTTTTAGTGTTGAGAAACTACCATATTTCAAGATGAATTTGTCTATGAGCGCTTTTGCAACTGTTTTTGCTTCTTTGTTTTTTAGCGGTATGGCTTCTATATATTTTGTTAGTTCGCACTGGATCGTCAACATATAGCGATACTCATTCGATGCTTTCAATGGTCCTACGGTGTCCATGGATATCGTTTGGAAGCTTGTGCTTGGGGTGTCGGTGATCATTAACTTTTCTTTGACGTGTCTGATTTGTTTGTTTTGCGTGCATTTTTCGCAATCGTTAACATATTTCTGTACCATCTTATTCAGTCCTTTCCATATATACTTTTGTTTTATTTTATTTATCGTTCTTTTTACTCCCGGGTGTCCGCCTGCGTGTGGCGAATCATGGAATAGCCTCATTGTGTTTCTTTGTTCTTCTTTACTCGTTATTGTTCGGGGGGGTTTATAAATTAATATCTTCAGGTTATTACGTTCGTCCTTTTTTTTAGCTCCTTTAATTGTTTATTGTAAGTTTCTTTGAATTTCTCTACGCTTATTTTTGTGAATATTTTATCATCATCGCGCAATGCTAACGTATTTATATTGTTTTTCTTCATCTCTAATACCAGCTTCTCCAAGCAAGCACCTAAGTTCTCGAGTGGATTTTCGCTGTATTTTTTGTTTGCAGTCGTGCCTGCTGAGCCGTCCCGTAGCTTCTCCGGACGCGAATCTAGATCCATGTGCAAATTATCGCTACATTCTAGTATTATATCCTTTTTTGGCACTATTATGTTTGGTTTTTGTCCTTTGTGATTTATTTCATTTTTCTCTGTCTTGTTTTCTACCCTCCCCTTATGTAGTTCGAACTTTATGTTTCGTATGCCTCTTACCTCTGAGATTGATGTGCAGTTCCGTGCGTATAATTCATTATTAATGTTATTCGTTTCTTTTCTTACCTGGCTGGGCAGACTGTTTTCTCTGTTATTCTTGTTGATCATCCCTCTGGTGAGTACACTCACGTTTTCTGTTGGTATCATGGCCTTTAGTATATCAGAGTCTATTTTGATGCGTGATAGCGCGTCAGTAGTAAGAGTACAAATTTGGTATCTTACGCTTAACGTGCGACTAGGACATCCGCACTAAACTCCTCCTATTTTGGCATGGAATTCCAGGAATTCACGTCTTCGAAAGTGTTACCTTCTGATCGTGAAACCTGTTTTCCTATGGACTTAAATTGGCCCCAAAGTTGTACCTTTTGAGTGGGTGCCGTAGTGAATGCAAAAGTCTTTGGTGTGAGGGGTTCGGTAGTAGCGATAATTTTCTCGCAATTTTCTGATGAAATGTATTGACTTGGATGAAAATCTGAAACTTGGGTGAACTGAAGTAACCTTTGAAGAGAGTAAGTAAGATTGGTTGATGATGCTGCTATATTCATGCGTGCATCACGTGGGGATTAAGCCAGGGCCAATTGTGGTGGAGATAAGCCGCAATGGAGTTGGCTTGTAGAGATTTTGATCGGGCTCAGTGTGTTGGGGGGTAACTGGGAGTCTTGTTAATTGGAGCCTCGGATCCAATTGGTTGGTTTGCAAGATGCATTTTGATTCTTCTTTACGCCATGTTTGTTAGAAACTAGAGCCTCGGTTCCGGGTAGATAATTTGCGGGAAGCCGGTTCTTGGGTTGGTTGATGTTTACCTTTTGTTGGTAGAATGTAGGTTACAAGTGCACATGTTGGCCGGTTGATTCGTGTTTACATTTTTGTTGGTAGAATGCATGTCGGTTCTTGTGCATGGTGTGAATGTAGGTTGCAATTGTACATGTTACTAGGTGTCTGGAGCCTCGGTTCCGAATAGGCAGGCTTGTACATGTTATGTAGGTAATTATTACTTTCATGATATTGATGGGTGGATTATGAAGAATCTTTTTGCACGTTTGTTTGTTGATATTTTTCCCTGTAGGTTATTGATATGGATATTTACCTTGGATGGGGAGGAGTATATGGTGCTGTAGTCGTAGTAAAACAGCTGTGAAAAGACACTTTCGATTGTGTGAAGAGTTTGCGAGAAAACAGCTGACGTTCGTTGTCGGGTTGATTTTCTGTATCTGCCTGAGACATGCGTAAGTTTTGTTTTCGTATTCTTTTTGGGCTCGGAGGTGCATTAAGTTCAATGTTATGCACCCGATTTCGCGTCGTTTTGTGTGAAGAGTTTGCGAGAAAACAGCTGACATTCGTTGTCGGGTTGATTTTTATATCTGCCTGAGACATGCGTAAGTTTTGTTTTCGTATTCTTTTTTGGGCTCGGAGGTGCATTAAGTTCAATGTTATGCACCAGATTTCGCGTCGTTTTGTTGTTATTGTATGGTAATGTCTTTTGGACGATGCATGATGTATGTATGTTTTGATTATCTCGTATTCTTCTTCTCAAGTTCGAGGTGATTTTTTATATGGTTGAATTGCCGTGGGAATTTTAAAAACAAGCGATCGTTTTGTTGTTGTGATTATGATAGGTGTTGGGTGATAATGATGGGAATTAAAGTACAAGTTTTCATTTGTTATTCTTTATTCAATTCGGTATAGAATTTACACACAGTTTTAACTTTATTTTGATTACAGAATAGATTGTTTCTTAAGTAAAATAGGCTTTAGTAATTCTTCCATTTGTAAAATCCTGCGTTGAAATCTTAATCGATCTAAAGTATCGGATTGCCAAGTGCCCTTTCTACTAGATCTATATGCATATCCCCAGGCAACCATGTATTTAACAGAAACCTGATCACAAAAACGGACATGTTTATAATCTAGCGAAGGCATTGTACAGATTGAGTAATTCGACGATGAGGAAAAATATCATAATTGCCAGTAGAATATATTTCAGCACTATAGGTAATGATGACGACCAGCGTGATTTTTTGACTGGTTTGTTATACGGTCCACAAACGTCTTTGCCGTTAGCGAAAACACAATCAGGAGACATGCGTAGATGTTCGGCTTCCACATCAGAAGGGGAAGAGAATGCACTCATTATCAGAGAGCAGAAGAAGCACCTGACGTAATCCTGCAAGTTGGTGTAAAAGAAGCCGCTTTTTACCAGCTTAAGAATTTTCCTCTCATCCAGATCCAAATTTTTGAATGTCTTTAGACGGTCGTATTCGTGTCTTAAGTTCAGCATGTTGACTAAAACCCGCACGTTATAGCACGTCTTTTATATCAATCCAGGAATTATGAGCTGATGGAAAACCAAGCCATTTTACGTAAACTTGATTCCCCCTTCTTTTTAGAATCTCTTCTACAAGGTATACATCGGGGTGTTTGACTCTTATTAACTCTAGTTTGTAGAACCCTCCTTGTATTATGTTCCCCTGATAGTCTTTGAGTATGTAAGTACGCGGCTCTGTATTCTTTACTTCGTTTATCTGAAATATTTCGGTGGACCAGTTGGGGGTATATCCTTTTTCGAAAACATGCTTGTATTTGCTTACACGTACATGATCTCCTTTTCTGTACTTGGGGGTCGACGAGACCTTCACTTTACGGTAGACTTCTCCAAGAAGCTGAGCCTCATTCGAAGGCCCAACATCTATAGGACGCATTTTTATGGTGCGATGCTTTGTCCTATTGTACTTGTTTATTAACCCTTTTAGTAACCCAGTCCACTTATAGCTGCCGTTCATACTAAATTCTTTCCACATCATGTTTTTTAGTGTTCGGTTGAACCGTTCTACAATTGAGGCTTTCAATTGGCTAAAAGTAGAATAGTGGTTGATTTCAAATTTTTTCATCAAATTACGAAATGCCTTATTAAAAAACTCTTTTCCATCATCTGTTTGCAAATTTTTTGGGAAACGTCGTTCATTAAAAATTGACTTTATTGCCTTCATAATCTCCCCAGCACTTTTATTTTTAAGGGGCAAGGCCCACGCATATTTGGAGAATGTGTCTATTACTGTTAGAAGGAAATTAAAGCCCTTATTCTTAATTGAATAAGAGCTCATATCCACTAAATCCGCCTGCCATAAGTCATCTATCCCACGAATGGTCACACGACGACGGCTAAAGTTTCTACGAGCTGTCTTATGCAGTTCATTAATAACCTGTCTTCTACTCATTTCATCATGTGTATAAATAGCGGACTTGTTTGCACATGTTTTATATAGAAAACAGTATAGAAAATGATGCAGTTTGATCATCCGTTTACAATGATGGTTGCGGGACCGTCGGGAAGTGGTAAGACGACATTTATTGAATCATTCCTGAAAAATACGTCGCTAGTTAACACTCAGATAAAAAAGATTATCTGGTGTAATGGTGAGCAGCGAGCGATACCGTCACAACTAGCATTTAAAAATATTGAATATTTAGGCTCTATACCCGAAGAATTTATAAACGAAACGAATGAACCTACATTAATCGTACTAGACGATTTGATGCTAAATGCATTTTCAAAGCAGGTTTGTGAACTTTTTACAAAAGGGTCACACCATAGGAATTTTTCAGTAATACTTGTAACACAGAACGTCTTCCATCAGGGTAAGTTTTGTCGAGATATTTCGCTTAACTGTAAATATATGGTGGTTTTCAAAAATCCCCGCGATAAAACTCAGTTCCTTCATTTAGCCAAGCAGATTTACCCTGAAAAAAGTGTGGTGAGAATATATAAAGATATTACTCAGGCTCCACACGGGTATTTGTTAATAGATCTGACTCAGTCTACTAACGATTTATTTAGATTCAGAACAGATATCTTTAATAAAAGATTTGTGACGTGCTATTGTTCAGCGACTGATTTACACAGTAAAAATGGTGTCACGAATGAAACGATTGAAGGACAACAGACATATGCTATATGTTCTCAAAAATGCTAGTCCATGTTTAAGAAAAGCTATCATGAAAAAGGCAGATCCTGAAGTGGTTAAGACTATTTGTGAAATCACATTAAACACGTTGAAGGGGAATCATGTGCCAGGTCGTAAAATCTTGAACGGTCTATGTAAGTATAAAAAGAGCATGCGAAGGTTAGTTGAAGCAAGACGATCTGTTCCTAGACAGCGTAAAATCTTAGTACAGCAAGGTGGTTTTCTACCAATCCTGATAGGAAGTGTACTTTCAGGTGTTATTGGGTCGTTGATTGAAAAATATGCATAGAAGGAGCGCTCTTAATAAAATGCTACTTCTTTCACCAGAAGTGTATGAA
Source organism: Beris morrisii (assembly GCA_951812415.1). NCBI lineage: Eukaryota > Metazoa > Arthropoda > Insecta > Diptera > Stratiomyidae > Beris > Beris morrisii. Next base: position 62,832,219 of record OX638312.1, on the reverse strand, counting down.
CAGTTAAAGGGTCAGATAGGAGGTGGAGATGGCCTGTTTATATTCGATAAGACGATACACACCATTTTGAGGAATAAAAAGCTGTCTGACGACGACAAATGGTATAATTATAGGAACACGCTGATAAAGTTTCTTAATGCTAAGCGTAAAGGGAGACAGTCTCGTGAAGAAAAATCTCTCGCGTTTACGCCACAAGTAAAGTTAGGAAGTCAGAAAAATTTACGAGACAATGCGACACAGACAAGGATTGCATTCAAAGAGGAGATGTCAACGCAAACCTCCCCGATGAAGAACCCCGACCCATTTTACAGTACGGCCGAAGATGTCTTTGAGACAGGCGACGTGAGTTTACCGAAGTATCATAGTTCCAGTGCTGAAGAGATAACACCGCCAAGACGATCGCTAACGCCTCGGTTCAAAAGACGATTATCTGTAAGCGGTATAGCAAAAACATTGAAACCGGCTGCAAAGTTTCGCAAAACTACGCCTGAAGTCAAGAACATGGAAAAAGAATATAGAATTATAACGGCTGATGACGGTATAACTCAGTATACTATACCAAATGAGATGGATGTTGATGAAGCGGCACAGCTTATAGAAGAACTAGAGCAGGGAGAAGGGGTGGATAAATCAGAACAGAGAACCCCTACCAAACAGACTATATTAAAGCCTTCACGGCTAGAATATCCTTCAGTAAGCACAGAGGATCGGTACCCGATACCTGGACGTTTAAAAAGAAGAACGGAACGGGCCGGAAGTGCACCAAATATTTTCTGGGAAAGAGTTTAAAAATGCCTGTAAACATAAGAGAAAATGATTTTTACATATGCCTTCTAAGCAACAATTCCATGCGCATATACACTGAAAATACACTGTCAGCCTTCACGAATATGCTTCCTAGTGCCTGTAAGTTGGACGGCGGGTGGAGTGTCGGAATGACTGAAATTGCATTAGCAAATCGTGAAACGAAATCAGTTGGGAAAAAAGATGGAAAACGTGTGAAAGATGATGAAAAAGTGAAAGGTACTACTAAAAAGGTGAAGAGAGCTGCTACAGATGTACTAAAGATTAAAGCTTATGTAAAAAAAGTACATGATATTTCCATTTATCTTAAATGGAGTTACCAACAGTTATTAAAATTATGTTACAATAAACATGATATGAACTTTTCTACTTTCTTGTCTTCGTTCAACGACGCAGTTGATCCCTATTGGTATGTTGATGCTCATCCGGATTTTAAAGAGATGTTATACGCCATCTTAGAATCTGATGAAATTCGTAAAGATATCCCTGACACGAGTAAAGACGAACGACTTACAAGAGCAGAAGATTTCTATTTACACATTTATCAGGATAGCGAAGTTGCGGATATTGTAACTTTTGGAGTTTTCGAACATGCTTCCTTATATTATTTTTTCAGTAGTATAATTAGGCAGATTCCTAGAGAAAAACGTAATTATAAAGCACTAAAACGCATGATAGACTATTACATACCTCCAGCGCTCAGTATAAGTGAAAAGCTCGGGGAAAGTGTCCCGAAGAAGCTTGACTCTTTAGATTTAGAGATAAAAGACTTGAAGATTAAAATAAAGATAAAGTACCCGCTGCCAACGCCAATTAATATTAATGATTTAGTCGGGCTTTTTGTCGCGAATGTAGAGTTTGATGACGAAACTGAATCTGTTGCAGCTCGGAGGAAAAAATCAGGTCAAATTAGGCAAAAAATTATTCAAACTGTAACTGATTTGGATACAGAGGCCTCTACCTTTGAGATACCAAACAGGCGTATAATTACGGATAAAAGTATAAAGTTGAAAGTTCCCTATGAGAAACGACCCGATGGTACCCTATTAACTAGAGAAGTGCCTATAGATTTGAAAAAGAAAGACTTATCGGGATTCATTATCGATATATTCTTTCAAACGCCTGTGAAGGAGCGTAATGCTAAACTCCTTACCGTGGAGGTGGACAAGTCGTTTGATAAGATTTCAAGAAAAGCGAAGAAGAATACTTAAGACAGAATAGACGTATAAGAAAAATATGTTCACGAAATAAAGAGCAGATTTCCGCGAGAACTAACAGCTGTAGTTGCAGAGGAATGTAAGGCCTTAGGAATAATACACGTTTACACTGATATCATTCGCCCCCAAATAGTAGGAAACAAATTAGTGAGGAATCTGCGTATGATTCCATTGAAAGAATGCGATAATATATTCAGGTTTGAGCATGTAGAATACTACCCTCTGGAAAAGACCTACATTGAAAGTATCTCCATAAAGATAACCGATGATCAAGGCGAATTAATCGACTTCATTCCAGGCTATACCCCGACATATGTGATGCTTCACTTCAAAAGACAATAAAGTATAAATATTCAGACGCGTATAAGGGATCTTCATAACTGGTGTACATTCAACTCGAAATGAATTCATATTACACAAGGTATTATTTAATCCAAAGCGGCGCTGGTTTGTCGGATATAGGGGATCTTTATCGATCGCCACTTATATACCAGCGTGGAAGAGGTATCGGTAGCTTCTTCAGCGGATTACTACGTTTTTTACGACCTTTAGTTTCGTCAGGCGTAAAAACTATAAAGGAGCAAGCTATAAAGATTGGAAAAACAATATTATCAGAGGCGGGGAGTAAACCTCTCAAAAACATTTTAAAAGAGCAAGGACAAGCTGCTACTCAAGAGCTGATGCAAAAAGGCGTGAAAAAACTCTTTGACAGTATGGGTGGTGAGGGTATGAAAAGGCGCATGGCTATAAAAAGGGCAAATCCGTTTTCAACAGCACAGTTAAAAACGGTTCCTAATCGTGGAAAACGTACCAGATCAAAGAGAAAATCTATTAAGAAAAGACCAGCAACCAGTAAAAATAAAAGAGTTAAGAACAATAAGCGTAAGCGTGTATTGGATATATTCGATAAGTAAGGAGAATGGCCTCGTACAGAGAATGTATGAAATCTGAATTAGATTTATTTAAAGCACCACCGATACAGGCCAATATTTTAAACATACTGCAGTCACGATCGGCTGCAAGCCAATCGTATAATACTCTAGATGAATACTGAACTCCGATTTATATTGTAGTTGGGGATAAAGTAGAATTACGTGTGTGCATGTTGTATGTCCTTTATTAAGGACTCCCATTAGATTGCTTCTCAAAACTAAAAGACAATATTCAGTGTTTAATTTCATATCTTGAACTGGGTGAGTCATTGAAAAAAATGTCCTTTTTGAAGGACTTTCACATGGGAGGTGCAGGAAGGACTCACTCGATATCTTACATATTTATCCTTTTCCTTAGAACCATTTAAAAATGAACGTGTACAAAATTTCAAATTCGTAGCTTGAAGCGTTCAAAAGTTATCGAAAAATATTGTTGAACACGTGTCTTAAGGAAATTTTGTATGGCAGCTACCAGAAGGAATAAACGGATTTCGCTGATTAGTAAACTCGAACTTTGTTTTTACTCAAAACTAACTTGTACAAAATTTCCAATTCATAGCTAAAAGATTACTTGAGTTATAGTAAGTTCCGTAAATTAAGTGAAGACGTTTTGACAGGATATTTGTATGGCAGCTACACGAAGGACTAATAGGATTTTCTTCATAATCATACAGTTAGCTCCAACTATTGGAAAAATAACACATACAAAATTTCAAAGACGTAGCTTAAACCCTTCAGAAGTTATCGACCAATATTCTTGAACACGTGTCTTAAGGACATTTTGTATGGCAGCTACCAGAAGGAATAAAAGGATTTCCCTGACTAGTAAACCTAAACTTTGTTTTTACTCAAAACTAATTTGTACAAAATTCCGAATTCATAGCTAAAAGATTACTTGAGTTATAGTGAGTTTCGTAAATTAAGTGAATACATTTTGACAGGATATTTGTATGGCAGCTACACGAAGGACTAACAGGATTTTCTTTATAATCATATAGTTAGTTCCAACTATTGGAAAAATAACACATACAAAATTTCAATGTCGTAGCTTAAACCCTTCTGAAGTTATCGGCTAATATTCTTGAACACGTGTTTTAAGGACATTTTGTATGGCAGCTACCCGAAGGAGTAGGACGATTTTGCCCGTTAACGAACTTAGCCTTACAAATTCAACCAAACATCCAGATTCAAAATTTCAAGATCCTAGGTGAAGGCGTTCTTGAGTTATCGTGCTAACGGACAGACGGACGAACGGACGGACGGACGGACGGACGGACGTCAGGCGGATTTGAGGTTTTTGGCCAGAAATAAACAAAAAATAATATATAACTTTTTTTCGTCCGAGGCTTGGTTCTATGCGTTACAAACTTTTAGGCTGGATTAAACTTATAATACTCTATATGATTTCATCTAGAGTATAAAAACAGAAGAAGTATCATACAAACCAATAGCTTCTCTTGATAACTCTTCAGTTCTGGAATTCGTCTCGCTAGGACATGGGGACACGTACCGTGATTTATCCAGTATCTACCTTCGCCTAAAAGTTCAGCTAATTAAGGAAAAAGGTGGGAAAGAAGAATTCTACACTGGAAAAGAAAAAACCAAAGTTAAGGATACAAAAGGTGAACATGAAGAGGAAAGTGATCCAATTGGCGTAGTTAACAACCTGATGCATTCACTTTTTAGACAATGTACAATACAATTAAATGGCAGACCGATTGCGCAAACTGATAACAATTACCATTACAGAGCTTACACTGAAAACTTATTGAATTACGGTAAAGATGCATCAACAACACATTTAGAATCCGTAGGATGGTACCTCGACCAAGATGGTATGGAAATGATTGAAGGAGGAAGCAAAAGTGGGCGTCCTAGTGAATTTAATGCAGGATATCTCAAACGATCTGAATTGCTTTCGAAAAGTAATGTGGTAGAGTTTATGGGAAAGATTCATGGTGATTTACTTAATCAGGAAAAGTTACTTCTGAATGGGGTAGATTTTAGACTCTCACTATCCCTGGAAAAACCCGAATTTTATCTATACTCAAAAGAAGACGGGCACTCACCGCAAATTAAAATTATAGATGCCACAATGTATATGAATCATGTAACTGTTAATCCCAATATTTTATTGGCACATGAAACTATTCTTCAGCGCTCCAACGTGATATACCCGTACAAGCGTGTCGAAGTAAAAAGTTATACATTACCAGCTAACAGTTCAACACTATCTTTAGATAATGTCATAATCGGACAGCTACCGAACTTGTTAATTTTCGGCATGGTAGATAATGATGCCTACAGCGGTAAACAGACGAAGAATCCATTCAACTTTAAACACAATAATATCACACGATTCAATTTATCCGTCAATGGAGTACAAGTTCCAAACCAGGCTTTAGAGTTTGATTACTCTCAGGAAAAACCTATAAGTACACGGGGATACCTTTCACTATTTAAAGGAACAGGCATTCATTACTTCGACAAAGGCAATCAAATCTCTAAGGAATTCTTCGATAATGGATGCTTTTTAATGGCGTTCGATTTAACTGCAGACAATTCATACGGGTCATCTTGTGGCAGTTTATTAAATCAAGGGACAGTGAGGATCGAGGGAAGGTTTAAGAAAGCGCTGGAAAAAAGTGTAACTTGTATAGTATATGCCGAGTATGATGGAAGTCTTGAAATAGACAAACTTCGTTTAGTTCATACTGATTTTTACGTATAAATATAGCCTTTTAATCTCGCACTCTTCATATTACTCAGCAGACGGAGAAGAACAAACATGGCCTATTGTGTTGTAAATGTCGAATATTTTAATGAAGGTAATCTAACCTTCTTTAAAAAGGTTTCATTTGCCGGTTTCTCATCACAAAATAAATTATTCTCGAAGGAAATAACGTATAAATATCCCACATCATCGGCTACCACAACAGATCAGACAGGGGCATTTGGGAATTTGGAACTTAAACGTTTGGATGAACATCTTATTATGACGCTAGCAAAATTTGCAACCGTTTTTGTTTATACCGCTACAACAAAGGAATTCTTAGAAAGTTACACCACCAGTCACACCAAGATCATTGACATTGATACTATCGCTTCGAAAGAGCAGATATGAACACGATCGAACTTGTTAAAACATTAAGGAAAAACACAACCACAAGGAGATTTTTCAAAGGCGTATTCCCATGCGATCGTTTACCTTATAAAATTAAAAAGCCAGCATGTGTTATTGCAAATACCGACCCCGCCGACAAAAAAGGCGTTCATTGGGTAGCATTTTATTTCCCGAGGACAGGCCCTGCTGAATTTTTTGACTCCTTCGGTAGATACCCCAACAATAAATATTTTAAAAGATTTTTGCATAACAACTCTAAGGTTTTTATAAATAACAAAAAACGATTACAGAGTGTATACTCTTCAACATGCGGAAACTACTGCTGTGTATACATATATTCCCGCTGCAAGGGGAAGGATCTAAAGCTATTTCTTAAGCAGTTTTCGTCAAAAGATTTTCCAGATAATGACGACAAGGTAGTTAATTTATACCACCATATATTTTCATCGGGCGCTACACAGGATGGTGGGGTTTATTCCAACCAAAGTTGTAGATCAGAACTTGAAGGTATAAAAGCACCAGTCTAAAACAAGCACGTTTCAGTTTTCATTTTAAAACCTTCTAACAAATATGTTGTCAGCTAATGTAAAAGCAGAGTGTAATAAGTCTAGCAAAAGAAAAAAGTCAGACGATCTCCGTGAAAATACTAATAAGAAGCAAAAAAAGTCTATGATTCGCGGTGAAGACGCACTACTGAATTACACCTATCATCTGGATGACGCTCAAAATCGTAAAGTTGTTCTTGGATTTGACCCGTTCACGTTTGAGGTGAAAATAATATTCAGTTATCCTGGACGGTTTCCTGTGTCAACGGGATATACCGGGTGGGTTTCAGTCTTCAATTACCTCACCCAGTTAAAGAATGAAGTTGAGGAAATACCAGGTAACCAACTTGGATTGCTGAAGGAATACAGAATACCTGTAGGAGGTAGCAGTATCAAATTGAAACATCCCGAGCTATACCGTTTGTTTGAATTGATGCCATTTTTCAATATCGTCATGTTTCACTATAACAGCGCTTCGGAAAGTGTAAAGGAATACTACAAGCAATATGTAGACAGGTGTAAGCAGAAGGATGTGTTCAAGTTGTCAGCCGAGGACTTTTTCATTCTAGACCGCAGCTCTTACGTTCACGTAAATTACTCTCGACTTTTTCATGAGCTTCCTATCTTTTGTAACATTAATATTGTTGCGAGCTAGGGGTTCGCCGGGATTTCAAGTAAAACACAATTCGGTTAAAATAAAAATAAGTGATTATTTACTAATCGCACTTTAAATTCACAGAATTATAATCGCACAATAATTCGCACTGTATGGCAGTACCGCCCGCTTATACCATATATCGCTTAACACGTTCACTTTCGTTCTCTCTCAACACGGTCGCGTATACTCGCTGGCTATCGCAGTCGCGTAATCAAAATTACTCTGTCTTCGCTAAGAGCTTCACTTGCTTATATACTAGCCGGTTGCAGTCTAGGATGTTCTTGAATCTTCGATGCTTGTGGAATCTTCTCGAAAGCTTTAGAGCTTTCGATTTCGATCTTCGTTCAGTGTAGAACCTTCTCGAAAGCTTTAGAGCTTTCGATTTTGATCTTCGTTCAGTGGTGTGTGCAGAAGATTCAAGTGAGCTTGAGATCTTTCGACTTTGATTCTAATTGGATTCTAGTACATTGGAGAGCATTCGATAAGAAGAGAGATACAACCGTGCTGTTTCGCCTTATTTCTGGTTGGGTTATTTTTCAACTAGGTATTCGGTTGTTGTTGTTTTCATTATGTGAAACGATCGAGTTGCACGGTTGCGCGGTTGCCAGGTTTACATGTAACAATATTATTATCAGTGTAACAGTTTCGCAATAAAAATAAGAAAAAAGAAAAACACATCATCTTTTTATTTAATGAATCCATTTATTATCATATGTAGGTAAATGTTGATACAGTTTTGTACAGCACATCTGTCGGTTAATGCCCCGCCGTGTACTTTACAGAATGTTTGAAATTTTTTTAGATCACTTAATCTCGGTATTTGAAGTTGTTTTATCTCAGCGGTTGGTATGTATTTCCTGAGAAACTTTTCTTTCGTATCACCCTTAATATATATTTTGAAGTCTGTATAATTCCTCAATATCTCCGGAAGAGTGTTGTAACTGGAGTCACCATCATCCCACTTTAAACCGTTTATATTCTCCACATCGAATTGATTTTGTCTGCAGGCCCTCTCGGCATCATCTCCTGATATGGGTACGGAGGGGCGAAGTGATAAAGCAATGGGCAGACTGATCCGAAAGGTAAGATAGCAAGTTCCTTAATAAAGTATTGACGGTTATTTCCACACACAAATTGAATATCAATTATTATCTCGCTCATGTTCACTCTCAGACCGTCTTGAATAAAAGAGAAGCGAATGAGTATACTTTGAATATTTATATATTTTTCAGAACTACTTTTCTTACATACAAATATAAATTTACATACAATACATGTAATAATATTTCACAATCCTTTCAAATTACTTAAGCAGGTCATTGAGCTAAACCAAAAAACACAAAACACATCCATTACTACATCTACATGTTGGTTGACAACTATATCTGGTATCGGTCACAAATCATAAAAGCAAAAGTGATCCCGCATCCATAGTCCGAAAGTATATGCACAAAAAAGCAAAAAACCCATCGATTGTGTACGATTATGATTTGTACTTTAATTCCCATCACTATCACCCAACACCTATCAGTCATGAGAATAATCACAACAACAAAACGATCGCCTTGAATGAAACTTGTTCTTAAAATTCCCACGTTAATTCACCCATATAAAAAATCACCTCGAACTTGACTCGGAAACACATTACTCGCATCGGATATATGAGAAGAAGAATATGAGATAACCAAAACATACGCACATCGTCCAAAGACCGGCTACATTATCATACAATAACCGCAAAACGACGCGAAATCTGATGCATTAAGGAACATTGAACTTCAATCTTAATGCACCTCCGAACCCAAAAAAGAATACGAAAACAAAACTTACACACATCGTCCCTCTAGCAGATACAAAAAAATCAACCCGACAACGAACGTCAGCTGTTTTCTCGCAAACTCTTCATACAATCGAAAGTGTCTTTTCACAGCTGTTTTACTACGACTACAGCACCATATACTCCTCTCTATCCAAGGTAAATATCCATATCAATAACCTACAGGGAAAAATATCAACAAACAAACGTGCAAAAAGATTCTTCATAATCCACCCATCAATATCATGAAAGTAATAATTACCTACATAACATGTACAAGCCTGCCTATTCGGAACCGAGGCTCCAGACACCTAGTAACATGTACAATTGCAACCTACATTCACACCATGCACAAGAACCGACATGCATTCTACCAACAAAAATGTAAACACGAATCAACCGGCCAACATGTGCACTTGTAACCTACATTCTACCAACAAAAGGTAAACATCAACCAACCCAAGAACCGGCTTCCCGCAAATTATCTACCCGGAACCGAGGCTCTAGTTTCTAGCAAACATGGCGTAAAGAAGAATCAAAATGCATCTTGCAACCAACCAATTGGACCCGAGGCTCCAATTAACAAGACTCCCAGTTACCCCCCAACACACTGAGCCCGATCAAAATCTCTACAAGCCAACTCCATTGCGGCTTATCTCCACCACAATTGGCCCTGGCTTAATCCCCACGTGATGCACGCATGAATATAGCAGCATCATCAACCAATCTTACTTACTCTCTTCAAAGGTTACTTCAGTTCACCCAAGTTTCAGATTTTCATCCAAGTCAATACATTTCATCAGAAAATTGCGAGAAAATTATCGCTACTACCGAACCCCTCACACCAAAGACTTTTGCATTCACTACGGCACCCACTCAAAAGGTACAACTTTGGGGCCAATTTAAGTCCATAGGAAAACAGGTTTCACGATCAAAAGGTAACACTTTCGAAGACGTGAATTCCTGGAATTCCATGCCAAAATAGGAGGAGTTTAGTGCGGATGTCCTAGTCGCACGTTAAGCGTAAGATACCAAATTTGTACCCTTACTACTCGCGTCTGCGTTTGTGTTCATCTTTCCTTGCTTGTAAATTATTTCGAAATCATAGTCGCAGAGATCTAGTCTAATCCTTGTTAGTTTTGAAGAAGGATTCTTGTGCGTGAATAGGCTCACTAGCGGTCTGTGATCCGTTATCACTGAGAATTTGCGTCCGAATATGTATGGTCTGAAAAAATTTATTGCCCAATGTATCCCTAGCAGCTCTTTCTCGATCACTGGCTTGTTGATTTCGTGTTTTGATAATGTTCTGCTTGCGTAGGAAATTGGTAGATTTTCACCTATCTCACCTTGTGAGAGTACTGCACCAAGTGCAAAATTTGATGCATCTGTGGTTATCACGAAATTTTCGTCAAAATTCGGATATCTTAATATCGGTGGGTCTACTAGCTTTTGTTTTAGTCTTTCGAATGCATTTTGGCAGACCTCTGTCCATTCGAAAAGAGAGTTTTTTTTTGTTAGGTCATTTAATGGCTTCGCGATCTCTGCAAATTTGGGGATGAATCTTCTATAGTAGTTGCAGAATGCTATAAATCTTTTTATTTCTTCCTTGTCCGTAGGGACCGGGTATTTTGTTATCGCTTTGTTTGGGGTCCGTGCGTATACCCTCATTGGTTATCAGGTGACCAAGGTATGTGACTTCTGTCTGCAGGAAGTTGCATTTCTAGATTGTATTTACGAAGTCTTTCCAACACCTTTATCAGATTTGTGTTATGGTGATTTAGGCTGCAGCCGAATATGATGACATCATCTACATATAGGAAAGCTTCGCTGTCCAACCCTGCTAGTGCAGTGGATAGCATACGTTGGAAGCTGTTGGTTGAAATTTTTAGTCCGAATGGGAGCCGTTTGAAGTGGTAGTGTCCTTTGTTTGATGAGAAAGCCGTTAGAGTTCAATCTGGTGAAATGAGCTTGTTAGATCCAGAGTTGAAAAGTATTTAGCTCTCCCTAGGTTGTCTAACACATCTTCTAACCTTGTTAATGGGAATTTGTCGTCGACTACTTTTTTATTCAGTTGTCTGTAATCAACGACTAATCTCCATTTTTTCTCTGCATTGCTTTTTTTTGGTACTATTAGCAACGGCGCGTTGTATGGGCTTAACGATGGTTCTATGATGTCGTCTTTGATCAGTTTATCTATCTGTGAACTTATCTCGTTTAGATGTGACTGGGGTTGCCTGTAGTTTTTGATGTAAACCGGGATGTCATCTGTGGTGTCTATTTTTTGTCTGTAGAAGTTGTTTGTTGTTAATGTATCGCCCTCCAAGTGAAATACATCGCTGAATTCGCTGCATATCTTCGTGATCGCGTCTTTCGCATGGTTGTCAACAGTGTTTAGTTCTAATTCTTCAAGCAGTCTCTTGATTCTGTTTTGCTTTTTATTGGTTGTTTGCATGTTGGTGTGGAAGTTGTGTAGTCTTTCTACCTTCGGGGCGTAGTTATGTAGTATTACATCTTCATCTGAGGTGTTCAGTATTTTGATGTGTGCAATGCCTTTGGCCGGTACTATGGAGTTTGCCACAAATATGCAGTTTTGAATTTCTTCACTTAGTATTACGCTGTCCTCGTCCAGGTCTAGTTTTATTGCTCGTATCATCTGTGTTCTCGCTGGAACTCTGATGTTGTGGTTGTTTGGCAACTTGCTTTCCATTGGGATCTTAATTTCTTCATCATCTATGTGTAGCGCGATTGTGAATATTTCGTAATCAATCTTACATATGTTGCGTGTTAGGAAATCGCGCCCTAGTATTCCGTCTGTCAGTATGGGTAGGTTGTCTTCTACCACATGAAAGTTCTGATGAATGTATTCTTGACCAAACCGCAGCTCTGCTTGCACTGTACCCCTGGAAAATGTCTCTGCTTCCGTTATTCCTGTTATCCTACATGTATCTTCTGATAGTTGAATATTTCTAGTTATTGTGTTTATTTTTAGAATCGATATGTCCGCACCGGTGTCAATTAGGAAAGTTTTAAGCCCATCCGTTATGTTTGTTTCTATTGAAATGTAGTTTGATTGGTGACTGTTTACGTTGTATATTCTCGGCGAGCTTGTATTATTGTTTTTTTTATGAGTCCCTCGGTTGGTGCGTTTCGGGGACTCTCTCTTCGTTTTCCGACTGATTAATTTGGTTTATTCGTCTGTAATTGTAGTTATTGTTTCCGCCCCGATTTTGCGCGTTGTATTGTCGTTGTTGTTGATAACCGTTACCGTTCCGTGCGTTATTGTTGCTATATCTATTTCTGCCATCACTGCTGTTACCTTCGCTTCGGTTTGAATATGCTTGTTGTTGATTACTGTTCCAGTTCCTCCCGTTATCGTGTTGGTTGTTGTAATTCCTGTTCCGATCGCGGTTTGTACGATTAAAATCTCGATTAAATCTACCTCTGCCACCTCTGTTGTTCGAGTTGTTGTATCCGCGTTGACCTCTAGTGTCATAGTAATAGATCCTGGTGTCATCTTGGGCTAGGTCTACCTCATGTGCCAGTTTTATGGCCTCTTGTAGTGTCTGCGGTCTGGCCGCGAGTATCGTCGCTCGTATTGGTTCTCTTATGCCATTTCTAAAAACGTTTAATGCCATTTGATCGTTCAATTTTGCTATTATTGATTTGTTTGTTTCCCCTTGTTCACTTATGTGTATGTGGTTCAGCTCGGCCGTTAGTTTTTCTATCTTCTCTGCGTAAGCCTTCGTGCTTTGATTTGCTTGTGTTGCACGCATCAACTCGTTGTGAATCTTTAGTGCTGACGTAGTCGGTCTGAATGTCTCTTGAAATGTCTTCCTTAGCTCGTTAAACGATACCGGGTCTTGTTGTGCGCTTAGTTTAACTCTGGCTGATTCTGTTAGCTTAGTTTTGAGTATGAAATCTATTAACTTTGATTTTTCTTCGTTATCCCTTAATGTCGTGTGCAGGTATTCTACTAGGTTCAGGAAATTGGACAACTTCTTTTCGTCCCCATCGAATTCAGGTAATAGCTTGTACGTTGCTAATATGTTGCTGAAGCCTGTCGTATCTATTTTTGGTTTTGTGTTCTGTCGTGTGGAGTTTCGTCTTCGCTTTCTGATTCTTCCAATTGTGACTCGTTGAGAATCACAGCCGAATATTTGTCTAGTATATTCTCTAGCTTGAGGTGAGTCTCAGAGAATTGGATTTGTCGAGGGTTGTACTATCTACCTTCCCTGTTAATTCTTGTATGTGTTTTCTAACTTTAGCTCTAATTGCTCTAACTGTCGTTGTTTTGTTCAAAATATATTCCGCACTGAAATCTCTATTCGGGTTTTTTTTAAAAATTTTTATGATTCTACCGAGTTCTCCCGTTAGCTCTGAGCACTCGTCTAAACTATTCATTTGCTTCTAATGGGTCCCTATACTGTTGTCCTTGTCACTTCCTTCGAGACATTTTTTACTAGATGTTTCTTAATCTGTTTGTAAAGTAATAATAGGATTATTACTAGGAATGTAACAACTGCAATCAATTCTATATCAGAGAGAGTACGACTCGATTGTTGGTTCGCATTTACCGCTGTACCAGCGATGTTGTTGATGATGACTTCTTCTTTATCTGAAGCTTTAGATAATCCTGGACCCATGACTGAATTCTAGCAATTCAAATATATTTTTATGTCCCTTTTCTCTTTTTTTTTTTGTTTTTTTTTTTGTTTTTTTTTTTTTTTTTTTTTTTTTCTACGCTTAAGTATCCAAAGTCTTGCTTTATATGGTAATGTATAATATATATTTGTTTTTTTTTTTTTTTGTTTTTACAATTTCTTAATCATACGTCCTAATAAAAAAATAATAGTTTTTATACTCTAGATGAAATCATATAGAGTATTATAAGTTTAATCCAGCCCAAAAGTTTGTAACGCATAGAACCAAGCCTCGGACGAAAAAAAGTTATATATTATTTTTTGTTTATTTGTGGCCAAAAACCTCAAATCCGCCTGACGTCCGTCCGTCCGTCCGTCCGTCCGTCCGTCCGTCCGTCCGTCCGTCCGTCCGTCCGTCCGTTAGCACGATAACTCAAGAACGCCTTCACCTACGATCATGAAATTTTGAATCTGGATGTTTGGTTGAATTTGTAAGGCGAAGTTCGTTAACGGCCAAAATCGTCCTACTCCTTCGGGTAGCTGCCATACAAAATGTCCTTAAAACACGTGTTCAAGAATATTGGTCGATAACTTCAGAAGGGTTTAAGCTACGACTTTGAAATTTTGTATGTATTATTTTTTCAATAGTTGGAGCTAAATATATGATTATGAAGAAAATCCTGTTAGTCCTTCGTGTAGCTGCCACACAAATATCCTGTCAAAATGTATTCACTTAATTTACGAAACTCACTATAACTCAAGTAATCTTTTAGCTACGAATCTGGAATTTTGTACAAATTAGTTTTGAGTGAAAAGAAAGTTCGACTTTACTAGTCAGCGAAATTCTTTTACTCCTTCGGGTAGCTGCTATACAAAATGTCCTTAAAACACGTCTTCAAGAATATTGGTCGATAACTTCAGAAGGGTTTAAGCTACGTCTTTGAAATTTTGTATGTGTTATTTTTCCAATAGTTTGAGCTAAATATATGATTATGAAGAAAATCCTGTTAGTCCTTCGTGTAGCTGCCATACAAATATCCTGTCAAAATGTTTTCACTTAATTTACAAAACTCACAATAACTCAAGTAATCTTTTAGCGACGAATTCGGAATTTTGTACAGGTTAGTTTTGAGTAAAAAGGAAGTCGGAGTTTACTAATCAGCGAAATCCTTTTACTCCTTCTGGTAGCTGCCATACAAAATGTCCTTAAAACACGTCTTCAAGAATATTGGTCGATAGCTTCAGAAGGGTTTAAGCTACGTCATTGAAATTTTGTATGTGTTATTTTTCCAATAGTTTGAGCTAAATATATGATTATGAAGAAAATCCTGTTAGTCCTTCGTGTAGCTGCCATACAAATATCCTGTCAAAATGTCTTCACTTAATTTACGAAACTCACAATAACTCAAGTAATCTTTTAGCTACGAATTCGTAATTTTGTACAAGTTAGTTTTGAATGAAAAGAAAGTTCGAGTTTACTAGTCAGCGAAATCCTTTTACTCCTTCTGGTAGCTGCCATACAAAATATCCTTAAAACACGTGTTCAACAATATTTTCCAATAACTTTTAAACGCTTCAAGCTACGAATTTGAAATTTTGTACACGTTTATTTTTGAATGGTTCCAAGGAAAAGGATAAATATGTAAGAAATCGAGTGAGTCCTTCCTGCTCCTCCCATGTGAAAGTCCTTTAAAAAGGACATTTTTTTCGATAACTTACCCAGTTCAAGGTATGAAGTTAAACACTGAATATTGTCTTTTAGTTTTGAGTAGCAATCTAATAGCAGTCCTTAATAAAGGACATACAACATGCACACACGTAATTCTACATTATCCCCAACTGCAATATAAATCGGAGTTCAGTATTCATCTAGAGTATTATACGATTGGCTTGCAGCCGATCGTGACTGCAGTATGTTTTTTGTAGTTGTTTTGTTGTGATTCATCTTAGTCCTTTTTTATCTTCTGTAGTTCCGTTTTGATGTTATTGAAACAAGCGTTGAACATCCTATCTAGTTCTTTTTTTATTTCCTCCGTTATTTATTGCTGTTGTTGTTGTTTGGGTTTGGTCTTCTTTCCTCTGCTTTGTAGTCTCCTCCTTTGCTTTTTTAGGTCAGCTAACTTCTCCTGGAGTTTACTTTTACCTTCTGGTGTTTTGTTTTGATCAATTAAAAAATGTATGTATTTGATGTCAGCCCGTATCTGACCATATTTTCCCCCTCTGGTTGAGATCTTCTTAGTTGACTTCTCCTTCGTGTTATTTGTTCGGTATTGCTCGATGTTTCGTGGTTTAGGGCCTGCCGATGGGTTATTCCTCAGTTCTTCCGTTAAGTCCATGCGGTTCGTTGTTTGGCAGGATCGCCATGTGTTGGATCGCCGTTATTTATGTATATGTTTCTTGTAATATCTTCTTTGTCTTCTTTGATGATGATATCAGCAGTACGAGGTGCAATCAAGCCTAACTCAGTACTGTGATAGTGAAATGGACAGAATGACGTTCTAAATTCAACTGAGTTTTTATTTCCAAAGTCTTAAATACTAAATCTACTTACATGCTAAACATTACAGTGCACAAACACACTAACATCACTAGTCTCATTAATTACTCATCGCGATATCTAGAACAATTGACTTTACGTATGACTTCATAAATTTGTCAACAAAGTATCGTTCTAGATATTGTAACCAAAATCACTGGGTCAAATTCATGACCCAATAATTTATGCTTGACGCCGGTTGTGTCATACTTAATGTTGACCACATGTCATGCTTATTCATGGTCACACGAGTGCACGGCGAGCTAGTGCACTTCATGTACATAAGGTACATAAGGTCTCAGTGCTGGGTGGGCGTGTTGACTTCAAACCGAGTTTATAGCGATGGCGTCGATATGCACTGTGGCGTGCTATTGGTTGGTCAATTCAGCGCATCACACTGCACATTGTATATGTCCAGTACAGTCCGTCCGTCCGTCCGTCCGTCCGTCCGTCCGTCCGTCTGTCCGTGAACACGATAACTCAAGAACGCCTTCACCTAGGATCTTGAAATTTTGAATCTGGATGTTTGGTTGAATTTGTAAGGCTAAGTTCGTTAACTGGCAAAATCGTCCTACTACTTCGGGTAGCTGCCATACAAAATGTCCTTAAAACACGTGTTCAAGAATATTGGTCGATAACTTCAGAAGGGTTTAAGCTACGACTTTCAAATTTTGTATGTGTTATTTGTCCAATAGTTGAAACTAAATATATGATTATGAAGAAAATCCTATTAGTCCTTCGTGTAGCTGCCATACAAATATCCTTCAAAATGTATTCACTTAATTTACGAAACTCACTATAACTCAAGTACTCTTTTAGCTACGAATTCGGAATTTTGTACAAATTAGTTTTGAGTGAAAAGAAAGTTCGAGTTTACTAATCAGCGAAATCCTTTTACTTCTTCTGGTAGCTGCCATACAAAATGTCCTTAAAACACGTGTTTAAGAATATTGGCCGATAACTTCAGAAGGGTTTAAGCTACGTCTTTGAAATTTTGTATTTGTTATTTTTCCAATAGTTCAAGCTAAATGTATGATTATGAAGAAAATCCTATTAGTCTTTCGTGTAGCTGCCATACAAATATCCTGTCAAAATGTCTTCACTTAATTTACGGAACTTATTATAACTCAAGTAATCTTTTAGCTATGAATTGGAAATTTTGTACAAATTTGTTTTGAGTAAACACGAAGTTGGAGTTTACTAATCAGCGAAATCCTTTTACTTCTTCTGGTAGCTGCCATACAAAATGTCCTTAAGACACGTGTTCAACAATATTTTTCGATAACTTTTGAACGCTTCAAGCTACGAATTTGAAATTTTGTACACGTTCATTTTTAAATGGTTCCAAGGAAAAGGATAAATATGGAAGAAATCCAGTGAGTCCTTTCTGCACCTTCCATGTGAAAGTCCTTAAAAAAGGAAATTTTTTTTCGATGACTTACCCAGTTCAAGGTATGAAATTAAACACTGAATATTGTCTTTTAGTTTTGAGTAGCAATCAAATGGGAGTCCTTAATAAAGGACACACAACATGCACACAGGTAATTCTACTTTATCCCCAACTACAATATAAGTCGGAGTTCAGTATTCATCTAGAGTATTATACGATTGGCTTGTAGCCGATCGTGACTGCAGTATGTTTTTTCGAACCGTTCAAACGACGAAGGATCCACACGAAAAATAAAAAATTGCTCTTGAAAGTCGTTTAAAAAGCGCGTAGTTCATGTTTCCGTCTTAAAAGTGTTTTTTTTTGGCGCGAGTTCTGGTATTTTCCCCCGCCTTCCACCCCCCGCCCCTCGAGCCTGATTGGACGATTAAATTGAAACTTGCGAATTTTTTTTTCTCGGCTGAGAACCGCGCAACAATAAGTTGTGAATTTCTGTGACGAAACCACGAAAAGTCGCCTCGAAAAATTATAGCTAATTGTTCGCGACAAAATTGTGTTGAAAATCGACCACCGCCTCGTATTGAAGTATGGATGGCAAAAATGTTTTTCGAGTGGAAATTGTGTCTAGTCGGTGGGTTATTTGTGATTTTTCGCGAAGTTCCTGAATTATCGGGCCCGTTTTGCACTTTATTTGCGCACTACGACACGAAATTCGAAATAAATTCAAAAACGCACCCCTTAATGTGTTAATGAGGTGTCACCTGACTGAAGTGGATAGTGAATCGGGGGGGATTTTTTTTTAAAGAATAAAGTTACGCGAATTTATTCCCTCAAAAAAATAGTAGAAAATAAATACCCATATTAAAATTTGTTAGAATCGAGTGTATTCGAACCAAGTGTGTCCGCAGAACGGAACGAGTTCAATCGTGAAAACATGATGAGTGCAAAGCTTGAAGGTGCGCGCGAATTAGGATACCGGAGGACAATTCAATTAAAAAAAACAATTTATAATTTCAACTTATTTATTCGCTTATCAAAAATCAACTGACACAATTCTTATTATTTGAAACCAAGAAAGCTATTCATTAAATTGTATGCTTAGGTAGCGTCTACAATATTTATAATAGCTACCTAAGCTTTTTGGAAAAACTGTAATCTGAGGTTAATGAATTTAGTGGACTAAATGTGGGAACGAATAAAGTGCAATTTAAGCAAAAGCGTGAGAATGTGATAATTTGGGTGCATGTGAAAGAGATTACATAACTGCTCCCTCCTTAGAATGAAGCGATGGCCATAGGAACTGCATCTTTGGAGTTTCAAAGGCAGGAGCGGAAATATCGGAGTTAGGTGAGTATGATCCTTTTTGCCTCAGCATGTATATGGTTATGATGAGTGCTAGACAACCGAGGATTGTTATGCATCCATATGAGATGAAGTCCTTTTTCTGTGACTGGGTTTGAAGGAGTTGAATGGTTTTTCTGGTTTCGAAATTATATCCTTGGAGTTTCTGTAATGTTAGGTTAGGTGAAATTATTGTGAAATTAATTTGGTTGAACAAAGCGGGATATATGTGGATATCATCCCAGTATGCGCTGCTTCTTCCTTCATAGGTTACTTCGTTGATTGTGATTTCGCAACCTTCAAAGTGGATTAGAGATGTTCCTTGAATTTTTCGAGGTCCGATTCCGCAAGATGAATTCATCTGTGTTTCAGGTATATTAATTAATAATATGTAGTTCGGTTCAGGCTGAAGGATTTCGGTTGTTTCTGTTTCCTCGACCAGTGTGCAATTTGCTGGAGTGTTGTTTATGAGCCTCGCGATGCAACTGGATTCGTTAGATCGTAGTTTGTAGGCTGACTCCTTACAATAAAATATTCCTTCTATCTTGGGACAAGTTTCATCAAAATATTGAATATAGTTTTGGTTTAGGATAATGTAAGGTTTTGAAATTACTTTCTTAGTTTTGGCTATGGGTAAAGGAATAACATGGAAAAAGGAATATATTTCATTGGAGAAAACGGGGATTTGAATGTTGAAGATGATGTTTGAATTATTATAATAAGCCTGGAGACCAAGAAGTTCATAAATATGTTCATTTGATTTTATTTCTATTGATTGATTTTTGAAAGTGTAAAGGATTTCCGTAAGTTCTTTAGGACTTAAAATTTGTTTTGAGATTATGTTTAGTCTAGCTAATACCACGGCTTCCGCTATATTAGTCAGATGTTCGTTTAAAATATCTATATTATAGTTTATCTCGTTTATATATTGCATATATTTGAGGGTGGTATCCTCAGCTCTTATCTTATTTTTCAATTGTTCTTGAGAAATTTTTAAGAATTTAGTGATTATTTCTTGTTGTGAATTTATGTGACTCGTTATATTTTCAAACCTTTCTACCATTTTGAAATTCAGAATATTTTGCTGGTTTATATCTTTTTGTAAGTTCGATTGGTTGGCTATTATTGATTCAATATCTTTATTGATTTGGGCAGCATCGTTAGCGTCCATATTTCCCGAAATACTTTTTATTAAAGAACCAAGTCCATTAACGAGCCCTCTCTTAATTCTAAATTTGGGCATTAATGTTTCAAGTTTATGTCTAAGTTGTCCTAGTTTAATTTTCGTTACTGTCAGTGAGCTGTCCATTTCGTTTGTGTTGTCGAAAGTTGTTATGGTGTCCGTCAGTTTATTAATATTTTGTTCGTAGGAGTCTAGTCGTATAATGTGTAGTAAGTTGTTGTAAGTCTGTCTAGTCCTAGCTGTCTCTAGTCTCATTGGAAGTAGACCCTGCCTGTTGCTCAAGTCCTGTACCTCCACTTTCTGTCCTGTCGTCAGTGCTGACCTGAAATTTTCGTTTTTTCTTTATTTTTGATTTGTGTATTTTTTGATTTTTATTTGTTATTACAGTAATTTTGTTATTTTTCTTGACTTTATGTTTGCTAAACCTGCGTGTAATTTTGTTTCTTCTACATTCTTTCCTAAAAATAACAGATCCTGGATTATGGGTTTCAGGCGGTTCTTTAGATTCATTTAATTTATTGATATTTGCTTCTAACTGTTTCTCTATTTGGGTTTTAATAGAAGGATATAATTTTGTTTGGAAGTCATTTAGTTTCTGTAAGTATTCGTGTACGTCTTTGTATTGTAGGTTGTTTTCAAACTTGTATGTTCGACCATAAAAGAGTTCGTAAGGTGTTAGTTTGGTGGATGAGTGTATTGCGTTATTATATGAAATAAGGGTTTCATTTAGGGCCTCGTCATGATCTTTGTCCTTTTTGTGATCTAAAATTATTCTGAAGATCTCCGTTAATGTAGAATGCATTCTTTCTACTGGGGCGTTGCTAGTAGATTGTTGGAATGAGGTAATATGGTGAGAAATGTTGAATTGTTTACAGAAGTCTCGGAAAATCAATGCAGTAAATTCAGTTCCTTGATCAGTAACAAGTTTTTTGGGTATGCCGTGAAGGCTCATAAAATGTTTCAAAGATTTAATTATAATTAGGCTGTTTCTGGCCACTAATGTGTAAGCAGCGGCAAATTTAGAAAATTTGTCGATAACAGTTAGCATTTGCTGATTATTAATTGCGTAAATATCAATGTGGACAATATCTAAGGGTTTTAGGGCGGTTTCCGAAATTTGGAGTTGTGGTTTTGGAGGATTTCTGTCATATTTTAAAGTTTGGCAAGCTTCGCAATTGTTTATGATTTTGGTAATTTTTGTTTTCATGTAGGGGAAAAAGTGCGTTCGCTTTAAGTGCATTAACGTTTCGTTGATTCCGCGGTGGTTACTTTTTGTGTGGTAATCATTAATTAACTTATCCTGATCATCGTTATTTATTACATCTGCAAGCTTTTCTGTACAGCGTATGATTTTGAAGGTTTTTGAGTGAGAAAAATAGTCAGAATAGACTTTCTGAATTGTTTTGAAAATATCGTCACTGGTGTAAATAGCTGTTAATCGGTTTGCAGGAAGATATTTTTTGAAAATATCGATAATTTGTTCTTCTGAGAAACTGGGCAATCGAAAGGTTCGTCGTTGCTTATTTTTAAACGGTGCTTCTAATGATATTGGGGGTCTTTTAGCAGATTTTTCGAGGATAAGCTGTAAATTAAACTCGTTTAGTGGTCTTTCAGAAATATGAATGCCGTCATCTAAATTTTCGTTACCGGAGTGGATGGTGGTACCGTTTGTGCTTCGCACTGAAGTGTTGGTCCTGCGAGTTCTTGACTCATTAATATTCAGTTCAATTTTATCTTGGTGAGTTTCATCGTTTAATTTGATTCTGCTTAATGCATCTGCATTAAGGTTTTGTGAACCCTTTTTATAGACAATTTCATAATCGAATTCTTCTAATTTCAGTCGCCATCTGATAAGTTTAGAATTTGGTTCTTTCAGACTCATGATCCATGTCAATGGTCTATGATCAGTGACTATTTTGAATTTATTTCCAAATAAGTATGGACGAAAATATTTAGTTGCCCAAACTATAGCTAATAGCTCTTTTTCGATGGTTGAATAATTGATCTCTGAGCTTGTTAAAGTTCTACTTGCGTAGCAGATGGGCTTGTCACTACCTATGTTACCTTGGGACAAAACAGCACCAATCGCATAGTTGCTGGCGTCTGTTGTTAGTATAAAAGGCTTGGAAAAATCGGGATATTGTAGTAACGGGTCGTTTATTAGTATATCCTTGCATGTTTCGAAAGTTTGGATGTAGCGAGCGTTTAGCTCTATTTTCTTACCTTTTTTTAGACACTCAGTTAAGGGTTTAGTTAGTTTTGCGAAATCCTTTATGAATTTCCGATAATATCCTAACAAACCGAGGAATGATTTTATTTCTTTGACCGTGCGTGGTATTGGAAAATTTTTTATAGCTTGAACCTTTTCGGGATTGGGTTTGACACCGTCTGTTGTAATTAGATGTCCTAAGAATGCTATTTCTTTGTGCAAAAATTCCGATTTGTCTAACTGAACTTTTAAATTTGCACGACGTAGTTTTTCAAAAACTTTCCTTATATTTTCGGTATGTTCTTGTAAAGATGTGGAAAAGACGATAATATCATCCAAATAAACAAGACAATTTTTGCCTATGAGATCTTTAAGGACATTGTCCATCACTCGTTGGAATGTAGACGGGGCATTTTTTAAGCCAAAGGGCATTCTAATATATTCGTAATGTCCTCTTTCTACAGTAAATGCTGTTTTCTGGATATCTTTTGGGTGCATCTCTATCTGATGAAATCCGCTTGCGAGGTCCAGAGTAGAGAAGTACATACATTTGCCTAACTTGTCTAGGATTTCATTTATGTTTGGTAAAGGGTATTTGTCGCTAACGGTTTTTTCGTTTAGTTTACGATAGTCGATGACTAAACGCCATTTGTTCTTTCCGCTGGCATCCTTTTTCTTTGGGACTATCCAGACTGGCGAACTCCATGGAGAATAACTGTGGTGAATGATTCCTTGATTTAACATGTCTTTGATTTGACGTCGAACTTCGTCTTTATGGATGTAAGGGTATCTGTAAGACTTTGTGTGAATTGGGATATCGTCGTACGTTGATATGGAATGTTTAACTTCATTTGTAAAGGTGAGGTCTTGTCCTTCTTTAAAAAATATGTCCTCGTATTCTTTACAAATCTTTAGTAGACTCTTTTTTTCTTCATTATTTAAATGGTTTGTTCGTATTAATTTTGTGATATCGTTTAAAGGAAAACTAGTTTGACTTTTGTCTTCATAATTGATGTCGAAGTGATTTATTTCGGCATAATCAGAAGCAGAAAATGTTGCTACTTTTAAGGGTTGTTCTAAAAAGAGATTTTGGTCATAGTTGGATTGATTGACAACTTCTATAGAGCTGTACCAATCGTTTGACCGATAAAGACCTTCTGGGATATATAACTGTTGAGAAATTTCTGTTTCTTTAATATAAATATCGCCTTGTTGGATGTCTACAGGTAATTTGGCAATAAATTTGGAATTAGCAGGGACAACGTATTTTTGTGACATGAAATTTGGTTTATAGTTTAAAGCAATTTTAGAATTTTTAGTGATTAGTATTTTATTCGCAAGGTCAACCTTAGCTCCTAGGGCAGTGAGTGTATCTAGCCCTAATAATCCGTCAAAGTATCCATGGAACTTAAAGACAAGGAATCTGGTTTTACCTGGTTGATTAAACTCTATGAAATTTGGGATATGAGTTTCATTATCTAATGTATGTTGGTTTAATATTGTCGTTATGATAGTTGGTTTAGTTTTCTTAAGGTCTTGAGATCTTACGTATTCAGGGTTGATAAAAGATGATGATGCTCCTGTATCGATAAGGAACTTTAAGGGTCGTCCAAAAGGAGAAGATATATTTATGTATGGGAGAATGCATCCATGTTTATTAATGTCTATGTATCCGACTGGCTCATCGAGGCTAGTTCGGGAAAATTTGCGTCTTCAATTTCGTTTATCATTGGGGGACTACAATTTGGGGTTTCATACGAATAAGGATCTTCATCGTTATATTGATAATAATGGTCTAATTGTTGTTGATAGTGGTTGTTGGCTATAGTTTGTGAATTGTTATTTTCAGTTTGGTTGGGACAATTAATTTTTGGATCATTTTCATTTATATTAAACAGTTCCTTGCTCACGAAATTGGTTGGTCGTGATTGATGGTAATTTGTAGGTTGTCTGTTATGAGTAGTATATTTTGTTTGGGTCTTTAGGTGAGTATTTCCTGAGCTTGTATCCATCGGCTCTGGTTTCGGAAAGTTTGGCTGTTCCTGTCTACCATATGCATGGGAATATTGTTGTTGTCTACCTGAGGGTTGGAATTGGTTTACCGGAAAGGGAATAAAGTTTGCATTATTTGATGGTTGTTGTTGGTAAAGATTTCGTTGTGCAAAATTTGGGTTTGATTGATACTGTGCGTTATAGTTTCTGGGAATGAAATGCGAATTTGATTGGTAATAATTTGAGTTAGAATTTCTAGGGGTAAAGTTTGAATTGAATTGATATTGTGGGTTGAATTTTCGTGGATTAAAATTTGAAACAACTATGGGTTTTGGATTTCTTTTATTTATAGTTTCGTAATTATTCTTAACATAGAAAATATTTTGTTCTTTAATACAATATGAGAATGCTATAGCTAAGCTTGTAGGTCTCATTGCGCGTATCGTTGATCCTAATGGCTCTCGTAATCCTGAGAGGAATGTATTCAGACACATTTCGGAATATAATTCTCTCTTGGCTTTTACGACATTTTCATCAAGCTCATGGATTTGTACATGATTATTCACACTAGCTAAAGTTTCCACTATTTCACTATAATAATTTTCTACCGGTTTATTATTTTGTTTAAGATTATGGAGATTCCTAATTAGAGATGTCTCGTTTCTTTTATCAGAATAATGTAATATTAGGTTTTCTTTAATTTTTTTCCAGTCCAATGCAGTTCCATACATATTGAGAACTTCATTGGCCGGACCTTCGATTTTATTTCTGATTGCTCGAAGCAGGAGTTGTCCATAAGGAGTTCCATTAGTTACAGAAATAAGGCTAAGAATTTCATCGACATTTCCAAGAAAGTCGTGAAGCAGTCTAGGATTTCCATTAAACCGTGGTAAATCCTTTATTGCGTCAGGGACTCTCAAGGAGTTGGCAATGTCTGTAGTTGTAATAACTACTTGTTCGGTTTCATTTCCGTCGCTATTCATTGTAGTATTAGATTCACTTAGATTATGATTAACAAGATTTTTATCGGTTTTTTTATATTTAGCAAAGAATTCTGATATACTTGAAGAGAGGTTTGATAATCGCGTATTACTTTTAGTTTGGTTTAAAATATTATTAGAAACACTTTCACTTTCACAATTATTAATATCACTATCGGAAGTAGCTAAAACGCGAAGTGGTAAATTACGAGTATATGGTTCCGGTCTCGGAGACTTATTATTAGGTTTTAAAAAAGGCATATAGTTGAAAAAATATAGGAATGAAGGATTTATATTCAATAAAATGACTTACATGTACCCAATTACTAGCAGGATATTTAACATCTTAATTTTTGAATTGATTGGTCCTTTCCTCTGCTGTGTTGACTTCTGTACCGATGTACCTTCGGGTAAGCTTCACACGGGTGATGGTTGATCCTTTTTCGATAGGCACTAAAGGGTTGAGACCCAGCGGTTTTATATGTTCGAAAATCGTCAATATTCCTTTGACGATAAGCACAAAACTTTTTACGATATTCCGTCGCGTTAACTTTTGTAAAAAAAAATTTCGAACAAGGACTAAACCGAATGCCTATCCTACCAACTGCGCCAATTAGGATACCGGAGGACAATTCAATTAAAAAAAACAATTTATAATTTCAACTTATTTATTCACTTATCAAAAATCAACTGACACAATTCTTATTATTTGAAACCAAGAAAGCTATTCATTAAATTTTATGCTTAGGTAGCGTCTACAATTTTTATAATAGCTACCTAAGCTTTTTGGAAAAACTGTAATCTGAGGTTAATGAATTTAGTGGACTAAATGTGGGAACGAATAAAGTGCAATTTAAGCAAAAGCGTGAGAATGTGATAATTTGGGTGCATGTGAAAGAGATTACATAACTCGCGCGAGAAAATTGGCGAAACGTTCGAGTGAGATTGCCAAGTCACAGCAGCTATAGTGCAATCCGCCCTCGTAAAATCTCCCGAGTTAAATTCAAAAATGAAAATGATTAACCTAACCTAGAATAAATTACAATTAAATAATAATAAAAGAAAAATGAAGTAAATGAAAATTAAAAATATGAATTTAAATTACTAAATAAAAACAAAATGACAGACAGGACAGACGGACAGAACTAATAAATAAAGCAAATAATAATAACATAGAAAGAAAGCTAAAAAAAAAAGGAAAGTAAAATAATGGGGGGATTTCAATATATTTTTTTTTCTTACTTTTTTTACAATATTTTTTTTGGTGTATTTTCTTTTGGTTTTCCAGATTTTTTTTGTAGGATATTTTAGGGGCCTTATATGGTTGTATTTTTTTTGTTATGATGCGTAAAGGCTAAAGGCCACATTTAAAATGAACCCGAGCGTCTAAGCTCTCCACCCTAAACCTCAAAAAGGAGCGATGACAAAGTTGTTTTTAGGACAGTCATGGCTGAGGTAGGGTGGGCAGACAGGGCGCTATACCACCTAAGCGCCCTGACAAATCGCGAAATCGCGCAAATCCACCGCTTCTTGGTCTTTTTGTTGTACAGGCCAAGGGTTTATGGTCTGAAATCTGGGCAAGGACCCCCCCACAACTGCCGTATTTAGTCCCGGCCGCCAGCAAGCGTGTCGTTTCCGCTCGGATTTCAGCCACCAATTCGGACGTAGGAGGAATTGGCCCACTCTTTCCAGAACCTTCCTTTCCCTCGAATATTTTGGCTTTTTCAAGTCGAAATATTCATTCCAAGGCCTCCATTCACAACAAATGTTCTGCGGACTTCCCTGAACTTAGAAATTAGATTTTTCAGTCAAAAAAAGGAGCTGATTCTGATTTTTCCTATTCAACTCGTACTTATTGATTTTGTATGGAAAAATATGACAGCTAGCAATATAGTTCTAATACGAGTACATATATGTATACACAATATTTAATGCTCTTCTACGTATAATATTGTAGGTGTTCATACGCATGGAAGTATATGGAATGGCTGAGAACTAGACTTTTCCTAATGAAATCTGATTTTGTTATGGATGAAAGTAAGAATGTTCGTAATGCTGTTATGATACTGGTTATTTTTGGCGCTTGAAAAAACTGCAATAATAACCAATCGTGCGACAAGGCGACTACGATTGCGAGAGACTGAGAAGACTGATGTCATCGTGTCATCTGTCAGTCACTGCCGGGAAAAGAAATGTCAACTTTTCGTTCGTGATGTAAACAGAACTTGTTTCTCGCAATTTAAGATACAGTCAGTGTTTGTAATTGGTTAAATTCGATCAAATTGAATTATTTGAAAGCTGTTGCGAAACATGAGCGATAGGGTAAAGGAGATTTACGTGAGGGCCGTGGAGTACGACACCAGCGGCCGAAAACTGGAAGCGCCAAAAATCTACCAGGGCGGCATTTTCGAGTTGCTGCAAATAAGCAAAAGTAAGAATTGTGATAAATTCAACATCGGCAAATATTCGTTAACTCTAAATAATTTTAAGGCAACTCGGACCAAGAAGTTCGCCAGCGTCTGCGAAAGAAAATCACCAAATACATGGAACGGGCCGAGCATATAAAAAGGAGATTCAGCGGCACCCTACACTCGGCGATATTATCGATAGGATGGCAATCGTCGAAAGTGTCACGGGCTATGATTACGAGAGGATTTCCGGCAAATAGCTCACACATAACGTCAACGAAATCGAGGAGCCGTACTTTCGTCAAAACTAACAGGTCTTGTCTCGGTACGTTTCGTCTTTCACTTGCAGGTCTAACACAGCTTTCCTCTTACAAGGCGGACGTGATTGAAGGACTATTCATTTAGGTAGTGTCTAGAGACAAATATTGGTATTTATAAATGCCAAGAAAATGTTTAATGTCTGTCAAGAAGTAAAGTTTTGCATATTGTACTAAAGTTTTTATAATTAAACAGATAAATTTTTACCGAAACCTTTTGTCCTTATGAATACGTAGTTGCCCCAATCCGATTTGTTTTTTTTTGTGAAATTCTAATTCACGATCTTCCTTCCGAAGAATTATGCAAAGCTCACTCAACTTCCCAAGTCGGCTCGTTTCTTTTTTTTTTTTGACCAACCGTGTCAAGATATCACAGGAACACCCACCCTCTGGAAACTCTATACAGGATGACTCATCGGATCGGAGACATTTCAGTGACTGCATACAGTCATCAAATTTGATAATTGTCCTGCGCTACTCTTACTATTTCAAATATTATTTTTTGCCCTAACAGGCTAACAAATCTAAACCAAAAGACTCTTTTCAGGGCCACACAAAAACAATCGAAAGAGTAGTAAAGTTCATTGTGTCACCCTTAAATGACGATAGATCATTATCACCTACCTATCTAGAAATATTTTTTAGTACCTAGTTAAGACAATACAATAAAACTACCACTACCTCGGCCAACATATTTAAAATGAGATAATAGGTATAGACCATTCTAGTAATAGTAATAGGCGTTGACGACTTTCTGAATGCAACAATAGTTTTCTATGCTCCGCAGGAAAATCAGGGTAATTGCAGCTGCAATTAACTAAAAATTACACGCGAATGAATGCGATCGACTATGATAGAACCGAATAAGCCAACCAATCGAGGCGGACGCAATAGCTTATCTGGATAAACCAGACCATTCTGATAATAGCTGTGTTTTTTTGCTACTCTATCGAGAGGTGATTAGCATAATTACATTGAAAGCAACAACAACTCTTAATCCAGTAGTCTTACTAGATTAGTTAATCTACTCTGTAGAAATAGTTCCTCAGTTCACAAGTTGGTGGCTCTAGGGTTTGTGGAATTTGGAAATTTCGTTCCCCAGTAGCAATGTAGCAATGAGCTTTGACAATTCAATTCAATTCACTTTGACAGTTGACTTGTTATAGTTTTCAGTATTTTTGAATTTTTTTTATTTATTCTATGAATTTATTGAATTTGGATGCGTTTATTAATTTTTTGAATTTTTTTTATTGAAGGAACACAAGTATACAAGTATTGAAAGTTACAAAAATGCGTTTTTTACTGTTCCTAAATAATCCGTTAGTTAACCAAATAATCAAATAGTTGCTGGCGCCTATCAGTGGAAATATCAGTTGTAGTTGTTACGCCCTCGGAAGTCTCATCAGCAACTGAAGAATCCATATCAATTCCATCGTCAAATGAAATGCATATATTATGAAGAATGTATATGATGTTAAAAACTGCACATATACATATTAGTTTGCTCCGTAAAATGAAGCAGCCTTCTAAATCTAGTCTTTAACAGACCGAAAGCATTTTCGACCACTATCCTTGTAAAGGAATGTGCGAAGTTCAACCGTTTTTGTGCGTCGGTAAATGATCCGTTGTCCTTAAAAGGCGATACAAGCCAACTTCTCGATTGATATGCTGAATCACCTAGTAAGAAAGTATCTCCAGCGAATATATCCATTTCATTTTGCGTGGAACGTTGATAGAGTCCTGACCGTCGAAGCACACGATTATCGTGAAGTGAACCTGGCTCTCCGATGCACAGATCTATAAATTTCTTGTCAGCATCAACAACTGCTTGCAACACGATGCTGTACTTTCTTTTGCGATCAAAGTAATTCACTTTATTTGAAGAACGAGCTTTGATTTCAATGTGCGTGCAATCTGTAACTCCTATAATCCCCGGTATTTGTTGTCTTAGTTTAAACTTTTCTGAAACTTCTTCTGCTGCACTGCCTGTAGGCCATTTGACATATGTATGCCCTATGGAGATAAGCCAATGAGATACTCTCCGAATCGCGGACCACGCCGATGATTTGGCTACACCAAACAAATTTCCCATTTGCCGAAATGTCACTGTGTTGCTAGCGTACCATAGGAAAAGGTATATTTCTTTTTCCGAACCAATTCGTGTCCGTCTACCATGTGTCGCATCGGGGACAAATTGTGAGATGGAATATTCATCCGGAATTAAAATATGAAATATTATTTATTTATAAAATAATCATCTTTTTGACTTACCAATCAAGTAGCGGGCAGTAGCATATTCTACTCTAAAATGACTTTTGAAGTCTGAATCAATATATTTTTTAATAGTTTCGAGGAAATTGCTAACGCTCGAGTGAGATACAATTTCGTCGTTCGATGAATCCGAACTGCTACTTGAATCAAAAAGTGCTTCCTGAAACACAATATTTTCATAAATCGAATCATCCGAATCACTTGATTCTAATTGCACTCACAAAAACGCTTCACGGTTTGCACTCATAATTGGATCTGTTATGAAAAGTCGTGAATTATATTAAATAGTTCATTTTGTTTCGTTTACCTCTTATAATTTACCAGTAAGCGACAGTTCGAATTAAAACTGCCAAATTATTTTCAGGAGCAACAACTTACCAGTTCAAAACTTTAGTAATAAACTCTAACTCTAGATCGTTTTTTTGTGGAGTACCTTAATCTGCTTTACTCTCGATAGCAAAAAAACACACCTAATAGGTATTCTGCATAGGTATGTGGATAGTATGGATATTCATGTTCCTTTATTTCGGAAAAATTGACAATTCATATGTTAGAATTAACACTACAAAGATGAATACTTTTAAATCATTTTACTCTTTGGGTGAAAAATTTGGTAGTCCTGAAAAGGACCGTTTTTGTTTTTATTAAAAGAAAATGAAAATTACTTTTAAGCACGTTCACGATAAGTCCTCCAGAGTTGATTTTTTGGTGCAATCATGATGATTCGTCTAACATATTAATATCGGGAGAAATCTTCTTATTCCAATTAGACACCTGAGAAGGAAGGAAAAAGTGAGCAAACAAATAATAAAAAGGTCCTTAGATTGCAATTTCTTAAGGTAAGCGTCCACTAGAGTCGGTCCGCATCGCACCGTGTCGGCTCGGATTTTTATTTCTGCGTCCACTTGGGACGGATCACGGAGACGGAAAATGCCCATCTGTTCGCTGCGTCCACTGTGATGGGACGAGCCGGGGCGCAATTCTGCTCGAGCAGAAATCCGCTCGAAAAGCGATCCGGCAGCAAAATCCGTCGCGCACCGATGCGGCCTGACTTCAGTGTACGCACGATGCGGCCAGATCAGCCTAGTGAACGCGTACCTTTATACCTTAGATAGGCAAACGGTGAAAATTCGATCGACTGAAAACGGAAACTCAGTTTGTTTTCAACATGAAATACCGCCGGTTAAAAAATTCGTTTCACTTTTCGCACATTTATAATAGGTACTCATAATATTTTTTCACGATTATCTCGCCTTCTTTTCATACAATATTTCAAATTCACTTCACACAAAACTAAGCACTTTAAGGCCGCGGTCCGAATTACGCTTTCTGCGCTTTTAGCACGCATACAACCGGTCCGAATTGCGCTCACGATGCATACAATTTGAATGGAGGGGTAACTTTCTGGCGCTTACACTGCTCACGGTTTCGAGGATAGGCACTGTGAGTACACTGTGTGCACATGATCGGTTCGAATTATATGCATCATAAGCGTGCATACAATTCGGACCGACTGTAAGCATTGTTGGTAATATAAGCACCGTGAGCTCAATTCGGACCGCGGCCTAAACACTTCCAACTGCCAATTGCCTTGAATTTAGACTTGACAGCTGACAATTGTCACAAAAATCACAAACGCGTAGCCGCTGAAAAATAAAGCGCCTAGTGGTTATTTCTTGGCTTAACTGCTAGAAATGTTGCTAAACACTGCTCGCAGGCGCTTTGCTGCCGCTTTTTTTTGACAATTACTCACTTTTTAGCTGTTCGGACTGTCTCTCTCACACCAATGTCTAAATTGTATGTTACATTTTCTATCCCTCTCCATTTGGTTAGTTTTGGCGCTTTAAAGCGCATAAGCATAAAGGCCGTGACACATTAGAAGCAGAAAGCAGCGGCAACGGCAGCAGCGTCGGCAGTGCTGCTTTCTGCTCTGCTTTATGAATTTAAATGAAAGCAGAAGCAGAGAGCTAGCTGTCAACTGTCATAAGTATTTTAGACAGCTGTTTGTTGTTTGAGCGGACGGAAAAATTTTTTTTTTTAATTCAGTTTTGTGTGTTTTTAATTTAAAATGATAATTGAATACGAGTATATGGAAAAACTCCTAATAGTAATGAGTGTATATTTAAATTTTTTACAATTAGTGGAAATTGTTGGTCTCAAAAGGATGTGGACTCGGGAAATTTTTGAGGAACCTCAGCGAGAAATGTACAGTCTGTACTTCCACATTATTTCAAGCGATTAAGGACCGGGATGAAGAACAATTTCGTAAGTTTACGAGAATGGGAGTCGAACAATTTGAACTCCTGTTAAGTCTTCTCGAAAAAAGATTGACGCGAACACCACCTCAGATACCTGTAAACGCTGAGTGCCGGTTGGCGCTGACATTAGTGTATGTTAAACTTTTTCATTGATGTTGAAACCTTGTTAATTTTCTTCTTTGTAGATATTTGTCACAAGGATCATCGAGACAAATGCTTTCTTGGGGCTTTCGATTGGGTGTTTCGACTGTGCGAGCCATCATTCTGGACACTTGTGAAGCTATTTGGGAGGAATTGTCATCAATTTATTTGTCTCCACCAAACCAGGAAGAATGGCGAAAGATAGCCGATGGTTTCGAAACGATGTGTGGAATGCCAAATTGTGTGGGAGCAATCGATGGCAAACACATTGAAATTGTTTGCCCTTATAATACTGGTTCATTGTAATACAATTACAAAAAGACACACAGTGTTGTTCTTCTAGACGCATGCGATAGCAATTGCTTTACCGCAGTGGATATAGGTGCCAATGGCAGTCAAAGTGATGGTGGAGTTTTCGCTAGAAGCAACTTCGGCAAACAATTAATAGATAACAGGCTTTCATTACCACCAGATGCATTATTGAGTAATTCGAATGTGCCATTTCCGTTTTATTTCGTCGCTGATGCCGCCTTTCCCTTCCGAAGGAATGTCATGCGACCGTATCCAGGAATGTTTCTACCAAATGACAGAGAGCTCTTTAATACGTCGTTATCAGGGGCCAGAAGATTAAAAGAAAATACTTTCGGTGTGGTGGCTGCAAAATGGAGAGTTTTATTTACCGCAATAAACTGTTTTCCTGAGAATGTCGACAAAATAGTTCAGGCGGTAGTTGTGCTGCACAATTTCGTAAAGATGAATTATGATCCATATTGTCCACCCAACTATGTGGATCATTATGTAGACGACATATTAGTTGAAGGACATTGGCGCAGAGATGAATCACTACCGCAAGCGAGGTTATTCACACGGTTCAACGCAGCAAGAACAACATTGGATTTAAGAGGTAATACCTAGCCGGAAGCAAAAAATGAGACGGTTTTTTGTGAATTTTTTGTGTCTTTATTAAAAAATCGATTAATGCGAAATATTGAGGGATCATTACACTTATCTTGAACTACAAAAAAACATTTTTTATTTTAACTTTTATGAAAAAATGGCGGCTGAACAGTGCACGGAACGAAGGTCGATTTTTTGTAGGCGTCCCGCGGCTAGCAGCACAAGTCTTTAACGAACGTATCTGGAACAATGAAAAAAAATTTTCATGATATGCACGAGTTTTACTGTTGAAGTACACATGGATATTCAGAAATTTTAATTTTTGAAAATTTGCGCGCACTTCGAAAAAAAACTTCGATTTTTCAACTAATAAATCGGCCTCTATTTGTTTATAAAAATCGTAATTGTTTATGAAACTCAAAAATCGTGTGTACTAGACTAGATAATCTATCTAAGAAGGTACAGCCAAAATTTCATATCGATTGGATAAAAATTACTCGAGTTCTACTGCTAGCCGTTTTTGAAAACATGGTTTCGAGAAAAACACGTTTAAAGTTTCACAATGTGTTTACTACATGAAATTTTAAAGATACATACAATGACTAAAATGGCTATACATACAACGTATGTTCAATATTTGCTTAAAACTCCATATTAACGCCATCTATACCTCATTTAGAAACTATGTAGTGTACCTTTGCACCGCCGGTAACGAGTAAAAGGGGCGAAACTCACTCCGAAACTCAATTTGTCATTTTCAAGCGCTCCGCCTTGCTTCGAACATTCGTCTTTTACGACCACTTAAAATTTGTTTTCAATAAAAAAAATCTGCCAATGGTCTGGGCGAAACTTTATTATTTTTCGGGTCAAAGTTCGGGAGCGGTCAAAGTCGGAGTGTATCATGAGTTGCTTCGAGACTATTACATTTCTTGGAAAATTATTTTTGTTCTTAAAATAAAAATATTTAAAATAGAGATTTTTAGCCGATTAAACATTGAAAAAGTCCGTGTAGACTATTCGAATTTCAGTATATTATGTACACTAAAAGCGAATTTGTTGCGTTATCAGAATTAAGAGATATGACGAATTGTTAAAACGTATACAAACCCATTACTTCCACTTGGGGTTTGAATTTCGAAAAAATTGTGAAACAGGTTTTTAGACGATTTCATAAGAAGCAAATTGATATCTCATGAGACAAGACGGATTTTGAAAAATTTGTGAAAACGTAAGAAAACCCTTCACACCTCCTTGGTTCTGGAAATTCGATAAATCGTGAATTCGTTGGCCGTAATAATCAATTTTATATCTCATCAAAACTAAGGCTAAGGAATGGCAAAAATTGTGAAAACATATACAAACCTTTGGAGGTTGAATATCGAAAAATTGAGAAATGGGTTTGTAGGCGATTATATGTATAAAAAGTCTGTGGAAGTGAAAAGCGATCTAATATCTCATCGAACCTAAGAAATATGTCGAAACTTTGAAAAGTATACAACCCCCTTACACCATTAGGATTGAATATCTAAAATACTGAAATTGACTTTTTGGCTTTTTATGTAGGAAACCTTAGGAAGTAAAAATGAATTGGATATATCACCAGATATGCAATCTCCTTACACCCACTTGGGGGTTGAATATCTAAAAATCCTGAAAGGAGTTAATAAATAAATATGAAGACAGAACGAGAAAGTAGGAACCAATTCAATTTCTTATCACTTCTAAAGAAATGACGGAACTCGTGAAAACGTCTTCAACCCGTTTATACCCTCTTAGGGGCTGAAAAAGGAAAAAACTTACAAACAAGTTTTAGGCGATTATTACGCAAGCACGTGAAAGTGAAAAGATATTCGATATCTGATAAGACGTGAAGATATAGTAGAATTCGTGAAAAACTTTACAACCACCTTTGCACCCCCTTAGGGTCGAATTTTAAAAAATCCTGAAAACACTTTCTAGGTATTTATATAAAGAAGCCGTAGAATAAAAATGAATTCAATATTTGAGAAGACCTAATAGATATGACGAAAACCGTGAAAATATATGCATTCCATTTTCACTGATCATTTTTTTTGCCCCCCCCTCCGAACGCCAATAGTTATTTGAAATTTTTTTTTATCTAAATTAGTTTTTTAGTTGATTTACATAAACGTAACGAGTTTCAACTTTGTAGCATAAGCCGTTCTATAGATAGGAAAAACACCCCCCACCCCCGTACCATACTACCCCTATAAAAAATTATATTTTCCAAGATGCTACTAATATAGCTCTATCTAAATACCAAGTTTCAGCTTCATATCATTATAGGTTGTCGAGATATTAAAATCGGAACTTTTTCCTTTTCACCCTCCCCCACCCTCACCCTCTACACCCACACTTCCAAAATTTTGTTTTCTGCTAGGGGTCTATTAGGCCTAATTTTGATAAAAATTTTAAGCATCTATCTTACACTGTTCTTGAAATATTAGACGTGATTTTTTAGAAAAATTCTTATCCCCTCCACTTTCATGCTCCACCGCACCCTTAAAAAATTTTGCTTTCAGCAAACTTCATTTGTCAACCTTTATGCACAAACCAAATTTTATTTGTCTAGTGCAATTGGTTCGTGAAATATCGTAATCTAAAGTTTTTCACCCCCCACCCTCGTACGCCACTGCAACCACTCAAATTAATGCTTCCGATCTATTCTGCTAGTATCCCTACAGATATTCATTAAGTTTCAATTTTGACATTTACCGTTTAGGAGATATGGATTTTAGAATGTGTCGATCTCACCTTTTTTGCGTTTCGGACGCATTATTTTTCCCTTCGGACGCATTATTTTTCCCCCCACTCCCAAACACCTTCACCTATATCGGCAATTTTTTTGCAAATGAATCCACTACTGAAGCTCTATATAAATTCCAAATTTCAGGCTCCTAGCATAAGCGGTTGCTGAGATCTAGAAACCAAAATTTTCCGTCTAAAACATTTCCCCCTCCTCCCCCTCACACCCCCACCCCTAAAAATTTGGTCACTTGAAGGGGCCTACCCAGTCTATTCATAAAAAAAATTGCAATTTAATAGTTCAAAGGGTTTGGGAGCTACGAGCCTTCAAATGATTTTGCGTACAGCGGTCGACGTACGGCGTACGGCGGACAGACGGACTGAATTTTTTTTTTGCTTTTTTCGTGTCTATTCGTCATGAAACGTGAAAAAAAAAATTTTGAGGGTAGCAAATTTTTTTTTTTTAAAAATCGATAACAATACTGTATTATTGAAATAATAAAGTAAAATGATGTCAGACATCACTCTTGACATGTTTTTACACCATTTAAGCCAATAAAAAAAAATCTGCCAACAGTCTGGGCGCAACTTTATTATTTTATGGGTAGAAGTCCGAAACGTGTTTAATGATGAGATACGGTGTTTGGTACTATGCGACTGACAACCTAAAAAATAACGTTCCAAATAGCCCCCTGGTTATTTTTTAGGTTGTCAGTCGCATAGTACCCAACACCGTATCTCATCATTAAACACGTTTCGGACTTCTACCCATAAAATAATAAAGTTGCGCCCAGACTGTTGGCAGATTTTTTTTTATTGGCTTAAATGGTGTAAAAACATGTCAAGAGTGATGTCTGACATCATTTTACTTTATTATTTCAATAATACAGTATTGTTATCGATTTTTAAAAAAAAAAAATTTGCTACCCTCAAAATTTTTTTTTTCACGTTTCATGACGAATAGACACGAAAAAAGCAAAAAAAAAATTCAGTCCGTCTGTCCGCCGTACGCCGTACGTCGACCGCTGTACGCAAAATCATTTGAAGGCTCGTAGCTCCCAAACCCTTTGAACTATTAAATTGCAATTTTTTTTATGAATAGACTGGGTAGGCCCCTTCAAGTGACCAAATTTTTAGGGGTGGGGGTGTGAGGGGGAGGAGGGGGAAATGTTTTAGACGGAAAATTTTGGTTTCTAGATCTCAGCAACCGCTTATGCTAGGAGCCTGAAATTTGGAATTTATATAGAGCTTCAGTAGTGGATTCATTTGCAAAAAAATTGCCGATATAGGTGAAGGTGTTTGGGAGTGGGGGGAAAAATAATGCGTCCGAAGGGAAAAATAATGCGTCCGAAACGCAAAAAAGGTGAGATCGACACATTCTAAAATCCATATCTCCTAAACGGTAAATGTCAAAATTGAAACTTAATGAATATCTGTAGGGATACTAGCAGAATAGATCGGAAGCATTAATTTGAGTGGTTGCAGTGGCGTACGAGGGTGGGGGGTGAAAAACTTTAGATTACGATATTTCACGAACCAATTGCACTAGACAAATAAAATTTGGTTTGTGCATAAAGGTTGACAAATGAAGTTTGCTGAAAGCAAAATTTTTTAAGGGTGCGGTGGAGCATGAAAGTGGAGGGGATAAGAATTTTTCTAAAAAATCACGTCTAATATTTCAAGAACAGTGTAAGATAGATGCTTAAAATTTTTATCAAAATTAGGCCTAATAGACCCCTAGCAGAAAACAAAATTTTGGAAGTGTGGGTGTAGAGGGTGAGGGTGGGGGAGGGTGAAAAGGAAAAAGTTCCGATTTTAATATCTCGACAACCTATAATGATATGAAGCTGAAACTTGGTATTTAGATAGAGCTATATTAGTAGCATCTTGGAAAATATAATTTTTTATAGGGGTAGTATGGTACGGGGGTGGGGGGTGTTTTTCCTATCTATAGAACGGCTTATGCTACAAAGTTGAAACTCGTTACGTTTATGTAAATCAACTAAAAAACTAATTTAGATAAAAAAAAATTTCAAATAACTATTGGCGTTCGGAGGGGGGGGCAAAAAAAATGATCAGTGAAAATGGAATGCATATATTTTCACGGTTTTCGTCATATCTATTAGGTCTTCTCAAATATTGAATTCATTTTTATTCTACGGCTTCTTTATATAAATACCTAGAAAGTGTTTTCAGGATTTTTTAAAATTCGACCCCTAAGGGGGTGCAAAGGTGGTTGTAAAGTTTTTCACGAATTCTACTATATCTTCACGTCTTATCAGATATCGAATATCTTTTCACTTTCACGTGCTTGCGTAATAATCGCCTAAAACTTGTTTGTAAGTTTTTTCCTTTTTCAGCCCCTAAGAGGGTATAAACGGGTTGAAGACGTTTTCACGAGTTCCGTCATTTCTTTTAGAAGTGATAAGAAATTGAATTGGTTCCTACTTTCTCGTTCTGTCTTCATATTTATTTATTAACTCCTTTCAGGATTTTTAGATATTCAACCCCCAAGTGGGTGTAAGGAGATTGCATATCTGGTGATATATCCAATTCATTTTTACTTCCTAAGGTTTCCTACATAAAAAAGCCAAAAAGTCAATTTCAGTATTTTAGATATTCAATCCTAATGGGTGTAAGGGGGTTGTATACTTTTCAAAGTTTCGACATATTTCTTAGGTTCGATGAGATATTAGATCGCTTTTCACTTCCACAGACTTTTTATACATATAATCGCCTACAAACCCATTTCTCAATTTTTCGATATTCAACCTCCAAAGGTTTGTATATGTTTTCACAATTTTTGCCATTCCTTAGTTTTGATGAGATATAAAATTGATTATTACGGCCAACGAATTCACGATTTATCGAATTTCCAGAACCAAGGAGGTGTGAAGGGTTTTCTTACGTTTTCACAAATTTTTCAAAATCCGTCTTGTCTCATGAGATATCAATTTGCTTCTTATGAAATCGTCTAAAAACCTGTTTCACAATTTTTTCGAAATTCAAACCCCAAGTGGAAGTAATGGGTTTGTATACGTTTTAACAATTCGTCATATCTCTTAATTCTGATAACGCAACAAATTCGCTTTTAGTGTACATAATATACTGAAATTCGAATAGTCTACACGGACTTTTTCAATGTTTAATCGGCTAAAAATCTCTATTTTAAATATTTTTATTTTAAGAACAAAAATAATTTTCCAAGAAATGTAATAGTCTCGAAGCAACTCATGATACACTCCGACTTTGACCGCTCCCGAACTTTGACCCGAAAAATAATAAAGTTTCGCCCAGACCATTGGCAGATTTTTTTTATTGAAAACAAATTTTA
Source organism: Beris morrisii (assembly GCA_951812415.1). Taxonomy (NCBI): domain Eukaryota; kingdom Metazoa; phylum Arthropoda; class Insecta; order Diptera; family Stratiomyidae; genus Beris; species Beris morrisii. The sequence continues at coordinate 62,792,463 of OX638312.1, read as the reverse complement.
AGTGGTCGTAAAAGACGAATGTTCGAAGCAAGGCGGAGCGCTTGAAAATGACAAATTGAGTTTCGGAGTGAGTTTCGCCCCTTTTACTCGTTACCGGCGGTGCAAAGGTACACTACATAGTTTCTAAATGAGGTATAGATGGCGTTAATATGGAGTTTTAAGCAAATATTGAACATACGTTGTATGTATAGCCATTTTAGTCATTGTATGTATCTTTAAAATTTCATGTAGTAAACACATTGTGAAACTTTAAACGTGTTTTTCTCGAAACCATGTTTTCAAAAACGGCTAGCAGTAGAACTCGAGTAATTTTTATCCAATCGATATGAAATTTTGGCTGTACCTTCTTAGATAGATTATCTAGTCTAGTACACACGATTTTTGAGTACTACCCACCTCTACCCATAAAATAATAAAGTTGCGCCCAGACTGTTGGCAGATTTTTTTTATTTACTTATTCTCAATATACCTTAAAAATATATTAGAATTCGTGAATATGTACACAACCACTTTACACCCCCTTAGGGGTTGGATATCGAAAAATTTTGAAGATCGTTACTAGGCGCTTATATAAATAGCCTGCAGAAGTAAAATTGCTTTGATAGCTCAACATGTCTAAAAGTTTTAACAAAGTTTGTGAAAATGTGGATTCACGGACATTTTTTTTACTCAACCTCTGAACACCAATAAAAATCTGAACTTTTTTTTTGCTTTAGTTACTCTAATAGTACATCTACATATACGTATTAAGTTTCAACTTTCTAGCATAAGCCGTTTCTGAGATATAAAAAACCACCCCTCTCCCCCGTACCTTGATACCGCTACTAAAAATTTTATTTTTCTTTGATGTCTCCATAGTGGCTCTATATAATCCAAAATTGTTAGCTTTCTATTCATTATGGTTTTTGAGAAATAAAAATCAGAATGTTTTCCTTTCTACCCCCTTTCACCATCACCCCCAACACCCACACCACTAGAAGTTTACCGACCCCGACTCCTGTAAAATTTTCAAGATCATATCTGATACGGTTTCTGAGATATAAAAATTACAATTTTTGAAAAATTGCTGTCCCTCCCATTACGTGCTCCACCTCCCCCCTCAAAAAAATTAGTTTCGGTAGACTCCTCTTGTGATTCCATATACATAAATAAAATTTTATCTTCCTGGTGTAATTGGTTCGGAAGATATTGTAATCCAAAGTTTTTCACGCTCCCCTCTCCTCTCCCCTTGTACCCCTTCAAAATATACTAGTCTTAGGGGTTCACCCAATCTACCCACCATAAAAATTTCAATTTAATATCTCAACGGGTTTGGGAGCTACGAGCCTTCAAACGATTTTGCGTACGGCGTACGGCGGACGGCGTACGGCGTCTACGGCGGACAGACGGACATTTTTTTTTTTTTGCTTTTTTGGTGTTTACTAGTCCTAAAACGTGTAAATACAAAATTTCAGGGTAGCAAACTTTTTTGAAATTTCAGGTCGATCACAATACTTTATTATTAAAAAATAATAAAGTAAAAAATGGAAAAAAAAAAATTTTGACTAGGTATTACCCCTTAAGGCCCCGTGTATACCAAAACAGCATTTTTGTTGAAAATAAGGCAAACGGGATTCGCGAAATCTCCAAAGCAGCAAAAGATAGGTCTTTTCTGCTTAGATAAATATAATTAGCAATATGTGTTAAAGTTTCTGTTGATTATTGTTTTTTGAAATTTCGATCATAAGAAAAATTATAAGCGATTACGTCGAATAAGTTTTCGAAATTATTGAAAACACACATTTGGTAATTGCGATTTTGGAAACATTTCTGAAGTGATTTTCATTATTTTTGTTTTCACTCAATTAGGAACGATTCAATCTATTTTTTTTTGGAATTAGAATTTTCGATTTTGACTTATGTTTGGAAATAATACATTTTGAAAACTCTGATTTTTAAAAAAAATTATGTTTTTTTATTATTAAAATTTTCTATGAAAACCGATTTTTTTTTATTTTGTTTTTTCTTATGTTACTTTATCAAAGCGTTCTAAAGCAACTTAAATTCAAAAAGCTTCAACAAAGTTAGTATAACATTGTTTTTGCAACGATTTTTCAAACTACATTTTTTAATCAAATTTTCCATTCAGACCACTCGCAGAGGTCGAGCTGATCGGACGTGTGGCTATGTCGCATTTTTTTTCGGCAGGTTTGTTTTTTATGTTTCATTCGCTGAGAGTAAAAAGGTTACGATGTTCCCCACCCTGCAAGCCTGCAGCACACGATTCGAAGGCATAGTAACTACATGGCAAGGTGTGTGTGTGTAATCGGCATAATGTCTATTCGCCTGCTCAGAATGAAAAGTGATTTTTAGCTTTTCTTCTTTCTATGTGGCAAACAGGGCAAAAAGTAAATCGAAAAAAAGAAAAAAGAATCTGCCAACAGGCTGGGCGCAACGTTATTATTTTTTGGGTGGAAGTTCGGAACGAGTTTAATTCTGAGATGCGGTGTAGGTTACTATGTGACTGAAAACCTAAAAAAAAGTTCGGGAAGCGGTTAGAATGGGGTCGCGCTAGAATACTTACACCGCTGCCTCATATAACATATGAATTACATAATTGGGTCATACTCCGGGACGAGGTCTAGTCCTAGTATAATATCAGTTGTTACGCCATTAGAAGGTTTTTCGTGATTTGGTTTTGGGACATTACATGAAATCGGAAATGCGTTTGTAGGCGATTATATAAAAAGTCTGTGGAAGGTCAAAACAAACTAAAATCTCATCAATCCTGAGAAATATATCGAAAGCCTTACGTCCTATTGGAGTTGAATAACAAACATCCTGAAATCAACTTTTTGAAGATTATGTAGGAAGCCTTAGGAAATAAAAATGAATTCGATATCTCATTAGAACTAAGAAATACGTAAGAATTTGTGGAAACAGATACAACCCTTTTGCACCCATTTTGGGATTGAATATCCAAAAATCCTGAAATGAGTTTTTAGATATATACAAAGAAAGCCAGAGAAAATAAAAATCAATCCGATGCCTTATCACTCCTAAGAGATATGACGGAATTCGTGAAAACATGTTCAACCCGTTTTTACACTCTTAGGGGTTGAAAAAGGAAAAAACTTGAAAACGGGTTTTAGGTGATTATTAAATAGGTCCGTGGAAGTAAAAAGTTATTCGATATCTAATCAGACCTCCCCTTTACACCACCTTGGGGTTGAATTTCAAAAAATCCTGAAAACACTTTCTAGGTATTTATATGAAGAACCCGTACAAAAAAAATTAATTCAATATTTGGAAAGACCTAATAGATATGACGAAAATTCTAAAAATATATGCATTTCTTTTTCACTGATCATTTATTTCACCCCCTTCCGAACGCCAATGGCTATTTTAAATTTTTTTATCTAAATTACTTTTATAGTTGATTTACATATACATACCGAGTTTCAACTTTGTAGTATTAGCTGTTCTATAGAAAGGATTTATTTTTTTATCTATTTGTCTCACGAAACAATTGCACTCAATTGTTTCGTGAGATATCGTAATCTAAAGTTTTTCACCCACACTCGAAAATTTGTTTCCAATCTATTCTCTTAGTATACCTAAGATGTTCATTAAGTTTTAATTTCGTAACATTAACCGTTTAGGAGATATGGATTTTAGAATGTGTCGATCTCGGCTTTTTTGCGTTTCGGACGCATTATTTTCCTCCCTTCACACATATTTTGTACCCCGATCTCCTTGAAATCCCAATTTGGTTTTTTAATATGTTTTGAAAAACAATATAATATACAAAATATAAAAAAATAAAAAAAAAAAAAAATAAAACTACGGATTTTGAGATATTCAAGGATGAAGGACAAAATCGTTATCCTTGTAAAAAAAAAATTGGAGGACAATTTTTATTCGTATTTTTTATGTTGCGATAACATTCCCCTTTAAAATAAGCCCTATTTTATTATTCTATGATAAAAATTACCAGATATATGAATTTTCAAAGAGAACTTGGACACCATTTTTGCGAAATCTTTAAATCTTCTTAATTGAGATAGAAACAAAAAAATTGATTTCACTAATTCTTCAAGTACAAAAATTTTCAAAAGAATCGGCGATGGTAAGGTCCCAAATTTTATAATATTTTGCGATTCTTGATGAAATGACCCAATATGCAATAATACGAAATTTATTTTATTTTAGTCCACAATTGCCTATAAAAACATGAATGGAGACATGTCTCGTGCCTACATAAATATACATAGTATACTATGTCATGCGAATGTCCAGAAATCCACCGTTCACAGAAAATTAAAAAAACCCGAGACGTCAGGTCAATGAATTTTCTTTCGAACTTTCGATCAGATTGTACTCCTTTCCGTTCATACTTTCGCTATTTTTCTACATTCCGTTTTTCATCATTTTGCATCTCACACACACATACAGGTCCGTACACACAGAGCTGTGTAGGGGCATCGCTTGACGGTTCAATCGTTGTACATCGTGCGTGATCGTTCAGATTTAAATTTCCGATGCTCACGAATAATTTCTTACGCTCTCGAAATGAAATCAAAGCAAAATAGGTGAAATTTTCGATTTTGGTTTGGTTTTGGTGAAATAAATGATCAGTGAAAAAGAAATGCATATTTTTTAGAATTTTCGTCATATCTATTAGGTCTTTCCAAATATTGAATTAATTTTTTTTGTACGGGTTCTTCATATAAATACCTAGAAAGTGTTTTCAGGATTTTTTGAAATTCCACCCCAAGGTGGTGTAAAGGGGATGTATACATTTTCACGAATTCAGCCGTATCCCTCAGGTCTGATTAGATATCGAATAACTTTTTACTTCCACGGACCTATTTAATAATCACCTAAAACCCGTTTTCAAGTTTTTTCCTTTTTCAACTCCTAAGAGTGTAAAAACGGGTTGAACATGTTTTCACGAATTCCGTCATATCTCTTAGGAGTGATAAGGCATCGGATTGATTTTTATTTTCTCTGGCTTTCTTTGTATATATCTAAAAACTCATTTCAGGATTTTTGGATATTCAATCCCAAAATGGGTGCAAAAGGGTTGTATCTGTTTCCACAAATTCTTACGTATTTCTTAGTTCTAATGAGATATCGAATTCATTTTTACTTCCTAAGGCTTCCTACATAATCTTCAAAAAGTTGATTTCAGGATGTTTGTTATTCAACTCCAATAGGACGTAAGGCTTTCGATATATTTCTCAGGATTGATGAGATTTTAGTTTGTTTTGACCTTCCACAGACTTTTTATATAATCGCCTACAAACGCATTTCCGATTTCATGTAATGTCCCAAAACCAAATCACGAAAAACCTTCTAGTGGCGTAACAACTGATATTATACTAGGACTAGACCTCGTCCCGGAGTATGACCCAATTATGTAATTCATATGTTATATGAGGCAGCGGCGTAAGTATTCTAGCGCGACCCCATTCTAACCGTTTCCCGAACTTTTTTTTAGGTTTTCAGTCACATAGTAACCTACACCGCATCTCAGAATTAAACTCGTTCCGAACTTCCACCCAAAAAATAATAACGTTGCGCCCAGACTGTTGGCAGATTTTTTTTTCTTTTTTTCGATTTACTTTTTGCCCTGTTTGCCACATAGAAAGAAGAAAAGCTAAAAATCACTTTTCATTCTGAGCAGGCGAATAGACATTATGCCGATTACACACACACACCTTGCCATATAGTTACTATGCCTTCGAATCGTGTGCTGCAGGCTTGCAGGGTGGGGAACATCGTAACCTTTTTACTCTCAGCGAATGAAACATAAAAACAAACCTGCCGAAAAAAAATGCGACATCGCCACACGTCCGATCAGCTCGACCTCTGCGAGTGGTCTGAATGGAAAATTTGATTAAAAAATGTAGTTTGAAAAATCGTTGCAAAAACAATGTTATACTAAGTTGCTTTAGAACGCTTTGATAAAGTAACATAAGAAAAAACAAAATAAAAAAAAATCGGTTTTCATAGAAAATTTTAATAATAAAAAAACATAATTTTTTTTAAAAATCAGAGTTTTCAAAATGTATTATTTCCAAACATAAGTCAAAATCGAAAATTCTAATTCCAAAAAAAAATAGATTGAATCGTTCCTAATTGAGTGAAAACAAAAATAATGAAAATCACTTCAGAAATGTTTCCAAAATCGCAATTACCAAATGTGTGTTTTCAATAATTTCGAAAACTTATTCGACGTAATCGCTTATAATTTTTCTTATGATCGAAATTTCAAAAAACAATAATCAACAGAAACTTTAACACATATTGCTAATTATATTTGTCTAAGCAGAAAAGACCTATCTTTTGCTGCTTTGGAGATTTCGCGAATCCCGTTTGCCTTATTTTCAACAAAAATGCTGTTTTGGTATACACGGGGCCTTAAGGGAAATTCTGAAGAATTATGTATCGAACGCTAATAATAATAATTAATAAAATGTTTAACTAAAAAACTTTGTATGTTTTCGTGTGCATTATGCTGTGATGACACTGGCTATTTTTGCGGCTTTAAAGCAGCTGGAAAATCCAAATGTAGAGGGATAGAGACTTTTACATACAATTTAGACATTGGTGTGAGAGAGACAGTTAGAACAGCAAAACTATGAGTAACTGTCAAAAAACAATCCATAACTGTCAAAAAAAGCTGCAACAAAGCGCATTCGAGCATTGTTTCGCAACATTCTAGCAGTTAATCCAAGAAAAATCCACTGGCAAATAGATTTTCCAGCAGCCACAGACTTGTTTTTGGCAGTTTTTTACGTATAATTACTCTCCAACCCCCTTCCGTTAAGGGGCGAACGACGACGAGCCCACTAACCCGTCGTGACGGGGTGGGTGCCACACAACTAAAGTTTTCGTCATCGTTCTAGCTACCTAGCCAGCTGTGAAACTAGGTAGGTTATAGTTTTCTACGGAAATCTCTCTCGCGGATCTGAAATCGGTGAACGTTACACTAAATTTACACGGAGTCTTTTGAAAAAGAGCTATACTGTGGATATATGAATTATTTTATTTTAGTTCAAGAAGTTATTAGATTATGTAAATGAAATAGTTAAAAAAGATAGCTAAATTAAGACCTTACCACTAGTGTCCATACAGTCTGCTCCGTCCTCGGGTCTAATCCGTAGCGCCTCGCAGCGTACCGCCACAACTTATATCTTCGAAAATGCCACAGAAGGCGCCGCGTCGTTTCGTCGGTTAGCGTTTTGTAAATTACCGCCGAGCGGTTGTTCAATACAGACTAGCGATTTTTTTGATATCCGCATCACGTTTCGTACCTTAGAAATCGTCGAAATTTTCGCGCACCCAAATGTTCGTTATGACGCGTAAGTTAACCCGTGATATTCGTTCACCAAATCCGTTCGTTACTTCGCTGTCTTAAAAATCCTATCACTTAGTACCACAAATCGACACCGTAACAATATTCGTTAATTTAGTTCGTTTTTTTCTTTTCCACTTTAACTTCTTAAACATTCGTATTTCGATTCCGTACTTGATTTTCTACTACTTCTTGCTCACTCTTTACCGTCCCGTTCCAAAATCCGACAATCAAAAAGCCCCGATTTCACTTCTTTACCAAAAACGAAAACTCATAACGGCCACCCTCATTCGGTTAAAGCCTTTGACCTCAGGTCTCGGTCAAAAACTCCTTTTAGAGTTTTTGAAATTTCCCCAAATTTGCATCAGTTGCGAATTCGTCAAATTGGGCCACAACATTAATAGAGTTCCGAATTTGATAGTGTTTTCTACCCATCATGGCGGCGCGCAATGTTATTGTTTTTACGCGAGAACTGTCAGTTAACGTCGCGAATTCAAGTGTCCGCAGTGTTTCTGTTTTTGTTTGCTTCGGTTTTCGTCTATTGTGTCTTTTTTTTCCCCCCTCCGTGGGTGAGTAGGACGGCACTCGCGCATGTCGGACGGTACCGATCAACGTTTTGTCCGCGATATTTATTGTTTCCGGCACTTCGCAAACCTGAATTTTGTATGAGGTATGTTGTTGTTGTGTCAGACGTAATCCTCGTTGACTCCTTAATCCTAAATCTTATCCTACCATAATTCATCTTTTTTTTTTCCTAAATAATATTTCCTAACATGTCTTTAATGTTACGTTAACACATACTTTAACTAAACTAAAGTTGACTCCGCCCTCCGATTTCAGGTTGTTTTCGTAATTTTCGTCGTGCTAATAACAATTTCTGTGCGTTATTTTAGGTTTTCCGTGCCGAAGGGGAAGGTGACACGAGCCCCACATGGGGAGCTAACACCTAATAATTTGCGGTAAGTCTCCACGTTATGCAATTTAGTTTCAAGTTTAACATTCTATTTCTGCAAACTTTACCCAGGTTCCGGATAAAGAGCGACCGTCGGACTTCGCCCGGGATCGTTAACAAGGTCTACCCTAAGTATCGAATAATTTCTAAAATAACTCCTCCTTTTTTTTCAGACGGAAATATTACCCCCTTACCTCAAGAGGATTTCCCTGAAATGCTCTTCCCGCGACCTAAATACATGTGTCATTCCCCGTCTTACGCGTTATGGGGCTTTAGATCTTTTACATGCTAGATCCCCGCGTCTTTGCCATCCCTGTCCACCAAATGATAGGTCCAAGGTGACACTTTCTTCTTTACCGTGTACGGTCCCAAAAAGGTAGGGGCTAACTTAGCCGAAAAGTAGCGCGCAGCGTCGGATTGGGCAAAGTTTCTCCTCCACACAAGATCATGTGGCAAAAAGGACACATCGCGTCTTCGCACATTATAACGCGTCTGGCTTTTTTCCGCCGCCCCCCTCATCTTAGTCCTAATTTCTTCTCGTAACACCTCGAACGCTTCTGACCGTTCGCGAATTCTATCCGGACTAATCGGGTTCACCACGGTGGGGCATTCATTTGATCCGTCGTTACTCAAATTCATCTCCCTACCGAAATTAGTAAAATAAGGAGTTATCCCCATTACTTCGTGCGTGGCAGTTCGCAACGCACACCCTATTGCCGCGAGATGTGTATCCCAAGTTCTATGATTGTCGGAGGCATAGGCGCGAAGCATTGTCTTTATATTTTGGTTGGTTCTTTTTACCGGGTTTGCTTGGGGGTGATAGAACGCAGTGAACTTTATTTTTGTTCCATAACCTTCGGTCATTTGTTTGAAGTCTCGACTCTTGAATTGCACCCCATTATCACATACAACCCACCGAGGTACGCCGAACAACAAAAAGACCTGTTCCTCTACAATCCGACTCACAGCGGCTGCCGTCGCTACCCTCAAAGGAAAGACGAGTGGGCACTTAGTGAAATAGTCCACCACCATAAGGATATAGCTGTTCCCTTTCAGTGATCGCGGTAGGGTCCGACCAGATCGACACAGATCATTTCCCATGGCTTGCTTACTTCCATTCTTGAAGCCATCATCCCCGCTGGCAATCTTCTTTCTGGCTTAATTACCTGACAGACCTTGCACCTAGCCACATATCGCTGAATGTCGGCTCTCATTTTTGGCCAATAAAAGGATCGCGCCACTCGTGTACATGTGCGAAACCCTCTCGGATGTCCCGCAGTCGGCTCGTCGTGACATTGCTCCATAGCCTTCATTCGTTTTTCCTTTGGAGGAACCAGTTTCCAAATTTCCTCCTCCGATAAACCCGGGTGTTGTGCCGGAACGTGCTTAAAAAGCTGGTTACCCTCTACTCTCCAGGACGAAAATTCGACAGGGTCATTTTCCACACGTTCGACCATCTTACGATACCATTTATCCGTGATTACTTCCCGGTTTGCCAATACGCACACTGGAACTGACCGAGATAATGCATCAGGGACCAAGTGTTCCTTCCCCTTATGATGAACGATGTTAAAGTCAAACTGCTGTAACCTCACAGTCCACCGTGCCAGTCTTCCGCACGGGTCCTTCAACTGGTTCAACCACACCAGCGAATAATGGTCGGTTACTACTACAAATCTGGTTCCCTCCACGTATGGTCTAAGTTTTTCGACGGCCCACACCACAGCCAGACATTCCCGTTCGCGATCTGCTCAAGTAGCAAATTACTTTTTCTCCTTCTTCATGTTTTTGGGTGAGAACCGCCCCCAGACCATATCCTGAAGCATAGGTTTGTATGCTGAACGGCAGACTATAATCGGGACACGTCAGTATCGGAGCAGTTGAAAGCTTGACTTTTGCGGTTGCGAAAGCTTTGTTGCATTCCTCATCCCATGCGAATTTGCGGTTTTTCTTTAGCAGCGTCGTGAGAGGTGCCATCAGTGTTGCAAAATCCGGTATAAAACGCCGATACCATGATCCCATCCCCAGAAATTGACGGACTTCTTTCACGTTTGATGGCTTAGGAATTTTTATCAAACATTCCACTTTTTCTGGGTCCACGTGCAATCCCTGTTCATCCACCACGTAGCCCAGATACTACAAATCTGATTTGCAGAATTGACATTTATTCCGCGAAACCCTTAAACCCGCAGCTCTCAGTCGCCGGAAAATTTCTTTCAACACTTCCAGGTGCTTCTCGAACGTCTGCGTTACGATTATGATGTCGTCCAAGTAAACAAACACGTGCTGCTCTAAGTCCCCTCCCAGGACACGGTCGATTAGTCGTTGCCACGTTGCCGGAGCGTTGTGCAGACCAAAAGGCATTCGTCGAAATTGGAAGAGGCCCCGATTCGGCACGGTAAAGGCGGTATATGGTCGAGATTCCTCAGCCATTGGAACCTGCCAATATGCCGACTTAATGTCTAGAGAAGACTGAAATTTCGCGTCCCTCAATTTATCCAGTGTAGCTGAAACATAGGGCAAGGGGTACGCATCACGCTCTGACACCTGATTGAGCCTCCGGTAGTTTACACAAAACCGGTACGTTCCATCCTTCTTCTGGACCCTTAAGATCGGGGATGACCAAGGACTACATGACGGTTCAACTATTCCCGCCTCGAGCATCTCGTCTAGTTCCTTGTCGATATCCTTCTGGACAGCGGGTGATACTGGATAGTATCTTTCCTTGATGGGGTCAGATTTGGTTTTTATTTTGTGCTCCACCATATTGGTGCAACCAATTCCGTCACCCATCAAACTCAATTCCGCGTCAATCACTTCCGCTAGCCGCTCACTCTGCTGCTCAGACAACTTTGATTCCGACTGAAAGAATTCTACTACCGCTACTTCCGGATTCTCGCGAAATTCCCAACAACTTCCCCGCAAATCTGCTACAATGCCCGCTGCAGCCCAAAAATCAGCTCCCAGTATCAGCTTGAGTGGAATTTCCGGAACAACAAATACTTCTAGCCACTTTATTTTACCTACCAACTCGATCGGAACCCATATGGATCCCAGAATTGAGCACTTCATTCCATTCGCTGTGACAACCGATTGAGATCCTTGAGTTTCTACTGTAACTCCAATTCCCCGAAGGAGGTCCCAACCTGTTCCACCCAGAATCGTCTTGGAAGCACCCGAATCCAGAAATCCCAACATTTCACATTCAAACATTTTCACGTTCAGGTAAGGACGTGTATCACCGACTATTTTCGTGAAAATATAACCTATTTCCACGCTACTCTGCTCCACAACCTGAACGTCTTCTTTACTAGCGGCTAGTACATCAACTACCCCCACTACGCCGCGCTCTAGTGGGTACTGGAGAAGTTTTCCGGCTGACTTTTTGTAGAAGGTACATTCGGTGGGCCGCTTCCGCTAGCTACTTGAGCCCTGTTCCCTCCGCTCATGTCAGCCGATTGGTTGCATTTGGTGCAGAATTTTCGGATCACACCGGTCTTCCCGCATCCGTAACATGCACGTGGCCTCTGACACTCGCGGGAATTGTGCCCCATTTCCCGACAATTTCAACACACAATAGAGCGCCTCTCTTCCACCACCGGACAAACCCCTGGAGCCTCAACATATGCCAGATCTGGTTCGAGCATGTTTCGCGAACGTCGAGAAATTGGAGGATTAAATGCTTCCACCGACACACGGGTAGCTTCCAATTCTCGTCCAAGGCGTACTAACTCGGTAATTGACTTCACCTTCCGCAGACCGAGGTGCATTTGATAGAACGGCGTGATATTACGGCGCAGCAGTTTTAATTGCGCCGCTTCAGGCCACGGTGACGTCAATCGTCGGAAGAGACCCTGCATCAGCGCTACATACAGCCCGATGGACTCATCCGCGCCCTGCGTTCTACGCCAGATCTCCTCCTCTAATCGTTCGTCGTAGTCTGGCGGTAAAAACTCCTGCCTAAGCTCCACTACCAACTCGTCCCACGTCTTCAGTGCTGGCCTCACAGCACGTAACCATATCAGTGCTTTCCTCTCAAAAAGGTCCACCGCTGAACAAAAAAGTTGCGATTTTGTTACGCCCCGTGCTTCCCTCAATTCCTCAACTCTTTCTAGGAACGCGCTTATCGACTGATTCCCGTCACCCACAAATTTCAAATTCCACTTCGCTACCGCGTAAGATGGCCTGGAAATGGAAATTCCTGTCGCCATGAGGGTTGTACGATCGGCTAAATCTTCTTCATCGCTCGTTTGATCCAGCCCGGCTGTGGCGATGTCTACCCTCTCGCTAAACCTTCTTATTTCCGGCGCAACTGCTGCTGGAGGCGCCACATCCCCCCGTTTATCATTATTCCTAGCCCTAGCTTCTTTTAACCCGTCTGGTTTCGTCCCGGTCGATTCGTGAATCGGGCCGGTTTCGTCGTCCGAACTGGAATCAGCCTCCTCGTCAGCCTTTCCCAATAAGTCGCTCATCAGAAAAACAAATTGTCCCCGTGTTTCCGATACGGATGACTTCTCCTCGACCGTGGTTGCCGGAACTCGCTCTGTTCGACGCATACCCCAGTCTATCTTTGCCAGTACTTTATGGTACTCCGAACACCGATCATTTTCAGAGAACTGTGACACTAGAATTTCGATTTCAACTAGTTTGGCCTTCAATGCCGCCATATCTTCCTCTATGGTAAACGGATACTCTTCGATCACTATACTATGACCAGAACCTTCCCGTTTCAACGCTACCCTCAACGCTTTTCTCATCGCATCCACCTTATCCACCGGGAGACCCCGAACTGCCATTTCGTAGCTTGATTCCTCCTGATTTAACCGGTCCACGGCGAAGGGAGGAGTAATACGGCTAGCCATTTTCCACTCAATATATCACAGAACCCACAAGTATGCAGAAAGTTATACTCAATAAAAAAAATAATAAAAAAAAATTCTTCCTTACGATACCGTCACAAATTCGAATTTCCCACAAATAGCCAATTTTAAATTTCCGTAAGGAAACTCGTTTCACTATCACTAAGCACTTTTATACCAAAAATAACGGCCACTAATGGCAATAACTGCTCCACGTTGGGCGCCAATTTTACGTATAATTACTCTCCAACCCCCTTCCGTTAAGGGGCGAACGACGACGAGCCCACTAACCCGTCGTGACGGGGTGGGTGTCACACAACTAAAGTTTTCGTCGTCGTTCTAGCTACCTAGCCATCTGTGAAACTAGGTAGGTTATAGTTTTCTACGGAAATCTCTCTCGCGGATCTGAAACCGGTGGACGTTACACTAAATTTACACGGAGTCTTTTGAAAAAGAGCTATACTGTGGATATATGAATTATTTTATTTTAGTTCAAGAAGTTATTAGATTATGTAAATGAAATAGTTAAAAAAGATAGCTAAATTAAGACCTTACCACTAGTGTCCATACAGTCTGCTCCGTCCTCGGGTCTAATCCGTAGCGCCTCGCAGCGTACCGCCACAACTGATATCTTCGAAAATGCCACAGAAGGCGCCGCGTCGTTTCGTCGGTTAGCGTTTTGTAAATTACCGCCGAGCGGTTGTTCAATACAGACTAGCGATTTTTTTGATATCCGCACCACGTTTCGTACCTTAGAAATCGTCGAAATTTTCGCGCACCCAAATGTTCGTTATGACGCGTAAGTTAACCCGTGATATTCGTTCACCAAATCCGTTCGTTACTTCGCTGTCTTAAAAATCCTATCACTTAGTACCACAAATCGACACCGTAACAATATTCGTTAATTTAGTTCGTTTTTTTCTTTTCCACTTTAACTTTTTAAACATTCGTATTTCGATTCCGTACTTGATTTTCTACTACTTCTTGCTCACTCTTTACCGTCCCGTTCCAAAATCCGACAATCAAAAAGCCCCGATTTCACTTCTTTACCAAAAACGAAAACTCATAACGGCCACCCTCGTTCGGTTAAAGCCTTTGACCTCAGGTCTCAGTCAAAAACCCCTTTTAGAGTTTTTGAAATTTCCCCAAATTTGCATCAGTTGCGAATTCGTCAAATTGGGCCACAACATTAATAGAGTTCCGAATTTGATAGTGTTTTCTACCCATCATGGCGGCGCGCAATGTTATTGTTTTTACGCGAGAGCTGTCAGTTAACGTCGCGAATTCAAGTGTCCGCAGTGTTTCTGTTTTTGTTTGCTTCGGTTTTCGTCTATTGTGTCTTTTTTTTTTCCCCCTCCGTGGGTGAGTCGGACGGCACTCGCGCATGTCGGACGGTACCGATCAACGTTTTGTCCGCGATATTTATTGTTTCCGGCACTTCGCAAACCTGAATTTTGTATGAGGTATGTTGTTGTTGTGTCAGACGTAATCCTCGTTGACTCCTTAATCCTAAATCTTATCCTACCATAATTCATCTTTTTTTTTTCCTAAATAATATTTCCTAACATGTCTTTAATGTTACGTTAACACATACTTTAACTAAACTAAAGTTGACTCCGCCCTCCGATTTCAGGTTGTTTTCGTAATTTTCGTCGTGCTAATAACAATTTCTGTGCGTTATTTTAGGTTTTCCGTGCCGAAGGGGAAGGTGACACGAGCCCCACTTGGGGAGCTAACACCTAATAATTTGCGGTAAGTCTCCACGTTATGCAATTTAGTTTCAAGTTTAACATTCTATTTCTGCAAACTTTACCCAGGTTCCGGATAAAGAGCGACCGTCGGACTTCGCCCGGGATCGTTAACAAGGTCTACCCTAAGTATCGAATAATTTCTAAAATAACTCCTCCTTTTTTTTCAGACGGAAATATTACCCCCTTACCTCAAGAGGATTTCCCTGAAATGCTCTTCCCGCGACCTAAATACATGTGTCATTCCCCGTCTTACGCGTTATGGGGCTTTAGATCTTTTACATGCTAGATCCCCGCGTCTTTGCCATCCCTGTCCACTAAATGATAGGTCCAAGGTGACACTTTCTTCTTTACCGTGTACGGTCCCAAAAAGGTAGGGGCTAACTTAGCCGAAAAGTAGCGCGCAGCGTCGGATTGGGCAAAGTTTCTCCTCCACACAAGATCATGTGGCAAAAAGGACACATCGCGTCTTCGCACATTATAACGCGTCTGGCTTTTTTCCGCCGCCCCCCTCATCTTAGTCCTAATTTCTTCTCGTAACACCTCGAACGCTTCTGACCGTTCGCGAATTCTATCCGGACTAATCGGGTTCACCACGGTGGGGCATTCATTTGATCCGTCGTTAATCAAATTCATCTCCCTACCGAAATTAGCAAAATAAGGAGTTATCCCCATTACTTCGTACGTGGCAGTTCGCAACGCACACCCTATTGCCGCGAGATGTGTATCCCAAGTTCTATGATTGTCGGAGGCATAGGCGCGAAGCATTGTCTTTATATTTTGGTTGGTTCTTTTTACCGGGTTTGCTTGGGGGTGATAGAACGCAGTGAACTTTATTTTTGTTCCATAACCTTCGGTCATTTGTTTGAAGTCTCGACTCTTGAATTGCACCCCATTATCACATACAACCCACCGAGGTACGCCGAACAACAAAAAGACCTGTTCCTCTACAATCCGACTCACAGCGGCTGCCGTCGCTACCCTCAAAGGAAAGACGAGTGGGCACTTAGTGAAATAGTCCACCACCATAAGGATATAGCTGTTCCCTTTCAGTGATCGCGGTAGGGTCCGACCAGATCGACACAGATCATTTCCCATGGCTTGCTTACTTCCATTCTTGAAGCCATCATCCCCGCTGGCAATCTTCTTTCTGGCTTAATTACCTGACAGACCTTGCACCTAGCCACATATCGCTGAATGTCGGCTCTCATTTTTGGCCAATAAAAGGATCGCGCCACTCGTGTATATGTGCGAAACCCTCTCGGATGTCCCGCAGTCGGCTCGTCGTGACATTGCTCCATAACCTTCATTCGTTTTTCCTTTGGAGGAACCAGTTTCCAAATTTCCTCCTCCGATAAACCCGGGTGTTGTGCCGGAACGTGCTTAAAAAGCTGGTTACCCTCTACTCTCCAGGACGAAAATTCGTCAGGGTCATTTTCCACACGTTCGACCATCTTACGATACCATTTATCCGTGATTACTTCCCGGTTTGCCAATACGCACACTGGAACTGACCGAGATAATGCATCAGGGACCAAGTGTTCCTTCCCCTTATGATGAACGATGTTAAAGTCAAACTGCTGTAACCTCACAGTCCACCGTGCCAGTCTTCCGCACGGGTCCTTCAACTGGTTCAACCACACCAGCGAATAATGGTCGGTTACTACTACAAATCTGGTTCCCTCCACGTATGGTCTAAGTTTTTCGACGGCCCACACCACAGCCAGACATTCCCGTTCGCGATCTGCTCAAGTAGCAAATTACTTTTTCTCCTTCTTCATGTTTTTGGGTGAGAACCGCCCCCAGACCATATCCTGAAGCATAGGTTTGTATGCTGAACGGCAGACTATAATCGGGACACGTCAGTATCGGAGCAGTTGAAAGCTTGACTTTTGCGGTTGCGAAAGCTTTGTTGCATTCCTCATCCCATGCGAATTTGCGGTTTTTCTTTAGCAGCGTCGTGAGAGGTGCCATCAGTGTTGCAAAATCCGGTATAAAACGCCGATACCATGATCCCATCCCCAGAAATTGACGGACTTCTTTCACGTTTGATGGCTTAGGAATTTTTATCAAACATTCCACTTTTTCTGGGTCCACGTGCAATCCCTGTTCATCCACCACGTAGCCCAGATACTACAAATCTGATTTGCAGAATTGACATTTATTCCGCGAAACCCTTAAACCCGCAGCTCTCAGTCGCCGGAAAATTTCTTTCAACACTTCCAGGTGCTTCTCGAACGTCTGCGTTACGATTATGATGTCGTCCAAGTAAACAAACACGTGCTGCTCTAAGTCCCCTCCCAGGACACGGTCGATTAGTCGTTGCCACGTAGCCGGAGCGTTGTGTAGACCAAAAGGCATTCGTCGAAATTGGAAGAGGCCCCGATTCGGCACGGTAAAGGCGGTATATGGTCGAGATTCCTCAGCCATTGGAACCTGCCAATATGCCGACTTAATGTCTAGAGAAGACTGAAATTTCGCGTCCCTCAATTTATCCAGTGTAGCTGAATAGGGCAAGGGGTAC
Source organism: Beris morrisii (assembly GCA_951812415.1). Classification (NCBI taxonomy): domain Eukaryota; kingdom Metazoa; phylum Arthropoda; class Insecta; order Diptera; family Stratiomyidae; genus Beris; species Beris morrisii. The sequence goes on along the minus strand of OX638312.1, from coordinate 62,775,038 downwards.
GCATCACGCTCTGACACCTGATTGAGCCTCCGGTAGTTTACACAAAACCGGTACGTTCCATCCTTCTTCTAGACCCTTAAGATCGGGGATGACCAAGGACTACATGACGGTTCAACTATTCCCGCCTCGAGCATCTCGTCTAGTTCCTTGTCGATATCCTTCTGGACAGCGGGTGATACTGGATAGTATCTTTCCTTGATGGGGTCAGATTTGGTTTTTATTTTGTGCTCCACCATATTGGTGCAACCAATTCCGTCACCCATCAAACTCAATTCCGCGTCAATCACTTCCGCTAGCCGCTCACTCTGCTGCTCAGACAACTTTGATTCCGACTGAAAGAATTCTACTACCGCTACTTCCGGATTCTCGCGAAATTCCCAACAACTTCCCCGCAAATCTGCTACAATGCCCGCTGCAGCCCAAAAATCAGCTCCCAGTATCAGCTTGAGTGGAATTTCCGGAACAACAAATACTTCTAGCCACTTTATTTTACCTACCAACTCGATCGGAACCCATATGGATCCCAGAATTGAGCACTTCATTCCATTCGCTGTGACAACCGATTGAGATCCTTGAGTTTCTACTGTAACTCCAATTCCCCGAAGGAGGTCCCAACCTGTTCCACCCAGAAACGTCTTGGAAGCACCCGAATCCAGAAATCCCAACATTTCACATTCAAACATTTTCACGTTCAGGTAAGGACGTGTATCACCGACTATTTTCGTGAAAATATAACCTATTTCCACGCTACTCTGCTCCACAACCTGAACGTCTTCTTTACTAGCGGCTAGTACATCAACTACCCCCACTACGCCGCGCTCTAGTGGGTACTGGAGAAGTTTTCCGGCTGACTTTTTGTAGAAGGTACATTCGGTGGGCCGCTTCCGCTAGCTACTTGAGCCCTGTTCCCTCCGCTCATGTCAGCCGATTGGTTGCATTTGGTGCAGAATTTTCGGATCACACCGGTCTTCCCGCATCCGTAACATGCACGTGGCCTCTGACACTCGCGGGAATTGTGCCCCATTTCCCGACAATTCCAACACACAATAGAGCGCCTCTCTTCCACCACCGGACAAACCCCTGGAGCCTCAACATATGCCAGATCTGGTTCGAGCATGTTTCGCGAACGTCGAGAAATTGGAGGATTAAATGCTTCCACCGACACACGGGTAGCTTCCAATTCTCGTCCAAGGCGTACTAACTCGGTAATTGACTTCACCTTCCGCAGACCGAGGTGCATTTGATAGAACGGCGTGATATTACGGCGCAGCAGTTTTAATTGCGCCGCTTCAGGCCACGGTGACGTCAATCGTCGGAAGAGACCCTGCATCAGCGCTACATACAGCCCGATGGACTCATCCGCGCCCTGCGTTCTACGCCAGATCTCCTCCTCTAATCGTTCGTCGTAGTCTGGCGGTAAAAACTCCTGCCTAAGCTCCACTACCAACTCGTCCCACGTCTTCAGTGCTGGCCTCACAGCACGTAACCATATCAGTGCTTTCCTCTCAAAAAGGTCCACCGCTGAACGAAAAAGTTGCGATTTTGTTACGCCCCGTGCTTCCCTCAATTCCTCAACTCTTTCTAGGAACGCGCTTATCTACTGATTCCCGTCACCCACAAATTTCAAATTCCACTTCGCTACCGCGAAAGATGGCCTGGAAATGGAAATTCCTGTCGCCATGAGGGTTGTACGATCGGCTAAATCTTCTTCATCGCTCGTTTGATCCAGCCCGGCTGTGGCGATGTCTACCCTCTCGCTAAACCTTCTTATTTCCGGCGCAACTGCTGCTGGAGGCGCCACATCCCCCCGTTTATCATTATTCCTAGCCCTAGCTTCTTTTAACCCGTCTGGTTTTGTCCCGGTCGATTCGTGAATCGGGCCGGTTTCGTCGTCCGAACTGGAATCAGCCTCCTCGTCAGCCTTTCCCAATAAGTCGCTCATCAGAAAAACAAATTGTCCCCGTGTTTCCGATACGGATGACTTCTCCTCGACCGTGGTTGCCGGCACTCGCTCTGTTCGACGCATACCACAGTCTATCTTTGCCAGTACTTTATGGTACTCCGAACACCGATCATTTTCAGAGAACTGTGACACTAGAATTTCGACTTCAACTAGTTTGGCCTTCAATGCCGCCATATCTTCCTCTATGGTAAACGGATACTCTTCGATCACTATACTATGACCAGAACCTTCCCGTTTCAACGCTACCCTCAACGCTTTTCTCATCGCATCCACCTTATCCACCGGGAGACCCCGAACTGCCATTTCGTAGCTTGATTCCTCCTGATTTAACCGGTCCACGGCGAAGGGAGGAGTAATACGGCTAGCCATTTTCCACTCAATATATCACAGAACCCACAAGTATGCAGAAAGTTATACTCAATAAAAAAAATAATAAAAAAAAATTCTTCCTTACGATACCGTCACAAATTCGAATTTCCCACAAATAGCCAATTTTAAATTTCCGTAAGGAAACTCGTTTCACTATCACTAAGCACTTTTATACCAAAAATAACGGCCACTAACGGCAATAACTGCTCCACGTTGGGCGCCAATTTTACGTATAATTACTCTCCAACCCCCTTCCGTTAAGGGGCGAACGACGACGAGCCCACTAACCCGTCGTGACGGGGTGGGTGCCACACAACTAAAGTTTTCGTCGTCGTTCTAGCTACCTAGCCAGCTGTGAAACTAGGTAGGTTATAGTTTTCTACGGAAATCTCTCTCGCGGATCTGAAACCGGTGGACGTTACACTAAATTTACACGGAGTCTTTTGAAAAAGAGCTATACTGTGGATATATGAATTATTTTATTTTAGTTCAAGAAGTTATTAGATTATGTAAATGAAATAGTTAAAAAAGATAGCTAAATTAAGACCTTACCACTAGTGTCCATACAGTCTGCTCCGTCCTCGGGTCTAATCCGTAGCGCCTCGCAGCGTACCGCCACAACTGATATCTTCGAAAATGCCACAGAAGGCGCCGCGTCGTTTCGTCGGTTAGCGTTTTGTAAATTACCGCCGAGCGGTTGTTCAATACAGACTAGCGATTTTTTTGATATCCGCACCACGTTTCGTACCTTAGATGTTTTATTTTGACTACCTTGTGTACGTACGTCGAAATTTTCGCGCACCCAAATGTTCGTTATGACGCGTAAGTTAACCCGTGATATTCGTTCACCAAATCCGTTCGTTACTTCGCTGTCTTAAAAATCCTATCACTTAGTACCACAAATCGACACCGTAACAATATTCGTTAATTTAGTTCGTTTTTTTCTTTTCCACTTTAACTTCTTAAACATTCGTATTTCGATTCCGTACTTGATTTTCTACTACTTCTTGCTCACTCTTTACCGTCCCGTTCCAAAATCCGACAATCAAAAAGCCCCGATTTCACTTCTTTACCAAAAACGAAAACTCATAACGGCCACCCTCGTTCGGTTAAAGCCTTTGACCTCAGGTCTCGGTCAAAAACCCCTTTTAGAGTTTTCGAAATTTCCCCAAATTTGCATCAGTTGCGAATTCGTCAAATTGGACCACAACATTAATAGAGTTCCGAATTTGATAGTGTTTTCTACCCATCATGGCGGCGCGCAATGTTATTGTTTTTACGCGAGAACTGTCAGTTAACGTCGCGAATTCAAGTGTCCGCAGTGTTTCTGTTTTTGTTTGCTTCGGTTTTCGTCGATTTTGTCTTTTTTTTCCCCCTCCGTGGGTGAGTCGGACGGCACTCGCGCATGTCGGACGGTACCGATCAACGTTTAGTCCGCGATATTTATTGTTTCCGGCACTTCGCAAACCTGAATTTTGTATGAGGTATGTTGTTGTTGTGTCAGACGTAATCCTCGTTGACTCCTTAATCCTAAACTACCTTAATTAATCTCTTTTTTTCCTAAATAATATTTCCTAATATATCTATAATGTTACGTTAACACATACTTTAACTAAACTAAAGTTGACTCCGCCCTCCGATTTCAGGTTGTTTTCGTAATTTTCGTCGTGCAAATAACAATTTCTGTGCGTTATTTTAGGTTTTCCGTGCCGAAGGGGAAGGTGACACGAGCCTCACTTGGGGAGCTAACACCTAATAATTTGCGGTAAGTCTCCACGTTATGCAATTTAATTTCAAGTTTAACATTATATTTCTGCATACTTTACCCAGGTTCCGGATAAAGAGCGACCGTCGGACTTCGCCCGGGATCGTTAACAAGGTCTACCCTAAGTATCGAATAATTTCTAAAATAACTCCCCCTTTTTTTTCCAGACGTAATAAGTTCGGTACGTATAAATTATGGAAAGTGCCATGTGCAGAGCCCTCTGAACTATAGCCGCGCAGCTGAATTGAACATAAAAAAGCAGAGTCATAACAAACATGACAGCTCCATACAAATCGCAACAAAGCAAAGTTAAATAGTTTATAAACATATTTAAAAATCTGCCAATGGTCTGGGCGTAACTTTATTAATTTTCGGGTCAAAGTTCGGGAGCGGTCAAAGTCGGAGCATATCATTAGTTGTTTCGAGATTAAGAAGTTTCTTGAAAAGTTAATTTTGTTCTTAAAATAAAAATATTTAAAATAGAGATTTTTAGCCAATTAAACATTGAAAAAGCCCCTGTATACTATACGAATTTCGGTATATTATGTACACTAAAAGCCCATAGAAGTAAAAACGAATTTTTTGCCTTATTAGACTTAAGATATATGACGAATTGTTAAAACGTATACAAACCCATTACTTCCACTTGGGGTTTGAATTTCGAAAAAATTGTGAAAGAGGTTTCTAAACGATTCTTATGAAATCGTTTATCTCATGAGCAAACTCTTCACGCCGCCTGGTTTTTGAAATTCGGAAAATCGTGAAATTAGTTTTTAGGTCATGACATCAAATGTCGTAATAACCAATTCTATATCTCATCAGAACTAAGGGATGGCAAAATTTGTGAAAACATATGCAAACCCTTGGGGGCTGAATATCCAAAAATTGAGAAATGCATTTGTAGGCGATTATATAAAAAGTCTGTGGAAATAAAAAGCGATCTAATATCTCATCAAACCTAAGAAATATGTTGAACTTTTGAAAAGCATGCAACCCCCTTACACCCCTTAGAATTGAAAATCTGAAAATACTGAAATTGACTTTTTGGTTCTTATATGGGAAACCTTAGGAAGTAAAAATGAATTCGATATATCATCAGATCTAAGCAATATGTAGGAATCTGTGAAAACATATGTAACCTCCTTACACCCACATGGGGGTTGAATATCCAAAAACTCTGAAAGGAGTTAATAGATAAATATGAAAACAGCACGAGAAAGTAAAAACAATTGAATTACTTATCACTTCTAAAGGATATGACGGAATTTGTGAAAGCTTGTTCAACCCTTTTATATCCCCTTAGGGGCTGAAAAAGGAAAAAACTTAAAAACAAGTTTTAGGCGATTATTACGCAAGCACGTGAAAGTGAAAAGATATTCGATATTTGATCAGACCTGGGGGATATGGCAGAATACGTGAAAAAGTATACAACCCCCTTTGCAGCACCATAGGGGTCGAATTTTAAAAAATCCTGAAAACACTTTCTAGGTATTTATATGAAGAAGTCGTACAAACAAAATGAATTCAATATTTGGAAAGACCTAATAGATATGACGAAAACCGTGAAAATAATATGCATTCCATTTTCACTGATCATTTTTTTTGCCCTCCCCCCTCCGAACGCCAATGGATATTTGATATTTTTTTTTTATCTAAATTACTTTTCTAGTTGATTTACGTAAGCTTACCGAGTTTCAACTTTGCAGCATAAGCCGTTCTATAGATAGGAAAAACAACCCCACCCCCGTACCATACTACCCCTATAAAAAATTATATTTTTCCAACATGCTACTAATATACCTCTATCTAAATACCAAGTTTCAGCTTTATATCATTATAGGTTGTCGAGATATAAGAATCGGAACTTTTTTCTTTTCAAACTCCCCCACCCTCACCCTCTACACCCACACTTCCAAAATTTTGTTTTCTGCTAGGGGTTTATTAGCCCTACTTCTGGTAAAAATTTTAAGCATCTATCTTAAACGGTCCTTGAGATATGAAACGTGATTTTTTTAGAAAAATTCTTACCCTTAAAAAATTTTACTTTCAGCAAACTTCATTTGTCAACCTTTATATACAAACCAAATTTTATTTCTCTAGTACAATTGGTTCGTGAGATATTGTAATCTAAAGTTTTTTACCCCCCATCCCCGTACGCCACTGCCCCACTCAAAAATTTGTTTCCAATCTATTCTTATAGTATCCCTACAGATATTCATTAAGTTTGATTTTTGTGACATTAACCGTTAAGGAGATATGGATTTTAGAATGTGCCAATCTCGCCTTTTTTTCGTTTCGGACGCATTATTTTTCCCCCCACTCCCAAACCCCTTCACCGATATGGGCAATTTTTTTGCAAATGGGTCCACTATCAAAGCTCTATAAAAGTTCCAAATTTCAGCTTCCTAGCATAAGCGGTTGCTGAGATATAGAAACTAAAATTTTCCGTCTAAAACGCTTTCCCCTCCTCCCCCCTCACACCCCACCCTTCAGAATTTCGTCACTTCAAGGGGCCTACTCAGTATATTCATAAAAAAAATTTCAATTTAATAGCTCATACGGTTTGGGTGCTACGAGCCTTCAAACGATTTTGCGTACAGCTGCCGACGTACGGCGTACGGCGGACAGACGGACTGAAATTTTTTTTTGCTTTTTTCGTGTCATGAAACGTAAAAAAAAAATTTTTGAGGGTAGCAAATTTTTTTTTTTAAAAAATCGATAACAATACTGTATTATTGAAATAATAAAGTAAAATGAGAATTAGACAAGTTTTCTCATCTGGAATTGAGTTTTCATAGAAAAAATTAGGTTGGGAAAAATATCGCAATTTTTAATACAATTTTTCAATGTCGGCACTCCGCCATTTAAAAAATGTGCAGTTAAATGGCTTATTTTTTGAAAGATAATTTTTGTTATATGAAACACATTGCATATTGCTATGATTCTGAACATTTGTTATTCAGTATCGACTCTAGAGGGTTCGTCAATTCCAAAGTTTTGTATTAAAACACCGTGCTTTGGGATAATAAAATAATTCGTTCCAAAAAAGTTTCTCCAATGAATTGGTATATTTTCTCGTTTTGATCCATGACGTCACACATCACATAAAAAACGAGGCATTTCTCACGACGAACTCTCATATGTGCGCGGACTGAGTTTAATGCTGTTATGACACTGGCTATTTTCCTCGCTAGAAAAAAGTACAATAATAGCCAATCGTGCGACAAGGCGAACAACATTAAAGAGCCGTACAGAATGAACGCAATCGCAGTCGGATTGCAATGTCAAAATGTCGCAACGAGATGCAATGAAACGCTGTAAACCGTAAGTAAACGCTGCATGAACACAATGACCGGATTGAGTTCGCAGTTCTATCAGTGTCAATAATCAAAGCAAAATTGATATGGACGCAAAAATCGGTGAATTATTTTTAATGCTCATCGAAATCTCTTTCATTTTCCATTTATTATTCTATTTAAATAATATAGTGCGTTTTAGGTTATGATATTGTCATATTTGATATTTCGATGCGTTCACTTGCGATCATTTTAAATATTACGAACTTACTTGCGACTTTCTGCGACCCATAGCTTTCATTCTGTTTAGCTACATACAATCACATGCATTTGAAACTCGTTTTTTCCCCTCCGTTTTTTTGACACTCCAATCCGACTGCGATTGCGTTCATTCTGTACGGCTCTTAAAAGAAAGAGATACCGCTCTTTCCGACGCTGGCGGCATCTAGTAAACGAAATTGACAACTGGTTTGTTAAGAAAAATACCGGTTCTGGCGCGTTTCATAACGTCACATACAAAGTAGAATAAGGCAGCGCGACGCAGCTTGACGCCGCCAATAAATAAGCAAGTCAGATAACTATTCAATGTCTGCGTCAGTTTGAGGTTTGAATAAATTTCAAATTTTCCAAAAAGCGTTCGCATTCGTGCATACGAAGCAGCGAACAATTAAAAACGATTTTTGAGCTAATTTTAATTCAGTCCGGTCATATCAAGTAACGATTCAATGTTTTAAAGATAAAAAAGTCACTTGTCGATTTCGAGATTAACTACAGGCTACGGAAAAGTTCAGAGTTGACGAACATTTTTGGATGGCTGCGTAAGGCTGCCTTCGTCTACGTTCGTTGTGACTACCACAATTCCATATGTATACTCACATGCAATGAACTGTGACCACACAACTCGCTGCTCATCGTACGTCTGTCGTTTCGCGCTTAAAGGCAAGTTGAGCCGCAGAGGCATGTTGAGTGTAAATTGCTTTCAACACAGCAAAGAACACAGCCGACGAAAACCGGTTTGCAATGGCCTGATGGCCTCGAGGCTCGCCTCGAGGTGAGCATCAAAGGTGAGTGTAAACGCACCATGAATGCTATGGGTCGCAGAGAGTAGGGATGTTGATATCGAAGAAAAATATCGATATATCGATATTGAAAAAAATATCAATATCGGCTGATGATATATCGAAAAAAAATATCGATATATCGAATATTTTTCCAATGAAAAATAAATTCTTATCTCCCTTCTCGTATCAAATTTAACGTTAAGAGGAGCACATCGCAAAGGCTTTTCAGTGTAAAATTTATGACCCATTTTCTCAGAAACCACTCGAATGAAATTTTGAACAATTATTCATTACTGTGCAAAACGAGCATATAGAGTGTAGTGTCACTGTATACGAACTAACACAAACATCCATTATCTTGAGTACGGACATTGCGTGTTTCACTTGAAACCAGTAAATTTAAACTTTTTTTGCAGTTGTCACGGTTTTTAATTTTAAACAGCCTCATGGAAGTAGGTGAACTCACTATTTACTGGAAAATTATTAAATTTCGAAATAAAAATCAGAAAGTTATAGAATATTGTTATTAAAAATCGAAATTTTATCACGCACACATTTACATTTTAGTATATCATTGACATTTCGAATTGTCAAGTTGTGTTGTTTTGCGGCCGCGATCTTAAAAGTTAAATTTTCCGGCACAATACCGCAGAAATTAAAAGTGATAGTGTTTCGAAAGTGATTGTGTGGAATCTAGTGTTGAGTTCCGTCGAAATGAATTAAATCGGTTCTTCTTTTCAATCGCATGACGGCGGCTGCCTGCCTGTCCGAAAAATCTCGTCGCGTTCTTAACTGCTGCAATATCTTCCTCCTAAGTCTGCTGCCATTGTACTGGAAATTAAAAGTTAAGAGTTACTTATAAATGAAATTAATATTTATTGTTAATCAAAATACGTACCTTTGGTAATGTTGACATTTCGTTTGACATCCCACAATTTTGGGAAATGTCAATCAAAATCATATGGGTTACATGTACACACACTAACACTATGTCATTTTAGAACCCGCGAATTCTGAAATTCGCGGGTTCTAAATGTTCTAAATATGTACCAAAAGTGGATATTGTCCGTACTCTAGATAATGGATGTTAGTGTGAGTTCGTATAAAGTGACTCTAATAGAGTGGAGTAAAATTTTATTATTTTTGCGAAGGATGTATATATTGCAAATTTAATTTTGACTAACAGAAAGCATCAAGTCAGACTCATATTACATTATTAAATAATTAAGCATTTTACATTTCCTTCTACTCTATCTGACAGCAGAGGTGGCACGACGCAGTGATGCCAATTTAGTGCTTTCAGCGTTAAATTTGGTGCCCAAATTTTTTTCAAGTGTCACTGTTTGCTTACGCGTTATTTGAATATTCCTGCGTGTTTAGTTAGCGAGCAAGTTCTTTTACTTGCCCGCGAATTTCTTTTTATTTATCTTTTTTTTATATAGATTTGGATTTTACTGACCTCTTTATTTTTATTTATTTATTTTTCTCTACGTAATTATATCTTTTAGTTCAAATTAATTCATTTTAACACTTGTCTAATTCAAATTGATTTTCAACTGCAACAATGGCGTTCAAGTCTTCTTCGACGTGAAGTTGGCCCTTTTTAAGCTACTCCTCATTTTTCCTCCTGATCTGTAGATCTTCTTTCGAGTGTTGGGTGGCTTTGTCTACACTTCGGTATAATACCGATGCACAAATTTTAACTATTATTTTTATTTACTGCTAATGTTTACATTTTTTGTTTAATTCGCAATATCAGGTGATATGCACCGGTCATTGTGCATATTACCTCAAATTGCAATTAGTGCACATTGCACACCTGAGGTCAATAAATTTTCTTTTGCACATAGAGCAAAGACCATACAATTGCTGATGGCGTATAATGCAGGTGTAAAAAATTGATATTTTAGCTTGCAAAATTATGGAATCATAAAAAAAGGTTTTAGCTTACTTAATATCTATGTAGGGTTGATGACTTAAAGTTATGTGGCGCGGCCGGATGTCGATAGAGTTCGATGGTTCATTGAACAGGTTCAACAGTTATTCCGGATCCACTGTAAAGGTGAAGGCTGGTACTGCTGTTGCTTGTGACCGAGGTTTGAGGATCTGGAATCGCCGGAGTAATTTTACGTTGCCATAGAAGGTATGTCGTGATGATTATAACGCTGAACAATCCAATATAGCCTAGCGTAAAGTGATGGATGTCTTTTGGATCTACATTGACATCTAGTTCTTCGTGGAGTTGCAGATCCTTTATTTTTTGTCTTAGCTCTTCCAGGTTCCTCGTGAAGGATTCCCTTGAGCTTATGTTATTGTTGAGGTCGGTGTCGCGTGTTGCTACGACGAATTCAGTGATATTCCTGGTTGGTACAAATGCCGTGTTGAACGAACTTGGAAACAATTTATGTGCCTGTATTGTGACAAGTTCTTCTTTGATAGCACAATCGCTGTGTAACTCTATGATGCCAGAGTTTTCTAAAGTTAGTTGCGATACGAAGTTATCGCAAACAACATTAAAATCAACCATCTGTTTGACAAAGTAAATCCATTGGTTGGGGTTCAATAGCTGAATCCATATAGTTGGCATTTCCATTTTACCTACTGTGCATTTGGTTCTATCCATGGTATGGCTGATAAAACTCATTTCGCAGGCGCTTATCGAAGATCCTTTTCTGTAGAGGGGATGCAGTTGCTTACAGATATAGTTTAAGCTTGGTGATCTGTGACAGGTGGTAAGCTCCAAATCCGACATCGGATAATACTGGTCGCGATTTAGATTGGTGATTAAATAGTTCGTAGTAGTCTGCACTATCACAACTGTTTGATTGATGACAGTTGGCACCGGAACAACATGTAGTAACTCGAAATGTTCATTGGAGAAAAGCGGAAGCTTCAGTCTGAAGATCAAGTTTTCACTGACGATGCGTCCTTCAATAGTCATAAGATTGTAAAGTTCCAACAAATTCCCTGGTTTTGCTGGTAATCTTAGATGTGGAGGTAAGTCGTCCTTGATCGCCATTAATTCCTGAAGGAGTTGCTCTGGCGCTAGCAGTTGTGGATTGATTTTTCCCTGATGAATGTCAATGAGGACGTCTAATATCATCGCTCGTACTCTTTGATAGTTGGTTGTTGTCAAGAGTAGCTGTACTGATATTGCTGAAAACGTCTGAGCTGCTTCTTGGTTCCATAGATCTTTTGTAATTTTGTTCATTCGTTCCATGGTCACGTTTAATGCGGTGCTTAGGTGATCCAGGCTCAGACTAGTAGATTTTCATCATTACATTTGTAGTGGAGTCGATGATTGAAGTTTGATTTCTCAATAACTGGAGCAAATACTCGTCATTGCCCTTCATGTCCTTGATGATGTCAGACATTTTTGCGGCGTAGTCAGCATCTAGCACTCCAAATAGTGAATTGGCAATGTTACCAACTAAGTTGAGTGCTCCTCTTCTTCCTCTTCGCGTTTTTGCATAAAGTGTGGGTCGTAACACCTCATTGTTGTTTTCAATGTCACATTTGGCTAAATTGTGTTGCTGTAGAGGAGCATAAGGGATTGTCTTGCATGTGTTGACATATGTTGTGGAGTTTGTTCACCCCTGTTCGTATGGAGTGGCTCTCCTCCCAGTATGGTGTCAAATTGTAGTGTACCACGAGGTTCCATTCGTTTAATACCAGGTTTGCTGCTCCTAAGCTTTCAAAGTATAAACCTGGAGATGTTTTGAATGGTGTGACCTTCACTGGACTTGTTAAAATGGGAAGGATCAGCCTCGTCCATAATAGTAGGCTGATAGGTGAATTGGAGATTCGTCGACTTTTGATCCATGAAGTTGGTATAGTCGTGCTGGAGCTAGGTTGAACATATTCGGCGGGTCCGCTTGAATTGGCTTGTTCCGTAATTTTATGTTTGTTGGCTCGTAATGAGTTGCTCCTAGTGATGCCGTCTGTTTCTTCTCCTTCAGCCTCTACTGGTAGTGGTGCCAATTTATGTATCGGTCTTCTCAGTACTCCTGTCGATGTTCTAATATCGGCTACTCTGATTAAACCGTCGGCGCCTTTTATGCCCTTCAGGACTCTACCCATTTGCCATTTAAGGACTGGAAGGTTATCCTCCTTGATAACGACTAACATGCCAGGTGTAATATTTTCACAGCGCTGCTTCCATTTGTAACGATGTTGGAGTTCTGTTAAATATTCGGTTGACCATCGCTGCCAGAATTTTTGTTTGATGTCGTTGATGAGTTTAAATCTTTGGCAATGACCGGTTTGTCTTACTTGTGCGTGAGCGTCTACTGAATTGGTGAGCGGTTCACCAATTAAAAAATGTCCTGGCGTCAGCGCTGTAAGATCATTAGCATCCGACGAAAGTGGCGTAAGTGGTCGCGAGTTTAAAATCGCTTCAATTTCAATTACCGGTATTTCCATTTCTTCATAGGTCAGCGAAGAGGGCGTAAGATTTCTGACCAAAAAATGTTTGGCGAACTTGACAGCTGCTTCCCAGAGTCCACCAAAGTGTGGTGAACTTGGTGGGATGAAATGATAATTGATTCCTTTTGGCGTACAGAAATTGACTATTTGTTGTTTTGCCTTTTCTTTGTATACAATTTCCTTCAACTCCGTTAGTTGATTCTTCGCACCGACAAAATTAGTAGCATTGTCACAATATAAGTTCCTGCAGTGTCCTCTTCTGCCAATGAATCGTTTAAGGGCGCCAATGACAGCTTCGGTTGTAAGATCTGCCCTTGATCGGCCAAAACCTTTGTCGAGCAATGGCTAATAAGGCCTGCGGCCCGGCATGAAGATGCTTAATGTGGAGTTCTTGGAAGATTAATTTTGGTATGTAGTGTGCATATGGTAAGATGATTGGATGCTTGGCATCGTAGTTTAGGTCAGACGCTTCCAAACGTCCTCCAACTCGTAGCAGTCCAGCTTCGTCTAGAAATGGACTTAAGCTGCATAACGGATCACTGTTGCTTAACTGCTTGGTAGTTTTCAAAAGATGAATGGATTCTCTAAATTCATTGAGCTGAGTGTCCTTGATTATGGTTTTGAATGAACCTTCCAATTCTTCCACTGTTAGATGAGATTTCGAACGTTTGCTGCAGCTTGCTGATCGAATGTTTTTAATGAATGTGTTACGATTCAGCAACGATTCGTTGAAGGCGTTTGAATGAATTTCTGTGATCAATTTCATGTATGAAGCACGTCTTATGTTGTACCACTGACAATACCATTTTTGAACGTTTTTTCTCCAGTTCAATTTCCGTCGCTTCGTGTTTTCCTGGCCAGCTTTCAACTGGTCCATGCAGAAATGTTGGTCCATAAAACCAAAGTGAAAAATTTTTTTAGTTTTTCTGGTGCAATACCACGAGATACAAGATCTGCCGGATTGAGCTTCGATTCGACGTGTCTCCATTGATCTGGTGAGGACAGTTGCTGGATGGCAGCTACTCTGTTTGCAATGAAGGTGTGGAAGGATGATGCTTCCGCGTTTATAAAGTTTAATACGATCTCTGAATCCGTCCAGTAGAAACACGCTTGATCCGATATTTTTAAGTCCCGTTTGATTCGGTGGGCGAGTTCCGCTGCTAGTTTTGCGGCGCATAGTTCCAATCTAGGTAAGGTTATAGTTTTCAGTGGCGCTACCCTTGACTTCGCACATAGGATGTGTACTGTACGAATTCCATCTGCATGAATTGCTCTGAAGTATACTACTGCGCCATATCCTTTCTCAGAAGCGTTTGCGAAAACATGAAGTTGTGTACTTTGCGGTTGTTTACCACTGAAGATGTGACGCGGTATGTTGATCTTATTTAGCTCTTGTAAGCCTGTGCGGTACCTTAACCACTCTGAATGTAACGCCAGGGGAAGCGCCGCATCCCAGTCTAATTTGAGCTGCCATAGCTTCTGCAGGAACATCTTAGCGGTAATAGTAACCGGACTCATAAGTCCGAGTGGGTCAAATAATTTAGCAATGTCAGATAGGGCTGCTCTTTTTGTAACCTTAGTGGATTCATTCTCCGGGCTCTTGATTTTAAATTCATCTGTTTTGGGTAACCAAATCAAGCCTAGCGTTTTGACCTGTCCCTCGATCTCATCTGTAAGATCGAGCTGCAGGGCTTGATCCTCAGCTGGAATATTCTGTAGTAGGCGTTTGTTGTTTGTGCACCATTTACGTAGCTTGAAACCAGAGGGATTTAATATTTTCAGTAGTTGGTCTATCTTTTCTGCAGTTTTTGGTAAACTATTTGCGCCTGACATTACATCGTTCATGTAGAAATCCTATCCTAGTGCTGCTGCACCCGATGGATATTGCTCCATCTGTTCATTGAGATTGGCATCTTCGGTACTGAAGATTCCGCACATGACGCGTGTTGGTGCTGGAGTTTCTAGTTTACCTGCAACCACCCATCCAAACACCGTGTTTTGTAGTATTGGCAGGTTCTTCGCTAGTCGGATTTGACCAACGGAGAGTAGGTCGTAGTAAATTTCAGCACCAATAAGCATGTCGATAGGGCCTGGTCGATTGAAAGCTGGATCCGCAAGTTGAATATTTTTTTGGTATTGTCCATGTGGCTGTCTTCAGAGCTTGTGCTGGTTGCGGTGAAGTCATTTGCTGCACAACGACAGCATCTACGTTCTTTGAAAAATTTGTTATTCTGGATTGCATTAACAGGTTGATTTTGTGATGAGCTTGTTGTGCTGTTCCGCCCAATCCTCGAATGCAAATTGTTGATTGTGTTTTCTGAAGTCCGATTTTCTTCGAAGCGGCTTCAGTTATAATGTTGATCTGTGATCCGCTGTCAAGAATGGCTCTTAATTCCAGTGCATGTCCCTTTTGACTCACACCCTTGATGAGTACAGTGCTTAATAACACGAGAGATCCTTCTGATGATGAAGTCTCCGTAGATAAGGTAACTGAATTATTGTCGTCAGGAATAGGTTGATCTGCTGATGCTGTTGCTGGTTTAGAGTTCTCTATCTTGGAGGCTGTTCTATTGACAAGCGTAGTCGCGGATGATGGATCCGGTTTGTTCAAATGCAAAAGCGTGTTGTGTTTCTTTTTACATTTTGAACATGTTCTTGATGTGCACTGACTGACGATATGTCCGTCTTGTAGACAATTCAAACATAATTTTAACTGTCGTGCCTTGGATATTCGCTCTGGTACGGCTAAGCGTTTAAAAATTTCACATGCGAAAATTTTGTGACTTCCGCTGCAATTTTTACAAGAGTCAGATGCACTCCTCTTGTTAGACGTCAGAAGTAGTAAGTATACCACCTTTGTATCAAGTTTTAGCAGGTGCGATAGGGACAGGACACCCAAAGTGGGTAAGCGCTGACAGTTCAAAGTGGGTGTAGAAAATTGCATAGAAAAACCAGTTTGGATTCCTGAAAGTGGGTATACACGTGGCCTGTGGGCCGGCTGCTGGGGCATGGAACCATGAGCGTGGTGGCTGGAACCGGTCTTGGTTTGCGCTAATTGGTCGGGAGCTGGCTTGACGTAATCGAAGTGAAGAGACCGAGTACTGTATTCGGATAGAGAGGAGTATACGTGTGTTTATATCGAAAGTGAGAAAATTGCCATGTGTTTACGTTGAAAGTGTCTTAAAAAAAGGGCACGTATATGCGAAGACGATTTAAAAAAAAAAGTAGCGTGTTCGTCTTCTTGATGCAACTATAATGCGGTTTTCATTTTATTTGATGCGATCTTCTCTGAATTTGATCGGCGGACAGCTGGCGTACGGGTATACTTATACGTCGGATGATATGCCTTTGGTGTGATAACGAGATTTTCGATTGTAAGAGGTCAGGTTTGCGGTAATCTCGTATTCCGTTTAGGGTCTGGTCTTCTTTGTAGTGAAGGTGTATTATGATCGAACTAGAGTCAAGTTCAATGTGATACATACGTGTATATATGGGAGGTTATTGTTGACTTCAGATTTCGTGTGGCGGCAATTATTTCGCGTCGTTTTATGGTTATTGTATGGTAATGTAGCCGGTCTTTGGACGATGTGCGTAAGTTTGCGAGGTGATTTTTTATATGGGTGAATTGCCGTGGGAATTTTAAGAACAAGTTTCATTCGAGGCGATCGTTTTGTTGTTGTGATTATTCTCATGACTGATAATATGGGTGAGGTGTTGGGTGATAAGGATGGGAATTAAAGTACTAGTTTTCATTTGCTATTCTTTATTCAATTTGATATAGAATTTACATACAGTGAACAGTTTGATACAATTATTATGCAAGAGTTTTAACTTTATTTTGATTACAGAATAGATTGTTTCTTAAGTAAAATAGGCTTTAGTAATTCTTCCATTTTTAAAATCCTACGTTGAAATCTTATGCGGTCTAATGCGTCGGATTGCCAAGTGCTCTTTCTACTAGATCTATATGCATATCCCCAGGCAACCATGTATTTAACAGAAACCTGATCACAAAAACGGACATGTTTATAGTCTAGCGAAGGCATTGCACAGATTGAGTAATTCGACGATCAAGAAAAATATCGCAATTATCAGAAGAAGATATTTCAGCACTATAGGTAATGATGACGACCAACGTGATTTTTTGACCGGTTTGTTATACGGTCCACAAACGTCTTTACCGTTAGCGAAAACACAATCAGGAGACAGGTGTAGATGTTCAGCTTCCACATCAGAAGGGGTAGAGAATGCACTCATTATCAGAGAGCAGAAGAAGCACCTGACGTAATCCTGCAAGTTGGTGTAAAAGAAGCCGCTTTTTACCAGCTTAAGAATTTTCCTCTCATCCAGATCCAGATTTTTGAATGTCTTTAGACGGTCGTATTTGTGTCTTAAGTTCAGCATGTTGACTAAAATCCGCACGTTATAGCACGTCTTTTATATCAATCCAGGAATTATGAGCTGATGGAAAACCAAGCCATTTTACGTAAACTTGATTCCCCCTTCTTTTTAGAATCTCTTCTACAAGGTATACATCGGGGTGTTTGACTCTTATTAGCTCTAGTTCGTAGAACCCTCCTTGTATTATGTTCCCCTGATAGTCTTTGAGTATGTAAGTACGCGGCTCTGTATTCTTTACTTCGTTTATCTGAAATATTTCGGTGGACCAGTTGGGGGTATATCCTTTCTCGAATACATGCTTGTATTTGCTTACACGTACATGATCACCTTTTCTGTACTTTGGGGTCGACGAGACCTTCACCTTACGGTAGACTTCTCCAAGAAGCTGAGCCTCATTCGATGGCCCAACGTCTATAGGACGCATTTTTATGGTGCGATGCTTTGTCCTATTGTACTTGTTTATTAGCCCTTTTAGTAACCCAGTCCACTTATAGCTGCCGTTCATACTAAATTCTTTCCACATCATGTTTTTTAATGTTCGATTGAATCGTTCTACAATTGAGGCTTTCAATTGGCTAAAAGTAGAGTAGTGGTTGACTTCAAATTTTTTCATCAAATTACGAAATGCCTTATTAAAAAACTCTTTTCCATCATCTGTTTGCAAATTTTTTGGGAAACGTCGTTCATTAAAAATTGACTGTATTGCCTTGATAATCTCCCCAGCACTTTTATTTTTAAGGGGCAAGGCCCACGCATATTTGGAGAATGTGTCTATTACTGTTAGAAGGAAATTAAAGCCCTTATTCTTAGTTGAATAAGAACTCATATCCACTAAATCCGCCTGCCATAAGTCATCTATTCCACGAATGGTCACACGACGACGGCTAAAGTTTCTACGAGCTGTCTTATGCAGTTCGTTAATAACCTGTCTTCTACTCATTTCATCATGTGTATAAATAGCGGACTTGTTTGCACATGTTTTATATAGAAAACAGTATAGAAAATGATGCAGTTTGATCATCCGTTTACGATGATGGTTGCGGGACCGTCAGGAAGTGGTAAGACGACATTTATTGAATCATTCCTGAAAAATACATCGCTAGTTAACACTCAGTTAAAAAAGATTATCTGGTGTAATGCTGAGCAGCGAGCGGTACCGTCACAACTAGCATTTAAAAATATTGAATATTTAGGCTCCATACCCGAGGAATTTATAAACGAAACCAATGAGCCTACATTAATCGTACTAGATGATATGATGCTAAATGCGTTTTCAAAGCAGGTTTGTGAACTTTTTACAAAAGGGTCACATCATAGGAATTTTTCCGTAATACTTGTAACACAGAACGTCTTCCATCAGGGTAAGTTTTGTCGAGATATTTCGCTTAACTGTAAATATATGGTGGTTTTCAAAAACCCCCGCGATAAAAGCCAGTTCCTTCATTTAGCCAAACAGATTTACCCTGAAAATAGTGCAGAGCTGGTGAGAATATATAAAGATATTACTCAGGCTCCACACGGGTATTTGTTAATAGATCTGACTCAGTCTACTAACGATTTATTTAGATTCAGAACAGATATCTTTAATAAAAGATTTGGAACGTGCTATTGTTCAGCGACTGATTTACACAGTAAAAATGGTGTCACGAATGAAACGATTGAAGGACAACAGACATATGCTATATGTTCTCAAAAATGCTAGTCCATGTTTAAGAAAAGCTATCATGAAAAAGGCAGATCCTGAAGTGGTTAAGACTATTTGTGAAATCACATTAAACACGTTGAAGGGGAATCATGTGCCAGGTCGTAAAATCTTGAACGGTCTATGTAAGTATAAAAAGAGCATGCGAAGGTTAGTTGAAGCAAGACGATCTGTTCCTAGACAGCGTAAAATCTTAGTACAGCAAGGTGGTTTTCTACCAATCCTGATAGGAAGTGTACTTTCAGGTGTTATTGGGTCGTTGATTGAAAAATATGCATAGAAGGAGCGCTCTTAATAAAATGCTACTTCTTTCACCAGAAGTGTATGAACAGTTAAAGGGTCAGATAGAAGGTGGAGATGGCCTGTCTATATTCGATAAGACGATACACACCATTTTGAGGAATAAAAAGCTGTCTGACGACGACAAATGGTATAATTATAGGAACACGCTGATAAAGTTTCTTAATGCTAAGCGTAAAGGGAGACAGTCTCGTGAAGAAAAATCTCTCGCGTTTACGCCACAAGTAAAGTTAGGAAGTCAGAAAAATTTACGAGACAATGCGACACAGACAAGGATTGCATTCAAAGAGGAAATGTCAACGCAAACCTCCCCGATGAAGAACCCCGACCCATTTTACAGTACGGCGGAAGATGTATTTGAGACAGGCGACATGACTTTACCAAAGTATCATAGTTCTAGTGCAGAGGAGATAACGCCGCCAAGACGATCGCTAACGCCTCGGTTCAAAAGACGATTATCTGTAAGCGGTATAACAAAAACATTGAAACCGGCTGCAAAGTTTCGCAAAACTACGCCCGAAGTCAAGAACATGGAAAAAGAATATCGGATTATAACGGCTGATGACGGTATAACTCAGTATACTATACCGAATGAGATGGATGTTGATGAAGTGGCACAGCTTATAGAAGAACTAGAGCAGGGAGAAGGGGGGGATAAAACCGAACAGAGAACCCCTACCAAACAAACTATATTAAAGCCTTCACGACTAGAATATCCTTCAGTAAGTACAGAGGATCGGTACCCGATACCTGGACGTTTAAAAAGAAGAACGGAACGGGCCGGAAGTGCACCAAATATTTTCTGGGAAAGAGTTTAAAAATGCCTATAGATATAAGAGAAAACGATTTTTACATATGCCTTCTAAGCAACAATTCCATGCGCATATACAATGAAAATACACTGTCAGCCTTCACGAATATGCTTCCTAGTGCCTGTAAGTTGGACGGCGGGTGGAGTGTCGGAATGACTGAAATTGCATTACCAAATCGAAAAACGAAATCAGTTGGGAAAAAAGATGGAAAACGTGAGAAGGAAGATGAAAAAGTGGAAGGTACTACTAAAAAGGTGAAGAGAGCTGCGACAGATGTACTAAAGATTAAAGCTTATGTAAAAAAAGTACATGGTATTTCCATTTATCTTAAATGGAGTTACCAACAGTTATTAAAATTATGTTACAATAAACATGATATGAACTTTTCTACTTTCTTGTCTTCGTTCAACGACGCAATTGATCCCTATTGGTATGTTGATGCTCATCCAGATTTTAAAGAGATGTTATACGCCATCTTAGAATCTGATGAAATTCGTAAAGATATCCCTGACACGAGTAAAGACGAACGAGTTACAAGAGCAGAAGATTTCTATTTACACATTTATCAGGATAGCGAAGTTGCGGATATTGTAACTTTAGGAGTTTTCGTACATGACTCTATATATTATTTTTTCAGTAGTATAATTGGGCAGATTCCTAGAGAAAAACGTAATTATAAAGCACTAAAACGCATGATAGACTATTACATACCTCCAGCGCTCAGTATAAGTGAAAAGCTCGGGGAAAGTGCCCCGAAGAAGCTTGACTCTTTAGATTTAGAGATAAAAGACTTGAAGATTAAAATAAAGATAAAGTACCCGCTGCCAACACCAATTGATATTAATGATTTAGTCGGGCTTTTTGTCGCGAATATACAGTTTGATGACGAAACTGAATCTGTTGCAGCTCGGAGGAAAAAATCAAGTCAAATTAGGCAAAAAATTATTCAAACTCTAACTGATTTGGATGCAGAGGCCTCTACCTTTGAGATACCAAACAGGCGTATAATTACGGATAAAAGTATAAAGTTGAAAGTTCCCTATGAGAAACGACCCAATGGTACCCTATTAACTAGAGAAGTGCCTATAGATTTGAAAAAGAAAGACTTATCGGGATTCATTATCGATATATTCTTTCAAACGCCTGTGAAGGAGCGTAATGCTAAACTCCTTACCGTGGAGGTGGACAAGTCGTTTGATAAGATTTCAGTAGAAGCGAAGAAGGATACTTTAGACAGAATAGCCGTATTAGAAGAATCTGTTCTCGAAATAAAGAGCAGATTTCCGCGAGAACTAACAGCTGTAGTTGCAGAGGAATGTAAGGCTATAGGGATAATACACGTTTACACTGATATCATTCGCCCCCAAATAGTAGGAAACAAATTAGTGAGGAATCTGCGTATGATTCCATTGAAAGAATGCGATAATATATTCAGGTTTGAGCATGTAGAATACTACCCTCTGGAAAAGACCTACATTGAAAGTATCTCCATAAAGATAACCGATGATCAAGGCGAATTAATCGACTTCATTCCAGGCTATACCCCAACATTTGTGATGCTTCACTTTAAAAGACAATAAAGTATAAATATTCAGACGCGTATAAGGGATCTTCATAACTAGTGTACATTCAAATCGAAATGAATTCATATTACACAAGGTATTATTTAATCCAAAGCGGTGCTGGTTTGTCGGATATAGGGGATCTTTATCGATCCCCACTTATATATCAGCGTGGAAGAGGTATTGGCAGCTTCTTCAGTGGATTACTGCGTTATTTACGGCCTTTAGTCTCCTCAGGAGTAAAAACTATAAAGGAGCAAGCTATAAAGATTGGAAAAACAATATTATCAGAGGCGGGGAGTAAACCTCTCAAAAACATTTTAAAAGAGCAAGGACAAGCTGCTACTCAAGAGCTGATGCAAAAGGGCGTAAAAAAACTCTTTGACAGCATGGGTGGAGAGGGTATGAAAAGGCGCATGGCTATAAAAAGGGCAAATCCGTTTTCAACAGCACAGTTAAAAACGGCTCCTAAACGTGGAAAACGTACCAAATCAAAGAGAAAATCTATTAAGAAAAGACCAGCAACCAGTAGAAATAAAAGAGTTAAGAACAATAAGCGTAAGCGTGTATTGGATATATTCGATAAGTAAGGAGAATGGCCTCGTACAGAGAATGTATGAAATCTGAATTAGATTTATTTAAAGCACCACCGATACAGGCCAATATTTTAAAAACAGAAGAAGTGTCATACAAACCAATAGCTTCTCTTGATAACTCTTCAGTTCTGGAATTCGTCTCGCTAGGACATGGGGACACGTACCGCGATTTATCCAGTATCTACCTTCGCTTAAAAGTTCAGCTAATTAAGGCAAAAGGTGGGAAAGAAGAATTCTACACCGGAAAAGAAAAAACCCGAGTTAAAGCTGGTGACCCTGAAGAGGAAAGTGATCCAATCGGCGTAGTTAACAACCTGATGCATTCACTTTTTAGACAATGCACAATACAATTAAATGGCAGACCGATTGCTCAAACTGACAACAACTACCATTACAGAGCTTACATTGAAAACTTATTGAATTACGGTAGAGATGCATCAACAACACATTTAGAATCTGTAGGATGGTACCTCGACCAAGATGGTATGGAAATGATTGAAGATGGAAGCAAAAGCGGGGGTCCTAGTAAATTTAATGCAGGATATCTCAAACGATCTGAATTGCTTTCGAAAAGTAATGTGGTAGAGCTTATGGGAAAGATTCATGGTGATTTACTTAATCAGGATAAGTTACTTCTGAATGGGGTAGATTTTAGACTCTCACTA
Organism: Beris morrisii; assembly: GCA_951812415.1. NCBI lineage: Eukaryota > Metazoa > Arthropoda > Insecta > Diptera > Stratiomyidae > Beris > Beris morrisii. The sequence goes on along the minus strand of OX638312.1, from coordinate 62,752,121 downwards.
TCCCTGGAAAAACCCGAATTTTATCTATACTCAAAAGAAGACGGACACTCACCGCAAATTAAAATTATAGATGCAACAATGTATATGAATCATGTAACTGTTAATCCCAATATTTTAATGGCACATGAAACTATTCTTCAGCGCTCCAACGTGATATACCCGTACAAGCGTGTCGAAGTAAAAAGTTATACATTACCAGCTAACAGTTCAACACTATCTTTAGATAATGTCATAATCGGACAGCTACCGAACTTGTTAATTTTCGGCATGGTAGATAATGATGCCTACAGCGGTAAACAGACGAAGAATCCATTTAACTTTAAACACAATAATATCACACGATTCAATTTATCCGTCAATGGAGTACAAGTTCCGAACCAGGCTTTAGAGTTTGATTACTCTCAGGAAAAACCTATAAGTACACGGGGATACCTTTCACTATTTAAGGGAACATGCATTCATTACTTCGACAAAAGCAATCAAATCTCTAAGGAATTCTTCGATAATGGATGCTTTTTAATGGCGTTCGATTTAACTGCAGACAATTCATACGGATCATCTTGTGGCAGTTTATTGAATCAAGGAACAGTGAGGATCGAGGGAAGGTTTAAGAAAGCGCTGGAAAAAAGTGTAACTTGTATAGTATATGCCGAGTATGATGGAAGTCTTGAAATAGACAAACTTCGTGGAGTTCATACTGATTTTTGAAAAGTATAAATATAGCCTTTTAATCTCGCACTCTTCATATTACTCAGCGGACGAGGAAGAACAACAAAGATGGCATATTGTGTTGTAAATGTCGAATATTTTAATGAAGGTAATCTAACCTTCTTTAAAAAGGTTTCGTTTGCCGGTTTCTCATCACAAAATAAATTATTCTCGAAGGAAATAACGTATAAATATCCCACATCATTGGCTACCACAACAGATCAGACAGGGGCATTTGGGAATTTGGAACTTAAGCGTTTGGATGAAAATCTTATTATGACGCTAGCAAAATTTGCAACCGGTTTTGTTTATAGCGCTACAACAAAGGAATTCTTAGAAAGTTACGCCACCAGTCACACCAAGATCATTGACATTGACGCTATCGCTTCGAAAGAGCAGATATGAACACGATCGAACTTGTTAAAGCATTAAGGAAAAACATACTGCAGTCACGATCGGCTGCAAGCCAATCGTATAATACTCTAGATGAATACTGAACTCTGATTTATATTGTAGTTGGGGATGAAGTAGAATTACGTGTGTGCATGTTGTATGTCCTTTATTAAGGACTGCTATTAGATAGCTACTCAAAACTAAAAGACAATATTCAGTGTTTAATTTCATACCTTGAACTGGGTAAGTCATCGAAAAAAAATGTTCTTTTTAAAGGACTTTCACATGGGAGGTGCAGGAATGACTCATTCGATTTCTTACTTATTTGTCCTTTCCCTTCGAACCATTCAAAAATTCATGTGTACAAAATTTCAAATTCGTAGCTTGAAGCGTTCAAAAGTTATCGGAAAAAAATTGTTGATCACGTGTTTTAAGGATATTTTGTATGGCCGCTACCAGAAGGAGTGAAAGGATTTCGCTGATTAGTAAACTCGAACTTCCTTTTCACTCAAAACTAACTTGTACAAAATTCCAAATTCGTACCTAATAGATTACTTGAGTTATTGTGAGTTTCGTAAATTAAGTGAATACCTTTTGACAGGATATTTGTATGGCAGCTACACGAAGGACTAACAGGATTTTCTTCATAATCATGTATTTAGCTCCAACTACTGGAAAAATAACACGTACAAAATTTCAATGTCGTAGCTTAAACCACAGACGGACGGACGGACGGACGGACGGACGGACGGACGGACGGACGGACGGACGGACGGACGGACGGACGTCAGGCGGATTTCAGGTTTTTGGCCACAAATAAACAAAAAATAATATATAACTTTTTTTCGTCCGAGGCTTGGTTCTATGCGTTACAAACTTTTGGGCTGGATTAAACTTATAATACTCTATATGATTTCATCTAGAGTATAAACACAACCACAAGGAGATTTTTCAAAGGCGTATTCCCATGCGATCGTTTACCTTATAAAATTAAAAAGCCAGCATGTGTTATTGCAAATACCGACCCCGCAGACAAAAAAGGCGTTCATTGGGTAGCATTTTATTTCCCGAGGACAGGCCCTGCTGAATTTTTTGACTCTTTTGGCAGATACCCTAACAATAAATATTTTAAAAGGTTTCTGTATACCAACTCTAAGGTTTTCATAAATAACAAAAAACGATTACAGAGTGTATACTCTTCGACATGCGGGAATTACTGCTGTGTATACATATATTCGCGTTGCAGGGGAAAGGAGCTGAAGCTTTTCCTGAAGCAGTTTTCATCAAAAGATTTTACAGACAATGACGCCAAGGTGGTTAACTTATACCATCATATATTTTCATCGGATGCCAACCAGAATGGTGGGTTTTCTCGTAACCAGTATTGCAAATCGGAGGCTGAGAGTATAAAAGCATCAGCTTAAGCCACTCGACTTTCAGTTTTTCTTTAAAAATCTACCAGGCATTATGGATTCACCTATTACAAAAGTGGAGAGTGACAAGAAGAGACGTGTCGCTGACAAAAGAAAAAAATCAGTCCCATCGGATGAATCAGTTATTAAGAAGCCAGGCAAGCAGAAAAGGTCCGAGATTCCTGGCGAAGGTGCTCTACTGAACTACACCTACTATCTGGACGGCTGTCAAAATCGGAAGGTTGTATTAGGCTTCGATCCGTTCACTTTTGAGGCAAAAATAATCTTCAGTTACCCTGGACGCTTCCCTGTGTCAACGAACTACCCCGGATGGTCCTCGCTGTACAATCATCTGATCATGTTGAAACATGAAAATGACGAGGCTGCTCAAGCGGTTCAAGCTGGTTTAAAAAAGGAATTCGTGATACCGATCGATGAAAGTAGTATTCGACTATCATCCCAGAACCTTTTAAATTTGTACGAAAGGATGGATTTCTTCAATATCGTCATGTACCATAATAACAACGCCTCTGAAAGTGTGAGGGATTATTTCAGCCAATACACCGCTAAATGCAAGGAAAAAGATGTATTACAATTATCGAGTGCAGACTTTTTTATACCAGTCCGCACTTCATATGTGCATATCAACTCTTCTCGACTTTTTTATGAAATTTCGTGGTTTTGTAGTGCAAGAATTATTTTTAATATAACGATTTGCTAATATAAAATTATACTAAACTATTTGTTTTCATTTATAAATAAGCTTTATTCATCAGCATATATAGATATAAGTTTACACAGTTCTGCACAGCGCAACGAGTAGCTCAAGCTTGGTTATGATTTTTACATAGTGTTTGAAAGTGTTGAAGCTCGGTTAATTTAGGTGTTTCAAGCTGTATTATCTCAGCGTCTGGTAAGTATCTTCTGATGAAACTCTCCTTCACAAGGCCTTTTACGTATATAGTAGAGCTAGCAAGGTCCTTCAAAATGTCGGGTAGACTATTATAGCATGTATCGCCATCATTCCAGTGCAAACCATTGATGTTTTCTCGTTCATACTTCTGCTGCCGATCCGCCTTCATGTTCAGCTCCTGATAGGGATGAGGGGGGAGGAGGAAATAGAACGTTGGGTATATCGATCCAAAAGGCAGTATAGCAAGCTCTTTAGCAAAATACTGGCCATGATTTCCTGTAACAAACTGGATATCAACTATGAATTTACTCATGTTTTCGGTAAGACGTAATGTCAATAAGTGAGAGTCAATTTTATTTATACACATTTATATATTTTTAACAATATTTTCAAGTTATAGCTATATCAGTACATCTATCAAGTTAAGAATAATTAAACTAAAATGCCGTCTTAAAAAAAAGTTACACTATTTTAGTTTGCTAACTTTGCTCTTTTGAAGCCATACGGGTATGAAAAATGATCTTCGACGACAACTCTTTTATCGAATGTGAATTGCAAATGCTTTTTTTCCACAGCACTAATGACAATCCCAGGACGCTTACGCTTAATCTTACGCTCATTTTTTACACAAACTGGGTCACCATCGCTACAACCAGTTACCATAGATTTCAGACATTCGAAATTCACCTTTTTTGAATTTTTAAAATTAAGTGTTATCCCCTTACACTTTGTGACATACTCAACCTGATCCCCTTTTTGGACTTTTAGACTGTAAGTTTTAGGACCGGTACTTACATATTCGGAGATAAATGCATCGGGGCCATAGCTCTCAATCTCGTTAGTTAAATCGCCTAGAAAGTTTGAAATTTCGAAGGGGGTGGGTGATGTCTTATCATCTACAAATATTAGACTGTCAGTGTCACAATAAAGTATTCTTGTACCGACTTTTTCCAATGCATCGTAGAGTTTAAGCCTAGCAAATGCGGTAGTGTAGGCAGCAATGGGCGTGCTCACATGGGGCAACATAATTAAATTCTCTTCTATATTTTTCCATGTAACCCACAAAGTGTCTTGAGATACTGGCAGTAATGAACAGACTTCTATACCCGGGGTATGTATAAAATCGCAGAACTCCTTAAAGCTATTTAGTACCTTGGTGTTGGTACGATTTTCTCTCTGAGCGAATTTCCCCCAAAAGGAATTTAGGCATATTTTTGCAGTGTTACGCCTACCAGGGTTTTTTTGGATTTCACTTTTGTCTAGCGCAATGTCCTCCCTTATGCGATATGACCTTATGTAATTCTCTCTCTCTATCTCTGTCGTACATTCATTCCCCCACCCGCTAGCTTCCTGTTTAATCTTCAAGAAGGTATTAACATACTCCGTAAATAGACCACCTGTTTTCGTATTGGGATCGTACATAGTGTGATTATATTTCCAGACTTCAAAAATGACTTTAATTTGATAGCCTTTTTTCACAGCTAATGATACTTCAGGTATAACCCAAGTGCCAGTAATCTCTCGCTCACTCTCATCATGCCCGCATCTTGTTACTTTATTCTCAGATGCGCAAGTTCTACATAGCGCAAAATACAGTTTTAGATTCTTCTTGAAAGCTAATACCGGGAGAAATAAATCATTTGGCGGTAAAATAGTACAGGTGATGAAACCATGCATCGAAAGTATTTCTGAACTCGTAGGCAGATTTTCATTTCTGTATATCTCCGGATGGCCTATGGGATAAGGAGAATATTTGTTAATGTACGGGTACAGGCTAGTAAAATCAAGATATCTTATTATTTCATTCTCCCCACTTTTATGGTATAATCTAAACACCTCGGTGCGACCTCCGAAAATAGCATTTCGAGGATTTAATGGTTCCACTATATTCTTAGTAAGCTTTTCCAACTCCATTTTCTCCGTAGGATTTGACTTTAAGAATTTTTTGAACTCACACTCCCACATGTATTTTAATTTATATCCATTACGCCTAATCATTTCAATTTTCCTAGCTGTGGCTTCATATCTTTGATTAAAGGTTTCGCGACATCCACCATTCTCAGTACTTACATCCTGTAATCTAAAACAGCTTCTACAGCCGTGATAAAAGCAGCCAAAGAACTCGTAGACCGTGTTTGTCATTGGATTGAAGCCATCTACGTACATGCCCCCCCTCTCTAGTTTCACTTCACCTTTATTAATAGCGGATATTATCTCGCCCTGTATTTTTCTTGACTCCCAAACAAGCCATTTAGAAGCGATAAGCGACTGATTTTGAGATTTGTAGTAGCCCTTTTTTGGCATTATACCTATTGTATTTTCCTGCAGGTAGTTTTTTCGAAAAACTAGCATACAGGCCGATGCTATAGTCAAAGCTTCCGTAAAGGGATTTACACTAGTGATATTAAGAAACTCCCTCATGAATCGAATACACCCCAATCGCAAGATATTGACATCGTTTATGCAATATCGCAACATCTCTTCACGGTTATCAAAAATTCCTGATGCATTAGTTTTATACCAGGCAAAGAACTTATCTTTTTCTACCTCCTTCATCGTCGCATAGCCATATAACTCAGGTGGTGGATATTTACCCACATAGTCAATATTCTCCATTGTGTTGAAGTAATATGGGTAATAACCCTTTGTATGATCCTTAATTTCAAAAACCTTTGGGAACTGCACAAGCGGGAATGCCAGATAATTCAAAGAGTCAATAAAAGATACTCTACCACAAGTTAACTTCATTATCTTAGTACCGTTCATTATAGGTTCGATCTTCATCTTTCTGTTCATTAGCTCTGAAATCACAAAGTGACCATCGTAACCTTGTAAATTGTGCGCTATACAATAAATATTGGAAATAGATGATTGTACTTTGAAGCAGTAATCTAAAAACCTCCCCACGACATTATCATTTTCTCGGTATTGAAAAATATGTTCCCTTACACCGCAGACTCTACATTCTTCCTTAATATCAGAATTTTCATAACAGTTATAGCATAACTGCTGAGCAACAATTAAGTTAACAATATGAAGAAAAGTATTAGAGTTATTCTCGTAGGAAGTATTCTGAGTAGTTTCGCAATCAAAGAATATTAACATAAAGTTGTTAACAACCCTCTTCTTCAGAGGCTTAATATAACATAGATGGTCTGATGGTACAATTTTCCAGCAGATCTGACAAAGAAATTCGTTACATGTGTGTTCGCCACTTCGCCTTTTATCGAGAACAATAAATTTTCCACACCGTTCACATATCCTGAAACTTTCACAAACGCCTTTTTTTCCAAATTTATTCTGTAAATGGCTCTCAAAGCAGTTTTCCCCTCTGAACACACGATTACAACTTTTACATTCTCTAAGCTTTTCCACAAACGGACATGCCGGAAATGAAAGACAATACGGACATTTCTTTTCACATTTATGCTCTTTCAAATGCAATACTCTATCACAAAGGGAGCATGCATATTTTCTGTTAAAAAAAGCGGTAAGAGATTTTATTACATAAATGTGTTCCAATTCTTTAGAATAATAGAAGTATAGCTTCTTTACAGAGCTGTCTTCACATGGCGGTCTGAACATAAAAGATTCTGAATTCTTCATATCGTCAAAAACGATAATTTGGTACTTTTTTAAAAAACATTGAAATTTGTATAGGTCAGGCAAGACACAGCCTTTTTTACCAATCGCAACGTTTGCTTCTCTACACAGTTTCTTAGATAACCTATCTAATTTATTAGTATTCGTAGTTTTATTTTTATAATTCAATCTCCCCGAATTCATCTCAATTGCATAACATAAACTTCGTGCGAGGCAATTAAGGTCATCGTCTTTACCGACATCTACCACACTATACTTTCGTGCTAGAGTCTCTTTTTCTGTCGAATTTTTAGGATCCACCCTGCCGCCAATGAATGGAAAATTTACAATATCTGCCTTTATCTGCATAATTCCATCCGAGAGAAAAGTTGTGTTGGACTGATTCACATTCGAGATTAGCCCAATAATAGTTGCGCCACTCAGCTCAGTTACAGGTCTTAAACTACACCAAATAGCCTTGACCTCTGGTGATTCCGGAAGTTTGATAGATAAACTAATTTTGCTTCCCTGAATCGAATTAGAAACTAGCTCTTTTACCAACTTATCAAACATACTCTCAAGCTCCTTAACGGGGTCCTCAACATTCTCATTGAATTCTTTAAAACGGAAAATCATCTTAACACCATTCAAATTAAATTTTTTATAAAAAGTCTCCTGTCTTGATAAAATTTCTATAGCAGTATCTGACCCACCGCCATGCTGATTTAAACTACCATCCCGTTCCTCTTCCATTACAATTCCAACACAAGTGGTTGACCTGTTATCGCTCGATCTTTCGCAGATAACCCCCATTTCACCTCCACGCCCAGAAGAATTGTCATTAGTAGCTTCTTCATTTTTTAGAAAAGCAACAGCATCTCTCAGCCCATTGTCCGAAAAGGGAACATTATGTATTGCTGAAAATCGAGTTAACAGCTCGATGAACCGGAATTTTTCCGCCGAGTCGAAAGAGATCTTTTTTAACTTCATCTCGTCAACTAAAATATTTAAAGTCGATACAAATAAACGGTAACCTAGACTTAGAGTGCTATTTAAATGATTAATGATACTTAAACTATCCATTTTTTATTCTAAGTACTTAGATTAAAAAAATTTAGAAAATAAAAAAACACTTAAAACCACTTGCTATAACTAAGAATCAGACAGAAAAATATCTATTAATTTTATTTAGTTTTTTTATTATACCCTGTCAGTGTGGGGTATATTCGTTGCCATAGTGGGCTAATTGGATGGAACCTTACCCCTCCGCTCTTCCTCTTCGGAACGACGATTTTTGCTGATCTTGGAGAGCCGCACGGCTGACTCGATGTTGTAGGTTCGGTAGTGGTAAAGCAGCGACCTCCGACCTCTTTACTGCGCTTAGATGCTATGGAGTCAGAGTCTGTAACAGTGTTACAGCTACCTCGGGCTTCTCTATCGCACTTTGATGCTGCGGGTGCAGGTTCAGCAAAGGCGAAGCTGTGACCTCCAGAGCCTTTAACACGCTTAGACACCAAGGTGACAGGATATGCGTTATTAAGGCTGGTTTTTCGGTCCTTCCTATCGTCCTTTGGCCTCGAGGAAGCAGGATCTATGACTAGGCTGCGGTCCCTATCTTCATCCAGCGCATTTGAAATTACGGCTAGCTGTTCACTTATCTTCAGCAACGCCTTGCGAATTCCAATTTCTGTTCTGCTCTCTGTAAAAAATTCTATCAAAAAATTATATTTCAATGTGAGGAATTTTCACTTACCCATAAACGCAAACCTCGATCTGGCTTAAAAGCCCGGATGATAATATTCTTTAGCACTAGCACTCGCGACTTTTATACTAGTTGCCAAGGCTATTCTGCATATTCTTAACATTTTTCCTTTTTTTCGGTCCATTGAACTAGCCGCGATATTTATAGAAAGACATGTCCTATGATACCGACATCTACAATGTTGCATTTATTAAGTGCATGATTATTTTCCACAGACGTTATCTACTAAACCTATGCAGTACGCGCATGTCCCATTTTAATAAATTTATGGTTATAACCTCGCTCAGCCACCTATCTGGATAATACAAATCTCATTAAAAGTCCACTGAACTATCCACGATAGTTATAGAAAAGATATGCCCTATGATACAGGCATCTACAATGTTGCATTTAATAAGTACGTGATTATCTTCTCAGAACACGTACGTGTCAAGTTAAAATTGTTTTCCCTAAGTCACCACTCGACAGCCTATCTGCATCATTCCTATTACTCTCATCTGTATAGCTTAATCCCCTATTGCCAACTTTGTTGAAATCCTAGACTCTTGGCTTTATAGGCCGATTAATTTTAATTTATATCTTTACTCTGTATTTTTAATCACTCCAAGGCTATGCGAGGGTTTTACCTTATCTCACTCTGGATAATTCCAATTCTTACCTGTTTTTACTATCTCGCGACTGGTATATAAGCCGGTGAGCCTCCAGAGGAAAATCATAATCTCCTTACGATTCCATCGCGTCAAATATGGTGAGTTTTATAATATCCGCTTTTACTTCTTGTCACTAATTATAACTTTTTACATTTCAGAACACTTTTGAACTATTAGCCTCGGCTGTTGGGGGTGATGGAGACACTATGACGTCCGTTAGCTCCCTGGAAGTTGCCAACGAGCATCACATCAAGTTTTTCCGCTTGGTAAAGACCAAGTATGGAGTCAGGCTAGCGGTCCATCTCGAAGATGGAATTTTCTGTTTTCTCCCGCCCCGTTTCTCCGAAAGGGTTAAAACCCAGCGTCAGGTGGACGACCTAAATCAATCGTCAGACCAGTATCTGATGTTCGATGGGGTGGACGAGTCACACGGCGGCTTTTTAAATTTACGCTTTTTAAAAAAATAAATTTGTGTAATGTGCAGAACCTTATCACTTTTAATAAAATCTAAAAACATAAAATTGTTTCATTGACGCATCACCCAACACCTCACCCATATTATCAGTCATGAGAATAATCACAACAACAAAACGATCGCCTCGAATGAAACTTGTTCTTAAAATTCCCACGGCAATTCACCCATATAAAAAATCACCTCGCAAACTTACGCACATCGTCCAAAGACCGGCTACATTACCATACAATAACCATAAAACGACGCGAAATAATTGCCGCCACACGAAATCTGAAGTCAACAATAACCTCCCATATATACACGTATGTATCACATTGAACTTGACTCTAGTTCGATCATAATACACCTTCACTACAAAGAAGACCAGACCCTAAACGGAATACGAGATTACCGCAAACCTGACCTCTTACAATCGAAAATCTCGTTATCACACCAAAGGCATATCATCCGACGTATAAGTATACCCGTACGCCAGCTGTCCGCCGATCAAATTCAGAGAAGATCGCATCAAATAAAATGAAAACCGCATTATAGTTGCATCAAGAAGACGAACACGCTACTTTTTTTTTTAAATCGTCTTCGCATATACGTGCCCTTTTTTTAAGACACTTTCAACGTAAACACATGGCAATTTTCTCACTTTCGATATAAACACACGTATACTCCTCTCTATCCGAATACAGTACTCGGTCTCTTCACTTCGATTACGTCAAGCCAGCTCCCGACCAATTAGCGCAAACCAAGACCGGTTCCAGCCACCACGCTCATGGTTCCATGCCCCAGCAGCCGGCCCACAGGCCACGTGTATACCCACTTTCAGGAATCCAAACTGGTTTTTCTATGCAATTTTCTACACCCACTTTGAACTGTCAGCGCTTACCCACTTTGGGTGTCCTGTCCCTATCGCACCTGCTAAAACTTGATACAAAGGTGGTATACTTACTACTGTCAGAGTGAATGATTTGGTTGACGATGGCTTGTTTCGAGTCTGCATCTTGTTAGTGTCGTTGCCCAGTGCTTCGAGGACTTGAAATCGACGTTCTAAAAATGTCAGGAAAGCATCCATCGTTTGTAGTTCTCGTGGTTCCGTTAATGTCTGCTCATATAGACTATGCGTTGTCTTGTCTAGCTTCTTTACTAGAATATGAAGTAGCACAGGATCCCAAGTTGCTATGTCTATATTAATATTTTTTAGACCTTGCAAGCATTCCGTGGAAAGGTCATGCAATTTTTTTATGGCAGAGGCTGATTCAATTGTTGTTGTTGGCTGCGACATTAATTTGTCCAGTAATGTTGTAACCATAAGTCGCTGATTGTTATAGCGACTCTTCAGGATCTCCCAGGCGGTATTGTAGTTTTCATCCGTAATTGGAAGTTCAAATTAGTTCTGCTTCACCGGAGAGATTAGTTTTCAGGTACCACATTTTCTGAGCATCGCCCAATTGCTGCTCGTGTTTCATCTGCCGAAATAAGTCGTGAAATGATTTCCATTTCGAATAGGCACCATCGAACTTCGGAATCGTCATATGTGGAAATTTGACGTGAGGACGAAGTGTTGCGATTGATGTTGAATTGACTTCTAGTTTTTCGAGGCAAGTCGCTAGCGAAACTAAGACGTTCTGTATACGTTCTTCGATGCTAAAATACCTTGCATCGGTGTATCCGGAATTGGTTGGATCAGCCGCACATTGCCATATAGTGTCATGACAATATCGTATGTCCTCCTAATACCTTTTGATGGTGTTGATCTCCATTTCGTAAAATTGTCTGGATTGTGTCTGTTCGATAACGTTGATGCCGCTGATTATGTGTTCAACAGATCGTATCTTCGACTCTTGTTGTCTGATCAGGATTGAAATTGAACCAGATGAGGGCACCGAAACGCTATTAATTAACAGTAGCTTTTCTTCACTTGCAGGAAACTTGTTGTTCGAGTCGATGGTTGATTCCTTTTCGTTGGTTTTTGATGTCGACGGTTCCTGCAGATTAACCATCCGTTGATTTATTGCTACTTTTATTTTGCAATATTCATGCTCCACTGCGTTGAAAAATCGCTGGGCGAAGTATGGATGGTCTGGAAACTCAGCCATTAGTTTTTGCAGTTCCTCATTTACTGCAGAAAACTGCTCCCAGATATCCTCCAATCTGATCAGTCGTGTTTGCAGATAACTGCTCGTTTTACGGTCGGCCGAATCCTTATTATAGTTGGAAATGAACCTTTCCAACTCCTTACTGGTTGCATCTTGTTGTAGTGTTATCTGTTGCAAACACAGCTCCCGATCTGCTATTGTGCGTTGTTAAGATGTCTCTTCTAATTGTGGTATTTGAAGATTCGAAGTTCGTCCGATCGCCGGTCCCGTCGCTGTAGGCGTTGTAGGCTGCTACGGCTGGATCTTCTTCGATGTTGCAGGATGTTGATGGACGTGTGATCACGTCGGGGTCACCAAAATGTTTAGTTAGCGAGCAAGTTCTTTTACTTGCCCGCGAATTTCTTTTGAGCGAATACAAAATCCGTTCAAATATATCACATGTACTTCGGTACAATACCGATGCACAAATTTTAACTATTATTTTTATTTGATTGCACCTTAACTTCACTTTAATTCACTTCACTTAACTTCACTACTACCGATGATTTGGGACAAAGGTTTAACTGGGAAACTTGGAAGACTGGGAGTTGAACAACAAACGCCGTATAAAAATTGACTGAGACGTTTATTACTATTTCAAAATTATTATATACAAATTATTACGCTAATACTGCAAATGTTTACATTTTTTGTTTAATTCGCAATATCAGGTGATATGCACCGGTCATTGTGCATATTACCTCAAATTGCAATTAATGCACATTGCACACCTGAGGTTAATAAATTTTCTTTTACAAATAGAGCAAAGACCATACAATTGCTGATGGCGTATAATGCAGGTGTAAAACATACTGCAGTCACGATCGGCTGCAAGCCAATCGTATAATACTCTAGATGAATGCTGAACTCCGATTTATATTCTAGTTGGGGATAAAGTAGAATTACGTGTGTGCATGTTGTATGTCCTTTATTAAGGACTGCCATTAGATTGCTACTCAAACCTAAAAGACAATATTCAGTGTTTAATTTCATATCTTGAACTGGATAAGTCATCGAAAAAAAATTTCCTGTTTGAAGGACTTTCGCATGGAAGGTGCAGGAAGGACTCACTCGATTTCTTACATATTTATCCTTTTCTTGGAACCATTCAAAAATTAAAGTGTACAAAATTTCAAATTCGTATCTTGAAGCGTTCAAAAGTTATCGAAAAATATTGTTGAACACGTGTCTTAAGGACATTTTGCATGGCAGCTACCAGAAGGAGTAAACGGATTTCGCTGATTAGTAAACTCGAACTTCGTTTTTACTCAAAACTAATTTGTACAAAATTTCCAATTCATAGCTAAAAGATTACTTGAGTTATATTAAGTTCCGTAAATTAAGTGAAGACGTTTTGACAGGGTATTTGTACGGCAGCTACACGAAGGACTAATAGGATTTTCTTCATAATCATATATTTAGCTCCAACTATTGGAAAAATAACACTTACAAAGTTTCAAAGACGTAGCTTAAACCCTTCTGAAGTTATCACGTGTTTTAAGGACATTTTGTATGGCAGCTACCAGAAGGAGTAAAAGGATTTCGCTGACTAGTAAAGTCGAACTTTCTTTTCACTCAAAACTAATTTGTACAAAATTTTGAATTCGTAGCTAAAAGATTACTTGAGTTATAGTGAGTTTCGTAAATTAAGTGAATACATTTTGACAGGATATTTGTATGGCAGCTACATGAAGGACTAACAGAATTTTCTTCATAATCATATATTTAGCTCCAACTTTTGGAAAAATAACACATACAAAATTTCAAAGTCGTAGCTTAAACCCTTCTGAAGTTATCGACCAATATTCTTGAACACATGCTTTAAGGACATTTTGTATGGCAGCTACCCGAAGGAGTAGGACGATTTTGCTCGTTAACGAACTTAGCCTTACAAATTCAACCAAACATCCAGATTCAAAATATCAAGATCCTAGGTGAAGGCGTTCTTGAGTTATCGTGCTAACGGACAGACGGACGGACGGACGTCAAGCGGATTCGAGGTTCTTGGCCCCAAATAAACAAAAAATAATATATAACTTTTTTTCGTCCGGGGTTTGGTTCTATGCGTTACAAACTTTTGGGCTGGATTAAACTTATAATACTCTATATGATTTCATCTAGAGTATAAAAATTGATATTTTAGCTTGCAAAATTATGGAATCATAAAAAAAGGTTTTAGCTTACTTAATATCTATGTAGGGTTGATGACTTAAAGTTATGTGGCGCGGCCGGATGTCGATAGAGTTCGATGGTTCATTGATCACTGCGATTGATATGAAAAAATACAGTTTTAGTGCCTTTAAGTTGAAATTAACGCTTAAAATTTCATATATTAGTGCTCAACCAAGAAAAATACTTGGCAACACTGGGCACGAGTGGTTTTTGAGAAAATGGATCAAACGTAAATAAATACAACTTTTCAGGAGAGGCACTTCTTGATCTCGTGGAGTCTTGCGGTTTAAACAGTTTTACCCAGAATTGAGTCTAAAATAAGAATTTTAAAAAAATGTTTTTTTTACCCCAAAAACGATATGCTCTCCTAAAGATTACGGCGGTGCGCGGCTTTAGCCAATAACTAAATGATATTTCGAAATTTAAAATTTTTTCTACACTTCACAAAATTTTCACAACAAAAAACAAGGTTAAATGCACTTTGGAAGTGATAATAAAAATATACGAAAAAAATCTGCCAATGGTCTGGGCGAAACTTTATTATTTTTCGGGTCAAAGTTCGGGAGCGGTTAAAGTCGGAGTGTATCATGAGTTGCTTCGAGATTATTAGATTTCTTGGAAAATTATTTTTGTTCTTAATATAAGAATATTTAAAATAGGGATTTTTAGCCGATTAAACATTGAAAAAGTTCGTGTATACTATTCGAATTTCAGTATATTATGTACACTAAAAGCCCATAGAAGCAAAAACGAATTTGTTGCCTTATCAGAATTAAGAGATATGACGAATTGTTAAAACATATATAAACCCATTACTTCCACTTGGGGTTTGAATTTCGAAAAAATTGTGAAACAGGATTATAAACGATTTCATAAGAAGCAAATTGATATCTCATGAGACAAGACGGATTTTGAAAAATTTGTGAAAACGTAAGCAAACCCTTCACACCTCCTTGGTTCTGGAAATTCGAAAAATCGTGAATTGGTTGGCCGTAATAATCAATTTTTTATCTCATCAGAACTAAGGGATGGCAAAAATTGTGAAAACATATACAAACCCTTGGGGGTTGAATATCGAAAAATTGAGAAATGGGTTTGTAGGCGATTATATAAAAAGTCTGTGGAAATGAAAAGCGATCTAATATCTCACCGAACCTAAGAAATATGTCGAAACTTTGAAAAGCATACAACCCCCTTACCCCCTTAGGATTGAATATCTAAAATACTGAAATTGACTTTTTGGCTTTTTTATATAGGAAACCTTAGGAAAAAAAATGAATTCGATATATCACCAGATATGCAACCTTTTTACACCCACTTGGGGGTTGAATATCCAAAAATCCTGAAAGGAGTTAATAAATAAATATGAAGGAACTTGGAAGAAAGAAAAAACCAAGTTTACCGTCATCCGAATCAGGGCTGGGGTGGGAACCAAATGATAATCCGAGAGAAATAGAGGGAGCGGAGAACATACAACACGTCCTAGAGAGTTACCACAGTTCACCATTTCGGGGGGCACTTCGGCCGGCATAAGACCCTTAATAGAATTCGACGACACTATAAATGGAAACGGATGAGGGAAGCAGTAGAAACCTTCATAAAGAGGTGCCATAAATGCCAAAAAAACAAATCATCCAGAACTACGAAAATGCCTTTAGTAATTACTGGTATCGCTGATAAGCCGTTTGAGAAAATTTATGTGGATATAGTTGGACCCCTACCCATAACCCTGTTAGGGAACAAATATATTCTGAGCATGATGGATGATCTTACTAGGTTTGTGGACTTCGCGGCTATGCCCAATCAAGAAGCGAACACCGTGGCTCGAATACTATACGAGCAGATAATCAGTCGGTACTCATTACCTCAACAAATAGTTACCGACCAAGGATCCAATTTCACGAGTGACACCTTTAAGGCTTTGTGCAAACTCCTAAGAGTTAAGCATATTCAGACCACTGCCTACCACCCCCAATCCAATGCGGTGGAGCGACAACATTCATGGCTCGGGAATTACCTGAGAAGCTTCGTCGATGACAACCCCAGCGGGTGGGATATGTATCTTCGACCAGCGGCGCACGCATACAATAATACGCAACACTCTGGCATGAAATTAACGCCAATGGAAACCCTCTTCGGGTTCGCAGCCGATGTACCAAATAACCTCCAAAGGAAGGTAGAACCCGTTTATAATGCTGAAAAATACCATATGCAACTTCGTTACCAATTACAGAAAGCTTTCAAGCTAGCAAAAAAAAACTTAGGGGACGCAAAACTAAAGTCCAAGAAATACTACGACAAAACCACAAATGGCCTACAACTTCATGTAGGTGACGAGGTACTTATGAAAGACATGGCAAGACCAGGAAAACTCAGTGCAATACACAGGGGACCTTACAAGGTGATACAGGTACATTCGCCAGAAAATGTGTCCATTCTCGTAAACCGTAGAATTAAAAGGGTACATACGAACCGCCTAAAACTATGGTACGACTAGAACTTACGGAATGGGTTAGAGGCTAGGGGGATGGAGGAATAGATAGGCACCGACATCACCTACATGTTACGGGGAACGATGACAGAACTGTATAGTTATAAATGGTTAGTTAGAATTTAATAATAATAATAATTTATATAGTCCAACACGTTGACATGATAGGACTGTTATAGTTATAAATAGTTAGTTAGAATAAAGTATATAGGTGTTATATAATCCAACACGTGTTTAACCACCCATTTTGGAACGTCTAGCCGGCCTAGCTCATAAAGATGGTGGCAATCGCTGAGGCACTTAGGGGCCCAACGGGATTATTCAACAATGTACTAATTAAATACCTCTTTTGCTATTTATCATTCACAGACAACGAAAGGGTCGAGAGAGAGGGAGACGGTAGGCACGTACGCTCTGAAATAAGGAACTTCCGACTCAAGACAACGGGAAGTGAGGATAACGACCACCGTAATCGATCTCTATTAACCACTAATAAGGGAACGGGAAAATCAACTTAAGCTACTAACTTAGAAATATTAATATAAAATTGTATAATGAATTACATGATAAGACTAACCCTACTAACAGCGACAGCAGCAGCCGTGGTAAAACCGGAGGGCGTACATCTTCGAGAATTGAAGCCGACAGGAGCCGCCTTTGAGGAGATAGGGAAAGTCCTGTGGTATAGTAAAAAATGGACGATCCTTTCTCGAGTTGAAACGCCAGATTTTCGGGACGAGTTGGAGTTCGTAATGAACTGCACCACTGCGGTCGACAAACTGTGCCGGAAGTTACACACTCATGACACACGATGTGATAATATCATTGCCGGATTTAGGTCCAGCGTCAAGTATTTGGAAGGGAAGCGATCAGACCTAGAGCACTACGTTTTTGGCATGAGAGCTACGAGACGCAAGAGATCGTTTTTCGATGGGGTCGGAGCGTTGAGAAAAACCCTATTTGGAACTATGGACAGCAGCGACGACCGAAAGATCTACCGAAAACTGGAGAGCTTGGATCAGCGAGAAAATAGCACGATCAGTTTACTAAATGAACAAGTAACCATTATGCAATCAAATTTCAATCTATTTAATGAGTCCAGAGTACAAGCAACACGAGAAAGACAGAGATTACTGGATTTGTATACTACCATAGCACCAATGATTTACGACCAGGCGGAACGACTGACAATTGAACATAGCCGAACAGACCTCATTGAATTCCTGATACTTATCGAGATGGAGTTACGACGGATAACGGGGGAATTAGACACAATTATGGGAATAGCGCTCACATCCCATCTCGGAAAATTACACCCGGCAGTCATACATGCAAAAGAACTAATGGAGGTACTCACCACGTTCTGGGAAAGTGAGGAGATAAACCCGAAAGTTATCGATTACCAAGTACTAACTCAAATAATGAAGATACAAATAGTCGTCAACAACACAAAATTATTAGTACGGATTGACGTTCCACAAACGGAGAAGACGTCGTTTACTATTTCAAAAGTGTATACCATACCGGCATACATTGACGAGCTTACATACCACTTCTATGACCTGGAGGGCGATTTTTTGGTGGCTAACACGAACATAAGTCGATATGCAATCCTACACTACGAGATCTTCCAACGCTGCAATCCACTAACTACTACGACGACGGAAAAATACTACCGTACTACGTATGCGAACGAGAAGTACCAATGCTAACCACTGTCGGAGATAACTGCTTATTAAACCTATACAGAGGGTATAGTTTGGATCTGACGCGATGTCACAAGAAAAGGACCAAGAAATGGAGCTCGTTTGTCAAGATGGAAACTGCGAATCGTTGGTTGTATCTTATGAGCACTCCGAATAAGATTGAAATTCACTGCCGGTCCCTACCGGTACAAATCCTCGAGCTAAGCAATCTGGGGATATTAACTATTGAGGAAAACTGCAACTTCCGGAGCGGAGACCGGATGATATATGCCACGAACAACATTCACCGCGACATCAAACTTTGGCAGCCCGAGGAAGGGGCTGGCCTAAGATCACACATCAAATCAGCCACGGAGAAAACGGAAGGTATCCAGATTTCTAACCCACCAGGAACGCGAGACGAACCCATCGTCTTGGTTGCTCGAACACTAGATGCCACATGGCAAGCCGAAAGCAAAGCGATTGATAGTTTGGTGGAACGAACGAGGAACGAAGTCCGGAGGCGACATGCAGCTGATACATGGAGAACGCATTCCACTCTAATTTCAACGACCGGCGTGGGACTGATAGTCATCATGTTCTCTGTACTCATCCTTAGCATCAGATACTACCATAAATACCGAAAACATAAGTCATACGAAAAGAGAAATAACGAAGACGTAGACGCACCGAAACCCCATGAAGGACCCACTTCGCGTACTCCGAGCCTGCCAGTGGTGCTACCAAATGCCAGTGACGCTATCATTCAACTCCACCATACACCCGCAGCTTTAAAAAACAACACTACTGAGGAGACTACAAATTCAAACATCCAACCGACGGACTCAGCCAGCAATCAGGAATTACAAGCCGCTACCTTTACGCTACCACCCCGGAAAAGGACCATACTAACCTTAGCATAATCACTAATCAAGCTCTAAGATATATATGTATGTATATTAGAAATAGAATTAAAAATACCAAGCTATATCGCTATAACATTAATGTAGAAACAGGGGATAAAATATTAGGATTTGAAGAAAATAATATACAGGAAAAAAAAAACATAAAGAATACTTATAATATTAACAAACAAAAAAAAAAAATAATGTAAATCTATAAAAGAACGAGAATGCCCACAACTTAAATTTTTGCATATTAGTACGACCTTCTGCCGCCGGAAAATATTATATAAAGTTCGAACGAAAGACGATACGTGCAGAATGATAACTTCCTAGACCGCCGAGCATCGGTTTTTTCAAGGGGGGAGGGATGTCGTGGTCCGGTTGACCCCGACTCTCCCTACACACACCTCGTATCGGTGATTGGGTTCAATATTTGAACTATGTCGCAATTTCCGATACGAGGTGATAAACTTAAATTGGGCTAAAGGCCGGATACCTTTGCTCGGCGGTCAGCGGAATTTTTGCAACATCGACTATCGATCAATTCTGGCCAACTCGGGTTAACCACCGAGAATTGATCGATGGTCGATGCAGATCAGCAATTATCGGGCTGATGGACAATAATTGTCCAAGCGATAATTGCTGATCGATTTTCCCAACTCCAAAAAACGGGGAGTTTTCGATCGCGTTTCAAACCGACCGGTTGATTTTTCATTAAAAAGTGAAGTATTTGAATAGTTAGGAATCAAGTGAAATAAAGTATTTGTATTGAAATATATTGAAGTATTTGAATAGTTAGTAATCAAGTGAAATAAATTTGTATATCCTAATTTTAATTTTTAGATTAGACTCTAATAAGACCACGACAACAGCACGAGAAAGTAGGAACCAATTCAATTTCTTATCACTTCTAAAAGAAATGACGGAACTCGTGAAAACGTGTTCAACCCGTTTATACCCTTTTAGGGGCTGAAAAAGGAAAAAACCTAAAAGCACGTTTTAGGCGATTATTACGCAAGCACGTGAAAGTGAAAAGATATTCGATATCTGATAAGACGTGGGGATATAGTAGAATTCGTGAAAAGGTTTACAACCCCCTGTCGTGGTCCGGTTGACCCCGACTCTCCCTACACACACCTCGTATCGGTGATTTGAGTTCAATATTCGAACTATGTCGCAATTTCCGATACGAGGTGATAAACTTAAATTGGACTAAAGGCCGGATACCTTTGCTCGGCGGTCAGCGGGATTTTTGCAACATCGACTATCGATCAATTCTGGCCAGCTCGGGTCAACCGCCGAGAATTGATCGATGGTCGATGCAGATCAGCAATTATCGGGCTGATGGACAATAATTGTCCAAGCAATAATTGCTGATCGATTTTCCCAAGTCCGAAAAACGGGCAGTCTTACGACGATTCTTGAGAAATCGAATGGCCTCCGCGGTTTTCTAAATTAGTGTGTGCAAATTGTAATGTAATGTAATGTGTAAATTGTAATGTAATGAAATGTGTAAATTGTAACGTAATGTAATGTGTAAATTGTAACGTAAAATCAACGAGTAGTCAAGTGTAAAATAACCAGAAAACAAGAAGATAATAAATGACAAATTATTAGTTATTTCAAGTTCGTGGTTTTTCTTGTGGATGGTTGAGCACCTGAGGTGAGTGTCGAGTACAGTGTTCGCGTTATTTCAAGTGCGTGAAGCGTGCCCTAGGAAGGAGTCTACCCAGGAGATCTTTGGACCACGACATTTGGCGCAGCCGGAAAAAAAAAAAAAAACAAGCCATGTAAGTAAATAGTCTTTTAAATTTTTTTTTTACTCTTTACTCTTAAAAAATTTTAATATATGTAAGTATATATTGTGTTCGAAATTAACCTCGGTACGGATGTTTCGCGGGTTGCGTTTGTCGGTTTGGGAGTATAGTACAGAATAGAAGACGGAATGAGAGTTGGAGTTGGAGTTGGGGAAGGGTAAAGTGAGGATTACGGATAAAATAATTGAATTCCCGATTCGATATAGTTCGGAGTGTCCGGTATTGTTTACTTTCGTTAAGTAATACCAAGTGGTCGTTAAACCGATTTTGTTGTGATTACAACACTGACCTACCTTAACGGTGCTTGCCGAATAGGAAAAATATATGTAGTGCATTCGGCTTGTTGCGTGGTGTCAAGTTGCAGAGTTGAATGCGCCCGACGGTACGATGTTTGCTGTAGCGCTAATGTAGTCAGAATAGATTGCCGGCGTATGTTGATACAGAAACACTGGTATCAAGTTGCATGCAAGGTCGTGTGGAATTTTCATATGGAAGTTAGTTCTATAACACTGTGCGTACATAACATAGTGGATGTAGCCGAATAGGAAAAATATATGTAGCACACGATAAGACTTGCGCAAAGAATGAAGATACGATAGACAAACGATAAGGGACTTGTCGGTTAGGCTTTGAGTTCACTTGGGCGATTCATTGTGGTAGACCGCAATTGATGTCCACCCCAAAATCAAATATTCTGACTAGAGAGGAGCTGGAAAATGTTCGAGCTCTAATTGCAGAACGTGAAGAACTCAAAGAAACTGTGAACAGGTGCGAGCGGGAAATTGAGCAGCACGAGAAGGATTGGCAATATTTAGCGGAACATATCCAAACGGAAATCACTGCTGGACAAGTACGCGACATCGAGACGGTATTAAGCAAGACCACGCAATCCACGCAAAGGTGTGGGGAAGTGGTAGATGTTTTGCTCAGCGAATTCTTGACATCCATACGAAATAAACATCGGAGATTGGAGGAAGAGGTAGAACAGGTCGGGAAGGAAAGGAATTACTACCGCCAAACAGCGAACAGTCTAAGGACGCAATTGGAGGAAGCGGAGGAGAGAGAAAACAAAGGGGTAACCGGACGACTATCAGGAAAAGAATCAAGTCACGCAAGTCACACCCATACAAAAATAGAAAAGAACGCAACAACAACCACAAAAATTACCACAATTAAGAATATTAGCAAGGAACAAGGTGATGGACGTAGTATCGAAATACATCCCCCTGTTTTCGGGGGCAAGAACTCCAAAGTTGGGGAAAGATCTAAGTCGATTCCTGGATTGTTGTAGCGAAACGTATGCACGACTCGAAGAGAACGAGAAGTCTGTTTTCATGAAGTGCGTGAAGTACAGACTTGTGGATGACGCGTATTATCTGGTCGCGTCCGAGAATCTCGACAATTTCACTACCCTGGAGAAGTTGCTGACTGCGGCCTATTTACCCAAAACATCATTGAGTGAATTGCGGGTTGAGTTGTGTGCGTGCAAACAACGTCCGGGGAAGAGATGGGGGAATACGCGTTCCGCCTGGAAGGGATTTGGCGGCAGATGAAGGAGGCGGTATCGGCCCGGTACCCAGGGGGAGATAAGGGACTGTTAATGGAACTAGAGAAAGACGCGATAGCTACCTTCAAGGCCGGAGTGCTTGAAAACGGAACACAAATCTACTTGATTGGACAGAGTACGGCGTCTTTGAGCGAGGTGAAAGAAGCGGCAGTCTTTTACGAAGGAGAGATAAAGAGATTGCGGGTGCTGAGCGGACCTCAGGGGAAGCAAGGGAATTCCAGCTCTGGTATAACCACTTCAGGAGGTGGCGGATCAACACACAACAATGGACCCAACAACAACAGGCCCAACGGCAGTTCCCACAAGTTCAATTGTCACAACTGTGGACGAGCCGAACATTTTGCACGCGAATGTCGGCAAGGACGAGTCGATCCCTATTGTACAAAATGTAGTCGGTACGGACACACCACTCAGAGTTGCCGAGGAAATCAGCAAGCGTCCCAGCAAAGACCGGTGGGGCAAAGTTCTGGAGCAGCAAGTCCACAGCGAGAAAATGTTCGATATGCGGATAACGGTACCGGGAGTAATGAAGGGGTGTTAGAAATCGCATATTGTGATTTCTGTAAGAAGAATGACCACTATGCGTCAAACTGCTTGCGGAGGCATCTAGCAGAGATCGAACGTCAAAAGAAGGCTGAGGAAGTGAAAGAAGGAATATATTGCGACTTCTGCCAAAAAGATGACCACTGCTCATCCAACTGTTTACGAAAATACCGGGCAGAAGTAGAACGACAGCAGGGAAACGAGTAGAGACAGTCCACGGGCACGATGAGGTCTGTCTGAAGAAACAGTGCCAAAATTTATCGAGCTATATTACACTTAGTAGTGATTTGTCGGTCAGAGTTCAATCCAACATCGGAAGGAGGGGGTGGTTGACGCTACTGATGGATACAGGAGCTTCGTGCAGCCTTATAAAATCAGCAAGTCTAACCGAACATGTAGTAAGGAACAAAACGAGAACAACAACGATTGCGGGCCTGTTTGGTGAAGAGAGAGAATCGATAGGTACATGTACGACGGAATTACAGGTAGGAGGAGGTAATTATAAGTGCGATTTTATAATTGTTGAAGAGATGGGAGCATTGCCGGGGGATGGAATACTCGGTAAAGACTTTTTGGAGGGACAGACCATCATCGATTGCGTACATAGTCACATGAAGATAGTAGCAAAGAAGGCTAGGCCGGACAAGCAAAAGACACCGCGGACTATAATGAAAAGTTTGATGGAAGGGGGGAAATTAGATAAAATAGATTCGGGCATTAGTCTGAAGCAAACCAGAAATTATGAAGACACAGATATTGCTAGTTACGAGAATGCAGACCAACAACGAGAAACCCCGAGGGAACGAGTTGGGTTTGTGAGCTCCAATATTAGCGATATAGTGGCTTTTAACGGCCCACCGGGAAAAAAAGGTGAGGTTGAAGAGAATAGAAACCAGTCAACAGAGAGTAGAGAGAAACAACAACGGGATATGGAAAGAGAAGAAATAAGAAGAAACGTGGAAGCCTGGGATGAGGAATTGATGAAAAGAAGTCTAGAAGGTACGGATATGGTGGAGGAATTAAAAATGAGAATGGGCAAGAACAAGCAAATAAGAAATGCAAAGACCAGTAGCGAGTGTAGTGAAAATGATGGAAATAAACACCCAGCAGCTCACGTATTTATAATAAGACAAGAACAAATCATGGAATACCCCATCGATGCACAGGAGGACATGGTGTGTCTACAGGAAGAAATTCAACCAGGAGTTTACAGTAGCAACACAGTGGTTAGACCAAGAAACGGTAAAGTTTTCATAGGAGTTATAAACGCTACCACGGAGGACGTGACGTTAGAAGGATTCACGCCCCGGTTTAAAAGACTTAGGGATTATCGGATACAAACATTAGAGAACCCTAAACCAGAACCACCATCAACTCAGCGCATGCAGCTGATGAAAAGCAACCTCAATTTAACGGACACACTAAATGATCTGGAAAAGGATTCACTGATGCAAATCTGCTACGAGTTCAGCGACATTTTTCACCTACCGGGTGACAAGCTCAGTTACACGAACAGACGGACCTTCCGATTACCATTACAGGATGGAACACAACCTATATATAAAAAACAATATCGTATGCCTGAGGCTCACAGGCTGGAATGTAAACAGCAAATTGAAAATATGCTGGAAGAAGACATTATCGAAGACAGTGATAGTCCATTCAACTTCCCAGTCATTTTGGTACCAAAGAAAACTACGAAGGAAGGTGAAAGAAAAAAGTTTAGACTTTGTGTTGATTTTCGCGAACTCAATAAACGATGCGTTGCATTTTCATACCCTCTACCCCGGATAGAGGACATACTAGATCGATTAGGTCATTCTCGATACTTTTCGACACTCGATTTAGCGAGTGGGTATCACCAGGTACTCATAGAACCCAAGGATAGAGAGAAAACCGCTTTTAGCGCCAATTATCATCACTACCAGTACAAAAGATTACCGTTTGGGCTTAAAACCGCCCCAGCATTCTTCCAGTCGCTGTTGAATCAGATATTGACGGGTCTACAAGGGTTGAAATGTTTTGTTTACTTAGATGACGTGGTAATCTTTGCTAAAAATTTGGACGAACACAATCACAAATTAAGGGAAGTGTTTAACCGGTTTCGGGCAAGTAACCTGAAGCTACAACCTGCCAAATACCAATTTCTTGCGGTGACATATTTAGGACATGTCTGCTCCGAGGAAGGAATTAAGCCCGATCCCAGGTTAACGGATGTGGTCCGCACTAAGGCTGCCAGATTGGGCTATTTCCCGCGATTTGGGCTATTTTATTTTCCAATTCGCGGGTTCGAATTTCAAAACGCTACTTATAGCTTTTTGGGCTATTCGACAAACGCAAATTGTACTATTTCGCTAGTTTACAACAGAGACGTTTTACAAGAAAAAAATAGTAATAGAAAACTGAAATATCGGTTGTTTTTATTATTATTATTTTCTTCAGTACACTAAATACTATACATGTAGCAATGCTTAAATTTTACCGTCGACTTCGATATTATTGTAAACCTTTAAAAAAATGCGATACAAACGCGATGTATGAAATTCATTGAATTCGTATACATACAGTTATGATTTCCATTTATTCGTTTTTCGTGCCGCATACTGTGTACAGTGCTCAAAAGTTTCCGTTTTTTATAAAATTTATTACTTAGAAATTTTTCTGAAAAAATGGGGAAAGTATCTTAAGCATTATAACCCAATATGGGAAAATGAAAAAATGTCAAAAGTGAGTAGAATTACCTGTGCATATGTAACATAACACTATTAGTTATTTTATAACGTCTTTTAACCTGTAAATCGTCTTGAAAATAGATTTTTATTTTTTTACCGAAGTTGAACTTTCATGTAATTTCCAAGCATTGTTACAAACACAGTATCACAATCGACGTCGAAGTTGAAATGAAATAAATTGAATTTACTTTTATATGAATGGATAGGTATATGAAACTATTGTCCAATATGAAATACCAAATCAATGTATTCACTTTTGCAATGTTCCTTAAAGAACTTAATTTTTCTAAATCGCGTTGTTCGTCCTCACCCTTAAGTGAAGCAGATGTAAATAATGGCCAGGGTGAAGCTAGGTCCAAACTATGCAAATGCAACTTAAGAGCCCACCAAAGTGAGGTCACACGGTAAACCAATAAAGCACATGGAAAAAGAGAGAGAGCTCTAAGTCGTAGCTTAGAATCCAGTTTAACCCAATATGGTTTGTATTGTTATTACGATTTTAGGGCATGTTGTTGAAATAAGCTTGGTATTCACTTTTATTTCCGGGCAGGTTACGTCGAAGTGAATGAGGATGCGAAGACTACAGATTTGCGCCTGGCTGTTTATGTTGCATTGCATGCATCTATAAATGCTGTTGACCATCTAGGCGTACTAAGAATCGTAGGAAAGGGTTCAAAATTAGAAAGCATTAGGTTAGTTTTAGTTCTAGTTTTAAAAACTAAGACTAAAACTAACCTAATGCTTTCTAATTTTTAACCCTTTCCTACGATTCTTAGTACGCCTACGTACGCATTAGGTTACACCGAACGAAATGTTCAAAATTAATTTCAGCCGTTGTTGACCCAGTCTTCTCATTGAACTGATAAAAGAATTATGGCATAATTGCTAACGAGGCAACAGATGTATCCGTTACAAAGTTCATGGGTCTATGCAAAAGATACTTCAGCATGAGTCGCCAAGCTATGGCTACGAACTTTCATGCTATTGTTGAAGTTGCACCGGCTAAAACTTGACGACAGCCTTGGTAGAATGCATTAGCGTCGCTGGCCTTGATATCAAAAGGATTTCCTTCGGCACTCTACCATTAGTCGAGTTGTGCTTGCATCCTGAACATAATGGCGATTTGTCAAAAATAGAAATAATACATTTCTGGTCATGTGTTCTAAATACTACGAATGCTAGAGGCGAGCAGCCGTTTAAAGACCTGGCTCTTTTTGCACTAAAACGTTAACTCTTCCTGTTAGTAATGCAATAGTGGAGCGTGTGTTTAGCAGCGCAATCGAATGCAACTTCAAATGCTGGATTCTCTCTTACGGCTTTGGGTACACTTAAAGGTACTTATATTCTTGCATAAGCCCGAATTTTCGTCGCTTCTTGAAATATATCACAAAATCTTTTGTCACAAAATTTGCCAGGTTACAGACACGTGTTGCAAAAATTTCACTCCCTCCAAAGATATGTTGAACCACTTCAATTCAAAAATGTATGACTATAATCGAGAGCCGGCTTCATCTTCTTTAGACAATTTCTGTGATTTAAGCGAAGACGATTATGAAGCAATTAGATTATTAAGTGTTGATGACCAAAAACATGAGAAAACGTTACTTTTCTGGCCCCTTATTGCATTAAAATTATTTTATTCTTTTTTATATGATTTTATTAAAATTCTTAAGAATATTATTAAATCGTAAGGGGTTAACTGTATCAGCTGAATTTCATCCGAATCCAATAAGGAGTCTGTAAGTCAAGCCCTCTCATGCTATTAAAAAATGAGTTGACCCCTTATTACACCAAGGGCTTCATATTGTACTATTGTTCCAAATATTTTCTTCAAATAAAAGTTTTGAAATGGTGATAAATACAAATTTATGTATCCACACAAATATCATATTAACATTACATTGTTTCTTAGAAATTCACAGTTCTTGGTTGAAGTCGCAACTGTATTCAACACATTAAACTGCTACTGTAAAATTGCAAAGTTGGGCACTGTATTCGGGCTACAATTCTTCTTGCGGGTTTTGGGCTATTTCTATAGCTCACGCGGCGGGTTCTCCAGCCAACTATCTGGCAACCTTAGTCCGCACCTTTCCGAAACCGAGGAAGGTACGGGAGGTGCAGCCATTCCTAGGGCTGGCAAACTACTACCGCAAATTCGTACCACAATTTTCAAAACTAATGCTTCCAGTAACTAAATTACTTCGCAAGGATGTAAAGTTCGAATGGAATGAGGAGTGTGATGACGCCTTCGCGCACATAAAGGATATACTGACCTCGAGACCGCTGCTCAAGTACCCGGACTTCGACGTGGAATTCACCCTGATCACAGACGCCAGCGGCGAGTCACTTGGAGTAGTCCTGGAACAGAAGGATAGACCCATAGCCTATGCTAGCCGCACGTTGAATGCTGCGGAAAGGAACTGCTCCACTTCTGAAAGAGAATTGCTGGCCATAGTATGGGCCACTAAGAATTATAGGTGTTATTTACTGGGTAGACACTTTAAAGTGATTACCGACCACAAACCTTTAGGAGGAATGCTGAAGGTTAAAGATACCACGTCCAGGATGCTACGGTTTCACCAGATGCTGTCAGAATTCGATTTTGAAGTACTATATAGGCCAGGAAGAAACATTGGCCATGCACATGCTCTCAGTAGGATACCCGTGGAATCTAACCAGGTAAGCAATAGTTTGGTCACTATTAGAGCTCAAACACGCAAATCTGAGGAGCATAGACACAAGAAAACAATAGATTCCCTGAACCCTGTCGAACAAGGACATCAGGGAGGCGAAAATAACTCACCAGCACGAAACGGGAATAAGAGGAAACCGATGTCGAAAACCTTGTATAAACCGTATCAACATCGGGGACGGAATTTGGCCAGAATAATACTCTACCATAAATGGCACAGGAAGAGAGGGAAGAAATTACCGACAATACCCGGAGCTGGCCTAGAACCGCCTCAACCCGAGAAGATCGTTGACAGGGAAAAAATTGAAGGAATATTAAAGGGCTACCAAGACTCTCCCTTTGGTGGACACTTCGGAAGGCAGAAAACACTAGACCGAATTAAACGTCGGTTTAAATGGAAGAACATGAGGAAGGATGTTGAAAGTTTCATTAAGAAGTGCCCAACCTGTCAAATGTGTAAGCGAGCAAGGCCGAGTAAGATGCCGTTGGTGGTCACTTCCATCTCGGACAAGCCTTTCGATAAAATATACGTCGACATAGTCGGCCCACTACCAACTACGTACAGCGGAAATAAGTACATATTGTGCATGATGGATGATCTAACGCGATATGTTGATTTTGCAGCCATGCCCAACCAAGAAGTTGGCTCAGTAGCTCGAATCCTGTATGAACAAATCCTTAGCCGTTATACAATACCAAAGCAAATAGTAACCGATCAAGGTCCAAATTTTATGAGTGATATTTTTAGGTCTCTCTGCAAGCTGCTAAAGATTAAAAAACTTCAGACAACAGCATATCATCCTCAGTCTAACGTCGTGGAAAGATAGCATTCATGGCTCGGGAATTATTTAAGAAGCTTTGTAGATGACGACCCTGCAACATGGGATGCATTTCTTCGTCCTGCGGCCCACGCTTATAACAATACCCATCATGCTGGAACGAAGCTCACGCCGATGGAAACTCTTTTCGGATTCGTGTCAGAAATTCCTAGCAACCTTCAACGAACGCCTGAACCAGTATATAATGCGGAGAAATATCACCTTGCCCTCCGCTACCAATTGCAGAAAGCGTTTAAATTAGCAAAGAAACAATTAGGGGAAGCCAAGTTAAAGGCAAAAAAGTATTATGATAAAACCGCGAAGATCACAGAATTTCATGTAGGAGATGACGTTTTAATTAAGGATATGGCTAGACAAGGGAAACTTAGTAAAATATATAGGGGTCCGTACCGAGTGATATACGTGCACTCGCCAGAAAATGTGTCAGTACTAATACATCGGAAACTGAAGCGAATACATATTAACCGGATAAAACTATTTCATCGATAAACTCAGTTTTTTATTTTGCGTTATTAACTTATTTCGCTCTATACTTAAATAGATTTAGAACACCACTACAGGCAAGGCAAATACGGAGTGGCCATCAAATAAGACGTCCAGTATCCAGTACCCGCTTGAGGTGGATAGAAAAGGGAGAAAGCAGACACTGTAAGGAGTAAGTAAAGTAAAGAAAGCCTGCAGATTAAAACCATATAGCGTTAGAAACTAATAAGATTTGAGAAATTAGAAAAAAAAAAGAAAAGTAAATAAGGTAATATAAAAAAAAGGATACAGTAAGATTTTTTTTTAAAGCTTAAGACAATATAAGATAGCATTAGGAATTAATAGCATTTGAGAAATAAAAAAAAAATATAGTAAGCAAAGTAAGATATAGTAAGCAAAGTAAAGTTAACCTTAACTGTAAAACAAGATAGGACTTAATTTCGATAGGATGAGTCTTAGGACTAACTCCATTCTGGTCGTGGTGATGACGACAATTTGGACTACAGGGCAGACAGCAGACGATTATACCATCCGAGAATTGGAACCAACGGGAGCAATATTCGAGGAGGTGGAGAAGATCTTGTGGTACAACCGACACTGGACAATTCTATCCAGTGTAGATATACCAAACTTTGTGGAAGAGGTGAACTTCATTGAAAACTGCAAGGAAGCTGCAAGCGGGTTGTGTAAGAAGCACCACATTTTCGACACGCGTTGCCAAAATATTGTCAGCGGGCTACAAAATGGGGTCAATTATTTAAAAAGAAAGCAGTCTGACTTGAACCATTACATCTTTGGGATGAGACCTAATAGAGTCAAACGGTCCTTCTTCGACGGAATCACGGCTCTCAGTAAAACACTTTTTGGAACGATGGATAGCCAGGATAACCAGCGTATAACGAATGCTATAGCTGATTTGGACGGGAAAGATAACGTCAATGCATCTAATACATGAACAAATAACAGGGATGAAGTCTAATTTCAAGCTGTTCAACGAATCTCGCATCCAGGCTGCTCAGGAGAGGAAGAAACTGGTGGAATTGTACTCAACGATGGCACCGATGCTGTACAGCCAAGCTGACAAGCTTACTTTAGAACAGCGGAGAACAGACCTACTGGAATTCGTACTTCTAGCCGAAATGGAGGTGAGACGTATTGCGGAAACCATGGACACGTTAGTGGGGGTAGTGTTAACTTCGAACCTTGGGAAGTTACACCCAACGGTAATGCATGCGGAAGAGTTAATGCAGATAGTAAATGGCATCCTAATCCAGAGCGGAATCAGGCCGGTAGTGCTTAATTACCAAGTCTTGATGCAAATTACCCAAGTCAAAACTGTGGTCGATAACGGAAGGCTACTGGTACGAGTCGGCGTGCCACAACCAGAGAAAGAACAGTTCGTTGTTTCGAAAATGTACACAGTGCCAGCATTTGTAGATGAAAATGCCTACTATGTCTACGACTTGAACGGAGACTACATAGCAGCCCAGGTAGATACCAATCAATACGTTTTGCTTAGCGACAGTCAGTTTAAGGCTTGTCGCAAATTAACAACCAAGGAAACCAACATGTACCGTATTTGTGAGCGGAATATGCCCATAATGACTGCTGTAGGGAAAAACTGCGTGCTTAACTTATATCGAGGACACAGTTTGGATACCAGCGAATGCCCGAGAAGAAGAACAAGAAAATGGAGTGCTTTTGTTGCCATGGAAACCCGAAACCACTGGCTCCACATCTTAGCCGACCGGACTAAAATCGAACTACATTACGTCAACACATCAATAAGAATAATAGAACTCGGAGTCCTTGGCATAATTTCGCTTCGAGAGCACTGCAGTTTCCGAAGTGGAGACCTGGCGGTATACACGACCGATGACCAACATGAGCAGATCAAACTATGGCATCCAATTGAACGACCGAACTTCACACTGAGTCAATTCATACCCCGTTCCGTTGACCTCGAGTTGCACGAAGCAGGGGAACATCTACATATGAAACCGACCATCCTCACCGCAAGTAATTTGGATGAAACGTGGCAAGCCGAAGGTGAAAAAATTACCGACCTAGAGGAGAAGACTCAGCGCGAGATCCAGCAACGGGAGAATAAACGAATGACGCAGTTACATTCGACGTTGATAACGACGACAGGAGTAGGCCTGCTGCTAACGATGACAGCTGGTCTTGTTTTTTGCCTCCGACGATACCTCCAACACAGAACAAACCAAAAGCGCAGATATACCACGGAAGTGAGCCCGCGAACCAATGAGCCGATAGAACACATTATGCGAACTCGCCCATCACCACTATCCTCGACGGTTGAGATACGAGATCCTCCCCCACCCCCCCAGAAATCACCACCCACAGTAAACCAGCCGGCTACCATCGCTCAGACACCCGAGACGAAGATGCCAGCAACTACAGGCCCACGCCAGAACAGGAGTAGTATAGCTTTAGTATAGGAATAGTAGAAAAAATCACCTTAAAATGGATTTTTAAAATGATTTTTTTTTGATTAACATTAGCACGAAAAAAGAATCCAAAAATAATCTCAGTAATTTTTAACGTAGTTTCCTGATTATTTCCTAATACAAACAACTTTATAGTAATATTTTTTGTAATAATTCGAACTAATGCTAAATTAAAAAAAAAATTAATTTGTTGTTTTTATCAAACCTAAAATCTAGAATATGTAAAAAAAAAAAAAATAAACATGTGCGGCCGAACAATATGTCCCGGTATGGGAAAACCTTAACACCGCTGAGCATCGGTTTTTTCAAGGGGGGAGGAATGTCGTGGTCCGGTTGACCCCGACTCTCCCTACACACACCTCGTATCGGTGATTTGGGTTCAAAATTCGAACTATGTCGCAATTTCCGATACGAGGTGATAAACTTAAATTGGACTAAAGGCCGGATACCTTTGCTGGGCGGTCAGCGGAATTTTTGCAACATCGACTATCGATCAATTCTGGCCAGCTCGGGTCAACCGCCGAGAATTGATCGATGGTCGATGCAGATCAGCAATTATCGGGCTGATGGACAATAATTGTCCAAGCAATAATTGCTGATCGATTTTCCCAAGTCCGAAAAACGGGCAGTCTTACGACGATTCTCGAGAAATCGAATAGCCTCCGCGGTTTTCTAAATTAGTGTGTGCAAATTGTAATGTAATGTAATGTGTAAATTGTAATGTAATGAAATGTGTAAATTGTAACGTAATGTAATGTGTAAATTGTAACGTAAAATCAACGAGTAGTCAAGTGTAAAATAACCAGAAAACAAGAAGATAATAAATGACAAATTATTAGTTATTTCAAGTTCGTGGTTTTTCTTGTGGATGGTTGAGCACCTGAGGTGAGTGTCGAGTACAGTGTTCGCGTTATTTCAAGTGCGTGAAGCGTGCCCTAGGAAGGAGTCTACCCAGGAGATCTTTGGACCACGACACCCCTTTGCACCGGGGTCGAATTTTAAAAAACCTGAAAACACTTTCAAGGTATTTATATGAAGAAACCGTAGAATAAAAATGAATTCAATATTTGGAAAGACCTAATAGATATGACGAAAACCGTGAAAATATATGCATTCCATTTTCACTGATAACTTTTTTTTGCCCCCCCCCCTCCGAACGCCAATGGATATTTGAAATTTTTTTTATCTAAATTAGTTTTCAAGTTGATTTACATAAACGTAACGAGTTTCAATTTTGTAGCATAAGCCGTTCTAAAGATAGGAAAAACACCCCCCACCCCCGTACCATACTACCCCTATAAAAAATTATATTTTTTCAAGATGCTACTAATATAGCTCTATCTAAATATCAAGTTTCAGCTTTATATCATTATAGGTTGTCGAGATATTAAAATTGGAACTTTTTCCTTTTCACCCTCCCCCACCCTCACCCTCTACACCCTTATTTCCAAAATTTTGTTTTCTGCTAGGGGTCTATTAGGCCTACTTCTGGCAAAAATTTTATGCATCTATCTTACACGGTTCTTGAGATATGAGACGTGATTTTTTAAAAAAATTCTTATCCCCTCCACTTTCATGCTCCACCGCCCCCTTGAAAAATTTTGCTTTCAGCAAACTTCATTTGTAAACGTTTATACACAAACCAAATTTTATTTGTCTCGTGCAATTGGTTCGTGAGATATCGTAATCTAAAGTTTTTTACCCCCCACCCCCGTACGCCACTGCCCCTACTCAAATTTTTGTTTCCGATTTATTCTCCTAGTATACCTACAGATATTCATTAAGTTTCAATTTTGTGACATGAACAGTTTAGGAGATATGGGTTTTAGAATGTGTCGATCTCACCTTTTTTGCATTTCGGACGCATTATTTTTCCCCCCACTCCCAACTCCTTCACCTATATCGGCAATTTTTTTGCAAATGGGTCCACTACTGAAGCTCTGTATAAATTCCAAATTTCAGTCTCCTAGCATAAGCGATTCCTGAGATCTAGAAACCAAAATATTTCGTCTAAAACACTTCCCCCTCCTCCCCCCTCACACCCCCACCCCTAAAAATTTGGCCACTTTAAGGGGACTACCCAGTCTGTTCATAAAAAAAAATTCAATTTAATAGCGCAAATGGTTTGGGAGCTACGAGCCTTCAAACGATTTTGCGTACAGCGGTCGACGTACGGCGTACGGCGGACAGACGGACTGAATTTTTTTTTTGCTTTTTTCGTGTCTATTCGTCATGAAACGTGAAAAAAAAAATGTTGAGGGTAGCAAATTTTTTTTTTTTAAAAATCGATAACAATACTGTATTATTGAAATAATAAAGTAAAAGGATGTGACGCAGCAACGGATAGTTATGGTAAGCTGTGATTCTTTAATACATATTACTTTCCTCCGGGTTTTTTTAAATTCCTTCTACTTGAAAGAGAAAGATTAAAAACCAATAACAACAAGGTACTGAGCGGATAGATCCCTGTGCACAGGATAGTTGCCTGGTTGCCCCACCTACAGAAACAACGCATCTTGCATCTTTTTGTTTCGACAGAAATAGACTTTGCGTGATTGAAAAACAGTTTTCTAGTTTCAACCTTTCTGACATACCTCATTTACATTATTATATTAGATTTTCGTGTTGGGGTTGGTTTGGTCACCTCTGTGATTGAAGCCTCAATTGGGCCTATTGCGACGTTCTCTGGGTTATCTATGGTTCCTCTTCGATCCCTGCGCTTTCAATGAAGTTTAGTATTTTTCGAAGAGGAATAGCCAGGAATTCCGATGGTTCCATGAAATCCTGACCAAAGTGATTAAGTCTTTTATGAGCAAGTCCTCACGTTCACAGAGAATGTGCTCTAGTGTTTCGTCTTCTTCATCACAAATTCTGCAAATTTTGCTCTCAGACAGACTAATCCTATGGAGATGCTTCCTCATGTAACAATATCACCAGTCAGAGCTATCACTAGGGTTCGGGTCAGATGTTTGCTTAATTTTAGATATTCAGACGTTCTGTTTTCAGAATGCTTCGGCATAAGTAACTTACTAGATTGCCATGAAAAATATCAACTAGAAATAGCTAAATTTGCGGCCAAAGCATGAGTACGTACATATACACAAAAATAAGCAGAAATGAAAAATACCGTTCGAGTTCTAAAAAATATCGGGTCCGATAGTCGGATTTCAATATCGATATATCGATATATCGCTCAAAAAAATAACGGCCGATATTATCGATATATCGTTTAAAAAATATCGCAATTTCGATATATCGAAATTTTTTCAACATCCCTAGCAGAGAGTCGCAAGTAAGTTCGTAATATTTAAAATGATCGCAAGTGAACGCATCGAAATGTCAAATATGACATTATCATAACCTAAAACGCACTGTATTATTTAAAGAAGAAAATAATAAAATGGAAAATGAAAGAGATTTTGATGAGCATTAAAAATAATTTACCGATTTTCGCGTCCATATCAATTTCGCTTTGATTATTGACACTGATGCAACTGCGATCTCAATCCGGTCATTGTGTTCATACAGAGTTTACTTGCGGTTCACAGCGTTTCATTGCATTTCGTTGCGACAATTTGACATTGCAATCCGACTGCGATTGCGTTCATTCTGTAGGGCTCTTAAGGCCGCGGGAATTACGCTTTCTGCGCTCTTAGCACGCTTACAATAGGTCCGAATTGCCCTCACGATGCATACATTTTCTGGCGCTTACACTGCTCACGGTTCCGAAGATAGGCACTGTGAGTACACTGTGTGCACACGATCGGTCCGAATTATTAAGCGTCGTAAGCGTATCGACAATTCGGACCGGCTGTAAGCACTGTTAGTGATGTAAGCACTGTTAGTGATGTAAGCACCGTGAGCATAATTCCGACCGCGGCCTAACCCTGCGTCTACACTGGAAAATTATATGGCAATTGGAATGGCAATATTTCCATTGCGCTAAATGTCAAATCGTAATGAGTGGGTATTTGATTGCCAGGCA
The DNA here is from genome assembly GCA_951812415.1 of Beris morrisii. NCBI lineage: Eukaryota > Metazoa > Arthropoda > Insecta > Diptera > Stratiomyidae > Beris > Beris morrisii. The sequence goes on along the minus strand of OX638312.1, from coordinate 62,715,715 downwards.
ATTTTCATTTGAGCGAGTGAATTCGAAGTGTCAAGTTCTGAAGCAAAGGAAAATGTCGGATATTGCATAAAAAAAGAACTGTTGATAAGTTCAATAGTTTTCTATTTATTCAACTAAATTTCAAGCCATTTCGCGATCAAAGCAAAAAAAAATTTCTGGCAATACTCTCAAAATTAACATGGCCATGATTGCCATGGCAATGTTGAGAGCAATATTGCCATATGCGTCTGATGCCTCTACACTGTCAATTTGTGTATAGCAACATTGAGCCACACACAATACACCCCTCCTTGGCATTTGGGGACGAACTTGTCTGCGGCTCGCCTTTCCATTCGTTCATACTGGCCTAATAGGGTCCGCTACAATGTTGCCTTCTAGATTTTGAATATCATAAATCGTAAATAAGCAATTAGGCTACAAGTTGCTTGTAAGGTTGGCATGGAACACGCACTTCTCTATTTCGCCCTGGCTCGCCAGGTGCACGATGCGGGATGCAAGTGTCTTCCCAGCCCCTCATTTGATAATCCTGTAGAGTTAGCTTAATTTTAGAGTAAGAGTTGACCGTTTGACCCACCAACTGAAAATGAAAAAAAATATTTTTCATTAACTCTATCGATCTTTTGAAACATATTGCGTGTGTACACTGAGTACACTACACCGACAAAAAGAACAGACCTAATGATATTTCCGTAACACCAGCATTGCCATATTAAAACTTTTGTGGTATTTGTCCCACATCAGAATTTGAACATGGCGCGAAAAGTTTGAAAATATTTACTAAAATTATTGTTTTTGGGTGATTAAAACTCCCTTTTCGCGTCCACTACTTTAAAACTAAAAACAGCTTTAATATTTTATGGGTAGAAGTCCGAAACGTGTTTAATGCTGAGAGTGGTGACTATGGGACTGACAGGTAAAGCTTACACTTTAGTGTAGCCTACACTTTCAGTGTAATACACCTTACACTGAAAGTGTAGGGTGTAGATCGCGCAAAAAGAACGGGTTAGTGTGGAAGCGTGACAGCTAAAATTCCGAACTTTTTTATTTGCTTTATTCTTTCACTTCTATCAATGCAAATTTATTGCCATTCAATATTCTTGCATATATTCATTCAAAACAGTATTTTCATGAATGCACAAAGTCAATTTTATCTGCATACCATCAATTTTGACACTAAAGTGTAAGAACTTAGACCTGCTCCCGACCCAGTGTAGGAAAGTGTACACTGAGTACACTACACTCGACAAAAAGAACAGCCACCTCTGACGTCACACCGACAAAAAAAACAGCATTAGGGTAGAATGTGTAACCTAATGTAGAAAGTGTATGCAAAAAGAACAGACCTTTTGTCAGATAAATTGCCAGTGTAGACGCAGGGTAAGGGTAATACACTTAAAGCGTAGTGTACAATAAGTATAGGCGTAATGAACAAACCTATTGATTTCAGAAATCGCAATCTTTCTATTTACCTTATCGTCCGTCTTGTTAGCCATATCGTCCGACTTGTTAGCTATTTTTAGCAGTCGTCTGCCATATGTCTATCTCTTAGATTATATACCCCGGTGTAAAAGCACGAAAAAAACAGAGACCAAGACTATTTTGACAGCACCATGGGATCCAAGGATGCCAAGGGATCTTGCTTGTCAAAAACACACGTAAAATAATTATGAAGGAATATTTTGTTGTTTGTTTTTATTGGTTGTCATGGTAACCTGAACGGCTTGAATCTTGGATCCAATGGCGCAGCAAAATAACGTTATATTTGGGGCCATTCAAAAGCGTTACAAAGGTGAACATTCCGAACATGCAACTGTACTTAGAAAAGAAATATTTATTAAAATATCCATTTCTGTACAAATGCTTTGTATCGAAAGAAATCTTTTCGATGACTAGTCTCCCTTGAGTTCACAACAATATAGCCTTCTCATTAAATTAGTAATAGAAAAATGATTGCATTATTGTTAAAAATAAGTCTGACGAAATATCGTAATTAGGTGTTTATCAAAGAAGTACGCATTTGAAAAAGCTACTCGTTTCTGGTATTTCGCCGAGATTTCAGTTACAGAATCGTACCAGATCATAAGTGAATATGTAAATATATAATAAAATAACATACATCTGTAAAGCACACATACATAGATTACAAAGAGATAGATAGTTTTATACTCTAGATGAAATCTGAGAGTATTATAAGTTTAATCCAAAAGTTTGTATCGCTTACAGCGAAGCCTCAGACCAAAAAAAGTCAAATATTATTTTGTGCTTATTTGGGGACAAAACCTCTAAGTCCGCTTGACGTCCGTCCGCCCGTCCTTCTATCCGTTAGCATGATAACTCAAGAACGCCTTGATCTATGATCTTGAAATTTTGAATCTGGATGTTTCGTCGAATTTGTAGGGCTAAGTACGTTAACGGGCAAAATCGTCCTCATCTAGAGTATCATTGCTTGCAGATGATCGTGACTGCAGTATGTTTATGCAATATATTTAATATATGCAAAAAAACTTTTAAAATGCGCGCCAAAATTGTTGCCCCTAAAATAATCAGTTTTGTACGCCCATGCAGCTTTTACTTTGACATGCGCATAAAACATCTTGGGTCTTTTTTATTGTAGCTTGTCCAATCCTTTTAGGTATATAATCTAAGGTCTATCTCTCCAACCGTTTATATAATATAAACCTGCTGTCAAAATTCGGTTTGCCTCCTTATATTCTAAATTTAAGAGACAGAAAGGGAAAAAAAACAAAACGTTAGATTAATGTGAACTTTTAATATTAGGCAACTTGAAAGCAAAACAAATCCATTTTAGCTCAATGAGCTTTAGCAATATTAAATAATGTTGCAATCTCCTGCATCTCCAGAAAAATGAAATCAACTATTCAACTACCCTTTACTCAGTGGCGGTGCTAATAGTTTTGGCGCCCAGCGCGCTTTCTACGTTTTGGTGCCCCAAATTTTATATTTTGTTTTCGAAAATGAAGGACAATTTTTAAGATTTAGCATGATATAAATAGAGGAGATGGTGTTAAAGGGACCCCTGCTGTTAATTTGGCCCGCTAATTATTTCTAATAATTCACAATATCATTTATGGTTTGTGTTACATATCGGGTGTTCTGATATTCTAGTATTAGAGTTTGAGAGCTATAAAGTAGTGAAAATGAGGCTTCTTCGACTGAATACATACAATTCGACCAGGGACGTCATTTCAGTCTTACCCAGGAGGCAAGATCTTTTTCACTGCATATAAATTCATTTGAGTCGATATTAAGATATGTAGTGTATGGTATGCATGCGCGCACGCACAGTTCAAGGAGTACGTAATTTTTTTAACTCCTTTAGAAATAGTCTTTCTTGAAAAAATGGAAAAGTCGCGGTTCCCTTCAATTCTGAAATTGCCCTCCCCCCCCAAATTACGTCCCTGAATTCGGCATCTAGTATTGAAACAAATTGTGAAGGACTCTTTCCTACTGACCAAAGAAGTAAAATATACATTCAATTGTGATTTTATGAAGCAGAATGAATGTCCTGGAGCTGAAGGCGATAATTATATACGATTTTTGCCTATAAAATTGATTTTGTTACCTATTTTTCCTCTGGTTTTATGCACACATTTAATTTGGCTCTCCGGTGCCATATTACCACTCATTTCAAAGTATGCACAAATTTCTGAATTTAAATTATTTTTTTAGAAACTCTGAGGCTTTCTTCCAATTTTAAGTAATTATGTTTAAAGGTTTTGCTGACATAACGAAACACTTTAAAGTGGCCTTTGAAACGTAATTACTATTAGCACTTATTTTTTTCCATAATAAAACCTAGCAAGAAAAATATCACATTTTCTTTGGTCGTCAAACAGTGCTCCCAACTCGTGAAAATTCTAAATATTTCAATTTTCTCGATAACATTAGAACAACTGTACCCGTATTGCCGTTTAATTATTAGATAACACTTCTTCATTGCATTTGTATAGTAGTGATCACGTCAAGAGAGTTTAATTCCCTATTTATTTAAAAAAAATACCTAGAGAGAATTAAAAAACCCATCGAAATTTACATGAAAACATACTGCAGTCACGATCGGCTGCAAGCCAATCGTATAATACTCTAGATGAATACTGAACTCCGATTTATATTGTAGTTTGGGATAAAGTAGAATTACGTGTGTGCATGTTGTATGTCCTTTATTAAAGACTGCCATTAGATTGTTACTCAAAACTAAAAGACAATATTCAGTGTTTAATTTCATATCTTGAACTGGGTAAGTCATCGAAAAAAATTTCCTTTTTGAAAGACTTTCACATGGGAGGTACAGGAAGGACTCACTTGATTTCTTACATATTTATTCTTTTCCTTGGAACCATTTAAAAATGAACGTGTACAAAATTTCAAATTCAGAACTTGAAGCGTTCAAAAGTTATCGAAAAATATTGTTGAACACGTGTCTTAAGGACATTTTGTATGGCAGCTACCAGAAGGAGTGACAGGATTTCGCTGATTAGTAAACTTAAACTTCGTTTTTACTCAAAACTAATTTGTACAAAATTTCCAATTCATAGCTAAAAGAATACTTGAGTTATAGTAAGTTCCGTAAATTAAGTGAAGACGTTTTGACAGGATATTTGTATGGCAGCTACACGAAGGACTAACAGGATTTTCTACATATTCATACATTTAGCTCCAACTATTAGAAAAATAACACATGCAAAATTTCAAAGACGTAGCTTAAACCCTTCTGAAGTTATCTTGAAGATGTGTTTTAAGGACATTTTGTATGGCAGCTACCAGAAGGAGTAAAAGGATTTCGCTGACTAGTAAAGTCGAACTTTCTTTTCGCTCAAAACTAATTTGTACTAAACTCCGATCTCGTAGCTAAAAGATTACTTGAGTTATAGTGAGTTTCGTAAATTAAGTGAATACATTTTGACAGGATATTTGTATGGCAGCTACACGAAGGACTAACAGGACTTTCTTGATAATCATATATTTATCTCCACCTATTGGAAAAATAACACATACAAAATTTCAATGTCGTAGCTTAAACCCTTCTAAAGTTATCGACCAATATTCTTGAACACGTGTTTTAAGGACATTTTGTATGGCAGCTACCCGAATGAGTAAAACGATTTTGCCAGTTAACGAACTTAGCCTTACAAATTCAACCAAACATCCAGATTCAAAATTTCAAGATCCTAGGTGAATGCGTTCTTGAGTTATCGTGCTAACGGACAGACAGACGGACGGACGGACGGACGGACGGACGGACGGACGGACGGACGGACGTCAAGCGGATTTGAGGTTTTTGGCCACAAATAAACAAAAAATAATATATAACTTTTTTTCGTCCGAGGCTTGGTTCTATGCGTTACAAACTTTTGGGCTGGATTAAACTTATAATACTCTATATGATTTCATCTAGAGTATAAAAATAATGTACATAAAGAACTGAAGCACTGGCACCTCGCATACGCCTGGGATCTCTGAGAACCCATTTCGTTCCTGTGGCGCACTTTTATAAACTGCGCCAGATACCATGAATACATATGCACTCAGCGGAATACAACGAATGCCGTCGCGTATAAAAACGTTGACTGGTCACAGTACCGTGCGTGTTGGATATCGAACCGTGGTGCAGATGAAATTTTTGCGCCAAAGAGTAAGTCAATAGATTCGCACATGTTTGATCGAACAAAACGATGTACATGTCGGATCGGTGAAGGAAAATGATGTTGGTTATACAAAATCGTTTATGTGTGTTCTATGTATTTGGAAGAGGGTGCTACGAACATATATTTTATGATAAGATCAAACAGCAATCACATATTTAGGGGAATAAAACAAACGTTTGGGAGTACGACGTGTTATTAATTTGTATTTGGATGGATAGGTATAGGTAGGATGCCGTGTTTTAAAATTGCAAAATTTGCAAACAGTGAATTTGATAATTGCAGGCTCGTACATGAACGAACAATTGCGTAGGTAGGTGGAACATTAGGTGTGGCGCCCTAAAATTTTGGCGCCCGGCGCAGCTGCTCCACTTGCTCCTATGGAAGCTCCGCCCCTGCCTTTACTAGAAACTCACAGTAGAGTCACTGAATACACACTCACCCTTCTACTAACCTTTAAGTCCGTCACACAATAAAAGCAGAAAGCAGCGGCAGCGACAACAGCGTCGATAATGCTGCTTTCTGCTCTGGTTAATAAATTTATATAAAAGCAGAAGCAGACAAGAATGTGTCCATGCTAATTGCCACTGAAAGTAGAAGCCGGGAAAAATTTGTCCATGCTAACTGTCAACAGTCACAAGTATTTTAGTCTCTTGTTTGAGAGAATGAAAATATTTTGTTTCCGTTGATTTTTCTGAGCTTTCAGTTTAAGATAATCATTAAATACGAGTATATGGAGGCAATAGGTTCGTTCCTTTTGACAGGTTAAGTTAACACTTTAGTGTAGCCTACACTTTCAGTAGGTTTGTTCTTTTCGCATACACTTTCTTTTCTGCACTCGCTCAAGAGTTAGTGCAGAAAAGTGTTAAAAGTGTAGAAAGTGTATGCAAAAGAACAAACCTAATGTAATACACCTTACACTGAAAGTGTAGGGTGTAGATCGCGCAAAAAGAACGGGTTAGTGTAGAAACATGACAGCTAAAATTTCAAACTTTTTTATTTGTTTTATTCTTTCACTTCTATCAATGCAAATTTATTACCATTCAATATTCTTGCATATATTCATTCAAAACAGTATTTTCATAAATGCAAAAAGTAAATTTTATCTGCATACAGCCATAAATTTTGACAGATGGTAAAGAAGAAGAACTTACACCTGCTCCCGACCCAGTGTAAGAAAGTGTACACTGAGTACACTACACTAGACAAAAGGAACAGCCACCTCTGACGTCACACCGACAAAAAGAACAGCATTAGGGCAGAAAGTGTAACCTAGTGTAGAAAGTGTATGCAAAAAGAACAGACCTCTTATGTTTCATTTATGCGAAATTCTATACATTTTCAATGTGTAGAATTTTAATAACCCTGCGGCGGGCATATTCTGCCTGCTGGGATAGGTTTCCAATTCTCATACCAACGAAAAAGCATTAAATTCTGAATAATTCTTTCTCTGCATACTTTACAGTAAACTTATCATACCAGACAGATCTATAGTTTCAAAATGGCTATATGGAAATGTCGTGCTTGTTGTGCTGCGCGTTCGTTAGGTCAGCAAATTATTTAAAAAGTCAGGAAATTATTTAAATTTACGTGAAAAATATATATTTATTCGCGATAAAATTAAATTCGTCAGAAATGGTTTCGTTCCGTGTTGAGTTGTGAACGGAATTTCTTTGAGTATTTGCGGTATACGAATGACATGAGTTTGAGTATAAAATAGGTGTTTCGATAACGACTAAAAATATTGTAAAATCATTACTTGCATTAGTTTTTGGCGGAAACTGAAGTTATTATAAATTTTTTAAGTCATAGTTTGATTGAAAACCGCGAAATAATGGAGGCTGCAGAGTTAGTAGACAATGTTGGAAATATAAACGAAATTTCAAATTCAGAGAAAAAAGGTTCACGTGAAAATTTGCAAAGAGAAATTGGTAAAAAATTAATCACACAGGTCACTCCCTGCACAGAAAAGAACGTAGATTATAATCTTACTCCAGATCGAAATGAGGCTTTGTCCATAGAAGTTGAAAGTGAAAAACATGCCAATGAGCTCCATAATGAGGTTTGAGATTTTCCCTGTTTATAGATTTTAAGCACTAATCTTTTTTATTTATTACACAGGAAATTATTAGCGCGAAATCCTTGGATCACGGAACGAAACTTCTAAATGAAATTGTTGGTGGTTCATTAGCCTTAAAAGTACCTACTGATTTAAATATTGTCAGTGGTTATAAACAACAATCAGACTCGGATGATACGAAGCCTCTTATCAGACGTGGGCGACCAAAAAGAATTAAAGCAGTTAAATCGCCAAATAATTCTATAACTGAACCGGTTCACACTCGAAGTACGAGATCTACACAACGGAAGTTAAATTTTGTAGGGAAGGGCTTAAAATATCGGAAAAAGAAGGAAGTACTGAAGAAATTATCGCAAGCCACAAATTCAAAAATATGTAAAACGAAAGAATGCATCAAAACAAATCTTAGCACTGACTCCTCTGCTGTTGGCGGACAATGTCGGATTTGCCTCCATGAAAAAAATTTAGTTAACCTTTTCACTGTAGACGATAATGACACAATAGCAACAAAAATTATGAATATCTGTTCGTTAGTAAAAATAAGCAAACATGATCAGCTGCCACAATTCATTTGCAACTCATGCCTTCAGAGTTTGCATGTTGCTCTAAATTTCAAAACACTTTGCGAAACGACTGATAACGAGTTACGAAGTAATATAAAAAACAACCATGGTCGACAAACGGAATTTATTTTGATCGACTGTACCGAAATTAGTGAGCTGGATGACGATCTCATAATTCAAGACGAAGAAGACGAATTTCATTTATCGAACGAATCTGTTGGTTTAAATGAAAATTCCGATTCCGACAGTAGTTATCATGCTAATAATCGAACGACTCGTAGAACTTCCAGAAAAACGCGTCAAAAGCCAAACACGTCTAGACGAGATCGAAAAAAGCAGATCGCAGATAATTCTAGTAATAAAAAAATAAGTAGTGCTATTATTTCATCAGAGGAAGAAAATATTTCTCCACCTAAGAAGAGACAACTACAACAGAAGAACTCGAAAAAGTATTCAAATAGTGCCACATCTGATGGTCGAAAAAAGGAAGCTCAGTGTGTATATTGCAATCAAATATTTCCCTCGTTGATTGTACTGCGAGAGCACAAAAAAACCCATGCCGGGGAGAAACCATTCACATGTGAAATTTGTAATCGGTCATTTAAACTAATCGGTAGCTTTAAATCTCATCAGGAAAAGCACAATGAGGCGGACTCGTTGATGTGTGTGCCATGTAACAAGCACTATCCTAATAAAACAGAACTCCGCAGGCATTTAGTTGATCTACATGGAGAACCTGTTGCTGCCTTCGTTTGTGATAAATGCAAGCGAGCCTTCACTACGGAGCGCAGATTAGAGCGTCATAAAGAATCAAAGTGTCCAGGATTTGAGGCAACGCTAGGAGGTTCGAAAAAATTAAAACCAGAAGCTGATTCGATAGCACTTGGCCGAGATTTGTTCAGGTGTGTCGCACCAATGACGACAACTTATTGGAGCGATAGCTTTTCAGAATAACATGTATTAAAAGGAATGAAATCGTCATTTTGGAAATTTAACTTTGGTTTCAACAAATTTATATATTGGCGCTTGTACATTACGTCAGGTAACTCGTACAGCGTCTGCGCGATTAAATTGTACATATTAGTTGGTGAATGTTCATATTATAATTTTACCGAAAATTATAGTTTAAATTATAAATATCCAGTTAAATTAATGTGTACAGAAATTCCAGGAAATATTCAGAGATGTGGTTTGTAAAAATAATAACCGAGAACAAGTTTTAGTTTGAAATCAATTAACGATTTAGAATGCCATCGTATATCATGTCATACGGTCAACATTTCTTATTATTTTATCTGTATTGGTAATGGATGTAGTAGTATAACTGGATCGGCTGTAGTGTGTAAAGTTCCTGTATGTGAGATTAATTCGTTAAGAGAAGGATAAAACAGAGTACGAAAGAGAGGCAATGATATATATGTGCTAGCCTGTCAATTTTTTTTTGGTTTGGAGCTGTTTTCATAACACCGTCCGCGTTGAAAAATAAAATCCCTTTCATATTGCGGCACGCACATTTGACTTTTTTAACGCCTGCACTGAACACATACAAACGCAATTATAACTAACACAATCAGACTTCACTAGGCAAAATTTTATTTATCGCTGATCCTGTTATACTACTACATCCATGGTATTGGTATCGCTGATCCTGTTATACTACTACATCCATGGTATTGGTCAGGCTCGCTAACTACTGAAAGCTTAAAAAAATTATCAAATTGGATTTTCGGTAAACGTAATAGATACGGTATAAGGCAGTTTATGTTTTTATCGATATGTTGAAGATACAAGCCTTAAAGACGGAAGATGTCAAGTGAATCAAAATATATTCTTTCCCAAAGCAAATTGGAATATGATACAGTCTGAATTCTGTATATTTTTAATATATGTCACATTTACCGATTTTTACTCAGTTAACATGTTAAATTGCACATCTTTTGTATCTAATTAAGTTCAATACATGCACCATTATCGATAACATAGATGTAATGTACATAAAACGGCGATATCGATTTAAGAATTGTTACAACTTTTCGTGTTTTATTTCAGATACCGAATAGTAATTCGATAATGGTAGTGGTATATATATTTAATCAATTAATTTATAACTAGAGTTATATAATAAATCAATCGCAAGGAATGTTTATATCTACAATTCAAGAGTATCATTTCAAGTTTTTTTTCTTCGGGGCAGGCGGAAAGTAAGGTTTATTTGTTAATAAGAAAACTAAGAGCGAAGTAGATATTTGGAGAATTTTGTTTTATTTTTTATATAATTACTCACACAATTGGGTCGAGGGAAAGATGATCGCTAAAAGCCTTAGACTACCTCAAAGAATAATGCAAAAAAAAATCTTATAAATGAAATCCTATTCACCAGTATTATGAGTGTTGTGTCGTGGTCGATCGACAAATGGTACGTCGATTTCAATCGACGAGTCTCGATTTTATCGACAGGTTCTGTCGATTGTATGACAGTTCTACGACGTTGAGGCGACTCGCTGTTTATATTGAAAAACTGTAAGTTTTTATATTTTATTCTTTGTACAGATAATAAAAATAACTTTTAGGGTGAAAATTACGAATGCCCGGCAGTATCAGCACTTAATTGTGTTATTGGAAATTAGTCATTTAGCAAGTATTCCTTTCGCCGTCTTCGTAATTTTCCGTTAGAATAAAGTTAAAGAGTCGTGCGTAGCGCCTGGATATCGAGCATCCACACACCGAAACCTTATTTGATGGTCGCAAACCTGGTACCAATAGAAAATGTTAACATTGTATGATGTTTGGTGTCATGATAGTAATAGATAATAGCTTGTTCTCGGGGGCTTGTACTGATTTCAATTGCAGTTTTAAATGTATTGCTTTAAAATTTAAATGTGCAGGACATTTTCACTTGTTATGTCGCGTGTAACTTATCGGCAAGTCAATTGTCTGCGCTCTTCGAATCTCTATCGTTTTTCAGAAATCAGTGTGACCCTCGCTCCAAATTCATTATATGTGAAGATTTTAATATATCTCTCTCTGCCACCAATTAACCTGTTCGCAAAGTACGTAGCAAGCAAATGCGCCCTAAGACTCAGTCCAACCAGTTCGAAGCATGTACATACGGGCACAGTAACATCAGCCTACCTACAACAGGGACTACGGACTATACAGATCCTAAGCTCTGGTTTGACAGGAAGTTCGCCATAAACGTACCAATCAGAGAGTACTGGGAGGTAAGAACCGGTAACACTGCGGGGTCGATTAACATCTATACTGACGGTTCTAAGATGTAGGACGGAGTGGGCGCAGCCGTACACTCACTTGATCTTCCAGCAAACTCTTGCTACAGACTGCCGAATGATTGCAGTATTTTCCAAGCGGAGGTACTGGCGATTCAGAAGGCGGCGGAGATAGCTCACAAATCGTGAAAAAGGGATAAGGCAGTTTATATCCATACGGATAGCCAAGCAGCCTTAATGGCTCTGAAATTCTGCTTTATCAAATCCAAGGCAGTACTTAACTGTCGACGCGCTTTACAAACTGTGCTCAAATAGGAAAGTGGAACTCTGCGGGGTTCCAGGGCACAGTGGTTTTTTAGGAAACGAACTCGCGGATGATCTCGCTAAAAAAGGCGCACGTCTTAACGTCGTTAACAACTCCCTCGAGCAGAAAATGGTAAGCTTGTCCGAGGCCAGATGGCGGGCTAGATCAACCTCCATAACCACGAAACAAATGTGGAACACGCAAAATGAGAAAAAAAACGAATCTCCTGTTAGCACTACCAAAGGCGCAATGCGCAACTTTAGTCGGAATTATTACCGGCCATTGTTTGATTGGGGCGCATGCGTACAGAATGGGGCTAATTACTAATGATCTCTGCAGGAACTGTAAACTACCCGGGGAACGGAAAACGCTAGAGCACCTTCTGTGCAACTGCCCAGCTCTTGTTAGGAGACTGGTGAAGGCTCTTGGTGCACCGACCTTCACAAATCTTAAAGAAGTCTCGTTTAACAGAATGCAGAGTCTGCCAAACTTTGCTACGGTAACAGGGAACTTTGAATTAAACGAGGAACTCTCAGTATAGATGGAAACGCAAGCGCAGCTATCATAGGTTCATTGGGTCTCCTGTTTTTTAGTGGTATGACTATGGACCCTCGTGGGTCTATGTGAGGCTTTGGCCGCCACTGTAACCTAACCTAACCTAGAGTCACTTTATACGAACTAACACAAACATCCATTATCTTGAGTACGGACATTGCGTGTTTAATTTGAAACCAGTAAATTTAATTTTTTTTGCAGTTGTCTCTGTTTTTATACTCTAGATGAAATCATATAGAGTATTATAAGTTTAATCCAGCCTAAAAGTTTGTAACGCATAGAACCAAGCCTCGGACGAAAAAAAGTTATATATTATTTTTTGTTTATTTGTGGCCAAAAACATCAAATCCGCTTGACGTCCGTCCGTCTGTCCGTTAGCACGATAACTCAAGAACGCCTTCACCTAGGATCTTGAAATTTTGAATCTGGATGTTTGGTTGAATTTGTAAGGCTAAGTTCGTTAACGGGCAAAATCGTCCTACTCCTTCGGGTAGCTGCCATACAAAATGTCCTTAAAACACGTGTTCAAGAATATTGGTCGATAACTTTAGAAGGGTTTAAGCTACGACATTGAAATTGTATGTGTTATTTTTCCAATAGTTGGAGATAAATATATGATTATGAAGATAATCCTATTAGTCCTTCGTGTAGCTGCCATACAAATATCCTGTCAAAATGTATTCACTTAATTTACGAAACTCACTATAACTCAAGTAATCTTTCAGCTACGAATTCGAAATTTTGTACAAATTAGTTTTGAGTGAAAAGAAAGTTCGACTTTACTAGTCAGCGAAATCCTTTTACTCCTTCTGGTAGCTGCCATACAAAATGTCCTTAAAACACGTGTTTATGAATATTGGCCGATAACTTCAGAAGGGTTTAAGCTACGTCTTTGAAATTTTGTAAGTGTTATTTTTCCAATTGTTGGAGCTAAATGTATGATTATGAACAAAATCCTATTAGTCCTTCGTGTAGCTGCCATACAAATATCCTGTCAAAACGTCTTCACGTAACTTACGGAACTTACTATAACTCAGGTAATCTTTTATCTATGAATTGGAAATTTTGTACAAATTAGTTTTGAGTAAAAACGAAGTTTGGGTTTACTAATCAGCGAAATCTTTTTACTCCTTCTGGTAGCTGCCATACAAAATGTCCTTAAGACACGTGTTCAACAATATTTTTCGATAACTTTTGAACGCTTCAAGCTACGAATTTGAAATTTTATACACGTTCATTTTTAAATGGTTTCGAGGAAAAGGATAAATATGTAAAAAACCGAGTGAGTCCTTCCTGCACCTCCCATGTGAAAGTCCTTCAAAAAGGATATTTTTTTTCGATGACTTACCCAGTTCAAGATATGAAATTAAACACGGAATATTGTCTTTTAGTTTTGGGTAGCAATCAAATGGGAGTCCTTAATAAAGGACATACAACATGCACACACGTAATTCTACTTTATCCCCAACTACAATATAAATCGGAGTTCAGTATTCATCTAGAGTATTATATGATTGGCTTGCAGCCGATCGTGACTGCAGTATGTTTAATTTTAAAGATTCCCACGGAAGTAGATAAACGCACTATTTACTGGAAAATTATTAATTTTTTGAACAAAAATCGAAATGTTGTACATAATTGTGATTAAAAATCGAAATTTAATCACGCATACATGTACATTTCAGTACTTCAGTCAGTGACATTTCTAAACGTCAAGTTGAAAGTCGAAAGTTGCGATTTCGGGTGGTTGTTTCATTCGGGTTTGTTTTATAGTTATTTTCCGACACAACACCGTACAAATTACGGGTTTGTGTATTTGAGCATATATTGTGTTGTGTTGTGTTTGGTTCAGTAATCTTCGGTTCGATCGTATCACGCCGGTCGACGCACGGTCCACAGGAAGCTGCACTACTTCGACGAGGACCCGTACACTTGTGAAGAGTAGTGACGATTCGATACGAGTAAATACGAATAAATACTCGATACTTTTGTTTCGATCCAAGTACTTTTTGTACTCGATACTTTCATTCAAGTAAATACTTGGTATCGAAAAACAAAAAAATTTTCCAAATACTGACAGATGTAGGGAAATGATAAACCTATAAAATTATAAAAAAAGTATAAAACAAAAAAGATAAGAGGCTTTTTAATCAAATGTTAAATTTTCGACTATTTTTTTGATAATTTTTACCCCAAAAAGTAGTTTATTTACACGATATCCTCAAAACTCTAGGTACATCCGTCCGATATTGATATAGACAGAAAGCATCCAAAAAATTAAGAAAACTATTAATTTTAGTGACTTGCCGATTCCAGGCGCATATAATAAACCTTCAACTTCTAACTCACTCACAACGTCACTTGTATTCTCCTCGCATTTATCTGTGAATTAATTCCCTTGATAATATCCCTTTTTAGAACATTTTCGAGCTATATTACCCAGCGTTCCTTTAGGATAGTTTGGCATTTTAGTTTCGAAAATTCAACCGCACACGTCATACTTTCGAGCTAAACTGACTCTACTATTGCTTGGGCAACGTTGTTTCACTTTATACTTTCGAAATATGTGAAATTTTTTTTTTTTTTATATTGTAAAGGGTTTACTCCCCTTAATTCAAATTGTTTACTTTCGTATTTCGTTCGTTTCGTACATCATACCGTTAAATATTTTGAAACCGCGTAACCGCGAGTTTTGAAAAAAAACGCATCGGCTGACCGATTTGGCTGGCAGATTTCTAAAAAACAGACAATTGGATGCACTGTGGAGGAATTTATGGTAAAGGTAATATTTCTTTAATTGTAGGAATCTTTTCTTTTTAGGAACATATGCATGTTTGAAGTTCCTAAGAAATAAAGTAAGAATTTATTCGATACCCGATACGAGTAAATACTCGATACTTCTCTTCCGATATAGGAGTAGTATCGGAAGCTAGTTCCGATTCGAGTAACAAGTAAAAGTATCGGACTTCGGCGGTATCGAATCGTCACTAATTAAGAGTCGGGCATGACGAACGAGTCTTTCGTTAATCAACTCAACATGCTGGAGCTGTTGTGTGGCGTTTACTTCATTACGCAGCTTCGCATTATACTGGCCAGTATAATCCTGCAACAACTGAGAGTGCTCTTCAGCTGCAGCGAGATACAGTCACCGGCTATCGTTGGACCGTCGATAGTTAGCATCGAACTAAGTACGAACAGTATCGTCAGTTTTGCTCGCAGATTAAGACTTTTATTCGGATCGATCGAAGTTCATGCGGATTGTGGGGGTCCAAGAGAAGTTCAGTTAGTTAGGCGTTCAGGACGATATTTGTCCGATCCAAGTAAATGCGTGTCACGTTATTTTAAAGGGCAAGTTACCAACCTACAGAATTGTTTACCCAGTTAACTTCTAATTACACTATTCTAGCAACATGTTCTACAACCTGACGACGATTTGACTGCACAACTGGAAAACGTACGGCGAAATATGCCATCTCGGCTCAATTCCCGACGTAAATGCTCGAACAAGGCATCGATGTGCTCGAATTGAGGTTTTCGTCTTGAAATATTGGATTTTCATCGAGACGTCGAGCGAAAACAAGAACCTAAATACGATCGGAATCAAGCACATCAAAAAATTCGTTGCGAACGCACGGCATGGGCATGATCAATACAGCGGTAAAAGGACACGGTTTAAATAGCAGTAGAATTGAACGTCTCACATTCTCTTTTCGCAGGTCAATTTCACCTATCTGCACAAGAAATTGTACTCGTTCCGCAGTTCATGTACAACGAACGAGTTCAGAAAGCGTAATTCAGATCACGGCCTTAGTGTACACTGCACTTTAAATGTACTACACCAATTTTGACCAGGCAAAACGCTTCAGTGCAGAAACATGACAGATAAATTCCAAACTATTGTATTTGTTTGATTCTTTCAATTCTGTCAATGCAAATGTATTGCTATACAATATCCCTTGAAGTTTTCACCAAACAGGTATTCCCTAAATATTAAAAGTTTATTTTATCTGCATGCAGCCATCAAGTTTGAGTAGTGTAGAAAGTTCAATCTTTCTGCACTTTTTCTATCTAGACTCGGAAAAAAAAACAGCCACCTCTGACGTCACTCGTACACTTTCTGCACTGGTGTAGATAGTGTAGCCAAAAGTTCGCAACCAGTAGAATGGGCGAAAGACGTAGCGGCGGTACCGGTTAACTTCAGGTATGGCGGTCGTCGCGTCGCGCTTTGTCATCGCACTTTAATAGCACTTTTCATTTCAGATACTCGTCGAAAAAATATCAATTTGCAAAATTTTTACATGATCGTGCCGTCACAAAGGATAAGATTTCGAAGAAAGATAAATGTGGTGTTCTGATCGTGGGTTTCGCAATCAAGCTCGTGTACATGTCATAACTCACGAGTCCGCTTACGAACCCGAGACACAAAAACCTTTTTTTAAGTTGTATTTTTTTTTTCTTTTTAAATCATTTTATACATATGTTTTAACAAAAGAGTCTTAAATCTATTAATGAAAATCAAGCAGAACATTTCGTAAATATTTTTAATACAAAAAAAATAATACATGCTTAGGTTTAGAAAGTATTAATACTGAAAATAGATACATGTACATTTCAATAATTTGTTCTGTTGTAAAAATATCAAAAGCGCTGCAGTGTTGTAAATCCTTCTGTAATGATAAAGCATTTTATGTTTATTGAGTCTAAAAAACATTAAAGACTTAACGTTATTAATTTCCACACCACCCCAGAGGTATAATAAGATAAATAATAAAAAAGATGGAACTGAGAATTTTAATTAATCTGGCGATATTTTATCACGACAAAAGATTTATGATCGGATCTCACTGAACGTCGGGTACAACTCAATTGTGTCGGCGAAAGAGCATCCACAATGGCTGGAAATCATGATAGCGATTACCACGGCTACGGCACCGGAACAGAAGAGCCAGATTGCGCTGCGGTTTTTATTTTCGTTGACCGACTGCTGCATTAGTGCTACTACGAGTATATAATTTGTTGACTGATACCGTGTAGCATTGGTCGCGTTTACTTGCAGACCAGACCAGTCTGAATACAGAGGCATATCATTGTTGTCTACGTCCTACAAAATACTGACGAAAGTAATTCAGAATCGATTAAAGCGAATACTAACCGGACGATCTACTATTGACCAGATATTCTCAGTCACACAAGTGCTAGAAAAATGCTGGGAGTATAAAATCGACTTGCACCAGATCTTCGTGGACTTCCAACGGGCATACGATAGTATAGATCGTAATGTATTATATAAAATAATGCTTGACTTCGGAATCCCATCAAAACTGGTCCGATTAACAAAAATGACCATAACTGACACTGACACGAATTCTTCAAAGAATTTTGGGACCAGTAAGAGAATGCACTGAATGGAGTATCCGGTACAACAACGAGTTGTATAACATCTATGACGACCCGCATCAACTCTTATAAAATTTCGTAAGCTACAATGGGCAGGCCATGTGGAGCGAATGGACGACGGAAGAATTCCCAAACGCACACTGAAAGGTAGAGCTCATGGCAAACGACCGATGGGAAAACCGCAGAAAAGATACGAGGACTCAGTTGACGCAGATTGCAGATCGCTTCTTAGATGCACAAATTGGAGGACGGCGGCACTGAACCGAGATGACTTCAGACAATGTATCCTGCAGACCCTGGCCCGATTTGGGCTGTCGTGCCATTGATGATGATGAGACCAGTCTGAATAGACCAAAAAAAACAGTCTGGTCGTACGCATAAACGCAAACCAAACCAGTCCATTTGGACTGATTTTGGTCTTGATTTTGATACGGACCAAATGACACCAAACCAGTCTCGTACTGTGAAAATGCGCATACAGACCGAAAAATACCAAACCGGTCTATGTGGACTGGTCTGGTCTGCACGTAAACGCGACCATTTACTATAGAATCCAAAGATCGAAGATCGAAATTTGGATCGCGTTTATGACAACACCGGATCGAAAGATCGAAACACGGGCAAATCGAAGAAATGACGAACGACATAACCGGTTTCGATTCGAGCCAGGTCGAGAAGTTGGCTCGGATCGAGTCGATCTCATTTCAATCTGATCTGCGTCTACATGCGATTTTAGAGGATTGAATCCGAATTCAATCCTCCATGTAAACGTAGTAATTGTTTCCTTCTTTAAAAAGTTGCCCGACCCGCCTTACGCTTTGCTTCAAAAGATTCACTTCGCACTATTAAAACACTCGAATTATGAATTATTCTTACCTGATGGGCTGCAAATATCTTCCTCCTCAGTCGGCTGCCGTTGTACTGGAAATTACAAGTTAAGAGTTACTTATAAATGAAATTAACATTTATTGTTAATCAAAATACGTACCTTTGGTAAAGTTGACATTTCGTTTTACATCCCACAATTTTGGGAAATGTACACACACTAACACTATGGAATTTTAGAACCTGCGAATTTTGCAATTCGCAGGTTATAAATGTTCTAAATATGTACCAAAAGTGGATATTGTCCGTACTCAAGATAATGGATGTTTGTGTTAGTTCGTATAAAGTGACTCTAACCTAACCTACATATGATAGTGTAATAACATTTCTTCTGCCTTGCCTTCTCATGCTCAACACCTTTTCCTTGTCTCTTCTGTTGATTATTTGTACAATTCTTTAAACTCAATCATTTCTGAGCGAATTCTATTCTACTCCACGAAACGCATTTCCTTCCCTCAATGGTTCAACAGTATCAATAGGTTTGTTCTTTTTGCCAGGTTAAGTTCACATTTTAGTGTAACTTACACTGAAAATTAGATACAACTTACACTGAAAGTGTAGGGTGTAGATCGCGCAAAAAGAACGGGTTGGTGTAGAAAAATGACAGCTAAAATTCCGAACTTTTTTATTTGTTTTATTCTTTCACTTCTATCAATGCAAATTTATTGCCATTCAATATTCTTGCACGTATTCATTCAAAACAGTAGTTTCACAAATTCAAAAAGTCAATTTTATCTGCATAGAGCCATCAATTTTGACAGATGGTAAAGAAGAAGAACTTACACCGGCTCCCGACCCAGTGTAAGATAGTGTACACTGAGTACACTACACTAGCAAAAAGAACAGCCACCTCTGACGTCACACCGACAAAAAGAACAGCATAAGGGCAGAAAGTGTACACTGAGTACACTACACTGGACAAAAAGAACAGACCTATTATTAAGTTAGTACACAAAAACACAAGAAACGGAGAAATTTTCTTAAGCACCGTAATCCTATATACGTATCCCGTTCTGCTGATCTGAGAAAACAACTAAAGAGGGAAATAAAGAAAGGTTTTCGTTCATATGTGGACAACCTAAATTACTCTCTTTCTACTGTGAATGTTAAGCAGTTTTGGAATTATGCTAATTCATCTCGAACTACTTCTTCTAATGCTACGATTAGACGGTCACTCAAAACCGTCAATGCATTAGGTCTGTTCTTTTTGCATACACTTTCTACACTAGGTTACACTTTCTGCCCTAATGCTGTTCTTTTTGTCGGTGTAACGTCAGAGGCTGTTCTTTTTGTCTAGTGTAGTGTACTCAGTGTACACTTTCTTACACTGGGTCGGGAGCAGATGTAAGTTCTTCTTCTTTACCATCTGTCAAAATTGATGGCTGTATGCAGATAAAATTGACTTTGTGCATTTATGAAAATACTGTTTTGAATGAATATATGCAATAATATTGAATGGCAATAAATTTGCATTGATAGAAGTGAAAGAATAAAACAAATAAAAAAGTTCGGAATTTAAGCTGACATTTTTCTACACTAACCCGTTCTTTTTGCGCGATCTACACCCTACACTTTCAGTGTAAGGTGTATTACACTGAAAGTGTAAGTTACACTAAAGTGTTAATTTAACCTGACAAAAAGAACAAACCTATTGACACTGTGACGTCGCGTAAAAATGCGTTGTTTCAGTGTCAATCGTCATTGTGTCAATTCTTGACGAATTGACGATCGCACGGAATGACCATTTTGGTCATATCTGTCCCAAAACTAAATTGACAATCAGACTGACGACGCTGGTAGTCAATTCGATTTGCCGCCTACGTTGTCAACGAATGACACGAAAAAACTGTGCGATCACACGGGATTGACATATCTCTAAGAATGGACAATGGATAGAACATTCACATCAGTAGAAATTTTTATATCTACTATGTACAGAGTGCGACATCCTTTATGTCGGTATGTAAACATTGAATAACTTTGACATTTTTCAACAGATTGACTTGATTGGACAAGTTTTAGTAACGTCAATTCAGTAGAATATTGCTGACAGACCGTCCACGTCGCTTGGAATACGGCCAAACAGTCGCTCGAATGGTTGACACTGAACCTGATTTCTGGAAGCAAATTTTGATGACCGACGAGGCCCATTTCACACTCTTTGGCGGCGTAAATAAGCAAAATTTCCGTATTTGGGGAACGGAGAATCCACACGAGATCTGTAATAATAGCTTCAAGGTTAGAGTACAACTGATGACATTTATTCGGGTTGATTTACAATTGCAGTGGTTCTAGTACAAATTCGTATTCTAAAGTAATTCACAATTATATTATAGTACATCTCCTTTTTTTTTTTTAATTTAATTCAATTTCAGTAATTTAATAGTTACTTTTAATTAAATCACAATTTCAAGTGGATAATATTTATATTAACAGAGAGAGAGGAAAGAATAACTAACTCAAGTTGGAGTGAAGATGTGTAGAATTTCGTCTGTAAACTGCATTATTCCGACAACTTCTCACTATATACGATCTGGGAGTTCGCCACTTAGAAACAATTATACCTGATGTCCATTTCCCCTTTTCTTTAATCCAAACCATTTCACCGACTTTGAATGGAGGTCGGGATCTAGAGCTTCTGTTGTAATATTTTTCTAAATTTGTTTTTTCGTAAAGTCTTTAGTTACATTATAGTTAGCATCTGGTTTCAATAGAACTTTCGCCATTGGGAGAATAGTGTTTAGTCTTCTGCCCATTAAAAGCTGGGATGGAGAAAAGTTCATGTCTTGAGTTGGAGTGTTATGATATTCTAACATTGCTTTGGTTATTTCATCCTCAGATGTGCATTTCTTAAGTACGTTTTTAATAAGTTGAACTGCTCTTTCTGCCAATCAATTGGATTTCGGGTAATTTGGGCTGCTAGTCTCAATTTTAAAATTCCATGATTTTGAAAATTCCTTACATTTAAAAGAATTAAGGTCATTCTTCTCACAGCCGTGAAAGAGTTCAGTTGTGATCAAGTGTTGCGTTCAAATCAGCCAATATATTCAAGTCTAATTTTTTCACTAAATTCATTGTATTATCTTAGTTAAGTGAAGTGTGCCAAAATAAAAAAAAACTAAAATTGCGGACAAACCTTTAAGTAAGCGGGCCAGGGAAGAGTCCCCGCCCGGATTATTACTTCGTGAGAAACTCAAACTCCGAAGAAACGATGTAACAATGACAACTGTGTCGCAAAATAAGTTTTCACTCCTCGCGAGTCCGGACTCCGGGAACAATAATGCGGAAGAACCGTCGACCACTACAAAGGTAAAAATTCCACCATTAATCTTGCCAGAACTTGTGAAGGCGTCCATCGACGCAATTATGCACGAACTTCAAATTGAAAATTACTCAGTCAAACTTATGGCAACTGGTAAAAAAATCGCTATGGAATCCATGGAAGATTACAACAAAATTCACAACTATCTCGTTGCGAAAAAGGTAAAATTCTACAATCACCGCGCGGCCAACGTAAGGCCTTTGAAAATTGTTCTTTCTGGTCTCCATGATATGACCACCGAAGACTTGAAAAAGGTCCTTCATGAGTCTCATAACATCGATTGCACTGATATTAAGAAATTCCATGCTTCCAACAAACGGTACAAAGAACAAGCCTTTTACATCTTGTACTTTCAACGCGGCACAACTAAGATCGTTGACCTCAGGAAAACAAAGACAATTATGCGCACCATCGTTAACTGGAACTTTTACTCCCGCAACCGAACTGGTCCTACTCAATGCCGGAATTGCCAGCTCTACGGCCATGGTTCGGCACACTGTCATTTATCACCAAAATGCTTAATATGTGGAGAATCCCACAACCACTCCAGCTGCAACGCAAAAAAAGAATCCTCAATTAAATGTGCCAACTGTGGTGGTAACCACATGGCTAACGACACGAATTGCACTGCCAGAGTTCATTATATGAATATTAAAAAAAAAAAACTATTCACCGAACAGCACAGTAAACACTACTCAATCTCGCGTTATGTTCAACGTCAACCAAGGTAACTTTCCAGCTCTACACAAATCATCAACATCTCCAAATACCAACAAATCAGCGACGTCAAAACCCTATAGTGAAGTCCTCAAACAAAATTTGACATTACAACATCGTCTAGCTATTGCAACGGGCCACCGGGCCACCTCAGCCACCAACACTAGTGACGACCTGTTCACTCCGGAACAAATGATCGGACTCTCAACTGAACTCATTAGTGATCTTCAGCACTGCAAAAATAAACTAGAACAGTACAATGTTATTGTAAAGTTAGCGGTTAAGTTTGTATATGGATAGTGTCAACTCCATCAATTGCATGCTATGGAATGCACAAAGTGTGCGTAACAAATCTATAGAATTTTTTGATTATTGTGAAGAAAATAATATTGATATATTTTTTATAACCGAAACTTGGTTAAAACATAAAAATACATTCTATAATTCAAATTATGTCATTTACCGCAACGATAGGGAGGAAGATGTAACGGGTGGAGGTGTAGCAATTGGTGTTAGAAAGAATATCCAACATTCTATTATTTCTAAATTTCAAACTAAGATCATTGAAACCTTAGCAATACGTCTTATTGAATTGAATTTAGTAGTCAGTGTTACTTTCCGGGAACGAAAATTAATGCGGCAAAATTAAAACTCTTTAACGACGACATTAAATTACTCACAAGGTTGAAACATAACTTTATTTTATGCGGTGATTTCAATGCGAGGCATGGGTATTGGAATTGCCTCAGAAGCAACAAGGTAGGAAAAATCCTTTATAATGAAATGCTTCAGAGTAGCTTTTTCATTCACACCCCGACGGAATCAACATTTCAATCGATGAGAGGCAGTGATTCAACACTTGATCTGGTGATAAGCAATGGTCTAATTCCTTTATCTCAACCGATAACAACATATGCTTTGTCATCCCCACATCTTCCTGTTCTATTTTCGATCGAAAAATCTGTTCATAGGGTACAGAACTCAAACTCCTTCTTTTGTTTTCGCAAAACCCATTGGCAGAAGTTTCGGAGGTTTTTGACTGGCCGCATAACTAGCAATGGACAAATTGACCAATTAATTGCGGAGCTTAACTCTAACATTTGGAGTGCCATAGAGTGTAGTACCCCTAAAATCACCGCAGATCGTACATACTCTCAGCCAATTGATGGTGAGACTAAGCAAATCATCAAAATACGTAATGATCTCCGCAGAGAATGGCAGTCGACTAGAAATCCAGCTACCAAAACCACTATCAACCGGCTAACCAAGGCAATTAGGGTACGTATCTTCGAGCAACGCAACAAAAAATGGAATGATATGCTCTCAGAACTTGACAAAGACTCAAGGAAAGTGTGGCAGCTCAACAAAATTTTTAAGAAAAAAAGTCTACAAATCCCAGCCCTTCTAGACTCTAGTAACCAACTCAAATTCTCTGACTTGGACAAATCTGAATTGCTAGCGGATAATTTCCATTCTGCCCACTGCGATACAGAAAATCTCGGAAATCCTAGTACTAACGAAGCTGTTGAAAATCTCTTAAATTCTATGAGAACCACAAATTGTGACAGAGGAACAATAAATTTCTGCACTCCACGCGAAATTTGTCAAATTCTAAAGCGATTGAAGGTTAAAAAAGCCCCTGGAATTGATAAACTACCAAGTGCAGTAATTAAGAACTTACCTAAGAAGTGCATAATTGTTCTTAATTTCGTTTTCAATGCATGTCTCAAATTAAGTGTCTTCCCAAACCAATGGAAAACTGCCATCATTATTCCCATCCTAAAACCGAGCAAAAATCCAAAGTCTCCCCAGAGCTATCGACCGATTAGCCTACTTTCTATACTGGGAAAGGTATTTGAACGCGTTGTACTAAATCGGATCCAGACATTTTTAAATGAGTCAAATATCTTACCTGACGTACAATTTGGTTTCAGGGCAGGGATATCTACAAGCCATCAATTATTGCGGGTAACCAGATTCATCAGAAATTCCCTTCACCAGAAAAACTCTATAGGTATGGTGGCTCTTGATATTGAGAAAGCGTTCGACACTGTGTGGCACGATACATTAGTATACAAATTATACAAGTTCTCCTTTCCATTGTACATTTGCGAGCTGATTAAGTCTTTTCTCGAAGGAAGAACCTTTACTGTCAAATTGAGATCTTCCTTTTCCAACTTTCGTCAAATTCCTGCTGGTGTACCCCAGGGTTCTTGCCTGAGTCCAACATTGTTCAACATATACACTGCAGATATACCAATAAATGAGAATTGTCAAGTGGCAATTTTCGCTGATGACACAAACATCTATTGCAGCTCCGACAATCCGTCTAATATAATTAAAAGTCTTGAAGACCAACTAAATGCGTTCGGTGAATACTACAACTGTTCAGACTTCACTGAACATGGCCATACTGGCCAGTATTGAGCACGTCGGCTGTAAAACACGGGCGGCTGATTTCTTACGACACCGTCTGTAGAGGCTCGGAAAAGGACACAATAAAAGCTCCACGGCCATATATAAGCCATGACGGAGCACGCTCGCGCCAGCTAACATTCAAATCTCTTACTCTAAAACACACGCCGCTTCGACGTTACAAGGGTAAGTAGTGCTCATAGCTCATCAGTAATAAAAATCACTGTTGTTCTCCTGTTTTTCTTTCGAAGATTCGACGAAAGAACTTACACGAAAACAACAGATCGCTTCGAAAATACAAGGTCTACTTCAGACTATTCCTTGAAAGCGGATTCTGCTTCCAAGGAATAATTTGAAGACAGGCAGCAGTACAATCGTTCCCAAAAATCAAAAAAAATACGGAATAAAACTACAAAACCTACATAAAACGTAAAAATTGAACAGTCAATAAAGAAAGGAATCAAAATCACAACTCGCAAATCGGCATTCTTTTTTCTTACCTTTCCCAATTATTTCAGGGAAAGAAAGGTTCGGACGTGAGAGTCCGAACAACAACAATTGGAGAATTAAAATAAACCCTTCCAAAACGAAATCGATTTTCTTTACAAAGAAACGTACCTTCAGGAACTTGCCATGCCGACCTTTACGCTTCGGTGGAGAGCCCATTGAAAGGTCTGACACTATCACCTACCTTGGTCTCACGTTAGACAAAAAACTAACCTATCACGCTCACATCTAAAATACAATCTCGAAAATTTCTCGCTGTATACATGCCCTATATCCACTCATCAATAGAAAATCACTTGACAATAAAATTCTAGTATATAAAATGGTAATGCAGCCAATCATCTTATATGGTTCTCCAGTATGGAACGACTGTGCAAACGTGCACAAGAAAAAGTTGCAGATAATACAAAACAAATGCCTTAAAATTATAACGGACAAACCATTCTTTTACTCGACTAAACGTTTTCACCAGGAGGCTGAAGTTTCAATGATCAATGTTATGGCTCTTAAAGCCCAATCTTTATTTTTGAGCAGATGTCGATATGTCACAAATCCTTTGGTTACATCTATCCTATAAGTTCCTTCTGCGAATGTATTTTATTTGTTTTTATTTAGTTCTAAGGTACTATAAGTTAGGTTAATTAGGTTAATTTATATGCAAGGTTTTTTTAGTTTGTTTGTTTATTTATATACATATATAGTACTACAAGATTGTACATCTTATATAATAGTACAAATAAAATCAAAATAGAATTCAATAAATCCAAAAAGTAATAATAACACTATAAGAACAATCAAAGCAAGAAGAAAAAAGAAAAGATAGTTAAAGAGCAAGAGATAACAGTAATGAAAAAATTACATTGTATGAGAGAGAGAAAAAAATAAAAATAAAATAAAAATAAAAAGAAATTGATAAACGGGATGATATAATACAGAGTCGAAACAAATATAATTAATTATTTAAAATAGAACTGCATAATAGATTCTTGAAAGCACTAGAACTGCCTGCGCGCTGAACACTGACAGGAAGATTATTCCAAAGCCTAATCGACTGAACAAGGAAGGAGCTCTCTCCAACTGACCTCAAATATCGTGGTGCAAGAAGCCTTTGATGTCGCTTCGAGTTTAACGGTACTAAGCTTTCTCTTAAATAAGATGGTTCACCTGTAACAAGAATGTTATGCAACACCAACAAGATTTTCCGTTTCAAATAAATTGAGAGGGAGCAACCCAGCAATTCATTCCTGTAAGGAGAAATATGATCGTAGCGTCTCAAGCGGAATACAAAACGTAAGCAATCATTGAAGGCAATATCTAGTTTTCGTTGGCAGTTGGAATCGAAATTGGGAAAATAACACTGCCATATGTAAAGAAAGGAATTATGAGTGAACGTACCAGCTTTAACATAATTTTCCATGGTAGGATACTGGCGAAAATCCAGAGCCTACGTAAACCACCATAAACCTTCCTCAATATGGTGGATACATGGGAACAACAACTCATAGAGCTATTAAGGGATACACCTAGGTTTTTGACAATGGAGTTAAAAGGCAGCAATGATTCATTCAAGATAACCCTTGGAAGGCACTCCTCAAGAAGGCTACAATCTTGGTAAAAGACAATGCACTGTGACTTGAGCTCATTAAGTTTTAAATTATTCCGAACAGACCAATTGAAAACTCGCTCCAAGTCATTGATACGACTCGCGCAATCCTCAACAAGTCCAATTGGGCGACTTAGGTAAAGTTGGACA
This sequence comes from Beris morrisii, assembly GCA_951812415.1. Taxonomy (NCBI): domain Eukaryota; kingdom Metazoa; phylum Arthropoda; class Insecta; order Diptera; family Stratiomyidae; genus Beris; species Beris morrisii. The sequence continues at coordinate 62,688,327 of OX638312.1, read as the reverse complement.
TCATCTGCATATAAGTGCACACTAGAATCGACAAGTACCTCAAGCAAGTCATTAATATAAAGAGTAAAAAGCAGTGGACCTAATATTGATCCCTGAGGCACACCTCGAACAATTGGAACGGATGATGATAGAACATCATCCAACCGAACTTGCTGCCGCCTATCACGGAGGAAACTATGGAGTAGCGAAACTGAGCCTAGATCAAAGTTGAAGGTAGATGATAACTTAAGCAGTAGTTTTTTGTGGTTCACTGAATCAAAAGCTTTGGAAAAATCGAATAAGACGAGGTAGGTGATCATATCTGAATCCAAGGCCTTTCTTACATCGGAAGTGACTTTCAATAATGCTGACTCACAGCTATGATGCGGACGGAAACCAGACTGCCAGCGGGATATTAATTTTGCGTTATATAAGTAATCCTGCATTTGCATTGTCATAAATCTCTCTAGTACTTTTGATAGAAAACAAAGAATACTAATAGGACGGTAGTCACTAACAGTTGAGGGACAGTTGGTCTTCGCAATTGGCAGCACCGTTGCAACTTTCCACTCAGAAGGAAAAATACTCATAGATAAGCATGAATTCAAAATGTGTAAAACATAGTTACTTATGCATGGGAATATGGCTTTTATTAATTTAGGATATAAGTCGTCAGGTCCCATGGCATACGATTTAATGGAGTTAACAGCTGAAAATAACTCGGTTAAACTTATGCATCGGAAATTAAAACGTGTTTCTGACGTAACACCACTTTCAATGGTACTTTTGAAAGAGGCCTGAGGAGGAACTTGTGAAGAAATGGGACAAGAGTTAACGAAGTGTTGGTTTAGTTCATCAAAATCTAAAGTACAATTTGCTGACTCTTTTCCACATACACCTGCGTTTTTAAGGTTGCTCCAAATACGTTTTGAGGGTAATTTAGAGTCAAATTTGAGACCGAAAAAATGGCGCTTGGCTTTTTTTCAGTTGATTCAATTTTTCCTTAATCAAACAATATTTTCGTAACTTTACAAAGTTTCACATTACTTTCTTGTTGTTGGTAGTAAATTTGTAAAAACACAATATAAAACAAGCGTTTTTCTTGCTTTCGATTTTTTGTTTTTTATTCTAAAAAATTCAGTTAAATTAATTCATATATTTATTACTAAAGAAAAAAAAAGAACAAGAAATACCTGTAACTAATAGGTTGTAATCCGTATAGCGATTATTTAATAGAAAAACGATTTTAATTTATTTTCGCCTCGAGGCTTGTGTCACCTGCCCTGTCCACCGGAAAAAGAAAGAAGTTTCGGTCGTACCTGATGATCACTTACCATCAACCCAATTTTCACCATGAGTACGTTTAAAGGCATTTGGGTGCGTTCGGTCTGCGATAATAGTGGTAACATCCTCCCTCCCGGTATGCGGATCGAGTAATGATCGGCTTACCATCGTACACATTTCCTTCGCTACGCTGTCACGATGAATATCTAGGACCGCTAATTTTGCCGCTGGCCTGGTTAAGATGCCATTGGTCGTTTAGCCTGTCTTACTTGTCCTGATCTACTACTGGTAGTTTCGAGAACCCTTCCTCTTTTCCACATATTTCTGGGCTGGTTCTCATCTACAATAACTACTAAGTCCCCTATTTTAATTGGCTCGACCTTTTCGAACCATTTGGTACGCCGCGTTAGGTCGGGGAGATATTCGCGAACCCATCGCTTCCAAAACATATTAGCTAGCTGTTGCGAAATTTTCAAATTTTTACGTAGCAGCAGTGGATAATCACTAAATTCCCCCATTGGCTTTTCTCCATTAGTGCTACCCAGTAAAAAATGATTCGGCGTAAGGGCCTCATGATCGGATGATTCAAGTGGAATATAAGTAAGTGGTCTACTATTTATGATCAGCTCAACTTCCATTAATAATGACCTAAGAAGCTCTTCATTAAAACTTCGTCCAGGCATAATTTGTTTGAGTGTAGTTTTCACTGACCGTATTAACCGTTCCCAGCTCCCTCCCATATGAGGAGCAGCTGGGGGGTTGAAACTCCACTGTAAGGGAATTCCTGGAAGGGCTTCTTCTTGAAGTTTGTTGTTGTTTAATTTCAACGATTCACGACGGAGCTCCTCATTTGCGCCTCGGAAATTGGTTCCGTTGTCGCTAAAGATTTGTTGTGGCATACCTCTTCTAGCTATAAAGTTTCTTAACGCGAGTATGCATGAATCTGTAGACAAACTACTAGCAATCTCCAAGTGAATGGCTCGTATTGTTAAGCACGTGAATAGAACACCCCATCTCTTCTCTACTCTTCGGCCCACTGTAACTTGCATTGGACCAAAATAATCAATTTCAACATACATATGTAAACGGTCGGGTAAATGACGCTAGACGAGCATAAGGTAGATTTCCCATTTCAGGTGCCCTAGGAATTGCTCGAAGAATTTTACATCTTTGACATAGTTTACAAGTTTTTTTCAGAATTGATCGGAGCGTAGCGATATTGTACCTCTGTCTCACTTCGTTTATAACGGTTTCGTGATTATGATGGTGATATTTTCTATGATAATATTCAACTATTAAGGCCCCGTGTATACCAAAACAGCATTTTTGTTGAAAATAAGGCAAACGGGATTCGCGAAATCTCCAAAGCAGCAAAAGATAGGTCTTTTCTGCTTAGACAAATATAATTAGCAATATGTGTTAAAGTTTCTGTTGATTATTGTTTTTTGAAATTTCGATCATAAGAAAAATTATAAGCGATTACGTCGAATAAGTTTTCGAAATTATTGAAAACACACATTTGGTAATTGCGATTTTGGAAACATTTCTGAAGTGATTTTCATTATTTTTGTTTTCACTCAATTAGGAACGATTCAATCTATTTTTTTTTGGAATTAGAATTTTCGATTTTGACTTATGTTTGGAAATAATACATTTTGAAAACTCTGATTTTTAAAAAAAATTATGTTTTTTTATTATTAAAATTTTCTATGAAAACCATTTTTTTTTATTTTGTTTTTTCTTATGTTACTTTATCAAAGCGTTCTAAAGCAACTTAAATTCAAAAAGCTTCAAAAAAGTTAGTATAACATTGTTTTTGCAACGATTTTTCAAACTACATTTTTTAATCAAATTTTCCATTCAGACCACTCGCAGAGGTCGAGCTGATCGGACGTGTGGCTATGTCGCATTTTTTTTCGGCAGGTTTGTTTTTATGTTTCATTCGCTGAGAGTAAAAAGGTTACGATGTTCCCCACCCTGCAAGCCTGCAGCACACGATTCGAAGGCATAGTAACTACATGGCAAGGTGTGTGTGTGTAATCGGCATAATGTCTATTCGCCTGCTCAGAATGAAAAGTGATTTTTAGCTTTTCTTCTTTCTATGTGGCAAACAGGGCAAAAAGTAAATCGAAAAAAAGAAAAAAGAATCTGCCAACAGGCTGGGCGCAACGTTATTATTTTTTGGGTGGAAGTTCGGAACGAGTTTAATTCTGAGATGCGGTGTAGGTTACTATGTGACTGAAAACCTAAAAAAAAGTTCGGGAAGCGGTTAGAATGGGGTCGCGCTAGAATACTTACGCAGCTGCCTCATATAACATATGAATTACATAATTGGGTCATACTCCGGGACGAGGTCTAGTCCTAGTATAATATCAGTTGTTACGCCACTAGAAGGTTTTTCGTGATTTGGTTTTGGGACATTACATGAAATCGGAAATGCGTTTGTAGGCGATTATATAAAAAGTCTGTGGAAGGTCAAAACAAACTAAAATCTCATCAATCCTGAGAAATATATCGAAAGCCTTACGTCCTATTGGAGTTGAATAACAAACATCCTGAAATCAACTTTTTGAAGATTATGTAGGAAGCCTTAGGAAGTAAAAATGAATTCGATATCTCATTAGAACTAAGAAATATGTAAGAATTTGTGAAAACAGATACAACCCTTTTGCACCCATTTTGGGATTGAATATCCAAAAATCTTGAAATGAGTTTTTAGATATATACAAAGAAAGCCAGAGAAAATAAAAATCAATCCGATGCCTTATCACTCCTAAGAGATATGACGGAATTCGTGAAAACATGTTCAACTCGTTTTTACACTCTTAGGGGTTGAAAAAGGAAAAAACTTGAAAACGGATTTTAGGTGATTATTAAATAGGTCCGTGGAAGTAAAAAGTTATTCGATATCTAATCAGACCTGAGGGATACGGCTGAATTCGTGAAAATGTATACATCCCCTTTACACCACCTTGGGGTTGAATTTCAAAAAATCCTGAAAACACTTTCTAGGTATTTATATGAAGAACCCGTACAAAAAAAATTAATTCAATATTTGGAAAGACCTAATAGATATGACGAAAATTCTAAAAATATATGCATTTCTTTTTCACTGATCATTTATTTCACCCCCTTCCGAACGCCAATGGCTATTTTAAATTTTTTTATCTAAATTACTTTTATAGTTGATTTACATATACATACCGAGTTTCAACTTTGTAGTATTAGCTGTTCTATAGAAAGGAATTATTTTTTTATCTATTTGTCTCACGAAACAATTGCACTCAATTGTTTCGTGAAATATCGTAATCTAAAGTTTTTCACCCACACTCGAAAATTTGTTTCCAATCTATTCTCCTAGTATACCTAAGATGTTCATTAAGTTTTAATTTCGTGACATTAACCGTTTAGGAGATATGGATTTTAGAATGTGTCGATCTCGGCTTTTTTGCGTTTCGGACGCATTATTTTCCTCCACTCCCACACTCCTTCACCCATATTTTGTACCCCGATCCCCTTGAAATCCCAATTTGGTTTTTTAATATGTTTTGAAAAACAATATAATATACAAAATATAAAAAAATAAAAAAATAATAAAAAAAAAAAATAAAACTACGGATTTTGAGATATTCAAGGATAAAGGACAAAATCGTTATCCTTGTAAAAAAAAAATTGGAGGACAATTTTTATTCGTATTTTTTTATGTTGCGATAACATTCCCCTTTAAAATAAGCCCTATTTTATTATTCTATGATAAAAATTACCAGAGATATGAATTTTCAAAGAGAACTCGGACACCATTTTTGCGAAATCTTTAAATCTTCATAATTGAGATAGAAACAAAAAAATCAATTTCACTAATTCTTCAAGTACAAAAATTTTCAAAAGAATCGGCGATGGTAAGGTCCCAAATTTCATAATATTTTGCGATTCTTGATGAAATGACCCAATATGCAATAATACGAAATTAATTTTATTTTAGTCCACAATTGCCTATAAAAACATGAATGGAGACATGTCTCGTGCCTACATAAATATACATAGTATACTATGTCATGCGAATGTCCAGAAATCCACCGTCCACAGAAAATTAAAAAAACCCGAGACGTCAGGTCAATGAATTTTCTTTCGAACTTTCGATCGGATTGTACTCCTTTCCGTTCATACTTTCGCTATTTTTCTACATTCCGTTTTTCATCATTTTGCATCTCACACACACATACAGGTCCGTACACACAGAGCTGTGTAGGGGCATCGCTTGACGGTTGAATCGTTGTACATCGTGCGTGATCGTTCAGATTTAAATTTCCGATGCTCACGAATAATTTCTTACGCTCTCGAAATGAAATCAAAGCAAAATAGGTGAAATTTTCGGTTTTGGTTTGGGACTCACGGGCCCTTAATTGCGTAACTTTATGTTGTTTTGGTAGCAATATCGGTCGCTTTGTATCATCACTAATTTCTTCTGCTGCATCTATTCGTCCTCTAGTTCGAAGCACTCCCGAATCATCGAGGTATGGAGAGCATTTGTAGATTGGGCTGGATTTTGGAATAGATCTATGCATTGTAATAGGATGGTTATCATTCCACCGAAGGGTATGAATTTCTTCCGAATAATGGTCATACTGGGCCAGCCTATATATGCATTTTCAGCAAGCTTATATTCATTTGGAGTAATTGCACCCAACTTACGGGTTGTATTGCATTTGGTGTTGGATGTAAAGCGAAAAACGTATGCCATAGTTCTTAGCAAACGTAACCAATTCGAGAAGCGATCTAGGTCTATAAGCCTCTCCTCAATATGTAACCCATGAAAACAATTTGGTTTCAGTTCCTCGCATGATTCCTTAGTGCTGTTATCAACATTTAATGGCCATTGATTTTCTGGTTCTACCAAGAATTGAGGACCTGTAAACCAACGACTATCTGAATTAGTTTGGAGATTGCCTTTGGTCCACTTCGTTGCATCATCAGCTACGTTGCACTTTGATGGGATCCAACGCCAATCCGCTGGATTAGTTGACTCCAATATTTCACCTACACGGAAAGCCACAAATTGTCGATATCTGTTACAGTTCGATTGTAGCCAAGCCAAAACTGTACGAGAATCTGTCCACATGACGCGGCAACTTATTTTGAAGGAATGACCCTCTAGAATGTTGTTGGCAAGTCTTGTACCGAGTACAGCTGCTTGCAATTCAAGTCGTGGTATTGAGACAGGTTTTTGAGGAGCTACTTTTGTTTTGGCTGCTATTAGTGAGCATTCCACTCCAATCTCACTTTCAATGCGGAAATAAGCAACGGCCGCGTACGCGGACTCACTCGCGTCCACGAAGACATGAAGTTGTATGGACGTATGTTTTGTGGATTCTACTCTGCTGTAGCATCTGGGGATATGAAGCTGTTCTATTTTATGAAATGACTGTAGCCACATTAACCATCTATTAAAAGGCTCATTTGAGAGTGGATCATCCCATTCCAATACCGATTTCCAGATATCCTTGAGTAAAATCTTACCACAAATGACAAATACCGCTATTAAACCGAGGGGGTCGAAAATTGACATTAGAGTTCTTAAAACTTCCCGTTTGGTAGGACGGCGCTTTCCTGATATAATATCTTCGTGTAGTCTTGCTAGCTTAAGAGAATAGGTAAATGTATCAGACGAGGTGCTCCACAGCATACCAAGAGCTTTTTCGGTGCAAGGTTCGGACTTAATGACTGAAGTTCTCAAGTTTTGAGTTTTGGTTTCGCCCAAAGCCTCTAAGACTTCGGTTGAATTTGATACCCAGTTTTGGATTTCAAACCCTCCCTGATGATGCACGAATCGTATGTCTTTGGACAGCTTTATCGCTTCTTCTATGGAGTTTACACTGATCAGCATGTCGTCGACATAATGGTTTTCGCTAATGGCATGCACTGCAGTTGGAAACTGCTCCAAATATTGGTTTGCATTAAGGTTTTTCAAATATTGTGCTGAACTTGGTGAACAAGTTGATCTTCTTTCCGTACTAATACTTGGTGAAACATTTCACGAATGTCACCTGTCACGGCTATTGGCCTTTCTCTAAACTTAAAAATAACGTGTAGTAACGGAGTTACTTGATCTGGCCCTTGAAGAAGTGCGGAATTTAGAGATATTCCGTTTACCTTTGCGGCAGCATCCCATACGATTCTTCTTTTCCCAGGTTTATTTGGATTTACAACTGTAAACAATGGTAAATACCATGTTCGTGGGTGCTGAGCTTTTGCTTCTTCGGCGGACATTTTCCGGATGTAGCCTTTAGTCTCATAATCGCGCATCATTTGCCGAATATTTTCACCAAGTTCTGGGTTCCTGCTCATTTGCCTTTCTAGGCAAATAAAACGATTATGCGCCATGTTATAGCTGTCTGGTAAAACTACATGGTCGTATTTCCACAGTAAGCCTGTTTCAAATATAGTACCTACTTTCCGTGTAGTCGTTCCCATAATTTTCTTTGCTCGGGTATCATCTCTTGAATCGAGAGCGGTATCTGAAACCTTAATACCGATATTTTCCAGATTGAGGAAGTGCTTTACTAATTCATGTAACTCTTTATCAGGTTGGCAGTCACACATATGGAGGCTGTAATGCTTATATGTAGTGTGACTTAGGTTAGATTTATAGTTACCATGAATAGCCCAGCCCAATCGTGTTTTAGTAGCTACGGGTTCTTGGTTTTCGCCTTCCCTGGCTTCCAATGGTAGACCGAGTCTCCAGTTATCAATGCCAGTTAAGATCCGAGGAATGGCTTGATTATATGATTCGAAAGGAAGTTCCTGGAGGTGAGTCTAGGCTGAGGAAAGATCAGAGTAGGATACTGATTGCACTGGTAAGCTAAATTTCTTCACAGTACGAACGTTTGACATTTTAAATATTGGCGCATTATCGTGTGTTCCAGAAATTGTAATTGAGAGTCTACGCGAATCAGGTTCATAGCGGATTGTATTTGCTGTCCATTTTAGACACAAACTGTCCGTTGTACCGTTGATAGCAAGCTCGTTTGCAATCTCATGCTCTATTAATGTTACCGACGATCCTTCGTCAAGGAAGGCGTAAGTGTTTAGAGATGTTCGCGGACCATATAGTGTTACAGGTATCACTCGAAAGAGAATGGATTGATTCGTCTCGTGATGAGTGTTGTAACAGGAAGGTGAGGCTGGAGTTGGGTTAGATGTATTTGAACTTTGAGCCGTCGGCGGCGGGATGTCTTTATCTTTGTTGTGCAAAAGTGGATGGTGTTTGAATTGACATTCATTCACTGCACAAATCTTGTTTACTTTACATTTAGACGGATTATGACGCTTGAGACACTTTCGACATAACTGGTATTCTTTCACTTTAAGCTACTTGTCGGAGTGATTCATGTCTTTAAATTTAAAACAATCATCAACCTTGTGGACACCCCTTTCACATATGATGCATTTTTTAACTAATTGGGCAGCGTTATCTTTATGAGTAGTAAGAGACGTTGCCCCTTTATCCTCTTCATGAACGTGGAGATAGCCTCTTTCGTTTGTTAAACGTTTTTCGTTCTTTGTTATCTGTTGGCTACATTCCACTTGTGGCATTGTAACTTCACTAGCAGCTTGGGCAATTTGGAATAGCCAATTGCCTAGGGAAGATAAAGTGACAGAAGGTAAACTTTGCTTAAATAAAGCCCAAGATAATTTTATCTGGGCAGGTAATTTATCTACCAATTCCTGCATGAGTGTTGGATTGCACAGATGATCTATCAAGCCTGATGCTTCGATAGTAGCACAAAGGTTTTACACCGAGAGGGCATATGTGATTAGCGTTTCCAGACGATCTACCTTTGGTGAAGGTTGACTTTTAATGTTTTGTAAAATTGAGTGAATAATTATCTCAGGTCGTCCGTAAAGGAGTCTAAGAGTAGCAATCACATTGGGAATGGTGTGCGGCAGAAGCAAACGACTTCTAACTGCTTCCAGAGCCTTTCCTTTAAGAGCTCTCTGTAGCCTAATGAGGTTTTCTTCATTACTAAAACCACAAGCACGGGTCGTACTCTCGTAGCAACTAATAAATATTGGCCACTCGTTGGGGTTACCACTAAAAATCGGCAACTCTTTTGGTACCACATGCCTTGCGGCCAACTGGCTCGAGTTTAACGCGGGTGTTTGATGTAAGTTTAAATTAGGTTGATTTGAATTCACACTATTAACATTGTTATAACCACTCGATGGAATAAATGAGGTTTGAACGCTAGTATTAAATGTTGGAGCACTGAACATGGGATACGCACTCGAAACGGTATCAGGAATTCGCGGCACAAAACAATTTTGATTTTGGAAACCAATTGGTACAGGTATTTCTTGCTGTACATAATTTAACACTGAAGGTATTTCTTGCTGTACATGATTTAAAACTGAAGGTATTGGCTTATTATTTAATGAAATTAAATTTGTTATACCTGCTGATCCGATGTTTTGACGTACTGGTGCCGTAATATGTAGGTTAGTTTGTTGAAGAGAACTATTGCTGTTCATTGGAGCACTGTTCGTACAAGTCCCTTGTTGCACCGCTACTGCAGTCGGCTGAAGTGACCTTTGGACGAAGATTTCGTCAATGGGGTCTGACATCCACTTGCTGACTGCATTCAGACTTTCACCAACCGGAATATATGTTAGCGATGCCTCGTCGTCCGTATCCATTGTAGACAGCAACTCGTACTTGCGGTCAAGAAATTGCTTCTCGAGTTTACGTTCTTCCTTTAACTTTTTTAGAAGAAGTGCACTTTTATGCTTCGAGGAAGAACGTGAAGATGCTCGGATAGACTGTCTATCAGTAGCGTGATAATCCTGGGTTCCGCTGCAACTACAGTTGGCACAAGTAAAGTCCTTTTCTGCAATTGAGTCCGTTACGTTCACGCACGCGAAGTGAAACCATTTATCACATGCATCGCACTGCACCATGCTCTCGTTGTCCAAATTTGTGCAAACTTCGCAGCTGGATAATGGATGCTGAATACTTGAGCTTCTCGGTGGAGGCGTACGTAGAGTCTTTTTGGAGGCACCCAAGGCTGACGTTGAAGGCATTTTCCTTTCAATATTTTTATTATTGACGCCAAAATTTGTAGCGATGTTGGTAGTAAATTTGTAAGAACACAATATAAAACAAGCGTTTTTCTTGCTTTCGATTTATTTGATAATTCTACAAATTTGTTTTTTATTCTAAAAAATTCAGTTAAATTAATTCATATATTTATTACTAAAGAAAAAAAAAAGAACAAGAAATACCTGTAACTAATAGGTTGTAATCCGTATAGCGATTATTTAATAGAAAAACGATTTTAATTTATTTTCGCCTCGAGGCCTGCCCTGTCCACCGGAAAAAGAAAGAAGTTTCGGTCGTACTTGATGATCACTTACCATCAACCCAATTTTCACCATGAGTACGTTTAAAGGCATTTGGGTGCGTTCGGTCTGCGATAATAGTGGTAACACTTGTCTTGTACTAAACTCAATATTGTAGTTGCAAAGGCTCCAGCCTACTCTCTAAAAAAATTACAAACTGTGTCTATATATATTTAAGTATTATTGAAATAAATGAACTATGAACTATGAAAAGAATTAAATGGGATGTTGTCCGCAATTATGGTTTGAGGTGTTCCATGGATCTTAAATATACTTAGCCAAACCTTGATGACTTGTTCTGCTGATGTATTTGATACTTTTCGATATTCAATCCATTTCGAGTAGTAATCGATAATCAGGAGAAACCATGGAAGTGTATGGAATGGCTGAGAACAAGTATTTTCGTAATGAAATCTGATTGTGTTAATTCATGAAAGTATGAATATTAGTAAGCTTTAGCCAATCAGCAACATGAAATTTGGCATTCTATACCCAACATCTAATTTGCATCATGCTTGCATCTCACTTCCACTACAAACTGTTGTTCTTCAGTCTCTTTCTTTTGACACTGGAGACCCGACAGTACCTACTTGCATCTCACTCCTACTACAATCCAATTTTCAATCTTTCTCCTTCTCATGAAAAATTACGCTCATGTACACGGTTTTTACGCGTATCACCACCGCTTGGGAGAAACAATTGGTTTATGAATTGAAAAATGTCGCATCCTATTTTGTTGAATGGGAATTTGGGTATTTCGTGATTTATTAATGGTTCTCGGGTACACAATTTTTATATGTTTGGCATATACTGCACTTTGATATCATATTTTCTATTTCGGTATCCATTCCTGGCCAGTAGTATAGTTCTTTGGCTCTTTTTCGTGTTTTTGTAATTCCAAAGTGGCCACTGTGAAGTTTTTTTTAAAATATCTGGTCGCATCGAATTTGGGATTATTATTTTATTATTTATAAAAATTATACCCTTTTCCACAAAAATATCATTTTTGAGCTTGTAAAAACCTTTTATCTCGTCTTTTACCTTGCTTTTATCATTGGGCCATCCTATCATATATTGATCTATAAGGGTGTAGCAGCACAGCATTATTTTAATTTGAAAAAAGTTCTTTTTTGGTGCACAGATGTCGCTACCTTTGTTTTAAGGAATTACTTCACTCTAGCGGAGAACGCAAAAGAGTATAAACATGTATAGAAAGAGTCTTATTTGCTTTGCGAATAAAAGGTGTACGCACGCCATAATTTCTACTCCACTAAAAACGTTTTTTTATTTAACACGTAATTGGACGGATACTGGAAACGCTCCTAAAAAGTGGTGACCCGACGTGATCCGTCCAATCGCGAGTTTATTCGGTGGAAATTCTTTCGGATTACGCGAATTTAAATCGATCAAAATCGTCGCGTGTTAGTGCCTTCAGAAAAACCGGCGTTCCCAAGCTAAACAATCGGCTTCGACTGGTTTTCAACTCTTAAGGACACGAGTTCGCATCCTAGTTCCTTTTTGCTCGGTCACAGGCCAAAATGTTGGACGACGAGCTATCGAACCAATCCTCGGCCGCCGGCATAGCCTCGAAACCAAACCCAGAGTCTGACACGCCAGACCCTGCAAACGATACACGATTCGTTATGGGTGCTTCGACGTACCCGCGTCTGCCGATCCCGACTATGCGGGAAAGTACAATAGACTCATATTTTCTCAGTCTCGACTACTGGTTCCTCGCCTCGGGCATCACAAGCGACGCTCGGAAGTTTCACACGGTGATGGCCCAGGTTCCGCCAGCGAAATTGCCTGAGTTACGAGCCATTATCGACGGCGTGCCAGCAATAAACGCAAAATATGATTACATCAAAACGCGGCTTATTGCGCACTTCGCCGACAGCCAACAGCGTCGTCTGAACCGGCTCCTTTCCGAGATGCCGTTAGGAGACTTGTGACCCAGCCAGCTCTACCACGAGATGAAAAGAACCGCCGGCGACACTGTCAGCGAGACGGTCGTACGCGATCTTTGGGCCTCGCGACTGCCCAACTACGCCCAGGCTGCTGTCGTAGCATCTAGCGGACCACCAGAGGAGGTCATGCGCATCGCAGATGCTATTGTTGAGTCGATGGGCCTAAAATCAATTCGCGTCGCCACCGCTACCTCTGCTCAAACGCCAGGCTACGTTCGCGTTACTCAATGTGCTCCGCCCTTACCCGGTACGGACCCTACGGTCACGTTCGACCCACTACAGTCGGTGCAGGACCAGATCGCACAACTTTCAGCGCGTTTTGACAAGTTGCTAATTAAAAGGAACGCCAATTCGCGTGGCCGCTCAACTACGAGGAACGCGCCGCCTACCCGACAAACGACACCGTCCAGCAGTCGCATAGACGAATGCTGGTACCACGCCAAGTTCGGCGACCAGGCGAGGAAGTGCCGCAGCCCGTGCCGACGAAAGTCGCGCAGCGAAAGGTCGTGATTTCAAGGCATAGCGACAGGATTCGGAGTTGGCGAACCCCCGAATCCACCTGTCGTTTTTCGTTTGCGAGTGGAGGATCGAATATCGACAACGCAGTTCTTAATCGACACCGGGGCTGACGTTTCCGTCATGCCTCCACCCGCAAATCAACGCAACCTCAAACAATCAACGACGCAGCTTTATGCCGCCAACGGCACACCGATCAAGGTGTTCGGTCAGACACCGATCAAACTTGACCTTGGCCTTCGACGCGAGTTCGGTTGGACGTTCATCATAGCGGATGTTACGGCTCCCATAATCGGTGCCGATTTTATACGCCACTTCGATTTATTGATCGACCTAAAAAGAAACCGAATCATAGACAATTTGACGAGACTTGAGTCCCCGTGCTCTATCGGCTCGCCGGGTAACACATCCGCCATCAAAACCTTCGACCAAACAAACGTGTTCGCCGACCTTCTATCCGAATTCGAGGAAATCACTCGGTTACCTCTTCCAGGTACACCAACGAACTCGACGATCAGCCATCGGATCGAAACAACTGGCCAGCTTGTCTTCGCTCGTCCGAGACGTCTTGATCCTGAGAAATTTCACGCCGCTAGGAGCGAGTTCGAGTTCCTAATTAAGCAGGGAATTTGTTGCCCGTCATCCAGCAATTGGGCTACCCCTCTTCACATGGTTAAGAAGCAAGACGGAACGTGGCGACCATGTGGAGACTACAGGGCGCTCAACACGAACACAATTCCGGATCGCTACCCGCTACCTTACCTTCAAGTCTTCGCCAATATTCTCCGAGGTAAGACGTTTTTTTCAAAAATAGACTTGCAGCGAGCCTTCCACCAGGTACCGGTACTCCCCGACGATATCGCAAAAACTGCGATTACTACGCCATTCGGACTTTACGAATTCCGATTTATGACGTTCGGACTTCGAAATGCAGCACAAATGCTGCAGCGCCTTATACATCAAGTCTTACGCGGACTCGACTTCGTGTTTTCATATATGGACGACCTATGTATCGCCTCCGCATCATTGGAGCAGCATCGCGACCACCTGCGACAGGTTTTCCAGCGACTCAGGGACAACCACCTCGCCATCAATGTCGCGAAGTGTGAGTTTGGTCGACCCGCGCTAAGCTTTCTCGGTCATTTCATAACGCCTGAAGGCATAGCACCGTTGCCGGAAAAAGTAAGCGCAATTCGAGATTTTAAAAAACCGATCGTAGCGAAAGACTTAAAAAGTTTCCTCGCAATGATAAATTTTTATCGGAAATTTATCCCAAAGGCGATAAGGTCGCAAGACCCTCTACTGAGCATGATCAAAGGAAATATAAAGAATGATCGAACACCGCTCGACTGGACCGAAACGACGTCCGAAGCTTTCGAGATATGCAAGCGGACTCTCGCCGACGCGCCGATCCTGGCCCATCCGGAAAAAGCGGCAGAATTATCACTTTGCGTCGACGCGTTCGATAACTCTGTAGGAGCTGCTCTACACCAAATCGTTGACGGTGGAATGCAGCCCCTCGGATTTTTTTCCAAAAAACTGACCGAAACGCAACGACGATATAGTACGTACGATCGTGAGTTGCTCGCGATGTTTCTTGGAGTCAAACACTTCCGCTATATGCTCGAAGGTCGTCTGTGCCACATCTATACAGACCACAAACCATTGACGTTTGCCTTCAGTCAGAAGTTGGACAAAGCAGCGCCGCGCCAAGCTCGTCAACTCGACTTAATAGGTCAATTTACCACGGATATCCGCCATATATCCGGTTCCGCAAACATCACTGCAGACCTTCTTTCTAGAATTCAGTCGGTCAACGCGTCGCTAGACTACGTTAGTCTAGCTCGAGACCAAGAAACGGATATCGAACTCAAAGACACGTTATCGAAAATAGAATCTGGAGCCAGTAATCTTTTACTGAAAAAGTTTCTCGTTCCAGACAGTAAAACTACGCTTCTCTGCGATACTTCGACCGATCGAATACGACCATTCGTCACCAAGCTGTTTAGGAAGCACCTAAGCACCAGTGCTCGAATCACGACCAAGCTGATGACAGACAGATTCGTTTGGCCGGGAATCCGAAAAGACTGTGCGGCCCTTGTCAAAAACTGCTTGCAGTGTCAAGGGACAAAAGTCTCTCGACACACGAAATCACAACCGATGAAGTTTATTCCGCCAAGTGAGCGCTTCGCGCACATCAATATCGATATCGTGGGATCGCTGACCATCATCGACCGCTTCACCAGATGGCCCGAGGCGATTCCGATGCCCGACATGCAGGCAGAAACGGTCGCTAAAGCCTTCATCACTGGATGGATTTCTCGCTTTGGTGCGCCAATGAATATAACGAGCGACCAAGGACGTCAATTCGAGTCCGGGTTGTTCCGAGAACTACACCATACCACCCGCAATCCAACGGTATGATTGAGCGGTTTCACCGGACAATGAAAGCAGCCATTCTCTGTCACGAACCCTCTTGCTGGGTGGACTACATTCCAACGATTCTTCTCGGCCTACGAACGGCCTTCAAGGAAGACATCGCAGCATCAGCCGCTGAGCTTGTTTATGGCTCGACTCTTCGAATTCCAGGAGAACTTTTCAGCGACGACGCGAATCGACAATGCACAGATGAACTCATCACACACCTGCGCGAATCGATGAGGAAATTGCGACCGACCGACAGCGCTTGGCACTCAAGCTCGACGTCGTCAATATTTGTACACAAGTCGTTGGCCTCCTGTACACACGTCTTCATGCGAAACGACTCAATTCGGCCGTCATTATCCCGTCCATACGAAGGTCCTTTCATCGTACTAAAGCGAAGCCCGAAATTTTACTCCGTCCGAGTAAATCAGCGTGTCGTAAACGTCTCAATCGACCGACTTATACCTTGGATACACAGCTCGTATACAAATCATAATATCGTCAATATCACCAGTGTATCACCCAATATTATGCATATAGTACGTCAACGAGCTGATATCGACGTAATATCAAACCTGTTTCCTTGTATATAAATTCGATAATTTTAGCTGATATAGCCTTCTTTTAACTGCCATCAGCGCCATCTGTTACTAAAATCAACTGAAATTCCAATGAACAACACTTGTGGATTTTTATATTCTTCCATCAGTTAAAATTCTTTGAGCGTATTTTCATTTTTGTGTGTGATATGATGGTCCGCTTTGTACATTTCTTTATTAGCAATGAAAGTGCTATTCGCCAGAACATCATACTGCAACGTTTAGCACGAAGAAATTTTGTCTTTGATAGCTAAATGTCAAAGTATAACATGTATGGGCTGTGTATCATGCTATCTTGTATCGTATATCATGATTTGAATAACGTAATTTGTATACAAGCAGTGTATCCATGGTATTAAGCCGGCCTTCATGGAACCAGTGACTGACAGCGATCAACTGACTGCTACACCGTTAACGCCAACTCCGCCACCATCGACATCGACGAGAGTTACACATCGCGGTCGACACATTGTCATACCGCAACGATATCAATGACCATCAGCATCAACCCTTACCAACTTTCATCTAGCGGGGGAGTACTGTAGCAGCACAGCATTATTTTAATTTGAAAAAAGTAGTTTTTTGGCGCACAGATGTCGCTACCTTTGTTTTAAGGAATTACTTCACTCTAGCGGAGAACGCAAAAGAGTATAAACATGTATAGAGAGAGTCTTTTTTGCTTGGCGAATAAAAGGTGTACGCACGCCATAATTTCTACTCCACTAAAAACGTTTTTTTATTTAACACGTAATTGGACGGATACTGGAAACGCTCCTACAAGGGTGTTTAGAACAGGGTCATTTTTAATTTCCCGGAGTAGTATTTCCTCGTCATAACTGTTGAGATTTATTGATAGAACCGTTTCTTTTGAGAAGATTTCATCGCTGTTATCTCCTTCTACGTAGTTTCGCGACAAGTAATCAGCAATGTACATATATTTTCCCGGAGTGTATTCCATTTTCAGATTATAGTTTAGTAGTCGTAGGCGCATTCGTTGCAGTTTTGATGATTCTATTTTATGTAGATCTTTGTTCATGATTGCAAGTAAGGGTTTGTGATCACTTTTTACGGTAATTTCTTGACCGTATATGTAATAGTGGAATTTTTGACATGCGTATGTGACCGCGAGAAACTCTTTTTCTATTTGTGCGTATCTCTTTTCCGCGTCATTGAGACTTCTTGATGCAAATGATACAGGTCTGCCATCTTGTAGCAGGCAGCAGCCCAATCCATTTTGAGAAGCATCGGTTTGTATTGTTATTTCCATCCTATGATTGAAGGGCCTTAAGAAAGGGATTTTGCACAATTTTTTGTTAATTTTCACCACCGCGGCAGAATGAGACTCATTCCAAATAAATTCCGTATTAGCTTTCAACAGTTCTCTTAGGGGACTTGTTAGTGATGATAAGTTTGGGATAAATCCTCGAAGATAGTTTACCATTCCTAAGTATTTCTGTAAGCCATTTTCGAAGTTGGTGGCTTCATTTCAGTAATTGTTTTTATGCGGTTTGCATCGGGTTTAATACCCTGTTCGGAAAACACGTGGCCAATATAACGGACCGCTTTTTGCCTAAATTGAAGTTTGTTTATGTTCAATTTTATGTTTAAATGGGCGGCCCTGTCCATAAAAGCATTTAAGTTGGCGTCATGCTCTTCAATCGTTTTCCCTGATATAAGTATATCATCCATGTACACTGTGACTCCTTGCAGCGAAGAGAAATTTCGTTCATTGTATGCCTGAAATACCTCGGGAGCCGTCGCTATTCCAAAGGGAAGTCTGAGCCATTGGTCCCGAACGGGGTCGAAAAAGAACATAGTTTTTGAGACTCAGGAGTCAACTGTATTTGCCAAAACCCGTTTTTTAAATCTAGCAATGTAAAATATCGCGCTCCATTTAAGTTGCTTGAAATTTCGTTGAAAGTTGGAATTGGATGGACATTTTTCTTTATATATTTGTTAAGATCGACAGGATCAATGCAAATTCTCAAATCTCCTGTTGGTTTTTTGACTATAACCATGTTGCTAATCCACTCACAGCCTTCATTAACATTTCTAATTATGTTTGACGATTCTAAATCATTGAGTTTCTCTTATTTTAAGCGGAATTCGCCTTGGTCCTTTAATGGTTGGAACATAGTTTTGTGTTAATTCCATGTGGCATGATTGTGGAAACGTGCCTAGCCCTTCAAAATTTTGTCTATATTTTTTAATAAATTCTTCTTTTGTGTTATTTATAAGAATACTATCTAATTTTCTAATAATTCCCAATTTTTTGCGTGTTCTTAAGCCCAGAACTGTCGTGGCCAGATTCGGCCCTAAGAAAACACATTAGTCATGGTCCACAATTAACTATTTATTTTAATATTAACGATTAACAACAACAATTATTATTAGTACCTTTTCAATTCAAATCCAAAAACTAACTAACTCGTCACCGAGGATGACAATCCGTCCCGGCCGATATCTGCCAATCGTGCAGATATTGTTGGATCACACGCGCCGTGATTATTGACTCGATCGTTGATCGATGACCGTTGAGTTAATTGCATTGTGTCGATGGTGCATTTCACCTTAAATCGGCAGTATGCAATCAACCTCGAGCGGAAATCGTATCAGGACATTCATATTGCTGTACGGGCATTATGCCGAGTTGATGACCCGTTGCACATGCTTTCCCGTAATAGAGGAATGATGGGCCAAATAGGGCCTCGACAGAATCGGCGTTAGGTTTTGTCCGTTCGAGAACTTTAAACTCACTTTTTATCACTCGCGATTTCAACCCGAATTAATCCTTGAAATCCCACTTCTGACACCAATTGTTGCGAGCTAGGGGTTCGCTGGGATTTCAAGTAAAACACAATTCGGTTAAAATAAAAATAAGTGATTATTTATTAATCGTACTTTAAATTCTATTCGCACAATAATTCGCACTGTATGGCAATACCGCCCGCTTATACCACATATCGCTTGACTCGTTCACTTTCGTTCTCTCTCAACACGGTCGCGTATCCACGCTGGCTGTCGCAGTCGACGTAATAAAAATTACTGTGTCTTCGCTGAAAGCTTCACCTGCTTATATACTAGCCGGTTGCAGTCTAGGATGTACTTGAATGTTCACCGGTGATGTGGATGTTTCTCGAAGGCTTTAGAGCTTTCGATTTTGATCTTCGATTTCGTTCAGTGGTGTATGCAAAGGGTTCTAGTATATTGGAGAGCATTCGATAAGAAGGTAGATACAATCGTGTTGTTTCGCCTTATCTTCAGCTAGGTTTCTGATTGGGTTATTTTGCAACTAGGTATTCGGTTGTTGTTGTTGTTGTTTGCATTATGTGAAACGATCGAGTTGCACGATTGCGCGGTTGCCAGGCTTACACGTAACAGTATGTTTGGTTTTTCCATTTGCAACCTCGGAGCCAGTAGAAGTGACACAATTTGCTGCTCAGCCAGGCATCCACTTCGAAGCCATGGGAAGGACCCATTTAACAACCAGCGAATGGAAACTTATTGTCTACTATGATTTGAAACCGTATTGGTCAGAGTTCTCATCACTCACGAATGGCACGGAAGCACTACGAACACTCTGTGATCATATCATCCTTAATAACAGTTGCAACCATATTATTCGCCAATTTCAAGTGACTCAAGAGAAACTGTCAAGAGACAACGAACTACTGCGAACCGTTTCCTTTCAACCGAGGTCGAAAAGAGATGCCTTAAATATTGTAGGAAGCATAGTCAAATCGCTATTTGGCGTGCTCGATGACGACTACGCCCGAGACATGGCCAAAGCAATCGACAAGGTTAAAACTAATGAAAACCATCTTATTTCGCTACTAAAGAACCAAACATCAATTATCGATTCTACGCTAAATATCATTAAACGAGATGAGCTCGCTGTTCAAGAAAGGTTTAGAGCTATAGAAAGCCAATTCAACCAACTCATCCAGAAGGTTCCATTTACTACAGATGAGATGTTTCAGCACAAGCTAATGTATCTCTTCATAACACTAGCAATGCAGATAACACTGACGACAACTAATTTGGAGAGAGTTCAGGGTTAATTACTGGATGTCATTACTGATTCACACCATTGCAACATAAACCCATTGTTGCTTTCAACTCAACAATTACAGAAGGAGTTAATAACTGTAAAGAATCACTTAGCACCAACGGTACGCTTGCCAGTGAACTCTGACAATACAGTACAGCTCTTCAAATTGATGTCTATGAAGACCCAAATCGTCGGTACCCAGATACTCTGCGAACTGAAACTACCTCTTGTCAATCCAGAAGTTTTCGACTTATTCAAGATTCTACCAATACCGGCACTAGTCAATGATACCTTCCTCATTATTACGTCAACCGCGTCATTTTTGGCCATAAGTCGACATCAAGACGAATATTATCCATTGTCAGAGCAGGAGCTGGCGACTTGCATTGTAACCGATTCTAATGACTATCTATGTGACCAATCACATCCTGTTTATCACAAGGGAAATACTGTCAGCGGATGTGAAATTGCCTTTATCAACGACATGCCATTATCGTCGCAATGCCAGCTGAAGGAAGCCAAAAACAACCCGGCTGGATCCAGCTCACTCATTCCAATGAACGGATGTTTGCCTTGAAGCACAAGATCAGCATCAACATTGTATGCGGCAACCACGTGTCAACAATGATGATGACAGGATCAGGAATTCTGAAAGTGGAACCACAATGCTCCATAAAAAATGAGCTGATCACAATTAATGGACGTCAGTTATACTCCAACACCATTGGAACATCCTACACGAAAATAGGAACCCCTATCGACGCTGCACTACCTGCCATCGAGCTCAACAAATTCGTCATGCCATCGTATCGACCGCCACTAGACATCCATCAGTTGAAGGAAGAAATTAATGCTCAGGATTTGGAGCTACCAAATAAAATTAACGTTCATGATATCCATCATTACACTATCATTTACCTGGTGCTAGCAGTGGTACTAGCCGTGATCATTATCTCCTGCCGAAGACATCGGACGAGAATAATTGAACAACGACCTACACCTCGTCCAAGAACTCACAGTATTCCGACCCACCAACCCGAGTGTTGAACGATGCGTCCAACGCGGAGGAGGATTTTAAGATTCACACCAAGGCGCAACCACCGCACATTCCTTCCGGATCATATTACGACCTGGCGAGTCGCCAGCCAGTACGCCACCAAAATCGAATTGTCGCGCGTATGCATCTTTATGACACTATAAGTGTCCCGTCATCATTTTTTTTACCTAAGCATTCCATGCACTTATTGTTTTTCGTTTATATAGATCAATTTCATCTGTACCTCATATGCACCTCATGCATTTGTTTGGTCTACCATATATTTTGCTTTTCGTGCAATTTATGATGCACTTCATGCGCACCATTTGTTTTGTTTTTTTTTATTATTTTGGATTGTAAAAAATATTATAAGTAGCTGTACAGCCGAAATTAAATAGTCAGTCGTTCGTATAGCATCAAGGTGTTTCTTTCAATTTGAAGTTAGTTCCAAAAATTGTGTGATCAGTTGTAATGATATAGGATCGTTTCAGACCAACTCAACAGTGCTTAAGATATATTTTCAACACCTGTAACGATCAAGAATCGTTGCAGAACAGTGCATAGTCCTGGACTACAATTGTTTTCAGCCAAATATCATCAGAGGTATCATTCCTTCTGTAAAATCTGTAACGATCCAAGAATCGTTGCAAAGGTCATATATTATAGGTCAGGTTCAGTACCTGAACTACTTATTCAATTCGCTGAGGCAAAAGAGTCTCCGCGTCAACAGTACCGTTTGCAGTTTTTGCATTGCTGGCCATATGCTGGCACCTGTTCCAGTCGTGATTTCGGTTACACTTGCTGCAATTTTTTTTATTCGTCGATTCTCTGGATCGCTGATTATTTTGTTGTTTTCTGCCCGCTGCTCTGCTTCCAGTGTTGTATCCTATGTTTGATTATGTCTGTGAACTTAGCATATCAAGTCCCAGCATATCACAAAAAAATGGAGTTCGCTTGGCATGCACAAGAGTTCTATAGTTCCTGATACTTTTTAACAATAGTTCTGGCGATTAAAGCCGAAAAAAGGTTTCATCCGAGCTTGGAGTTCGTCGGTGAAACCAACAGCGCGCAGCTATGCCAGGAGAACCGTCGGGAACATGCTAAACGAGTGAAATTCTGTACGGAACAAAATTTCATTGAGTAACCGCCGACGCCTACGATTGTGTCGCCAGAATATACGTTTCCTTTTTACCCTAACGCCAACTACGAACTCGGCGACAACCGGCAACCAATTGTAATGCAGCAGCAGGCGCCAGGACTGGGTCAGCCCAGTGATACACAGCGTACGGCGACGACTATTCCCCAGGATATTACGACAATGTCGGATCAAAATCTAATCAGTTAAATAAATTCCAGCTGTTTTGATCATGTTTAATGCAGTCCGATGTTTTTGCTACAAGTACTGAAGGCTGGTTTCTCATCGAATGTTAACAAAATTATATAAATTATATTTTCCTACAATATTATTATAAGCTCAATGCGTAAAATATATAATATATACAATGTCTATTAAACGTAACAGATAAAAAAAAATACATACATGTTTACATAAAACTTTTGTTATTATTATTTAATTTTCGGATTAGTTATATACGTATAAGTGTAATGAAAATGGAAAAGAAAAAAAAAATTTTTTTTGAAAGGAGAAAGGCAGTTGATTCTTACAGCTATAAACCGGACAGGATTGATCATGAGTACGCAGCCTAGCCCAGCGACTTTAAACAATTCGAACTCTTCGGCGGCCGAGAGCGAGCAAGCATTCCAGTGGATAAATGAACTTTCGCATCCAGAAATCCGCGAAACAGCCTCACTAGAACTTAGTAAGAAATGGGAAACAGTTTCGCACCTTGTACCTCTGTTATAGCATAGTTATGGTACAATAGCTGCACTATTACAAGAAATTATCAATATATATCCATCTATAAATCCTGCCACTTTAACAGCACATCAATCCAATCGCGTTCGTAACGCCCTTGCCCTACTACAATGTGTGGCATCACAGCTTGAAACTCACACTGTATTTCTTCAAGCACAGATACCCTTGTTCCTTTATCCCTTTTTACATACAACATCAAAGACACGTCCTTTTGAATCTCTGCGTTTAACAAGTTTGGGAGTAATAGGAGCACTTGTTAAGACTGATGAACGAGAAGTGATAACTTTCCTTTTAACTACAGAAATCACTGCGTTATGCCTAAGAATAATGGAGGTCGGTTCTAAGCTTAGCAAAACTGTAGTTGCGTTTATTTTGTAAAAAAAAAAATATTATTAGACGAGAGCGGTTTGTCATATATTGGTCAAACGTATGGACGTTTTTTCTCATGTAGCAATGATATTGGGTAAAATGATGATACAGTTGGCTAAGGAACCTTCGACAAGGCTGCTCAAACATGTAGTTCGGGGTTACTTAAGACTTTCTGACAATCCAAGGGCGCGCGAAGCGTTAAGGCAGTGCCTTCCAGATCAGTTGCGGGATGCAACTTTCGCAGCTTGCTTGCAAGAAGATAAATCAACGAAACATTGGCCTTCATGGAAAAAAAAAAAAAAAAACTCGGTATGTATTTGAAGTATATATAAAATATTTTAGAATTAGCTTTATTAGATAACCGAGCTATGACCTTGATAATGTTCATGTGATTTGATCGAATTACTCCAACCTGTTTCCACATTGTCGAATACCTCCCGGTGCGTAGCAGATAGCAATTAATAAGACCCTGAAGTAATTCACCCATAAAATATACATTTGACTGTGTGGAAATTTCTTTTTACAGTCGAATTTTACTACCAATATTTCATCTGCTTTCTTTAAAGACAAATCAGTTCATGGAAAATACAAAAGATGTTGCGATTTTTTTTTTGCGTAGATATTCTCTAGTAGTTTGATTTCGAAAAAAAAACGTTTGCGTCGTTGTCATATGGAATGGAGACAAAGAACAAAAACACTGAATAATGTGTTCCAAGTCTTACGCTTTTTAATAATCTTGATTTCCATTCAATTATTCATTAAAACTTTTGTTTGATATCGCGATACACACACCACCAACACACTAGACGTCACAGAAGCCATCATGGTTGGGGTTTAGAGCTTGTACAGGCACATCTATTCCGATCGGACCAAGTCCAATGAGACTGCCAAACGATTTCCTTTTGGAAAAGCGTTGGTAGTAGTATGGCCTTGGTCCGGCCGCAATAGACCTGCTCTCTCTCTTGTCACGACAGGGCCACAGATGCATCCAAAATAACACCGATACATGGTGGGTTTTCATGTTTGGTCGCCCGTCAGGTGATCTCACCTTGATGTTCCTCCCCATAACACCTATTTTCCTCCACCCTCCTGTCCACAACCTTATGTTGTATCTGGCCCCCGTATACCTTCAATCCTTTCATCAGCCCGCTGACAGATAGAATGGGAGTTCTCAAACCCATTCGTCGGCCCAAACCGAGCATAATTTATCGGTTCACGGATCGAAACGACATATCCACCCCATCCGACGAGCTAGCACGTGCTCTTATGCTAGATGCTCAGTCGTTTCATTGGCTATCCGTGAGACATATGTTGTCCAATGACAACATAGTCAACGATAACATATAAAAGTTATCCTTCATTTTGGTTGAAGAAATGACGATTTCTTCCGATAGATGGAGGATGACTTTCAGTCCGCCAGGCTTACGTTCAAAATTTCGGTAATGACGATTGCCAACTGGACGTTCTGCGGACCAAATCGTTACAATGTTCAACACATTTATGGGACTTGCGAAAATGAGATATTAATAAATTTTAAGCTTCCGTAGATGGAGAACTAAAATTAGTTTTTAAGCCAATAGATAAAAAATTATCCACTGAGTGTCGAAATGCTATAGGAAAAGGCAAAACAGTTCATTCCCAACTGGAGAAAAATAGTCATTCTTTCAACGCTAGCGAAGGATCCTTAATCCTTTACAACAATTTAAGACGCGATATGTTTCTTGAACGTAACGAGTGAAAAACTTTCATCGCAACCGGAACTTATTGAGCTTTTTCAAAGAGAAGTCAACAACAAATTTTACGAAATGCATGTGCCTAGAGAGTACGTATGTTACTACTTAAGTTTTGAGATATGGCAAATGGTCGCCTGTTTTTTCGGAGTAACTGGACATGTTGCCACCGTTCCATTAGAGCATCGTAGAACGGTGAATTCTGAATAGTACACTAGCATTTGTTTGCCAGAAGTTTTCGGAAAAATGAGGGAAACTAATCGCCGAACACGAATCATTCTCCACCACGACAATGCAAGCTCTCTCAAACAAAAACGTTTTTGAGCATTCAAAACATCGAATTGATGGGTCATCCGCCGTACAGCCCTGATTTGGCACCAAATGATTTCTTCTTATTCCCGTAGATCAAAAATAAATTGCGGAGTCATCGTTTTTCGATGCCTGAAGAAGCGGTTGATGCGTTCAAATCACGTGTTTGGAGGTATACCTCCATCGGAGTAGAAAAACTGTTTCGCAAATTGATTCAAACGCATGTAAAAGTGTGTGAATATTTTGAAAAACAATGAAGCCATTTTTGATTATGTCTATCTCAAAACTTAAATAGCAACCTACGTAGCGTTATATCGTAGATGACTGTGAACTCTTTCGGCAGTCTCTTCCAATACTCAGTGGGAAAAATAACTAACCACGAATACCATTACTTGCCTGTACTAATGGAAATGGCAGGAATAAAATAAAGCCACTTGTAATTAGTCGAGTTAAAAAACCCACGCTATTTCAAGAATTTTGCATGTCCTGTTAATTATAAATATTTTAAAAAAAATTGCTGCAATATTTAAGGAATGGTAAAAGTTTTGTAGCTGTTAAATATTGTTTGAAAATAAACCATATTCTTATATCATATGTTTAAAAATTTTTGAGATCAACGATTTGCTTTTGTGAGTAGTGTGGATATGGCGTTTCAAAATCAGGGTGCGACGGAGCGGGGTCAAAGGTCAAACGGAGCTTGGCGGAGGAGCTTTTGTATGATTACGTCATAGACTTGTATGGAGCTGATAAGGAATTCACTCCGCCAGCTTTTGACGGAGGAGCTTTTGTATGGTGACGTCATAGACTTGTATGGAACTGATAAGGAATTCACTCCGCCAAACGACGGAGCAAAACCAGGGAGCGACGGAGCAACGGGGGAGTGGGGTCAAAGGTCAAGGTCAAGGTCAAAGCAAAGGTCAAGGTCAAAGGTCAAGGTCAAGGTCAAGCTCAAAGGTCAAGGTCAAGGTGGCTATCCGGGGGGGTTAGCGAGGGCTTAGGCTAGGTGACGTCATAGACTTGTATGGAATTCACTCTGCCAGAGCTTGTAAAAAAAAAACCGCCCAACTTTATGCAATAAAACGAAAAAAAACAGTAAGTCTGATATGAGCTTTGTATGGGGCATTTAATCTGAGCTTTTTTGACAGGAATTAGCTTTTTGACAGTGAAGCTTTACTCCGCCGAGAAGTGGTGACGGGGCTATCCAGGTCTTAGGTTAGCGAGGGGCTATCCGGGGCTTAGGCTTATTTTGACAATTGTATGAGGCACGAGCTTTTTGACAGTTGTATGAGGCATTTACTCTGAGCTTTTTGGCAGTTTGAATTTACTCCAAGCTTTTAGACAATTGTATGGGGAATTTACTCTATAAAGTTGTGAAGAGGCTGATATACGTTATAATAATAATAAAGGCTGACTTAAGCAGGCTCAGCTAGATATGGTTGACTCAGATTCTTAATAAATGTAAGATATATTACAAATAAAGGCTAACTGAATGCGATCAGATGATCGATTGCAAGTGATACTTGCAAGAGTGTGGGATGTTGGCGAGTTTGCCGAAGATGTTAAATTATAGAGAGTTGTATGTAATGAGGAGGATAGAGGTATGATAGGTAATAAATTTTATGTTGAGCGTGCTACTTTTGAAAGGAGTCTGGTACAGCGTAGAGACTGATCTCAAAGGTTTCCGCTTGATTGCTTGTTGTGTATAGTTACCGTAATTGTTTGACGACTTAAACGCTGAAATCAGCCGGGAGCGTAATCGCTGCTTGGATAAGTCGCCTAGAACGAAACTTGATAACAAGAAGGTAGAGTCAAGGCGGGGCGAGCCTTTATAGGACCGTGTAGCTTTTACTGCCGTTGACTCTTCCAGTTATACAGTCAATGCTGTCGCAGTTGTCCTACAGTCCGGCTCGTATAAGGTGGACTGTGGTAAATTTGGGTTTGAAGTTCAAACACTAACTTAATCAGGTTCACTACTAATACTAATAAAGGCTGACTTAAAGAGGCTCAGCTAATTATCTTCACCAGAGTAATATAGGTTAAAATACTAGAGATGGGTAACTCAGATCTGAGCCGGCTCAATGAACCGGCTCAAGCAGAAGAACCAACTGAGCCGGTTCAACGAATCTGAGCCGGTTCAACGGATCTTTACGGTTCAACAGATCTCGACGGTTCAACAGATCTGCACGGCTCAGCAGATCTTTACGGATCTTTGCGGTTCGCGGATCTCGACGGCTCAACAGATCTTGACGGATCTTTGCGGTTCGCGGATCATCACGGCTCCTGTATCTTTAAAGTTCGCGGATCTTTGAGATGATGATGATGGAGGATGGATGATGGAGGATGGATGATGGAGGATGGATGATGGAGGATGGATGATGGTGGATGGTGGATGGAGGATGGAGGATGGAGGATGGAGGATGGTGGATGGAGGATGGAGGATGGAGGATGGAGGATGGAGGATGGAGGATGGAGGATGGAGGATGGAGGATGGAGGATGGATGATGGAGGATTGAGAATTGAGGATTGAGGATTGAGGATTGAGGATGGAGGATGGATGATGGTGGATAGAGAATGGATGATGGAGGATGGATGATGGTGGATGGAGGGTGGAGAGGATGGAGGATGGATGATGGAGGATAGAGGATTGAGGATTGAGGATTGAGGATTGAGGATTGAGGATTGAGGATTGAGGATTGAGGATTGAGGATTGAGGATTGAGGATTGAGGATTGAGGATTAAGGATTGAGGATTTGGGATTGAGGATTGAGGATTGAGGATGGAGGATGGATGATGGTGGATAGAGGATGGATGATGGAGGATGGATGATGGTGGATGGAGGGTGGAGGATGGAGGATGGAGGATGGAGGATGGAGGATGGAGGATGGAGGATGGAGGATGGAGGATGGAGGATTGAGGATTGAGGATTGAGGGTGGAGGATGGATTATGGAGGATGGATGATAGAGGATGGAGGATGGATGATGGAGGATGGAGGATGGAGGATGGAGGATGGAGGATGGAGGATGGAGGATGGAGGATGGAGGATGGAGGATGGAGGATGGAGGATGGAGGATGGAGGATGGAGGATGGAGGATGGAGGATGGAGGAT
This sequence comes from Beris morrisii, assembly GCA_951812415.1. Classification (NCBI taxonomy): domain Eukaryota; kingdom Metazoa; phylum Arthropoda; class Insecta; order Diptera; family Stratiomyidae; genus Beris; species Beris morrisii. Next base: position 62,659,684 of record OX638312.1, on the reverse strand, counting down.
GGAGGATGGAGGATGGAGGATGGAGGATGGAGGATTGAGGATTGAGGATTGAGGGTGGATTATGGAGGATGGATGATAGAGGATGGAGGATGGATGATGGAGGATGGAGGATGGAGGATGGAGGATGGAGGATGGAGGATGGAGGATGGAGGATGGAGGATGGAGGATGGAGGATGGAGGATGGAGGATGGAGGATGGAGGATGGAGGATGGAGGATGGAGGATGGAGGATTGAGGATTGAGGATTGAGGGTGGAGGATGGATTATGGAGGATGGATGATAGAGGATGGAGGATGGATGATGGAGGATGGAGGATGGAGGATGGAGGATGGAGGATGGAGGATGGAGGATGGAGGATGGAGGATGGAGGATGGAGGATGGAGGATGGAGGATGGAGGATGGAGGATGGAGGATGGAGGATGGAGGATGGAGGATGGAGGATGGAGGATGGAGGATGGAGGATGGAGGATGGAGGATGGAGGATGGAGGATGGAGGATGGAGGATGGAGGATGGAGGATGGAGGATGGAGGATGGAGGATGGAGGATGGAGGATGGAGGATGGAGGATGGAGGATGGAGGATGGAGGATGGAGGATGGAGGATGGAGGATGGAGGATGGAGGATGGAGGATGGAGGATGGAGGATGGAGGATGGAGGATGGAGGATGGAGGATGGAGGATGGAGGATGGAGGATGGAGGATGGAGGATGGAGGATGGAGGATGGAGGATGGAGGATGGAGGATGGAGGATGGAGGATGGAGGATGGAGGATGGAGGATGGAGGATGGAGGATGGAGGATGGAGGATGGAGGATGGAGGATGGAGGATGGAGGATGGAGGATGGAGGATGGAGGATGGAGGATGGAGGATGGAGGATGGAGGATGGAGGATGGAGGATGGAGGATGGAGGATGGAGGATGGAGGATGGAGGATGGAGGATGGAGGATGGAGGATGGAGGATGGAGGATGGAGGATGGAGGATGGAGGATGGAGGATGGAGGATGGAGGATGGAGGATGGAGGATGGAGGATGGAGGATGGAGGATGGAGGATGGAGGATGGAGGATGGAGGATGGAGGATGGAGGATGGAGGATGGAGGATGGAGGATGGAGGATGGAGGATGGAGGATGGAGGATGGAGGATGGAGGATGGAGGATGGAGGATGGAGGATGGAGGATGGAGGATGGAGGATGGAGGATGGAGGATGGAGGATGGAGGATGGAGGATGGAGGATGGAGGATGGAGGATGGAGGATGGAGGATGGAGGATGGAGGATGGAGGATGGAGGATGGAGGATGGAGGATGGAGGATGGAGGATGGAGGATGGAGGATGGAGGATGGAGGATGGAGGATGGAGGATGGAGGATGGAGGATGGAGGATGGAGGATGGAGGATGGAGGATGGAGGATGGAGGATGGAGGATGGAGGATGGAGGATGGAGGATGGAGGATGGAGGATGGAGGATGGAGGATGGAGGATGGAGGATGGAGGATGGAGGATGGAGGATGGAGGATGGAGGATGGAGGATGGAGGATGGAGGATGGAGGATGGAGGATGGAGGATGGAGGATGGAGGATGGAGGATGGAGGATGGAGGATGGAGGATGGAGGATGGAGGATGGAGGATGGAGGATGGAGGATGGAGGATGGAGGATGGAGGATGGAGGATGGAGGATGGAGGATGGAGGATGGAGGATGGAGGATGGAGGATGGAGGATGGAGGATGGAGGATGGAGGATGGAGGATGGAGGATGGAGGATGGAGGATGGAGGATGGAGGATGGAGGATGGAGGATGGAGGATGGAGGATGGAGGATGGAGGATGGAGGATGGAGGATGGAGGATGGAGGATGGAGGATGGAGGATGGAGGATGGAGGATGGAGGATGGAGGATGGAGGATGGAGGATGGAGGATGGAGGATGGAGGATGGAGGATGGAGGATGGAGGATGGAGGATGGAGGATGGAGGATGGAGGATGGAGGATGGAGGATGGAGGATGGAGGATGGAGGATGGAGGATGGAGGATGGAGGATGGAGGATGGAGGATGGAGGATGGAGGATGGAGGATGGAGGATGGAGGATGGAGGATGGAGGATGGAGGATGGAGGATGGAGGATGGAGGATGGAGGATGGAGGATGGAGGATGGAGGATGGAGGATGGAGGATGGAGGATGGAGGATGGAGGATGGAGGATGGAGGATGGAGGATGGAGGATGGAGGATGGAGGATGGAGGATGGAGGATGGAGGATGGAGGATGGAGGATGGAGGATGGAGGATGGAGGATGGAGGATGGAGGATGGAGGATGGAGGATGGAGGATGGAGGATGGAGGATGGAGGATGGAGGATGAATGATGGTGGATGGAGGGTGGAGGATGGAGGATGGAGGATTGATAATTGATGATTGATGATTGATGATTGATGATTGATGATTGATGATTGATGATTGATGATTGATGATTGATGATTGATGATTGATGATTGATGATTGATGATTGATGATTGATGATTGATGATTGATGATTGATGATTGATGATTGATGATTGATGATTGATGATTGATGATTGATGATTGATGATTGATGATTGATGATTGATGATTGATGATTGATGATTGATGATTGATGATTGATGATTGATGATTGATGATTGATGATTGATGATTGATGATTGATGATTGATGATTGATGATTGATGATTGATGATTGATGATTGATGATTGATGATTGATGATTGATGATTGATGATTGATGATTGATGATTGATGATTGATGATTGATGATTGATGATTGATGATTGATGATTGATGATTGATGATTGATGATTGATGATTGATGATTGATGATTGATGATTGATGATTGATGATTGATGATTGATGATTGATGATTGATGATTGATGATTGATGATTGATGATTGATGATTGATGATTGATGATTGATGATTGATGATTGATGATTGATGATTGATGATTGATGATTGATGATTGATGATTGATGATTGATGATTGATGATTGATGATTGATGATTGATGATTGATGGAGGAGATGGAAGATATATTTAGGAAAAAGTATTACTGGACACCAAAACTCCAAAATGAAAATTAACATTTTGTATTAATGGTATTTTCACTTTTAAGTCAATTTCAATTTGTTTTACTCCCCGCTCGATTCGAAATTAAAAGATATCGCTATCTCAAAATTTGCAGGGCTAAAGGGATTAAAACTCTCTTTTCGCGTTCATGTTAGGCTGACGTGCGCTTCGCTCTTGCCATAGAAATATTTTCATTTTCGTTTAATGTTTTATGTCTTTTAAAGAAACTCATTAATTTTACTTTATTATTTTTTAATAATAAAGTATTGTTATCGACCTGAAATTTCAAAAAAGTTTGCTACCCTGAAATTTTGTATTTACACGTTTTAGGACTAGTAAACCCCAAAAAAGCAAAAAAAAAAAAAATGTCCGTCTGTCCGCCGTAGACGCCGTACGCCGTACGCCGTACGCCGTACGCCGTACGCAAAATTGTTTGAAGGCGCGTAGCTCCCAAACCCGTTGAGATATTAAATTGAAATTTTTATGGTGGGTAGATTGGGTGAACCCCTACGACTGGTATATTTTTGAGGGGTGGGGGTACAAGGGGAGAGGAGAGGGGAGCGTTTTAGACGAAAAATTTTGGTTTCTAGATCTCAGGAACCACTTATGCTAGGAGGCTGAAACTTGGAACTTATATAGTACTATAATAATGGACTCAATTGTAAAAAAATGGTCGATATTGGTTAAGGGGTGTGGAAGTGGGGGGAAAACAATGAGTCTTTAACGCATGAAAGTCGGGATTGAAACATTCTAAAATCGATATCTCCTGAACAATTGATGTCAGAAGATTGGAACTTTGTTGTTGTCCTTAGGGATACTTCCAGATTAGACAAGAGCTAAAATTTTTAAGAGGGGTGGTGGGGTGTGGGGGTGGGGGGTGAAAAACTTTGGATTACAATATCTTCCGAACTAATTACACCAGGAAGATAAAATTTAGTTTCTGTATATGGACTCAAAAGAGGAGTCTAACAAAACTAAATTTTTTGAGGGGGGAGGTGGAGCACGAAAGTGGGGGGATAGCAATTTCTCAAAAAATTTAATTTTTATATCTCAAAAACCGTATCAGATATGATCTTGAAAATTTTACAGGAGTTGGGGTCGATAAACTTCTAGTAGGGAAAAAAATTTTGGTGGTGTGGGTGTAGGGGGTGGTGGTGAAAGGGGGTAGAAAGGAAAACATTCTGATTTTTATTTCTCAAAAACCATAATGAATAGAAAGCTAAAAATTTAGGATTATATAGAACCACTATGGAGCATCCTAGAAAAATAAAATTTTTGATAGGGGTATCAAGGTACGGGGGAGAGGAGTGGTTTTTTATATCTCAGAAACGGCTTATGCTAGAAAATTGAAACTTAGTACGTATATGTAGATGTGCTATTAGAGTAATTAAAGCAAAAAAAAGTTCAGATTTTTATTGGCGTTCAGAGGTTGAGTCAAAAAAATGTCCGTGAATCCACATTTTCACGAATTTCGTTAAAACTTTTAGACATGTCAAACTATCAAAGCAATTTTACTTCTGCGGGCTATTTATATAAGCGCCTAGTAACGGTAACGGTAACGGAATTTTTCGATATCCAACCCCTAAGGGGGAGTAAATTGGTTGTGTACATATTCACGAATTCTGATATATTCCTAAGGTATATTGAGATTTGGAGTTCACTTGTACTTCTATAAGCTTTAAACGTAGTCGGGAAAAAACCGATTTAAGTATTTTTCTCAATTAAACCCCCTGGGGGTATTGTTTAAGATTTCACTGATTCCGAAAATCTCTTAGGTTTAATGTGATCGAATTCGCTTTTACTACTATGAATTATTCTATTGATAAAAAAAATACGTAAATAAAAAAAAAATCTGCCAACAGTCTGGGCGCAACTTTATTATTTTATGGGTAGAAGTCCGAAACGTGTTTAATGATGAGATGCGGTGTTGGGTACTATGCGACTGACAACCTAAAAAATAACCATTAGGCTATTTGGAACGTTATTTTTTAGGTTGTCAGTCGCATAGTACCCAACACCGCATCTCATCATTAAACACGTTTCGGACTTCTACCCATAAAATAATAAAGTTGCGCCCAGACTGTTGGCAGATTTTTTACTTTGCAACCTTTTCAATTATTTTTCCAACGAAGTATATTAAGGAAATAAGTCAATAATTGTTGAGTGTTTACTAAATTTTAGGGAATACACTCTTCGAAAAATTAAAAATTATTAAGTATTTTTTAAATTAGTTTTCGGTTTTTCAATATTAATCTGCAGTCTCCTTGTACGGCAGTGCAAAAGATCCACCTGGATCTTATGAACCGGCTCAAAGAGCCGGTTCAATGAAAAGAACGAGATCCGGTGAACCGGCTCATTGAAAAGATCCGAATTTCCCATCTCTATAAAATACTAATAAAGGTTGACTTAAACAGGCTCAGCTAGATATGGTTGACTCAGATTCTTAATAAATGTAACTAATAAAGGCTGACTTACACATTCCCAGCTCGATATGGTTGACTCAGATTCTTAATAAATGTAAGGTATAATACTAATAAAGGTTGACTTAAACAGGTTCAGCTATATATATTTGACTCAGATTCTTAATAAATGTACGGGGTGATAATAAAGGCTGACTTAAACAGGCTCACCTAATTGACTTTACTAGTCAGATTCTTAATAAATGTTAGGTATAATAATAATAAAGGCTGACTGAAGCAGGCTCAGCTAGATATGGTTGACTCAGATTCTTAACAAAACTAAGGTATAATACAAATAAAGGCTAACTTAATCAGGTTCACTACTAATACTAATAAAGGCTGACTTAAAGAGGCTCAGCTAATTGTCTTTATCAGAGTAATATAGGTTACAATGACTTAAAAAGGCTCACCTATATATCGTTGACTTTACTAGTCAGACTCTTAATAAATGTAAGGTATAATACTAATAAAGGCTGACTTAAGAAGGCTCAGCTAGATGTGGTTGACTATACTAAACAGATTCGTAATGAATGTAAGGTGATTTAATAAGGTTCAGCTAAATATGTTTGACTCTACCAGTCAGGTTATATTAATAATAAGGCTGACTTAATAAGGCTCAGCTAATTGCCTTTATCGGAGTAATATAGGTTATAATAGTAATAAAGGTTGACTTAAACAGGCTTAGCTAGATATGGTTGACTCAGATTCTTAATAAATGTAAGGTATAATATAAATAAAGGTTAATTTAATCAGGTTCAGCTATATATGTTTGACTCAGGTTCCTAATAAATGTACGGGGTGATAATAACAAGGACGACTTATGCATACTCAGCTAATTGCCTTTATCAGAGTAATTCATATTAAATATAGGTTGTAATAATAATAAAGGCTGACTTAAACATACTCAGGTATATATGGTTGACTCAGATTCTTAATAAATGTAAGGTATAATACTAATGAAGGCTGACTTAAACAGGCTCAGTTAGTTGTCTTTATCAGAGTAATTCATGTTAAATATAGGTTATAATAATAATAAAGGCTGATTTAAACAGGCACAGCTAGATATCATTGACTCAAACAAATGTAAGGTATAATACTAATGAAGGCTGACTTAAGTAGGGTCAGCTAGATATGGTTGACTATACTAGACAGATTCTTAATAAATGTTTGGTATAATACTAATAAAGGCTAACTCAAACAGGCTCAGCTAGAAATGGTTGAGTATATTAGACAGAATCTTAATAAATCTAAGGTATAATACTAATAAACTCTGACTTAAGAAGGCTCAGCTAGATATGGTTTACTCAGATTCTTCATAAATGTATGGCGTGATAATAACAAGGCTGACTTAGACAGGCTCAGCTAATTGCCTTTATCAGAGTAATTCATATTAAATATAGGTTATAATAATAATAAAGGCTGACTTAAACAGGTTCAGCTAGATATGGTTGACTCAAATTCTTAATAAATCTAAGGTATAATAATAATAAAGGCTGACTTAAACAGGCTCAGCTAATTGCCTTTATCAGAGGAATATAGGTTATAATACTAATAAAGGCTGAATTAAACAGGGTCAGCTAAGTGTCTTTATCAGAGTAATTCATATTGAATGTAAGGTATAATACTAATAAAGGCTGACTTAAACAGGCTCAGCTAATTGCCTTTATCATATTAATTCATATTAAATATAGGTTATAATAATAATAAAAGCTGACCTAAGCGGGCTCAGCTAGATATGGTTGACTGTGATTCTTAATAAATGTAAGGTATAATACTAACAAAGGTTAACTTAGATTGGATAGATTTGGAAATAGGGGTTGGTGTGGTTAACCTCTGTCACTGCAGCCACAGTTGGGCTTATTGTGACATCCCCCGGTTTGATTATGATTCCTCTTCGATCCTTGCGCTTTCAATGAAGCCTAGTATTTTGCGAAGAGGAAAGGTCAGGAATTCCGATGGGTCCATGAAACCCTGACCGAAGTGACGAAGGCTTTTGCGAGTTAAGCCCTCACATTCACAGAGGATATGCTCTGGTGTTTCGTCTTCGTCATTGCATATTTTGCAAATTTTAGTCTCAGAGAGACCAATCCTATTGAGATGCTTCCTCATGTGACAATGTCCAGTCAGAGCTCCCACCCCGATCCGTTGATCCGTTTTAGATCCGTCTGTGTACCAGATTATGGATCCTGGTTTTGGAGTGGGTTTGTTTGTGGCCCAATCCTCCCTTTCAGGTAGGACAATTTTGAATGGCTTTGTGAAGTTAAATTTCGGTACCATTGAATCAAAAAGAGGTATCGCTAGTATCGAGTCCTTGTTGAGTTCCGCGGAGAGAGTTGGGCAAGCTATTTTGCGCTCTGACTCGTCCTCCGAGCTCAAAAGTTTGTATGTGGTGAATCTAGCTTCTTTCTGTATTTCTAAGTGTAGAGGTGCTAGGTTGCGAAGCACCACTAAGGCAGCTGTGGGAGTGGTGCTCATCGCCCCAGTAATACCCAGTCATGCCAGTCTTTGTAATTTAGTCAGCTTTAGCTGAGCAGTTTTCTGCTTTGTTTTCTTCCACCAGACGGATGCCGCGCAAGTTATAATGGGCCTAGCAACGACGGTATACATCCAGTAGGTTAGTTTTGGACTCAGTCCCCAGTTTTTGCCGAGAAGGCTCCAGAGAGAGATTCTGGCCCTTTCAAGAACTTTGTCCAAATGAACATTCCAGGTGAGCTTTTCATCCAGGATAATACCCAGGAATTTTACCTCATTAGAATACTCTATGGATTCTCCAAAAAGAATAGGCTTAGATAGCTTGTCCTTACACCTCCTTTTGGTGAATGCAACAATTGTGATTTTCTTTGGGTTGATACCCAATCCTGCTTTAGTGCACCAGGTTGCTACCTGGTTTAGGGTATTCTGAACTAGATCAGTCACCGTCGCTTCAAATTTACCTCTAACAAGGATGGCAAGGTCGTCAGCGTAACCCTGTACCGTGACTCCGGAATTAGTTAGGTCTTGAAGAAGGTCGTCCACTACTAAGCACCAGAGGATGTGTGATAGTACCCCACCCTGCGGACAGCCTTTCGCAGCTGTGACTGTGACTATTGAGTCGGCTAGTGTCGAAGTTATTTTCCTGCGTTCTAGCATGGCCTTGATCCAACTGCAGGTTTTTGGATCAATACCACGCTTTAGATACTTTCGTAGGCAGTGTTGTCAAAAGCCCCTTCGATATCTAAGAAGCAACCCACAGCTATTTCCTTGTCCGTAATCGATTTCTCGATTTTCGTGACTAGGTTTTGTAAGGCGTGGGTTGTAGACTTCCCTGGTTGCTATGCATATTGATTGGAGTGTAAGGGTTGAGATTTCAAAGCCTCATCTCTGATATGCCTATCAATAATCTTTTCCATAGTTTTTAAGAGAAATGACGTTAAGCTGGTAGGACGATACGACTTAGGATTATTGCTCGAGCGGCGCCCTGTTTTTGGTATGTATATCACCTTAACGTTACGCCAGGATATGGGTATGTAACCCCATGCGTGGCTTGCTCTAAATATGGATAACAGTGTTGGTAGAAGATGGTCCATTCCTCTTTGTAGTAAAGTGGGAAATATTCTGTCTTCTCCAGGAGATTTAAATGGTTCAAAACTACGTATAGACCATTTAACCTTGTTGGCAGTGAAGATCTTGGCTGAGTTTTTCCAGTCCAATATGGTTGGCCTGCTGGATTTTGGGACAGTGTACCGTTCTTCATTGCTTGGTTCTATGGTTGAGGATCCTGGGAAATGAGTTTGTGCTAAAAGTTCTAACGTATGTTTCCCATTTTCGGTAATCGAGCCATCGGGTTTCTCTAATAAGCCCATTTTATTAGTGTGTGCTTTACAAAGTATTTTGTGTACTCTTGCGCTGCTGGGTGAATCGTTTATACCCTGGCAGAACAATTTCCACGAATTTCTCTTCGCACGTCTAATTTCGTGGTTGTACTCTGTTAGAGCCCTTTTGTACGATTCCCACTCACCAGTTTTTTTAGCCCTATTGAAGAGCTTTCTTGTTTGAGATCTGAGCTTAGTTAGTGCTGGGTTCCACCAAGCTACTTTCCTGTTACTTGCTCTGGACCTTTCCGGGCAGGATGAGTTGAAAGCAGTTTCAATAGCATTGCGTATTTGTTCTGATGCTATTTCCATGCTGTCAGTGTCCTTAATATTACGTATGGGGCCGGCCATGAATTCCGACAATTTCTGGTCGTATAGTTCCCAGTTCGTCGTTTGTGGCTTCCTGTACGTTTCGGATAAAATGGTATTAGATTCTATGTTGAATAGGATATGCCTATGATCTCAGGAATTGAGTACAAATGGTAAGATCCAGGACCTCCTGCCTGACTCTGTTTATGAAAGTGGGTTTGTTACCTCTATTGAGAATATTTAGGTTGTTGGTATAAATAAAATCTAGCAGCAACTCACCCCGTTCATTGATGTTGGAACTTGACCACATAGTGTGATGTGCATTGGCATCACAGCCAAGTACCAGCTGCTTGTTAGTCCTCCGGAATAGGTCGACGATGTCCCTGATGACGGGTGACGCTGGTTCAGTGCAATCCCCGGGAAGGTAGGCTGAGCATATGATGATCTCTGTCCTGCCCTCCGGGAACGGCAGCTCTACAAAGGCCGCTACAACGTCCTTCGTACAGTAACCTGGAATTGGAACATATTTAGTATTCTTTTTAAAAAGTAAACATGCTCTGGGTCTACCGGCATTGGTAGAGTCATACAAGAGCTCGCCCACGGTCAACCCTCTTACCTGGTCCTCCGTTAAATATGGCTCCTGGATAAGAGCGACGTCAAGGTGAGCTTCAGTGAACCTGCGAGAGAGTACTGCTGACGATGCTTTCGCATGTTGCAGGTTCACTTGAAGGCACCTGAAGGCGATCACTGATCGGCAGCCGGGTTGGCCCTGTCAGAGTTAGCTGCCTGAGCAGCATCTCTGATGCGCTGAATCCTTCTCTGCAATGCCGACGGCGCTGGTGGTTTCGCTAGCTCTGAGCCTTTAGTCGCCTTCTTCCCTCCGGCTTGTAGAACTTTGGGAGTGTTGCGCTGTGGCTTGAGGTGCTTTTTAGCGAGAGTTTTTTCACAAGATGTTGGGCCTTTGGAGGAGCCTGCGTGAGGTTTGGCTCTGCGCTGGACTCTCTTCCACTCCAAGGGACCTTCTGGCGGTCCGGACTGGGCCCTGTTGTAGGTGTCCTGAACATTTAGGTTAGTGGCAGTTCTAGACTCTACATCCATGGGTATAGGAGCTTGTGATGCTGCAGGTTGAGTGTTGATTTCTCTACCCTGATCATCTGCTTCTTCTGCTGGTTTGGATGGTCCTGGTTGAGGGCTAATGTCTCTGACCAGGGCATCTGCACACTTCGCAGTTTCAATCCTGATACCTGTGGTATTTTGTGGGGCTACCTTTGCGGTGTTGACTTTCTCTGTCCCTTCCTTTTTGATCCTCACTTGGATATCTGAAAAGTTCAGGAATAGGCGACACTTAAGTGATTCAAGCTCAGCGATTGAAGCGTCGTCTACAGAGAATACGAAGGTCTGTCCGCCATTCTTCTCCTTCACAATGCGGAGAACCCGCCATGATTCGGTCCTGAGGCTTGGGTTTTGTTTGCCTAGACGGAGCTTGAACTTGTCACTCGTCAATTCAAATCCTGGTGGGACATAAGTTACGCAGGTAGTTGCCTTCGGTAGTTCGGACCTATCTGCCGCAACGAGCTGCGCATCCTTCCAGGGCTTTAGCATAGCGGTGATCCTGATGATCCAGTCCTTGGTCGGTTTGTTATTGCACGTGATGGAGAGCCAGCCGCTAGTCTGACTTTGTGCAATAAATTGCGGATGCGGTCCGCCAGCTTCAATCATGTCCACTTCGTCCATGATCGATCGCTTGACGTTTCTTATTTGGTCTTCAGTGAGAGTGACCGCAGGGTGCATGGAGTGCGTAATAGCTACTTTCATTTGAGACGTTACGTCTCTGTATGAGAGCTTGGAAGTGCACGGCGTTGGGATGAACGAGCTCTGTCCTTCCACCGGCTTTCCTTTTGCTGTTTTTGCGCTTACTGTAGTGGCTGGTTTGGTCTTTGTCGAAGAGACCTGAACCTTGTCAACGACTACTGGTTTGGTTTTGCTAACATGAACCGTGTCGACGACCGCCGCAGTTTTTTCGGTTTTCTGCACCTTTTTCAAGATCTGTTCTGGTGTGCTACCATCAGATCTGCTTCTTTTGCCAATTTGTGTTTTGGCACCTTCCGAATCGCGTTTGGCTACAAGTTCTCTGACTTGTCTCCGCGTTTCTTCTGAATCCACGCCACTGGCAATTTTGGCACTGATACGTCTTCTAGAGGCTCCAGAGAAGTATTCATACTGCCTCTCTGATTCGATTTGTGGTAGGTCCACAGGAGCAACTACCGCATTTGGGACCATTGGCTCCTGAATGCTGATGTCGTTCGTGCTTACTACCACTCCTCTGCACAGAGATGGGGTGAGCAGGTTCCCCTGTGAGTAGTAGGGTGCCTTCACACTCTACATCCATCTCGCCATCAATGCCCACAGCAAGTACCACGTCAACTGGGGTGCTAATTCCAGAGGACACTCCTCGGTGTTTTTGGATACTGTGTTTATTTTGTTCCCACGAGTATGGCGAGAAAAAAAAGGTTCGCATCCGCAGAGCTCCCAATACGGATGTAAGGCTAGGTTACAAGGGGGTTTCGCCCGGTGCCCCCAGGAGATCGTTCAAGGCATCACATTTATACACCTGATACCATGCAGCACTCGGCACGAATACTTATCCACTCTGGCTTGAGTGTGGATCCCTTTTCGTTCACCGCTCCTCTAGAGTAGTCAGAGCCACCCCAACTATCTCCAGATTTGCGACACAAGCCTCCCGACCACGATAAGGTAGGGATCCACGGGGGGGGGGGGGGGGGGAAGGTTAACTTAATCAGGTTCAGCTATATATGTTTGACTCAGGTTCCTAATAAATGTACGGTGTGATAATAACAAGGCTGACTTAGACAGGCTCAGCTAATTGCCTTTATCAAAGTAATTCATATTAAAGATTGGTTATAATACTAATAAAGGCTGATTTAAACAGACTCAGCTAGATATGGTTGACTCAGATTCTTAATAAATGTTAGATATAATACTAATAAAGGTTGACTTAAACAGGCTCAGCTAATTATCTTCACCAGACTAATATAGGTTATAATAATAATAAAATCTGATGTAAACAGGCTCAGCTAGATATGATTGACTCAGATTCTTAATAAATGTAACTAATAAAGGCTGACTTACATATTCTCAGCTAGATATGGTTGACTCAGGTTCCTAATAAATGTACGGTGTAATAATAATAATGTTGACTTAGACAGGTTCAGCTAATTGCCTTTATCAGAGTAATATAGGTTAAAATACTAATAAAGGTTGACTTAAACAGCTAGATATGGTTGACTCAAATTTTTAATAAATCTAAGGTATAATAAGAAGAATAAGAAGGCTCAGCTAGATATGGTTGACTCAGATTCTTAATAAATGTAAGGTATAATACTAATAAAGGCTAACTTAATCAGGTTCAGCTAGATATGTTTGACTCAGTTTCCTAATAAATATACGGTGTGATAATAACAAGGCTGACGATAGTCTCAGCTAATTGCCTTTATCAGATTAATATAGGTTAAAATACTAAGAAAGGTTGACTTAAACAGGCTCAGCTAGATATGGTTGACTCAGATTCTTAATAAATATAAGGTATAATACTAATAAAGGTTGACTTAAACAGGCTCAGCTAAATATGTTTGACTCTACCAGTCAGGTTATAATAGTAACAAGACTGACTGAAATAGGCTCAGCTAGTTGTCTTTATCAGAGTAATATAAGTTATAATAATAATAAAGGCTGACTTAAATAGGCTCAGCTGCATATGGTAAGTGGGGAGTTGAAGTCTAAACGGAACATTTCCTAGACCGTCAGGTAGGCCAGTCAATGAAGACATTAAAAATCGATTCTTTAACAATAAGTCCGATCTTTTTGAAATTGTGGGAAATGATTAAGCTTGTTGTTAAAGTAATATATCTCAGTTTGCACCCCTCTCCGAAGTCCGGAACATGCTCAAAACGGTTAAAAACGTAGTTTCGTTATATAGACTACAAAAAAATTACAAACGTTTTGCAAACTTAGGATAATGTTGAACAGGGTATTTTCGATATTGTATTAGATTTGCAACCCATTTTTAGGATCGGAAAATATAATATCATTAACAATTAATAGTTTGATCAAAAATGGCCCCAAAGAAATTGCAATAGTTTTGCAAATTAAGATCATACTTTTTACTGGCATCAGGGACATCTGTGTAGATTTGCAACCCTTTTATTTGCACGGAACAAACTTTTAACTGGATTAAAAGTAAAAAAAAGGATTTATTGAAAGAAAGGCCATGAAAAAAATTATCACAGTTTTTAAAATGGGTTGCGAATGTTGAGATTAACGTACTGAAACTCGTGTTTAGATTGCACCCTCGTAGGCGACATGGATCCTGGAAAATTTAGTAACAATAGCAATTCCGTGTTTTTTGACTCCCAAAAAATTGCAGAAGTTTTGCAAATCGAACAGAATATTTAAATCACATTCTCTCATCTTAATACGAAGTCGCAACCCCAATAGAGATACGCAACATTTTAAATTAGCAATAATAGCATTTAATAACAAGATTGACTCTACCTGCAACCTTGCAATTCCACCCCCACAGAAGGAATATCGCAAATCGTACATTCTAAGTACCTAAGCTTGACACTTACATTATGTACGTAGTAAAATACTGTTACATGTAAGCCTAGCAACCGCGCAACCGTACAACTCGATCGTTACACATAATGAAAACAACAACAACCGAATACCTAGTTGCAAAATAACCCAATCAGAAACCTAGCTAAAGATAAGGCGAAACAATCTCTCATCTTATCGAATGCTCTCCAATATACTAGAATCCTCTGCACACACCACTGAACGATGATCGAAATCGAAGGCTCTGAAGCTTTCGAGAAGATTCCACAACTGAACGAACGTTCAAGTACACCGGTGAACATTCAAGACTGCAACCGCCTAGTATATAAGCAGGTGAAGCATTCAGCAAAGACACAGTAATTTTGATTACGGCGACTGTGACAGACAGCGGGTACACGCGACCGTGTTGAGAGAGAACGAAAGTGAACGAGTCAAGCGATATATGGTATAAGCGGGCGGTACTGCCATACAGTGCGAATTATTGTGCGATTATAATTTTGTGAATTTAAAGTGCGATTAATAAATAATCACTTATTTTTATTTTAACCGAATTGTGTTTTACTTGAAATCCCGGCGAACCCCTAGCTCGCAACAATTGGTGTCAGAAGTGGGATTTCAAGGATTAATTCGGGTTGAAATCGCGAGTGGAAAAGTAAAATTCTCGAACGGACAAAGTGAGAATTTTGTGCGCTGTGAAGTGAAGTTAAAATTCTCGAACGGACAGGGAGAATTTTGTGAAATCGAACAATCTAGAGTGCTCTAGTGAGCGGTAATTGAATTAGTGAAGTGGAAAATTCTCGTACGGACAAAAAGAGAATTTGAGTGAATTTGTTTCGGGAAAATTTGTAACGGACGAAAAATCGATAGTAAAAATGCCGCGTTATTTAAAAGACTTAAAACTAATGGAGCTGAAGGAAGAGCTCGGTAAACGCGAATTATCTACAGTAGGGAACAAGTCTGAACTTGTCAGTCGAATGATCGAGGTACTGGAGGCTGAAGGTAAAGACGCAAACGATTACGAGTTTACAACAGAAGAAGTTGTTGTAGCAAGTAATGACGAAAGTCCTGGAACTTCTGACATCCTTATAAATTTAATGCAACAACTATCGAAAGACCTCAGCCAGAAAATGGACCAACAAAGTCAGAAAATAGACCAACAATCAACGGACCTCAACCAGACGTCGAAGGACATTAACCAAAAATTAGAACAGCAGTCGAAGGACCTCAACCAGAAACTAGACCAGCAGTCAATAGACCTCAACCAAAAATTGGAGCTGCAAAATAATAAAATAGACACCATTGGTAAGACAATTGAAGAAAATGTAGAGAAGAAACTTCGAACTTTCGAAGAAAAGACATCTGAGATTGTGGAAGAAGTTGAACGTCTAAAAAGGGACTTTGATAACGTGAAAGCAACTGGGGTCATCAAGACAGAACACGTTACACACAAAGATCTCAAAGCTCCGATCTTCGATGGACAAACACCGTGGGCTATCTACAAGACACAATTTGAGGCTGCCGCGAGAAATAATCATTGGAATGATTTGGAACGAGGAACGGCTTTGATATTGGCGCTAAGAGGTCCACCAGCAGAAGTTCTCCAAACAATTCCGCAGGAGCAGCAACAAGATTTCTCGACGTTGGTACAGACTTTGGATCTTCATTACGGTAGTGACCACATGCGAGAGATCTACAAGATGCAACTCCACAACCGAAGTCAAAAGGATGGCGAAACATTGCAAGAGCTAGCGCTCGATATAGAACGACTTACGTTGCTTTCATTCCCTAATGTACAAGGCGAACAACGCAGTGATTTGGCTGTCTTCACATTTAATAATGCCGTACAGGATGAAGAACTACAGTTGTCATTAAAATTGGCAGGAAAGAAAACGATTGGCGAAGCCTTAGTATATGGGCTTACGTTCGAAGCTGCCAAGCAAAGCTCGTGGAGTAACTACCGAGTCCGAAAAATAACAGAAAAGTGTGTATGCGAGAGAGCAGAGTACACCAAGCGGAGCGTAGGATCCGGTGGCCCCCGATGCTGGAATTGCGGAAAGGCGGGACACTTAAGTCGGGATTGCAGATCAGCGGATTACACTGGAAGAGCGATACCCCACCATTGCCGCAATGAAAACACAAGTCAATCTTACGTGAGTCGGAGATTGGAACACGCTAGGCTCAGCGTTCTCCGATGTTGGCATTGCGGACAGGACGGGCATTTACGGCGTGATTGTTGGCATCTAAGAAGAAACAGGAATAATTACGATGGGCACACTTCGAAACAACCACTATGCAATAGCTGTAATGAGCGGGAAAGAACTGTTGACACCGATTGCTGGTGGAAAGGAACCGAAAAACAAGGCAAACTTCGCGGAGCGATGCGATGTTGGAACTGTGGACTAGAAGGACACTTAAGGTTTGATTGTCGGAAGCCGAAGAGAACGCCGAATTATTGTTCGGATTGTACTGCCGAACAAAGGAGTACCAGAGGCGCAAGGCTACAGAGCCAATTAGAAGAGACTCAAATTGGCTGGCGAAATCAACATCAGCATATTGTGATGCAGAATAGTCAACAAGACAAAGAGGTCGTGGGGAACTTGCGACGATTAAAAGTTTGTGATCGACAGCAGGCAAAACATTACCAAACTCGGGACAAGATCTGTTCAACAACAAATCACCAGAATACAGAGCATTGTCAACGAGCGAAATCCTCCAGCTACAGAGATGGCGATCTAATATTGTTGTACAGCACTCGAAGACAGAGGAAAACATCGTCAAAACATCAGTGCAACGGTAAAGAAAGGCATCGAGTCAGCACGCAACTAAAGGAGGGAGTACCACGGACCAAAATGAAAAATGACGTCACTGACGAGGGCGCTACTCTGTTCGGGACGAACAGAAACTAAGGAGGGAGTAATGTTACATGTAAGCCTGGCAACCGCGCAACCGTACAACTCGATCGTTACACATAATGAAAACAACAACAACCGAATACCTAGTTGCAAAATAACCCAATCAGAAACCTAGCTAAAGATAAGGCGAAACAATCTCTCTTCTTATCGAATGCTCTCCAATATACTAGAATCCTCTGCACACACCACTGAACGATGATCGAAATCGAAGGCTCTGAAGCTTTCGAGAAGATTCCACAACTGAACGAACGTTCAAGTACACCGGTGAACATTCAAGACTGCAACCGCCTAGTATATAAGCAGGTGAAGCATTCAGCAAAGACACAGTAATTTTAATTACGGCGACTGTGACAGACAGCGGGTACACGCGACCGTGTTGAGAGAGAACGAAAGTGAACGAGTCAAGCGATATATGGTTTAAGCGGGCGGTACTGCCATACAGTGCGAATTATTGTGCGATTATAATTTTGTGAATTTAAAGAGCGATTAATAAATAATCACTTATTTTTATTTTAACCGAATTGTGTTTTACTTGAAATCCCGGCGAACCCCTAGCTCGCAACAATACTATTGGTAAAATAGTAGTTAGCTGATATGAATGAAATCAAACATACTTTTCCCTGTACATACATGAAAAATGCATTCAGAATTTGTATTTGTCAATAGTATTCAACAAATAAACAAACTTCACGAACCTAGCATAAAACGAGAGAAAAAAAAATTTATTTTGCACATTGCATAGTTCTTTTTTAAAGGCAGCAAAAATATAAGAAGGCATGTTTTTCCAAAATTCTCGCGGTCGGTATAGCGTAGGGTATAGACGACCGCTTTTTTCCCTTCTGTAAACAACTAATGTGTAAACATTGGTATCATATTGTGGATATTATCTGTCGATCGAGAACCTTTAGTTTTATTTTATTATTTTTTAGTAATAAAGTATTGTGATCGACCTGAAATTTCAAAAAAATTTGCTGCCCTGAAATTTTGTATTTTCATGTTTTAGGACTAGTAAACTCCAAAAAAGCAAAAAAAAATGTCCGTCTGTCCGCCGTCCGCCGTACGCAAAATCGTTTGAAGGCGCGTAGCTTCCGAACCCGTTGAGATATTAACATGAAATTTTTATGGTGGGTAGATTGGATGAATCCCTACGACTGGTATCATTTGAAGGGTGGTGTTATAAGGGGGGAGGAGAGGGGAGCGTTTTAGACGAAAAGTTTTGGTTTCTACATCTCAGGAACCACTTATGCTTAGTACTATGATAGTGGACTCATTTGGAAAAACTGGTTAATAGGGGTTGAGGGGTGTGGAAGTGGGGGTGAAAACAATGAGTCTGAAACGCATGAAAGCCGGGATTGAAACATTCTGAAATCGATATCTCCTAAACAATTGATGACAAAAGATTGAAACTTTGTTGTCCTTAGGGATACTTCAAGATTAGATAAGGGCTAACATTTTTAAGCGGGGTGGTGGGGTGTGAGGGTGGAAAACTTTGGATTACAATATCTTCCGAACCAATTACACCAGGAAGATAAAATTTAGTTTCTGTATATGGCATCACAAAGGAGTCTACTTTCGTTAAATTTTTTAGATATGTCCAGCTATCAAAGAAATTTTACTTCTGGTGGCTATTTATATAAGCGCATAGAAACGTTCTTCAAAATTTTTCGATATCCAATCCCTAAGGGGGTGTAAAGTGTTTGTGTACATATTCACGATATATTTCTAAGGTATATTGAGATTTGGAATTCACTTTTACTTTCATAAGGTTTAAACATAGTCGGGGAAGAAACCGATTTAAGTATTTTTCCCTATTAAACCCCCTGTGGGTATTGTTCAAGTTTTCACTGATAGGCTTAATGTGATCGAATTCGCTTTTACTTCTTTGGAATATTCTATTGATAAAAAAAATACTCAAATAAATAAAAAAAATCTGCCAACAGTTTTTTAGGTTGTCAGTCGCAAATAACCTACACCACATCTCAGCATTAAACACGTTTCGGACTTCTACCCATAAAATAATAAAGTTGCGCCCTGTTGACTGTTGGCAAATTTTTTCATCTTGCAGTATATAAAAAATAATTGGATATCACTTTTTTTATGGTTAATGGTTGATCTCCTTGGTTCAATTGTTGAAGACACGTACTAATTCGAAAAAATCCAAAACGAACTACATGAAATTTTATGACGAAAATATTTGTGTAGGTAATTAGGTATGTACGTAGGTAGCAAGTTATTAAAATAATGTAGTACGATTTCATATAAACCTAAAGATGCGCCATTCAATATTTATTAACGTGCCATAAATAGAATGAAAACTCAAAAATTTTAAATTTAACTCTAAATACTTTGATATCATAGTCGGTCGGTTAGCAAGAATTATATAACATATGTTCTATGTTCTTTGGTACCAAGCATGTCCTTGACTGTACCTATTTACCTATGTGTATATGTAGTAAGTGAAATGTCAGCATTTCTAAATTAATACTACAAAGACAAGAAGGTAGAGTTTGAAAATTTCGCATAATTTTATTATGGAATGCAAGATGAAAAACTAAAGGTTCTCGATCGACAGATAATATCCACAATATGATACCAATGTTTACACATTAGTTGTTTACAGAAGGGAAAAAAGCGGTCGTCTATACCCTACGCTATACCGACCGCGAGAATTTTGGAAAAACATGCCTTCTTATATTTTTGCTGCCTTTAAAAAAGAACTATGCAATGTGCAAAATAAATTTTTTTTCTCTCGTTTTATGCTAGGTTCGTGAAGTTTGTTTATTTGTTGAATACTATTGACAAATACAAATTCTGAATGCATTTTTCATGTATGTACAGGGAAAAGTATGTTTGATTTCATTCATATCAGCTAACTACTATTTTACCAATAGTATTTTACTACGTACATAATGTAAGTGTCAAGCTTAGGTACTTAGAATGTACGATTTGCGATATTCCTTCGGTGGGGATGGAATTGCAAGGTTGCAGGTAGAGTACGAGGTTGCAATCTTGTTATTAAATGCTATTATTGCTAATTTAACATGTTGCGTATCTCTATTGGGGTTGCGACTTCGTATTAAGATGAGAGTATGTGATTTAAATATTCTGTTCGATTTGCAAAACTTCTGCAATTTTTCGGGAGTCAAAAAAACACGGAATTGCTATTGTTACTAAATTTTCCAGGATCCATGTCGCCTACGAGGGTGCAATCTAAACATGAGTTTCAGTACGTTAATCGCAACATTCGCAACCCATTTTAAAAACTGTGATAATTTTTTTCATGGCCTTTCTTTCAATAAATCCTTTTTTTTACTTTTAATCCAGTTAAAAGTTTGTTCCGTGCAAATAAAAGGGTTGCAAATCTACACAGATGTCCCTGATGCCAGTAAAAAGTATGATCTTAATTTGCAAAACTATTGCAATTTCTTTGGGGCCATTTTTGATCAAACTATTAATTGTTAATGATATTATATTTTCCGATCCTAAAAATGGGTTGCAAATCTAATACAATATCGAAAATACCCTGTTCAACATTATCCTAAGTTTGCAAAACGTTTGTAATTTTTTTGTAGTCTATATAACGAAACTACGTTTTTAACCGTTTTGAGCATGTTCCGGACTTCGGGGAGGGGTGCAAACTGAGATATATTACTTTAACAACAAACTTAATCATTTCCAACAATTTCAAAAAGATCGGAGTTCTGGTAAGAGTCAATGTCTTCATTGACTGGCCTAAGGCTACTCAGCGGCTATCCGGGGCTAGCGGGAGGAGGGGGCTACAGAAATATTGGCAAGTTATGATATTATTGCATAAAGTTGTGAAATTCTTATTTAAAGTTATAAAATAGTAGATTAAACACTGGAAATATATGGCT
Organism: Beris morrisii; assembly: GCA_951812415.1. Classification (NCBI taxonomy): domain Eukaryota; kingdom Metazoa; phylum Arthropoda; class Insecta; order Diptera; family Stratiomyidae; genus Beris; species Beris morrisii. The sequence goes on along the minus strand of OX638312.1, from coordinate 62,638,555 downwards.
TATGAATAAGAGTTGATTTTAGTTTGTTAGAGTTGGATTAAGTTTGTCGTAGTTTGTTCTACTTGTTCTGGTGTTTTCGCCTCTAGCATTTAACAAATAAATGATAGAAAAATTTATCAGTTCGTTTAAAAAAGTGTATGTAAAAAAGGATATTGGTAAATTTGAGTTTTATAGAAAAATATGTATGTGAAAAGATATATTATTAAAACATGTTATGTAAACAATAATATTCCAGTACAACGAGCATCAATTATACAAAGAAATGTAAAGTAGACAACAACAACTATCATGAACTGAAAAGGAATGGGGAGAGGAAATATTTATTGGAGTGGGGAGGAGAAATATTACTATATAAGACAGAAAGTGTTTCATCGCACTATCAGTTCGTTTAAAAGTTTTGTGAAGTAAGTGTTAAAGATGAAATCATTTATTTGTGAATATTGTTTTCTTAGCTATTCGCGCAACGATAGTTTAAATAGGCATATAAGAAGTATGTATCCAAAAGATTGTTCTAAATGTGAATTTTGTGCGAAAATATATCCTCGAAAAGATAAATTATTAGAACATCTTAAAAAGTATAGTGTAAATAATAATAATCTAGTGCAACCATCTACATCAGTTACTCAACCGACTACAACAATAATGGAACCGTTAAAGAAATGTGATGCGTGTGATCTAGAAGTGTTAAACAAAAACTGGAACTATCATGTTCGAACAAATTCTCATAAGAGAAACTCTGTCGTCTCAAACATATGCTTGGGGCCATTATAAAATAGAAAATAACAATATGTTAATAGATTAAGTATTACAATTAAATTAATTAATAAAACATATTGTTGCGAGCTAGGGGTTCGCCGGGATTTCAAGTAAAACACAATTCGTTTAAAATCAAAATAAGTGATAATTTATTATTCGCACTTCAATTCTATTCGCACAATAATTTCGCACTGTATGGCAATACCGCCCGCTTATACCATATATCGCTTGACTCGATCACTTTCGCTCTCTACCAACATGGTCGCGTATACACGCTGGCTGTGACAGTCGACGTAATCAAAGTTACTATGTCCTCGCTGAAAGCTTCACCTGCTTTTATAATAGCCGGTTGCAGTCTAGGATGTACTTGAACTCGGTGCTGCGGATGTTTCTCGAAAGCTTTTGTTGAGACTGCAATATCCCCTGGATATTACAGTCAGAAAAATTAATAGGTTACGGAGGAATTATTTGTTTGTACCTGAAAATGGGTTCCGGCATTCGTTAGAACGCCGCAGTAAGAACCGAGGAAATGAAGGTATAAGCGCCTCAGAAAGAGACGCAAATTACCTTTGAGTTTTGAGCTGGAAAAAGAATTAAGTATTAAGTTTTGCGGATAACTTACTGGTTTCAAGTTTCAAGTGAAAAAAATGTAAAAAGATTGTCGATGGTTAATTTAAAATAAGTACTTTTATTTTCAAGACGTCTGTCGGTTCTGGTTTTTACAAAATACTGAGCGCTTAATTCTAATTACAAAACATACTGCAGTCACGATCGGCTGCAAGCCAATCGTATAATACTCTAGATGAATACTGAACTCCGAGATATATTGTAGTTGGGGATAAAGTAGAATTACGTGTCTGCATGTTGTGTGTCCTTTATTAAGTACTCCCATTAAATTGCTACTCAAAACTAAAAGACAATATTCAGTGTTTAATTTCATATCTTGCACTGGGTAAGTCATCGAAAAAAAAGTCCTTTTTGAAGGACTTTTACATGGGAGGTGCAGGAAGGACTCACTCGATTTCTTACATATTTATCCATTTTCTTGGTACCATTCAAATATGAACGTGTACAAAATTTCAAATTCGTATCTTGAAGCGTTCAAAAGTTATCGAAAGATATTCTTGAACACGTGTCTTAAGGAGATTTTGTATGGCAGCTACCAGAAGGAGTGAAAGAATTTCGTTGATTAGTAAACCCGAACTTAGTTTTTACTCAAAACTAATTTGTACAAAATTTCCAATTCATAGCTAAAAAATTACTTGAGTTATAGTAAGTTCCGTAAATTAAGTGAAGACGTTTTGACAGGATATTTGTATGGCAGCTACACGAAGGACTAATAGGATTTTCTTCATAATCATACATTTAGCTTCAACTATTGGAAAAATAAGACATTCAAAATTTCAAAGACGTAGCTCCAACCTTTCTGAAGTTATCGGCCAATATTCTTAAACACGTGTTTGAAGGACATTTTGTATGGCAGCTACCAGAAGGAGTAAGAGGATTTCGCTGACTAGTAAACTCGAACTTTCCCTTCACTCAAAACTAATTTGTACAAAATTTCCAATTCATAGCTAAAAGATTACTTGAGTTATAGTGAGATTCGTGAATTAAGTGAATACATTTTGACAGGATATTTGTATGGCAGCTACACGAAGGACTAATAGGATTTTCTTCATAATCATAAATTTAGCTCCAACTATTGGAAAAATAACACATACAAAATTTCAATGTCGTAGCTTAAACCCTGCTGAAGTTATCGACCAATATTCTTGAACACGTGTTTTAAGGACATTTTGTATGGCAGCTACCCGAAGGAGTAGAACGATTTTGCCCGTTAACGAACTTAGCCTTACAAATTCAACCAAACATCCAGATTCAAAATTTCAAGATCCTAGGTGAAGGCGTTCTTGAGTTATCGTGCTAACGGACAGACGGACGGACGGACGGACGGACGGACGGACGTCAGGCGGATTTGAGGTTTTTGGCCACAAATAAACAAAAAATAATATATAACTTTTTTTCGTCCGAGGCTTGGTTCTATGCGTTACAAACTTTTGGGCTGGATTAAACTTATAATACTCTATATGATTTCATTTAGAGTATAAAAACTTATATACTAAAAAATTGCCGACTGACACGGAATTGAGTATCGTGTTCCACTTTGGAAAAATAGTCAATTTTGTGTCACTCGGTTAACTTTGTTTTGGAATTCAATCCAAACCTTAACCGGGTCGCACTTTGCGTAACGGAATTGGGAACTCTAGCCGAACAGTCGATTGTTTAGCTAGAGTTGCAATTTCGCTTCCGTAATGCATGCCGGCGCTAAGACCTGAGACGGAACTCCGAAATTTACTTTGTTACGCCGTTATTTTGATCGTCATCCTGAAAAGAAGAGAATTGTTCATTAAATAAACGTGTATCATGTTTTTAGAGAAAGATAAGCCAACTTACCAACTACTTCATTGCGTGCTCCTTGTGAATGCACCTCTGCGCACGTATTGGCCTTCCGTCTCACCTAAAAGGATACTAGCACGAAGGAGGGAACTAGTCAATTAAGTAATCAGTCGTACATACACGGAAGTCGAGCTAAACTCGAAAATAGGAAACAGAAAAACGTGAATTTGTTAGTTATAGTTAGGTATTAGGAATAGGAATAGGAAAAATGAATTAGTATGAGTTAGTAAGATTAGGATTAGACTGGAACCACAATTGAAAAGTAACACACAATACGCAACATCGAATCACGAATCACATCACTGAGGACCAATCACACACTTAGGACAGATCACATCACTGAGGACCAATCACATCACTTAGGACACATCACATCACTGAGGACCAATCACATCACTTAGGACAGATCACATCACTGAGGACCAATCACATCACTAAGTGCAAACATGGCGGATTTACACGGCGAGAATGACAAGTCGATAAGACAGGCCCGCAAGGTTTGGGTCCATGCTAATAAGTCGGGTGGAGAAGATAAAGTGGACCCCGAATCAAGCGAGAGTAAAAGCTAACGAGAGAAAGTTATTAGATTCGAGGGAATGACCTGGAGGAAGCAGTCGTTGACCCAGGAAAACGGGGATTTACCGATTTGAAAAGTTGATCCGAGGTTTCGCGGGAAGTGCGGCACCCGAAAACGGTCTCTTTTGGTGGAATATTAGCGAGAGTGCGGACGAAAAAGTATAACGTAGAACCAAGAAGCATTGTCGCGAAGTGGATTGGAGAACACATAGTGAATTGAAGAAAAGCTGAAGTGCGAACTCGGAAGATCACAAGTCGGTGACTTCCTAGGATTTATACAAGACGAGGAATTATACGAGGCAAAGGTGATATACGCGATCAACGTCGACAACGGCTTGTGTGGAGACGCAGAACGATCGTCGGGGAGACATCTAGGGACTCCGCACCAGAGGCGCCCTAGTATTAAGCGTAGGAGTCAGGTAGTTAGGGCACTAATTGTTTGCGAGGTAAAATTAGATCGTATTAAATTAACAATTGAAACAAAAGTTCGACTCGTTTTGGTATTATTAAGTGTTTTCATCAAGTTTGTGACGTGTTACAGCTCGCCTTCCGCTGTTTTATCGTAATTCCGTGCATGCGAAACTTTTCTCCGGACTTGTGATCCGGACGGCGAAAAGTCCAGAACGGGACCTTAAAAAAGAATCACTGGCGCCCACGACCCTTCTCTGGGTTGGCCGGACAAGGCCCGTTCGCCCCCTTTTGTGCTGGGGTTATAAAACGGTTTTTCCGCCGGGAAAAACGGTAATAACTTATGACTAATTAAATGTTATGAATTCGATACACAATATGTTGACACCGGTAATTTCCAGTAGGTTGCCGACAGAACGAGCTAATGCAGTTGTTTACGTTTGTTTACAACCTGCAAGCTGTGCGGTTGTTTGTGCTTTTTCATTCTGTTAACAAATTGCACGCCAACCTGCCGGTAATTGGTGATCAAGAGTAAATCCAAACATGGAATTTTGGTGCCGATAGGGTGCTGGGCACAACATCCCTCCCTATCCGGTGAGTTTGGATTTACTCTAACAGATATGTAAAAAAAAAGTCTTAGTCTTAAAAGGAAATTCGATAACAATAAAATTAAAAATCTGGCATACAAATTAAGTTAAGGATGTATCAAATGAAATGAACGAAAATCATTTTTTTTTTTGAAATAGAGTTTAAAAGCTTAACTAAATGGGAATAAAATCAGTATGTACTAAAAATTAATACCTAATTTGCAAATTCACCCTCTTATGTTTACATAGAGCCATCTTAAAAACTAATTATTAACAATACTATCTTAATTTAGTTACTATAGCAATGTGTATTTATTTATACTAAAATATGTATGTTAACAATACGCGAACGTTATGCCATCTGTTATTTTCGCTGGGACCTCCCGGTTCACCGGAGTCTCGTATTCAGACGGAACCCGTGGTGGTGGCTTCTTCTTCTTCTTTGGCTTCTGCTCCCTCTGAATTGACCTCGTGTGGACGACCGGGTGGTGTGTTCGTGGGTGAATATCGTCCGTAACGTGGATGGTGACCTCCTTCGGCTCGATGTTCCTGGCTAGGTTGTTCGCTGGTAGTATGGAATGACTTTTCACCCGGTGTGCATGAAGAAATCGTAGACCAATCAAACAGACCGCTAACAGTAGGACCAAAAACGTACTTATTCCAATTATGGAATATCGGTGAAACTCGATTTCGCTCCTTTGTTCGCTCACCCTCCTCGTGCTTAATGTTCTCGCGAATTCATCTTGTAATGCTGTGAACCCGGGTATCGGGATCTCGTAGCGTGGTTGTTGGACTGCGGGTGTGATTAACTTCGGGGTTGTTGTCGTTGGTTGTATGTTAGGTACACTCCCATGCGATGGCAATCGTGTAATTTTCTTGCTGTTCTAACGCTTTCTGGTCGTGTGTACTGGTCGATGCGGAGCGATGTTAAAATTGGTGTGGTCTATTTTTGCTCTTCCGCTTGTTGGACGCGGAGTTTTTGCAGAGCTCTTTCGCTTGTTCCGGATACCGCTGCACCGACTAAACACAGGACTAACGTTCCTGAACCTAACAACGCTATGGAGTACCGATGAATGGTGAACTCCTGGACGTGTTCGCTGATCTTTCTGGTGCCGTTGATAGCTCGGAGTCCTGCTGTAGCGACCGCATTTTGACCTTCGCAAAGGGAAACGGTAATTGCTTGGTGATGATGATGTCCCACCTTCAGGGGTAATAGTTTTCGTGGTTCAGGTGAAGCTGTGCTTGTTCGTTCGTGTCTCCTAATTGTCGGGCTCGTAAGCTTAAATTCGTCAATTGTATAGCCACTGCTTCCAGTCTTCATTTTGCTGAAAATGCCTTAGGTTTCTACTCTGCTGACGTATACCCATGTGATAAACCCCTCCGATCTTTGAGTGTCGTTTTGACGACGGTCGTTGAAATGTGTGCGGAGATAGTACCACCCTGGCCTCGGATAAACGCTACATCTATGTGCCGAATTGTTGATAACTTGTGCCGACGCTCATAAATTTTATCTTACTGAATTTACATCGAAAAGATTGATATATTAAGGTACAATATACTGTACTGTAGCAATGTTGTATTTTACTTTGGTATTACTTGAGTACTTAAGAATTCTTATTCAATATAGTTCGAAATATTGTTTTTCACAAATTTAATTTTTACAAATTTTAATTCGCCTTAAAGTTATTTAATTTAGCAAAATTTGATTTTTTCTATTGGCTTATTTTGTACAATAGTTACTTAATTTTTTAAATTTGCCTAAAATCTTGTTATAATACGTACTGTATTTTATAAAATGTTATAATACGTGTGTTAGAAAATTAATTCGCAAATGAAGATATGTTTCTTTAGATTTTCTTATTTGAAATTGGTAAAAATATGTTATAGTTAAGTGGTTTACATTATTATATTAAATTGATGTATGAAAACCCAGATCATATAGAAATTTGAAAATATAAATTTCACAGACTTTACGGAATTCCACGTGTTTTCGTGTTTTTGTGTAGTTATTAAAAGTCATATTTATGTTATTTGAATTAGTTTTGTTTTTGTGTTTATATTGTGTTCATGAACAAATAGAAAATAAAATTGTGTCGAATGATATTCGACTAACTTCGGAAATAACCTAAACCAGTGCTGGATTCAGTTTTAAGCTTATCTACCGGATCTATGAGATCGCGGTGATAGCGGCTGGCTTGGTAGAGGATAGGGAGATAGTGACAATGACCCAACTGGTCCGGAATATCTGCGATTCGGGGCAGTGGAGACGCGCATTTTATGATGGGTTTGATTAATTACGCAAACCTGCTATTCCCTTTTCCATCGGCACCCGCTTTCCTGGGCACTGCCAAGAGTGGAGAATTCCTGGGTGACATACATTTTGTAGAATACCGTCCGACAGGGTATTAGTATGGTTATTCATCTCGGCTTTATGCTTTACGTGCTGTTTGGGACTTGTGTTGCCCGCCGAGGTTTTATTTTTTTTACGTTTAAAATTATGGAAGACAGGAACAGGATTAACATTTATAGGATAATCGTCAGGAGTGAAGTTTAAGGTAGGTATCCCTAATTTATTAGGTTTCACTTTTGCCAAAGTGGTTTCGTTGTGGATACCCGAACTGAATTCCTGAGACTTCCCTAATAAATTTCCCTTTGAGACTGGTACTCGCGGCTGCGTAACTTTCTTTGTACGAGCTTGAATGCACAGGACTCTGCCTTGCCCATTCAGTTGCGTCAATCTCTTAAGTGGAAATTTCTCTGCTATCTCACGTTCGTCGTTGAGGAGTATTAGGGTTTTGGTAGTTGTATCTATTACGGATCGGTTCCATAAAAAATCCCGACCTAAAATTCCATCAGCTGGAATACCATTCAGATCGTCTACCAAGTGCCATTTTGTCTTGAAACTTAGTTTAGGGTGAAGTCTTATTAGAACGGTGCCTAAGGTCCTGCTTAAGCCACCAAATACTCCACCCAACTGTCTTCTTTCACGTTTGTCCGTCTTTAGAAGGTTCTTCATCGCCGATTTACGTAAAATACTTGTATCGGCCCCTGTGTCCACTTGCACTACAATCTTACCAGATTTTGCTAGAGAACAGGGGAACTCGATGAATACATCGTCGTCGATGTCCTTCGTTAACGTGTTTAGGGTGGATTTTTTAGTGCAATCCATACCCTTCCGTTTTTTGTGCGCACGTTTTAATCGTCTGCGTGCTGGACAAACTGTTGGTTTTACCTCACATCCGAGTACATTCGTTCGGATAAATATGTAGGTGAGGTGCAAGAGCTGAAGGAAACTGGTACCCAGGCTTGAGTTCGTGCTCTCCCGGGGATTGTTTGGCTCCCTTTTGCAAGCCCTTTTTATTTTTTGGTTCCTACGATGTTTCGTTTTTTTATTAACTGAAGTTATCGTATTGATGCTTATATGTCTATTGTTAGTGTCTTTACTAACGTTTTTGGGGTTTAAGCTATGAATATTATTTTTCGGAGCGCAGCGTTGTCTGTCGAGCTGGCCCTCTAATCGTATTCGGTATTTTTCCAAAAAGTTTCTCTTGTGAAAACAAATATCCTCTCTATGACCTAGCCTAGAACACCATTCACATTTTAACTTTGTAATGTGGTTTGGATTGGCGATTCGGACTGTTTGTGTCTTCGAGCGAGGAAAATCGTTTTTCGTGTGATAGATTTCTTTTTGGTATGCGGTTCTGAATTGACTGTTATTTTGGAATTTTAATGATGTGTGATGCCCAGTTTGCATATAGTTAGGTGAGTTACCCATGAAGTGTTGTTGGGCTTGTGAATTTTGGAATGAATGCAGTAAGCCGCTGGGATTAGTATAATGCAATGGCAATGCTCTAAGGCCTTTAAAAATGATATGAGGATTGTAATTTATCCTCAGCGAAATATTGACGGCTTGCTCTACTAGTTCGTCGTAAGACTTTTCAGTGCTAGTGAGCATAGATTGCCGGACTACTGGACTGAGAAGACCCATTTTAAAAGTCCTTATAACCGACTCGTTCACTTCGGATAGTAAGGTCACTGAATCCGCAGTAGTATATTGTTCTTCAATAATTTTATGCGCTGCTTTTCTAAGAATTTCAAGACGCCTGGAGAAGCCTATAATATCCTCTGTTGCTGACTGTTGCATCATTTTAATTTCTCTTAATAACCTATCGAGTGTTTCAGTTGGACTCGTATAGTAGAACTCGTGTATCCTATCTGCCGGATTTGGAGTTTGGATTTCATTAAAAATTGGAACCATTGTAGGCACCAAATCATTAATGGCTTTGTAGGATGACATTTTGATTAACTGGATATTGTCACTGGTGCTAGTATTGGAAGTGGATAGTTTTTAAAACAGCGGCTCAGTATTTAAACTAGCTATTTGAGATTGAAGAAGCTGTTATGTAAAACTTTTAATAGTATGTTGTTTTTGAATTAAAATTTGAAAAATTAGAAAATTTGATTGAGTGATTAACATTGAAAAAAAAAAAATCAAATTGTTGTCCTACGAATTTGTAATGAGAGATCGAAATAGAATTTAATCGTAAGCGAGTATTACTAGCAGTAACGCTAGGTTATGAGTAAAACAATCTGTATGAAATTGCGAGTCTTCTAAATCTTCCTCTTCACAATAACAATCAGAAATGTTAGACTCGTCAGTAAAAAATGTAGTGAAATGTAGATTCTACTTGTTAGTATAAATACTAACAAGTCACAATCCGGCTGCGCCAATGTTGAGACTGCAATATCCCCTGGATATTACAGTCAGAAAAATTAATAGGTTACGGAGGAATTATTTGTTTGTACCTGAAAATGGGTCCCGGCATTCGTTAGAACGCCGCAGTAAGAACCGAGGAAAAGAAGGTATAAGCGCCTCAGAAAGAGACGCAAATTACCTTTGAGTTTTGAGCTGGAAAAAGAATTAAGTAATAAGTTTTGCGGATAACTTACTTCAAGTGAAAAAAATGTAAAAAGATTGTCGATGGTTAATTTAAAATAAGTACTTTTATTTTCAAGACGTCTGTCGGTTCTGGTTTTTACAAAATACTGAGCGCTTAATTCTAATTACAAAAAACTTGTATACTAAAAAATTGTCGACTGACACGGAATTGAGTATCGTGTTCCACTTTGGGAAAATAGTCAATTCTGTGTCACTCGGTTAACTTTGTTTTAGAATTCAATCCAAACCTTAACCGGGTCGGACTTTGCGTAACGGAATTGGGAACTCTAGCCGAACAGTCGATTGTTTAGCTAGAGTTGCAACTTCGCTTCCGTAATGCATGCCGGCGCTAAGTCCTGAGACGGAACTCCGAAATTTACTTATGACTAATTAAATGTTATGAATTCGATACACTATATGTTGACACCGGTAATTTCCAGCAGGTTGCCGACAGAACGAGCTAATGCGGTTGTTTACGTTTGTTTACAACCTGCAAGCTGTGCGGTTGTTTGTGCTTTTTCATTCTGTTAACAAATTGCACGCCAACCTGCCGGTAATTGGTGATCAAGAGTAAATCCAAACATGGAATTTTGGTGCCGATAGGGTGCTGGGCACAACACTTTAGAGCTTTCGATTTTGATCTTCGTTCGGTGGTGTATGTACAGGGTTCTAGTACCTTGGAGAGCATTCGATAAGAAGGGAGATACAATCGTGCTGTTTCGCCTTATTTACTTCAGCTAGGTTTCTGATTGGGTTATTTTGCAACTAGGTATTCGGTTGTTGCTGTTTCCATTATGTGAAACGATCGAGTTGCGCGGTTAAGCGGTTGCCAGGTTTACATGTAACAATATTTTAAAAACTGAATAATTGTTCTTATTAAAAAACAATATCAGAGAATGAAATTTAGATAGCAAAATGCCTGATCGGAATTATTGAAGAGTTATGTTTGGTTTGGTTTATCCTTGCAATCTAAACAACAAACTAAAACAAACTAGAATTTCACAACTTTATGTATTAAGAATTTTACAACTTTATACAATAAGAATATCATTAGTAATATTTCCTCATACACACACAAACTTGAATTTAACAATTTTTTTTTTTTGATATTAGCGCCTGACCTGTTCTTATATTAACATCTTTTTTGACCTGACTTGTTCTTTTTTAGACCTAACCTGTACTGTTATTAACACCTTTTTGATCTGACCTGTTCTTTTTAGCCCCTGACCTGATCTGATATTAACAGTTTTTTTGACTTTACCTGTTCCTTTTTTTGATCTGACCTGTTCTGTTCTTAACAGCTTTTTGATCTGACCTGTTTTTTTTTGATCTGACCTGTTCTTTAATCTACAATTTTATAACTTTAAATAAGAATTTCACAACTTTATGCAATAATATCATAACTTGCCAATATTTCTGTAGCCCCCCCTTCCCCCGCTAGCCCCGGGTAGCCTCTGAGTAGCCCGGTCTAGTAATTGTTTCGGTTAGACTTCAATTCCCCACTTACCATATCCAGCTGAGCCTATTTAAGTCAGCCTTTATTATTATTATAACTTATATTAATCTGATAAAGACAACTAGCTGAGCCTATTTCAGTCAGTCTTGTTACTATTATAACCTGACTGGTAGAGTCAAACATATTTAGCTGAGCCTGGTTAAGTCAACCTTTATTAGTATTATACCTTACATTTATTAAGAATCTGAGTCGACCATATCTAGCTGAGAATGTGTAAGTCAGCCTTTATTAGTATTATACATTTTCATTTATTAAGAATCTGAGTCAACCATATCTAGCTGAGCCTGTTTAAGTCAACCTTTATTAGTATTTTAACCTATATTAATCTGATTAAGGCAATTAGCTGAGACTGTCGTCAGCCTTGTTATTATCACACCGTACATTTATTAGGAAACTGAGTCAAACATATCTAGCTGAACCTGATTAAGTTAGCCTTTATTAGTATTATACCTTACATTTATTAAGAATCTGAGTCAACCATATCTAGCTGAGCCTTCTTATTCTTCTTATTATACCTTAGATTTATTAAGAATTTGAGTCAACCATATCTAGCTGAGTCTGTTTAAGTCAACCTTTATTAGTATTTTAACCTATATTACTCTGATAAAGGCAATTAGCTGAACCTGTCTAGGGTTACTAGATACACACACAACACTCTCTACCTAGGGTTTGGCAGATACGTCTAATTTGGTCGTTTCTGTACTAGAAATTGTAATTTAACCTCACAAAAATCGCCTGTTTATGTACTAGTTTGCCTGTTTTTGTACTAATGAACATTGCTATCAAATTGCGTTTTTGAAGTGTGTTAGTGCGAATATGTGAAAAAGCTGTCGGTTCCCTTCCACAATTCTAGTACTTCTTTTTCTTTGGTATGGAAGTGTGTGTGCGCGAAATTGTGGTTTTCAATTGAAAATTTCCGTATATCTTTCATTTCTTTTATGGAAATTTATAATTTTGCAGCGAAAAGTCAATCATTTCGAATGTTTAGAAAGCAAAATCCCATAAACATGAAAAAAAATTAAATTTACTGGTTTTTCACCTTGGTACGCATCTGCCAAACCCCTCTTAGAGGCTGTTTTGGTGTGAGTGCGTATACAGTAACCCTAAACCTGTCTAAGTCAACATTATTATTATTACACCGTACATTTATTAGGAACCTGAGTCAACCATATCTAGCTGAGAATATGTAAGTCAGCCTTTATTAGTTACATTTATTAAGAATCTGAGTCAATCATATTTAGCTGAGCCTGTTTAAATCAGCCTTTATTATTATTATAACCTATATTACTCTGGTGAAGATAATTAGCTGAGCCTGTTTAAGTCAACCTTTATTAGTATTATATCTAACATTTATTAAGAATCTGAGTCAACCATATCTAGCTGAGTCTGTTTAAATCAGCCTTTATTAGTATTATAACCAATCTTTAATATGAATTACTTTGATAAAGGCAATTAGCTGAGCCTGTCTAAGTCAGCCTTGTTATTATCACACCGTACATTTATTAGGAACCTGAGGCAAACATATATAGATGAACCTGATTAAGTTAACCTTTATTAGTATTATACCTTACATTTATTAAGAATCACAGTCAACCATATCTAGCTGAGCCCGCTTAGTTCAGCTTTTATTATTATTATAACCTATATTTAATATGAATTAATATGATAAAGGCAATTAGCTGAGCCTGTTTAAGTCAGCCTTTATTAGTATTATACCTTACATTCAATATGAATTACTCTGATAAAGACAATTAGCTGACCCTGTTTAATTCAGCCTTTATTAAAATTATAACCTATATTTCTCTGATAAAGGTAATTAGCTGAGCCTGTTTAAGTCAGCCTTTATTATTATTATACCTTAGATTTATTAAGAATTTGAGTCAACCATATCTAGCTGAACCTGTTTAAGTCAGCCTTTATTATTATTATAACCTATATTTAATATGAATTACTGTGATAAAAGCAATTAGCTGAGCCTGTCTAAGTCAGCCTTGTTATTATCACAACATACATTTATTAAGAATCTGAGTCAATCATATCTAGCTGAGCCTGTAAGTAAGCCTTTATTAGTATTATAATCTATATTTAATATGAATTACTTTGATGAAGGTAATTAGCTGAGCCTGTCTAAGTCAGTCTTTAGAGTATTATACCTTACATTTATTAAGAATCTGATTTAACCATATCTAGCTGAGCCTCCTTAAGTCAGAGTTTATTAGTATTATACCTTAGATTTATTAAGAATCTAACTAGTAAAGTCAATGATATCTAGCTAAGCCTGTTTAAGTCAGTCTTTATTACTAATATAACCTATATCTAATATGAATTACTCTGATAAAGGCAATTAGTTGAGCCTGTTTAAGTCAGCCTTATTATTATTATAACCTCACTGGTAGAGTCAAACATATTTAGCCAAACCTTATTAAATCAGCCTTTATTAGTATTATACCTTACATTTATTAAGAATCTCAATCAACCATATCTAGCTGAGCCTTCTTAAGTCAGCGTTTATTAGTATTATACTTTAGTCAACGATATTTAGCTGAGCCTGTTTAAATCAGATTTTATTATTATCATAACCTATATTACTCTGATAAAGGCAATTAGCTGAGCCTGTCTAAGTCAGCCTTGCTATTATCACACCATACATTTATTAAGAATCTGAGTCAACCATATCTAGTTGAGCCTGTAAGTAAGCCTTTATCAGTATTATAATCTATATATAATATGAATTACTTTGATGAAGGTAATTAGCTGAGCCTGTCTAAGTCAGTCTTTAAGAGTATTATACCTTACATTTATTAAGAATCTGATTTAACCATATCTAGCTGAGCCTCCTTAAGTCAGAGTTTATTAGTATTATACCTTAGATTTATTAAGAATCTAACTAGTTAAGTCAACGATATCTAGCTAAGCCTGTTTAAGTCAGTCTTTATTACTAATATAACCTATATTTAATATGAATTACTCTGATAAAGGCAATTTGTTGCCTGTTTAAGTCAGCCTTATTATTATTATAACCTCACGGGTAGAGTCAAACATATTTAGCCGAACCTTATTAAATCAGCCTTTATTAGTATTATACCTTACATTTATTAAGAATCTGAATCAACCATATCTAGCTGAGCCTTCTTAAGTCAGCGTTTATTAGTATTATACCTTTGTCAACGATATCTAGCTGAGCCTGTTTAAATCAGAATTTATTATTATTATAACCTATATTTCTCTGATAAAGGCAATTAGCTGAGCCTGTTTAAGTCAACCTTATTATTATTATAACCTGACTGGTAGAGTCAAACATATTTAGCTGAACCTTATTATGCCAGCCTTAATTAGTATTATTACTTACATTTATTAAGAATCTGAGCCTGTTTAAGTCAGCCTTATTATTATAATAACCTGACTGGTAGAGTCAAACATATTTAGCTGAACCTTATTAAATCAGCCTTTCCTTGCATTTATTATGAATCTGATTAGTATAGTCAACCATATCTTGCTGAGCCTGCTTAAGTCAGCGCTTATTTGTATTATACCTTAGATTTGTTAAGAATTAATATGATAAAGGCAATTAGCCGAGCCTGTTTAAGTCAGCCTTTATTAATATTATACCTTACATTCAATATGAATTACTCTGATAAAGACAATTAGCTGACCCTGATTAATTCAGACTTTATTAATATTATAACCTATATTTCTCTGATAAAGGCAATTAGCTGAGCCTGTTTAAGTCAGCCTTTATTATTATTATACCTTAGATTTATTAAGAATTTGAGTCAACCATATCCAGCTGAACCTGTTTAAGCCAGCCTTTATTATTATTATAACCTATATTTAATATGAATTACTCTGATAAAGGCAATTAGCTGAGCCTGT
Organism: Beris morrisii; assembly: GCA_951812415.1. Classification (NCBI taxonomy): domain Eukaryota; kingdom Metazoa; phylum Arthropoda; class Insecta; order Diptera; family Stratiomyidae; genus Beris; species Beris morrisii. The sequence continues at coordinate 62,623,443 of OX638312.1, read as the reverse complement.
CTAATACCTTGGATACACAGCTCGTATACAAATCATAATATCGTCAATATCACCAGTGTATCACCCAATATTATGCATATAGTACGTCAACGAGCTGATATCTACATAATATCGAACCTGTTTCCTTGTATATAAATTCGATAATTTTAGCTGATATGGCCTACTTTTAACTGCCATCAGCGCCATCTGTTACTGAAATCCACTGAAATTCCAATGAATGACTCTTGTGGATTTTTATATTCTTCCGTCAGTTAAAATTCTTTGAGCGTTTTTTCGTTTTTGTGTGTGATATGATGGTCCGCTTTGTACATTTCTTCATTAGCAATGAAAGTGCTATTCGCCAGAACATCATACTGCAACGTTTGGCACGAAGAAATTTTGTCTTTGATAGCTAAATGTCAAAGTATAACATGTATGGGCTGTGTATCATGCTATCTTGTATTGCATATCATGATTTGAATAACATAATTTGTATACAAGCAGTGTATCCATGGTATAATACCTTGGATACACTGCTCGTATACAAATCATAATATCGTCAATATCACCAGTGTATCACCCAATATTATGCATATAGTACGTCAACGAGCTGATATCGACGTAATACCTTGGATACACAGCTCGTATACAAATCATAATATCGTCAATATCACCAGTGTATCACCCAATATTATGCATATAGTACGTCAACGAGCTGATATCGACGTAATATCAAACCTGTTTCCTTGTATATAAATTCGATGATTTTAGCTGATATAGCCTTCTTTTAACTGCCATCAGCGCCATCTGTTACTAAAATCAACTGAAATTCCAATGAACGACACTTGTGGATTTTTATATTCTTCCGTCAGTTAAAATTCTTTGAGCGTATTTTCATTTTTGTGTGTGATATGATGGTCCGCTTTGTACATTTCTTTATTAGCAATGAAAGTGCTATTCGCCGGAACATCAAAAATTGGAACCATTGTAGGCACCAAATCATTAATGGCTTTGTAGGATGACATTTTGATTAACTGGATATTGTCACTGGTGCTAGTATTGGAAGTGGATAGTTTTTAAAACAGCGGCTCAGTATTTAAACTAGCTATTTGAGATTGAAGAAGCTGTTATGTAAAACTTTAAATAGTATGTTGTTTTTGAATTAAAATTTGAAAAATTAGAAAATTTGATTGAGTGATTAACATTGAAAAAAAAAAATCAAATTGTTGTCCTACGAATTTGTAATGAGAGATCGAAATAGAATTTAATCGTAAGCGAGTATTACTAGCAGTAACGCTAGGCTATGAGTAAAACAATCTGTATGAAATTGCGAGTCTTCTAAATCTTCCTCTTCACAATAACAATCAGAAATGTTAGACTCGTCAGTAAAAAATGTTGTGAAATGTAGATTCTACTTGTTAGTATAAATACTAACAAGTCACAATCCGGCTGCGCCAATGTTGAGACTGCAATATCCCCTGGATATTACAGTCAGAAAAATTAATAGGTTACGGAGGAATTATTTGTTTGTACCTGAAAATGGGTCCCGGCATTCGTTAGAACGCCGCAGTAAGAACCGAGGAAAAGAAGGTATAAACGCCTCAGAAAGAGATGCAAATTACCTTTGAGTTTTGAGCTGGAAAAAGAATTAAGTAATAAGTTTTGCGGATAACTTACTTCAAGTGAAAAAAATGTAAAAAGATTGTCGATGGTTAATTTAAAATAAGTACTTTTATTTTCAAGACGTCTGTCGGTTCTGGTTTTTACAAAATACTGAGCGCTTAATTCTAATTACAAAAAACTTGTATACTAAAAAATTGTCGACTGACACGGAATTGAGTATCGTGTTCCACTTTGGGAAAATAGTCAATTCTGTGTCACTCGGTTAACTTTGTTTTAGAATTCAATCCAAACCTTAACCGGGTCGGACTTTGCGTAACGGAATTGGGAACTCTAGCCGAACAGTCGATTGTTTAGCTAGAGTTGCAATTTCGCTTCCGTAATGCATGCCGGCGCTAAGACCTGAGACGGAACTCCGAAATTTACTTATGACTAATTAAATGTTATGAATTCGATACACTATATGTTGACACCGGTAATTTCCAGCAGGTTGCCGACAGAACGAGCTAATGCGGTTGTTTACGTTTGTTTACAACCTGCAAGCTGTGCGGTTGTTTGTGCTTTTTCATTCTGTTAACAAATTGCACGCCAACCTGCCGGTAATTGGTGATCAAGAGTAAATCCAAACATGGAATTTTGGTGCCGATAGGGTGCTGGGCACAACACTTTAGAGCTTTCGATTTTGATCTTCGTTCGGTGGTGTATGTACAGGGTTCTAGTACCTTGGAGAGCATTCGATAAGAAGGGAGATACAATCGTGCTGTTTCGCCTTATTTACTTCAGCTAGGTTTCTGATTGGGTTATTTTGCAACTAGGTATTCGGTTGTTGCTGTTTCCATTATGTGAAACGATCGAGTTGCGCGGTTAAGCGGTTGCCAGGTTTACATGTAACAATATTTTAAAAACTGAATAATTGTTCTTATTAAAAAACAATATCAGAGAATGAAATTTAGATAGCAAAATGCCTGATCGGAATTATTGAAGAGTTATGTTTGGTTTGGTTTATCCTTGCAATCTAAACAACAAACTAAAACAAACTAGAATTTCACAACTTTATGTATTAAGAATTTTACAACTTTATACAATAAGAATATCATTAGTAATATTTCCTCATACACACACAAACTTGAATTTAACAATTTTTTTTTTTTTGATATTAGCGCCTGACCTGTTCTTATATTAACATCTTTTTTGACCTGACTTGTTCTTTTTTAGACCTAACCTGTACTGTTATTAACACCTTTTTGATCTGACCTGTTCTTTTTAGCCCCTGACCTGATCTGATATTAACAGTTTTTTTGACTTTACCTGTTCCTTTTTTTGATCTGACCTGTTCTGTTATTAACAGCTTTTTGATCTGACCTGTTTTTTTTTTGATCTGACCTGTTCTTTAATCTACAATTTTATAACTTTAAATAAGAATTTCACAACTTTATGCAATAATATCATAACTTGCCAATATTTCTGTAGCCCCCCCCTTCCCCCGCTAGCCCCGGGTAGCCGCTGAGTAGCCCGGTCTAGTAATTGTTCCGGTTAGACTTCAATTCCCCACTTACCATATCCAGCTGAGCCTATTTAAGTCAGCCTTTATTATTATTATAACTTATATTAATCTGATAAAGACAACTAGCTGAGCCTATTTCAGTCAGTCTTGTTACTATTATAACCTGACTGGTAGAGTCAAACATATTTAGCTGAGCCTGTTTAAGTCAACCTTTATTAGTATTATACCTTACATTTATTAAGAATCTGAGTCGACCATATCTAGCTGAGAATGTGTAAGTCAGCCTTTATTAGTATTATACATTTTCATTTATTAAGAATCTGAGTCAACCATATCTAGCTGAGCCTGTTTAAGTCAACCTTTATTAGTATTTTAACCTATATTAATCTGATTAAGGCAATTAGCTGAGACTGTCGTCAGCCTTGTTATTATCACACCGTACATTTATTAGGAAACTGAGTCAAACATATCTAGCTGAACCTGATTAAGTTAGCCTTTATTAGTATTATACCTTACATTTATTAAGAATCTGAGTCAACCATATCTAGCTGAGCCTTCTTATTCTTCTTATTATACCTTAGATTTATTAAGAATTTGAGTCAACCATATCTAGCTGAGTCTGTTTAAGTCAACCTTTATTAGTATTTTAACCTATATTACTCTGATAAAGGCAATTAGCTGAACCTGTCTAGGGTTACTAGATACACACACAACACTCTCTACCTAGGGTTTGGCAGATACGTCTAATTTGGTCGTTTCTGTACTAGAAATTGTAATTTAACCTCACATATAGTACGTCAACGAGCTGATATCGACGTAATACCTTGGATACACAGCTCGTATACAAATCATAATATCGTCAATATCACCAGTGTATCACCCAATATTATGCATATAGTACGTCAACGAGCTGATATCGACGTAATATCAAACCTGTTTCCTTGTATATAAATTCGATGATTTTAGCTGATATAGCCTTCTTTTAACTGCCATCAGCGCCATCTGTTACTAAAATCAACTGAAATTCCAATGAACGACACTTGTGGATTTTTATATTCTTCCGTCAGTTAAAATTCTTTGAGCGTATTTTCATTTTTGTGTGTGATATGATGGTCCGCTTTGTACATTTCTTTATTAGCAATGAAAGTGCTATTCGCCGGAACATCAAAAATTGGAACCATTGTAGGCACCAAATCATTAATGGCTTTGTAGGATGACATTTTGATTAACTGGATATTGTCACTGGTGCTAGTATTGGAAGTGGATAGTTTTTAAAACAGCGGCTCAGTATTTAAACTAGCTATTTGAGATTGAAGAAGCTGTTATGTAAAACTTTAAATAGTATGTTGTTTTTGAATTAAAATTTGAAAAATTAGAAAATTTGATTGAGTGATTAACATTGAAAAAAAAAAATCAAATTGTTGTCCTACGAATTTGTAATGAGAGATCGAAATAGAATTTAATCGTAAGCGAGTATTACTAGCAGTAACGCTAGGTTATGAGTAAAACAATCTGTATGAAATTGCGAGTCTTCTAAATCTTCCTCTTCACAATAACAATCAGAAATGTTAGACTCGTCAGTAAAAAATGTTGTGAAATGTAGATTCTACTTGTTAGTATAAATACTAACAAGTCACAATCCGGCTGCGCCAATGTTGAGACTGCAATATCCCCTGGATATTACAGTCAGAAAAATTAATAGGTTACGGAGGAATTATTTGTTTGTACCTGAAAATGGGTCCCGGCATTCGTTAGAACGCCGCAGTAAGAACCGAGGAAAAGAAGGTATAAACGCCTCAGAAAGAGATGCAAATTACCTTTGAGTTTTGAGCTGGAAAAAGAATTAAGTAATAAGTTTTGCGGATAACTTACTTCAAGTGAAAAAAATGTAAAAAGATTGTCGATGGTTAATTTAAAATAAGTACTTTTATTTTCAAGACGTCTGTCGGTTCTGGTTTTTACAAAATACTGAGCGCTTAATTCTAATTACAAAAAACTTGTATACTAAAAAATTGTCGACTGACACGGAATTGAGTATCGTGTTCCACTTTGGGAAAATAGTCAATTCTGTGTCACTCGGTTAACTTTGTTTTAGAATTCAATCCAAACCTTAACCGGGTCGGACTTTGCGTAACGGAATTGGGAACTCTAGCCGAACAGTCGATTGTTTAGCTAGAGTTGCAATTTCGCTTCCGTAATGCATGCCGGCGCTAAGACCTGAGACGGAACTCCGAAATTTACTTGTGACTAATTAAATGTTATGAATTCGATACACTATATGTTGACACCGGTAATTTCCAGCAGGTTGCCGACAGAACGAGCTAATGCGGTTGTTTACGTTTGTTTACAACCTGCAAGCTGTGCGGTTGTTTGTGCTTTTTCATTCTGTTAACAAATTGCACGCCAACCTGCCGGTAATTGGTGATCAAGAGTAAATCCAAACATGGAATTTTGGTGCCGATAGGGTGCTGGGCACAACACTTTAGAGCTTTCGATTTTGATCTTCGTTCGGTGGTGTATGTACAGGGTTCTAGTACCTTGGAGAGCATTCGATAAGAAGGGAGATACAATCGTGCTGTTTCGCCTTATTTACTTCAGCTAGGTTTCTGATTGGGTTATTTTGCAACTAGGTATTCGGTTGTTGCTGTTTCCATTATGTGAAACGATCGAGTTGCGCGGTTAAGCGGTTGCCAGGTTTACATGTAACAATATTTTAAAAACTGAATAATTGTTCTTATTAAAAAACAATATCAGAGAATGAAATTTAGATAGCAAAATGCCTGATCGGAATTATTGAAGAGTTATGTTTGGTTTGGTTTATCCTTGCAATCTAAACAACAAACTAAAACAAACTAGAATTTCACAACTTTATGTATTAAGAATTTTACAACTTTATACAATAAGAATATCATTAGTAATATTTCCTCATACACACACAAACTTGAATTTAACAATTTTTTTTTTTTTGATATTAGCGCCTGACCTGTTCTTATATTAACATCTTTTTTGACCTGACTTGTTCTTTTTTAGACCTAACCTGTACTGTTATTAACACCTTTTTGATCTGACCTGTTCTTTTTAGCCCCTGACCTGATCTGATATTAACAGTTTTTTTGACTTTACCTGTTCCTTTTTTTGATCTGACCTGTTCTGTTATTAACAGCTTTTTGATCTGACCTGTTTTTTTTTTGATCTGACCTGTTCTTTAATCTACAATTTTATAACTTTAAATAAGAATTTCACAACTTTATGCAATAATATCATAACTTGCCAATATTTCTGTAGCCCCCCCTTCCCCCGCTAGCCCCGGGTAGCCGCTGAGTAGCCCGGTCTAGTAATTGTTCCGGTTAGACTTCAATTCCCCACTTACCATATCCAGCTGAGCCTATTTAAGTCAGCCTTTATTATTATTATAACTTATATTAATCTGATAAAGACAACTAGCTGAGCCTATTTCAGTCAGTCTTGTTACTATTATAACCTGACTGGTAGAGTCAAACATATTTAGCTGAGCCTGTTTAAGTCAACCTTTATTAGTATTATACCTTACATTTATTAAGAATCTGAGTCGACCATATCTAGCTGAGAATGTGTAAGTCAGCCTTTATTAGTATTATACATTTTCATTTATTAAGAATCTGAGTCAACCATATCTAGCTGAGCCTGTTTAAGTCAACCTTTATTAGTATTTTAACCTATATTAATCTGATTAAGGCAATTAGCTGAGACTGTCGTCAGCCTTGTTATTATCACACCGTACATTTATTAGGAAACTGAGTCAAACATATCTAGCTGAACCTGATTAAGTTAGCCTTTATTAGTATTATACCTTACATTTATTAAGAATCTGAGTCAACCATATCTAGCTGAGCCTTCTTATTCTTCTTATTATACCTTAGATTTATTAAGAATTTGAGTCAACCATATCTAGCTGAGTCTGTTTAAGTCAACCTTTATTAGTATTTTAACCTATATTACTCTGATAAAGGCAATTAGCTGAACCTGTCTAGGGTTACTAGATACACACACAACACTCTCTACCTAGGGTTTGGCAGATACGTCTAATTTGGTCGTTTCTGTACTAGAAATTGTAATTTAACCTCACAAAAATCGCCTGTTTATGTACTAGTTTGCCTGTTTTTGTACTAATGAACATTGCTATCAAATTGCGTTTTTGAAGTGTGTTAGTGCGAATATGTGAAAAAGCTGTCGGTTCCCTTCCACAATTCTAGTACTTCTTTTTCTTTGGTATGGAAGTGTGTGTGCGCGAAATTGTGGTTTTCAATTGAAAATTTCCGTATATCTTTCATTTCTTTTATGGAAATTTATAATTTTGCAGCGAAAAGTCAATCATTTCGAATGTTTAGAAAGCAAAATCCCATAAACATGAAAAAAAATTAAATTTACTGGTTTTTCACCTTGGTACGCATCTGCCAAACCCCTCTTAGAGGCTGTTTTGGTGTGAGTGCGTATACAGTAACCCTAAACCTGTCTAAGTCAACATTATTATTATTACACCGTACATTTATTAGGAACCTGAGTCAACCATATCTAGCTGAGAATATGTAAGTCAGCCTTTATTAGTTACATTTATTAAGAATCTGAGTCAATCATATTTAGCTGAGCCTGTTTAAATCAGCCTTTATTATTATTATAACCTATATTACTCTGGTGAAGATAATTAGCTGAGCCTGTTTAAGTCAACCTTTATTAGTATTATATCTAACATTTATTAAGAATCTGAGTCAACCATATCTAGCTGAGTCTGTTTAAATCAGCCTTTATTAGTATTATAACCAATCTTTAATATGAATTACTTTGATAAAGGCAATTAGCTGAGCCTGTCTAAGTCAGCCTTGTTATTATCACACCGTACATTTATTAGGAACCTGAGGCAAACATATATAGATGAACCTGATTAAGTTAACCTTTATTAGTATTATACCTTACATTTATTAAGAATCACAGTCAACCATATCTAGCTGAGCCCGCTTAGTTCAGCTTTTATTATTATTATAACCTATATTTAATATGAATTAATATGATAAAGGCAATTAGCTGAGCCTGTTTAAGTCAGCCTTTATTAGTATTATACCTTACATTCAATATGAATTACTCTGATAAAGACAATTAGCTGACCCTGTTTAATTCAGCCTTTATTAAAATTATAACCTATATTTCTCTGATAAAGGCAATTAGCTGAGCCTGTTTAAGTCAGCCTTTATTATTATTATACCTTAGATTTATTAAGAATTTGAGTCAACCATATCTAGCTGAACCTGTTTAAGTCAGCCTTTATTATTATTATAACCTATATTTAATATGAATTACTGTGATAAAAGCAATTAGCTGAGCCTGTCTAAGTCAGCCTTGTTATTATCACAACATACATTTATTAAGAATCTGAGTCAATCATATCTAGCTGAGCCTGTAAGTAAGCCTTTATTAGTATTATAATCTATATTTAATATGAATTACTTTGATGAAGGTAATTAGCTGAGCCTGTCTAAGTCAGTCTTTAGAGTATTATACCTTACATTTATTAAGAATCTGATTTAACCATATCTAGCTGAGCCTCCTTAAGTCAGAGTTTATTAGTATTATACCTTAGATTTATTAAGAATCTAACTAGTAAAGTCAACGATATCTAGCTAAGCCTGTTTAAGTCAGTCTTTATTACTAATATAACCTATATCTAATATGAATTACTCTGATAAAGGCAATTAGTTGAGCCTGTTTAAGTCAGCCTTATTATTATTATAACCTCACTGGTAGAGTCAAACATATTTAGCCAAACCTTATTAAATCAGCCTTTATTAGTATTATACCTTACATTTATTAAGAATCTCAATCAACCATATCTAGCTGAGCCTTCTTAAGTCAGCGTTTATTAGTATTATACTTTAGTCAACGATATTTAGCTGAGCCTGTTTAAATCAGATTTTATTATTATTATAACCTATATTACTCTGATAAAGGCAATTAGCTGAGCCTGTAAGTAAGCCTTTATCAGTATTATAATCTATATATAATATGAATTACTTTGATGAAGGTAATTAGCTGAGCCTGTCTAAGTCAGTCTTTAAGAGTATTATACCTTACATTTATTAAGAATCTGATTTAACCATATCTAGCTGAGCCTCCTTAAGTCAGAGTTTATTAGTATTATACCTTAGATTTATTAAGAATCTAACTAGTTAAGTCAACGATATCTAGCTAAGCCTGTTTAAGTCAGTCTTTATTACTAATATAACCTATATTTAATATGAATTACTCTGATAAAGGCAATTTGTTGCCTGTTTAAGTCAGCCTTATTATTATTATAACCTCACGGGTAGAGTCAAACATATTTAGCCGAACCTTATTAAATCAGCCTTTATTAGTATTATACCTTACATTTATTAAGAATCTGAATCAACCATATCTAGCTGAGCCTTCTTAAGTCAGCGTTTATTAGTATTATACCTTTGTCAACGATATCTAGCTGAGCCTGTTTAAATCAGAATTTATTATTATTATAACCTATATTTCTCTGATAAAGGCAATTAGCTGAGCCTGTTTAAGTCAGCCTTATTATTATTATAACCTGACTGGTAGAGTCAAACATATTTAGCTGAACCTTATTATGCCAGCCTTAATTAATATTATTACTTACATTTATTAAGAATCTGAGCCTGTTTAAGTCAGCCTTATTATTATAATAACCTGACTGGTAGAGTCAAACATATTTAGCTGAACCTTATTAAATCAGCCTTTCCTTGCATTTATTATGAATCTGATTAGTATAGTCAACCATATCTTGCTGAGCCTGCTTAAGTCAGCGTTTATTAGTATTATACCTTAGATTTATTAAGAATTAATATGATAAAGGCAATTAGCCGAGCCTGTTTAAGTCAGCCTTTATTAATATTATACCTTACATTCAATATGAATTACTCTGATAAAGACAATTAGCTGACCCTGATTAATTCAGACTTTATTAATATTATAACCTATATTTCTCTGATAAAGGCAATTAGCTGAGCCTGTTTAAGTCAGCCTTTATTATTATTATACCTTAGATTTATTAAGAATTTGAGTCAACCATATCTAGCTGAACCTGTTTAAGCCAGCCTTTATTATTATTATAACCTATATTTAATATGAATTACTCTGATAAAGGCAATTAGCTGAGCCTGTCTAATACCTTGGATACACAGCTCGTATACAAATCATAATATCGTCAATATCACCAGTGTATCACCCAATATTATGCATATAGTACGTCAACGAGCTGATATCTACATAATATCGAACCTGTTTCCTTGTATATAAATTCGATAATTTTAGCTGATATGGCCTACTTTTAACTGCCATCAGCGCCATCTGTTACTGAAATCCACTGAAATTCCAATGAATGACTCTTGTGGATTTTTATATTCTTCCGTCAGTTAAAATTCTTTGAGCGTTTTTTCGTTTTTGTGTGTGATATGATGGTCCGCTTTGTACATTTCTTCATTAGCAATGAAAGTGCTATTCGCCAGAACATCATACTGCAACGTTTGGCACGAAGAAATTTTGTCTTTGATAGCTAAATGTCAAAGTATAACATGTATGGGCTGTGTATCATGCTATCTTGTATCGCATATCATGATTTGAATAACATAATTTGTATACAAGCAGTGTATCCATGGTATAATACCTTGGATACACTGCTCGTATACAAATCATAATATCGTCAATATCACCAGTGCATCACCCAATATTATGCATATAGTACGTCAACGAGCTGATATCGACGTAATACCTTGGATACACAGCTCGTATACAAATCATAATATCGTCAATATCACCAGTGTATCATCCAATATTATGCATATAGTACGTCAACGAGCTGATATCGACGTAATATCAAACCTGTTTCCTTGTATATAAATTCGATAATTTTAGCTGATATAGCCTTCTTTTAACTGCCATCAGCGCCATCTGTTACTAAAATCAACTGAAATTCCAATGAACGACACTTGTGGATTTTTATATTCTTCCGTCAGTTAAAATTCTTTGAGCGTATTTTCATTTTTGTGTGTGATATGATGGTCCGCTTTGTACATTTCTTTATTAGCAATGAAAGTGCTATTCGCCGGAACATCAAAAATTGGAACCATTGTAGGCACCAAATCATTAATGGCTTTGTAGGATGACATTTTGATTAACTGGATATTGTCACTGGTGCTAGTATTGGAAGTGGATAGTTTTTAAAACAGCGGCTCAGTATTTAAACTAGCTATTTGAGATTAAAGAAGCTGTTATGTAAAACTTTAAATAGTATGTTGTTTTTGAATTAAAATTTGGAAAATTAGAAAATTTGATTGAGTGATTAACATTGAAAAAAAAAAATCAAATTGTTGTCCTACGAATTTGTAATGAGAGATCGAAATAGAATTTAATCGTAAGCGAGTATTACTAGCAGTAACGCTAGGTTATGAGTAAAACAATCTGTATGAAATTGCGAGTCTTCTAAATCTTAGTCTTCACAATAACAATCAGAAATGTTAGACTCGTCAGTAAAAAATGTAGTGAAATGTAGATTCTACTTGTTAGTATAAATACTAACAAGTCACAATCCGGCTGCGCCAATGTTGAGACTGCAATATCCCCTGGATATTACAGTCAGAAAAATTAATAGGTTACGGAGGAATTATTTGTTTGTACCTGAAAATGGGTCCCGGCATTCGTTAGAACGCCGCAGTAAGAACCGAGGAAAAGAAGGTATAAGCGCCTCAGAAAGAGACGCAAATTACCTTTGAGTTTTGAGCTGGAAAAAGAATTAAGTAATAAGTTTTGCGGATAACTTACTTCAAGTGAAAAAAATGTAAAAAGATTGTCGATGGTTAATTTAAAATAAGTACTTTTATTTTCAAGACGTCTGTCGGTTCTGGTTTTTACAAAATACTGAGCGCTTAATTCTAATTACAAAAAACTTGTATACTAAAAAATTGTCGACTGACACGGAATTGAGTATCGTGTTCCACTTTGGGAAAATAGTCAATTCTGTGTCACTCGGTTAACTTTGTTTTAGAATTCAATCCAAACCTTAACCGGGTCGGACTTTGCGTAACGGAATTGGGAACTCTAGCCGAACAGTCGATTGTTTAGCTAGAGTTGCAATTTCGCTTCCGTAATGCATGCCGGCGCTAAGACCTGAGACGGAACTCCGAAATTTACTTATGACTAATTAAATGTTATGAATTCGATACACTATATGTTGACACCGGTAATTTCCAGCAGGTTGCCGACAGAACGAGCTAATGCGGTTGTTTACGTTTGTTTACAACCTGCAAGCTGTGCGGTTGTTTGTGCTTTTTCATTCTGTTAACAAATTGCACGCCAACCTGCCGGTAATTGGTGATCAAGAGTAAATCCAAACATGGAATTTTGGTGCCGATAGGGTGCTGGGCACAACACTTTAGAGCTTTCGATTTTGATCTTCGTTCGGTGGTGTATGTACAGGGTTCTAGTACCTTGGAGAGCATTCGATAAGAAGGGAGATACAATCGTGCTGTTTCGCCTTATTTACTTCAGCTAGGTTTCTGATTGGGTTATTTTGCAACTAGGTATTCGGTTGTTGCTGTTTCCATTATGTGAAACGATCGAGTTGCGCGGTTAAGCGGTTGCCAGGTTTACATGTAACAATATTTTAAAAACTGAATAATTGTTCTTATTAAAAAACAATATCAGAGAATGAAATTTAGATAGCAAAATGCCTGATCGGAATTATTGAAGAGTTATGTTTGGTTTGGTTTATCCTTGCAATCTAAACAACAAACTAAAACAAACTAGAATTTCACAACTTTATGTATTAAGAATTTTACAACTTTATACAATAAGAATATCATTAGTAATATTTCCTCATACACACACAAACTTGAATTTAACAATTTTTTTTTTTTGATATTAGCGCCTGACCTGTTCTTATATTAACATCTTTTTTGACCTGACTTGTTCTTTTTTAGACCTAACCTGTACTGTTATTAACACCTTTTTGATCTGACCTGTTCTTTTTAGCCCCTGACCTGATCTGATATTAACAGTTTTTTTGACTTTACCTGTTCCTTTTTTTGATCTGACCTGTTCTGTTATTAACAGCTTTTTGATCTGACCTGTTTTTTTTTTGATCTGACCTGTTCTTTAATCTACAATTTTATAACTTTAAATAAGAATTTCACAACTTTATGCAATAATATCATAACTTGCCAATATTTCTGTAGCCCCCCCTTCCCCCGCTAGCCCCGGGTAGCCGCTGAGTAGCCCGGTCTAGGAATTGTTCCGGTTAGACTTCAATTTCCCACTTACCATATCCAGCTGAGCCTATTTAAGTCAGCCTTTATTATTATTATAACTTATATTAATCTGATAAAGACAACTAGCTGAGCCTATTTCAGTCAGTCTTGTTACTATTATAACCTGACTGGTAGAGTCAAACATATTTAGCTGAGCCTGTTTAAGTCAACCTTTATTAGTATTATACCTTACATTTATTAAGAATCTGAGTCGACCATATCTAGCTGAGAATGTGTAAGTCAGCCTTTATTAGTATTATACATTTTCATTTATTAAGAATCTGAGTCAACCATATCTAGCTGAGCCTGTTTAAATCAGCCTTTATTAGTATTATAACCAATCTTTAATATGAATTACTTTGATAAAGGCAATTAGCTGAGCCTGTCTAAGTCAGCCTTGTTATTATCACACCGTACATTTATTAGGAACCTGAGGCAAACATATATAGATGAACCTGATTAAGTTAACCTGTATTAGTATTATACCTTACATTTATTAAGAATCACAGTCAACCATATCTAGCTGAGCCCGCTTAGTTCAGCTTTTATTATTATTATAACCTATATTTAATATGAATTAATATGATAAAGGCAATTAGCTGAGCCTGTTTAAGTCAGCCTTTATTAGTATTATACCTTACATTCAATATGAATTACTCTGATAAAGACAATTAGCTGACCCTGTTTAATTCAGCCTTTATTAAAATTATAACCTATATTTCTCTGATAAAGGTAATTAGCTGAGCCTGTTTAAGTCAGCCTTTATTATTATTATACCTTAGATTTATTAAGAATTTGAGTCAACCATATCTAGCTGAACCTGTTTAAGTCAGCCTTTATTATTATTATAACCTATATTTAATATGAATTACTGTGATGAAAGCAATTAGCTGAGCCTGTCTAAGTCAGCCTTGTTATTATCACAACATACATTTATTAAGAATCTGAGTCAATCATATCTAGCTGAGCCTGTAAGTAAGCCTTTATTAGTATTATAATCTATATTTAATATGAATTACTTTGATGAAGGTAATTAGCTGAGCCTGTCTAAGTCAGTCTTTAGAGTATTATACCTTACATTTATTAAGAATCTGATTTAACCATATCTAGCTGAGCCTCCTTAAGTCAGAGTTTATTAGTATTATACCTTAGATTTATTAAGAATCTAACTAGTAAAGTCAACGATATCTAGCTAAGCCTGTTTAAGTCAGTCTTTATTACTAATATAACCTATATCTAATATGAATTACTCTGATAAAGGCAATTAGTTGAGCCTGTTTAAGTCAGCCTTATTATTATTATAACCTCACTGGTAGAGTCAAACATATTTAGCCAAACCTTATTAAATCAGCCTTTATTAGTATTATACCTTACATTTATTAAGAATCTCAATCAACCATATCTAGCTGAGCCTTCTCAAGTCAGCGTTTATTAGTATTATACTTTAGTCAACGATATTTAGCTGAGCCTGTTTAAATCAGATTTTATTATTATTATAACCTATATTACTCTGATAAAGGCAATTAGCTGAGCCTGTCTAAGTCAGCCTTGCTATTATCTCACCATACATTTATTAAGAATCTGAGTCAACCATATCTAGCTGAGCCTGTAAGTAAGCCTTTATCAGTATTATAATCTATATATAATATGAATTACTTTGATGAAGGTAATTAGCTGAGCCTGTCTAAGTCAGTCTTTAAGAGTATTATACCTTACATTTATTAAGAATCTGATTTAACCATATCTAGCTGAGCCTCCTTAAGTCAGAGTTTATTAGTATTATACCTTAGATTTATTAAGAATCTAACTAGTTAAGTCAACGATATCTAGCTAAGCCTGTTTAAGTCAGTCTTTATTACTAATATAACCTATATTTAATATGAATTACTCTGATAAAGGCAATTTGTTGCCTGTTTAAGTCAGCCTTATTATTATTATAACCTCACGGGTAGAGTCAAACATATTTAGCCGAACCTTATTAAATCAGCCTTTATTAGTATTATACCTTACATTTATTAAGAATCTGAATCAACCATATCTAGCTGAGCCTTCTTAAGTCAGCGTTTATTAGTATTATACCTTTGTCAACGATATCTAGCTGAGCCTGTTTAAATCAGAATTTATTATTATTATAACCTATATTTCTCTGATAAAGGCAATTAGCTGAGCCTGTTTAAGTCAGCCTTATTATTATTATAACCTGACTGGTAGAGTCAAACATATTTAGCTGAACCTTATTATGCCAGCCTTAATTAGTATTATTACTTACATTTATTAAGAATCTGAGCCTGTTTAAGTCAGCCTTATTATTATAATAACCTGACTGGTAGAGTCAAACATATTTAGCTGAACCTTATTAAATCAGCCTTTCCTTGCATTTATTATGAATCTGATTAGTATAGTCAACCATATCTTGCTGAGCCTGCTTAAGTCAGCGTTTATTAGTATTATACCTTAGATTTATTAAGAATTAATATGATAAAGGCAATTAGCTGAGCCTGTTTAAGTCAGCCTTTATTAATATTATACCTTACATTCAATATGAATTACTCTGATAAAGGCAATTAGCTGACCCTGATTAATTCAGACTTTATTAATATTATAACCTATATTTCTCTGATAAAGGCAATTAGCTGAGCCTGTTTAAGTCAGCCTTTATTATTATTATACCTTAGATTTATTAAGAATTTGAGTCAACCATATCTAGCTGAACCTGTTTAAGCCAGCCTTTATTATTATTATAACCTATATTTAATATGAATTACTCTGATAAAGGCAATTAGCTGAGCCTGTCTAATACCTTGGATACACAGCTCGTATACAAATCATAATATCGTCAATATCACCAGTGTAACACCCAATATTATGCATATAGTACGTCAACGAGCTGATATCTACATAATATCGAACCTGTTTCCTTGTATATAAATTCGATAATTTTAGCTGATATGGCCTACTTTTAACTGCCATCAGCGCCATCTGTTACTGAAATCCACTGAAATTCCAATGAATGACTCTTGTGGATTTTTATATTCTTCCGTCAGTTAAAATTCTTTGAGCGTTTTTTCGTTTTTGTGTGTGATATGATGGTCCGCTTTGTACATTTCTTCATTAGCAATGAAAGTGCTATTCGCCAGAACATCATACTGCAACGTTTGGCACGAAGAAATTTTGTCTTTGATAGCTAAATGTCAAAGTATAACATGTATGGGCTGTGTATCATACTATCTTGTATCGCATATCATGATTTGAATAACATAATTTGTATACAAGCAGTGTATCCATGGTATAATACCTTGGATACACTGCTCGTATACAAATCATAATATCGTCAATATCACCAGTGTATCACCCAATATTATGCATATAGTACGTCAACGAGCTGATATCGACGTAATACCTTGGATACACAGCTCGTATACAAATCATAATATCGTCAATATCACCAGTGTATCATCCAATATTATGCATATAGTACGTCAACGAGCTGATATCGACGTAATATCAAACCTGTTTCCTTGTATATAAATTCGATGATTTTAGCTGATATAGCCTTCTTTTAACTGCCATCAGCGCCATCTGTTACTAAAATCAACTGAAATTCCAATGAACGACACTTGTGGATTTTTATATTCTTCCGTCAGTTAAAATTCTTTGAGCGTATTTTCATTTTTGTGTGTGATATGATGGTCCGCTTTGTACATTTCTTTATTAGCAATGAAAGTGCTATTCGCCGGAACATCAAAAATTGGAACCATTGTAGGCACCAAATCATTAATGGCTTTGTAGGATGACATTTTGATTAACTGGATATTGTCACTGGTGCTAGTATTGGAAGTGGATAGTTTTTAAAACAGCGGCTCAGTATTTAAACTAGCTATTTGAGATTGAAGAAGCTGTTATGTAAAACTTTAAATAGTATGTTGTTTTTGAATTAAAATTTGGAAAATTAGAAAATTTGATTGAGTGATTAACATTGAAAAAAAAAAATCAAATTGTTGTCCTACGAATTTGTAATGAGAGATCGAAATAGAATTTAATCGTAAGCGAGTATTACTAGCAGTAACGCTAGGTTATGAGTAAAACAATCAGTATGAAATTGCGAGTCTTCTAAATCTTCCTCTTCATAATAACAATCAGAAATGTTAGACTCGTCAGTAAAAAATGTAGTGAAATGTAGATTCTACTTGTTAGTATAAATACTAACAAGTCACAATCCGGCTGCGCCAATGTTGAGACTGCAATATCCCCTGGATATTACAGTCAGAAAAATTAATAGGTTACGGAGGAATTATTTGTTTGTACCTGAAAATGGGTCCCGGCATTCGTTAGAACGCCGCAGTAAGAACCGAGGAAAAGAAGGTATAAGCGCCTCAGAAAGAGACGCAAATTACCTTTGAGTTTTGAGCTGGAAAAAGAATTAAGTAATAAGTTTTGCGGATAACTTACTTCAAGTGAAAAAAATGTAAAAAGATTGTCGATGGTTAATTTAAAATAAGTACTTTTATTTTCAAGACGTCTGTCGGTTCTGGTTTTTACAAAATACTGAGCGCTTAATTCTAATTACAAAAAACTTGTATACTAAAAAATTGTCGACTGACACGGAATTGAGTATCGTGTTCCACTTTGGGAAAATAGTCAACTCTGTGTCACTCGGTTAACTTTGTTTTAGAATTCAATCCAAACCTTAACCGGGTCGCACTTTGCGTAACGGAATTGGGAACTCTAGCCGAACAGTCGATTGTTTAGCTAGAGTTGCAATTTCGCTTCCGTAATGCATGCCGGCGCTAAGACCTGAGACGGAACTCCGAAATTTACTTATGACTAATTAAATGTTATGAATTCGATACACTATATGTTGACACCGGTAATTTCCAGCAGGTTGCCGACAGAACGAGCTAATGCGGTTGTTTACGTTTGTTTACAACCTGCAAGCTGTGCGGTTGTTTGTGCTTTTTCATTCTGTTAACAAATTGCACGCCAACCTGCCGGTAATTGGTGATCAAGAGTAAATCCAAACATGGAATTTTGGTGCCGATAGGGGGCTGGGCACAACACTTTAGAGCTTTCGATTTTGATCTTCGTTCGGTGGTGTATGTACAGGGTTCTAGTACCTTGGAGAGCATTCGATAAGAAGGGAGATACAATCGTGCTGTTTCGCCTTATTTACTTCAGCTAGGTTTCTGATTGGGTTATTTTGCAACTAGGTATTCGGTTGTTGCTGTTTCCATTATGTGAAACGATCGAGTTGCGCGGTTAAGCGGTTGCCAGGTTTACATGTAACAATATTTTAAAAACTGAATAATTGTTCTTATTAAAAAACAATATCAGAGAATGAAATTTAGATAGCAAAATGCCTGATCGGAATTATTGAAGAGTTATGTTTGGTTTGGTTTATCCTTGCAATCTAAACAACAAACTAAAACAAACTAGAATTTCACAACTTTATGTATTAAGAATTTTACAACTTTATACAATAAGAATATCATTAGTAATATTTCCTCATACACACACAAACTTGAATTTAACAATTTTTTTTTTTTGATATTAGCGCCTGACCTGTTCTTATATTAACATCTTTTTTGACCTGACTAGTTCTTTTTTAGACCTAACCTGTACTGTTATTAACACCTTTTTGATCTGACCTGTTCTTTTTAGCCCCTGACCTGATCTGATATTAACAGTTTTTTTGACTTTACCTGTTCCTTTTTTTGATCTGACCTGTTCTGTTATTAACAGCTTTTTGATCTGACCTGTTTTTTTTTTGATCTGACCTGTTCTTTAATCTACAATTTTATAACTTTAAATAAGAATTTCACAACTTTATGCAATAATATCATAACTTGCCAATATTTCTGTAGCCCCCCCTTCCCCCGCTAGCCCCGGGTAGCCGCTGAGTAGCCCGGTCTAGGAATTGTTCCGGTTAGACTTCAATTCCCCACTTACCATATCCAGCTGAGCCTATTTAAGTCAGCCTTTATTATTATTATAACTTATATTAATCTGATAAAGACAACTAGCTGAGCCTATTTCAGTCAGTCTTGTTACTATTATAACCTGACTGGTAGAGTCAAACATATTTAGCTGAGCCTGTTTAAGTCAACCTTTATTAGTATTATACCTTACATTTATTAAGAATCTGAGCCGACCATATCTAGCTGAGAATGTGTAAGTCAGCCTTTATTAGTATTATACATTTTCATTTATTAAGAATCTGAGTCAACCATATCTAGCTGAGCCTGTTTAAGTCAACCTTTATTAGTATTTTAACCTATATTAATCTGATTAAGGCAATTAGCTGAGACTGTCGTCAGCCTTGTTATTATCACACCGTACATTTATTAGGAAACTGAGTCAAACATATCTAGCTGAACCTGATTAAGTTAGGCTTTATTAGTATTATACCTTACATTTATTAAGAATCTGAGTCAACCATATCTAGGTGAGCCTTCTTATTCTTCTTATTATACCTTAGATTTATTAAGAATTTGAGTTAACCATATCTAGCTGAGTCTGTTTAAGTCAACCTTTATTAGTATTTTAACCTATATTACTCTGATAAAGGCAATTAGCTGAACCTGTCTAGGGTTACTAGATACACACACAACACTCTCTACCTAGGGTTTGGCAGATACGTCTAATTTGGTCGTTTCTGTACTAGAAATTGTAATTTAACCTCACAAAAATCGCCTGTTTATGTACTAGTTTGCCTGTTTTTGTACTAATGAACATTGCTATCAAATTGCGTTTTTGAAGTGTGTTAGTGCGAATATGTGAAAAAGCTGTCGGTTCCCTTCCACAATTCTAGTACTTCTTTTTCTTTGGTATGGAAGTGTGTGTGCGCGAAATTGTGGTTTTCAATTGAAAATTTCCGTATATCTTTCATTTCTTTTATGGAAATTTATAATTTTGCAGCGAAAAGTCAATCATTTCGAATGTTTAGAAAGCAAAATCCCATAAACATGAAAAAAAATTAAATTTACTGGTTTTTCACCTTGGTACGCATCTGCCAAACCCCTCTTAGAGGCTGTTTTGGTGTGAGTGCGTATACAGTAACCCTAAACCTGTCTAAGTCAACATTATTATTATTACACCGTACATTTATTAGGAACCTGAGTCAACCATATCTAGCTGAGAATATGTAAGTCAGCCTTTATTAGTTACATTTATTAAGAATCTGAGTCAATCATATTTAGCTGAGCCTGTTTAAATCAGCCTTTATTATTATTATAACCTATATTACTCTGGTGAAGATAATTAGCTGAGCCTGTTTAAGTCAACCTTTATTAGTATTATATCTAACATTTATTAAGAATCTGAGTCAACCATATCTAGCTGAGTCTGTTTAAATCAGCCTTTATTAGTATTATAACCAATCTTTAATATGAATTACTTTGATAAAGGCAATTAGCTGAGCCTGTCTAAGTCAGCCTTGTTATTATCACACCGTACATTTATTAGGAACCTGAGTCAAACATATATAGATGAACCTGATTAAGTTAACCTTTATTAGTATTATACCTTACATTTATTAAGAATCACAGTCAACCATATCTAGCTGAGCCCGCTTAGTTCAGCTTTTATTATTATTATAACCTATATTTAATATGAATTAATATGATAAAGGCAATTAGCTGAGCCTGTTTAAGTCAGCCTTTATTAGTATTATACCTTACATTCAATATGAATTACTCTGATAAAGACAATTAGCTGACCCTGTTTAATTCAGCCTTTATTAAAATTATAACCTATATTTCTCTGATAAAGGCAATTAGCTGAGCCTGTTTAAGTCAGCCTTTATTATTATTATACCTTAGATTTATTAAGAATTTGAGTCAACCATATCTAGCTGAACCTGTTTAAGTCAGCCTTTATTATTATTATAACCTATATTTAATATGAATTACTGTAATAAAAGCAATTAGCTGAGCCTGTCTAAGTCAGCCTTGTTATTATCACGCCATACATTTATTAAGAATCTGAGTAAACCATATCTAGCTGAGCCTTCTTAAGTCAGAGTTTATTAGTATTATACCTTAGATTTATTAAGATTCTGTCTAATATACTCAACCATTTCTAGCTGAGCCTGTTTGAGTTAGCCTTTATTAGTATTATACCAAGCATTTATTAAGAATCTGTCTAGTATAGTCAACCATATCTAGCTAACCCTACTTAAGTCAGCTTTTATTAATATTATACCTTACATTTATTTGAGTCAACGATATCTAGCTGTGCCTGTTTAAATCAGCCTTTATTATTATTATAACCTATATTTAACATGAATTACTCTGATAAAGACAACTAGCTGAGCCTGTTTAAGTCAGCCTTTATAAGTATTATACCTTACATTTATTAAGAATCTGAGTCAACCATATATACCTGAGTATGTTTAAGTCAGCCTTTATAATTATTACAACCTGTATTTAATATGTATTACTCTGATAAAGGCAATTAGCTGAGTCTGTATAAGTCGTCATTACATTTATTAGGAACCTGAGTCAAACAAATATAGCTGAAGCTGATTAAGTTAACCTTTATTTGTATTATACCTTAGTCAACCATATCTAGCTGAGCCTGTTTAAGTCAACCTTTATTACTATTATAACCTATATTACTCTGATAAAGGCAATTAGCTGAGCCTTATTAAGTCAGCCTTATTATTAGCATAACCTGACTGGTAGAGTCAAACATATTTAGCTGAACCTTATTATGCCAGCCTTTATTAGTATTATTACTGTAAGGACGGAAATTCTGACTAAATTTCCGCCCACACCAACTGCCGAGGAACAGGACCAGAGCACAATAAATTACGTAGAGCATGAATCACATAGAACATAAGAATAACATGGAATAAAAGTACATAGAACTTATGAGAACAATACACAGATCATGAATTACACAAATAAAATAAACACGATTTTGCATTAACATAATTCGCATCCGACAAATGTTCCCACGAGTATATAGTCTGCAACGAACAAACAGAAGGGGAGCAGTCGGCAGCGATCAGCCAGTAGCAAAGGTTGTGGATTTATAATTCCGCTTGAGCGAAAACTGAAAACTGTGCTTCAGGTCAAATCGACTAATGTTTGAGTTGAGGCTTTATAAGTCCGCCAAACTATAGAATCGAGGATCTTAACGACCGTCACTGCCCGGTGACATTTTATAAGAAGGCCGAGGCTTTATAAGTCCACTTCAAGTAATTTGGAACCGCCCTGAGGACGCTGAGACAATGCTGAGGCTTTATAAGTCCGCTTAGTATAGTCAAAGCCAGTCGCAGTCAGTATGACAAACACACGGAATCGGCCAAGCAAAGCAGAGATTAGTCACGCAAAGAAGAGACTAGTCCAGCAATAGAGCCAAACGAGACAGAAACTAGCCCCACAGAGCCACGCAGAGCAGAAACGCCACGACGAGCAGAGCCCAGCAGCGACAGTGTCAGGTAAGGCGAGCAGAGTCGTGCCAGGAGTCAAGCTACGACAAGCCACGACGAACGACGCCAAACCCACGACAAGCAGACACAGCGGATTGAAGCAGAAGCACACGTAGAGACGAAGACAGGGCAGGACGAAGACATGGAGAACGAGCAGAGGCAACACGCGGAGACGAAGACAGGGGAGGACGAAGACAGGGCAGGACGAAGACAAGGAGAACGAGCAGAGGCAACACGCGGAGACGAAGACAGGGGAGGACGAAGACAGGGAAAAGCAGAGCCGAGAGAGTCAAGGCAAGGCAGAGTCGTAACAGAGTCAAATCATGTAGAGCAGAGGCGTTGAGCAGGACTAAGTTAAGGCGAGCACAGCAGATGAGCAACGGAGAGCGAACGACGGGCATAGACGGATCACGAGACGAGATGCGGCGAGCAGAGGCAAACACGACGAGTCCAGACCAGACACGGCAAGCACAGAAATCGAGCCAAGACGCGATACAGCGAGACACAGCGAGCAGAAGCGAAGTACGGCGAGCAGAGACAAGAAATCGAGCAGAGACGAGTTACAGCGAGCAGGCGAGATACGTCGAGCCAATAGACAACATGAATTTTTGAAGACAATAATGAATTTTGAATTTTGAATGTATTATCTAAAACCAAATTAAATGAAAGTGAAGTTAAACAAGAACAAATTTTTGTAACGAAACCTGGCTACCAATAAGTATACCCCGGCTACAAAACGAGTCGTTACATTACTTACATTTATTAAGAATCTGAGCCTATTTAAGTCAGCCTTATTATTATTATAACCTGACTGGTAGAGTCAAACATATTTAGCTGAACCTTATTAAATCACCTTACATTCATTAAGAATCTGTTTAGTATAGTCAACCATATCTAGCTGAGCCTTCTTAAGTCAGCCATTATTAGTATTATACCTTACATTTATCAAGAATCTGACTAGTAAAGTCAAAGATATATAGGTGAGCCTGTTTAAGTCAGCCTTTATTATTATTGTAACCTATATTACTCTGATAAAGGCAATTAGCTGAGCCTCTTTAAGTCAGCCTTTATTAGTATTAGTAGTGAACCTGATTAAGTTAGCCTTTATTTGTATTATATCTTACATTTATTAAGAATCTCCCCATATCTAGCTGAGCCTGCTTAAGTCAGCCTTTATTATTATTATAACGTATATCAGCCTCTTCACAACTTTATAGAGTAAATTCCCCATACAATTGTCTAAAAGCTTGGAGTAAATTCAAACTGCCAAAAAGCTCAGAGTAAATGCCTCATACAACTGTCAAAAAGCTCGTGCCTCATACAACTGTCAAAATAAGCCTAAGCCCCGGATAGCCCCTCGCTAACCTAAGACCCGGATAGCCCCGTCACCACTCCTCGGCGGAGTAAAGCTTCACTGTCAAAAAGCTAATTCCTGTCAAAAAAGCTCAGATTAAATGCCCCATACAAAGCTCATATCAGACTTACTGTTTTTTTTCGTTTTATTGAATAAAGTTGGGCGGTTTTTCCGTTTTATTGCATAAATTTGGGTGGTTTATCCCGCTGCATAAAGTTGGGCGGTTTTTTTTACAAGCTCTGGCAGAGTGAATTCCATACAAGTCTATGACGTCACCTAGCCTAAGCCCTCGCTAACCCCCCCGGATAGCCCCCTTGACCTTGACCTTTGAGCTTGACCTTGACCTTTGATATTTACCTTGACCTTGACCTTTGACCCCACTCCCCCGTTGCTCTGCCGCACCCTGGTTTTACTCCGTCGTTTGGCGGAGTGAATTCCTTATCAGCTCCATACAAGTCTATGACGTCACCATACAAAAGCTCCTCCGCCAAGCTCCGTTTGACCTTTGACCCCACTCCGTCGCACCCTGATTTTGAAACGCCATATCCACACTACTTTTGTGCCGACAGGTATCCTCCTTTTGGAGAACGCTCCAGCTCATCCTCTAATATACCAGTTAAAAACCGATGATGAAAAGGTAACAACAATGTTCATGTCAAATAATGTGACGCCACTGATGCAGTGGTTGCTAATGGATCAGATTTTGTTTAGCTTTGAAACAGCTCCAAATCAAATAAGTTGTTCTAAATGTATACACGAGTAGAAACAAACCGCCATTGGAAGGTCTCGATAATTCATCATAACTAAATTAAGATAATTTCATTAAATATTTTGAAACCGCCATGGATTGAAGAAGATGACTCCAGAACTTTAACCGCTAAAACTACTCAACTTCAATTTATTTATCTTTCGGTACAGAGCCGTACAGAATGAACGCAATCGCAGTCGGATTGGAATGTCAAAATGTCGCAACGAGATGCAATGAAACGCTGTAAACCGCAAGTAATCGCTGCATGAACACAATGACCGGATTGAGTTCGCAGTTCTATCAGTGTCAATAATCAAAGCGAAATCGATATGGACGCAAAAATCGGAGAATTATTTTTAAAGCTCATCGAAATCTCTTTCATTTTCCATTTTATTATTTTCTTCTTTCAATAATATAGTGCGTTTTAGGTTATGATATTGTCATATTTGACATTTCGATGCGTTCACTTGCGATCATTTTAAATATTACGAACTTACTTGCGACCCACAGCGTTCATTCTGTTTAGCTACATACAATCACATGCATTTGAAACTCGTTTTTTCCCCTCCGTTATTTTGACACTCCAATCCGACTGCGATTGCGTTCATTCTGTACGGCTCTTAACTACAGGCTACAAAAAAGTTCAGAGTTGACGAACATTTCTGGATGGCTGCGTGAAGAGCCGCATGCACGATCCGTCTTGCGGGTCACTCTTCGAGTTCGAAATTTTAGCTGTCACTTTTCTACACTAAAGAGCCGTACAGAATGAACGCAATCGCAGTCGGATTGGAATGTCAAAATGTTGCAACGAGATGCTATGAAACGCTGTAAACCGCAAGTAAACGCTGACGCTGCATGAACACAATGACCGGATTGAGTTCGCAGTTGTATCAGTGTCAATAATCAAAGCGAAATTGATATGGACGCGAAAATCAGTGAATTATTTTTAATGCTCATCGAAATCTCTTTCATTTTCCATTTTATTATTTTCTTCTTTAAATAATATAGTGCGTTTTAGGTTATGATATTGTCATATTTGACATTTCGATGCGTTCACTTGCGATCATTTTAAATATTACGAACTTACTTGCGACCCACAGCGTTCATTCTGTTTAGCTACATACAATCACATGGATTTGAAACTCGTTTTTTCCCCTCCGCACCGCCGACTTAAACTCAGGCCGCGCACATATGACAGTTCGTCGTGAGAAATGCCTCGTTTTTTATGTGATGTGTGACGTCACGGATCAAAACGAGAAAATATACCAGTTCATTGGAGAATCTTTTTTGGAATGAATTCGTAATCATATTTTATTATGCCAAAGCGCGGTGTTTTAATACAAAACTTTGGAATTGACGAACCCTCTAGAGTCGATACTAAATAACAAATGTTCAGAATCATAGCAATATGCAATGTGTTTCATATAACAAAAATTATCTTTCAAAAAATAAGCAATTTAACTGCACATTTTTTAAATGGCGGAATGCCGACATTGCTGAAAATTGCGATATTTTTTTCAACCTAATTTTTTCTATGAAAACTCCATTCCAGATGAGAAAACTTGTCTAATTCTCATTTTTAAATATGTTTATAAACTATTTAACTTTGCTTTGCCTAACAAAAGCTTGCACTTTAATAGAAAACTTGATTTTTATCATCTAAGTCATGCACCCGCCATTCAAAATTGTTGCGATTTGTTTGGAGCTGTCGTGTTTGTTATGACTCTGGTTTTTTATGTTCAATTCAGCTGCGCGGCTATAGTTCAGAGGGCTTTGCCCTCCGTTATTTTGACACTCCAATCCGACTGCGATTGCGTTCATTCTGTACGGCTCTTAACCCGTTCTTTTTGCGCGATCTACACTCTACACTTTCAGTATAAAGTGTTTTACACTTAAAGTGTAGGCTACACTAAAGTGTAAACTTAACCTGGCAAAAAGAACAAACCTATTGAGAGAGATGTATGTAGAAAATGTATTTAATGTTCCTTACATGCTATCTCTATCGTACATATGGATTTAAAGGTTCGTAGAAAATGTGTACAAATTTATTGAATATTTCATGAGTTTGATCTGTCTGCTGGGTGGTTCTACGGGATTATTGTTTAAATACTTCGAATGAAATCCACACTGTACATTTTTGTTGTTGATATGGTAATGTCAATTCGAGCCGTTAGAAACAAGTGCTCTTGAGTTCAATATCTTGTGTTGACTAGACTTGAAGTTGCTTTGCTTTGCTTTGAATTCAATATAAATATTATTATACGTGTTGTGTTATTAACAAAAAAGAAAAGTGTAAGTAAAGGAGCACAATTGTGACCTCACCATCGGCGTGTATGGGATCCTCGAAGAATTAGTGAAATATAGTTAAATTTTTTGTTTTTATCTCATTTTATTTTTTTGGTAAAATTTTACTTTGTGATTGGACACTAAAAATGATAAACCAAATTTTTTATATTTTACATTTAAGTTCTAAATGAAACTTTGGTATGT
This sequence comes from Beris morrisii, assembly GCA_951812415.1. Taxonomy (NCBI): domain Eukaryota; kingdom Metazoa; phylum Arthropoda; class Insecta; order Diptera; family Stratiomyidae; genus Beris; species Beris morrisii. The sequence continues at coordinate 62,595,996 of OX638312.1, read as the reverse complement.
TGTAGGATTCGGTCAATAAAAATTTTTGACATTCAGGACGTAAGACTATATAAAAAACCGATTTAAATTTTTGAATTTTGCTTACTCAGTACATTTTATTCGAACCGCCATGACGTTTCTCGTCACACATGAACGCGGAAAAGGGAGTTTAAATCCCTTTTGCCCCGCTGAGCTGCACGAAAGGTAGTTGGGGCGTAGCGCGCGTCAGCCAAACATGAACGCGAAAAGGGAGTTTTAATCCCTGAGCCCCGCAGGGCTGCACGAAAGGTAGTTCGAGCGTAGCGCGCGTCAACCAAATATGCCATAATGGCGTCTCGAATTGTACTGGTTGGATGAAATTAAAAATTTGAAATCGGTTTTTTATATAGTTTTACGTCCCGAATGTCAAAAATTTTTATTGACCAAATCCTAAAACATACCAAAGTTTCATTTAGAACTTAAATGTAAAATATGAAAAATTAGGTTTATCATTTTCAATGTCCAATCACAAAGTAAAATTTTACCATTTTTTTTTTCTCTTTGAAAATTCATATCTCTGTTCATTTTTATCATAAAATAATGAAATAGGGCTTATTTTAAAGGGAAAGGTTGTCGCAATATAAACAAAATAAATAAATAAGCCCTATTTTATTATTCTATGATAAAACTTAACGGGTTACATACACCTGAGATGGCAGTAGTCTTGGATATGTTTAAGCATTTTTTTCGTTAATAAAACTGAATTTAATTGAACAACCATTATATATCTTTTAAAGTATTACATTTTGTCTATATGATGTGAAAATTTGGTTAGAAAATTTCAAACGGTAAAAAAGTTACAGTCGTTTTGCTGGGACTTAAAATAATAAAGTAAAACGGCTCGGTAAAATAGTCGCGGAGATAATCCTGGTACCGATTTTGAAAATGCTGTTTCGAGAAAAACGCATTTAAAATGTAAGGTACAGTTTACATTGAAATAGGGTTCTGTGAATTTTAGCCATGGAACAAAAACATGTCCCTGCTATACAGAAGGTCATAAATACAGGCCGAAGATTTAGATTTTGTGCTATACTTTCTAGCCATTTGATCCGTCATATCCACGCCAAATTTAGTGTTACTGTAAAAAGCAATAGTTTCATGTATACATTTACCTGTTTTTTTAAATTTTTGCAAATTTATGTTTCGAACATAGTAAGAGAACTTTCTTCTTCGGCTTGCTTATATAAATTGTCAGAGTACAATTATTTGATTTGTACAATTATTTTGGGGTCCGCTCAATCTACCCAACAAATAAATTTTAAATTTAATAGCTAGAAAGGGCTTACGAAAAAGCAGATAGCGCATTAAAAAAAAATTTCCTCCGAAGAATTTGGCCCCAGTGAAGGGAGAAACGAACTGGCGAATAAAATACAACCATGAGTTGCATCAACTCTACCAAGAGCCAGAAGCTTCCACGTACATCAAGCTACGTAAACTGCAGTGTGCTGGCCATGTTGAGCGGATGGAAGACAAAAGAATCCCCAAACGTGCTCTTAAAGGAAAAGCGAGTGGTAACAGGCCAGTAAGCAAACCACGCAAACGATGGGAAGGTTTGGTTGATGAGGATAGCAAAGTTATGTTAAAAAACATACAGCAGTCACGATCGGCTGCAAGCCAATCGTATAATACTCTAGATGAAATACTGAACTCCGATTTATATTGTAGTTGGGGATAAAGTAGAATTACGTGTGTGCATGTTGCATGTCATTTGTTAAGGACTACCATTTGGTCCCTACTCAAACCTAAAACACAATATTCAGTGTTTAATTCCATATCTTGATTGAAATTAATATTAATATTGCGTTTCGCATATCCCGTTGGCCCTGATATTTATCTGAAAATAGTATGCATTCAAGGTTCAGAACCTTCCTTTGCCAACAGTTCCATCCCTTTTGCTAGGAGAAGAAAAGGACGAGAAATCATAGTAGGAAAAAGAGAATTGATAAAAACCAACAACAAAACTTTTAAGTTTGAGATTTCAATACAGATAACTTTAAAATTTTATATATTTTCCAACGACCAAAAGACCGCTCACGGCAGATAAAGAGAAGAAGAGAGATAGATATTGAAAAATTTAGTTGCTATATATTATAGAAAAAGTCGTGCAGTAAGTTCAAGAAAAATTAAAACCTGGAATTTAACAATTTTGATTAAAGTCTCAAAAACGGTCATTTGACGGCTCTGGTAGGTTTAGTGGTAAAGCCTTTAAAAGGGAAAGTGAATTCGATATATCTTCTAATGAAACCTAAGAAATATATCGAAATTCGTGAAAATGTACACAATCACTTTACACCCCCGTCTGAAAAAAATTGTCTAGGTGCTTATATAAAGAGCCCGCAGAAGTAAAATTAATTTATTATTATACAGGGTGTTTGGCACTCCTTGTGCCACCTTATAAGGGGTTATTCCTTGATATATTTGGAGAAAAAAATTGTTCTACAGGGTGGGTTAATTTTCAATATTAGTGGAGATACAGGGTGGTTAAGAAAAGTGTTTTTGACCGGTACCCTCACTCATTTAAAACGTTAAATCTTGAAAAAGAATAATCACAAGGCAAAGTGTTATAACTCGTTTTTTAGGCAATCGAATTACCTTTTATTTGATGTAACAGTCTAAATTGTAACTGCACCCAATCTTGAGATATTTACTCGAAAACACAAATTTTGCTACGTGAACCCTTAAAATTCAGTGATCAATGTAGTTTTTCTCAGAAAACTCCATTATAAAAATGTCATTTTAATTTTATTTTTTTATGAGCCGTATTATTACCTACAAAAGCTGCATACATATGTATGAGTTACGATTAATATTTTGGAAGTAATAGGTAAAAATACATATCGCATAAAAATTAAATATTTAAAAGTCAGTGCCATAAAGTGGACCACGTTTAAAAACCTGTTTAATTTGTCGGTAGTACTACAGTATTTTTATTGCACATTTATTACTATTTAAAGTATGAAGGAATACAATGAAATGTAAGTGAGTTTCAACATAACATTACCTGGACGTGGTAGGTACTTCGGATAAAATCGGTATTATCCAACCGTGCATTATAATTATTATTCATATTGGTGAAAGGAAAGGTTGTCCAAATGATCAATTTTGTACTTGATATATTATTCGATCGGTAAAATAAAATAATATCTTTGTAGTAAACTTTCGCACCACATCTGGAGAATTAAATGCATAAGCGGTGAAATAAAAAGATTATAAAAGTTTCATTCGAATTAATTCAATTATGTATTTCAATATTTTTTTATAAATAAATTACAGATTACATAAATTTTTACAAGCATTACAATAGAGCCTTTATTGATACCATGTAAGAAAAATGATCATCATAACAAAATGTTTCTTCAAATGGCTCTTTCTTTTTGAAAATAATTACACTTTTAATATGGAATGAATTCAGCGTGCCAATTTTATTATATGCTTGTAATAATGTTGAAAACTTAATTGTTGCAAAATAAAATATATTTCATTCATATACTCAAAGATTTTGTGAGAATTGTGGTTGTCCGTTTAAATATGCAGTCAATTAAATTAACATTTTCAGTTTCACTTTCCACTAGTACAAACTTTTCAATATTATTAAATTTTACTCGAAACACTTTCTTCATTTTCACAACTTCAAACACTAGACGACAATGCGAGAGATTATAGGGTTCACTATCAAATTGCAATCCAAAATGCGTAAATTTTTATCCAAGTGGTGCAAGCTTTTAAACAGGATCAAACATGCACATAATTTTTATGCAGCTGGTGTTAATTGTAACCCCGGTTGGATAATTTTTTTGCAAAGTAAGTTTTCGGTTGGAGAACAATTTTTTAACACCATATACTCGTACTCATTATAATTACCGTGTCGGATAAAATTTTATTAAACACCTAATTTGCGGTGAATTTTCTTGACATTAATTCACCGATTGGATATAAAAGATGCGTTATCGGCTTACTGGTGTAATAAGACCACATAAATTGTGTGTACTGTGTATGAATAAAGTAAAATGATATACTCGTAGAAACAATAAATTTAAATTATATTATATTTTTTTCACTAATTCTTCGAGTACACAAATTTTCAAAAGGATCGGCTATGATAACGCACAAATTTCGACATTTTTGGCGATTCTTGATGGAATGACCCTAAAATGTTTGTAAAATTCACCAATAAAAGGTGATTTTAAGTTTTATAAGTACTAGAGTTATTTTATTCCACAGTATAATGAACGGACAAAAGATAGTCGCGATCTGCGGGAATAAGCAGAATTTGTTGTCAAATTTGCGGGGCTGGGGGCTGGTTCCACACGAAGTAAAGTGTAGGAGTTGTGAACGAAGGCGTAAGTGTTTTTTCGATTTCGATCGGTTGTATAATACCGAAAGACGAAATTCCGAAAAAATCTTGAAACTGATATTTATTTAATTTTTTTTCAGTACGGATGGATACGAGTACCTTTGTACCAACAAAATTTCGCGGCAAAAGCAGAAGAGAGTTCCTTGCGGCAAACGCATGAGTTTCCGTACTGGGACTTTCTTTGGAGGGTCCAAGCTATCAATCCAGCAAATATTGCTATTTGCATTAGTGGGCAAACGGAACCACACTCAAAAAAATTAAGCAAGAAGCTGAGATATGTTCCGACCAAACGGTAGTGAATTGGGCCTCCTACTGCCGCGAAATTTTGTTGGATGCGTTCATTAAAAATCCGGTGAAGCTTGGCGGACCGGGGAAAACCGTAGAAATCGACGAAAGTAAGTTCGGCAAGAGGAAATACCATCGGTGCCACCGAGTTGAAGGACAGTGGGTTTTCGGTGGTCTCGAAAGGGAAACCGGCCGAATTTTTATGGTTCCCGTCGATTCCAGAGGGGAGTATTTCAAGACGTTTACAGGAGAATTAGGGAAACTGGCAGCGTTAGAACAATCAGAGTAAATGCAATCGCTGTTCAGATTGATGAAAGAATACAGCAAGCAGTTCAAAATGATCCATCGATCAGTATCCGACGCTTGGCATTGGAGTTTAACATCTCTACTTGGAAAGTTTGGAGTATTTTAAAAGTAGAACGCTTCCATGCCTACCATCACACACCAATACAGGAGCTGCTACCCATTGATTTCCCCAAACGGATGGAGTTTTGCATTTGGCTCCTTGAACGACAAATAGATGACGATTATTTTTTCAACAATATTCTGTGGACGGATGAGTCCTAATTTACCAGAGACGGTATCACAAACTTCCACAACCTACATACGTGGGCTGAGAGCAATCCACACACAAGAAGAGCGGCATCATTTCAGCACAGATTCAGCGTCAATTTATGGGCAGGTGTGATTGGTGACGATTTCCTTGGACCTAATAGGCTTCCGCGTACTCTAAATAGCTTCAATTACTTACATTTTTTATCAAATGATCTACAGGACTTGTTGGATGATATTCCATTGGTACGATTGGCTTCCATGTTTTACCAACACGATGGTGCTCCTGCTCATTATGGCCGACAGATCACAGATTGGTTAAATTCCAATTATAGCAATCGCTGGATTGGTAGAAATGGACCGATACACTGGCCTGCAAAATCTCCTGATCTTACTATTATGGATTTCTTTGTATGGGGACGGATGAAGGACCTTGTCTACGCAACGTCAGTAGTTACATTTTAAGATCTAAATACCAGGATCGATGCGGCAGCAATAGAAGTAAGGCAGCAGTTGAGGAATATGAATACCAAGAGAACACTCGCCAAACGAGCTTTAGCGTGCATTCAAAATGAAGGTGGCCATTTTGAACATTTATTATAATAAAAAAATTGAAATAAAACATAAAAACCATTATTAAATTCTTTCAGTTCAAGCAACTAATGTAGATCAACATGCACATGCACTGACTTTTGGAATATTTAATTTTTATGCGATATGTATTTTTACCTATTACTTCCAAAATGTTAATCGTAACTCATACATATGTATGCAGCTTTTGTAGGTAATATGGTTCATAAAAAAATAAAATTAAAATAACATTTTTATAATGGGGTTTTCTGAATTTTTAGGGTTGACGTAGCAAAAATCTGTGTTTTCGAGTAAATATCTCAAGATTGGGTGCAGTTACAATTTAGAATGTTACATCAAATGAAAGGTAATTCGATTCCCTAAAAAACGAGTTATAACACTGCCTTGTGATTATTCGTTTTCAAGATATAACGTTTTAAGTGAGTGAGGGTACCGGTCAAAAACACTTTTCTTAAACACCCTGTATCTCCACTGTTATTGAAAATTGATCCACCCTGTAGAAAAATTTTTTTCTCCAAATATATCAAGGAATAACCCCTTACAAGGTGGCGGACGGAGTGCCAAACACCCTTTATATGCATCAATAAATCACTCACACCCCGAATTAATTAATATGGAATATTTATTATAAATAATAAAAAAGTGCGGAAAATTGGTTTTACCACACTCCTTAAAATCACTTTGATTTGCATTCATCTATCTCCGATTTAACCTTATAAGTTGAAAGTTTTTAGAGAAACTTATTATTACGAATATTAAATTTAAAATCAAAAGCCCATATGAGTATCCAAATGATTAAAAAATAGTTAAGTTATCGTAAAATATACCAAAACAATAAACCTAACTAAAGTAACATTATATTTCACGTCATCACGAACGATTTGGAGAATAGCGATTTTCTGTTTCGTTCGACTCGATCATTCAAACACTCACTCGAATCACGAGCGAACTCGAGAATTGAGCTCCAGATCTGAGTTACTAATCTCTCGTTTGAAGTTCAAACAAGCACAATGTCGATATTGTGGTAAGTTTAGATTGTTTTCTTACAAACAAATATTGAGTCGAGTCATTTATAGTGATTGGAGTAGTTACATAATATAAAAATTTATTTATTTTATCAAATTTTTACATTACATATCTTAAATTAACAATTAATAATTTTGCCGAGTTGTATTGCAAGCAGAAAATTTGCATTTAACCTCACCTTACAGATTATAGCGTTTTTATTTTGTTTTATTACAATCTATTTTTTTTGTGCCAACAACCCGTCCTTTTGTTTCAAAACAATTGGAATATTAAATGTTTTCGCTACGTATTTCTTCTCTTTTTCAATTTTTACTTTCTTCTTGTATTCAATATTTTCAAAATCAGAAATTAAATCATGCCGTTTTTTAGATTTTTTCACTTCACTTTGAACTGTTGTATTATCTGCGTCTTCGTTTCGTTCGATCTCATTGTTCAGATTTTCATCTTTTATATTAACTGGAACTGTGTTTGAAAATTTCTTCAGTTTTGCAATGAAAAATCCATCCATATTATGTGTATGAGGATAGTATCGGCGAGTTAAATTTAAGCTAGGATGAAATCGATACTGACGATAATTTACAAAGCCTTCTGCACCAAAATCTAAACCAGTTGATACGAGTTTAACATTTCGTTTTTTAAGCGCATAATCAATCACCCATTCATTCTCTTCAGGAAGAACCGAACAAGTTGAATATACAAGACAGCCACCGGTCGGGGACTTTGCATCCAAACAATCAATAGCTGTAAGAAGAAGTTTTCTTTGTAAGTTATAACAACGTTGAACATCAATTTCGGCTTTTGAAGTCTTTACGCTAGGATCTTTTGCTACAACTCCAGTACCAGTACAAGGAGCGTCCAGTAAAATTCGATCAAATCCAGTCATAATAGATTTAAAATTTTGGCCATCCTCACAGCTGATAATGGCATTGTTGACTCCCAAGCGATGAAAATTTGCAACGACTGCTTTTATTCGATCACGATTCGCGTCATTTGAAAATAAAACTCCAGTATTTTTCATTATTGCTGCTATATGAGAACTTTTGCCACCTGGAGCGGCACACATATCGAGAATTCTTTCGTTTTCTTGTGGTGCCAAAGCCATAACTGGTAGCAAACTAGACGCACCTTGTATCATATAGTGACCAGCTAAGTATTCCGGAGTAGCACCTAACGCCACTTGCGAGTTAAAAACAACAAGGCCTTCTTTCGTCCATTTTCCCAGTGGATCCAGATTAACTCCACGATATATCAGCGCTGCGGCTAACTCTTTACGACGGGCTTTCAATATATTTGTTCGAATAGTCAGCGGCCTTTGAATCTGTAAATTTAAAAAAAACTATATTAATTAAGAATATACAAATTCAACTATAGAATTGTTATTTCATAGTACAGTGGATCTACTGAATTAATTCCATTTAAAATACATGATTGCTCGCATGTATTTGCATGAAAAAATCCTTTACAATGTGCTGGAAAGTATTGCAAGTAGAGCCAATGGCTTGATGATAGATGACCTGAAATTTAAATTCACTCATGCTCTAATTTAAGCCATCAGTTCGGAGGTAGGAGAAACTGGTCGATTCTGGTGTTCAACAATATTGGCCGATATCTTCAGAAGGGTGTAAGCCACGGCTTTGAAATTTTGTATGTGTTAATTTTCCAATAGTTGGAGCTTAATGTATGATTATCAAAAAAATCCTATTAGTCCTTTGTCTAGCTGCCATACAAATATCCTGTCAAAATGTTTTCACTTAATTTACGGAACTCACTATAACTAAAGTAATCGTTTAGCTATGAATTCGGAATTTTGTACAAATTAGTTTGGAGTGAAAACGAAGTTTGAGTTTACTAGTCAACGAAATCCTTTACTCCTTCTGGTACATTCCATACAAAAATCCTTAAAACACGTGTTCAAGAATATTGACCGATAATATCAGAAGGGGTTAAGCTACGACTTTGAAATTTTGTATACGTTAGCTTTCCAATGGCTTGAGCTAAATGTATGATTATCAAAAAAATCCTATTAGTCCTTCGTATAGGTGCCATACAAATATCCTGTTAAAATGCCTTCACTTTATTTACGGAACTCCCTATAACTCAAGTAATCGTTTAGCTACGAATTCGGAATTTTGTACAAATTAGTTTTGAGTAAAAACGAAGTTCGAGTTTACTAGTCAGCAAAATCCTTTTACTCCTTCTGGTATTTTCCATACAAAAAATCCTTAAGACACGTGTTCAACAATATTTTCTGATAACTTTTGAACGTTTCAAGCTACGAATTTGAAATTTTGTGCACATTAATTTTTGAATGGTTCCAAGGAAAAGGATAAATATGTAAGAAATCGAGTGAGTCCTTCCTGTACCTTCCATGTGAAAGTCCTTCAAAAAAGAAAATTTTTTTCGATGACTCACCCAGTTCAAGATATGAAATTAAACACTGAATATTGTCCTTTAGGTTTGAGTAGCAATCAAATGGGAGTCCTTAATAAGGACATACAACATGCACACACGTAAATCTACTTTATCCCCAACTACAATATAAATCGGAGTTCAGTCCTTCATTTATTTATGGCTGAATTAGTCCCATGTCAAGGGCACACTTTTTCAGTCCGAAGAACTGGAGGCAGTACAGTTTCACAGCTCAACGAACTGGAAAAATTCCACATACTCATGCTGTAACATTGGCTCAACTTGATGTGTCATAAGTGCTCTTCAGTCTTTACAGTGAACTGGTATTAAAGGTAACACAAAATGGCACACTCACCTAAACAAAAGAATTAAAAATTAATATAATCACATTAAAGAAAAAGAAGAAATAAAAGTAATATGTAATAGCAAAATTTAAAAAAAAAAATTAAAGGAATAATCCAAGATAATAAAAAAAAGAAAAAACTTAATGAAGAAATCCAAGATAATGAAAAAAAATTAAAAACTTAATGAAGAAATCCAACACCCTAAAAAGAAGATATACAGGGTGTTTGGTACTCCGTGTGCCACCGTGTAAGGGGTTATTCCTTGATATATTTGGAGAAAAAAATTTTTCTACAGGGTGGGTCAATTTTCAATATTAGTGGAGATATAGGGTGGCTAAGAAAAGTGTTTTTGACCGGTACCCTCACTCACTTAAAACGTTAAATCTTGAAAACTACAACTACAACTACAACTACATGAAGGACTTACGGGATATTTTTCATATTAATACCTTCAGCTGCGACTATTATAAAATCAACGTATACAAAATTTCAAAGTCGTAACTTAAAGCGTTCTAAAGTTATCGTTCAATATTGGTGAACACGTGTTTTAAGAACTTTTGTATGACATCTACCCGAAGGAGTCGATGGATTGCGCTAATTAATGAACTCGGTCTTGCTTTTGATATAAAACTAATTCCTGTAAAATTTTGATTCCCTGCTTTAACTCGTACTAGAGTTATAGTGGATTCTGTAACTTGTATACATTTTTGAAGGACTTTTGTAGGCTGCTACACGAAGGACTCATTCGATTTGCATCATGTTCGGAACTTTCGTTTCAAACATTGTAAACTTTAAGTATTCAAAATTTCAAGCTCCTAACTTGAAGCATTTGAGCAATAATTGTTAATACGTGTTTTAAGTACTCTTGTATGGGAGGTTCCCGAATGAGTGGAAGGATATCGCCCATTAACAAACTTAGCCTTACTTTTTCCATTTTACAGGTAGTGACCAAATTTCAACTTCCTACGCCAACGCGTTCTTGAGTTATCGTGCAAACGGACGGACGGACGGACAGCAAACGGATTTGGGGTTTTTGGCCACAACTAAACACAAAATAATATATAACTTTTTTCGTCCGAGGCTCGGTTCTATGCGTTACAAACTTTTCGGGCTGGATTAAACTTATAATACTCTATATGATTTCATCTAGAGTATAAAAATAAAGTTATCACTTGATTAATTTCGCATTTTTTCATTTCAAATCGTTTTTCGAATACCGCGATAAAAAGGGAATTATTTATTCGAACATTTCAGATAACTACATAGTTGTTGTTGTTTTTTTTGCCGCTTTCATTACCATTATCGTGCAGCATAAAAAACTGTTAGCCGGTACATAAGCGTCTCGTTTCGCAATGCCGTACTAGAATCTAACTCATTTGTTATGCATTGCCTTCAACATACTTTTCTTCGTATCAGAAGCGCTTTACGGTTCTGTGCTAAGTTTTTCGTGTAATTGAACAATTTAAAAGTTGCATTCTACATAATAAGTGGCAGGGATACCGGAAATGTCTCTACGGGCAGTGTATCGTGGGCAAGTTCCCAAACTAACCAAAGGCGCGGAGGACTATTTAATATTACAATCATCGCAACCGTGCGAAGCTAATACTATCACTATCGAAGAAGATCTTCAAGTCTTTGTCGAGCGGTAAGTGCTGCCCATGACAATTTGGTTAACACAAATTCTGATATATCGTCAAGTGTCAAGCCCGAGGAGATAACAAAGGAATACGAAGGCATGGCCGAATACAACGACAAGGCTGTGCCCACCATAGCACGCCTCAAACATCGCTTGTCTAAAATCCAGAAGCTTCAAGGTATCGTAAGTACACCAATTCCTTTAAATAAGAAAGAGCTGAGATCCTTCGTCAACTTGCCCAAGCTGTAACTAGCGCAAACGTTTTGGGAGCAGTATCGAACTGCTGTTCATGAAAACGCTGATCTCAGCGGAGCATATAAGTTCAATTATCTCAAATCGGTCCTTGCCATTCCAAACGAGTCGTGTTATGATGGGCGGTCGCTCTACTGAAAGAGGATCATGGCGATCCTGAAAGAATTGTAGATCGTATCATGCAACAGCTGATGTCCGTCAAAGACGTTTCGGTCAAAGGCAGACACCAAATCACTTCGAAATTTATATAACTCGGTCGTTACGTGTACACGATCATTAACAGCTTTAGGTGTCTCATCAAGCAACTATTCAATTATGTTAAAATCCATACTGCTAAAGTCGATGCCTGCTGACCTACGTGTTGAGTATTATCGCTCCTACGATAACAAAGACATCATTGATTCCCAGAAAACGTCTGAGTTGGACCATGACACAAGTTCTATTGCATGAAGTGAAGGCTCAATCGGACTTTCCGGTGACTAACGCATTTCTTGAAGAGAGAAGTTGAGTCTTTGGAAAGGTCAGAAAACTTGAAATCTAGTTCGCACACAGGAACTCCAAAATCCAAACCGGCACATGCAAGAGACACTTCATCAGCATTCATCTCAACACAAGGCAGGGCAAACTGCATCTTTTGTACCGAACTATTCCACTCGCCCTTTCGATGCGCGATTCTGGTCAACAAAACTCCACAAGAGGGATTCACATTGGTTAAGTCCTTGAAATTATGCATCAACTGTTTAAAGGCCGGGCATAGTCTCCACATATGTAAATCGCGACAATGGTAGAACTGCGGAAGGGGACATCCATGCTATTGCACATGGGTGACATCACAGTCTCTTCTTCAGGACCCCTCTAGAACTGTTCCATCAAGCGTACTTCGCAAAATTTTGTCGTCGCTTCTACTCCGGCGGATGACACAACACATACATGGCTCTCTTGTAGCCGGATTTCACCGGATTCTTCCGTGAACATCTTCTGTCCATCTACGGTAACATATGGGACTTCTTCTGCAGCCTACCTTGCAATCAAATGCATGAATCAGTTAGCCATCGAGAAATCTACTAGGTAATGTCAATGCTATGCTATTTGATACTGCAACAACCAATATTTCATATTAGCTCTTCTTGAGCCATTTGATACTGCAACAACCAATATTTCAGGCGAGAAATATGTAACTTCTTCAATGATAATTCCACTTACTCGAAAATTAAAAACGGCACAAGGGAAAGAAGTTCGCCAGTCAGTAATAAGTTCAGTTAAGGAACGGCTGCAGCCATATAACATAAGAACTGCATCCATTCTTGGAACCTTATTAGACCCAAGATTTAAAGAGAATGGGTTCAACACTTCTCAAGATGCCGATAGTGCCATACAGTTGCTTCAAAAAGAATACGCGTCTTTTATTGGATCCAGGCAAACCATCGCGGAAGCTCCACTTCCCAACCTTCTACAACTACTGAACAAAGCAAATTAGATGAATTACTTTCCATACCAAATAGTCAACCACATTCGGTATCGACTGCAGTAACTGATGCTATGATAGACGTCCGCCAATATATTGCAAGGCCACCAACCGACAAACGCTGCAATATTTTGGAATATTGGGAAAATCAACAAATATGCTCCGAGAATTCTTAAAGCAATATTTATGTATTCCAGCTACGTCAGTTCCGACGGAAAGAATATTTTCCAAAGCTGGGGTTATAATGACTGCGAAACGCAATAGACTTCAAGATAAAAATCTAAATACCTTGCTTTTCCTAAACCAAAATATAAGTATGTTTGATTGAATTTAAATTTCTTGTTTTTGAAAACTATCAATTTTTCCTGCATAATAATATAAAATAAAAACTAATAAATAATATCCTTTTATTTTATTATTTATGTTTTTGTTAGTATTTTCGTATTGTTTAAAATAAAATGACCATACTGTTGAAATTCTACACAATCTTTGATTAAGGAACACTCTACCGATGGTTTAGTGAAAAAATATCGATACTATCGAAATCCGACACTATCGATGTTTAAGCAACACTATCTCACACACAACTTGTTTTATTTACATTTAAAAATTGAACGTCCTTGTTGAAGGACCCTATATAAATGATATAAATGAATAAAAAAAATATAATAAAATAAAATAAAAGGAAAGAGGAATAATTGATATTAAAGGGCCTTAAGGCGTTCAATATTTGTATTAAATAAGTCCAAAATAACAGAAGGCATATTAGCAGTTCTCATTAAGCGAGCAACCGGACTGTTATACCCTGTACAGACTATGCATTTTAAACGCATTTAAGTAGGTAAATTTAACATGTTAAAAAAGTAGTGTTCAGACTAGGCAACTCGTTTTATTAGAAGAAGTAACTATCGACGCAATTGGCATAAAGATGATTACAAAACATAAACAGCATTACTCGTACGTCGTACCCATCCATCCCTTTAAGGGCCAAATACAAACATGCGAAAACAGATGAATGTGTGTTTTTGCAATGAGTGTACCAATGAATTCAGATTGCCTATACATGACTGTATCAAAAAAAGGAATACAAACACTCCGGCAATACCAGTAACCTCTGCGATCATCTAAAGCGAAAGCATAATAATATAATAGGTTCTAACAACACTGACAATACAGGCGAAGAAGAAGTTGATGTAGCACCGCCTAACATAAAGCCAAGGCAGTCAGTAAAAAATTATTTTGCTAGAGACCAAATTTATGATGAAAAATCTAAAATCAAACGAAATCTTGACAACTTAAGGCCGGTTTACATGTCGAATGCAAACATTTTTTACTGAGATTGTGAGAAGGAAAATCTCTAATGAGAAAATGATCAGGAGTGAAACGAACAGAGATATATCCAGTAAAAAATATTGACGATATTTCTGTCAATGTGTGCGTGCCAACATTTTATTGTAGTGGTTGCTTCTACTCCATTGAAAATTCGATAAGCTAGCTCCCTCACAATCTCAGTAAAAATTATTTGCATTCGACATGTAAACCGGCCTTTATACGTTGAAATGATTGCAACAGATATGTTGCCCTACAGAACCTCAGATCACAAAGGATTTAAAAGATTTGTCAATGGGTTAAATGCTAAATATGAATTGCCCGATAGAAATACCCTCAAACATAAGCTAATTGCAGAGTACTATAACGATACACAAAATAAACTAAAATTGGCGCTATCGAAATGTACTGATGTAAGATTAACAGCAGATATGTGGACAAGTACTTCTAATGAGGGAATTCTGGCTGTCACTTGCCACTTCATCCAAGACGAAAAATTTATTTCTCCTTTGCTGAAAGTATATAAAATTGCAGGTCATCACACAGCAGAAGTAATAGCAAAGGTAAATTACTTGCTATCTTAAAATCTGTTTTAATGCTCTTGTTAGCTATTACATATTACCATATTCCTTAATTTCACTTCCAGGCTATTAACGAAATTTTATTAGAATACAGTATATGAGATAAGATTGTCGTCTTTGTTACAGACAACGCTGCCAGTATGAAGACAGAATCAATTTTAAAAATTCGGCATTTGCCTTACTTTGCACATAGTCTCAACTTGACAGTGCAGGATTCTTTCAAAGTTAAAACATTTTCCGAAATTTTGTCTAAATATAAATCCATTGTGACCTTTTTTTTCCGAAGCAGCACATTAGCAAGTGATATTTTGCGTAGTACTCAAAAAAGACTCAATAAAATGGAGCTTAAGCTGATCCAGGAAGTAGCGACTCGTTGGAATAGCTCATATTATATGTTAAAAAGGATTTTTGAGTTGCGAATAGAACTAGCAATTGCCATGAATGAATGTCCAAGGGCACCGCCTTCACTCACCGCCGAAAATGTCAATGCTATGCTATTTGATACTGCAACAACCAATATTTCATATTAGCTCTTCTTGAGCCATTTGATACTGCAACAACCAATATTTCGGCGAGAAATATGTAACTTCTTCAATGATAATTCCACTTACTCGAGAAATTACTTTTAAATTGGCCAGCTTTGAGTGAAAATTAAAAACGGCACAAGGGAAAGAAGTTCGTCAGTCAGTAATAAGTTCAGTTAAGGAACGGCTGCAGCCATATAACATAAGAACTGTATCCATTCTTGGAACCTTATTAGACCCAAGATTTAAAGAGAATGGGTTCAACACTTCTCAAGATGCCGATAGTGCCATACAGTTGCTTCAAAAAGAATACGCGTCTTTTATTGGATCCAGGCAAACCATCGCGGAAGCTCCACTTCCCAACCTTCTACAACTACTGAACAAAGCAAATTAGATGAATTACTTTTCATACCAAATAGTCAACCACATTCGGTATCGACTGCAGTAACTGATGCTATGATAGACGTCCGCCAATATATTGCAAGGCCACCAACCGACAAACGCTGCAATATTTTGGAATATTGGGAAAATCAACAAATATGCTCCGAGAATTCTTAAAGCAATATTTATGTATTCCAGCTACGTCAGTTCCGACGGAAAGAATATTTTCCAAAGCTGGGGTTATAATGACTGCGAAACGCAATAGACTTCAAGATAAAAATCTAAATACCTTGCTTTTCCTAAACCAAAATATAAGTATGTTTGATTGAATTTAAATTTCTTGTTTTTGAAAACTATCAATTTTTCCTGCATAATAATATAAAATAAAAACTAATAAATAATATCCTTTTATTTTATTATTTATGTTTTTGTTAGTATTTTCGTATTGTTTAAAATAAAATGACCATACTGTTGAAATTCTACACAATCTTTGATTAAGGAACACTCTACTGCACTTCTGATAGTATCGATGGTTTAGTGAAAAAATATCGATACTATCGAAATCCGACACTATCGATGTTTAAGCAACACTATCTCACACACAACTTGTTTTATTTACATTTAAAAATTGAACGTCCTTGTTGAAGGACCCTATATAAATGATATAAATGAATAAAAAAAATATAATAAAATAAAATAAAAGGAAAGAGGAATAATTGATATTAAAGGGCCTTAAGGCGTTCAATATTTGTATTAAATAAGTCCAAAATAACAGAAGGCATATTAGCAGTTCTCATTAAGCGAGCAACCGGACTGTTATACCCTGTACAGACTATGCATTTTAAACGCATTTAAGTAGGTAAATTTAACATGTTAAAAAAGTAGTGTTCAGACTAGGCAACTCGTTTTATTTTGATACATGATAGCTTGATGTGATTTGTTTTGACAAGTAGATATTCAGCTGTGTTTCATTATCAAATTTATGCTTTCTAAATTGTTTCAAACCAATTAGTTTGTATAGCAGTAATGAAAAGGGAATTTATTAGCTAATGCAGTCGTTTCACAAGCACAAAATTGAGTTTCTGCAGCATTAAATAGTTTCTTCCAAAGTTTACTTCAATTTCCGCGAGGGTCGCAGTACATGTTTTCGGTTAAACGCGTAGTAGCTACGTGTTTTCGTAAACGCGTCCGGGAAGTGTTTTCAGCGCATTTAACTCGATTTAAACGCGTCAATCTCGTAGTCTGAACATAGTATTATTAGCATAGCTAGTTCTATGATTAACGATGTAAAAAATATCGGTAGAGCGTGACGCATGGTTTGGAACCCGGAAATTTAAAAATTCGAGAAACTCCGAGCAATCTAACATATTGTTAACAATTTTGAATCAAGCTATAAGTTCAGATCGTTCACATCGTTTTGACAGCGGCAGATTCAAAATAGTAAGCAGATTGTCATAATCTATAGTTTCAATAGGTATGTGAAGTTTGACGGCAATGTACCACAGAAATTTATGTTGAACAGTTTCAATGTGAGCAGAATGATTATGAAAAAGTTTCCAGATGAGTGATAAATATTCCATATGTGGACGCACGAATGAACAGTAAATAATTTTTAAAGAATAGTTACCCGAAACCCTGCTTTCTCCGAGCAAAACTATATATACTATATATTCTATTATAATGAGGTACAAATGACAATTTAGAGTCAAGTAATAGACCCAAGTCTATAACAACATAAACCTCTGACAACAGGCAATTATCAAGATAATAATTAAAATTGATACGTTCACGACGTCTGCTGAAGGCAATAAAATTACACTTGGAAAGCAATTGAAATTATTTTGAATTATCGTACAATCGTGCAGTGTTTATAATTGTGGATGGCTTAGTGGCTAGAGCACTTGCCTTCGGTGCACCTGGTAGCAGGTTCGAATCTGCTTGGCGATAAGTAATTTTCGAGAATGAGATTGGGTGCCGGACTAACAGTTCACTCAGCTGTAAATGAGTACCTGAGTTAAAATCGGGGTAATAATCACGGACGAGCGTGTGGCTGACCACTTCACCTCCTAGTGTTCCGTTGGTACTTCAAGGCCTAGGTTCAATTTGGGCTGTTGTGCCATTGATTATTGTTATAATTTTAGAGATTTTTAGATCATCCGCGAATAACAAGAAATTTACATTGTCGAACATATTAGATATATCGTTTATAAAAACAAGAAAAAGCAGAGGACGATCAGGAATACGATCCCCGTGGTACTCCAGATGTTACGGGAAAAGGATCTGATTCAGCAGATTTAATATTTACAATGGCGACGATGGATATAAATTCGTATCCAACTCAGAAGATTACCTAAGATGTCTAAGGCGTGAAGCTTCGAATCGAGTAGGCAATGATCAACTTTATCAAAGGCTTGCGAGAAGTCGATGTATATTGCGTGTAGTTGGAAATTTATTTCCATTGCATGGTTAATAGTCTCAACATAGTGCAATAGATTAGTCATTGTTGACTTCCGTTTTTGAAAACCATGTTGGTAAGGAGTAATGTAGTTACTCAGCAAAGGTGTTAATTTGTTTGTGACGATTGCATCAAAAATTGTGGAAAGGGCTAATTGGATAGATATGGGACTGTAATTGTGAACATTGCTTTTATCATTAGTCTTTAGATGTGTCAAGAGTAGCGAACATCAAAGTGACATCTCAGATGACAACTTTTAACGACGACAAACTTAAGTTATAGCTTCCCAGTGAGGATAAATTCGACACAGCAGATGGAAGGGTGCTATTATCGGCGTACACACTAAAGAAATACTTAGCAAAGAGGTTTACATTGCTAGAAGGATCAGATGCAGTATTTTCATTTGCATACATGTAGAATGGAAGAACAATTTCAGACCTGAGTGAATTTACGAGTACGTAGTTCCAAAATGACTTAATATTATTGGAAGTGATATTAGTTTCAATAAAGCTAGTGTATTCTATATAACAGGATTTCTTTTTTGGTTTATAGAGACCGCGTAAACGTAAGAATTCCAGATAGTCAGTCTGACAAAGAGATACCTTATATTTAGCGTGTGCTATCTTTCGGGCCTATTGCGAAACTCGAGTCGAGTGAGTAACTCGACTCACATTTGAACTCGACTCCAGCTAAAGTTGGTATTATGAAACTCGACAATTGGAAAGTCACTTCATTTCCAGCAGTCAAGTGAGTTTGACATTTCTTACAAGTAAATACTCACTCGATCGGCTCTTATAATACGCAGTTCTTTTAACTTACGCTTTTTTTTCGACTCAAAGTCGAGAGAAACTCGACATGTAGGCACTCGTCGAGTTTCATAGTCGCAGAATGTTAGTTTTTTGGTCGAGTCGAGTTTCGTAATAGGCCCGTTTTTTTCATGATAAGTTGTCGCAATTGTTAATCGTATCAACGAGAATATAACGAGCTAGAAATTATTTAAGATGGAACTTACATCAATAATATGGTAAGGAACGCCATTAAACCTAGAAACGGCTACATTAATATCTACAGTATCAAGGAGCGGCCAGGCGATTAATGAGAGCTGTTCACAGATAAAATTATAGTTAGCAATTTTAAAATTGTGTATACATATATACCATTTACTGTATGTAACAAAAAAGGATATACATATATACCATTTACTATATGTAACAAAGAAAGAAAAAATGGGATTTTGCAAACAGCTGAATCATTTACCTGACGTGGAAATCATAGGTAAAGGCTTTGTATTACGCACAAGAGAAAAAATAATGTAAGAGATTTTTCATATTTTACATTTACGTTCCAAATGAAATTTTGGTATGTTTTAGGATGTGGTCAATAAAAATCGTCTCGAACTGTACTGGCTGCATGAAATCAAAAATTTTAAAACGTTTTTATTTATTGTTTTACGTCCCAAATGTCAAAAACTTTTATTGACCACATTCTAAAGCATACCAAAGTTCCGTTTTTAAAGTAAATGTGAAATATTGTAAATCTCTTACATTACTTTTTCGCTTGTGCGTGATACTAAACCTTTTCCAAATCATAATGACATGACATACTTTGCCTCAAAACATACATAAAAAAAATTACCTCAGATGACTCCAAAAACTCCATGAGTTCACTTAATGGAAACATGTCCATTAATTTGCTCATCAAAAAAGTATTGTAACTGTAGTAAGTGCAAAGATCTTGATTAAGCAATTCCGTGTAATCCGATCGGCTTTTTGAAACTTCTCGGTACCTCTTAAAATCAGATAATACAACAATAATATCTTTTATCCTTTGCAAAACGTCTTGTAAAGAATTTGTCTGTTTAGCATTTTGGTCTTCGTCGTCAGGGAAATTAATAATTACTTGATTATCAAAATTCATTTGCATTTCTTCTTGCTCCAACAAGGCATCTTCAATCTTTTTTTTTTGTAATTTTGCGTTAGCCTTTTCCACTGGTAACATATTGTCGGTTCCCTTATCAGAATCGGAATTAGATAGTTCGGTTGTACCAGATTTGTCACTATTTGAATTACATTCAAATTCCTCATAGTCGATATTATCTTCCGGTTTTCGAAAATCATTTTCACTCCCCTCCTTTTCAGATTCTTTATAAATTTTCGATGCCATGACTCCAGGACTGTTATGCTCTTCTTGACCGTTATTTCGCGCATCACTACATCTTTTTTTAACTTTTCGTTTCAACAACCTCTGCTTTTGTCTGTGGGAAAGTTTCCTATCATCATTGCTGGTTGCCTCCTCTGAAATATATTTACTTTACTCTTCTTGAGAATACAATATTAAATTAAAACACTGACCCACAAACTGCTTGGTAAATGCCGGGGGTTTTTGCTTCTTTGCCTTACGGCCTGGTCCTTTTTTAGGACGCTCCGCATATAAAGCTTTACGGCCCATTTCGCTGAAATAAAATCTTGCTAATTTAATTGAATAAAACACTACAATATCCTCCAAAATCCACAAGGGGTTACTTTATATTTTAAAAGTACTACACGTGCTTCGCTCATCCGCTGTATAAGTCAAAGTGACACCTCCTTACACTACTTAGTCCCCAGCAGGCAAAGTTTCGTAAACTATACGAAAGTAACGTGATAACAATGTAGTAGGCTTGTTCGATTTCGATTCGATTAATCGATTATTTTGTTTATTGAAATCTATTGACGAATATACCATGTGCTCTGGTGGCAAATTTCGGAACCCTATAAGATAGACAGAAACTGACAGTTGCATGTGATTTTTATACAAAATTGAGATTGAGCTCGAATAAAAGTGTTTTCCTCTAAAATACCGCTTGAAGTGAATGAACCTCATAATTAAATAAGAAGGACAAACGTATCATAACATATCAAAAACAAAATTTATTATTTTCAGAAACCAATTTCAAGCACCCAAATGAAAGAAAAATGTAACGAAAAAACGGTTTATGTTCCTTTTAAATAATTTAATAATTATTCCATATTGCTTTTTCCCGGAATATGAAACATTTGTGAAGTTATTTCGAAGTTTATACCGTTCATTCATAGAGAAAAATCGTTCATTTTCTGACTTCGTTGTGCGGGTTTGAGCCTAACATTTTCGGAATGTATAACCGGAAATGAATACCTTATTATCAACCGAACCGATCGGCATCAATTTTTATTATGTCTTTCATAATAAAATTAAAAGAAAATCGAATACTTGCCGAGCTCCGAATCGTAAAATTGCACACAAACCGCCATACAACAGTCAGCTGACAAAAATTTGTCTATCTTAAAGGGTTTTTTTTGCCACCAGGTGGAGATTTCCAACTTTACCATTCGTCAATTGACGAATATACCATGTGCTCTGGTGGAAAATTTCGGAACCCTATAAGATAGATAGAAACTGGCGGTTGCATGTGATTTTCATACAAAATTGAGATTGAGCTCGAATAAAAGTGTTTTACTCCAAAATATCGCTTACAGTGAATTTAAATGAACCTCATAACTAAATAAGAAGGACAAACGTATCATAACATATCAAAAACAAAATTTATTTTTTTCAGAAACTAATTTCAAGCCCAAAATGAAAGAAAAATGTAACGAAAAAACGGTTTATGTTCCTTTTAAATAATTTAAAAATTAGTCCGTATTTCTTTTTCTCGGAATATTCAACATTTGTGAAGTTATTTCGAAGTTTATACTGTCCTTTCATAGAGAAAAATTGTTCGTTTTCTGACTTCGTTGTGCGGGTTTCAGTCTAACATTTTCGGAATGTAGAACCGGAAATGAACACCTTACTATCAACCACACCGATCGTCATCAATTTTTATTATGTCTTTCATAATGAAATTAATACCTCGTTCACGTGGTCAACGACGTACCGCTACGTAGCACTTCGTAGTACCACGTGAACACACGAAATTTTGCTACGAAGCGGTTTTTCTACAACGTAGCAAAACCGCGTAGTGTAGTGTAGTGGATTTGCTAATCCTTCCCACTAGAACACTTGCCGTTGCGCTCCGTATTACTTTTCGAGTGAATTGTCAAAAAACTGTGTTGACAGACAACTTTATTTGTTTGGATTTTCTCAACGATTCTAATACCAGTGCCTTTAATGACTCCATTTCGCTGAAAAATAAAAGAAGAAAGGTTATTTAAGAAATAAAACGACAAATGTAATTTTTTTTTAATAAAATAAATACCAGTTGTGACAGCTGTCAATTAATAATCAAGAGTGCGAAACGTCAATTCACTTCACGTGAACACTCATATATCAACCGGATTTCATAATACGCTACACTACACTACGCTACCACGTGAACGAGGTATAAGATAGACAAATTTTCGTCAGCTGACGGTTTTGTGTAATTTTACGATTCGGAGCTCGGCGAGTATTCGATTTTCTTTTAATTTCATTATGAAAGACATAATAAAGATTGATGACGATGGGTTCGGTTGATAATCAGGTATTCATTTCCGGTTCTAGATTCCGAAAATGTTAGACTCAAACCCGCACAACGAAGTCAGGAAATGAACAATTTTTCCCTATGAACGGGCGGTATAAACTTCGAAATAACTTCACAAATGTTTAATATTCCGGAAAAAGGAAATATGGAATAATTTTTAAATTATTTAAAAGGAACATAAACCGTTTTTTCGTTACATTTTTCTTTCATTTTGGTGCTTGAAATTGGTTTCCGAAAAAAATAAATTTTGTTTTTGATTTGTTATGATACGTTTGTCCTTCTTATTTAATTATGAGGTTCATTTAAATTCACTTTATGCGATATTTTGGAGTAAAACACTTTTATTCGAGCTCAATCTCAATTTTGTGTGAAAATAACATGCAACTGCCAGTTTCTGTCTATCTTAGAAGGTTCTGAAATTTGCCACCAGAGCATATGGTATATTCGTCAATTGACGCGAATATACCATGTGCTCTGGTGGCAAATTTCGGAACCTTATAAGATAGACCGAAACTGGCAGTTGCATGTGATTTTCATACAAAATTGAGATTGACCTCGAATAAAAGTGTTTTACTCCAAAATATCGTTTAAAGTGAATTTAAATGAACTTCATAATTAAATAAGAAGGATAAACGTATCGTCAATTGACGAATGGTAAAGTTAGAAATCTCCACCTGGTGGCAAAAAAATAACCCTATAAGATAGAAAAAAATTTTATCAGCTGACTGTTAAATGGTGGCAAATTTCGGAACCCTATAAGATAGACAGAAACTGGCAGTTGCATGTGATTTTCATACAAAATTGAGATTGAGCTCAAATAAAAGTGTTTTACTCCAAAATATCGCTTAAAGTGAATTTAAATGAACTTCATAATTAAATAAGAAGGACAAACGTATCATAACATATCAAAAACAAAATTTATTTTTTTCAGAAACCTATTTCAAGCACCAAAATGAAAGAAAAATGTAACGAAAAAACTGTTTATGTTCCTTTTAAATAATTTAAAAATTATTCCATATTTCTTTTTCTCGGAATATTCAACATTTGTGAAGTTATTTCGAAGTTTATACCGCCCATTCATAGAGAAAAATTGTTCATTTTCTGACTTAGTTGTGTGGGTTTGAGTCTAACATTTTCGGAATGTAGAACCGGATATAAATACCTTACTATCAAGCGCACCGATCGTCATCAATTTTTATTATGTCTTTCATAATGAAATTAAGAGAGAACCGAAAACTTCCCAAGCTCCAAATCACAAATTTACACACGAACCACCATATAACAACTAGCTGACAAAAATTTATCTATCTTATAGGGTTGTTTTTTTTTGCCACCAGGTGGAGATTTCCAACTTTACCATTTGTCAATTGACCATAGAGCTACTGGAGACGACAGGCCACCGGTTTTGTATAAAGTGCTTTGAAGCCAAAAACACGATGAGAAGTGAGACAAAACAGGGGCGTTGTTGTTGTTTTAGCGTGAGAGTGAGTGAGACAGAACAGGTTCGTTATGTCAATTGTTGTTGTTTTTGCGTGCAAGCGAATGCGACGACGTCCGCCTTCAACTCAATCGCTGCTTGTCATCTCCAGTATATATATCTCTATGCAATTGACGAACCCAGTTGGTAAAATCTGCGAGAATCTCGCAGATTTCTCGGAGACATGTCGCTCTGTCTGCGAGAATCTCCTAGACGTTGTATGAAAAAAATACACGTATCGAGACAAATGCGCACCGATTCTCGGAGACATTTCGGCGAAAGTCGCGATAGCTTAAAATCTATTACAAGAGATGGCGCGGAACAATAAATTTGTAGCTATCGCGACTTTCGCCGAAATGTCTCCGAGAATCGGTGCGCATTAGTCTCGATACGTGTATTTTTTTCATATAACGTCTCGGAGATTCTCGCAGACAGAGCGACATGTCGCCGAGAAATCTGCGAGATTCTCGCAGATTTTACCAACTGGGGAGTGCTACCCTGCAAAAAAACTTCTTAAGTACATACGTATCTTCCAATATTTATTTATAATATTAAAATGATACAATGTGTACAACCAAAAGATAACAGCAATATAAATTACAAAAATTAAAAAAGAAAATTCTTAATGGTATACTGCATTGAAATTTTGACGATCTTCAGGAGTATCATTCAATACATTCTATCCGGTGTCCATTTCCGATCCATTTCTATAAAAAAAGGTAAGCTTTCAAATTCAAAATATTGAAAAACAGATACCGAATTTTCCAATCCGTTTTCCCGTCACGAAACGTATTTTTTAGAAGCGTATATTTGTCTTACTTAGAGATACTGGATTCACAATTTTTTCAATTTTAAAAAATCTAACAACATAAAATAATAAATAATTTAATGAAATAAATGAATGACATGAATGAAAATAATTGTATGCCATTCATTTATTTTGTTGCTGTCATCACAAAGAAGAAACCGCTAGATGGTATTGTAATTTTTCTCTACACCTGGTGACACTTTGTTCATTTTGAATAGAAACGTCGGGAAAGAGACTCGTTTCCAACTGGGAATGGTAAAGTTGGAAATCTCCACCTGATGGCAAAAAAAAACAACCCTTTAAGATAGACAAATGTTTTGTCAGCTGACTGTTATATGGCGGTTCGTATGTAATTTTGCGATTTGGAGCTCGAGAAGTTTCCGATTCTTTCTTAATTTCGTTATGAACGACATAATAAAAATTGATGATGATCGGTGCGGTTGATAGTAAGGTATACATTTCCGGTTATACATTCCGAAAATGTTAGACTCAAACCCGCACAACGAAGTCAGAAAATGAACGATTTTTCTCTATGAGTGAACGGTATAAACTTCGAAATAACTTCACAAATGTTTCATATTCCGGGAAAAAGAAATATGGAATAATTATGAAATTATTTAAAAAGAACATAAACCGTTTTTTCGTTACATTTTTCTTTCATTTTGGTGCTTGAAATTGGTTTCTAAAAAAAATTAATTTTGTTTTTGATATGTTATGATACATTTGTCCTTCTTATTTAGTTATGAGGTTCATTCAAATTCATTTTAAGCGATTTTTTGGAGTAAAATACTTTTATTCGAGCTCAATCTCAATTTTGTATGAAAATCACATGCAACTGCCAGTTTCTGTCTATCTTATAAGGTTCTGAAATTTGCAAACAGAGCACATGGTATATTCGACAATTGATGACTATACCATGTGCTCTGGTGGCAAATTTCGGAACCTTCTAAGATAGACAGAAACTGGCAGTTGCATGTGATTTTCATACAAAATTGAGATTGAGCTCGAATAAAAGTGTTTTACTCCAAAATATCGCTTAAAGTGAATTTAAATGAACCTCATAATTAAATAAGAAGGACAAACGTATCATAACATATCAAAAACAAAATTTATTTTTTTCAGAAACCTATTTCAAGCACCAAAATGGAAGAAAAATGTAACGAAAAAACTGTTTATGTTCCTTTTAAATAATTTAAAAATTATTCCATATTTCTTTTTCTCGAAATATTCAACATTTGTGAAGTTATTTCGAACTTTATACCGCCCGTTCATAGAGAAAAATTGTTCATTTTCTGACTTCGTTGTGCGGGTTTAAGTCTAACATTTTCGGAATGTAGAACTGGAAATGAATACCTTACTATCAACCGCACCGATCGTCATCAATTTTTATTATGACTTTCATAATGAAATTAAGAAAGAATCGAAAATTTCCCGAGCTCCAAATCACAAAATTACACACGAACCGCCATATAACAGTCAGCTGACAAAAATTTGTCTATCTTATAGGGTTGTTTTTTTACACCTGGTGGAGATTTCCAACTTTACCACTCGTCAATTGACGAATATACCATGTGCTTTGGTGGCAAATTTCGAAACCCTATAAGATAGACAGAGACTGACAGTTGCATGTGATTTTCATACAAAATTGAGATTGAGCTCGAATGAAAGTGTTTTACTCCAAAATATCGCTTGAAGTGAATTTAAATGAACCTCATAATTAAATAAGAAGGACAACCGTATCATAACATATCAAAAACAAAATTTATTTTTTTCAGAAACCAATTTCAAGCACCAAAATGAAAGAAAAATGTAACGAAAAAACGGTTTATGTTCCTTTTAAATAATTTAATAATTATTCCATATTGCTTTTTCCCGGAATATGAAACATTTGTGAAGTTATTTCAAAGTTTATACCGTTCATTCATAGAGAAAAATCGTTCATTTTCTGACTTCGTTGTGCGAGTTTGAGCCTAACATTTTCGGAATGTATAACCGGAAATGAATACCTTATTATCAACCGAACCGATCATCATCAATTTTTATTATGTCTTTCATAATAAAATTAAAAGAAAATCGAATACTTGCCAAGCTCCGAGTGTAAAATTACACACAAACCGCCATACAACAGTCAGCTGACAAAAATTTGTTTATCTTAAAGGGTTGTTTTTTTGCCACCAGGTGGAGATTTTCAACTTTACCCAGTTGGTGAAATCTACGAGAATCTCGCAGATTTCTCAGAGACATGTCGCTCTGTCTGCAAGAATCTATGAGACGTTGTATGAAAAAAATGCACGTATCAAGACAAATGCGCACCGATTCTCGGAGACATTTCGGCGAAAATCGCGATAGCTAAAAATCTATTACAACAGATGGCGCGGATCAATAAATGTTTAGCTATCGCGACTTTCGCCGAAATGTCTCCGAGTATCGGTGCGCATTTGTCTCGATCACGGTCGTACAGGTCTGGAAACTACCGTGGTGGGGGTAGACACCTTTTTTGAAGCATAAACTGGTACAGCTTCTCAATATTATCGACAGGGTCGCTACTAATGATTGGTTGCGCAAGCGCGATAACGTCGAGTATGCAGCCTTGACAAAATAAGTGTCAACAGTAAACTGTCACTGAACGTTTTGTACGCGACAAAATTTAATTACGTATTGTTGGAAGAAGTAGGTTTCAAGTTAGATGGTGTCTCTATGCAAAATCGATCCACTGTTAATAAATTCCGCTTTTCTTTTTTGAATCCTTGTAAAGGTTACGGTTACATAGTTTGTGGTAAGATGCGCTTTCAATCGGGTTGATTCTTTAGTTCAGTGACATGTTTATCCGCCGGTGAACTTGTTGTGCAATGCCTCCGATGCTTTGGATGTAAATGTATTGTATTGAATTGCGTTGTCTAATAACCGATTATTTTGGTTCTGCATTCCAGTACAGCTCTAAACTGTGTGATTCAATATGTTGGGAAGAAGAGTTACGGATATTGACTGATGCATCACGAAGGATCTGCAAATGCGGATGCTTTATTGCCGGTTACATACTCGATCGGATAGTTGTAGCCTATTCTCGGGCTGCTGACTGCTAGCAGCCACTAGATCACGAAATTCAGTAAAAATCATGTTTTTTCGTATACGGAGTTCCAAACATTGAAGGAACCGTCGTAGCCTTGGTTTGTGATCGATAAATGTTGGAACGCATGCATCTCCTGAGAAATTGCTCATTAAGTAGGACATGTTTTTTCATAAATATAAACAATGAACTTTTGTAAGCAATATAATTTGAAACATTTTTAAATGTATGTATTTTTAGGAAAAACACTTGCAATATAAAAAACTTCTTTCAGTTTATTACTCTTTATTTAAAAAAATATATAAATTACTTAATTCAAAAAATTATGCACTTCGTGCTTTTTTGGTTTAAAATAAATACCTAAATGCTTGTATCAAAATAAAGCGTTTTATACATGAAAATCAGTATCTTCTTGCCATTGACATAAATTTGCATCATTCTTATTGCCACAGAATTATCATTATGGTCGATCATAAAACTGCTCCAATCTTCATCGCAAGGTTTTTTCCAGGGCCTTAGCGAAAAGATTGGTCCAGTAGGGCTTAATTTCGTTGCGCCATAGAAGAAGAAGAATAAATATATTTTTTGATAAGTATGATAAATTTGCTTTCAACCTTGTTTGGCAGATAGTTCACAGTAACAAAA
Source organism: Beris morrisii (assembly GCA_951812415.1). Classification (NCBI taxonomy): domain Eukaryota; kingdom Metazoa; phylum Arthropoda; class Insecta; order Diptera; family Stratiomyidae; genus Beris; species Beris morrisii. Next base: position 62,567,320 of record OX638312.1, on the reverse strand, counting down.
GTATAAAGCATACTTTTATACTCCACGAGAATAACATTTGACAGTTTCTGAGCTAGCAGGGAAACGATTCATTAATCAAAAATATATCATAATGTAATGATAAGCATACATAATTCTAATGCTCGGTCATATATTTATAACTGCTTGCACTGCATAATATTTGAATAAGTAATGAAATCGCACTCAAAATCAACTCCATATTAAATCGGATTTAATTGATTTGATTTTTTAATTGTTTATTGTAATGAAGTAAGAAGGTATGTATGACCGTGGTAACGATTTATTCTGACGTTTCGATTACGGTTTTGACAAATTTTTATTTGTTTACGTTTTTTATAAATCTGACAGAAAACCGTGAGAGCATGACGAACCTGGTGGTCAATACGACAACAACCAAATTTTTCTTCCCAAAAGGTGTCTACCCCCACCACAAAAAACTGGTTTGAGTTTCCAGACCTGTATGTACGACTATAAAGGATCACTTCGTAAATACAAATATGAACTGAGAAAGGCGCAGCGCAAATCCTGGGGACTCTTCTGTAGTGAAATAGAAGATTCATCCGAGGCAAAATTCTCCGCAAAATTCTCTCTTAAAATCCAACCACACCATGCTACCTGAGGAGACCGGACGGATCTTGGACTACCTCAAGTAGGGAAACCACTGATCTCCTCCTGGACACCCACTTCCCTGGTAGCTCACCTGTTGAGTCGGAGCGGGTAAACATTACAAGAAACCATGCACCGTTCAACTCTGACGCTCTTATAACAGAGACCAAGCTCCTCTGGGCGATAGAAGGCTTTAAACCATTTAAGTCTGCGGGACCGGATGGAATAATTCCTGCTGAAATCCAGCAGACCTCGGACATAATTCTTCCTTGGTTGAAGGTTATCTTGAAAGGCTGCCTGGATCTAACCTATATTCCTGAAACATGGAAGGAAGTCAGAGTGGTATTCATACCCAAAGCAGGAAAAAGCTCTCATGTCTGCCCTAAGGACCTCAGACCTATCAGTCTATCATCCTTTCTTCTGAAAACACTGGAAAGACTAATGGATGTGTACATCCGCGACAATATTGACAAGCGACTGCTGTCAACATCCCAACATGCGTACTGGAAGGGGAGGTCGGTCGAAACGGCCTTACATTCACTCGTGCGCACCATTGAAAAATCTCTCAGTATTAAAGAATACACCATGGTTGCATTTCTCGAAATCGAGGGAGCTTTCAACAACGTCAGACCAGAAGCAATCACTGACGCAATTTCTATCCTGAAGGTGGAGTCCTCGCTTGGCGCGCTGATCAATTTGATGTTAACATCCAGGATTGTGAACACAAAGCTGGGCGAGTCCTCCTCTCGAAGGTTTGTTAGCAGAGGTACACCACAAGGTGGTGTGCTCTCCCCTCTTCTATGGAATTTAGTGGTCAACAAACTACTATTGAGATTGAGATTGGAAGGGGCGGGCTGCAGAGTGATTGCCTATGCAGATGATGTTGCAATTGCTGTCTCGGGAAAGCACCTCAACACGCTGAGTGAGATATTGCAAAATGCTCTCCCTATCCTCTCCAAATGGGCAGCTGAATGCGGGTTGGGTGTGAACCCACGCAAAACAGAATTAGTCCTCTTCACCAGGAAATATAAAATTCCTCACGTAGACCCTCCTTCTCTGAACGGTACTAGTCTAGTTTTCACCGATAGTGCAAAATATTTGGGTCTTATTTTGGACAGGAAACTTCATTGGAAACCTAACATTCAGGAACGGGTAAAGAAAGCAACAGTTGCGCTTTACTCGTGCAAAAAGGCCATTGGTAAAAAATGGGGTATGCAACCCCGGATAGTTCATTGGCTCTACGTGTCCGTCATCAGACCGATACTTATGTATGGTGTTATTGTCTGGTGGACGGGCCTTAGACAAAGCAGTTAACTGCACCACCCTAGGGAAGGTACAGAGATCAGCATGCATATGCATCAGTGGAGCTCTGAGAACAACTCCCTCTGCAGCACTAGACATGCTATTCAGTCTGCCACCCCTAGACATTTTTGGCAAGCAAATGGCAGCCAATGCAGCCATTCGACTTAGGGCCTCTACACAGTGGACTGGCATATATGCAGGTCACTCAACAATCTTGAATCACTTCAATAACATTGCTGAAAACACCGACTACACCCCTCCCAGTTATGATCTTGAGAAAAATTTTCTAACAGCCATCCCAACCCGTCTAGAATGGGAAAGGGATTCGGTACGGATGGAAGAGTCCGCCCACATATATACGGACGGCTCCAAAACTGAAGGCGGAGTAGGTGGAGGTGTTTTCTCTGATATGCTTAACATTAGCAGCTCCTTCCGCCTTCCGGACCACTGTAGTGTCTTTCAGGCGGAGCTTATGGCGATCAAGGAGGCCTTGTCCTGGCTGAGGTGTAATGTAATATCTACTAGGACTGCATTTTCACAGACAGCCAAGCGGCAATAAAATCCTTAGAATCGGCCTCGATAACATCAAAGGTCGCCGCAGAATGTCAATCATCTCTTAAGGAGATGGCTGAACAGTTCAATATTCTCCTGTGCTGGGTGCCAGGACACAGGGATATTCCAGGGAACTGCATGGCTGACGAACTCGCTCGACGCGGTACTACCCTTCAGATTATGCCGGAACACCGGAATCTGGGTGTGCCTCTCTCTACATGTAAACTGCTACTGGGACTAGACTCAATTAAGAAAACCAACTCAAGATGGGCAAACGGTGTTACATGTCACACTGCGAGACAGATCTGGCCGGAGCTGGATCTAAAACGCTCTAAACAGCTGACTTTGCTCAAAAGGGCGAATATCAGCACCACAGTCGGTGTCCTGACCGGACACTGTCTTATAGGTCGACATGCTAAAAGACTCGGTCTCTTCTCAAACGACTTCTGTAGAAGCTGCCTGGATGAGGAGGAGGAGGAGACAGTCCTTCACCTTCTCTGTACCTGTCCAGCTCTATCAGCCAGAAGGAAAGCTCATCTTGGAGCTTACTTCCTCAACTGTCTCGGTGACCTTGCCCCAATGGAGGTCGCGAGAATCCAACGCTTCATTGCAAGCTCTAAATGGTTCGACGAGTAGGACCGGATTCGATGATCCTGTGGTAACACAACGGACCTTTTAGGTCTAAGTGTGTCCGTGTTCTCACGGGCAGCCACGCGTACCTACCTACCTACCATGTACGACCGTGGTCTCGATACGTGCATTTTTTTCATACAACGTCTCGGAGATTCTCCCAGACAGAGCGACATGTCTCCGAGAAATCTGCGAGATTCTCGCAGATTTTACCAACTGAGTAGTATAGTATAACCTCAAAGCTAAATCCACAAAAAGCTAGCATCCAACAGATGGCGATACGACAAACATAAATTTCCTATCGCGACATTCGCATACATTCGAGCATTCGCAATCGAGATTTCAGGAAGCATTTGTCTCGATACCGTGTATTTTTTCCCATTGATGCTGTTATGACACTGGCTAGTTCTCACCCAGTTGGTCGCGTCTGCGAGATTTCTCGCAGATTTCTCGAGGACATGTCGGCCTGTCTACGAGATTTCTTCGAGACGCCTTATGGGAAAAATACACGGTATCGAGACAAATGCACTCCGAAATCTCGGAGACATGTCTGCGAATGTCGGGATAGAATTTTTCTTATTGGTGCAGCGCCATCTGTTTGATAATAGCGTGATGTGGATTTGACTTTGTGCTCATACATACTTCAAAATAAAATACACAAAAATATTATTTAATGTACTGTTTATTTAATATTTACCGATACGAACATACAACAAATTCATATATATAAATGATTAAAATAAGAGCGTATTCCTTCAATCCGGTAAAAAAATGTTCACGTAGGTGCATATCGCCTGAAAATAAAAAAAGGTGTAATGAAATGAAACGTGGGGTAACACGGGCGAAGTTAACTTACCACAATATTAAAAATGTAAAAAAATACATGTTATATAGTGACACATCTCATTTCGCTTTTATTAAACCCGCACTTGATAAGAAAACTTAAATATTCACTTCTTGCGCAATTCATTTTCTTCGCCTAAGTGCCAGATGACATTTATAGTGTTCGATTTAATGCGGCATTTCAAATAGATCGGAGTGGGAGCATATGTTTTTATTGCTCTCTCTTTCTATCTAGTGATGAAGAAAGGCAAGCACTATGCTGAAACCATAAAGACAATATCTCGAAAGAGACTCGCGACCAACTGGGTACAATTCGTCAATATGACGAATATACCATGTGCTCTGCTGGAAAATTTCGGAACCCTATAAGATAGACAGAGACTGACAGTTGCATGTGATTTTCATACAAAATTGAGATTGAGCTCGAGTAAAAGTGTTTTCCTCCAAAATATCGCTTAAAGTGAATTTAAATGAACTTCATAATTAAATAAGAAGGACAAACGTATCATAACATATCTAAAACGAAATTCATTTTTTTCAGAAACCTATTTCAAGCACCAAAATGGAAGAAAAATGTAACGAAAAAACTGTTTATGTTCCTTTTAAATAATTTAAAAATTATTCCGTATTTCTTTTTCTCGGAGTATTCAACATTTGTGAAGTTATTTTGAAGTTTATACCGCCCATTCATAGAGAAAAATCGTTCATTTTCTGACTTTGTTGTGCGGGTTTGAGTCTAACATTTTCGGAATGTAGAACTGGAAATGAATACCTTACTATCAACCGCACCGATCGTCATCAATTTTTATTATGTCTTTCATAATGAAATTAAGAAAGAATCGAAAACTTCCCGAGCTCCAAATCACAAAATTACACACGAACCGCCATATAACAGTCAGCTGACAAAAATTTGTCTATCTTAAAGGGTTGTTTTTTTTGACACCAGGTGGAGATTTCCAACTTTACCATTTGTCAATTGACGAATATACCATGTGCTTTGGTGGCAAATTTCGGAACCCTTTAAGATAGACAGAAACTGGCAGTTGCATGTGATTTTCATACAAAATTGAGATTGAGCTCGAATAAAAGTGTTTTACTCCAAAATATCGCTTAAAGTGAATTTAAATGAGCCTCATAATTAAATAAGAAGGACAAACGTATTGTTGCGAGCTAGGGGTTCGCCGGGATTTCAAGTAAAACTCAATTCGGTTAAAATAAAAATAAGTGATAATTTATTTATCCGCACTTTTAATTCACAGAATTATATTCGCACAATAATTCGCACTGTATGGCAGCACTGCCCGCTTATTCCATATATCGCTTGACTCGATCACTTTCGCTCTCTACCAACACGGTCGCGTATGCACGCCCGCTGTCACAGTCGACGTAATAAAAATTACTATGTCCCTCGCTGAAAGCTTTATCTGCTTTTATACCACTTGACTGTGGTCGAGACTGTTCTTGAATCTTCGTTCGGTGGTGTGTGTAGAATATTCTGGAAAGCATGAGAGCATTCCATGTGATCTTCTAGGCTGTTCTAATACATTCGATCGCATTCCATTAGAGGGGAAATATAGTCGTGTTGTTTCTCCTTATATACGTTTCTGATTGGGTTATTTTGCAACTAGGTATTCGGTTGTTCTTGTTTTCATTATGTGAAACGATCGAGTTGCGTGGTTGCGCGGTTGCCAGGTTTACATGTAACAGTATCATAACATATCAAAAACAAATTTTTTTTTTCAGAAACCAATTTCAAGCACCAAAATGAAAGAAAAATGTAACGGAAAAGCGGTTTATGTTCCTTTCAGAAATGAATACCTTACTATAAAGCGCACCGATCGTCATCAATTTTTATTATGTCTTTCATAATGAAATTAAGAAAGAATCGAAAACTTCTCGAGCTCCAAATCACAAAATTACACACAAACCGCCATATAATAGTCAACTGACAACAAATTTGTCTATCTTAAAGGGTTGTTTTTCTTGCCACCGAGAAAAATAAATACGACAAAATTATGATATCATTTAAGACGAACATAAACCGTTTTTTCGTAACATTATTCCGTCATTTTGGTGCTTGAAATTGGCGTCTTAAAAAAATACATTTTTCTTATGAAATGTTGTGATACGTTTGTCATTCTTATTTAATTATGAAGTTCATTTAAATTCACTTCAAGCGATATGTTGGAGTAAAACACTTTTATTCGAGCTCAATCTCAATTTTGTATGAAAATTACATGCAACTGCCAGTTTTTGTCTATCTTGGAAGATTCCGAAATTTGCCACACGGTATATTTGTCAATTGATATGAGTGATATGTATCCTCAACAGGCAGTTTGTACCTGTACCCTGTTACGCCGTAATTTTGATCGTCATCCTGAAAAGAAGAGAAGTGTTTAGTAAATAAAAGTGTATGATGTTTTTAGAGAAAGATAGGCCAACTTACCAACTACTTCATTGCGTGCTCCTTGTGAAAGCACCTCTGCGCACGTATTGGCCTTCAGTCTCACATAAAAAGGTACCAGCACAAAGGAGGGAATTAGTCAATTAAGTACTCAGTCGTACATACATGGAAGTCGAGCTAAACTCGAAAATAGGAAACGGAAGAACGTGAATTTGTTAGTTAGGGTTAGTTATGTTAGGATGAAGAATATATATAATCGAATTAGAATTACATTAGTCAGTTATAGTTAGGTATTAGGAATAGGAATAGGAAAAAAAGGAATTAGTATGAATTAGTAAGATTAGGGTTAGACTTGAACTACAATTGGAAATTAACACGCAACATCGAATCACCAATCACATCACTTAGAACAGATCACATCACTGAGGACCAATCACATCACTTAGGACAGATCACATCGCTGAGGACCAATCACATCACTGAAAACGTAAACAAGAACATCACAAGTGCAAACATGGCGGACTTAATTTGCGAGAGCTGCAAGTCGATAAGACAGATCCGCGAGGTTTGGGTCCATGCTAATAAGTCGGGTGGAGAAGATAAAGTGGACCCCGAATCAAGCGAGAGTAAAAGCTAACGAGAGAAAGTTATTAGATTCGAGGGAATGACCTGGAGGAAGCAGTCGTTGACCCAGGAAAACGGGGATGTACCGATTTGAAAAGTTGATCCGAGGTTTCGCGGGAAGTGCGGCACCCGAAAACGGTCTCTTTTGGTGGAATATTAGCGAGAGTGCGGACGAAAAAGTATAACGTAGGACAAAGAAGCATTGTCGCGAAGTGGATTGGAGAACAAAGAGTGAATTGAAGAAAAGCTGAAGTGCGAACTCGGAAGTTCACAAGTCGGTGACTTCCTAGGATATATACCAGACGAGGAATTATACGAGGCAAAGGTGATATACGCGATCAGCGTCGACAACGGCTTGTGTGGAGACGAAGAACGATCGTCGGGGAGACGTCGAGGGACTCCGCACCAGAGGCGCCCTAGTATTAAGCGTAGGAGTCAGGTAGTTAGGGCACTAATTGTTTGCGAGGTAAAAGTAAATAATATTAAATTAACAATTGAAACAAAAGTTCGAATCGTTTGGTATTATTGAGTGTTTTCATCAAATTTGTGACGTGTTACAGCTCGCCTTCCGCTGTTTTTTATTGTAATTACGCGCGTGCGAAACTTTTCTCCGGACTTGTGATCCGGACGGCGAAAAGTCCAGAACGGGTCCTTAAAAAAAGGGATCACTGGCGCCCACGACCCTTCTCTGGGTTGGCCGGACAAGGCCCGTTCGCCCCCATTTGTGCTGGGGTTATAAACGGTTTTTCCGCCGGGAAAAACGGTAATATTTGGCGCCCAACGTATTTTGGTGGCAATTAATTGTTCAAGTTTTCATGTTTTTTTTTGTCGGAAAACTTAAGTTTAGTGAAGAAGTGCTAGTGTGATTTCACAAGGAAAGTGCAAATTTATATATGGAGAGTGGTTGGTAAGAATTTGATTTTGGAATTTCGCGATATATATATTTTTTTTAATAGTAATATATATATTATTTTTTTTTAAATACCGTTCGATAGAGGCAAATTGACCGTAGTGAGTGCTCTTCTTTTCTTCACGGATGACGGAATTATAATTGTATTTGATATCAATAAACGGGAATTGCAATATTTTCCTTGTCTCGAAGGTGGTATCATTCACGGAAAGGCTGCGTGGAATATTGTGTTAATTATTAGAATTTAATTAGATATCAGACTTTAGTTTTCTTCTACCTTTTTTGTTGTTTTCTTTTGGGGTGGGAATTTCTTGTGCGGGGACGACTTCAATTAAAATGGCGAATAAAGCTAAAATTTTTGTGGACAGACTGAGCCAGGATGAATTGGTGTATGAGTTGGCAATTCGGGGAATATTGTCGGACAAAGTGGATGAAATGAGAAAATCACTCAGAGTAGCACTGCGTGCGGAGAAGGAGTCCGATGGTTCATTTTTGTTGCCGCAATACCCATTCAAGTTTGCAGAAGATTTGCTTGCAGTACAGTCCAAGCTCACAGAAATTGAAGACCTGTTGGGTGAATTCAATGGGGTGGAATCATCTGGGGAATATAAAAAATTTGGACAAAAATTCAATTTTGTTTGAGACGTCTGGAAGGTGCGGAACCGTCAAAAGAGGAAGTTTCGCAGAAAATGAAGGCGAAATCGTCTATTTTGTTGCAGTTGGGAACTCTATATGAAAAGACAGGACAAGTTTCTTCCGAAGAGGAAGATGAAGAAGCGTACAACGCTTCGACCCCAGCACAACAAATCTACTCGACAAAAGTAAGCGTGGCGAAATGGGATCTGAAATTCTCAGGCGAGAAAGGATCAATTTCGTCATTTCTTGAAAGGATGGAAGAATTGAGAGTGGCAAGAGGTATTTCAAAGGCAGTTTTGTTTCGTTCAGCAATTGATCTGTTCGAAGGGAAAGGCCTGGTATGGTTGAGGGCCAACAGGAACAAATGTAAGAATTGGGACGAATTAGTTACGGAACTACGGGCCGAATTTCTCCCTCCCGACTACGACGACCGACTAATGGACGAGATTAAGAGAAGAACTCAAGGAAGGGATGAGTCTATAGGTGTTTATGTGGCTATAGTGGAAAGTCTCTTCAATCGCCTTTCAACGACTTGCACAGAAGCGGAAAAATTAAGAGTTCTCAGAAGAAACATAAGTCCATTTTATCAACATCAGCTCGGGTTGGTAAAAATTGATTCAATTGGGAAACTGATTAAATTAGGTCGATCCTTAGAGGCCACAAGACTTTCAGTGGAGGCGTTTCTACCTCCCCCTGGCCACCGAACAGGTAACTTGTTGGAACGAGACTTGGCATATGTAGATTCCAATGAGAGAATCAAGCCAGAGGTACATAGTACTGAGTCCAGTAGTAACTCGCGAGGTCAAGCTCCAAGACAGTTGAAGTCTTATAACTGCAAGGCTCTGGGACACGTGTCACGTGAATGCGAGGAGCCACGGAAATGTTTTGGATGTGGGAAAGTGGGTGTGTTGCGAGTTAATTGTCCTGTTTGCAGCCCGAACCCGAATCAAGGGAATGGAAGGCAGGAACCGAAAACCGCAACAACCGATTCGGGAAACGCGAGTCGTGCTCACTAAATAGCGGCAAAGTGAGCACGAATGTCGAGACTATACCGCCTATTAGCTTCGCTTTGACTCCGAAAGAGGGTGATATACGGCCACATTTGAAGGTGACCGTCTTTGGTGCAGAATTCGTTGGGTTGTTGGATTCGGGGCATCACGCACCATTTGGGGAAGAGATGGATGGAATGTTCTAAAGGAACAGGGGGTAATACTGAGCTCGGCCAAATCTCCATGTGTTAAGTTGGCTAACGGGGATGAGTGTGCGGTGGATGGAGTGGTTTGGCTGCCAATTCAGGTGGACGATCGTACACGATGGATGGAGTGTTTAGTCGTCCAGAGACTTCCTCACTCACTCATTCTTGGCGCAGATTTTTGGGTGCAATTCGGGTTAGTTGTCGACCTTAGTCGAGAACAGTGGGATTTTGCCGAGCAACCGAGTCTAGCAACGATCGAATGTCTGCATCCAAAGACAAAATTGAATGGTGATGAGGGAAATCGACTGGAGAAGCTACTGGAGGAGGAATTCGCGGAGATGGGTGATGGTCTGGGTCGTACTTCAGAGGTGGAACATATCATAAAAACAACATCACCTCCGATAAAGCAGCGATATTACCCGGTATCACCTGCTGTCCAGAAGCATATCGACCTAGAACTAAAGGATATGTTGAGGGATGAAGTGATTCAGCCATCAAAAAGTGCTTGGGCCTCTCCTATATTGTTGATTAAGAAGAAGGATGGAACGTATCGGTTTTGCGTAGACTTTCGAAAAGTCAACAAGGTGTCCGAACGAGATGCATATCCGATTCCGTACGTTTCAGCTACACTCGACAAACTCCGCGACGCAAAGTATTTGTCCTCAATGGATATCAAATCCGCATATTGCCAGGTTCCGATGGCGGAATCGTCACGTCAGTATACTGCGTTCACAGTGCCTGGCAGGGGGTTATACGAATTTTTGCGCATGCCGTTTGGGTTACAAAACGCACCAGCAACGTGGCAGCGTTTAATTGATAGGGTACTGGGAAGCGACCTGGAACCCTTCGTGTTCGTCTATCTCGACGACATAATCATAGTAACGCAGAGTTTCGAAAAGCACTTAGAGATATTGCATGAAGTGTTTCGTCGTCTGACTGCAGCAGGGTTACGTGTTTCACGCGCGAAATGCGAATTTTGTAGGTCGGAATTGCGTTACTTGGGTTATGTCGTGGATGAAAGCGGTTTTCATGTCGATCCCGAGAAGGTGGAGAGTTTGAGGAAGTTCCCAGCACCACGAAGTGTCAAGGAGGTTCGCCAATTCTTGGGTATGGTGTCGTGGTATCGCCGATTTATATCGGATTTTGCAACTTTTATTGCACCACTAACTGCGCTTCTAAAGAAAAATCGCAAATTCGAGTGGAGTGAAGAGTGCGATCGGGCGTTTTCGCAAGCAAAAGTTAGGCTTTCCACGGCACCTATACTGACCTGCCCCGATTACGATTTGCCATTTGTAATCCAAACGGATGCATCAAACTTTGGCCTTGGGGCAGTATTATCTCAAGGCCGAGCAGAGGAGGAACGAGTCGTTTGCTATCTGAGTCGTTCTTTGACGAGTGCGGAACGAAAGTATTCGACCACAGAGAAGGAATGTCTGGCGGTGCTGTGGGCGATTGAAAAATTGAGACCGTATGTGGAAGGCACCAAGTTTAGTGTAGTAACTGACCACCACTCCTTGCTATGGTTGCACAATTTGAAAGAGCCAAACGGACGACTGGCACGTTGGGCTGTACGGCTGCAACAATATAACTATGACGTCATCCATCGGAAAGGGAAGGATCACCTGGTCCCGGATGCGTTATCCCGATCGGTACCTGTGTTGGATACGATTGAGGCAGTTGCCCAAGCTGATAAGTGGTATACAAGGATGATGAAGATGGTGCATAATCACCCAGGGAAATATTCTGCGTGGCGAATTGAGGAAAGTAGGTTATGGAAGCACGTTCCAGCGGCCTTTCCAGAATTAACTTCCGAAAACTCCTGGAAGAGGGTGGTATCGGAAGAAGAGCGAGCTAAAGTTCTAGCGGAATACCATGACGACCCAAAGGCGGGTCATACGGGAATTACCAAGACGTGTGAGCGAGTTGCGCTCAGGTATTATTGGCCGAAGATGAGGATAGACGTAAAAAAATATGTTCAAACGTGTCAGGTTTGTCAAGCCATAAAACCAGAACGCCGATTACCGGCTGGGCTTATGGTTTCACGAAACGGGGAAGCTAAGCAGCCCTGGGAAATGGTCTGCGTAGATTTGGTGGGACCACTTCCGCGCTCCTCGCATGGCCATTGCTATATCTTAACGGTGGTGGACTACTTCTCAAAATTCCCGCTTCTATTCCCCTTAAGATCTGCCACGAGCGCGGCAGTGACCAAAGCCTTGGAAGAACATGTTTTCTTACTGTTTGGAGTACCAAAATGGATGGTATGTGACAATGGTGTCCAATTTAAGGCAAGAAACTTGCAGACGATGGCAGAATCCTACGGAACCACTATCAGGTATACGGCATTTTACCACCCCCAAGCAAATCCGGCGGAGCGCATAAACCAATCCATCAAAACCATGTTGTACGTTGTACGTTTCGGAGAACCACCGGAAATGGGACGAGAATTTGGCAAAAATAGCGTGTGCTCTTCGCACTTCATCACACGAAGTTATGAAGTGTACCCCTTACTTTATTAATTTTGGAAGGGAAATGTCGACTACCGGATGTCCGAATGAGGGGCCGAATGCAAGTAGTTCAGCTTCTTCCCAGATTACAGATCCACATGTAAGGGCAATCGTGTTAGAGAAGGTTAGAGAAGAAATCAGGGCGCGTTTCAGGAAGGCCACCGATAAAAGCAAGAGCCGCTACGACCTACGACGACGAGATGTAGGCTTTTTTCCAAACGACCTCGTCCTGCGGAAAAATTATGTCTTGTCGGACGCGGCAAAGTTTTTCTCGGCCAACTTGGCTCCGAAATTCATCGGGCCGTTCAAGGTAGTTAAAAGGGTATCTCCTTGGACGTACGAACTTGAGGATCAGAGCGGTAAACGGGGCGGAGTATGGAATGTGAAGGACTTGAAAACATATGTAAGAGCCCGAGACTAGAATATGCGCGTAGTTGTTTTTTTTTTTGAGACTAGATAAAGAGGGTCATCTAACTTATGGGGGTACGTGCTAGTAAGACAAGGGAATCATAGTAGCCTAAATGTCAAAGCGAAATGAAAAATAATAAATATACCTGATGGGATTTCCTAGAGAATTTGGGAAATTCTCTTTAAGCAAGGGGGGAATTGTTACGCCGTAATTTTGATCGTCATCCTGAAAAGAAGAGAAGTGTTTAGTAAATAAAAGTGTATGATGTTTTTAGAGAAAGATAGGCCAACTTACCAACTACTTCATCGCGTGCTCCTTGTGAAAGCACCTCTGCGCACGTATTGGCCTTCAGTCTCACATAAAAAGGTACCAGCACAAAGGAGGGAATTAGTCAATTAAGTACTCAGTCGTACATACATGGAAGTCGAGCTAAACTCGAAAATAGGAAATAGAAGAACGTGAATTTGTTAGTTAGGGTTAGTTATGTTAGGATGAAGAATATATATAATCGAATTAGAATTACATTAGTCAGTTATAGTTAGGTATTAGGAATAGAAATAGGAAAAAAATGAATTAGTATGAATTAGTAAGATTAGGGTTAGACTTGAACTACAATTGGAAATTAACACGCAACATCGAATCACCAATCACATCACTTAGGACAGATCACATCACTGAGGACCAATCACATCACTTAGGACAGATCACATCGCTGAGGACCAATCACATCACTGAAAACGTAAACAAGAACATCACAAGTGCAAACATGGCGGACTTAACTTGCGAGAGCTGCAAGTCGATAAGACAGATCCGCGAGGTTTGGGTCCATGCTAATAAGTCGGGTGGAGAAGATAAAGTGGACCCCGAATCAAGCGAGAGTAAAAGCTAACGAGAGAAAGTTATTAGATTCGAGGGAATGACCTGGAGGAAGCAGTCGTTGACCCAGGAAAACGGGGATGTACCGATTTGAAAAGTTGATCCGAGGTTTCGCGGGAAGTGCGGCACCCGAAAACGGTCTCTTTTGGTGGAATATTAGCGAGAGTGCGGACGAAAAAGTATAACGTAGGACAAAGAAGCATTGTCGCGAAGTGGATTGGAGAACAAAGAGTGAATTGAAGAAAAGCTGAAGTGCGAACTCGGAAGTTCACAAGTCGGTGACTTCCTAGGATATATACCGGACGAGGAATTATACGAGGCAAAGGTGATATACGCGATCAGCGTCGACAACGGCTTGTGTGGAGACGAAGAACGATCGTCGGGGAGACGTCGAGGGACTCCGCACCAGAGGCGCCCTAGTATTAAGCGTAGGAGTCAGGTAGTTAGGGCACTAATTGTTTGCGAGGTAAAAGTAAATAATATTAAATTAACAATTGAAACAAAAGTTCGAATCGTTTGGTATTATTGAGTGTTTTCATCAAATTTGTGACGTGTTACAGCTCGCCTTCCGCTGTTTTTTATTGTAATTACGCGCGTGCGAAACTTTTCTCCGGACTTGTGATCCGGACGGCGAAAAGTCCAGAACGGGTCCTTAAAAAAAGGGATCACTGGCGCCCACGACCCTTCTCTGGGTTGGCCGGACAAGGCCCGTTCGCCCCCATTTGTGCTGGGGTTATAAACGGTTTTTCCGCCGTGAAAAACGGTAATAACCCATTTTCTAGAGCCATTGAGCTTCATATGATAGAAAGGGACAGCGAACGAAAACCGTCTCCGTAGAAATGTAAGTAAGGTTCTCCACCAGCCAACCATGCCCATCGAATGGTCGTGAAATTTCTACACATTTTCAACGGACATATAAGTCCATATGTACGATAGAGATGGTATATACTCAGCAATTACAAAAGACTCCGTTTAAATGTAAGAAAAATTCAATAGATTTTCTACACACATCTATCACAATATGTAAGAAAGAGATATCACCTACGTAGCCACACACATGCAAGAAACAAGAAAACTTTCAAACGTCAAGTCAAATAAAATTTTGATTGCGACGCATTCCGTGTTTAACCATTCTACTCTCCATGGCGATACGAATTTCATTGTACAGATTTTATTACATGTTTTGTTTTTTTAAATGTTTCAGGATATTCCAAGGCTTGACGAGCTGCATTCATGTTTTTTTTATTTTCAGCTTCAGAGCACGAGCGACAAAGGTTTCGAGTTGGTATCGTATTTATGAAGTCTCATTTCAGGCAGCGTTGCCACATTGCTACTTTTGTAGCAAAAATGCTACTTTTGCATCCAGATTTCTTGATTTGCTACTTATGCTCCTGAAAATTTCAAATTCTCTAATTTTGCTACTATTCAACTTTTTCACTATTTCCATAAGGAAATGAATTTCTCTCTTCGATATTGAAAAATTTTGGGGATTTATTTCAACATTAAAAAATGTAAATAACAAACCACTATATGCTGACCTTTTTGATTTTGTTTCTTTAATTATTTGCCTACCTCACAGTTCTGCTGCAGCAAAAAGAGTTTTCTCAGAGCTCAAACTTATAAAAAATGACGTTAAAAACAGATACAATATCGATACTGTTGAAGCAATTATGTTTGCCAAAAAAATTAAAACTGACTATTATTAATGACAAAGTCTGATCTCAAAGATACATATTTACATATAATATGAATTGTGATTTTATTGTATTTTGTGCAATGAAATGTATATATTTTTTTCAAACAAAAATTTTTGCTACTCTATGCTACTCTTTTGAAATTTTATTTGCTACTTTTTTCACGACCTCCGCGGCAACACTGATTTCAGGTATATTTTGTATACTCATTTTTATTACTTCTGTCTTAAGGCCGTGACACAATAAAGCAGAAAGCAGCGGTAGAAGCAGAATTGGTTTAGAAAGCACAGAATCATATGGCGCCTGTTTAAATGAAAGCAGCGGCAGAAGCAGAGACGAAGACAGTGCTGCTTTTTCGTTCTAAATTCTAAAATTCTGTTTCTGCTTCAGTACTGCTAACGTAAATCACTTAAGAATTGGGAATGTTGTCAGCAATGTTAAAATTGTTTCCATATACTCGTATTTAATGATCATTTTAAGCGAAAAGCTCAGAGAAATCAACGGAAACAAGAGACTAAAATACTTGTGATTGATGACAGTTAGCATGGACACATTATTCCGTGCTTCAACCTTCGGTGGTAGTTAGCACGGACACATTCTTCTCTGCTTCTGCTTTTATTTAAATTCATTAAGCAGAGCAAAAAGCAGCACTGATGCTGTTATGACACTGGCTATTTTCCTCGCTAGAATAAAGTACAATAATAGCCAATCGTGTGAGAAGGCGAACAACATTAAAAGAGAGAGATACCGCTCTTTCCGACGCTAGCGGCATCTAGTAAACGAAATTAAAAAGTGGTTTGTTGAGAAAAATACCGGTTCTGGCGCGTTTCATAACATCACATGGCACTTTCCATAATTTATACGTACCGAAATGTCAAAAACAAGTCTGCAGCGGCTGGAAAATCTATCCGCCAGTGGATTTTTCTTAGATTAACTGCTAGAATGTTGCGAAACACTGCTCGAATGCGCGTTTTGTTGCCGCTTTTTTTTGACAGTTATAGATTGCTTTTTGACAGTTACTCATAGTTTTGCTGTTCGGACTGTCTCTCTCACACCAAAGTCTAAATTGTATGTAAAAGTCTCTATCCCTCTCCATTTGGATTTTCTAGCCGCTTTAAAGCCGCAAAAATAGCCAGTGTCATAACAGCATAAGGCCTAGCGCATACTTGAGACTAAACAGTTTAATCACATCAAGCCGCGCACACTCTTACCTGCCCGACAAAACTGTTTTAAGCCTCAGTTATAATGGTTCCGATCCGATCCGATCCGGAAAACGGAGAGTGTTGAGTTTCTCCATCCGACACACATCTAAAGGGAATTTCGGAACGCCTAGTAACAATCGTTCCGGAAATTAGCCGATACACAAAACGGAGGGGTAAAGTTAACCAACTTTCAACTTCTATCCATTCCGACGCTAAGAGGTGAATTATTGAATTTCACCACCTCCTTCGCCTTACTAAAAATCAAAATTACACCTCGTTAATGTCACTTTGATGGATGTCGGAACAGAATCATTGTGCCTAGAAATTTTTCTCCTCCGACGTTGCCGGATCGGATCGGAACCATTAAGCCTCAGTTATGTGTGTCGGATGGAGAAACTCAACACTGTCCGTTTTCCGGATCGGATCGGATCGGAACCATTATAACTGAGGCTTTATAAAGCCTCAGTAGTCAAGTACTTACAGAAACTAAGAAAACGTATTTAGGGATATTTTTTCATATGTGGTAACCCTCACTATGTATCATTTCCACTGAGATATATCAAATGGAGGCCTTGATTTGCTATCTCACATGGCCGACGTTTTTAAAATGTCAATATTTCGAAAAAGGTGTCCATGATAACCCGAGGTTCTGCATTATTGAACAAAATTTTGATGATTTTAAACATTCATTAGATTTAAAATTGGTAATGCAAGTAAAATAATTTTTGATTGAAACATTTCTTTATGTTTCTTTCAAAAATTCAATTCATTTTCAGTTTAGAGAAACTTCGAAAGTTATCCGGGGTACAAATTAGGATTGAGCCACGGATGACCTGAATCTTAAAAAGGAAAGAGTTAGTAGCACGGTATCTGCATGTATTAAGGCGAGAAGGAAAACAATGACAGAACTATCAGATTAGGCAACATGAAAAATGAAATCCGAATTTTTAGGTGTAATTTCGAATTGAAAAATTACCAAATAATTTGAATTTGATAAATACTTTTTTGGATAAACAATGCAAGGTATTGAAAGAAAATGAGTTCATAAAATTGCAACTGAGCTGTGTAAATTGTACAGGTAATATTGGCTACTGCAGTACGAATATAATACCATGTACTTATCTGTATGGCGCCAAATTCAAAAATAACGTATTACATGCTCAACCGTTATAAATATTCCTGAAGCTTTTATTTCCCAAGAAATTTATTAATAAAAAAGTTGAAGTAAACTGTGAGTTGTGTTATGAATTTCGAGCGCAAAACACAACTTCTCACCATCAAATCGAACAATTTGAATTGTCAGAACTGATAATTTAAATTGAAAAGTTTGTAATTTTCTTTAAGTTGTTGCCCATGTTTTTCGAAGTTCGAAATTTTAAGAAGGAGCGAGAGGGTACGATTTCGTCGGCTATTTCAATATGTCATATCGTATAGGGAAATGAGCCGATGAGGTATCCATATATTATATATCAGTGATCATTTCGCATTCTTCAACGGTTCCATTTTTCTAGGCTGATAAAAAAAATTCTCGATAAAAGTAAATTTCTGAGCTCTTTAACTCAATGTATTTTAAGTTTCAAAACTCGATTTCGTTACTAATCTTTATGCTGTGTGAAGTTTGTTAAATATTATTTAGGGTAGACTATGAATGAGATGAAGAAGAAAGCACTTAGGGATTGTCTGGCCATAACATGTCCGCAAATGTCGGTAAATTTAAAAAACCGTCGGACTTTTTTTAGAAGTTACTGAAATAGCTTAAGAGTTTTTATAATAGGTGCATAGTTTTTTAAAATTGGGAGAAAAAAATGTTGTTCTCCAAATTTTTATCACAATTTTTCTTAATCAGAATAATAAAATCGAGAAAAACCGTACACATACATCTAAGGATTGATTTTCGAACATCTTCGATGATCTAATTCCAAAAATTCGAAATGTCAAGTGATAGTTCTCCAATTGTCAAGTACGCGTCAAAACGCGCCGATAAAGGAAGCTTTTCTTGTGTTTCACGAATAACACAGAATCTTCAAGTCGATAGCATTTGTCCTGCAGAAGCTATTGCCGCGGAAACATAAAATTGCCGACTTGTCGTCGGATATTAAGCCAACAATGCGCTTCTGGAAAATTTCAAAGGTAAGTAGCCGCGATAAAACTCTTGATCGAATTCTACAGCGAACTTCTACTCCCAACAGTTTAGTGTTCCGACGACATTGAAAATGTTGACGTGATTACTTCGTACGACGTTCCGCGCCATATTAAAACGTACATTCACCGAGTCGACCAAACAGGACGTCAAGGAACCGCCATCAATATATTCGCCGCTTGCGAATTAGACAATTTCAATGTAAGTGCGGTAATTTTTATTTAATTA
The DNA here is from genome assembly GCA_951812415.1 of Beris morrisii. NCBI lineage: Eukaryota > Metazoa > Arthropoda > Insecta > Diptera > Stratiomyidae > Beris > Beris morrisii. The sequence goes on along the minus strand of OX638312.1, from coordinate 62,548,565 downwards.
CGCAATATCCTTTTCATAGGCGAATTCAATTACCACAAACTTCTATCGATAGCTAATAGTTTCAAATTGCCCAAAATAAAATCAAACGCCAATTTGGAAGAAAGTATGGCCAAAATATAAGCAAAGATCCTAAACGATCTAGAAGTTAAAGTCGGAGGTAAAAGTTGAGCGTTTGAGCCACCACCTGAAAATGAAACAAAATATTGGATTGGTTTCTGGAAGTTGGTCACATGCAAATTTTACTATAGCACATTTCGTACGAATTGAATAATAGCTGCATATTTAATTTGAAAGCTTTGGAATCAACTTTACGGCCTTTTGTGATGAGTGAGTAACAGAAAACAGTAAAATTTTTGGGAACTTAAAACACAGATTTTTGTTTTTTGTTCCAGTGCTTGACTAAAGTATGCGAACATGACTTGGATAATACGAAATGGACTCTATCTAAAGGTACTGTCTGGCTGGAACTGCCGACTGTCGCGGTCGAATCCGGAATCCGGAGCGTTAACCGTATTTATAGTGTTCTGTTTCTCCAACAGGATTTTTAACTTAGATGTGAGGTATCTATTAAGAAACCACTTGTCTACAAAAATTCTGTTGGACCTATTTCACTCATAAAACAATAGCAATTCCGAATGCCTGATTTAAAAGAAAAGTGTTTCATAAACAAATTATTTACTTTGGAAAAAAAAAATACTCATAATTTATTATATATGTTAAGTGAAAGTATAAATGCCATATTAATGATTAGCTAAAAATTCAATAAACGTAAATAACTACTTCTACTTTCTTGTCAATGGCTTTAAATTGAAAAAATAACAAATAAATAAATAAATTGAAAAATAAATAAAAATATTCGAAAATATATACAGATATGTATACAGGGTGTTTGGCGCTCCGTGTGCCACCTTGTAAGGGGTTATTTGTTGATATATTTGGAGAAAAAAATTGTTCTACAGGGTGGGTCAATTTTCAATATTAGTGGAGATACAGGGTGGTTAAGAAAAGTGTTTTCGACCGGTACCCTCACTCACTTAAAACGTTATATCTTGAAAACGAATAATCACAAGGCAAAGTGTTATAACTCGTATAGGCAATCGAATTACCTTTCATTTGATGTAACAGTCTAAATTGTAACTGCACTCAATCTTGAGATATTTACTCGAAAACACAGATTTTTGCTACGTCAACCCTAAAAATTCAGTGATCAATGTAGTTTTTCTCAGAAAATCCCATTAAAACAATGTCATTTTAATTTTATTTTTTTATGAGCCGTATTATTACCTACAAAAGCTGCATACATATGTATGTGTTACGATTAACATTTTGGAAGTAATGGGTAAAAATACATATCGCATAAAAATTACATATTTAAAAAATCAGTGCATGTGCATGTTGATCTACGCTACTTGCTTGAATTGAAAGAATTTAATAATGGTTTTTATTTGAAATATTTTTATTTCAAATATTTTTATTATAATAAATGTTCAAAATGGACACCTTCATTTTGAATGCACGCTAAAGCTCGTTTGGCGAGTGTTCTCTTGGTATTCATATTCCTCAACTGCTGCCTTACTTCTATTGCTGCCGCATCGATCCTGATATTTAGATCTTCCAATGTTTCTACTGGCGTTGCGTAGACAAGGTCCTTCATCCGTCCCCATACAAAGAAATCCATAATAGTAAGATCAGGAGATCTTGCAGGCCAGTGTATCGGTCCATTTCTACCGATCCAGCGATTGCTATAATTGGAATTGAACCAGTCTGTGATCTGTCGGCCGTAATGAGCAGGAGCACCATCGTGTTGATAAAACATGGAAGCCAATCGAACCATTGCAATATCATCCAACAAGTCCTGTAGATCATTTGATAAAAACTGTAAGTAATTGGAGCTATTTAGAGTAGGCGGAAGCGTCATAGGTCCAAGTAAATCGTCACCAATCACACCTGCCCATAAATTGACGCTGAATCTGTGCTGAAATGATGCCGCTCTTCTTGTGTGTGGATTGCTCTCAGCCCACGTATGTAGGTTGTGGAAGTTTGTGATACCGTCTCTGGTAAATTGGGACTCATCCGTCCACAGAATATTGTTGAAAAAATTGTCGTCATCTATTTGTCCTTCAAGGAGCCAATTGCAAAATTCCATCCGTTTGGGGAAATCATCAATGGGTAGCAGCTCCTGTACTGGTGTGTGATGGTAGGCATGGAAGCGTTCTACTTTTAAAATACTCCAAACCTTCCAAGTAGATATGTTAAACTGCAATGCCAAGCGTCGGATACTGATCGATGGATCATTTTGCACTGCTTGCAGTATTCTTTCATCAATCTGAACAGGGATTATAGGTGCAGGATTTGCATTTACTCTCCTTGTTCTAACGCTGCCAGTTTCCCTAATTCTTCTGTAAACGTCTTGAAATACTCTCCTGCTAGGTGTCCGTCGATGAGGATGTCTCTGGTGGTAAAGCCTTCGCGCGGCTCGTGCATTTTGGTCACACTCTCCATAAATTAACATCATGTCAGCATATTCTTCATTGGAGTACTCAGGCATTTTGAAATAATTTTTTAAATTCTACTGACACCTTCTTCTCTTAGCAACGTAACTAAAACTGATAAAAATATGAAGGTAGTTTTGCTTTTATAGGCTTTTTATTTTGTAAGACACCCTATTAAAAAAGGCATAGCACCGCATCCAGTAGTACCTACCACGTCCAGGTAAAAGCATCAATTATGTTGAAACTCACTTTCATCTCATTGTTTTCCTTCATACTAATAGTAATAAATGTGCAATAAAAATACTGTAGTACTACCGACAAATTAAACAGGTTTTTAAACGTGGCCCACTTTATGGCACTGACTTTTAAATATTTAATTTTTATGCGATATGTATTTTTACCTGTTACTTCCAAAATATTAATCGTAACTCATACATATGTATGCAGCTTTTGTAGGTAATAATACGGCTCATAAAAAAATTAAATTAAAATGACATTTTTATAATGGGGTTTTCCGAGAAAAACTACATTGATCACTGAATTTTAAGGGTTCACGTAGCAAAAATTTGTGTTTTCGAGTAAATATCTCAAGATTGGGTGCAGTTACAATTTAGACTGTTACATCAAATGAAAGGTAATTCAATTGCCTAAAAAACGAGTTATAACACTTTGCCTTGTGATTATTCGTTTTCAAGATGTAACGTTTTAAGTGAGTGATGGTACCGGTCAAAAACACTTTTCTTAACCAAAAATTGACCCACTCTGTGGAAAAATTTTTTTCTCCAAATATATCAAGGAATAACCCCTTACAAGGTGGCACACACCCTGTATACAAATATGATATAATACATATAAAAATAATCTAATATAAATTTAATATTAATATCAGCATTTTGTAAATAAAGTAAAATATTGCATGGACAAATAATTTAACGAAGAGTGACTATGTTGAGTGTTTCACGAGATTCTGCGCTTTTTGTAACCGAAAAGAAATTAAAACCACTTTAATTTGAGAGAGATTTCATCTAATTTATTTGGCTTTAAAGCGAGCACAATGACCGATAGGTATTAAGCGACCGATAGTTATCAAGAGACTGGCAACTAACTGGCGTCGAGTTACGACACCGAAAATTGCAACTGCATTTTAGGTTGGTGTGAGTGAGTTCAATTTACCGGCTTGTTGTCGGAACATTCCGCCCGCCTTGGCATTCATGCAAGGATTGTCAATTATGAGATGTGGTGCTTAATTAACTACTGCTAGTATCTTCTTCATTCTGCAGTGTTGCTACTGGTAAAAGACATAGATTTACAATCGGCCGTTTGAAGATTGACGATTGGGTTTTGGCCGTGGCGACTCGAACTAGACCATCGCCACCTGGATGTACATCGATTATGCGTGCGAGTGCCCACTTTGACGGAGGATAGCGTTCGTCCTTTACGACAACAAGCGAACCAATTTTAAAGGAATCTCGCTGATGATGCCATTTGGAGAGTGTTTGATGTTGATGCAGGTATTCGGAAGCCACCGATTCCAAAAGTGGTCCAACATTTGTCGCAAAAGTTGCCATCGCGACAGGCGAGATCTAGGCACGTCGGTGAGAGATGGCTCTGGTACTGTTGTCAATGCTACCGATCAGACTAGATCTGAAGGGTCTTCGGATAGCGGACAGAGAGGTCGAGAATTAAGAACTGCTTCTATCTGCACGAGGAGAGTCGAAAATTCTTCGAATGTAAGATGTGTGTCACCAATAACTCTCTTCAAGTGGAATTTGACTGATTTCACAGCCGCTTCCCATTTTCTTAAAAAATGCGGTGCAGATGGAGGGTTGAATTTCCATTCAGTTCCATCATTTGCAAGAGTATTTGCTAAAGAAGCAAATTTGTGAGACGATGCCTTAAAGAGTTTTCGCAATTCTCTATCTGCTCCCACCAAATTCGTTCCACAATCGCTTGTAGAACATATTCCTCGTCGGCCAATGAAGCGCATAAACGCTGCAATAAATCCTCGCTCACAAGCTCCAGATGAACTGCAGATGAGGAGAAGCAGACGAAGACAACGATGTATCCTTTAATATGCTTTGTGTGGAAATCGAAATGGGTCCTGCATAATCCACTCCTGAATGCTGAAATGGACGAGAGCAGCGAGTCCGAGTTTAAGAAAATTGTCCCATTAGTTGCTGTCCGATAACAGCTCGATGTCGAACGCACTGGATGCAGCGATGAATAAATGCGCGTATAGGAACACTAGCACCTAAGACCCAGTATCGCTTTCATAAGGTTGCGAGAGTTACCTGTGTTACACCATGAAGCGTGATTCGATGGGCGTAATCGATTATGAGCGCCGTTAGTGGGGAATCACGTGATAGTACCAGAGGATGCTTTTCGTCGTGATCCAGCAACGAGTTTTTGAGTCTGCCGCCTACTCGTAAATATCCATGGAGCGAGCCGTACGAGCTGGCTTGAGCGCTGGAGTTGCTTCTTTTTCATAATTTGCGTAATTTCTGCTGCGAAATACGAGCATTGAACTTTCTTTATCCAGAACATTCGAGCGCTATCAAGCTCTTTTGGATAAAGAGGTGTATGGAGTCCAGGAGCGTCTAACAATTTCGTAAAGCGATGAGAAACTCGGAAACACCAAGCTATAATGCGAAGTAATGTAGACAATTTTGAAAATCGCGTTAAAAGATTCCAGATGTCTTGATGATTTTCCGCAACGACTGTTGTGGCTGATTTGGAGCGGACCTCTGGAGGCAGTGGAGGAGTTGATGAAGGCCAGCAGACTGAGTTTTCTTTAAGCCATTGCGGTCCTGTCCACCAGAGTGAATTATCCTTAAGTTGCTTAGGCGATCACCTACGAGATGCACAGTCTGCAGGATTTTCTTTTCCAGCAACGTGATGCCACCGAGAATGGGAGAGCGATTCCGAACGTAGTCAGCCCACCGATCGGGATTGCCTTCAATATATGCTAGCGCTACCGTGGAATCTGTCCACAGATGAACGGGAGGTGTCTCGCGATCGAAAACTTTTCGAACTTGCGAAATTTGCCGAACTAAAAGCAGTGCGGCTGAGAGTTCAAGTCGCGGAATCGTAACTTGCTTTAGAGGTACTACTCGTGTCTTTGCAGAAACGAGAGAGATGCGAATGTCGTTGAAATCAGCCATCACGCGAAGATAGATAACAGCTCCGTAGGCGGTTTGAGAAGCGTCCGAGAATCCGTGCAGCTCCATTGCGATTGACGAAGAGCGAGATCCTAGCCACCTCGGCACAGTGAGTTCTTTGACCCAACGAGCCGTGAGCTCACCCGAAAGTGGTTGATCCCACTCGAGACCGACTGCCCACAGCTTCTGCATGAAGATTTTAACACGTAGTACAACAGGTGCTAACCAGCCAAGAGGATCGAAAAGCTGTGAAATTGTTGATAGCACAGTACGTTTTGTCACACAGGTGTGTGTTTCCGGATGATACAATGTAAAGACAAAAGAGTCTAAGTTTGGCTGCCATGATATTCCAAGAGTACGAACGAGACGATTTTCCGTGAACGAAACAGGAACAGTATCTGACAAAACATCGTCTACATAGGTCTCGCGTTGATTGACTTCAACTGCACATGGAAAACGATGTCCTTCATTGGCAGCGAGCTGCCGAAGTGTCCTTATTGCAAGATATGGTGCACTTGTGAGACCGTATGTAACTGTGCAGAGTTGATACGAAAGTACGCTAGTAGTAAGTGAAACACTTTTGTGTTATAGCCTTATAGGTGCGAGATGGCGAGCATGATAAATGCTAACACTTTCGTTTGTATGAAGCTGCTAGAGCTTTGCGCCTACGAAAGCTCATTTTACGACCAAAGTATCAGAATTTTCGATCATTTTGCCTAGATAACCTGTTAAAACCGGTTAAAACCGATAATTTTGTGCTATGAGCTTGTTCTGAGGAAAGTGGGGGGAAAATCCATTAGTGTGTGAGACCGGCAGTAGCGATAATTTTGGTGGTTGTTTCTCGCTCCTGCCTGATGAAAATGTATAGCAAATTCGTTTTTGCGTGAAAGGGGAAGCTGAATTGAAAGTTAGCTTTCGAATTGCAAGTTAGCTTTCGCAAGTAGGTGGGAAAATAGTTGGTATGTGAGACCGGCAGTAGCGATAATTTTGTTGGTCTTTCTCGCTCCTGCCTGATAGGCAATTAGTTTTCCCCAGGTTAACTGGAGCCTAGGTTGCAAGAGCAAGCTTCTGAAAAGGGAGGTGGGGGGCGGTTCCAAGAGCAAGCTTCTGAAAGTGTTCCCCGTAGGCTGGTTGCTGGACCCCCGGTTGCAAGAGCAAGCTTCTGAAAGATGAGGTGTGGGACAACTAAAATAAAAGTTTTTGCATTTTATTCATTCATTATTTCTACAAAGCTTATTTGTAGAAATCTACCTCGCGTTTTATCCTTCCCGCTGAACACAAAATAATTGTTTGTGTTTAGATTTAGCTCGTTGACCTGCTTCTGAGTTCGTATACTGGTTGCAAAGCGCTGAGGTAGGAAGTATTTCATTATAGATAACTCAACTCAGGTGTAATAGCAAGGTCTAGGGCCTCCACCTTTTTTATAAACATCTATTTAAAAGCAGTCACATGACATCTAAATATAAGCCATATCAAGTACATGTGACCTTCGCAATTCATCTATTACTTATGGTTGCCAATTATAGATAATTCGATGTATATTAGTAAAATGCCTGCATATTTATAGATAACTCGTTCACTACAGACGATCTTCACTTTTCGTATTATAGTTTATGTAATGAGAAGCAATTAATTACACAAATTATAAAATACCTATGATAATCTAATTAAGGTATGTGCAAGTGGACAAATTTAAGTATAAATATCCCAATAAGTTCTGAGAAAAAATCACACTCGAGCTCGACTAGTTGCAAGAAATGTAAGTGCACAACAGCATTTCAGTTTTCGTTTTAAGTTCTTTTAGTGAATAACATATGCTATCAGATAATATAAAGTTAGAGTGTAACAAGTCTAGCAAAAGAAAAAAACCAGTCAATCTCTGTGAAAATGCTAATAACGAGAAAAAAATCAGTAATTCGCTGCGAAAACGCTCTATTGAACTATACCTACCATCTGGATGACTCTTAAAATCAAAAAGTTGTTCTTGGATTCGATCCGTTCACGTTTGAGGTGAAAATAATTTTTAGTTATCCAGGACGCTTCCCCGTATCGGCAGGATACACCGGTTGGATTGCACTCTTCAATTACCTCAAACAGTTGAAGAATGAAGTTGGCGAAGAAATACCGGATAACCAGCTTGGTTTGCAGAAGGTTTACAGAATACCTGTAGGCCAAGGAAGTATCAAAGTGAAACATCTCGAGCTATTCCGTTTGTTTGAGATGATGGAATTCTTCAATATCGTCATGTTTCATAATAACAGCGCTTCGGAAAGTGTCAAGGAATACTACAAACAATATGCTGACAGATGCAAGCAGAAGGATGTGTTCAAGCTTGTGGAGATTGCTATCAATAACCACTATATTGCGTATACAGCCTACTTGGGTGAGTAGGCACCACGAGGATAGGAATTAGGAGTTAAAGGTACAAAATGAGAAAACGTCCACCTCGGACAGTGTCTGTTTTAAAAAGGAAAATTTTTATTCTAAGTACCTTACGACTAACCTAATTCTACCGTTAAAACTAGTTTGTTAATATAATTCATTATGTACATTAAATGATGCTGCAAAATACAATGATGCTGTAAACGAAGTGAGATGACTTGTGCATTATGTACTCTGTACCTACTGCGCTAGTTGGTATGGATTTTACATTCGCTACATCACCCCCCTTCAGCTGGAAGCGCGTAATTCAAAACCAAACGAGTGAAGGAGAGGATCAGTACTTCGTTAAGAAAAAAAAAAATTATAAAAAAAAAATAAAAATAATATAAAAATCTATCGAATTTATCAAAAATGTTACTAGTGTTATCCATTTTAATATAGGCAAAACTCAACCAATTAATTCTTCTCGTTTTGGATAATTCAATCGCAGCAGCAACGTAATGACTGCGTTAAGAAAAAAAAGAAAAAAAAAAAATAAAAATGAAAATAAACGCTTTCGGTAGAACTCCAAATTGAAGTAATAAGTTATTTTTCAATAAATGCTGGCTTAAGCCTGTCTAAAGAGACAGACGTATTTTTGTTATTCATTTCTATCGTGTAATATTTTCGGCACCTTCGTATTACCTTGAATGGACCAGCGTATGGTGGTAATAGACCTGGTTTGATGCCTTCGATTCTGACGAATACGTGTTCACAATCGGACAGGCCTTTTGGCACATATGAGACAGACTTCGACTTTCGAGTTTCTGTTGGAATTAATTCGCTCATTCGGCTCCGTAGTTTAGTAATAAAGGAAGACGGTTCCGTATTCTTGACCATATTTTGAGTAGTTAAGAACTCGGAAGGTAATGTCAGTGTTTGGCCCAGTGGCGTCTTCTCAGGGTGTGCAAGGTGTGCACTGCACACCCAGTCATCGCAGCAAAAATTCCTGCGCCGGAAGTTGTATGCGAAAGTCATAATACCATTCTCATGTCGACATCATATTGACAATAGCTTGCATAATGATAACAAAACTAAACAGCGTCGACGAAAAAGATTGCGCCAAGCTCAACTAACCTTGGTGCTGGCGTTAGTTGTTGTATCGGTGCTGACGGTCGTTGTGTCGACCGCGTAAACCCACCAAACTTTCATGTACCATGTTCTGTGGTATTCAGAGCACATCACCCAAAACCCAACAAATAACATACACATGCAAATATCCAAGCTTTGATCGCATCTTGTGTTTTAATACTGGGCTCGTTGCTGTCGGCTGCACAGCCCAATCAAACCTGGGGAAGCTTGCAAGTTCTGTATGTTTTTTCTATAAGTAGTTCAATTCATGCAGCGTGGACATTTTTCCCCACGTATTAGACTGCAAAAAGTCGACGCAAGCGCATAGCGCAGTGTCCGAAAAATAATTGTTTTACTGCACTTTGCAGCGGGAGTTGACATTTGATTTGCCGGTAAAAAAACGTTAAAATTTCTTCAGTTTTTTTTTCCTTCAAAATCAAGTGTGAAATGTAAAGTTGTATCTTTTGGCAGTTTTCAGATACGTACAAAGGTGATACGAGATCGTTAGTAGAAAGCAGAAGGAAAACTAAACGATAAGTACATTATTTACATTAGTTTTCGACTGATTTGTTTTTGATTTGGGTTTAATCATTATAATGGAGTATAATTGTGTTATTGAAGCCCTTTTGTCCACTCCCTTTAACCGGCTCGATTTTACAAAAAAAAAAGAAATAGTATTAAGCGGCCGCCCGATGCCAGTTCTTTCGGAGCTAACATCAAAATCTTCGTCTGCGGGGAAATCATATACTCGCCATTTTGATTGTCATTATTATGACAATTCTTCCTGGCTAGCAGGTTGTAGGAAAATGAACAAATTGTATTGCTGGCCATGTATACTTTTTTCAGGTAGTGTTAAAACTATTTGGACCAACGAAGGATATTCTGATTTGCATCATTTTTCGCAAGCTAAAGATAAACACGAAAAGTCCGAAAGTCATATAAGAAACTGTCTTCCCTTGCAATTTCTGATCACATCTTTGAAATAATAAAAGTCCTTCGCTCAGAAACCAAGCTTGTAGCCCAAGCTTATGACGGAGCAGCGGTGATGGCTGGAACAGAAGGAGGGACTCAAGCATTAGTTCGCTCTGTTTGTCCTCATGCCAAATTTATACACTGTACAGCACATGTGCTAAATCTAGTATTATCGCAGTCCGTAAGCTTTATTAAGGAGGCGAAAATGTTTCTCAACACACTTTCAGGACTTTCTTCATTTTTTACACATTCAACGAAAAGGATCAATTTATTGGATAATATTGTCAAAAAAAGGTTACCATCAGTAGCTCCAACTCGTTGGAATTTTACGTCAAGGCTGGTAAATACATGTTTCAACTTTCGAGAAGCATTAATCGAAGTTTTCAGTAGCATTGTTGAAAATCCTCATGACTGGGATAGTAATACTACTGCCTAAATTGCCCGAGGTTTTTTACATTTTTTGCGATGTTTCGAAACAACCTTTCTACTGGAAATCTTTTCTCAAATTTTTTCTTTTACTGATATTCTTTTTGATATTCTCCAAAAGAAGTCGATAAATATAGAATATTTCATCAACTCTGTAAAAATGGCAGAAGATAGCATTTCATTGATCAGGAATAAATTTGACACAATTTATGAAACTGCTAAAGAAAAATCTGGTCCCTCTGAAAATAAGAGAAATGTTGATGCTAATATTTATTATAAGCAAATCTTTAATGAGATAATAGATACGATTCTTACTCAAATGAGTTCAAGATACAAGTCTCTGGAAAAATTAAAATTTGTTCAACTGTTAGATTCTTCAAAATTCAATTTATACTGTCAGTCTTTTCCAAATGAAGCCTTCAACAATCTTAAAACGGAGTACAGTCATGTATTTGACCCAATAAAGTTAAAAACGAGTTGTGTGTTATTTATGGTGCCGACGTGTATAAAAATAAAACAATAGATCAAATTTTACATCACATAATAGAACTACAATTGGAAGATATTTTTTCCGAAATAAAATTATTGGCTTTCTTAATTTTAACAATACCATCAACAACAGCTTCCGTTGAACGTTCATTTTGGGCACTAAAAAGAATTAAAAGTTATCTTAGAAGCAGCATGGGTCAAGGAAGATTAAGTAGCTTATCACTGTTAGGCATTGAAAGTGATTCACTAAAAAAACTTAAATCGAACCCTATTTTCATTGAAAACGTTATCGAAAAACAGAGAAGGATTCCGTTAAAATATAAATAATGAAAATAAACGAAATAAAACAATAATTCGAATAAAAATATTTAACATGCAATAGTAAATATTTATTGCCGTTATGACCTTCTCATGAAACTATCAACTGTATATAAATTTTTCCAAATATATGAATTATGCATTGAACACCCACCCAACTCAACCACAAGACGCCACTGGTTTGGCCGTAAACTAATTCTTCTGGAGAGCGTTTTACGTCCTCCTTGTAAGAGGCGCGGATTCCTAATAGAACCAATGGCAGATCCTCGCTCCAGTTACCATTACTTTCGAGACTTTTGAATGACTCCTTGAGTTGCCTGTGAAATCGCTCCACTAATCCATTGGAGGCGGGGTGGTATGGTGTTGTGTGTATCCTGTGGCTGCCTAGTAAGGCTGTCAATTCACTAAATAATTTGGACTCAAATTGCGTGCCCTGGTCGGTTGTGATTCTTAGAGGTACGCCAAATCTGGAGATATATTCTCTGAAAAATATTCTGGCCACCATGTTGGCTGTTATGTTCCGCAGAGGGTAAGCTTCCGGCCACCTAGTAAAACGGTCTACGATTGTCAAGACGTATGAGTATCCGTTTGAAATAGGTAGCGGCCCGACTAGGTCCATGTGTATGTGCTCGAATCTAACCTTCGGTAGCTCAAAATTTCCCACCGGGGTTTTCGTGTGTCGGAGTATCTTGGACTTTTGGCACGGTTGACATGTCTTGGTCCACTCCTTCATATCATTACGCATTTTGGGCCAAAAGTACCTTTCGGTTATCATATTTCTTGTGCTTCGTATTCCAGGGTGTGACATTGTATGTAGGGAGTTAAATACTGAGCGTCGCAGCGTTTCGGGCACATAGGGTCTCACCTTATCGTTGGCAACGTCGCACCATAAGGGTTAATCCAGTGTTGGAAAATGCTTTCTTTCCAATTTGAAAAAGGATTTTTCGGTTTTCTCTGATGGTGACAATAGCTTCTGGATATTCTCATCGGCTTTTTGAGCATTGTACAGGTTCTCCAAATTTAGTTTGGGGATGTCAGACGCACAAACTTCGTCATCGGTGGTACGCGATAAGCAATCTGCGACCACGTTATTTTAACCTTTTACAAATTGGATATCGTGTGTGAACTGGCCAATAAAGTCTAAATGTCGAATTTGTCTCGGACTCCTCTCCGTTTTAGTATGTAGAGCATGAGTCAATGGTTTATGATCTGTAAAAACTTTGAATGAACGGCCTTCCAAATGGTAACGAAAATGCTTGATAGAGAGATATATCGCTAAAAGCTCCCTGTCGAACGCCGAGTACTTTTGCTCGGCGGGACTTAATTTTTTTGAGAGAAAAGCGAGTGGTTCCCAGGTTGTTCCATTGAATTGTTCTAATACACTACCAATTGCGAGGTTCGATGCGTCTGTAGTAAGTTTTAATTCTGGATTCTCTAGAGGGTGCATTAGTAAGGTCGAAGTGGCAAGCGCTGTTTTGATTTTCTGAAATGCTTGTGACCACAAAATTTCCTTGCTTTTGCCTTTTACTTTATTATTTTAATAATACAGTATTGTTATCGATTTTTAAAAAAAAAAAATTTGCTACCCCCAAAATTTTTTTTTCACGTTTCATGACGAGTAGACACGAAAAAAGCAAAAAAAAATTTCAGTCCGTCTGTCCGCCGTACGCCGTACGTCGACCGCTGTACGCAAAATCGTTTGAAGGCTCGTAGCTCCCAAACCCTTTGAACTATTAAATTGAAATTTTTTTTATGAATAGACTGGGTAGGCCCCTTGAAGTGGCCAAATTTGGAGGGATGGGGTGTGAGGGGGGAGGAGGGGGAAGTGTTTTAGATGGAAAATTTTGGTTTCTAGATCTCAGCAACCGCTTATGCTAGAAGGCTGAAATTTGGAATTTATATAGAGCTTCAGTAGTGGACCCATTTGCAAAAAAATTGCCGATATAGGTGAAGGAGTTTGGGAGTGGGGGGAAAAATAATGCGTCCGAAACGCAAAAAAGGTGAGATCGACACATTCTAAAATCCATATCTCCTAAACGATTAATGTCACAAAATTGAAACTTAATAATCATCTGTAGGTATACTAGGAGAATAGATCGGAAACAAAAATTTGAGTAGGGGCAGTGGCGTACAGGGGTGGGGGGTGAAAAACTTTAGATTGCGATATCTCACGAACCAATTGCACTAGATAAATAAAATTTGGTTTCTGTATAAAGGTTGACAAATGAAGTTTGCTGAAAGCAAAATTTTTGAAGGGGGCGGTGGAGCATGAAAGTGGAGGGGATAAGAATTTTTCTAAAAAATCACGTCTCATATCTCAAGAACGGTGTAAGATAGATGCTTAAAATTTTTACCAAAAGTAGGCCTAATAGACCGCTAGCAGAAAACAAAATTTTGGAAGTGTGGGTGAAAAGAATGAGGGTGGGGGAGGGTGAAAAGGAAAAAGTTCCGATTTTAATATCTTGACAACCTATAATGATATAAAGCTGAAACTTGGTATTTAGATAGAGCAATATTAGTAGCATCTTGGAAAAATATAATTTTTGATAGGGGTAGTATGGTACGGGGGTGGGGGGTTTTTTTCCTATCTATAGAACGGCTTATGCTACAAAGTTGAAACTCGGTATGTTTATGTAAATCAACTAGAAAACTAATTTAGATAAAAAAAAATTTCAAATATCCATTGGCGTTAAAATTATCAGTGAAAATGGAATGCATATATTTTCACGGTTTTCGTCATATCTATTAGGTCTTCCCAAATATTGAATTCATTTTTATTCTACGGATTCTTCATATAAATACCTAGATAGTGTTTTCAGGATTTTTTAAAATTCGACCCCTAAGGGGGTGCAAAAGGGGTTGTAAACTTTTTCACGAATTCTACTATATCCCCACGTCATTGTGTAATAATCGCCTAAAACTTGTTTTTAAGTTTTTTCCTTTTTCAGCACCTAGGAGAGTATAAACGGGTTGAACACGTTTTCACGAATTCCGTCATTTCTTTTAGAAGTGATAAGAAATTCAATTGGTTCCTACTTTTTAGTGCTGTCTTCATATTTATTTATTAACTCCTTTCAGGATTTTTGGACATTCAACCCCCAAGTGGGTGTAAGGAGGTTGCATATCTGGTGATATATCGAATTCATTTTTACTTCCTAAGGTTTCCTATATAAAAAAGCCAAAAAGTCAATTTCAGTATTTTAGATATTCAATCCTAAGAGGTGTAAGGAGGTTGTATGCTTTTCAAAGTTTCGACATATTTCTTAGGTTCGATGAAATATTATATCGCTTTTTATTTCCACAGACTTTTTATATAATCGTCTACAAACCCATTTCTCAATTTTTCGATATTCAACCCCCAAGGGTTTGTATATGTTTTCACAATTTTTGCCATTCCTTAGTTCTGATGAGATATAAAATTGATTATTACGGCCAACCAATTCACGATTTTTCGAATTTCCAGAACCAAGGAGATGTGAAGGGTTTGCTTACGTTTTCAGAAATTTTTCAAAATCCGTCTTGTCTCATGAGATATCAAGTTGCTTCTTATGAAATCGTCTAAAAACCTGTTTCACAATTTTTTTGAAATTCAAACCCCAAGTGGAAGTAATGGGTTTGTATACGTTTTAACAACTCGTCATATCTCTTAAGTCTGATAAGGCAGCAAATTTGTTTTTACTTCTATGGGCTTTTAGTGTACATAATATTCCGAAATTCGAATAGTCTAACTTACACGGGCTTTTCCAATGTTTGATCGGCTAAAAATCTCTATTTTAAATATTTTTATATTAAGAACAAAATTAATTTTCCATAAGAAATTTAAAAATCTCGAAGCAACTCATGATACACTCCGACTTTTACCGCTCCCGAACTTTGACCCTAAAAATAATAAAGTTTCGCCCAGACTGTTGGCAGATTTTTTTGTTACCAATTGTTTTAATATGACTATGTATAGGTGCCAGAAGGAATGCCATTCTCGGGATAAAGCGGTGGTAGTAGTTCACCATACCGAGGAACCTTTGTACCTGTTTCATAGTAGTGGGCTTTGGAAAGTCCGATGGTTGAATGCCGTGACCGTTGATTTTATGCCCTAAAAAATCTAGTTCACTAACTCCGAATATGCATTTTGTGGGTTTTATGTTTAAACCGAATTTAGTGAGTTTTTCAAACAGCTGTGTTAAGTGTTGCAAATGCTCTGAGTGGTTCTTGCTCATTAACGTCGGGGTCACCAATTGTGGAGATTGCTATCAATAACCACTATATTGCGTATACAGCCTACTTGGGTGAGTAGGCACCACGAGGATAGGAATTGGGAGTTAAAGGTACAAAATGAGAACACGTCCACCTCGGACAGTGTCTGTTTTAAAAAGGAAAATTTTTATTCTAAGTACCTTACGACTAACCTAATTCTACCGTTAAAACTAGTTTATTAATATAATTCATTATGTACATTAAATGACAACTCCGAAAGACTCAATCTCATTTGTTAGGTCACCTAAAAAGTCAGACATAGCGAAAGAAAGAGGACTTAACTTATTATCTACAAAAATCAAGCTGTCAGTATCGCAGTAGAGAATTGCCTTCTCGATTTTCTCCATTGCATGGTAAAGTTTAATTCTCACAAATGCACTTGTGTATGCAGCGATTGGAATGTTCACGTGCGGTAACATATTCGAATTTTCTGCTATGTATTTCCAATTAACCCAGACGGTGTTTTCATTGATAGGAAGTATCGAACAAATTTCGATTCCGGGGGATTCAGTAAAACTACAAAATTCTCTAAAATCATTAAATACTTTGGTAAAAGTTTTATCCTCTCTTTGAGCAAACTTCCCCCATAGAGAGTTTAAACAAATTTTAGCAGTGTTACGTCTACCCGAATTCGTTTCCATTCGATCTCTATCAAGAATAATATCCTCTCTCATTTGATAGGTCTTCAAAAAACTTTCCCTTTCAGCTTCAGTTGTGTATTCGGAGCCCCATCCACTCGCTTCTTGTTTAATTTTTAGAAATGTGTTCACATATTTTGTAAAAAGACCACCAGTTTTTGAAACGGAGTCATATTTCCAAACCTCATGCACTTTTAAAATGATATAACCTTTTTTTACAGCCAACGAAACTTCAGGTATAACCCATCCATCCTCTGAATGAATGCAGGCAGAAACTCTATTCATCTCGGCGCATTTCCGACATAATGCGAAATACAATTTTAAATTAGTTTTAAAAGGTAAAATAGGAAATCAATAGGAGGAATAAGTGTACATGTGATAAAACCATGCATTTAAAGAATTTCACATATCGGAGGCATGTCTATGCCACGGAAAATTTCTGGATGCCCTGTGGGATACGGAGAATATTTATTTATGGATATAAGCTAGTAAAATCCAAATATCGTATCACCTCATTCTCTCCAATGACGTGATGCATTTTGAACACCTCCGTACGCCCTCCAAAAATAGCATTACCTGGATTGAGTGGTGGCAAAATGTCTTGAACAAGTGCATTCAACTTTTTATCTAGTGCAGGATTATTCTTTAAGATTTGTTTGAATTCACATTCCCAGATAAAGGTGAGTGCGTATCCGTTACTTTTAATTAACTCAATTCTCTGCTCAGTACTTTCAAAGCGCTGGGATATGGTTTCAAACCCACAACCTCTACTTGAAATGTCTGAACTCTCTTCCATTCTGAAACAATCTTTACATCCATGAAAAAACATCCAAAAAACTCGTACACTCTATTTAATTTAGAGTTAAACCTGTCTACCATCAACCCACCTCTCTCTAACCTAACTTCCCCATTATTTGCGGCGGAAATAATTTTATACTTTATCTTTAAACTCTCCCACGCAAGCCATTTGTGTACTATGATGGACTGGTTTTGAGATTTAAAGTATCCATTTCTTGGCATCACACCCAAAACGTTTTGTTGAAGGAAGTTTTTCCGAAAAGAGAGCATACAAGCTGACGCAATGGTTAAACTTTCAATTAGGGGATTTACTTTAGTTATTTTGAAGAATTCGTACATGAACCGTGTACAACCCTCTCGAAGGATATTAACATCGTTTTTACAATACAACAGTATTTCTTTCCTGTTATCAAGCATTTTCTGCGATGCATCGATATACCATTTTAAGAATGTGTCTCTCTCCTTAACTTTCATAGAATTATAACCATAAAGGTCTGGTGGTGGATATGGTCCTATATAGTCTAAGTTTTCAACTGTATTAAAAAAATAAGGATAGTAGCCCTTCTCATATTCCTTAATATCAAAAACGCTGAGAAATTTCGCGAGAGGAAATGCTAGGAAATTTAGGGAGTCAATAAACGACACTTTTCCACAGGTTAATCTCATTATTTTGGTTCCGTTCATTATTGGGTCAATCTTCACTTTCATGGCTAATAGCTCAGAAATTATAAAGTGACCATCGTAACATTGTAAATTATGTGCTATGCAGAAGACATTAGCAATTTCTCGGCGAGCCATCAAGCAATAATTTAGAAATTGTCTGACTACATTCACTTTACCATCAAGCTCAAACACGTGATCTCTAACACCACATATATCACATATAATATATATATCTGCTTCTTTAAAACAGCTATAACATATGTGTTGTGCAACTATCAAGTTCACAACTTGAAGATATGAGGCAAGTCTATCCTCATAAACAGTATTCTGAGTGCTTTCACAGTCAAAGAATATTATTAGATACTTAGTATTTGGTCTCCATTTATGTGGCTTAATATAACATAAATGATCTTCAGGAGTAATTTTATAACATATCGGACAATATTTTTCATTGCACACATGTTCTTCCTCCTTTCTGCTCTTTAGATTAAGAAATTTCAAACATAATCTACATATTTTGAAAGTTTCACACACGGTTTTTGTTTTAATTCTATTACGCAGATGATTTTGGTAGCACACTTCACCCCTGAAAGAGCGATGACAAGTCTCACACCAGTGGCGTCTTGTGGTTGAGTTGGGTGGGTGTTCAATGCATAATTCATATATTTGGAAAAATTTGTATACAGTATGTACCAACGAAATAGACTTTATTGATAGTTTCATGAGAAGGTCATGACGGCAATAAATATATACTATTGCATGTTAAATATTTTTATTCGAATTATTGTTTTATTTTGTTTATTTTCATTATTTAAATTTTAACGGAATCCTTCTCTGTTTTTCGGCGAAATTTTCGATAACGTTTTCAATGAAAATAGGGTTCAATTTAAGTTTTTTTAGTAAATCACTTTCAATGCCTAACAGTGATAAGCTACTTAATCTTCCTTGACCCATGCTGCTTCTAAGATAACTTTTAATTCTTTTTAGTGCCGAAAATGAACGTTCAACGGAAGCTGTTGTTGATGGTATTGTTAAAATTAAGGAAGCCAATAATTTTATTTCGGAAAAAATATCTTCTAATTGTAGTTCTATTATGTGATGTAAAAGTTGATCTATTGTTTTATTTTTATACACATAACATAACATAACATAAATTTATTTCAGTTTTTAAAAAATAGTACGTACAATTAACAATTTCAGTGATCAGATATTACATCTTTGCATCTGTAGTTTCAATTTGGTTTTTTGCTAAGATTAGTTCTTTGTTTATTATTTTAATTCATGTTCAAGGAAAAATTATATAAAAACCTTGCTCGTTAAATCCTACCTAACTTACAAACTAACTTACATACTAACTTACAATCTAATTGTTTTTATACACGTCAGCACCATCAATAACACACAACTCGTTTTTAACTTTATTGGGTCAAATACATGACTGTACTCCGTTTTAAGATTGTTGAAGGCTTCATTTGGAAAAGACTGACAGTATAAATTGAATTTTGAAGAATCTAACAGTTGAACAAATTTTAATTTTTCCAGAGACTTGTATCTTGAACTCATTTGAGTAAGAATCGTATCTATTATCTCATTAAAAATTTGTTTATAATAAATATTAGCATCAACATTTCTCTTATTTTCAGGGGGACCAGATTTTACTTTAGCAATTTCATAAATTGTGTCAAATTTATTCCTGATCAATGAAATGCTATCTTCTGCCATTTTTACAGAGTTGATGCAATATTCTATATTTATCGACTTCTTTTGGAGAACATCAAAAAGAATATCAGTAAAAGAAAAAATTTGAGAAAAGATTTCCAGTAGAAAGGTTGTTTCGAAATATCGCAAAAAATGAAAAAAACCTCGGGCAATTATAGTAGTATTACTATACCAGTCATGAGGATTTTCAACAATGCTACTGAAAACTTCGATTAATGCTTCTCGAAAGTTGAAACATGTATTTACCAGCCTTGACGTAAAATTCCAACGAGTTGGAGCTACTGATGGTAACCTTTTTTTGACAATATTATCCAATAAATTGATCCTTTTTGTTGAATGTTTAAAAAATGAAGAAAGTCCTGAAAGTGTGTTGAAAAACATTTTCGCCTCCTTAATAAAGCTTACGGACTGCGATAATACTAGATTTAGCACATGTGCTGTACAGTGTACAAATTTGGCATGAGGACAAACAGAGCGAACTAATGCTTGAGTCCCTCCTTCTGTTCCAGCCATCACCGCTGCTCCGTCATAAGCTTGGGCTATAAGCTTGGTTTCTGAGCGAAGGACGTTTATTATTTCGAGGATGTGATCAGAAATTGCTTTTGCTGAGCGATCACATCACATCAAGAAAACAATAAAACCTTTCTACTGCAATTCCACTCCTTGTTGTATACCGAAACATAACAGATAACTGAGATTTCGAAGAAATATCGGATGTCTCGTCCATTAACAAGGATAAAAATGGTGTGTCCAATATTTCAGAATTAATGTGCCTAGTGAGAACATTACTGATACATTCAATCAATTCATTTTGAATTGTTGCCGAAGTGCCCTGGAAAATAGTAGACGTTCTCATATGTGTCGCTAGCAATTCATCATATCCAGAAAGTAATGTTAAGAGTTCTTTAAAATTACCGCGATTTGAAGACAATATACCCTCTTCATGACCCCTGAAAGCTAAATTTTGCACCGCGAGGAAACATATACAGTCTATTAAGCGAGTTAATATGGCTTCGTGATCGATTGAGCAGTAAGACGATCTAACTGTAATTCAATTCGGATCTCACCAAACAATTTCAAGGACAGACAGTTTCTTATATGACTTTCGGACTTTTCGTGTTTAGTTTTAGCTTGCGAAAAATGATGCAAATCAGAATATCCTTCGCTGGTCCAAATAGTTTTAACACTACCTGAAAAAAGTATACATGGCCAGCAATACAATTTGTTCATTTTCCTACAACCTGCTAGCCAGGAAGAATTGTCATAATAATGACAATCAAAATGGCGAGTATATGATTTCCCCGCAGACGAAGATTTTGATGTTAGCTCCGAAAGAACTGGCATCGGGCGGCCGCTTAATACTATTTCTTTTTTTTTTTTGTAAAATCGAGCCGATTGAAGGGAGTGGACAAAAGGGCTTCAATAACACAGTTACACTCCATTATAATGATTAAACCCAAATCAAAAACAAATCAACGATCAAAAACTAATGTAAATAAGGTACTTATCGTGAAAATACAAGTTTTCCGGGTTCAATACTGTTCTTATTTATTTTGCGTGACGTTTCGGACTCGCCTAAGTCCTTTATCAAACTTGTATTTTCATTTCAACATGTACTGTGAAAACATTCACCAAAACACAAGGTAGTTATCGTTTAGTTTGCGGGCGCAAATTTTCATCTTTAGTCCTCCACGTGGGCGCCCGCTGGTAATGATCAGTCGTGGGTGACATTGTGTCCCTACGATTGATCAGCCAAGACTACACGCATGTACTCGATCGTGCGCGGTGGTCATTAAGACTGAGGTAATACCTAATTCCAAGGTGGTGTGAGCATATTGCAAACCGTGCCGAAGGATGAAAGACTGAGGGTTAAATCAGTCACGAACGAGCTCCTGTGGTTGATCGGGCAAATAACCACAATATTCTTTGCCTTACTCTGGTAAGCCGGCTCTGCCAGAGTGGACCTTTCCTTCCGGGCATACTCGTGGGAATCAAATGGAAAAACTTAACTTAAAACAAAACATAAACAAGACGAAAAGAAAGACGAAGGACAATACCTGCAAGCCTAGCTCTCTGTCTGGCGTTGGTGACAATCAGTCATCTAGCTCGACGGGCGCTGAGGCTGCGGTTGGTCAGACGGTGCAGGAGCAGGCCGTTGCAACGTGCGCAAATACTGCTTCTTCTTCCTTCCGAACCAGGCATGTATCCACTGGGGCCCAGTCCTCGGTTGATTCATCTTCCCCATCCTCCTCCCCTCCCTCTCCCCTTCCTGACAATCCTCCCTCACCTTCGACTTCGGTTGGAACCAGTTGCTCCTATTTGGCCAATCTGAATCTGGAGCAGGATTCTGATGATGAGGTCGACCTAAACAACACCGTGGTATCGGTCAACCTTCTGGGGGGTGTGGACGAATCTTCTGCACCACCAACCACGACGAAAGAGATAACGGAAGCATCCTCCGCTACTCAATCATCATCCGCTAGTAAGGTTCGTAGCCTAGCGGCACGCATCCGAAACAATAGGAAGCTAGCTAGGAGAGCGATCAAAGCGTTTGGGAGCATCGAATCGAACGATTTATCGCTTATCCAGTCCAACAGACTGAACTGGGCAAGAGAATATTTGAAGTTGCACCCTCCATCGGAGAAGTCCTCTGGTGTGGGTAAATTGGACCCCTCGTCGGTTATAACTGGGGAGGACCAATCGAAGAAGAGGATCCGGTCGTGTGAAGGCGAGCAAAGCCAAGCGAAGAAGCCGAGACCTGCAATGTCGCAGCCTACGACGTCACGGCCGAGCATGCGTCCAATCTCGAACGTACCGGAGGAGTTCCATGTGGCGATAAGGGATGTGAGTGTCTCTGACTACAGGATCTCCCGAGAGAGATGGGCTCTGGTTGAGTCAGCTATCACGGACCAGGTGCTGAATGATAGTGAAGAAGCCCCCTTTGCCATTGATGATATCGCATGGTATCGGGGGGTGCGGACCATGATCTGCAGGGATGAACAGACGCGGACAAGGCTCTCTTGCTACGTATCTCGGATCGGCAATCTGTGGGACGGAGCGAAATTCGATGTGGTGCCGAAGTCATCGCTCGTTAAGCCGCAGACCTGGGTATGGGTTCCGGGACCCCCCTATGAGGACGCGAAGACTCTCGGTCTGCTGAGAAAGCAGAACCCGGATGTTCCTATGGCGGGACTTAGTATCGCCAAGAGGGACCCACCAGCTAACAGAGGACAACGTCTTCTATTGGTATGGGACAAGGAGGCGATCCCGGCCCTGGAAAAGAAGAAGTGGGAACTTCACTACGGATGTAGCAGAACGGTAGTGAGATTCCCGCAGAGCGAAACAGAAACCAAGGAAGGCAATGTTGAAGGTACTACAACTTAACCTTCATCATAGCAAAGCCGCATCCGGCAATCTCTTGAGGTTGCTTGACTTGTGCAAAATAGATGTGGCTCTCCTGCAAGAACCCTGGTTGTTAAACAATCGGATACAGGGTCTGAAATCAGCAGAATTTGATTTGTTCTTCTCGAAGGACACAGGTAAGCAGAGAACTTGTATTCTGATTAGGAAAGGAATTAATTCTTTTCTCTTGAACAATTACAGCAATGGGGACCAGACTGCAGTAAAGGTGGAGGGATCGGATGGTAATAATATTATTGTCACCTCTCTCTACCTTCCATATGACAGCGAAGAACACCCACCCCCTGACGGGTTCAGACACTTGATCAGTATGGTGGAAAGGAAGAAGATCAACATCGTGGTGGGGTGCGACGCTAACGCTCACCACACTCAATGGGGCAGCAGAGATATCAACAGTAGGGGTGAGTCACTTTTTGAATATATTTGCTCTTCCAAACTAGTATTATGCAACAGAGGTGATGATCCCACTTTTGTTATTAGAAATAGAAGTGAAGTCTTGGACATAACTCTAAGATCGAGCTACGGCACGAAGTTTGAAGTCGGTAACTGGTCAGTCTCGGGAATGGAATCCTTCTCTGATCATAGAATAATAATGTTCACGATATCTTGCGATGTAGTGCGGGGTAACTCCTTCCGTAACATCAAAAGAACTAACTGGGAGGATTTCGTAAGGGTGGTCGGTAGGAACCTTAGGCAGGAAAGCATCAGCTTAAGCAGTGCGGAACTACTTGATAGGGAGGTGGGAATGATTTCGGAAACCTTGATGACTGCCTTTAGATCGGCCTGCCCGCTCTCAAATGGGGGTGGGAAAGGTGGTCCAAAGTGGTGTTCAAAGGATCTTGAAACTCTGAGAGGAAAGGCGAGGAGGCTTTTCAAGAAAGCTAAAAGAACTCAGAATGATTTGGACTGGGACGCATACAGACTCAGCCAAAAAGAATTTAAATCGTCGCTGAACTTCGCCAAGCGAAGTTCATGGAGAAAGCTCTGCGAGGAAATAGAATGTATTAATGAAGCATCTAGAATGCGTAGGATCCTCGCCAAGGACCCCAGTGTTCCGGGGTACTTGAGGAGGAATGACGGAAACTGGACGGAATCAAGTCAGGAAAGTCTGGATCTACTGATGGAGACGCAGTTCCCGGGGTGCATCTCGGAGCTTGGGAACTCATCTCAGGTAGTAGATCTCCCTGTGGCGGACGTAGACATTGTAAATCGGACAATCTCTCTTGAAAGGGTAAGGTGTGCGGTTATGTCCTTCTCTCCCTTTAAATCTCCGGGAGTGGACGGTCTGGTGCCCATTATGCTGCAAAAGACCATGCCACTTATTGGTCCTTCCTTGGTGAGGATCTTTAGAAGTTGTCTAACTCTCGGGTATGTCCCGAAGATGTGGCGTGAAGTCAGGGTGATTTTCATTCCTAAGGCTGGTAAGCCAAGCCACACCCTGGCCAAGGACTTTAGACCCATTAGTCTCTCATCGTTTTTACTGAAAACAATGGAGAGACTGATGGACTATTATCTCAGATGTGTTCTGGACGCGAGAGGCTTCTCAGCTTCTCAGCACGCCTATATGAAGAGAAAATCTGTCGAAACGGCCTTACATGAGGTCGTCTACACGGTTGAAGAATCTTTGAATGTGAAAGAGTATACTCTAGCAGCGTTTCTAGATATTGAGGGTGCCTTCAATAATGTGGAGACAAGTGCGTTCGAGAAGGCATTGAATAGACTGGGTGTGGACTCATTCATTTCGTGCTGGATTGTGTCGATGCTAGGGGGCAGAATTATCAACTCCTCTCTGGGGGATGGATGTAGCAGAATGAAAGCAACCCGGGAACCCCACAGGGTGGGGTGCTATCTCCACTGCTGTGGGTCATAGTGGTTGACGAAATTTTACAGGCTCTATCTTTGACCGGAGTCAAGGTTGTTGCCTACGCGGATGATATCGTTCTGATGGTGAGAGGTAAGTTCCTGGACACCTTGAGCGATTTACTAGAAGTTGGGCTCAAATCTTTGAGCAGGCGGGCTGGTAACTGTGGTCTCAACATCAATCCGGAGAAAACCGACCTTATCCTCTTTACGAGGAAAAAAGACCGAGAATTCAGGCTCCCACGCTTGAATGGCGTTACCATCCCGCTCTCCCCTAGTGTGAAGTACTTGGGAATCTATCTCCATCCTAGGTTGAACTGGAAA
The DNA here is from genome assembly GCA_951812415.1 of Beris morrisii. Classification (NCBI taxonomy): domain Eukaryota; kingdom Metazoa; phylum Arthropoda; class Insecta; order Diptera; family Stratiomyidae; genus Beris; species Beris morrisii. Next base: position 62,523,545 of record OX638312.1, on the reverse strand, counting down.
CTCACGATTGACGACAGGATCAAGAAGGCATCGAATGCTTACTACGCTTGTCAGAAAATGGTAGGGAAAACCTGGGGCCTTAACCCGAGAATAGTGCACTGGCTGTACATCACGGTAGTTAGACCTGTTCTTACTTATGGGTCACTGGTGTGGTGGCATGCGTTGGAGATCGGGACTAACAGGGTAGCCATGAGCAGAATCCAAAGAATGGCACTCATTGGGATCTCGGGGGCCTTACGCACCACGGCCTTGCAGGCTCTGGAAGTAATGCTCCACATAATCCCATTGGAACTAGCGGTAAAATCGATAGCAGCAAAGGGTGCCTTGCGCCTGCGTGAGGCAGGCTATTGGTTGGGAGGCAGTGTGGGCCACACTAGGATCTTGTCAATTTCCCTGTGTTCCGCCATGCCGGAGCGCGCCGACTACAGGACACCGTCTTGCAGTTTTGGACATTCCTATGATGTGAATATTCCCACCAGACTGGAGTGGCGATCTGGAGTCATCGCCCCAGACACGGTTGCTATCTACACTGATGGCTCCAAAACGGAAAGCGGAACGGGCGCGGGAGTGTACTCTTGTGACCTTGGCATTATGGAATCGTTCAGGCTACCGGATAGCTCGATCGTGTTTCAGGCCGAGATTTTTGCGCTGACAAAAGCAGCGGAGTTGATTGTGCGAAAACAGTGCGTGAATGGTACAATAACTATTTATGTTGACAGCCAAGCTGCCATCAAGGCTGTTGAGGCGCACATTACTAAATCCAGGCTTGTGGGAGAATGTAAAAGAATATTGCAGATGGTGGGTATGAATAATAACCTGAAGATTAGCTGGATTCCTGGTCACAGTGACTTCCCTGGTAATGAAAAGGCAGACGAGCTCGCCAGAAGGGGGTCGGAGATGAGCATGGAGCTGGCCGACGAGTCGGTTCTATGTCCCATTGAATGTGTAAAGGGAATGATTGATATTGAAGCGCTCAGACAGATGGAGGGGGCCTGGGTGAATCTCTCGGGATGCCGGCAAGCAAGAATCTGCTGGCCGAAACTTGATAGGAGGAACTCTAGCTTCATTTTGTCTCTGGGCAGGGACATTTGCAGACAACTTATAGGGGTCCTAACGGGACACTGTCCCTTTGGAAGGCATGGAGAAAGGCTGGGAATACCCATGGCTGACCTGTGTCGCTGTGGTGACGAGAATGTTAAGCCAACACTGGAGCATCTAGTGTGTGAATGTGATAGTCTGGCGCGCACCAGGCATCGGTACTTGGGGAAATTCTCCTTAACCGATCTATCAGAACTTGCGATGATTCCTTTATGGAGAACTACTCTCTTCATAAGGAAGAGCAATATTTGGAATCAGTAGTATAGAGCCCGGTTTTTATACGAGGGGACCACAATGGATCCACAGTGATCTCTCGTGATGGACTGGGGCACATTGCTTTAGTCCACCTTTCTCAACCTAACCTAACCTATCGTTTAGTTTTTCCTTCTGCACTCTATTAATGATCTCGTATCACCTTTGTACTTATCTGGAAACTGCCAAAAGATCCAACTTTACATTTCACACTTGATTTTGAAGGAAAAAAATAATTACTTGTTCCTCGTCCACGATCAAAACTGGAAAAATTTTAACGTTTTTTTACCGGCAAATCAAATGTCAACTCCCGCTGCAAAGTGCAGTAAAACAATTATTTTTCGGACACTGCGCTATGCGCTTGCGTCGACTTTTTGCAGTCTAATACGTGGGGAAAAATGTCCACGCTGCATGAATTGAACTGCTTATAGAGAAAACATACAGAACTTGCAAGCTTCCCCAGGTTTGATTGGGCTGTGCAGCCGACAGCACCGAGCCCAGTATTAAAACACAAGAAGCGATCAAAGCTTGGATATTTGCATGTGTGTGTTATTTGTTGGGTTTTGGGTGATGTGCTCTGAATACCACAGAACATGGTACATGAAAGTTTGGTGGGTTTACGCGGTCGACACAACGACCGTCAGCACCGATACAACTAACGCCAGCACCAAGGTTAGTTGAGCTTGGAGCAATCTTTTTCGTCGACGCTGTCTAGTTTTGTTATCATTATGCAAGCTATTGTCAATATGATGTCGACATGAGAATGGTATTATGACTTTCGCATACAACTTCCGGCGCAGGAATTTTTGCTGCGATGACTGGGTGTGCAGTGCACACCTTGCACACCCTGAGAAGACGTCACTGTCTCACACCTAACCATATGCTTCACAAAATCACATGGCGGGTAGGAAATGCAATAAGAACACTTCATTCTGCATTTATGCACTTCTCTGTGCATCACCTAATCACAGTAAGGGCATGCAATGGGTTTATTGAAAAAAGCCTTTAGCGACTTAATCCCGTAGAAGTGTTTGAGTTTTATTTTATTATTACTAAAAAAAAAAAATTTGCTGCACTGAACATTTTTTTTTATACGTTTTATGACTAATAAGCACCAAAAAAGCAAAAAAAAATTTCAGTTCGTCTGTGCGCCGTCCGCCGTACGCAAAACGTTTGAGGGCTTATAACTCCTAAACCCTATGACCTATTAAATTGAAATTTTTTTTATTAATAGACTGGGTAGATCCCTTGAAGTGACCACTTTTTGCAGGGTGGGAGTATGCGGGGGGAGGTGGGGGAAGCGTTTTAGACGAAAAATTTTGGTTTCTAGATCTCAGCAACCGCCTATGTTAGGAAGCTGAAACTTGGAATTTATATAGAGCTTTGATAGTGGACCCATCTGCAAAAATATTGTTGATATAGGTGAAGGGGTGTGGGAGTGGCGGGAAAAATAATGCGTCCGAAAGGTTCGAAAGCCGAGATCGAGACATTCTAAAATCCATATCTCCTAACCGGTTAATGTCACGAAATTAAAACTAAATAATCATCTGTAGGTATACTAGGAGAATAGATTGGAAACAAATTTTTGAGAGGGGGCTGTGAAGTACGGGGGTGGAGGTTGAAACACTTTAGATTGCGTTATCTCACGAACCAATTACACTTGAGAAATAAAATTTGGTTTCTGTATAAAGGTTGACAAGTAAAGTTAGCTGAAAGCATGGTGGAGCATGGAAGTGGAGGGGGTAAGAATTTTTTTAAAAAAATCACGTCTCATATCTCAAGAACAGTGTAAGATAGATGCTTAAAATTTTTACCAATAGACCCCCAGCAGAAAACAAAATTTCAAGGATGAGGGTGTAGAGGATGAGGGTGAAAAGTAAAAAGTTCTGATTTTTATATCTCGAGAACCTATAATGATATCAAGCTGAAACTTAGTATTTAGATAGAGCTATAGTAGTGGCATGGTGATAAAATATAATTTTTTAATGGTATGGTGGTGGGTGGTGTTTTTCCTAACTATAGAACGGCTTATGCTAGAAAGTTGAAATTCGAAACCTATATGTAACTCAACTAGAAAAGTAATTTGGTTTAAAAAAAATTTCAAATATCCATTAGCATTCGGAAGGGGGGCGAAAAAAATGATCAGTGCAAATGGAATACATATATTTTCTCGATTTTCGTCATATCTATTAGGTCTTCCCAAATATTGAATTCATTTTTATTCTACGGCTTTTTCATATAAATACCTAGAAAGTGTTTTCAGGATTTTTTGAAATTCGACCCCCAAGGTGGTGTAAAGGGGATGTATACATTTTCACGAATTCAGCCGTATCCCTCAGGTCTGATTAGATATCGAATAACTTTTCACTTCCACGGGCTTATTTAGTAATCACCTAAAACCCTTTTTCAAGTTTTTTCCTTTTTCAACCCCTTAGAGTGTAAAAATGGGTTGAACACGTTTTCACGAATTCCGTCATATCTCTTAGGAGTGATAAGACATCGGATTGGTTTTCACTTCCTCGGGCTTTCTTTATATATATCTAAAAACTCATTTCAGGATTTTTGGATATTCAACCCAGGTGCAAGGGGGTTGCATATGTTTTCACAAATTCTTACATATTTCTTAGTTCTAATGAGATATCGAATTCATTTTTACTTCCTAAGGCTTCCTACATAATCGTTAAAAAGTTGATTTCAGGATGTTTGTTATTCAACTCCAATAGGACGTAAGGCTTTCGACATATTTCTCAGGATTGATGAGATATTAGATTGGTTTGCACTTCCACAGAGTTTTTATATAATCGTCTATAAACGCATTTGCGATTTCATGTAATCTCCCAAAAAGAAATCACGAAAAACCTTCTAATGGCGTAACAACTGATATTATACTAGGACTAGACCTCGTCCCGGAGTATGACCCAATTAAGTAATTCATATGATATATGTGGCAGCGGCGTAAGTATTCTAGCGCGACCCCATTCTAACCGCTTCCCGAACTTTTTTTTAGGTTTTCATTCACATAGTAACCTACACCGCATCTCAGAATTAAACTCGTTCCGAACTTCTACCCAAAAAATAATAAAGTTGCGCCCAGACTGTTGGCAGATTTTTTTTACTGTAATATAAATAAATTTCTCTCGCTGATATGTTTCTTATTGATTGTTTAAAAATGATGGAGTTTGAATCGTTCATATCATCAAACACTACAACTTGAAAGTCTTTTAAGAACCTTTGAAATTTGAAAAGATCCGTTAAATAACAACCTTCTGAGCCGACGGTAACATTCGCCAGTTTACATAAAGTCTTTGCTTTTTTTCTAACCCTATTATAAAAGAGGAACACATATAAAAAGTACTATCACGGATGTGCAATTCTATACCAAGACCAATGGCTCGGGGTAGACAATTGGCTTCAACACCCTGACCTGCGTCTATCACACCATATTTTCTAACTAAAAAATCCTGTTCACTTGTAGTCGAATTATTTATACGACCACCACCATAGGGGAAAGTGATAACACTTGCATTGAGCTCCATGATTTCATCGGAGAGAAAAGCACTATTAGATTGATTTACATTAGAAATCAATCCCATGACATTGTTACATGTAAACCTGGCAACCGCGCAACCGTGCAACTCGATCGTTTCACATAATGAAAACAACAACAACCGAATACCTAGTTGCAAAATAACCCAATCAGAAACCTAGCTGAAGATAAGGCGAAACAACACGATTGTATCTCTCTTCTTATCGAATGCTCTCCAATGTACTAAAACCCTGTACATAAACCACTGAACGAAGGTCAAAATCGAAAGCTCTAAAGCCTTCGAGAAACATCCTAGACTGCAACCGGGTAGTATATAAGCAGGTGAAGCGTTCAGCGAAGACACAGTAATTTTGATTACATCGACTGCGACAGCCAGCGTGTATACGCGACCGTGTTGAGAGAGAACGAAAGTGAACGAGTCAAGCGATATATGGTATAAGCGGGCGGTATTGCCATACAGTGCGAATTATTGTGCGAGTAGAATTTAAAGTGCGATTAATAAATAATCACTTATTTTTATTTTAACCGAACTGTGTTTTACTTGAAATCCCGGCGAACCCCTAGCTCGCAACAATTGGTGTCAGAAGTGGGATTTCAAGGATTAATTCGGGTTAGAATCGCGAGTGGAAAAAGTGAATTTAAAATTCTCGAACGGACAAAGTGAGAATTTTGGTGCGCGAATAAAGTTTTCAAACTGTGAAGTAAAGTGAAAATTCTCGAACGGACAGTGTGAATTTTGTGATAGCGAATATTCTCGAGTGCTCTAGCGAGCAGTAACTTTAATTAGTGAAGTGGAAAGTTCTCGTACGGACAAAAAAAAACTTGAGTGAATTTGTATCGCGGAAAATCTTTAACGGACAAATAAAAGATAGTGAAAATGCCGCGTTATTTAACTAATGGAGCTGAAGGAAGAGCTCGGTAGACGTGAATTATCTACAGTAGGGAACAAGTCTGAACTTGTCAGCCGAATGATCGAGGTACTGGAGGCTGAGGGTAAAGACGCAAACAGTTTCGAGTTCCCAATCGAAGAAGCTCGTGCAGAAAGTGGTGAGGAGTGTTTTGGTACATCGGATGCTCTGACGCAGTTAATACAGCAAATGATGAACAAATTAGACCAATAAAGACAGCTCTCAGCAGACCTCTCAGCAGTTCTCAGCCAGAAAATGGACCAACAAAGCCAGAAAATGGACCAACAATCAACGGACCTCAACCAAAAATTGGAACAGCAAAGCGAACAAACGAAAGAGCTAAAAGAAGATCTAAATAATAAAATAGACACCATGGGTAAAATAATCGAAGAAAATCTGGAAGCGAAACTTCGAACTTTTGAAGATCAAATAACGGAAAAGACATCAGCGATTGTAGAGGAAGTTGAACGCTTAAAAAGGGACTTTGATAACGTGAAAGCAACTGGAGTCATCAAAACAGAACACGTTACACACAAAGATCTTAAAGCCCCAATCTTCGATGGACAAACGTGGGCTATCTACAAGACCCAATTTGAGGCGGCCGCGAGAAATAATCATTGGAATGATTTGGAACGAGGAACGGCTTTGATATTGGCGCTAAGAGGTCCACCAGCAGTAGTTCTCCAAACAATTCCGCAGGAGCAGCAACAAGATTTTTCGACGTTGGTACAAACATTGGATCTTCATTACGGCAGTGACCACATGCGAGAGCTCTACAAAACACAACTCTGCAACCGAACTCAAAAGAATGGTGAAACTCTTCAAGAGCTGGCGCGCGATATTGAACGACTTACACTATTATCGCTTCCAAATGCGCAAACAGTGCAACGCAACGATACAGCTGTTTTCGCATTTAACAATGCTGTACAGGACAGAGAGCTGCAGCAGGCGTTAAAATTGGCTGGGAAGAAAACGATTGGCGAAGCATTAGTATATGGGCTTACGTTTGAAGCTGCCAAGCAAAGCTCTCGAAATAACTACCGAGTTCGAGAAATAACAGAAGAGTGTGTATGTCAGAGAGCGGAGTACACCAAACGGAGCGAAGGATCTGGTGCCCCTCGATGTTGGAATTGCGGACAGGCAGGACACTTAAGACGAGTGTTACGCCGTAATTTTGATCGTCATCCTGAAAAGAAGAGAAGTGTTTAGTAAATAAAAGTGTATGATGTTTTTAGAGAAAGATAGGCCAACTTACCAACTACTTCATCGCGTGCTCCTTGTGAAAGCACCTCTGCGCACGTATTGGCCTTCAGTCTCACATAAAAAGGTACCAGCACAAAGGAGGGAATTAGTCAATTAAGTACTCAGTCGTACATACATGGAAGTCGAGCTAAACTCGAAAATAGGAAACAGAAGAACGTGAATTTGTTAGTTAGGGTTAGTTATGTTAGGATGAAGAATATATATAATCGAATTAGAATTACATTAGTCAGTTATAGTTAGGTATTAGGAATAGAAATAGGAAAAAAATGAATTAGTATGAATTAGTAAGATTAGGGTTAGACTTGAACTACAATTGGAAATTAATACACAACACGCAACATCGAATCACCAATCACATCACTTAGGACAGATCACATCACTGAGGACCAATCACATCACTTAGGACAGATCACATCGCTGAGGACCAATCACATCACTGAAAACGTAAACAAGAACATCACAAGTGCAAACATGGCGGACTTAAATTGCGAGAGCTGCAAGTCGATAAGACAGATCCGCGAGGTTTGGGTCCATGCTTTCAATCGAAAGTAAAAGCTAACGAAGTAAGAGAAAGCTATTAGATTTAAGTGAATGACCGGGAGAAAGCAGTCGTTGACCCAGGAAAACGGGGATTTACCGATTTGAAAAGTTGATCCGAGGTTTCGCGGGAAGTACGACACCCGAAAACGGTCTCTTTTGGTGGAATATTAGCGAGAGTGCGGACGAAAAAGTATAACGTAGAACCAAGAAGCATTGTCGCGAAGTGGATTGGAGAACACATAGTGAATTGAAGAAAAGCTGAAGTGCGAACTCGGAAGATCACAAGTCGGTGACTTCCTAGGATTTATACAAGACGAGGAATTATACGAGGCAAAGGTGATATACGCGATCAACGTCGACAACGGCTTGTGTGGAGACGCAGAACGATCGTCGGGGAGACATCGAGGGACTCCGCACCAGAGGCGCCCTGGTATTAAGCGTAGGAGTCAGGTAGTTAGGGCACTAATTGTTTGCGAGGTAAAATTAGATCGTATTAAATTAACAATTGAAACAAAAGTTCGAATCGTTTGGTATTATTAAGTGTTTTCATCAAGTTTGTGACGTGTTACAGCTCGCCTTCCGCTGTTTTATCGTAATTCCGTGCATGCGAAACTTTTCTCCGGACTTGTGATCCGGACGGCGAAAAGTCCAGAACGGGACCTTAAAAAAGGATCACTGGCGCCCACGACCCTTCTCTGGGTTGGCCGGACAAGGCCCGTTCGCCCCCTTTTGTGCTGGGGTTATAAAACGGTTTTTCCGCCGGGAAAAACGGTAATACGAGACTGCCGAAAACCAAGAAAAGCTACCAACTATTGTTCCGGCTGCGCTGCTAAACAAAAAGGAGAACGAGGCGAACCGTCACGAGAGCACGCTTCGCCTAATCATAGTCCGGGAAACGAGTAAAAGCCAACTTCATGGGGCAGAAGTTGGCTGGTGGAATCGACGCCCCCGGAACCATCATCGCAGTTTCTCGACTACATCGTGGTGAAAACGACTTATGCATGAGTGGTCGAGTCGACAAATTAAACTGCATAATAACAATTGACACAGGCGCAACACGATCAGTGCTAAGATTTGACCTCGTAGACCGTGCTTGGCTTCACAACACCAAAAAGTACGTACTTCGCACAGCAACAGGAGAAACTACTACAGTCCATGGAGAAATATCACGTGACATCCAGCTTGGAGATTTGACTTGGCGGAACATCGAAATCCCAATGGAAATAACATCCTCCAACACAACCAAGCTGCGAGTTATATTGTGCGAAGATGCGGATATACCAAAGTCATCAGAGAACGTTATTTGGGCAGAGCTCGATGGTGATCCCGGGGACCACCGATTCTACCTCATCGAACCAGAAACGACACCGGCATTACGAAGTCTAATATTGGGAAAAACGCTAGTAAAAAGAAATGAAAAGATGATTGTACCAATAAGAGTGGTCAATGTTTCGGACAGCATTACCAGCGTAAAGAAAGGAGATGTAATTGGCAGCTGCGACTCAAACTCAGCGGTGACGAGTATAGACACTGAAGAGCATCATGACGTAGCCTCTAAAAATAATTCAAGGAGAAAGAATAGTGTAACATCAGCAGTTCTTCAGTCAAGCAACCTTAGAGGAGCACAACACAAGCAAGCAGTAGATTTGCGACGTCTTCTCCACCGGTGATGACGACTATGGCAGAACAAACCTAGTGAAGCATCGTATAGACACAGGAAGTGCTACACAGATACGTCAACCCCCAAGAAGAGTACCACTAGCGAAACAAGGAGAAGTGAATTCAATGGTCAAAACCATGGAGCATCAGGGAATAATCGAAGAATCAAAGAGTCCGTGGATATCGCCAGTCGTGCTGGTTAAGAAAAAAGATGGCAGTACCCGATTTTGTGTGGACTACAGACAATTAAATGATGTTACGAAAAAGGATAGCTATCCGCTACCTAGAATCGACGATATCATGGACACCTTGACAGATGCTAAATGGTTCTCAACGTTGGACCTGAAAAGTGGATACTGGCAAGTGGAAATAGACGAAAATGATAGAGAGAAAACAGCATTCTCTGTCGGCAGCGGACTATGGCAATTCATCGTGATGCCGTTTGGCCTGTGCAATGCTCCAGCTACGTTCGAAAGACTAATGGAATTTGTTTTGCGTGGCCTTAGTTGGAAAACTTGTCTCGTTTACCTGGACGATGTGATCGTTATCGGCAAGACTTTCGAGGAGCATCTGAAAAATCTACAGGAAGTCTTCCAGCGACTGCGAGCAGCAAAATTAAAGCTGAGTCCGAAAAAGTGCACTTTGTTTAGTGCAAAAGTAAAGTACTTGGGTCACATCGTTTCAGCTGATGGTGTAAAGACGGATCCGGAGAAAATACTGGCGGTGAAAAATTGGCCTACTCCGAGTGATAAACACCAGCTGCGCAGCTTCCTAGGACTAGCGACATATTACCGTCGATTCGTAAAAGACTTTGCCAACACGGCAAAATGTCTTCATCAGCTAACAGAAAAGGGAAAGACATTTACTTGGAATCAACAGTGCCAGGAAGCATTCGAGAAAATAAAAGATCAACTTTGCGACTCTCCAGTTCTGGCGTATCCAAAACCAGGTCATAGTTTCATCATAGACACTGATGCCAGCAATGTCGGTATCGGCGCAGTACTATCACAGGAGATCGACGGGCAAGAGAGAGTGCTATCATACTACAGCCGAGTACTCTCAAAATCAGAAAGGAACTATTGCGTAACTCGCCGAGAGCTATTAGCCATTGTAGAAGCTACAAAACATTTCCACAAATATCTCTATTGCCCACCAAACTGCAAGCAATGTCACCGTGTAGAAGAAAAAGAAGTTGGAGAAACCATTCAGCGAATAACGACCGAACCAAAGGATGGATGGAATCAGCAAGAACTGGAAGGACAAAATGGAGCGGCCTGAGTGGAAAGACATCTCACAATTCAGAGAAACTTTAAAGAGTTATTGGGCACAATGGAACTCCCTCCACCTAGACGGTGGGTTATTAAAACGGAAATGGGAAACCGCTGACGGAACATCGCATCTCATGCAAATCATCGTCCCGCATTCTAAAGTCGAGGAAATTCTGAAGGAGTATCACGAAGGTACTTCCGGTGGACATTTAGGTATAAATAGAACCTTGGCAAAGATACGAGAGAGGTTCTATTGGATCCATCTCCGAGATGACGTCGAAAATTGGTGTCGTAAGTGTACTACCTGTGCATCGAGTAAAGGCCCGCAACGCAGATCAAAAGGAGAAATGCAACAATACAACGTGAGAGCTCCATTCGAGAGAATTGCTGTGGATATTGCTGGACCATTTCCGGAATCGGAAAATGGTAATCGCTACATTCTTGTGGTCATCGATTATTTCAGCAAGTGGCCCGAAGCTTACGCAATTCCAAATCAAGAAGCAGTTACCGTCGCAGAACAAATTGTTACCAACTGGGTGAGCAGATTTGGAGTTCCACGTGAACTACACTCCGATCAAGGGCGCAACTTTGAATCTCAAACATTCAAACACGTGTGTCAAATGCTGGGAATAAACAAAACGAGGACAACTCCACTACATCCACAGTCCGATGGAATGGTGGAACGTTTCAATAGAACACTGAATTCGAACCTATCCAAACTCGTCAGCAAAAGGCAACAGGACTGGGATCAACACATTCCTCTATTTTTAATGGCCTACAGAACATCGGTACACGCAACAACAGGAGAAACTCCCTCCCGAGTCATCTTCGGGAAGAATATTCGAGTCCCCGCGGAATTAATGTTTGGAGTGCCACCAGACCAACCGACCCATCCAAAAGATTACGTATCGGATCTTCGACATCGACAACACACAATTTACAACCTGGTCAGAGATAAAATTAATTTGGCGACTGATCGGATGAAGACGAGGTATGATCAACGGGCGAATTCATCAGGATTCCAAGAGGGCGATTTAGTTTGGCTATACAATCCCAAACGACAGAAGGGCAGGTCACCGAAACTACAGCGCAATTGGGAGGGACCTTACCAAATCATCAACCGGTTAAATGATGTTGTGTACCGTATTCAGTTGCATCAAAAACCTCGTACTAAAATGAAAATGGTACATCTCGATAGACTAACGAAGTACCATGGCGCCCATGACGAGGGGATCGACTCTGTTCGGGACAAACAGGAACTAAGGAAGGAGTAATGTTACATGTAAACCTGGCAACCGCGCAACCGTGCAACTCGATCGTTTCACATAATGAAAACAACAACAACCGAAAACCTAGTTGCAAAATAACCCAATCAGAAACCTAGCTGAAGATAAGGCGAAACAACACGATTGTATCTCTCTTCTTATCGAATGCTCTCCAATGTACTAGAACCCTGTACATAAACCACTGAACGAAGGTCAAAATCGAAAGCTCTAAAGCCTTCGAGAAACATCCTAGACTGCAACCGGGTAGTATATAAGCAGGTGAAGCGTTCAGCGAAGACACAGTAATTTTGATTACATCGACTGCGACAGCCAGCGTATATACGCGACCGTGTTGAGAGAGAACGAAAGTGAACGAGTCAAGCGATATATGGTATAAGCGGGCGGTATTGCCATACAGTGCGTATTATTGTGCGAGTAGAATTTAAAGTGCGATTAATAAATAATCACTTATTTTTATTTTAACCGAATTGTGTTTTACTTGAAATCCCGGCGAACTCCTAGCTCGCAACAATATATTCACCGTTCACATCTCCAACAGATCGCAAACTACACCATATTGGTTTTATATGAGGCGAATTTGGCAGGGTAATTGTGGAACTGATTTTACTTCCCCGACTCGAACTTGCAATTACCTCTTTGATGATATTATCAAATGCCTTTTCTAGTCCTTTCAGTTATAATATCAGACTCATGCAAGCGAAAGTTAATTTTGAAACCCTCCATGTGAAACTTTTTAAAAAAAAACGTGTTTTTAGACAGTACTTCATAACCTTGATTTAAACCACTACCATGTTGAATAACTTTTTCAATCGGTTGATCGTGCTGGTCAGAGTTCGTTTCTACACGTGTGATTTTAGGCACCCCTGCATAGCCTTGAAGTAAATCATTATTACTTGGAACATTTTGTTGAGAGACCCTTTCCGCCGAAGAGTTGTCTTCATCTTCATCATCAATAAAGTCAAGAGTCATCTTCAGCACATCATTTGAAAATGAAATATCAAATGCTCTCGAAAAGCGGACAAGTAATTTTTGAAGGAGATATCTATCTCCTTTTGAAAACGTATTCTTACTATTTTTTAACTGCTTAATTAAAATACTTAAGGTACATAAAAATAATTTTGAACCTAAATTTAAACTACATTCTAAATACTTAATAATATCGCCAGCATTCATTTTTCTGTTGTTACAAATACAAATTTAATAGGATTATTGGTGTAAAAAATATTTTACTTATTTTCACAAAGGCAGAAAAAATCTTTCAATTTAAGTTTGAAAGTTAATGAAGACATACTACAGAAATGAACCTGTGAATTACTTTACTTATTTTCGTGACTTCTTTTACTATGATATTCTTCAATTCTAGCCAGTTCAGGCTTCAATGTAGGGTTTTGCGTATTAACCCAACATATGCTTATAGGTGGGTCCTCAGCCTTCATTTCCTTCTTGGTGTAGCCCCACCTAAAGTTCGGTATGATCCACGGATTGATAACCCTGATGACTCCTTTTTCTCCAAAGTACGATCTCCTTGAGACAGCGGTACTGACGGTTTAGGATTTGTCTTACCGACTGACGTAGGCTTTGTCTTACAGTCCATTGGTTCTGATTGCGTAGGTTTTGTCTTACCGACTGACGTAGGCTTTGTCTTACAGGCCACTGGTACTGATTGCGTAGGTTTTGTCTTCCAGGTTGATGGTACTGACTGCGTAGCTCCACCCAAAGCAGACAATTCTCCACCTGGTGATTTTGTATCCTCACTTAACAGTGAGTTTGCTGCATTAAGAAGAATTCTTATAACCTGATGAATATATCTCTTCTCCATACCTCTGGTGCAATCAGAAAAAAAATCTATAAAAAGGTGATTCGACATTATTAGACATTAAACTAAAAAGTAGTACCTACTTACATTTCTTCCAGCTAGTCGAGCTCGAGTGTGATTTTTTCACAGAATTTATTGGGATATTTATACTTAAAATTGTCCACTTGCACATACCTTAATTAGATTATCATAGGTATTTGCTTAAAATGCAACATACAAGGTTGCAAATTTTATAATTTGTGTAATTAATTGCTTCTCATTACAAAAACTATAATACAAAAAGTGAAGATCGTCTGTAGTGAACGAGTTATCTATAAATATGCAGGCATTTTACTAATAGACATCGAATTATCTATAATTGGCAACCATAAGTAATAGATGAATTGCGAAGGTCACATGTACTTGATATGGCTTATATTTAGATGTCATGTGACTGTTTTAATTAGATGTTTATAAAAAAGCTGAAAGCCCTAGACCTTACTATTACACCTGAATTGAGTTATCTATAATGAAATACTTCCTACCTCAGCGCTTTGCAAGCAGTATACGAACCCAGAAGCAGGTGAACGAGCTAAATCTAAACACAAACAATTATTTTGTGTTCAGCGGGAAGGATGGAACGCGAGGTAGATTTCTATAAATAAGCTTTGTAGAAATAATGAATGAATAAAATGCAAAAACTTTTATTTTAGTTGTCTTCTTTAAATTCCCCCACACCTCAACTTTCAGAAGCTTGCTTACTCAATCTGTGCAATGCCTTCACTTCACCTACCTTCCCCTTTCAAGGAAAAGCTTTGTAGCAAGAATGAATGAATAAAATGCAAAAACTTTTATTTTAGTTGTCTTCTTTAAATTCTCCCACACCTCAACTTCCAGAAGCTTGCTCTTGGAACCGGGGGTCCATCAACCAGCCTACGGGGAACACCTTCAGAAGCTTGCTCTTGGAACCGCCCACACCTCCCTTTTCAGAAGCTTGCTCTTGCAACCTAGGCTCCAGTTAACCTGGAGAAAACTAATTGGCTATCAGGCAGGAGCGAGAAAGACCAACAAAATTATCGCTACTGCCGGTCTCACACACCAACTATTTTCCCACCTACTTGCGAAAGCTAACTTGCAATTCGAAAGCTAACCTCCAATTCAGCTTCCCCTTTCACGCAAAAACGAATTTGCTATACACTTTCATCAGGCAGGAGCGAGAAACAACCACCAAAATTATCGCTACTGCCGGTCTCACACACCAACGGATTTTCCCCACCACTTTCCTCAGAACAAGCTCAAAGCACAAAATTATCGGTTTTAACAGGTTTTCTAGGCAAAATGATCGAAAATTCTGATACTTTGGTCGTAAAATGAGCTTTCGTAGGCGGAAAGCTCTAGCAGCTTCATACAAACGAAAGTGTTAGCATTTATCATGCTCGCCATCTCGCACCTATGAGGCTATAACACAAAAGCGTTTCACTTACTACTTGCGCTTCCTGTGTGATCCTTTCTCCAGAGAATCCGTTGAAAGTCCCGATCATCTTCATGAACAAGAATCTGGCGATACATTTTTTCAACATCTGCTGAAAAGACGACAGCCTATCGACGCCAGCGTGTGGTAACGTCTGCGAGATCTGTTTGAATTTTCGGTCCAGCATGTAAAAGATCGTTGATTGCTATTCCAAAATTCGAACGTTGAGAGCCGTTGAAAACTACCCGTAATTTTGTAGTTAAGCCGCTTTTACGTACAACATCGTGATGGGGCAGGTAGAAAGTGTGATGAGGTGACACATCGCCAGAGTTTCATATTCCTCGAGAAAGTCTGAGTAAGCCTTTTTGAACGATTCGTTGTTGGAAAATCGTATTTCTTGCCGCAACAGTGTTCGAAACGCAGGCACGTACGAGTTGCCAAGATCGCTTGGTAGGTCTTTGAACCTGCGGAAAGAGAGCGAAGGTGTTTCGGGGTTTGCACTGATTGGAAACCTGGGGTCCTTTACGCCCCGGACTACGCGATGACTGTTGACGGCAAGGGAGCATCGGGACGGGGGTGCGCCCGGTCCGGGATTGTTCCAAGTGGGCCAGCAAGGCAAAATCACCACTGGCGTGGGCACTTGGAGTGGAGGGAGGATGGAAGGAACATCGCCGAACAATCAACAATTGCGACACCTCAAAGGCCTTTTGGTTCGGGCTACGTTTCATTTTTAGAATTAATTCCTTTTTTTTCATTAAAATTTATTTCATCCAACCAAGTAAAGGGAAGAACGACGACTCAAGTGGTTAGTTGAATCGGCCGAGGCCGAACACCATCAAAATAAAACTACGGTCGACCGAAACCAAAACACACATTCAAACTAACAACCTACAAAACCAACGCCGAATAGCAGACGCCGGCGTTAGATCACACACCAATACATCCGACGACTAAACACTACAAGGAACGCACCGCCCCTTTGTGGAAGAAACCACAAAGTTCCCAGGTTTGCAACCCACCAACATGCGACCAGCGCGACACCTCGATCCACCGGCCGATGGCCGCAACGCAACAAAAGAACCCAAGAGCGCGGCACGCGCGAGCTTCCTGGTTCCCGAGGCGGGCATTCACCCAGGATCGACGGGGCCGCAAGCCCTGGAAAGGTTGTGCTGTACAAATGAGCAACCAAGGAGATTGGCAGAGCACGATCCAGCTCTCGAGCCTGGACCGCGGACAAATAAAGAACTTCAACACCGACCGTCAGCGTCGTTTCTTCTTTCTTTTCCTTGCCGTTTATTTTACTTTGTAATTAACGTAGAGTATAACTTGCATTGCCTAACGACAGGCAATTGTGCATCTTAAGTGTAAACGACGTGAATATAAGTCGCATTTAATAGTTTAACGGCCGGTTTTTGATTTGTTCTGGTGTTTTCTTTGTTTTATCCCCAGATCCCCGTCCACTCCAGGTGTGTACTTCAGGATTGGTTTAGTATTTTCCCCGAAGGAAAAAAATACCTGTCGCCCAAATTTAGAAAGGTTTCGCTCCGGTTGTCGCCCTCCCGTCCGCCCGCACCCACTCCGATAGCAGCTGACCGGCCGCCTAAAAAATTGGCGTAACATTTGGCGCCTAACGTGGAGCACGATTTTGGGAGACGCGTGAATCGAATCGAGCGGAGGTGAAGAACCCCAGGGAAGAATCGGTGAGTCATTTTTTTTCTCTCTAATCAGAATCATATTCCCGAGACACATTCGTTTTCTTTCACCGGGTACAAAAAGTGTGATATAAATCAATTCAGTGTAGAATCAGTTCGGGAAAAACGTGAAAATTTAAAACTTCATATCAGTTTCGGCTAGTTTTAGTTTAGTTTGATTATTGGGTGGATTACCCTAACGGGGATCCGCAACGGGAAATTCGCACGAGCGTCCAGTACGCGTGCATTACGGTGTTTTTGCGGTACTGGTAAAACGGTCCCGGAAAACTTCCCGACTAGAGGAAACCACAACAAATGTTTGTACCAAGTGGCTAGTGTACAGTACATCGATAGTAGAAAAGTGGATTTCTTGGTTTTTTTGGTTATCCGAGTGGTTTTTTGGTGGTGTTCTCGACTAAGCCGCGAAAACTCCAGAATTGCATATTCTGAGGCGAATTATAGGTGACGCTGTTCACCACAGACTCTCGGCAGAGCGCTGCGGTTGTTCTGTTGCAATAAAAGCTTTTAACGCATTTTGATTGGCGTACTTAGAATTATTAGGATTAGACCAATAAATAACAAAGGGAGTGGCCCTTTAAAGCAAGTTAGGTACGGGGTACGATAGCGATCGTACACTAGGCCACCAAATTTGAGTATCCCTTTGGTTTAATTTTTTATTTTTTTTCGTCTTTCCCTCATTACTTGACTATAAGTTTCTGGGATCTAAGAGAGATCTGCTCGTTTTGTGGGTTTTTCCCCGTCAGACTGTTTCAGGTTCACGTTTTGAACTCGGTTGACGTAAAACCGGCGAGATGGAAATAAACCGACTGAACCGAGAGGAGTTGACCTACGAAATGGCAAGTCGAGCGTTGCCGGTGGGTAGTGTTGAGTCAATGAGGGCCGCCTTGCGTAGCGCTTTGAAACTTGAGCAAGAAGGAACCAGTCTCATTATACCCGATTATCCTTTCACCGTCGCAGACGACTTGCGTGAGGTTTCGGATAAACTGGTAGAAATTGAGGAACTTACCACCACTATGGTGGGAGGGATAGGATCGGCGGACTATCGGAAAATCCGTGCGAAAATTCATTGGTCTTTTAATAGACTGGAGCGCTGTGAAGCCAAGGGTGACGAAAAGAAGGCCGTTTTAGAGTTGAGAGCAAGAGTGCTGGCGGCATTGACAAAGTTGGACGGGTTGGGTACAGACGAGGCAAATGATGAGTTCGCTCCCCCACAGCCGGGTCCATCTGGTGGTACAATCAATTGTTCAACCCCAATTGCCGGACGGAAAGCGGAATCGGTGACAGTCCGTGATGCCATTCCAGTCTCAAAATGGGGTATAAATTTTTCGGGCGAAGCCAAGGGCCAATCAATAACTTCATTTCTCGAAAGGGTGAATGAATTGCGGGTGGCGCGAGGTGTCTCGAAACCGGATCTTTTCAAATCCGCTCTCGACCTTTTTTCGGGAGTCGCACTAATTTGGTTCCGCTCTATCAGAGCAGACGTATCGAGTTGGGACGAACTCGTACAAGAGGTGAGAGATCAATTTTTGCCGCCCGACTATGACGATCGCCTAATGGAGGAAATTAAACGTCGAACCCAGGGCGAATAGGAACCAATTGGTTTGTATATTGCAGCCATGAGAGGGTTGTTCGCGCGGCTATCCGAACCGTGTACTGAAGGCCAAAAACTAAAAATATTGAAAAGGAATATTCACCCGGGGCTACAAATGCATTTGGCTTTAGAGCTGGCCAAAATCACCAGCGTGGCGGAGCTGTTACGGTTGGGCCGTACGATGGAAACTGTACGATCGTCAGTACAAGCTCTCGCTCCTCCTCCATCAAGGCGTACAACCAATCTTTCAGAGCCTGATTGGGCATACATTGAAACCAGCGAGAGCAAGCCACCAATGGTTGCAGTCGCCGCCCCACAGTCGGGTCAAGACAAACGCGGAAACGCCTGTTGGAATTGCAACCGTTCGGGCTATCTAATGACGGCATGCACGCTCCCGAAAAGTTGCTTCAACTGTGGAAAGGAAGGGGTAATTCAAAGGAATTGCCCTAAGTGCACAACCCAGACGGGAAATGCCAGCGGGGCTTGCTAAGGCGCGGCCCAGCAAACCCCAAACAAGACGCCGCGACCGGAAAGTCCTCCCAAGAGTTGCTCCGATGGATTGATTCGGTTCTCCATAACTCTGGAGCTAGCTAGCTCTAGAAAATCTCTGTCACTCTCATGAACCTACTCGATCCTGACCTAATCCAATTGGCTGAGGTAAAATTCAACGCAGAGTCAGATCATGACTTTACCAGTAATTGGAAGTTAGTTCAGGATGCTTTGAGTGTGGCCAGAGTGGGGACGATTGTTCCGATTGCGCAGTTAGTTAAAGGAAGATCGCGGGACAATCTTCGTTTCTTACGGTGGTTCAAAAAAATTTTTCGACAACCATGTAATAGGCACAGAGTCAAAGGGGGACACAGTAATACGAAATGAAATCCATGTTGGGTCGAAGAAGTCGCCGACTGTTACAATTTCTGGTGTACCCATGCCACTTATTCCGAAGCAAAACATTGAAAACCCGACGCAGCCTGAAGAAGCAGCATTCCGACCCAGTATAGCCAATAAATCGCACGAGCGGATTTTATCGATAAACCCTATCCCAATGGTAGATTATCTATTGGAACGTACTGGCGAGGATGAGCGCACTGAGAGAAAAATCTGCGACATTTTACGAAAAAAAATATTCGTAACTTTACGAAAGGCTGATTTTCGTAGTATTTACGAATATTTCGTATAGATAGTACTCAACATTCGTAATTTTTATTTTCACTAAATTATGTTTTTTACGAATGATTCGTATATTTTACGATCACTGATTCGTAAAAATAGTAACACCCTAAAATCGGCGGTTCCTGCGGATATTTTGTACAATGAACGAAAGCTATTCGTACATATTACGAAACATATTCGTACATATACGAATTACGAAATGCATGAGTAGAATGTACGAAACGTTTCGTAGTTGTAAGGAAATATGAAATTTAGATGACAAAACTACGAAAGTTTCGTAAATATTACGAATTATTTCGTAAATATGAAGCGAAACACAAGACGATCGTATTGATTTGGTATTTCGGTTTGAGCAAATATTTTGTACAATGAACGAAAGGATTCGTACATATTACGAAAAATATTCGTACATATACGAATCACCAGATGCATGAGTACAATGTGCGAAAGATTTCGTAGAACTACGAAAGATTCGTAAATATCACAAAATATTTCGTAAATATGAAGCAAAAAACAAAACGATCGCATTGATTTGGTTTCATGTTCCGCATTTTCGATCAGTGTTTTGTCCAATACAGTTCAGCATTAATTTCGTGATTATTTAAATTTTCGGAGTAATTGTGATTAGTTATTTGGTGTTTTTATACTCTAGATGAAATCATATAGAGTATTATAAGTTTAATCCAGCCGAAAAGTTTGTAACGCATAGAACCAAGCCTCGGACGAAAAAAAGTTATATATTATTTTTTGTTTATTTGTGCCCAAAAACCTCAAATCCGCCTGACGGACGTCCGTCCGTCCGTCCGTCCGTCCGTCCGTCCGTCCGTCCGTCCGTCCGTCCGTCCGTCCGTCCGTCCGTCCGTCCGTCCGTCCGTCCGTCCGTCCGTCCGTCCGTCCGTCCGTCCGTCTGTCCGTTAGCACGATAACTCAAGAACGCCTTCACCTAGGATCTTGAAATTTTGAATCTGGATGTTTGGTTGAATTTGTAAGGCTAAGTTCGTTAACGGGCCAAATCGTCCTGTTCCTTCGGGTAGCTGCCATACAAAATGTCCTTAAAACACGTGTTCAAGAATATTGGTCGATAACTTCAGAAGGGTTTAAGCTACGACTTTGAAATTTTGTATCTGTTATTTTTCCAATAGTTGGAGCTAAATATATGATTATGAAGAAAATCCTGTTAGTCCTTCGTGTAGCTGCCATACAAATATCCTGTCAAAATGTATTCACTTAATTTACGAAACTCACTATAACTCAAGTAATCTTTTAGCTACGAATTCCGAATTTTGTACAAGTTAGTTTTGAGTGAAAAGGAAGTTCGAGTTTACTAGTCAGCGAAATCCTTTTACTCCTTCTGGTAGCTACCATACAAAATATCCTTAAAACAGGTGTTCAAGAATATTAGTAGATAACTTCAGAAGGGTTTAAGCTACGGCATTGAAATTTTGTTCATGTTATTTTTCCAATAGTTGAAGCTAAATATATGATTATGAAGAAAATCCTATTAGTCCTTCGTGTAGCTGCCATACAAATATCCTGTCAAAATGTATTCACTTAATTTACGAAACTTACTATAACTCAAGTAGTCTTTTAGCTATGAATTCGGAATTTTTTACAAATTAGTTTTGAGTAAAAACGAAGCTTGAGTTTACTTGTCAGCGAAATCCTTTTACTCCTTCTGGTAGCTGCCATACAAAATGTCCTTAAAATACGTGTTTAAGAATATTGGCCGATAACTTCAGAAGGGTTTAAGCTACCTCTATGAAATTTTGTATGTAGTATTTTTCCAATAGTTGAAGCTAAAAGTATGATTATGAAGAAATCCTATTAGTCCTTCGTGTAGCTGCCATACAAATATCCTGTCAAAACGTCTTCACTTAATTTACGGAACTTACTATAACTCAAGTAATCTTTTAGCTATGAATTGGAAATTTTGTACAAATTAGTTTTGAGTAAACACGAAGTTCGAGTTTACTAATCAGCGAAATCCTTTTACTCCTTCCGGTAGCTGCCATACAAAATGTCCTTAAGACACGTGTTCAACAATATTTTTCGATAACTTTTGAACGCTTCAAGCTACGAATTTCAAATTTTGTACAAGTTCATTTTTAAATGGTTCCAAGGAAAAGGATAAATATATAAGAAATCAAGTGAGTCCTTCCTGCACCTCCTTCAAAAAGGACATTTTTTTTCGATGACTTACCCAGTTCAAGATATGCAACTAAACACTGAAAATTGTCTTTTAGTTTTGAGTAGCAATCTAATGGCAGTCCTTAATAAAGGACTTACAACATGCACACACGTAATTCTACTTTATCCCCAACTACAATAGAAATCGGAGTTCAGTATTCATCTAGAGTATTATACGATTGGCTTGCAGCCGATCGTGACTGCAGTATGTTTTGAGCCTCAATTTACTTGGTAAGTGATTTTTATTATTTTATTTTTATTTTTAAGAAACTAAAAAATTGATTTGATCGAATTTGGCTTTATTTCAACCATGTTACAGCTCCCTGTCTCTTCTGTATGAGTGTAATATTATTGAAAAACATACTGCAGTCACGATCGGCTGCAAGCCAATCGTATAATACTCTAGATGAATACTGAACTCCGATTTATATTGTAGTTGGGGATAAAGTAGAATTACGTGTGTGCATGTTGTATGTCCTTTATTAAGGACTGCCATTAGATTGCTACTCAAACCTAAAAGACAATATTCAGTGTTTAATTTCATATCTTAAACTGGATAAGTCATCGAACAAAAATGTCCTTTTTGAAGGACTTTCACATGGGAGTTGCAGGAAGGACTCACTCGATTTCTTACATATTTATCCTTTTCCTTGGAACCATTTAAAAATGAACGTGTACAAAATTTCTAATTCGTAGCTTGAAGCGTTCAAAAGTTATCGAAAAATATTGTTGAACACGTGTCTTGAGGACATTTTGTATGGCAGCTACCAGAAGGAGTAAAAGGATTTCGCTGATTAGTAAACTGGAATTTTGTTTTACTCAAAACTAATTTGTACAAAATTTCCAATTCATAGCTAAAAGATTACTTGAGTTATAGTAAGTTCCGTAAATTAAGTGAAGACGTTTTGACAGGATATTTGTATGGCAGCTACACGAAGGACTAATAGGATTTTCTTCATAATCATATATTTAGCCGCAACTATTGGAAAAATAACACATACAAAATTTCAATGGCGTAGCTTAAATTCTTCTGAAGTTATCGCCCAATATTCTTGAACACCTGTTTTAAGGATATTTTGTATGGCAGCTACCAGAAGGAGTAAAAGGATTTCGCTGACTAGTAAACTCGAACTTCGTTTTCACTCAAAACTAATTTGTAAAAAATTCCGAATTCGTAGCTAAAAGATTACTTGAGTTATAGTGAGTTTCGTAAATTAAGTGAATACATTTTGACAGGATATTTGTATGGCAGCTACACGAAGGACTAACAAGATTTTCTTCATAATCATATGTTTAGCTCAAACTATTGGAAAAATAACACAAACAAAATTTCAATGTCGTAGCTTAAACCTTTCTGAAGTTATCGACCAATATTCTTGAAAACGTGTTTTAAGGACATTTTGTATGGCAGCTACCCGAAGGAGTAGGACGATTTTGCCCGTTAACGAACTTAGCCTTACAAATTCAACCAAACATCCAGATTAAAAATTTCAAGATCCTAGGTGAAGGCGTTCTTGAGTTATCGTGCTAACGGACAGACGGACAGACGGACGGACGGACGGACGGACGGACGGACGGACGTCAAGCAGATTTGAGGTTTTTGGCCACAAATAAACAAAAAATAATATATCACTTTTTTTCGTCCGAGGCTTGGTTCTAAGCGTTACAAACTTTTGGGCTAGATTAAACTTATAATACTCTATATGATTTTATCTAGAGCATAAAAAAGCAAAATTTTCCCTGTAAAGTACAATATCTCGGTATGGATTGTTTTATTTGTAGCATTTGTAGCCCGAATATACAGATGCTTATAAAAGCCATTACAGGTAATTGTTGTATTTCCCTTTTCACTTAATAATAAACATTGAGTCGAGATAGAAATTATGTTGAAATAATTGCGTTCTCGACGAAAACATATTTATAAAACATACTGCAGTCACGATCGGCTGCAAGCCAATCGTATAATACTCTATATGAATACTGAACTCCGATTTATATTGTAGTTGGGGATAAAGTAGAATTACGTGTGTGCATGTTGTATGTCCTTTATTAAGGACTGCCATTAGATTGCTACTCAAAACTAAGAGACAATTTTCAGTGTTTAGTTTCATATCTTGAACTGGGTAAGTCATCGAACAAAAATTTCCTTTTTGAAGGACTTTCACATGGGAGGTGCAGGAAGGACTCACTTGATTTCTTACATATTTATCCTTTTTCTTGGAACCATTTAAAAATGAACGTGTACAAAATTTGAAATTCGTAGCTTGAAGCGTTCAAAAGTTATCGAAAAATATTGTTAAACACGTGTCTTAAGGACATTTTGTATGGCAGCTACCAGAAGGAGTAAAAGGATTTCGCTGATTAGTAAACTCGAACTTTGTTTTTACTCAAAACTAATTTGTACAAAATTCCGAATTCGTAGCTAAAAGATTACTTGAGTTATAGTGAGTTTCGTAAATTAAGTGAATACATTTTGACAGGATATTTGTATGGCAGCTACACGAAGGACTAACACGATTTTCTTCATAATCATACATTTAGCTCAAACTATTGGAAAAATAACACAAACAAAATTTCAATGTCGTAGCTTAAACCCTTCTGAAGTTATCGACCAATATTCTTGAACACGTGTTTTAAGGACATTTTGTATGGCAGCTACCCGAAGGAGTAGGACGATTTTGCCCGTTAACGAACTTAGCCTTACAAATTCAACCAAACATCCAGATTAAAAATTTCAAGATCCTAGGTGAAGGCGTTCTTGAGTTATCGTGCTAACGGACAGACGGACGGACGGACGGACGTCAGGCGGATTTGAGGTTTTTGGCCACAAATAAACAAAAAATAATATATAACTTTTTTTCGTACGAGGCTTGGTTCTATGCGTTACAAACTTTTGGGCTGGATTAAACTTATAATACTCTATATGATTTCATCTAGAGTATAAAAATGTATATGACGTAATGCTTTTCAGATGCACAAGAAACTTTGGTGGAGGATGCAGAGAAGGCTCCCATTTAGTAGTTGTCGAAGTTAACAGTATGTAAGGAGCAATATTGTATTACTTTCTTAATCGTACTTATTTATATATATATTTTTATTTTATTTTCAGATTTCGATTTATAAAAAATATAATATAATATATGTAATATAAAATATATAATATAATAAAAAAATATTAATTAAAATTAAAAATATTCTGAAGTTTTAGTTTCATTCGTTTCAGTTCTTGATAGGGTTATATCGAAATTTGATACTGATATTAGTATAAGGAATTTTTCAAAAAACAACATTGTTTGACTCTTTTTTCAGGAAAGAGTTTCTTATTTTCATTGCAGGAAACGATTCATCTTCACCTTTTATTATATTTATAAGGTTTTGTATTTTTAGGTTATTCGGAGTGATGTGAAATAATATCGTATAAAGGTGCGTTTCCATCTCTGCCGTTTAGCGTCGCCGACACGGGTGTCCCGTCACACTTTTGCCATCGTCGTTGCCATCTGCTGCGAAACGGTCGATGCGACGCTAAAAAGTCATCAGTCATGCGCCTGAATGACAGTACTAGATTTTTCAATTTTCACCGGATGTCTATAGACATATTCGATGAATTATTGGAAAAAATGAAACCTGCTGCACAGATACTCTTTCGTACATTATACGAATAAAGTCGTTGTTCACGAATTATATTCGTACATTGTACGAATTATATTCGTACATTGTACGAAAATGATTCGTACATTATACGAATAATTTATTACTGTTCACGAATTATATTCGTACATTGTACGAAAATGATTCGTTCATTATATTAAATAAATTTCGTAGATTTTACGAAAACATTTGTAATCGAACCATTCCTTTCGTAGAATGTACGAATGATATTTCTAGAAACTACGAAATTATTTTCGTACAATGCACGAATTTTTTTCTTCGGTTACGAAAATTGTTTTTAGTACGAATCTTTCGTGCAATGTACCAATGTAGTTCGTTGAATACAACACTGATTTTTTCGTATAATGTACGAAAGGCAATGTGTAATATGTACGAAACCATTCGTGGACTGAAAACAACGAAATTATTCGTAGAATGTACGAACGATTTCGTACATATTACGCAGTTTTTTTTTTGAGTGCGACCTTACATTCGGGTATCAATCCTTGTAGCTGGTCTAATGGGTCTATTGGACTCAGGAGCCACCCGGACTATCCTGGGAGCTAAAGGTTGGGAACTGGTCCAGAAATTGGGTTTCACGACGACAAAGTCCAGTTCGACACAGGTCGCAATGGCCGATGGTAAGAGAGTCGGAGTTAATGGCTCCGTAGAGGTGCCCATCGCGCTAGAAGGGCGCGTACGAATTCTCCAAGTGCTGGTAGTTCCGACTGTGACGGTCGACCTAATACTGGGAGTTGATTTTTGGAAAGGTATGGAAGTCGTATCCAACTTAGGTACGGATGAATGGCATTTTCATGCAGCCAGTACGAGTGAAGTGAACTCTGTGGCTACGATTCATGCTAGGTCTAGCCTAAATCCTCAGCAAAAATTGGAACTTGATGCGTTAGTAAAAGACGCTTTTGAACTAATGGGTGATAAGTTGGGATGTACGACTCTTGTCGAACATATCATCCGCGCTAAGGGTGAGCCCGTCAAGCAACGATATTACCCTGTAGCACCGCCTGTACAGCGTCACATCGACGCCAAATTAAATGGCATGTTAGAAAAAGGAGTGGTTGAGAGATCGTCCAGTCCGTGGTCGTCACCGATTTTACTTAAAAAAAAGAAGGGCAATAGCTATCGTTTTTGCATCGATTTCCGCCAGGTGAATAAAGCGACAGAGAGGGATGCTTATCCGCTGCCCTACGTGTCGGCCACCTTGGACAAGCTGCGAGATGGCCGATTTCTTTCGTCTCTAGATATTAAGTCAGCCTATTGGCAGGTGCCAGTAGAAGAAGCCTCTCGGAAATTCACGGCCTTCACTGTGCCCAAGCGAGGACTTTTCCAGTTCAAACGGATGCCATTTGGCCTGCACAACGCGCCAGCGACATGGCAGCGTCTGATTGACAGGGTTTTGGGACCTGAATTAGAGCCTCACGTATTCGTCTATCTCGACGATATAATCATTGTCACGCAGACGTTTGAGCAACACTTCGAGTCATTGCAGGAAGTATTTCGCCGACTACAAGCCGCAGGGCTGGTATTCAGCAAAGAAAAATGCAATTTTTGTAGACAGGAACTGCGATATCTTGGCTACGTTGTGGACCAAATGGGACTTCATGTGTACCGAAAAAGTGGAAACAATCCTGAACATTCCAGCCACAGAGAATGTGCCAGAACTGCGTCGGATTATCGGGATGGTTTCCTGGTACCGACGGTTTATCCCTACATTTTCGACACTCATAGCCCCGATGACAGACCTCCTTCGGAAAAATCGCAAATTCGTTTGGAGCCAAGACTGCGCAAAAGCTTTGGCTGAAACGAAGGAAAAGCTGGTATCAGCACCTATTCTTTCCTGTCCAGATTTCGAACTGCCTTTCGTAATACAAACAGATGCTTCCGGTTATGGACTCGGGGCAGTCCTCTCCCAACCGCACTCCGAAGGCGAAAAGGTGGTAGCCTATTTAAGCCGATCTCTCACACGCACGGAGCGGAATTATTCCACTACAGAAAGGGAATGTCTGGCCGTAATCTGGGCAGTCGAGAAGTTGCGGCCATATGTCGAAGGGTGTAAATTTTAGGTCGTGACGGACCATTATTCTTTAGTATGGTTGGCTAATCTGAGGGAGCCAAACGGTCGGTTAGCCCGGTGGGCCGTCAGGTTACAACAATTTGACTTCGAGATAGTTCACAGGAAGGGAAAGGAGCACCTCGTATCGGACGCGCTGTCGAGGACAGTACCGATAGCATCGGCCAATGCCACCACATCTACCGACAAATGGTATGATCTGATGGTCAGGAGAGTCAAAGTTAATCCACAAAAATTTCCATCTTGGCGACTAGAAACGGGGGTTTTGTACAAACACCGCGAAGTAACGTACACAGAACTGGCCAGCGAGGAGGACTCCTGGGTGAGGGTCGTACAAAAATTTGAAAGAAAAACCATATTATCAAAATTACATGATTTACCGACTGCAGGACACTTGGGAGTAGCGAAAATATTGGACCGGGTTCAGAGACTATATTATTGGCCAAAAATGCGAGCCCATGTGACGCGTTTCGTAAAGAAATGCCAAATATGTCAAGCTACGAAACCACAACAACAGCTTCCGGCGGGTTTGATGCTAGCACGTCCGCAGGTACAACGACCGTGGGAAATGGTCAGCGCGGATTGGCCCCCTTCCGAGATCAACCCAGGGCTATTGTTACATTCTCTCAGTGCTAGATGTTTTCAGTAAATTCCCCATGTTCTTCCCGCTGAGGACGGCCACCGCTAACAAAGTGAGGGAATTATTGGAAAGGGATGTATTCTTAGTTTTTGGAATACCACGGATCTTAATCGTCGACAACGGCAAACAATTCCGCAGTAAAGAAATACAAGCCATGGCCCAGGAATTCGGGATTAGCATATCCTATACGGCCTATTACCATCCCCAAGCGAACCCCACGGAAAGACTTAATCGCACAGTGAAAACTTCGCTGAGGGCATACGTCTCGGAAAATCACCGCAAATGGGATGTTAATCTTGCCAAGGTAGCCTGTGCTATACGAACGGCGAAGCACGACACAACAGGACTCACCCCATATTTTGTCAATTTCGGTAGGGAAATGGTTATCCATCGCGACCCTGAAACCAACACAACCCCACCGCCTGAAGATTTCTTGGTTGGAGAACCCCAATTAAATCCGTCTCGGGTAGAGGGTTTAACCAGAATGTTCGAGAACATCCGAACCAAAATGAGAGAGGCAGCAGGGAAAGCCACCAAGAGGTACAACCTCCGACATCGAGACGTAGAGTACCTCCCTAACGAACTGGTTTGGCGAAGGAACTTTGCGCTTTCTAATGCAGCTAACTATTTTTCCGCGAAATTAGCTCCAAAGTTTTTCGGGCCCTGTGTGGTGCTCAAGAAGGTGTCAGCATGGACGTACGAACTAGGTGACGCAGACCGGAAACCCGTGGACACCTGGCATGCTAAGGACCTAAAACCGTACACGCCAGACCCAGACTAATGGGAGGGTGAACCTTTCACCTACATGTCAAACCTCCAGTAGGAACAGAATCACCGAAAACAAGACCACTGAAACCAGAACCACTTAGAAGACAGAAATGGGCATCAGATCGAGGAATTTGAGATGGAACCGTGAACAGGAAGTAGACATAGAATACGGGATCGGGTTGTAATCCAGGTTAAAGGTGTTTCGAATCCACAAGCCGGACCACAGCAGTCCGTAGTTAAGTTGGAAAAGAGTAGGAGTAGGTACTACAGAATTGTCGGGAATCATAGCTTACTGAATAGTAAACGAACGGAGTAAGTAAGTGAATTTGATACAATTGACAGGAGTTAAGATTAACATAAGTAGGTATAGGTACCACATAATTGTAGGGAATCATAGCGTAGTGAATAAAAAAAAACGAACGGGGTAAGTAAGTGAATTCAATAGAACCTAAGTTAATAATAATAATAAGGCCAACCATTAGCCATAACCACACGATAGGGAAGGCATAAAACAAGGCCTATAGACTGCAACCCAAAAGTGAGCGATCTCGCGTCTTAGGTGATAGGCTAGTTAGCCGGTTTTACTCATGTGAGGAATTTGCGAGCTAATCTCCTGGAAGAAAGTGTGGGATTGTTACCTGCGGAAAGAGAGCGAAGGTGTTTCGGGGTTTGCACTGATTGGAAACCTGGGGTCCTTCACGCCCCGGACTACGCGACGACTGTTGACGGCAAGGGAGCATCGGGACGGGGGTGTGCCCGGTCCGGGATTGTTCCGAGTGGGCCAGCAAGGCAAAATCACCACTGGCGTGTGCACTTGGAGTGGAGGGAGGATGGAAGGAACATCGCCGAACAATCAACAATTGCGACACCTCAAAGGTCTTTTGGTTCGGGCTACGTTTCATTTTTAGAATTAATTCCTTTTTTTTTATTAAAATTTATTTCATCCAACCAAGTAAAGGGAAGAACGACGACTCAAGTGGTTAGTTAAATCGGCCGAGGCCGAACACCATCAAAATTAAACTACGGTCGACCGAAACCAAAACACACATTCAAACTAACAACCTACAAAACCAATGCCGAATAGCAGACGCCGGCGTTAGATCACACACCAACACATCCGACGACTACACACTACAAGGAACGCACCGCCCCTTTGTGGAAGAAACCACAAAGTTCCCAGGTTTGCAACCCACCAACATGCGACCAGCGCGACACCTCGATCCACCGGCCGATGGCCGCAACGCAACGAAAGAACCCAAGAGCGCGGCACGCGCGAGCTTCCTGGTTCCCGAGGCGGGCATTCACCCAGGATCGACGGGGCCGCAAGCCCTGGAAAGGTTGTGCTGTACAAATGAGCAACCAAGGAGATTGGCAGAGCACGATCCAGCTCTCGAGCCTGGACCGCGGACAAATAAAGAACTTCAACACCGACCGTCAGCGTCGTTTCTTCTTTCTTTTCCTTGCCGTTTATTTTACTTTGTAATTAACGTAGAGTATAACTTGCATTGCCTAACGACAGGCAATTGTGCATCTTAAGTGTAAACGACGTGAATATAAGTCGCATTTAATAGTTTAACGGCCGGTTTTTGATTTGTTCTGGTGTTTTCTTTGTTTTATCCCCAGATCCCCGTCCACTCCAGGTGTGTACTTCAGGATTGGTTTAGTATTTTCCCCGAAGGAAAAAAATACCTGTCGCCCAAATTTAGAAAGGTTTCGCTCCGGTTGTCGCCCTCCCGTCCGCCCGCACCCGCTCCGATAGCAGCTGGCCGGCCGCCTAAAAAATTGGCGTAACAGGCAGCTTAACGATATATCGTCCTTCATTTGTCCATGAGTGCGTAGATGAAAAATGCTCTTCGCACTGAGCATCTTCTTTAGAATATGACCTTGGATTTCTGGAGACTGTTTCTTCTTGAATCCAAAATCGTTGCAGTAAGTCAAGCAGCTCGTGATCCACTGAGCACTGGAGTCCCGTAACCGCATGACCAATATCGTGAGAACTGAGCTGGGCATTCCCGGGACCAGAAATAATCCACCCGAGAGCAGTGTTTTGCGCGACTGGAGTATCGGGAGATCCTCTGCGTAGACCTTCCTCGAGGATTTTACTATAGATCTCTGCGCCGAGTGCGAGATCGATTGGTCGTGCTGAAGAGAATTCAGGGTCAGCAAGATCGAGATCCATCAAATGAGTCCATGAGCTTGCAATGACTTGTATTGGTGGCAAGTTTGATGTTAATTTTGGTAGTACGTATGAATTGACTGAACATGAAAATGTTGGATTCAAGCGCGAACGAAGCGTAATCATGACCTCTGAGCGAGACACACTAGAGCGGTGTCCTCCTATTCCGTTGATTGGTAATGAGACGCGACGACGCGGTAGATTGAGGCGTTGTGAGAGAGATTCGGTCATGAATGAGACCTCTGATCCCTGATCCAATAAAGCACGAACTTCTATCATATCACCATAACATGATTCGATGTTAACCAGAGCGGTAGCTAGGAATACTGGCATGTATTCGAGACTGACTGTTGCAGCAACATGAGATGCAGTTTTTTTGTATGAGACTGCAACTAGGAGTTGCTGTGATTTCATCCAAATTTGTTGCAATAGGCTCGATTACCGTAGTTTTTAACATACCCTGTTTTTCGCTTTTGGTCTCTGTCCGATGGATAGAGGTGTGACGACAATTTCGGATTTGATGTGGGCCGAGGCAATTATAACATAAATTCTTTTGAATAACGATTTCGCGCCTTTGCTCTGGAGATTTCTTGCGATATTCTGGACAAGATGAGATGTAGTGCCCAGCACTATAGAGAGTGCACGATTTCGTAGCATTCGAGGTTGGAGGCGTTGTTGCATTTTCAGATACCGGAACTATACTAGTTTGATGTGATTTAACATGTTGCTGTGACTTCGGAGCAGCTAGTCGTAGTTTGCGTGATACTGATACTCTCTCGATTGCTTCCAGTGCTCGAGTTCGGCCAAGGAGGAAGCTCTCAATGTCAATAAATGAAGCACTTTGATTACCGAGGTGTTTTTCCCAGTCTTTCAACGACTCCAAATCAAGCTTACGAGTTGTCAAAAAAAAGAGAATATTATCCCACAACTTACCCTTAGAATCCATTGCTTCAAGAGCATCAACAGCTTCCTTAATGTCGCCGAGAAGTCGCTTAATTTCAGTGGCAGATTCGATTTGAACTTGTCTGGTGTTTACTAGCGCCGTGAATTGTGTCTCTTGTAGTACACGCTTATTTTCATAGCGATCTACGAGAATTGTCTATGCGCGGTCAAGATTTTCACCTGTTACTGCAATATTCTTTACGAGCTGGGATGCTTCACCTGTCAAGCTCATGTTCAGGTATTAAAGCTTTTCGACGTTCGTGAGTGACGTGTTTCTACGGACCATGGATGTGAACATATCTCTAAAATGTTCCCATGCAATATATGATCCCGAAAACTGGGGAAGTGATATACGCGGAAGTTGTCGGGCACCGATACTGTGTCGTTCGACTTGGTCGTTATTCGTTGTCACGGATTCTTTGTGAACAGCTTGCATTTCTGCTTTCACAATCATGTATGTTTCTTTGCACTCGCTATAAACTTCATTGATAAAGTATACGAAATTCTTTTTATCTTTCGAACTTTGTGAGCTTATAATGTCGTGATTGACTTTGAATTTCGCCCAATTCGCATCAATATTTTCGATTCTTGTTTTTATATTATTTACCGTACGCCGTATTAGCTCTAGCTTCATTATATTGGTCATACCACGACCAATAAGTCCCGCAAGTTCCTCTTGCCGTTCGATGGTAGACTCAACGGTTGTTGACATGTTCACTTTTAATGAATATTGATATTAATCACTTTAATCGGATCACTATACCGAATGGATTGAAGTCGCACCGAATTGTTCACGAATAGTTGTTGGACCGAAAGGTTTTTGTATAGTTTATACACTTGCGTTCACAGAAATGATGTTTCACCGAATTATGTTTTTTAGCTGATATTATTTCACGTAATAATTTTTCCGATTTGTGCGCAGATCCGACTCGAAGGACCAAAAATGTTGAGTGTTTCACGAGATTCTGCGCTTTTTGTAACCGAAAAGAATTAAAACAACTTTAATTTGAGAGAGATTTCATTTAATTTATTTGGCTATAAAGCGAGCACAATGACCGATAGGTATTAAGGACCGATAGTTATCAAGAGACTGGCAACTAACTGGCGTCGAGTTACGGCACCGAAAATTGCAACTGCATTTTAGGTTGGTGTGAGTGAGTTCAATTTACCGGCTTGTTGTTGGAACACCCTATCTCTGTAAATTTCAATTTCTAATTAGCGCTATATTTAAAACAGGGCAATCATACATCATTTAATTATTCCGTTGTAAAGAAGATCTACCATATACGATATTACCAGCTCTTTCCCGTTTTTACTTGCTATTCTACATCTAAACAACGAGTATCTATGGACAAGTAAATCCCTGATGTTGTGGCAACCTAGAAAATTGTGTAGAATTTCTGAGAAGTGTTTTTAAAGCAGCTCTCTAAAGCATGATGTATCTATAATATTTCCTTTTTCCAAGACCTTGTTTTCCTTGTCTCCTTTTGTCCGATGGCAAGTACATCCAACTGCACTGCACGACATATTATCAATAAATATAAAGAACTCCTTTTTTTACAAAACAAATTACCCCGAAGATCGCAATGTAGAAATTAACGAAGCTGAAACAGCTATCGTAAACTTCCCGGCTTATTGCAAGAAGATGTTATTGCCCCAATGAATCAACCCCGCATTATGATGGACATAAGCAGGTGAAAATAAAATTGAAAATACGGGGCTACTTACTGCAGTCGGAAAGAAACTTTTACGGCGAAACTTCGGAACGGTAAGACAGGAATTGTGTAGGATCTTTATATTCCTGGCTAACAATTTCTAAAAAACACTAATTCTAAGGAGAAAACCTATACGACCTTATGCCCTAAAAAATTAATTAACAAAGTTGACAAGCCCGCCAAAAATAACGACGAATAGCACGTAAAAGAAGGGGTGGTTGAAAGCCTCCGTCTTCCTTTTTCAATCGGGCTTGGGACCGACTAAGGCAGAATTAGGGCTAGCAACATTTCTCTTTAACATTAATATAATTTCACTTCACTGAAAATAAATAGCTGATGCATGAAATTGAACTATATTTGCTTCCGATATTTTGCTGAACAACGCATTTTTCTCACTAAAAGAAAGTAAACATTCACATCAACGCTTCCATACACATTCATAAAATTGCAACACAATCCACGTTTTAAACAATTTAATTCACTTTTATCACAGAAATTATGTTTAAGTACATAATTTCTGTGTTCACTGGAAAGTAAACAACGGAATCGACATTTGACGTTTAGAATTGTCATCAGCACAGTGTTTATACATTCCCACGCACACAACTGAAACTGGCTAAAATTCGAAATTCGACTTCGAATACAAAAACCGTCGGATGTCATTGATGGCCAGACCTTAGATTATATACCTAAAAGGATTGGACATGCCACCATAAAAAAGGAGCCAAGTTGTTTTATGCGCATGTCGAAGTAAAAGCTGCACGGGCGTACAAAATTGATTTCATTTATTTTAGGGGCAAACATTTTAGCTCGCTTTTTAAAAGTTTTTGCATATATTAAATATATTGCATAAACATACTGCAGTCACGATCAGCTCAACTCAATGCAATTTTTTGTGGTGGGGGTAGACACCTTTTGGGAAGAAATTTGGTTGTTGTCGTATTGACCACCAGGTTCGTCATGCTCTCACGGTTTTGTCAGATTGACAAATAAAAATTTGTCAAAATCACGGTCTTATGTCAAAACAAAATACGTGTGCGATACGAGTGCTAAACAAATTTAGTGTTTTAAAGTGAGTATAAATAAAATACTATATCACGTCAACTTCATCGCCATCGTTTCGTACGGATGCAATAATCCGACTTTCGGTCGTGTCCTGCAAACGAATGGTGCGATTTTTAATGTTTTATTATTTCTCTTGCAGTGTGAAAAAATCTTGACCATCTTGAAGGCCGCCAATGTTGAAGTCGAGCCCTACTGGACCGGTCTTTTGACCAAGGCCCAGGAAGGTGTCAATGTCAAGGACTTGGCCATCAGCTTTGGATCCGGTGTCTGTTGTGCCTCAGCTGGAGTTGCTGCGGCGTAAAAAAGGTAAAAGAAAAACACATCGCAATATAAATGACGAATTTTTATTTTTTTTAGAACCGAAATCAAATTTGGTGTCTTCTTGCAGAGCTCGAACACGGAATCTATCACCACTTCGGCGAACACAAAAAAATCCATTCAGGCGATGACGCCGGGCCGCAAGAGGTCCGGCCCAAAATTCGAACTATCCAACGAAAAAGGAAGAAACCAAACGTATGATGGCCGTATCGACAAGAACGGCACGGGAAAACTCTCGTTTGGCGACTTTTTGCAACTGATGTCGCTAAAAATGACCGAAAAAGATACCAAGGAGGAAATCCTGAAGGCATTCCGTTTCTTCGATGACGACGATACCGGACGGATTTCTTTAAAGATAAGGATGCGGCACAAAGCGGCACAAAGTAAATTACCTTTTGTCGACATTCAAGTAGTAGTTTCAAGCCCGCCGGTACCATTATCTGGCGTAGGAATTTACCACAAAGGAATGGATCAATTTGGCGGATTTGTCGCACCAAAGTTGATCACTTATGATTTTTCGCCTCATATTCAGTCACCAAATTTTAACGAGATTTAGAACAGACGAAATTAAAAGAACAAATAACTTTGTTTGCATTATGTAATGTAAAATAAGAAATAAATGTGATTACATTGCGATAATAGTTCAGTGTTTGTTGATGAATTTACCCACTAAATGTTTAGTTTAAATGACGGATGGAAGAAGAAATTTGCAAGATGGAAGTAAGACAGTGCATGAATAGGTAGTAATTCGAGATCAGATCAGATTTTATTATACCATATTAAAATTTGTAGTAGTAGTGTAAAAGAAAAAATATTTTTCTCACTTGAATCATATTTTGCTTCCATCAGATCTTAAGTGACCTATGATATCAGAAAACTATGATACCCAATAAAACAATCCCAAATAATCATATTTCCTAAATCCCCAACGTCCTGTGTGGGATTTAAATTCATAAGCTCAGGACCACTATTAATTGTACACTATGAAACTAAATATTAATCTACCATGCGGTTTTTAGGCACAAAGCTCTCAGTTATTATACGTTCACATAAAATGTTATCTCCGTCCATGAGAAAATCGTGCATCCGGCTTTAAATTGGATTGTTATCAAATCACAATGAACTGCTAACAATTTTTCGTGTTCATGTTGTTTTTTTATAAACAAATTGTTAACCAATATAATTTCATTTTCGATATGAATCCTGATTGCTCCGCACACGACGTAAGACTGCAGCGAGTGTCCAGCACATCCCGAAGAGAGGAAATCGTAGCGATTTCTGTATAGTATATTGCATTCTTCTCGATTCAGTTTTCTTGCAACCCCACATTGACGTAAGCTGTAATTCAGTTTTCAAAATTTAAGGTTGACATTTATATTGTCACAACGTCTAGAATGCACGTTCTTGCGCTTGCGCAACCAATCGCTAGTAGCGACTCTGTTGATAATAACGAGAAGCTATACCAGTTTATTTTCACATTTTCTTCAAAAAAGGTGTCTACCCCCACCACGGTAGTTTCCAGACCTGTATATACGACCGTGGCTGCAAGGCAATCGTATGATCCTCTAGATGAGAAAGATTTTGCCCGTTAACGAACTTAGCTTTACAAGTTCGCCCAGATCAAAATTTCAAGATCCTAGGTCAAGGCGTTCTTAAGTTGATGCTAACTGACAGATGGACGGCGGACGGACGTTTTGGCTGGATTAAACGTATAATACTCTCTGATTCCATCTAGAGTATAAAACTATCTATCTCTTTGTATTACAAATTTAATGAGAAGGCTATATTGTTGTGAGCTCAAGGGAGACTAGTCATCGAAAAGATTTCTTTCCATGCAAAGCATTTGTAAAGAAATGGATATTTTAATAAATATTTCTTTTCTAAGTACAGTTGCATATTCGAAATGTTCACCTTTTGGATGGCCCCAAATATAACATTATTTTGCTACACCATTGGATCCAAGATCCTAGCCGTTCGGGTTATCATGGCAACCAATAAAAACAATCAACAAAATATTCCTTCATAATTATTTCACGTGTGATTTTGACAAGCAAGATCCCTTGGCATCCTTGGATCCCATGGTACTGTCAAAATAATTTTAGTCTCTATTTTTTACGTGCTTTTACACCGGGGGTATTATCCTTGGTTGCCTTATCTAAGGGCCAGACTATCACTAAGTGCCTTCTTGACTGTAGGGTAGAATAGGTAGAAATGCACAATTTTTCATTAATTACTCCATATCTCCGTAGAAAAAAGAGGAACTTGATTAATTTTTCTTTCTTTGATTGATCAAATACCTTGCGCAAATATTGTATTAATAATAAAGAGCAAAATATAAACAGATCTTGAGCATAATGTAGAAGAACACTGTCAGTCCAAATGGTGCACTTCTCCCATCATACGGGAGAAATGAACCACATTTAAAATATGTAGCCAATCCAAAGCAAATTAGTGGAAACAAAAAAATAAAATATATTTACAAAAGTAATAAACAATAACGTACTAAATAGTAAATATATTAAACATTTTTCGATTTTTATACTAATAAAAAATAATATACAGGGTGTTTGGTACTCCGTCCACGACCTTGTAAGGGGTTATTCCTTGATATATTTGGAGAAAAAAATTGTTCCACAGGGTGGGTAAATTTTCAATAACAGTGGACATACAGGGTGGTTAAGAAAAGTGTTTTTGACCGGTATCCTTACTCACTTAAAACGTTATATCTTGAAAACGAATAATCACAAGGCAAAGGGTTATAACTCGTTTTTTAGGCAATCGAATTACCTTTCATTTGATGTAACAGTCTAAATTGTAACTGCACCCAATCTTGAGATATTTACTCGAAAACACAAATATTTGCTACGTCAACCCTTAAAATTCAGTGATCAATGTAGTTTTTCTCAGAAAACCCCATTATAAACATGTCATTTTAATTTTATTTTTTTATGAGCCGTACTATTACCTACAAAAGCTGCATACATATGTATGAGTTACGATTAACATTTTGGAAGAAATAGGTAAAAATACATATCGCATAAAAATTAAATAT
The DNA here is from genome assembly GCA_951812415.1 of Beris morrisii. NCBI lineage: Eukaryota > Metazoa > Arthropoda > Insecta > Diptera > Stratiomyidae > Beris > Beris morrisii. The sequence continues at coordinate 62,485,382 of OX638312.1, read as the reverse complement.
TTCAAAAGTCAGTGCCATAAAGTGGACCTCGTCTAAGAACCTGTTTAATTTGTCGGTATTTTTATTGCCCATTTATTGCTATTTAAAGTATGTAGGAAAACAATGAAATGTAACTGAGTTTCAACATAATTGATGCTTTTACCTGGATGTGGTAGGTAATACTGGGTGCGGTACTATGCCTTTTTTAATAGGGTGCCTTACAAAATAAAAAGCCTATAAAAGCAAAACTACCTTCATATTTTTATCACTTTTAGTTACGTTGCTAAAAGAAGAAGGTGTCAGTAGAATAAAAAAAATTATTTTGAAATGTCTGAGTACTCCAATGAAGAATATGCTGATATTGTGTTAATTTATGGAGAGTGTCGCGGAAATGGACAAGCCGCGCGAAGGCTTTACCATAACGTTCCAAATAGTCCTCCTGGTTATTTCTTAGGTTGTCAGTCGCATAGTACCCAACACCGCATCTCATCATTAAACACGTTTCAGACTTCTACCTATAAAATAATAAAGTTGCGCCCAGACTGTTGGCAGATTTTTTTTATTTATTTACGTATTTTTTTTTATCAATAGAATATTCTATAGAAGTAAAAGCGAATTCGATCACATTAAACCTAAGAGATTTTTGTAATCAGTGAAAACTTGTACAATACGCCCAGGGGGTTTAATAAGGAAAAATACTTAAATCGGTTTTTCCCCGACTATGTTTAAAGCTTATGGAAGTAAATGTGAATTCCAAACTCAATATAGGGTAGAATGGGTAGCCCTGCACCATAGGTAGAAATGCACCACTCGCCATTGCGCTCGCCCGTAAGTAAAATCTGCAAAGCAGAAGTAGTATTCTCTTCCTCGTTGCTATCCATACGATCGCGTTCAGGAATCGTGAAAATACCGAGTAATGCCGAACAGTTATTCGGAGAATAAGAAAAACGCAAAGGAAACTAACTTTTATTATATATGCAACATTTTTGTTTAAGGACAAATTATCGATCTTGAACCTTTCTAGGTAGGCACATATATAGCATGTAGTCTAAGGTGTGTTTTAGTAAAGTGCTAGTTTATTAGTTCTTTTTATTTATAAAAAAAAAATAAAAAATATCCATCTGGTCGGAATCGGTAGAATTGCACCACGAGCATATAGGGAGATATGCACCAGATTGTTATGCCTCCTTTGCCTGAATTCATGGTCACAAATCTTAATGATATTCAAATTTTTGCTGCAACCAGAACGAATTCGTGATACAAGGAGACATCAGTAACATATCAAATTTGCTATGAATTTTTCAAATTTTAATATCCGTTGACTTATCAAAACTTATATAAAACCATTGAATTATTATTATTGGGTATTTCCTATTATTTTTTATTAGTATAAAAATCGAAAAAGGTTTAATATATTTACTGTTTAGTTCGTTATTGTTTGTTACTTTTATAAATATATTTCATGTTTTTTGTTTCCACTAATTTGGTTTGGGTTGGCTATATATAAAAAATGTGGTGCATTTCTCCCGTATGATGGGAGAAATGCACCATTTGGACTGACTGCGTTCTTCTTCATTAGTCCACAAGTTCTGTTTATATTTTGCTCTTTGTTATGAATAAAATATTTGCGCAAGATGTTTGATCAAATAAAGAAAAAAAAAAAAAATCAAGTTCCACTATTTTCTTCGAAGATATGGAGTAATTAATGAAAAATGTTGCATTTCTACCTAGTGTCCCCTACCTTAGGAATATATTAGAATTCGTGAATATGTACACAACCACTTTACACCCCCTTAGGGGTTAGATGTCGAAAAATTTTCAAGAACGTTACTAGGCGCTTATATAAATAGCCCGTAGAAGGAAAATTGCTTTGATAGCTCGACATGTCTAAAAGTTTTAACGAAATTCGTGATAATGTGTATTCACGGACATTTTTTTTTCTCAACCTCTGAACGCCAATAAAATCTGAACTTTTTATACTCTAGATGAAATCATATAGAGTATTATAAGTTTAATCCAGCCGAAAAGTTTGTAACGCATAGAACCAAGCCTCGGACGAAAAAAAGTTATACATTATTTTTTGTTTATTTGTGCCCAAAAACCTCAAATCCGCCTGACGTCCGTCCGTCCGTCCGTCCGTCCGTCCGTCCGTCCGTCTGTCCGTTAGCACGATAACTCAAGAACGCCTTCACCTAGGTTCTTGAAATTTTGAATCTGGATGTTTGGTTGAATTTGTAAGGCTAAGTTCGTTAACGGGCAAAATCGTCCTACTCCTTCGGGTAGCTGCCATACAAAATGTCCTTAAAACACGTGTCCAAGAATATTGGTCGATAACTTCAGAAGGGTTTAGGCTACGACATTGAAATTTTGTTTGTGTTATTTTTCCAATAGTTCGAGCTAAATGTATGATTATGAAGAAAATCCTGTTAGTCCTTCGTGTAGCTGCCATACAAATATCCTGTCAAAATGTATTCACTTAATTTACGAAACTCACTATAACTCAAGTAATCTTTTAGCTACGAATTCGGAATTTTTTACAAATTAGTTTTGAGTGAAAACAAAGTTCTAGTTTACTAGTCAGCGAAATCCTTTTACTCCTTCTGGTAGCTGCCATACAAAATATCCTTAAAACAGGTGTTCAAGAATATTGGTCGATAACTTCAGAAGGGTTTAAGCTACTACATTGACATTTTGTATGTGTTATTTTTCCAATAGTTGGAGCTAAATATATGATTATGAAGAAAATCCTGTTAGTCCTTCGTGTAGCTGCCATACAAATATCCTGTTAAAATGTATTCACTTAATTTACGAAACTTACTATAACTCAAGTAATCTTTTAGCTACGAATTCGAAATTTTGTACAAATTAGTTTTGAGTAAAAACGAAGCTTGAGTTTACTTGTCAGCGAAATCCTTTTACTCCTTCTGGTAGCTGCCATACAAAATGTCCTTAAAATACGTGTTTAAGAATATTGGCCGATAACTTCAGAAGGGCTTAAGCTACGTCTTTGAAATTTTGTATGTGTTATTTTTCCAATAGTTGAAGCTAAATGTGTGATTATGAAGAAAATCCTAATAGTCCTTCGTGTAGCTGCCATACAAATATCCTGTCAAAACTTCTTCTTTTAATTTACGGAGCTTACTATAACTTAAGTAATCTTTTAGCTATAAATTGGAAATTTTGTACAACTTAGTTTTGAGTAAAAATGAAGTTCGAGTTTACTAATTAACGAAATCCTTTTACTCCTTCTGGTAGCTGTCATACAAAATGTCCATAAGACACGTGTTCAACAATATTTTTCGATAACTTTTGAACGCTTCAAGCTACGAATTTGAAATTTTGTACAAGTTCATTTTTAAATGGTTCCAAGGAAAAGGATAAATATGTAAGAAATCAAGTGAGTCCTTCCTGCACCTCCCATGTGAAAGTCCTTCAAAAAGGAAATTTTTTTCCGATGACTTACCCAGTTCAAGGTATGAAATTAAACACTGAATATTGTCTTTTAGTTTTGAGTAGCAATCTAATGGTAGTCCTTAATAAAGGACATACAACATGCACACACGTAATTCTACTTTATCCCCAACTACAATATAAATCGGAGTTCAGTATTCATCTAGAGTATTATACGATTGGCTTGTTTTTTGCTTTAGTTACTCTAATAGCACATGTACATATACGTATCAAGTTTCAACTTTCTAGCATAAGCCTGTCGTGGCTGGAAGCACAATCACTTAAAGACTTAAAAAAAACACGAACTTCGAGTACAATCTTTTATTTCAGCACAATCATTTTCGATTCGTCACAACTATACATTGATTATCATATTTAGGGACCACGGAGCTACTTGATTCCTCGAGAATCGACACAAAACTCGCCGTTTTTCGGACTTGGGAAAATCGATCAGCAATTATCGCTATGACAATTATTGTCCATCAGCCCGATAATTGCTGATCTGCATCGACCATCGATCAATTCTCGGCGGTTGACCCGAGTTGGCCAGAATTGATCGATAGTCGATGTTGCAAAAATCCCGCTGACCGCCGAGCAAAGGTATCCGGCCTTTAGTCCAATTTAAGTTTATCACCTCGCATCGGAAATTGCGACATAGTTCGAATATTGAACCCAATCACCGATACGAGGTGTGTGTAGGGAGAGTCGGGGTCAAACCGGACCATGACATTCCTCCCCCCTTGAAAAAACCGATGCTCAGCGGTGTTAAGGTTTTCCCAGTCCGGAACATATTGTTCGGCCGCACATGTTTAGTTTCCTTTTTTTTTTATATTCCAGATTTTAGGTTTGGTAAAAACAACAAATTCAATTTTTTTTTATTTAGCATTAGTTCGAATTATTACAAACAATTTTTTTTTTATTTGTGAATTTATGAGAGGAGTTAGAATGTTACTATAAAATTGTTTGTATTTGGATGTATATAAATAATCAGAAAACTACGTAAAAACTGACTGAAATTATTTTTGGATTCTTTTGACTTAGCTTTATAATTACATTTAAAACCCAATGATTGTAATGGCGAGCATTACAATTAATTCAATTAAAAACTAAAACAAATAGTTATTATCCGCGAAAATATGATTGAATATTAAATGTTTCTAATCTTAATTCCGTTTCTATTTAATTACATTTCGGTTAAGGTACTTTATAAAAATATAAAAAAAATTATTTAAAAATCCATTTTAAGGTGATTTTTTCTACTATTCCTATACTAAAGCTATGGTACTCCTGTTCTGGCGTGGGCCTGTAGTTGCTGGCATCTGCGTCTCGGTTGTCTGAGAGATGGTAGTCGGCTGGTTTACTGTGGGTGGTGATTTCTGGGGGGGTGGGGAAGTATCTCGTATCTCAACCGTCAAAGATAGTGGTGATGGGCGAGTTAGCATAATGTGTTCTATCGGCTCATTGGTTCGCGGGTTCACTTCCGTGGTATCTCTGCGCTTTTGGTTTGCCCTGTGTTGGAAGTATCGTCGGAGGCAAAAAACAAAACCAGCTGTCATCGTTAGCAGCAGGCCTACTCCTGTCGTCGTTATCAACGTCGAATGTAACTGCGTCATTCGTTTATTCTCCCGTTGCTGGATCTCGCGCTGAGTCTTCTCGTCTAGGTCGGTAATTTTTTCACCTTCCGCTTGCCACGTTTCATCCAAATTACTTGCGGTGAGGATGGTCGGTTTCATATGTAGATGTTCCCCTGCTTCGTGCAACTCGAGGTCAACGGAACGGGGTATGAATTGACTCAGCGTGAAGTTCGGTCGTTCAATTGGATGCCATTTACTATTTGCATTAATTCTTCCGCATGCATTACCGTTGGGTGTAACTTACCAAGGTTCGAAGTTAACACTACCCCCACTAACGTGTCCATGGTTTCCGCAATACGTCTCACTTCCATTTCGGCTAGAAGTACGAATTCCAGTAGGTCTGTTCTCCGCTGTTCTAAAGTAAGCTTGTCGGCTTGGCTGTACAGTATCGGCGCCATCGCTGAGTATAATTCCACCAGTATCTTCCTCTCCTGAGCGGCCTGGATGCGAGATTCGTTGAACAGCTTGAAATTAGACTTCATCCTGTTATTTGTTCGTGTATTAGATGTATCGACGTCATCGCTTTCCCGTCCAAATCAGCTATAGCATTCGTTATACGCTGGCTATCCTGGCTATCCATCGTTCCAAAAAGTGTTTTACTGAGGGCCCCGATTCCGTCGAAGAAGGATTGTTTGACTCTATTAGGACTCATCCCAAAGATGTAATGGTTCAAGTCAGACTGCTTTCTTTTCAAATAATTGACCCCATTTTGTAGCCCGCTGACAATATTTTGGCAACGTGTGTCGAAAATGTGTAGCTTCTTACACAACCCACTCGCAGCTTCCGTGCAGTTTTCAATGAAGTTCACCTCTTCCACAAAGTTTGGTATATCCACACTGGATAGAATTGTCCAGTGTCGGTTGTACCACAAGATCTTCGCCGCCTCCTCAAATATTGCTCCCGTTGGTTCCAATTCTCGGATGGTATAATCGTCTGCTGTCTGCCCTGTAGTCCAAATTATCGTCATCACCACGGCCAGAATGGAGTTAGTCCTAAGACTCATCCTATCGAAATTAAGCCCTATCTTGTTTTACAGTTAAGGATTACTTTACTTTGCTTACTATATTTTTTTTTTTATTTCTCAAATGCTATTAATTCCTAGTGCTATCTTATATTATTAGTATTTTCGTTTTATCTTAATTCTAACTATCTATTTATATCGAATTTCTCTGAGTTTTTCTGTTTCGTCATTTCTTTTCATTATAAATTTTCTATTTTTTTTTTGCTAAGTTTTTTTTTTTTTTTTTGCAGAAGGCTTCTTTTATATTTCTTCTTTTTTTTTTTATTTCACTTATTCCGTTCTCCTCCAAATATACCCTGACACTCATCTATTTTCGGCGGCTGAGTGAACGCCCGACTAGTTACAACTTACAATTGAAATCCAGAACCTCCATGGTGGCGCTGATAGGGTAATAGTTTGCCTAGAATTGAACTAAATGAAAGGTTAGTAAATTGTTTCGAAATAAAACAAAATTTTCCAAATTTAATTAATTTCCCTTTTCGAGTCGGTGGTTTATTCTTCGCGTTAATTGGTTTATTTTAGTACTGTTCCCTTTCCAGTTTCTTTCGAAACCACTTGTGACAATTCTTGGATATGTCGGTAAAGTTATATCTTTCTTCCTTACCAATATCCTGTTGTTCCCTATTTTCGCCCACTGACGACTGGTTTCTATTCTTTCTTTTATCTCCCTTTTCCTCAATTTCCGCTGTTTTCGCCGCTGATTGATTAAAATTCGCTATATTACCGTTATTGGATCTTACAAACCCAACTCGTTCCCTCGGGGCCTCTCGTTTTTGGTTTGTGTTCCTGTAACTAGCACTATGCGGGTATTCTTTGCTTTTATATTGCCTTATACTCTCACCTGATTCTAACTTCATTAGTTTCACTTCGTTCGGACTATTTGTTATACACTGCGTTATCTTTTTCTGATTCCACTTATCTCTTTCTTTTTCTATACCTCGTTGCTGTTTCTCTCTACTCTCTATTGACTGGTTTCTATTCTCTTCAACCTCACCTTTTTTTCCCGGTGGGTTGTTAAAAGCCACTATATTGCCAATATTGGAGTTCACAAACCCAACTCGTTCCCTCGGGGTTTCTTGTTGTTGGTTTGCGTTCTCGTAACTGGCCATATCTGTGTCTTCATCATTTCTGGTTTGCTTCAGACTAATGTCCGAATCTATTTTATCTGATTTCCTAGTTTCTAATTTTCTATTCGCTTCAACCTCACCTTTTATTCCCGGTGGGTTGTTAAAAGCCACTATATCGCTAATATTGGAGCTCACAAACCCAACTCGTTCCCTCGGGGCCTCTCGTTTTTGGTTTGCGTTCTCGTAACTGGCCATATCTGTGTCTTCATCATTTCTGGTTTGCTTCAGACTAATGCCCGAATCTATTTTATCTAATTTCCCCCCTTCCATCAAACTTTTCATTATATTCCGCGGTGTTTTTTGCTTGTCCGGCTTAGCCTTCTTTGCTACTATCTTCATCTGACTATGTACGCAATCGATGATGGTCTGTCCCTCCAAAAAGTCTTTACCGAGTATCCCATCCCCCGGCAATGCTCCCATCTCTTCAACAATTATAAAATCGCACTTATAATTACCTCCTCCTACCTGTAATTCCGCCGTACATGTACCTACCGATTCTCTCTCTTCACCAAACAGACCCGCAATCGTTGTTGTTCTCATTTTGTTCCTTACTACATGTTCGTTCAGGCTCGCTGATTTTATAAGGCTGCACGAAGCTCCTGTATCCACCAGTAGCGTCACCCACTCCCTTCTTCCTACGTTGGATTGAACTCTGACCGACAAATCGCTACCAAGTGTAACATAACTCGATAAATTTTGGCACTGCTTCTTCAGACAGACCTCATCGTGCCCGTGGACTGTCTCTACTCGTTTCCCTGCTGTCGTTCTACTTCTGCTCGGTATTTCCGTAAGCAGTTCGATGAGCAATGGTCATCCTTTTGGCAGAAATCGCAATAAACTCCTTCTTTCACCTTTTCAGCCTTCTTTTGGCGTTCACTTTCTGCTAGATGCCTCCGCAAGCAGTTTGACGCATAGTGGTCATTCTTCTTACAGAAATCACAATATGCGGTTTCTACCACCCCTTCATCACCCCCGCCGGTACTGTTATCCGCATATCGAACATTTTCTCGTTGTGGCCTTGCGCCTCCAGAATTTTGACCCTCCGGTCTTTGCTGGGCAGCTCGCTGATTTCCTCGGCAACTTTGCGTGGTATGTCCATATCGATTACAGTTTGTGCAATACGGACTGACTCCTTCTTGCCGACATTCGCGTGCAAAATGTCCGGTTCGTCCACAGTTATGACAATTAAACTTGTGGGAATTGCCATTGGATCTGTTATTGTTGGATCCATTGTTTTGTACTGATCCGCCACCTCCTGAGGCGGTTGTACTAGAACTGGGATTCTCTTGCTTCCTCTGAGGTCCACTTAACACCCGCAATCTCTTTATCTCTCCTTCATAAAAGACTGCCGCCTCTTTTACTTCACTCAAAGATGACGTACTCCGTCCAATCAAGTAGATTTGGGTGCCACTTTCAAGCACTCCGGCCTTGAAGGTAGCAACCGCGTCTTTCTCCAATTCCTGTAATAGTCCCTTATCTCCCCCGGGTACCGGGCCGTTACCGCCTCCTTCATCTGCCGCCAAATCCCTTCCAGGCGGAACGCGTATTCGCTCGTCTCTTCCCCCGGACGTTGTATGCAGTTTGCTAGTTCGTTCCGTAACTCGTTCAGTGATGATTTTGGGAGGTATGCTGTATTGAGGATCTTTTCTAAGGTCTTGAAATCTGCGATAATCTCGGATGAAACCAGATAGTAAGCATCCTCCACCAGTCGATACTTAATACACGTCAAGAATATCGTTTTCTCAGTTTCCGAAAGCCGGTCATAAAGTGATCCGCTGCAATCTAAAAACCGACCCAATTCCTTTCCTAACTTTGGGGTTCTAGCTCCAGAGAACTGTGGTACATACTTTGTCACTGCATCCATTACTTTGTCACACATTTCGTTCGAGGTCATTTTGGAGCTTAGTTTTTGTGTGTTATTGATGCTAAGAGGTTCTTTGAATATCAATTCGTTTACGGTCAACGTTTGTTTTTTGTCCGTAGTATGTTGATCTACTTGCTTCCCCAAATTCAGATAAGACTGATCTGCTTCTTCAGCTTCTTCCAGCTGTATTTTAAGGGATTCGACAGACCGTAGAAGATATTCTTTTTCCTATCTACTGTCTTCCAACTTGCGTTCTAATCTTTGGATTCTTTCTGCAGTTACCTCCAGGTGTGAATTAAGCAATGTGTCCACCACCTCCCCCCACCGTTCAGTGCCTTCCTTTACCCTAGCCCAAGTTTGTTCGCTATCTGATTGTGTGTATTTACCATATATTTCGTTATGCAGACGTTCTGCCAGAAATTCCCAATCCCTAGTGTGTGCTTCTATTTCTTGCCTACTTTTGTTTATACTTTCATTTTTATGCTCTATTTCTGTTTCAAGTGACTGTACTCTGACTAGTTCTTCTCTTGTTAGCACATTTGACCTCAGAGTTGACATTTACTCGTGCAGTGTTCAACCCCCAAACTGATGTATTTAGATTCACTCCGGTATCATAAACGTAGTGAACACTTCATAAGTTGTTACCGTAGGTCAGTTTTGGCCTACTTACGACAAAAGCAAAAAACGAGAAATGTTAGCGACTCGCATTTGGGCATGCACAAATAAAACGGTGGCGCATTGAATTACACAACACTTTGCTTATTTAATGAATCAAGCGTCTTACAGGATCATTTTACAATCAAACGATCTGTTCATTTCACTTTTCTATTTAGAAATTATATCAGAACATGAAATTCAATATACCTGACGAGGTGCAAATATTCAACCTCTGTTAAGCTAGCAGTGACAAACCCTCAAAATTAAAAAAAAAATTTACCTTAATTTGTTGCTATTTTGTTGCTATTTTGTTCCAAAAAAATTAATTTTGTTGCTCAACCCCTTTTCCTAGAAACGGAACACTGCTAGCTTAACAGTTAACCCTTTGTCTACCGCAAAAAAAACTTTCAATAACTACCGCACGGGTCCGTTGGACCCATATGAAATTTCAGGTGTTTTTCTCTATTTAAACATATTTACTTTATATATTTTAGATATAGATAGATTTATTCAAAACAATTTTTACATAATGTAACAGAATGTTCTCCGCATACATGTTGATTACATTTATAGCATGTTGTTTTAGTTTTTCGATCTTTTTTAGCACTGCATATACTGCATCGTTTTTTCTTTTTTGGAGATTCATATACTGTGCTGGTGCTTGGTACCGGTTCACCAGAATTTTCATTATATTGTGCCAACTGTTTTCCCAATTCTATGATAAAATTCCTTCTCTTACGTAACTTTTTGACACAATTCCTATTGAGAGATGACCACACTATGTATGCATTCATAACGCTAATATCGATCATATTATAAAAAACAATCAGTGGCCATCTTCTAGTTTTCCTTTTCACGCTGTATGTCCTTGTCATTTGGTCCATGGTGTCGACCCCAGCTTTAGTTTTGTTATAGTCTAGAATTATTTCAGGTTTCTTTTTGGGTCCGTTATCGATTTTCTTGTCATTATGTAATGTACTAAGTAATGTCACAATTTTTCCTCTTTTTGGGCAGTATGAAGTTATCATTTTATCGTTTTGAAAACCAAATAATGTGGAAAAGACTTCACGGTTTTGGGGATTTGTGAAGCAACTGGGCCAGTCCGGTTTATTTTTTCGGATTGTTCCTATAATACTCAGTTTTTTTGATAGTAAATAATTAGCAAGTGACTACGAAGTAAAAAAATTGTCGCAAGTTATATTTCGTCCAGAGTTTTCGATCTCCTTTACCAATCTCTTCACCACATTTTCGCCTTGATTTTTTTCTCTCTCTTCTCCAGTTTTTCCTACATAAATCTCTAGCTTCCAAGCATATGACGTGACGCTATCACAAATTGCCCAAAACTTGATACCATATCTTCCTGGTTTTGAAGGTATATACTGCCGGAATGGACATCTTCCTCTAAAAGTGACCAATTGTTCATCTACGGTCATACTCCAACCTGCAATAAATCCGTCTTGTAGGTGATCGTTCCACATTTCGAAACACTCGCGAATCGGTTGTAATTTGTCTGTTGATCTTTCTATCCTTCTTGCAGCTGCATTATCAAATCTTATGACTCGAGTATATCTTGAAATCTAGTACGGCTCATAATATCGTTGAAAATTTTTCGTCCATCTTTCTTACTCCACAACTGAGATATCTCTTCGTTTTTTGATTTATAGACTCCAATAAGTATTAGTAATCCAATAAATTTTCGCAATTCATTTTGGTCAATTGGTTTCCAGTTATTTCCAAAGACATTATATCCTTCTACATTCGTCCATTTGATAATAGTTTCTAAGAATGGTCTTCTAAAATAAATCAAAAACGCTGAAGTTATACTATCAACTTCTCGGAGGACGTATCGTGTTTCTCGCAAAATATTATGCTGACCTTGTCGCCCCTGCTGAGGATTGACAGGATTTTCGAGCCATACTTGTTGATTCTTAGATATAAAAGTTAAATTTGGTTCGCTAATGGTGTTCATTACAACGTCGTCGATTTCATCTGAGTCGGAATCACTAGAGTTGTCAATTTCTGAATTTTCCTTGTCCTGTGCTAAAACTTCGATATCTATTTCTCCATCGTCATCCGATGATACATATTCACTGTCACTGTTGTCTTCAACATCACTCATCTCATTCATAATTGCCTCCAATTCTTCGGGCTTCAATGGTCTTCGCATATCCATTTTTTCAAAAATTTAGAAACTAAAATAACTAGGTATTATAAATTTACAAAACAACTAAATTATATAAAATTTTACTACCTGATTCAATAAATGATACAGTAATTTACGATTTTAATAAGCACATAAACACTAGTCACCTTACGGAATTCCAAATTGTACTGAACACCGAATTTATTGAAGCAGTAATTTACTATTTTCATAAACACATAAACACCAGTTACTTTACAAAAGTCCAAACTGTACAGAATACCGTATTTATTCGTTGCTGTTACTCAAACAGCGTGGAATTCTCTGAAATGAATTGGCATACAACTGATTTTGTCTTATATGTAACACTGGGTCCAATAGACCCAGATGGTAGTTCCCGATGGAATATTTATATATAAAAAAGTAATTATTGCAAAACATTAACGCAATCAAAAAATTACAAAAGGCATGTAAATAAACAAAGTCAAGCAGCTACAGAGTCCAAAAGTATTAGATATTGAAATGAGAGAACAATAAAATCTCATTCGGGTCCATTGGACCCGCTCGGTAGACAAAGGGTTAAGCTAGCAGTGACATCTGTTAATAATAGCTTCGCGGAAAAACTTTTGATGGCATATTTTGTTGCTATTTTGTTGCTCGACATTTCTCAAAAAAAATATTTTGTTGCTCAACTCCTTTTCCTGGAAACCGGTACACTGCTATCTTAACAGTGGAGCTAGCAGTGACATCTGTAAATAATAGCTTCGCGGAAAAACTTTTGATGGCATATTTTGCTGCTATTTTGTTGCTCGACATTTCTCAAAAAAAATATTTTGTTGCTCAACTCCTTTTCCTGGAAACCGGTACACTGCTATCTTAACAGTGGAGCTAGCAGTGACATCTGTTAATAATAGCTTCGCGGAAAAACTTTTGATGGCATATTTTGCTGCTATTTTGTTGCTCGACATTTCTCAAAAAAAATATTTTGTTGCTCAACTCCTTTTCCTGGAAACCGGTACACTGCTATCTTAACAGTGGAGCTAGAGGTGACATCCGGTAATAATAGCTTCGCGGAAAAACTTTTGATGGCATATTTTGCTGCTATTTTGTTGCTCGACATTTCTCAAAAAAAATATTTTGTTGCTCAACTCCTTTTCCTGGAAACCGGTACACTGCTATCTTAACAGTGGAGCTAGCAGTGACATCTGTAAATAAGAGCTTCGCGGGAAAACTTTTGATGGCATATTTTGATGCTATTTTGTTGCTCTACGTTTCTCAAAAAAAATATTTTGTTGCTCAACTCCTTCTCCTGGAAACCGGTACACTGCTATCTTAACAGTGGAGCTAGCAGTGACATCTGTTAATAATAGCTTCGCGGAAAAACTTTTGATGGCATATTTTGCTGCTATTTTGTTGCTCGACATTTCTCAAAAAAAATATTTTGTTGCTCAACTCCTTTTCCTGGAAACCGGTACACTGCTATCTTAACAGTGGAGCTAGAGGTGACATCTGGTAATAATAGCTTCGCGGAAAAACTTTTGATGGCATATTTTGCTGCTATTTTGTTGCTCGACATTTCTCAAAAAAAATATTTTGTTGCTCAACTCCTTTTCCTAGAAACCGGTACACTGCTATCTTAACAGTGGAGCTAGCAGTGACATCTGTAAATAAGAGCTTCGCGGGAAAACTTTTGATGGCATATTTTGTTGCTATTTTGTTGCTCGACATTTCTCAAAAAAAATATTTTGTTGCTCAACTCCTTTTCCTGGAAACCGGTACACTGCTATCTTAACAGTGGAGCTAGCAGTGACATCTGTTAATAATAGCTTCGCGGAAAAACTTTTGATGGCATATTTTGCTGCTATTTTGTTGCTCGACATTTCTCAAAAAAAATATTTTGTTGCTCAACTCCTTCTCCTGGAAACCGGTACACTGCTATCTTAACAGTGGAGCTAGCAGTGACATCTGTAAATAATAGCTTCGCGGAAAAACTTTTGATGGCATATTTTGCTGCTATTTTGTTGCTCGACATTTCTCAAAAAAAATATTTTGTTGCTCAACTCCTTTTCCTGGAAACCGGTACACTGCTATCTTAACAGTGGAGCTAGCAGGGACATCTGTTAATAATAGCTTCGCGGAAAAGCTTTTGATGACATATTTTGTTGCTATTTTGTTGCTCTACATTTCTCAAAAAAAATATTTTGTTGCTCAACTCCTTTTCCTGGAAACCGGTACACTGCTATCTTAACAGTGGAGCTAGCAGTGACATCTGTTAATAATAGCTTCGCGGAAAAACTTTTGATGGCATATTTTGCTGCTATTTCGTTGCTCGACATTTATCAAAAAAAATATTTTGTTGCTCAACTCCTTTTCCTGGAAACCGGTACACTGCTATCTTAACAGTGGAGCTAGCAGTGACATCTGTTAATAATAGCTTCGCGGAAAAACTTTTGATGGCATATTTTGCTGCTATTTTGTTGCTCGACATTTCTCAAAAAAAATATTTTGTTGCTCAACTCCTTTTCCTGGAAACCGGTACACTGCTATCTTAACAGTGGAGCTAGAGGTGACATCCGGTAATAATAGCTTCGCGGAAAAACTTTTGATGGCATATTTTGCTGCTATTTTGTTGCTCGACATTTCTCAAAAAAAATATTTTGTTGCTCAACTCCTTTTCCTGGAAACCGGTACACTGCTATCTTAACAGTGGAGCTAGAGGTGACATCCGGTAATAATAGCTTCGCGGAAAAACTTTTGATGGCATATTTTGCTGCTATTTTGTTGCTCGACATTTCTCAAAAAAAATATTTTGTTGCTCAACTCCTTTTCCTGGAAACCGGTACACTGCTATCTTAACAGTGGAGCTAGAGGTGACATCTGGTAATAATAGCTTCGCGGAAAAACTTTTGATGGCATATTTTGCTGCTATTTTGTTGCTCGACATTTCTCAAAAAAAATATTTTGTTGCTCAACTCCTTTTCCTGGAAACCGGTACACTGCTATCTTAACAGTGGAGCTAGCAGTGACATCTGTTAATAATAGCTTCGCGGGAAAGCTTTTGATGACATATTTTGTTGCTATTTTGTTGCTCTACATTTCTCAAAAAAAATATTTTGTTGCTCAACTCCTTTTCCTGGAAACCGGTACACTGCTATCTTAACAGTGGAGCTAGCAGTGACATCTGTTAATAATAGCTTCGCGGAAAAACTTTTGATGGCATATTTTGCTGCTATTTTGTTGCTCGACATTTATCAAAAAAAAAATTTTGTTGCTCAACTCCTTTTCCTGGAAACCGGTACACTGCTATCTTAACAGTGGAGCTAGCAGTGACATCTGTTAATAATAGCTTCGCGGAAAAACTTTTGATGGCATATTTTGCTGCTATTTTGTTGCTCGACATTTCTCAAAAAAAATATTTTGTTGCTCAACTCCTTTTCCTGGAAACCGGTACACTGCTATCTTAACAGTGGAGCTAGAGGTGACATCCGGTAATAATAGCTTCGCGGAAAAACTTTTGATGGCATATTTTGCTGCTATTTTGTTGCTCGACATTTCTCAAAAAAAATATTTTGTTGCTCAACTCCTTTTCCTGGAAACCGGTACACTGCTATCTTAACAGTGGAGCTAGCAGTGACATCCGGTAATAATAGCTTCGCGGAAAAACTTTTGATGGCATATTTTGCTGCTATTTTGTTGCTCGACATTTCTCAAAAAAAATATTTTGTTGCTCAACTCCTTTTCCTGGAAACCGGTACACTGCTATCTTAACAGTGGAGCTAGAGGTGACATCCGGTAATAATAGCTTCGCGGAAAAACTTTTGATGGCATATTTTGCTGCTATTTTGTTGCTCTACATTTCTCAAAAAAAATATTTTGTTGCTCAACTCCTTTTCCTGGAAACCGGTACACTGCTATCTTAACAGTGGATCTAGCAGTGACATCTGTAAATAATAGCTTCGCGGGAGAACTTTTGATGGCATATTTGGTTGCTCTACATTTTAAACAAAAATAATTTTGTTACTGAACAGATTTCATCTAGAGTATAAAAATGTGATAGGGGTAGCAAGATTCGGAGGTGATTTTTGGTTTTTGTTATCTCAGAAACGGCTTATGATAGATAATTGAAACTTAGTGCGTATATGTAGATGTATTACAGGAGTAATTAAAATATAAAAACGGTTTAGATTTTTATTGGCGTTCAAAGGTGGAGTACAAAAAATATCTGAGAAAAGGTTTTTTTCGCATTTTCGATATATTTCTTAATATACTCGTATTATACATATAATCGGAGAAGAAACCGATTTAAGCATTTTTCGATATTAAGCCACGTGAAGGTGTTCAAGTTTTCAGAAATTCCGACAAATTTTTAGGCTTAATGTGATCGAATTTTCAATGGACTTTATATTTAATGATATAAAAACTAGTTTCTGGATTTTGCGATATTCAACCCCTGAGAAGGTGTAAAACGATTATGTACGTTTCTAGGAATTCTGACATATAACTTAGTTCTGATGAGATATCGAATTGTTTCTCTCTTTAACGGGCTTTCTATATAATCGCCTAAAAATCGGTTTCAGAAGGTTTTGATAGTCCACCCCTAAAGGGTTATGTCGATATTTTATCCCCTATGTTTTTATTGAAATTGAAAAAAAATAAGCAATTAAAAAAAATGCTTATATTTTGGGTAGAAATCTGGAACGCGTTTAATGATGAGATGCAGTGTAGGTTGTTAGTTTTTAGGTTGTCATTTGCATAGTAACCTGCACCGCAATACAGCATTAAACGAGTTCCAGTCTTCAACCCAAAACAAATAATTAAGTTGCGCCCAGGCAGTTGACAGCTCGAAGAAAAATTTTCGATGACGAAGGACGTGAACATGCCTACATTTCAGTGGCTGCTCGTGCCTTTCTTAGCAGGTGAGGCTGAATTGGAATATTAAAACACGAATTTGTCCGACTAAAACTATATGAGTAAAGACGTCGGTTTACAGCGGAAAGTCATTGTAACTAGTAACTTGATAACTTTTTGCTCTGTAAAAGAGTGAGGATCAGCCTCATGCGGCGAGCGGCCACTGCTACATTTTGATTCATAGACAATACTAAAATCTGCCAACAGTCTGGGTGCAACTTTATTATTTTCGGACAGAAGTCCGGAATGCGTTTAATTCTGGGACGCGGTGTAGGTTACTATGTGACTGAAAACCTAAAAAAGGTTCCGGAAGCGGTTAGATTGGTGTCGCGCTAGAATACTTAAACGCCGCTTTCACATATAACATATGAATTACATAATTGGGTCATACTCCAGGAAGAGTTTTAAGTCATAGTATAATATCAGTTAATACGCGATTAGGAGGTTTTTCGTGATTAAGTTTTTGGCCATTACATGAAATCGGAAATGCATTTGTAGGCGATTATATAAAATGTCTGTGGAAGTGAAAACCAATCTGATATCTCATCAATCCTAAGAAATATGTCGTAAGCTTGGAGTTGAATATCTAAAAATACTGAAATCAACTTTTTGTCGATTATGTAGGAAGCCTTAGGAAGTAAAAATTAATTCGATACCTCATTAGAACTAAGAAGTATTTAGGAATTTGTGAAAACATATGCAACCTCCTTGCACCCACTTAGGGGTTGAATATTAAAAAATCCTGAAATTAGTTTTTAGATATATGTAAAGAAAGCCCGAGGAAGTGAAAACCAATCCGATGTCTTATCACTCCTAAGAGATGTGACGAAATTCATGAACACGTGTTCAACCCGTTTATATACTCTTAGGGGTTGAAAAAGGAAAAAATTTGAAAACGAGTTTTAGGTGATTATTAAACAAGCCCGTGGAAGTAAACAGTTATTCGATATCTAATCAGTCCAGAGGGATATGGCTGAATTCGTGAAAATGTATACAGCCCCTTTACACAACCGTGGGAGTCGAATTTCAAAAAATCTTGAAAACACTTTCTAGATATTTATATGAAGAATCCGTACAATAAAAATGAGTTCAATATTTGGAAAGACCTAATAGATATGACAAAAGCCGTGAAAATATCTGCATTCCATTTTCACTGATCATTTTTTTTGCCCCCCTTCCGTACGGCAATGGATATTTGAAAATTTTTTTTATCTAAATTACTTTTCTAGATGACTTACATATACATACCGAGTTTCAACTTTCTGGCATAAGCCGTTCTATAGTTAGGAAAAACACCCCCCACCCCCGTACCATACTACCCCTATAAAAAATTATATTTTTTCAACATGCTACTACTAAAGTTCTATCCAAATACCAAGTTTCAGTTTTATATCACTATAGGTTCTCGAGATATAAAAATCGGAACTTTTTCTTCTTCACCCTTCCCCAAAATTTCCTTCCCTTCTCAAAATTTCCAAATAATGGAATAATTCATCCTTTGTGCGAATCCGTTGCTAGGACACGAGCTTGAGCAAAGTGCTTCCCTATAAACTTAAGAAGTGTGCAGGTCCGTCGCTCCAACATGAATGTTAGCCAGCACTTTTGTGATCGACCTGAATTTTAAAAAAAAATTGTACCCTGAAATTTTGTATCTACACGTTTTACAACTAGTAAACACCAAAAAAGCAAAAAAAAAAGTTTGTCTGTCCGCCGTAGACGCCGTACGCCGACCGTACACCGTATGCCGTACCGCCGTGCGCCGTCCGCAGTACTCAATAAGTCCAAAATGCTTGGAAGCCGGTATTGGAACATTGTAAAATCCATATCTCCTGAACAATTGATGTCAGAAGGTTGAAACTTTGTGGTTGTGGGATACTTCAAGATTAGACTAAAATAAAAAAAATAAAATTTTTAAGGGGGGTGGTGGGGTGTGGGGGTGGTGGTGAAAAACTTTGGATTACAATATCTTCCGAACCAATTACACCAGGAGGATAACATTTAGTTTCTGTATATGGGATCACAAGTTGAGTCTACTGAATGTAAATTTTTTGAGTGGGGAGGTGGAGTACAAAAAATTCAATTTTTATATCTCGAGAACCGTACCAGAACTTAAAAATCTTACAGGAGTTGCAGTCAGTAGACTTCTAATAGGGAAAAAAATGTTGAGGATGTGGTTGTTGGGGATGATGGTTAAAGGATGTTGAAAGGAAAACATTTTGATTTTTATTTCTCGAAAACTGTAATGAATAGAACAATAAAAATTTACGACTATATAGAACTACTATAGAGACACCCTAGAAAAATAAAATTGTTGATAAGGGTAGCACGGTACAGGGGTGAGGGATGGTTTTTAAATATCTCAGAAACGGTTTATGCTAGAAAGTTGAAACTTAATACGTATATGTAGATGTGGTAGTAGAGTAAATAAATCTAAAAAAAAATAGATTTTCATTTGTGTACAAAGATGGAGTAAAAAAAATGTCCGTAAAAAGGTTTTTTTCTCACATTTTCACGAATTTCGGTAAATCTTTTAGACTTCACGAGCTATCAAATCAATTTTACTACTGCGGCCTCTTAATATAAGGGCCTAGAAACATTTTTCCAAATTTTTCGATATCTAACCCCTAAGGGGGTGTAAGGCGGTTATGTATCATTCTTTTTCACGAAATCCGATATATTTCTTAGGTCTAATTGCATATAGAATTCACTTTCACTTCGAAATGCTTTGAATATAGTCGGGGAATAAACTGATTTAAGTATTTTTTGATATTAAACCACCTGGGGAGTAAGACATTGTTCAAGTTTTGATGAATTCCGTATTTTTTTAGGTTAAATGAGATCAAATTCACTTTTACTTCTATGGAATATTCTATTGATAAAAGAAATACGTTAATAAATAAAGAAAATCTGCCAACCGTCTGGGCGCAACTTTATTATTTTATGGGTAGAAGTCCGAAACGTGTTTAATGGTTAGATGCGGTGTAGGTTACCATGCGACTGACAACCTAAGGGATAACCAGGAGGCTATTTGGAACGTTATTATTTAGGTTGTCAGTCGCATGGTAACCTACTCCGCATCTAAGCATTAAACACGTTTCGGACTTCTACCCATAAAATAATAAAGTTGCACCCAGTTTATTATGTGTTAATATTTCTATACATTCAGTTCTATCTTCGGGCTTGGATCTGGATCCTCCTTCAGGAAATTCAGTCTAATTTAGGTAATGTTTTCGCTGAATTATACATGATATGCCTATCGTTCGGAAGACTGTTGAAATATATTTCATTATGTTCATGGATTTTAAACGTACACGTTCTGCTTGCTGGGCAAGTAGCAACCGAGAACAGAGTTCAGTGGAAAAATAATAAATCTATGAAAAAATATTGCAGTGAATGTGTGTTAATTTATCATTTTACTTTATTATTTCAATAATACAGTATTTTCTTTATGTATTCGAATTACGTACTGAGATTTCCCGGTATAACGTACAACTACATATGCACCGAAAACGCATAAATCGGAAATAAAACTAACCCTTACATGTTATTTGGATCCAACATTAAAAAATAAAAGAAACAGAATTTTTTAATATTTCTATGAAACGAGCTCTGCCATTTATCGCCATTATGTCTACTATCTATACAGAGTGGTCCATAAATTATGCACATTTTTGGTCATAATCGGAAAAAAAATCTTGTATTTTATAATAGCTGTTTTCCGATTATGTGGAGCGCAAGGTAGAAAAATCTGCCAATGGTCTGGGCGAAACTTTATTTTTTTTCGGGTCAAAGTTCGGGAGCGGTCAAAGTCGGAGTATATCATGAGTTGTTTCGAAATTATTATATTTCTTGGAAAATTTATTTTGTTTTTAAAATAAAAATGTTTAAATTAGAGATTTTAACCCGATTAAACATTGAAAAAGCCCGTGTAGACATTCGAATTTCGGTATATTATGTACACTAAAAGCCCATAGAAGTAAAAACGAATTTGTTGCCTTATCAGACTAAAGAGATATGACGAATTGTTAAAACGTATGCAAACCCATTACTTTCACTTGGGGTTTGAATTTCGAAAAAATTGTGAAACAGGTTTTTAGACGATTTCATAAGAAGCAACTTGATATATCATGAGACACGAGGGATTTTGAAAAATTTGTGAAAACGTAAGCAAATTCGAAAAATTGTGAAATTGGTTTTAAGGTCATCAAATGCCGTAATAACCAATTTTATATCTCATCGGAACTAAGGGACCCTTGGGGGTTGAATAACGAAAAAATGAGAAATGGGTTTCTAGGCGATTATATAAAAAGTCTGCGGAAATGAAAAGCGATCTAATATCTCATCAAACCTAAGAAATATGTCGAAGATTTGAAAAGCATACAACCCTCTTACACCACTTAGGATTGAATATCTAAAAATGCTGAAATTGACTGAAATTGAGGAAACCTTAGGAAGTAAAAATGAATTCGATATATCATCAGATCTAAGAAATGTGTAAGAATCTGTGAAAATGTATGCAACCTCATTACACCCACTTGAGGGTTGAATATCCAAAAATTCTGAAAGGAGTTAATAAATAAATATGAAGACAGCACGAGAAAGCAAAAACCAATTCAATTTCTTAACACTTCTAAAAGATATGACGAAATTCATGAAAACGTGTTCAACCCTTTTATACCCTCTTCGAGGCTGAAAAAGGACAAAACTTAAAAACAAGTTTTAGGCGATTATTACGCAAGCTCATGAAAGTGAAAAGATATTCGATATCTATCAGACCTGTGGGATAAGGCAGAATTCGTGAAGAAATATACAAGCCCTCTTAGGGGTCGATTTTTAAAAAATCCTGAAAACGCTTTTTAGGTATTTATATGAAGAAGACGTAGAATAAAAATGAATTCAATATTTGGAAAGACCTACTAGATATGACAAAAATCGTGAAAATATATGCATTCCATTTTCACTAATCATTTTTTTCGCCCCCTTCCGAACGCCAATGGATATTTGAAATTTGTTTGTTATCTAAATTACTTTTCTAGTTGATTTACATACACATGCCGAGTTTCAACTTTCTAGCATAAGCCGTTTTATAGATAGCAAAAAATCCCTCCACCTCCGTACCATACCAACCCTATAAAAAATTATATTTTTCCACAACATGTCTAACCAAATACCAAGTTTCAGTTTTATATCATTATAGGTTCTCGAATTATAAAATCGGAACTTTTTCTTTTTCACCCTCCCCCACCCTCACTCTTTACACCTCCACCCCAAACTTTTTTTTCCCGATAGGGATCTATTAGGTCTACTTCTAGTAAAAGTTTTAAGTATCTATCTTACACTGCTCTTGAGATAAGAGACGTGATTTTTTAGAAAAATGCTTATCCCCTCCACTTCCATGATCCACCTCCCTCTTAAAAAATTTTGCTTTCATCAAATTTTATTTGTTAACTTTAATACAGAAACCGAATTTTATTTTTCTAGTGCAATTGGTTCGTGGGAGATAGTAATCTAAAGTTTTTCACCGCCCACATCCGCACGCCGATGCACTCACTCAAAAATTTGTTTTCAATCTATTCTCCTAGTATACCTACAGATGTTCATTAAGTTCTAATTTCGTGACCTTACAGTTTAGGAGATATGGATTTTAGAATGTCTCAATCTCGGCTTTCTAGCGTCTCGGACTCATTATTCCCCCCCCCCGCCCCCCTTCTTCACCCTTTCACCCATATCGGCCATTTTCCCATTCACCCATTTTGCAAATGGGTCCACTATTGAAGCTCTATATAAATTCCAAGTTTAAGCTTCGTAGCATAAGCGGTTGCTGAGATCTAGAAACGAAAATTTTCCTCTTCCTCCCCCCGTCACACCCCCTCCCCACATAATTAGATCACTTCAGGGTGCGTACCTACTCTACCCACGAAAAAAAATTAAACTAAATAGCTCGAAGAGTTTGGGTGCTACGAGCCTTCATACAATTTTGCGTACACCAGTAGACGTACGGCGTACTGAAATTTTTTTTTGCTTTTTTCGTGTCTACTAGTCATGTAACGTAAAAAAAAATTTTTAGGGCAGCAAAATTTTTTTTTTTTTTAAATCGATCATAACTTTGTATTATTGAAATAATAAAGTAGAAGGTTGTACACAAAAAACCGATCTGGGTTTAACAATTTTTGTACTCGATTGAAATACCTGATTGTTTTCGTTTTATGATAGCCTGGAACCTGGCAACACATTGAACGATATTTGCATGCAATACGTCCCTAACTACCAAAAGCGGAATCATAATCAATTTTTCTATTTACATCTAAATACATTAACTACTCAACCAGAAAAATTTGCTTTGGAGTTTTATTAAATAATAATATTTAAAATGTTATTGCAAAGGGGAAAATATTTATTGCGAAATGTAGAGCAACAATACAGATGTCACTGCTAGCTCCACTGTTAGATAGAAGTGTACCGGTTTCCAGGAAAAGGAGTTGAGCAACAAAATATTTTTTTTGAGAAATGTCGAGCAACAAAATAGCAGCAAAATATGCCATCAAAAGTTTTTCCGCGAAGCTATTATTACCAGATGTCACTGCTAGCTCCACTGTTAAGATAGCAGTGTACCGGTTTCCAGGAAAAGGAGTTGAGCAACAAAATATTTTTTTTGAGAAATGTCGAGCAACAAAATAGCAACAAAATATGCCATCAAAAGTTTTTCCGCGAAGCTATTATTAACAGATGTCACTGCTAGCTCCACTGTTAAGATAGCAGTGTACCGGTTTCCAGGAGAAGGAGTTGAGCAACAAAATATTTTTCTTGAGAAACGTAGAGCAACAAAATAGCAACAAAATATGCCATCAAAAGTTTTCCCGCGAAGCTCTTATTTACAGATGTCACTGCTAGCTCCTCTGTTAAGATAGCAGTGTACCGGTTTCCAGGAAAAGGAGTTGAGCAACAAAATATTTTTCTTGAGAAACGTAGAGCAACAAAATAGCAACAAAATATGCCATCAAAAGTTTTCCCGCGAAGCTCTTATTTACAGATGTCACTGCTAGCTCCACTGTTAAGATAGCAGTGTACCGGTTTCCAGGAAAAGGAGTTGAGCAACAAAATATTTTTTTTGAGAAAAGTCGAGCATCAAAATAGCAGCAAAATATGCCATCAAAAGTTTTTCCGCGAAGCTATTATTAACAGATGTCACTGCTAGCTCCACTGTTAAGATAGCAGTGTACCGGTTTCCAGGAGAAGGAGTTGAGCAACAAAATATTTTTCTTGAGAAACGTAGAGCAACAAAATAGCAACAAAATATGCCATCAAAAGTTTTCCCGCGAAGCTCTTATTTACAGATGTCACTGCTAGCTCCACTGTTAAGATAGCAGTGTACCGGTTTCCAGGAAAAGGAGTTGAGCAACAAAATATTTTTTTTGAGAAATGTCGAGCATCAAAATAGCAGCAAAATATGCCATCAAAAGTTTTTCCGCGAAGCTATTATTAACAGATGTCACTGCTAGCTCCACTGTTAAGATAGCAGTGTACCGGTTTCCAGGAAAAGGAGTTGAGCAACAAAATATTTTTTTTGAGAAATGTCGAGCAACAAAATAGCAACAAAATATGCCATCAAAAGTATTTCCGCGAAGCTATTATTAACAGATGTCACTGCTAGCTCCACTGTTAAGATAGCAGTGTACCGGTTTCCAGGAAAAGGAGTTGAGCAACAAAATATTTTTTTTGAGCAATGTAGAGCAACAAAATAGCAACAAAATATGTCATCAAAAGCTTTCCCGCGAAGCTATTATTAACAGATGTCACTGCTAGCTCCACTGTTAAGATAGCAGTGTACCGGTTTCCAGGAAAAGGAGTTGAGCAACAAAATATTTTTTTTGAGAAATGTCGAGCAACAAAATAGCAGCAAAATATGCCATCAAAAGTTTTTCCGCGAAGCTATTATTACCAGATGTCACTGCTAGCTCCACTGTTAAGATAGCAGTGTACCGGTTTCCAGGAAAAGGAGTTGAGCAACAAAATATTTTTTTTGAGAAATGTCGAGCAACAAAATAGCAACAAAATATGCCATCAAAAGTTTTTCCGCGAAGCTATTATTAACAGATGTCACTGCTAGCTCCACTGTTAAGATAGCAGTGTACCGGTTTCCAGGAGAAGGAGTTGAGCAACAAAATATTTTTCTTGAGAAACGTAGAGCAACAAAATAGCAACAAAATATGCCATCAAAAGTTTTCCCGCGAAGCTCTTATTTACAGATGTCACTGCTAGCTCCACTGTTAAGATAGCAGTGTACCGGTTTCCAGGAAAAGGAGTTGAGCAACAAAACATTTTTTTTGAGAAATTTCGAGCAACAAAATAGCAGCAAAATATGCCATCAAAAGTTTTTCCGCGAAGCTATTATTACCAGATGTCACTGCTAGCTCCACTGTTAAGATAGCAGTGTACCGGTTTCCAGGAAAAGGAGTTGAGCAACAAAATATTTTTCTTGAGAAACGTAGAGCAACAAAATAGCAACAAAATATGCCATCAAAAGTTTTCCCGCGAAGCTCTTATTTACAGATGTCACTGCTAGCTCCACTGTTAAGATAGCAGTGTACCGGTTTCCAGGAAAAGGAGTTGAGCAACAAAATATTTTTTTTGAGAAATGTCGAGCAACAAAATAGCAGCAAAATATGCCATCAAAAGTTTTTCCGCGAAGCTATTATTAACAGATGTCACTGCTAGCTCCACTGTTAAGATAGCAGTGTACCGGTTTCCAGGAAAAGGAGTTGAGCAACAAAATATTTTTTTTGAGAAATGTAGAGCAACAAAATAGCAACAAAATATGTCATCAAAAGCTTTCCCGCGAAGCTATTATTAACAGATGTCACTGCTAGCTCCACTGTTAAGATAGCAGTGTACCGGTTTCCAGGAAAAGGAGTTGAGCAACAAAATATTTTTTTTGAGAAATGTCGAGCAACAAAATAGCAGCAAAATATGCCATCAAAAGTTTTTCCGCGAAGCTATTATTACCAGATGTCACTGCTAGCTCCACTGTTAAGATAGCAGTGTACCGGTTTTCAGGAAAAGGAGTTGAGCAACAAAATATTTTTTTTGAGAAATGTCGAGCAACAAAATAGCAGCAAAATATGCCATCAAAAGTTTTTCCGCGAAGCTATTATTAACAGATGTCACTGCTAGCTCCACTGTTAAGATAGCAGTGTACCGGTTTCCAGGAGAAGGAGTTGAGCAACAAAATATTTTTCTTGAGAAACGTAGAGCAACAAAATAGCAACAAAATATGCCATCAAAAGTTTTCCCGCGAAGCTCTTATTTACAGATGTCACTGCTAGCTCCACTGTTAAGATAGCAGTGTACCGGTTTCCAGGAAAAGGAGTTGAGCAACAAAATATTTTTTTTGAGAAATGTCGAGCAACAAAATAGCAGCAAAATATGCCATCAAAAGTTTTTCCGCGAAGCTATTATTAACAGATGTCACTGCTAGCTCCACTGTTAAGATAGCAGTGTACCGGTTTCCAGGAAAAGGAGTTGAGCAACAAAATATTTTTTTTGAGAAATGTAGAGCAACAAAATAGCAACAAAATATGTCATCAAAAGCTTTCCCGCGAAGCTATTATTACCAGATGTCACTGCTAGCTCCACTGTTAAGATAGCAGTGTACCGGTTTCCAGGAAAAGGAGTTGAGCAACAAAATATTTTTTTTGAGAAATGTCGAGCAACAAAATAGCAGCAAAATATGCCATCAAAAGTTTTTCCGCGAAGCTATTATTACCAGATGTCACTGCTAGCTCCACTGTTAAGATAGCAGTGTACCGGTTTCCAGGAAAAGGAGTTGAGCAACAAAATATTTTTTTTGAGAAATGTCGAGCAACAAAATAGCAGCAAAATATGCCATCAAAAGTTTTTCCGCGAAGCTATTATTAACAGATGTCACTGCTAGCTCCACTGTTAAGATAGCAGTGTACCGGTTTCCAGGAGAAGGAGTTGAGCAACAAAATATTTTTCTTGAGAAACGTAGAGCAACAAAATAGCAACAAAATATGCCATCAAAAGTTTTCCCGCGAAGCTCTTATTTACAGATGTCACTGCTAGCTCCACTGTTAAGATAGCAGTGTACCGGTTTCCAGGAAAAGGAGTTGAGCAACAAAATATTTTTTTTGAGAAATGTCGAGCAACAAAATAGCAGCAAAATATGCCATCAAAAGTTTTTCCGCGAAGCTATTATTACCAGATGTCACTGCTAGCTCCACTGTTAAGATAGCAGTGTACCGGTTTCCAGGAAAAGGAGTTGAGCAACAAAATATTTTTTTTGAGAAATGTCGAGCAACAAAATAGCAACAAAATATGCCATCAAAAGTTTTTCCGCGAAGCTATTATTAACAGATGTCACTGCTAGCTCCACTGTTAAGCTAGCAGTGTTCCGTTTCTAGGAAAAGGGGTTGAGCAACAAAATTAATTTTTTTGGAACAAAATAGCAACAAAATAGCAACAAATTAAGGTAAATTTTTTTTTTAATTTTGAGGGTTTGTCACTGCTAGCTTAACAGAGGTAAATATTCATGTAGTATACAATATATGTAATTAAAAAAAAAATTTCAATGCTTGGTGCGAATGGAGATCCACACCTGCAACCGTTTCCTCCCAAACCCTGCATGCACATTCTCGAGGCTACCGGACAGGTCGAGAACATAACTACATTCCCGAAATTTAATAATGTGATAATTAACTATTTTGACGATCAATTACATTCCCCAAAACTATCCAATGGTATGAGGTTGGTAGTGAGAAATATGAAATACATTGAGAAGATAAAAAAAAACAATTCGTACTTACGGTTTTCTTTTCGTTTTCTTTTTTTTTTCTTTTTCGCCTACAATCACACTCACGCGAGTTAGTCACGGTTAGCGAAACAGTCCATATTAGCTTGAACTAAGTAATTATCAACTTTAAACACATTTATAAACTAATAGACACTTTTCAAACTTTGTGTATTTATCACTATTTTGTTTTTTAAACCGGCTGCGCCATTTGTCGTGGCTGGAAGCACAATCACTTAAAGACTTAAAAAAAACACGAACTTCGAGTACAATCTTTTATTTCAGCACAATCATTTTCGATTCGTCACAACTATACATTGATTATCATATTTAGGGACCACGGAGCTACTTGATTCCTCGAGAATCGACACAAAACTCGCCGTTTTTCGGACTTGGGAAAATCGATCAGCAATTATCGCTATGACAATTATTGTCCATCAGCCCGATAATTGCTGATCTGCATCGACCATCGATCAATTCTCGGCGGTTGACCCGAGTTGGCCAGAATTGATCGATAGTCGATGTTGCAAAAATCCCGCTGACCGCCGAGCAAAGGTAACCGGCCTTTAGTCCAATTTAAGTTTATCACCTCGCATCGGAAATTGCGACATAGTTCGAATATTGAACCCAATCACCGATACGAGGTGTGTGTAGGGAGAGTCGGGGTCAAACCGGACCA
Source organism: Beris morrisii (assembly GCA_951812415.1). Lineage (NCBI taxonomy): Eukaryota > Metazoa > Arthropoda > Insecta > Diptera > Stratiomyidae > Beris > Beris morrisii. The sequence continues at coordinate 62,457,116 of OX638312.1, read as the reverse complement.
TGACAAGCCGTTTCTGAGATATAAAAAACCACCCCTCACCCCTGTACCATGCTACCCCTATGAAAAATTTTATAATTTTTCTAGGATGTCTCTATAGTGGCTCTATATAATCCTAAATTTTTAGCTTTCAATTCATTATGGTTTTTGAGAAATGAAAATCAGAATTTTTTTCCTTTCTAATCCTTTTCACCATCACCCCCTTCACCCCCACCACTAATTTTTTTCCCCTACTAGAGGTCTACCGCCCCAACTCCTGTAAAATTTTCAAGATCATAACTGATACGGTTTCTGAGATATAAAAATGTCATTTTTTGATAAATTGCTATCCCCCCACTTTCGTGCCCCACCTTCACCCTCAAAAAATTTACTTTCAGTAGAATCCTCTTGTGATCAGGACGTTCGGTCGAATGTGCTTGTCGGGTTCAAAACCCCAAGCACGGACGACCGTACGTTCTTTACTGCAAACAACTCACATGTACTCGGCGGCTTTATCTGTATGCTGTGTACATGAGAGCTTTCTAGATACTCGCCACACATTTCACGTATGTATATGCGTGAAATCTGGCAAAAGCTCAGATGAATTTATAATTTTCATTGATTATTTTCAAGTCAGACGTCGATGACGTCACTATGCGAACGGGCCTCCGTTGAAAATTAACACCACCAGATGGCAGTACACGCGATTAAAGTGTGTATATGCTAATAATGTGTACAAAAAGTCGTGATATATGTATAAAAAATAAACATTTTAAAAAATGTGAAAAAAGGTGTCGGGTCCAACAAAAAGGGATGATATTCACAGAGTCGGTTTTCTTTCTATTAATATTTCTACTTACGCTTGTATACAAATTTGTGATATTTCCACTTACGCTTGTATACAAATTTGTGATATTCATTTTCCCAGGAAACCCGACAATCGCTCGTAGTAATATCACCGCCCAAATTTTCCAGATTAAAAGCAACCAAAAAGTAAACCTTGCACATCATCTTTTTGCCACACGACGAGCGATTGTCGAGTTTCTTGGGAAAATGAATATCACAAATTTGTATACAAACGTAAGTGGAAATATTAATAGAAAGAAAACCGACTCTGTGAATATCATACCTTTTTGTTGGACCCGACACCTTTTTTGCACATTTTTTAAAATGTTTATTTTTTATTCCCATATACAGAAACTAAATTTTATCTTCCTGGTGTAATTGGTTCGGAAGATATTGTAATCCAAAGTTTTTCACCCCCCAACCCCACACCCTACCACCCCCCTTAAAAATGTTAGCCCTTGTCTAATCTTCAAGTATCTCTAAGGGCAACCACAAAGTTTAAATCTTCTAACATCAATCGTTCAGGAGATATGGATTTTAGAATGTTTCAATCCCGGCTTTCAAGCATTTTGGACTCATTGTTTTCCCCCCCACTTCTACACCCCTCAACCCTTATCGATAATTTTTTTGCAAATGAGTCCACTATCATAGTACTACATAGGTTCCAAGTTTCAGCTTCCTAGCATAAGTGGTTCCTGAGATCTGAAAACCAGAATTTTTCGTCTAAAACGCTCCCCCTTACACATCCCCCCACCCCAAAAGATACCAGTCGTAGGAGTTTACCCAATCTACCCACCATAAAAATTTCAACTCAATACCTCAACGGGTTTGGGAGCTACGCGCCTTCAAACGATTTTGCGTACGGCGTACGTGTACTGTACTGTATACGTTTAAATCAAAAGACTTGTGCGCTCGAGTGCTGGGATAAGAATGTTTTATTTCTCTGTTGCCGCTGGTCGCGGTTACATTTTTGTGTTTGTGTTTGTACAGTTTTTATTGTGTGCATGAAATTATTATGTTACAGGGTGTTCGTTTTCTACGACAAAATCATTCGATTGTAAGTTGGTTTGTTTCGTTAAGTTATTATTAAATTATTATATTATTGTTTTCGTGAGCACTACATTACCCCCTTCCTAGCGTAGCGATAACGCGATTTGAAACATTGCATTGAAACAAATAGAGAGAGGAAAAAAAAAATTATATATGTTTATAAAATGTGTAAATAAATAAATAAGAAAAAAAAAATAATAAAAAAATAATAAAAAAAAATAGAAAAATATATTAAATGTGAATATTTCATTTTGAGAATACGACGACTAATAGAGGAAGAATCCAGGTATGTATCCATTGTAGCTATCTTAATAAACAAAACTACTAGACATGTCGTACTTCCGCAGGAGAATAACAAGGTAATAGAAAATATTTCAATACTATTAACTGATACAAATATTAAATTAACGGTAGTATATTTCCCTGAAACTAAAATGAATAATTGCATGCTTAAGCTCTTTCAAGAAGACTTTCGACTGATAAACGGGTTAAAATCCAATCACATTATAGCAGGAGACCTCAACGCAAAGCACTCTTATTGGAACTGTACCAGGTCGAACAAAACAGGAAAACTACTATATGGGGAAATATTAAAAAGCAACAGTGTAGTCCACCCACCCACGGAACCAACTTTTTAGTCCCATCAGGGGCACGGTTCAACCCTAGACATTATTATTACCAATGTAAGTAATCTAAGTCAGCCTAAGACGCTGCAAGAACTCTCTTCCCCACACCTGCCAGTAGAATTCCTAATCAAAACTAGACACAATACTAGAAACTCAACGATAACAGTCCCTTTATATTCGAAAACTAACTGGACGAGGTACCAAAGGCTCCTGGGTAATGCACTCGATACGTCTAATATTAATCTGTCACTTATGTCTTCAAGTAAAATTGTAGATATGGTGGAAACCCTTTCCAGCATGATACTCACCATAGCAAATAACTGCACTCCCAAGATCACCAGGAAAGAAAGCGTTGTCAAGCTCAGCGAATATGCCAAATCTCTTATTGCCGAGCGTAACTCGAAAAGAAGACTATGGCAAAGAACAAAAAACCCTGAAATAAAATCTCAAGTAAGCCAAATTCAAAAAAGAATTTCCTTGGAATTGGCTCATATCCGAAATCGCAACTGGAGTGAATTGCTTAAAAGTCTAGACAAAGGATCCAATAAACTCTGGAAACTAAATAGAGTATTCAGAAGGAAAGGACGCAACATAACATACATTAATGATGGCAACAGCAAAATTTACGACAGCTTCAAGCAGTCGGAGCTTATGGCCGAACAATTTCTTGTTTCCCACCAAACCCCATCTAGCTCTGTGAGTACAAGCCTAGACCATACCGTCGAAGAAAAACTCCGTGTCTTCTCCAGTAGTTTTACTGCGTTTGAACCGAAAGATCTATGTAGACCTAAGGATATCAAACTCCACTTAAGAAAGCTTAACACCAAGAAAAGCCCAGGAATAGATAATATCCCTAACCTGCTACTTAAAAACCTCCCTAAAAAAGGCATAGTATATCTAAATGCTATATTCAACAGCTGCCTTAAACTTGGCTACTTCCCAAATAGATGGAAAGAAGCAGTAATACTCCCCATACCCAAACCAGGTAAAGATAACACTCTACCCAATAATTATAGACCAATAAGCCTACTACCATCAGTCAGTAAGCTATTTGAAAAAATTATACTCGGCAGGATTAAAGACCATATGGAGGCAAACGACATACTGCCAGTTCATCAATTCGGGTTTCGCCAAGGTTACTCAACTAACCACCAATTATTAAGAGTTACTAGCTTCATCAAGAAAAGCTTAAATCAAAAACAGTCAGTTGGCTTAATCGCCCTGGACATACAAAAGGCCTTTGACTCTGTCTGGCATAATGGGTTACTTTACAAACTAATTAACTTATCCTTTCCTCCTTACCTAATCAAAACTATTCAATCATACTTAACAGATCGATCGTTTAGAGTAAAAGTTAAATCTGACCTTTCAAATATTCGCGACATTCCTGCTGGTGTTCCTCAGGGTTCCCCATTGAGCCCAATACTGTACAATATTTACACTTCCGATATCCCTATTACACAATATTGTGAATTAGCTACGTTCGCCGACGACACTGCTATATTTACCTCCTCCTCGGAGCCTAACATCATTATTAACAATCTGCAAACTCAGCTAGATGAATTAGTTTTATTCCTCAATAAATGGAAAATAAAAATAAATAGTAGTAAAACCCAGGCAACGTATTTCACCAAAAGACGTGCACCCAGGTACCTACCTAATCCTACATAAACATTCTGGGAGAAAGTATAGAATGGAGCCATAACATAAAGTACCTAGGTACATACTTGGATAAAAAGCTCACGTTCCACGAACAAATCAATCAAACCTGTACAAAAATGCAGAAATCCATCAGAATATTGTATCCCCTTATCAACAGAAAGTCTGAGTTGTCGACGGAAAACAAACTGCTGTTATACAAATCGGTCATGCGACCTATCCTCTTATACGGAGCACCCATTTGGATCAGTTGTGCAAAAACATTTAAGAAAAAACTTCAAATTGTCCAAAATAAATGTTTAAAAATAATCCTGGACAAACCGTGGCACTTTTCCACTAGGGAATTACATAAAATCGCAATTCTACCTACGGTTGACGACATCATTTCTAATATTTCATCTAAGTTTGTCTCAAAATGCAGAAACTCGGAGAACCCGCTGATTCTCTCTAGTGTCAACAATACCTTAGTTAGATAAGCTATTGAATTACTTCATTTCAGTTAATTTTAATGTTAGTTTTAAATCTTCGGTTTTAAGTCTAGCCTTAAGTTCTAGTTTAAGTAACATACATGAGGTTTTTTCAATTCCCATTTTCCTCGCATTATTCATATCACTAAATTGTAACTCATTAACTTCTTGTGAAAACTAAACAATAATTACGAATTGAAAAGGCCGCAGGGTCTGAGCATCGCATTATTTAATATATCTTAAAATATAAAAAATGTAATATGGAATAATAAAAATCAATCTAATCAATCTAATCTAAATATATTTATAACGTATTGAGATTTGTTGCTTTTATTGTTTATTTTTCGAATATTACTTTTTTTGGTTTATTCTTGTGAGTATTCTGGTTTAATATACTGCATGCCGGTTTCAAGCGGTCAACGGAAATGGACTTATTTTTTCCGTTATAACTCACCACAAAATGTTTCCTAAATCGTCTTATTATTTGAAATGGTCCTTCATACGGTGGGCTTAAGGCTCCTTTCACTCTGTCTATTCGAACGAAGACATGTGTGCAGGTGTCTAATGTTTTGGGTATATGTGTTTTTGTATCGGACGCGACCCTTAGTTCGGTTGTTCTAAGGTTCCCCATATTTTGTCTTAATTTTTCTATGAATCCATCTTTAAAACAATTTTCGCTTGAATTGGTATCGTGTAGAAATTCGCCTGGTATGCGGAGCGCTTGACCGTAGACCATCTCGGCTGGTGAGTATTTTAGGTCTTCCTTGACAATGACTCGGAGTCCCAAAATCACAAAAGGTAGTTCGGTACTCCAGTGTATAGTATTGCACCTTGCCATTAGGGATGCCTTTAGTTGGCGGTGCATTCGTTCTACCATGCCATTTGATTGGTGGTGATAAGCAGTGGTTCTTATCCTTTCTGAACCTATCAGATTTTTTAGTTCTGTAAAAATTTTTGATTCGAACTGTGATCCCTGATCGGTGGTGATAGTTAATGGTACGCCGAATCGGTAAATGTATTGGCTTGTGAATGTTTCTGCGATGGTTACTGCAGATTGGTCTAGAATCGGATAAGCTTCTGGCCATCTCGTGAACCTGTCTACAATGGTGAGTATATACGCGTATCCATTTGAAGGCGGTAGCGGACCGACTATGTCCAAATGAATATGATTAAATCTGCCGGTTAGTAATTCAAATTTTTCAACCGGTGATTTCGTGTGTCTGTTGATTTTTGCTATGATAAAATCATGTGTGAACGGACGCCGAAGTCCGAAGTCTATTTCGATAAGTTTGCTACCGTAGGTATTGATGATTGAGCCATTTGCAGCGGAGAGACAGAAATCTGAGTCTTTTTTTAAAATGGTATTGCATTTGGTATGGGGTATTACCGAACGATCCGCGCCGGTGTCTATTAAAAATTTCATTTTTGTCTTGTTGTCCGTGACAAAGAGACGACGACTCTTGCTATGCGCCGCGCTGTTTGTCGTCGAAACTGTCTGGCGTCCTAGTTTAACGGTGGAGTTTGAGTTTGTGTATTGTGCTCAGTTTTCTTGGAGCATGGTGCAATACATTTTTTCGCGTCAGTCCCAAACTTAAAGTGGTACCAGCATAGCGGTCCTTTGCTGTTGAACCTTCTATTGGTGCTTCGCGGACGATGCCGCGTGGAATTATTGTCTTTGGTCTTTGATCGTGACCTTCTATTTGATGTATTCCTGTTTAGCTGTACTCTTAGCTTACAGATTTCTTTTTCCAACATGGCTAGTCTGTAGGAATCTGAATTTTCGGGGGGTGATTTTTGGTTATTGTTCATTGCTGAGATGGTACTGTTGCTATGCATTGCCTCATGAATTTTATCAGCAGTTTCTAAAACTGCTTCTAACTCGTTTTCTAACTGTGGAATTAACGCAATATTTATTAAGTTAGGTAGGCGACTCAGCCATAACTTTTTTATGAAGTCGAGTCCGACTGTGCCGGATGGTCCCGCGAGCATTTTTAAATTCCTATAAAAATCCGAGGGTTTCTTGTCTCCTATTTCTTCGTCAGATATTAGCCGTTTGATACACTTTTCTATACTAAGTGAATGGCGTTCAATTATGTTATTTTTTAGAAAGGTATATTGGTTGTCGTTTGGTGGACTTTCCAATATATCAGTCATGGATTCGGCGACATCTTGTGGTAAGGACCCGATAAGGTAGTTATATTTCGTCAGTTCGTTCGTGACTCGACTGATCGCGAATTGGGACTCTACTTGGATTAACCAGGTTGTAATATTATTTTGCCAAAAGGGTGGCAATCTGACGTGCATGGGGCTCATTTCAATGGATTCTCCTTTTGAATTCGTGTCGAAATTCTTTGAAGAAGTTTCCTCTTTCTCCGCATTATTCATGTTAAAATGTATAGTGCGAGATGGTTTGTTTTAAGTAAATGGTGATGTAAATCCAATGATTATTTGAGCTTGACCGTTTGTTAGGTTATTGATTTCCAAAATGAAATTATGTATAGCGTACAGTTTTTATTGTGTGCATGAAATTATTATGTTACAGGGTGTTCGTTTTCTACGACAAAATCATTCGATTGTAAGTTGGTTTGTTTCGTTAAGTTATTATTAAATTATTATATTATTGTTTTCGTGAGCACTACATACGGCGTATACGGCGGACAGAAGGAAATTTTTTTTTTTTTGCTTTTTTGGTGTTTACTAGTCCTAAAACGTGTAAATACAAAATTTCAGGGTAGCAAATTTTTTTAAAATTTCAGGTCGATCACAATACTTTATTATTAAAAAATAATGAAGTATAAAATTAGTATTTCGCTCATTTTTCGCGACGAAATATTTCGTTCGTTTTTCAGTACTGTGTTCATGGGCGGAATGGACATTTGCAGTAGTCACTAATAGATGGCGCTTGGGTCAGTTAAAGTTTTGTTTCCAAGGGTACGGTACCCTTGAATGAGAAGCGAAATATTTGACAATCCAAAATTTTCAACCGTTCGCTGTCAATTCAGTTCGTTTGTGCTCGGATAATTTTAAGTGAGTTAGATTTTGTTGTATTGTGTGTCGGAATTGTAATTTCTTCCCAATATTTTAATTTTTTTCAAATTTCGCGCTCTTTAATTTCACTGACATCTAGTAGCGAACTGTATAGTTTATTTCACTCTACTTCGAATGTAGCTTTTTCGTTCGTACTATACTTTACTCGGTATTTTAACGATTACTGAACTTGATTGTCAGGATAGGAAAAAGAATGAGAATACCTTCTCTGCTTTGTAGATTGTACTTACGGGCGAGTGCCAAAGGCGAGTGGTGCATTTTTCCCCTTCATTATAACTGCATCGGGAGACCTTTTCGTTAAATAGATAAAATGCTATGAAGGGTTTTGTTCAAAGTGTCATAAATTGTACCCGTGGACAACATTTTACTTGTACTTTTGGACTGCTTTAAATCTGTTATTATTTGTTTTAAAAAAAGATTTTACTTTTATTTTTGTAATATATAATTTTGTTAATTTCTGTTAAAAATGTGTTTCATTCAAACTGTTTTCAATTACAAGCGCGTCCATAGGTAGATTTACCTATGTCCATAGGTACATTGCACAGCGTGTACCAGTGGACGAAAGCTCCAATTCTTTAAACATTTTAGAACTAAAAATCTTGTACCAGTAAATAGTAACTGACAACTTCTAGAAAAACTAATATCTTCCTAGACACTAAAAAAAAATGAAAATACTATATCTGATGAAAAAAAGTTGTAAATGCGAAATTTTCAAAGTAGATTTTTGACCTTATTTTGAATGTATATACATACATGCAGCAACCGATAAACGTTAACGAAGGCCTTTTCTGCGCTTTATTCAAATTCAAAATGAAAATTCAATGTTCACAGTCCCAACCAAAAATTTCAAATTGTTTAGTTCCCAACGGTTTAAGTAGTTATCCTAACAAAGGCTGCTGATTGAATTAAGGCTGGTTTTCATTGCGCCGACATTCTGCAGATGTCTGCTACGTCTGAACAAGATGAAAATATAAACTGTACAAGCGTGCGAAAGAGAGGAAATGTCATCTGCAACAGATCAGTAAAAAAGATCTGTGATCTGTAACCATGGGTGTGTTCAAGATGCCAGCTATAGCTGCTTCGAAAGCATAGCATAGCTAGACTGTAGCAACTGTAAAATTCAGCCATAGCAAGAAATAGCTTCTTCGGGTTTTGGACAGCCAAAAGCAGCTTGTATAGCTTACAACGGCTGTTCGACACATACATACGCAAGTTAGCTTAACATATGACATATGTTATAATAAAATAAAGTGAAAATGGGCACTACTAGTAGTGTCATTCAATTTTTCGCTTATTTCCATTGTTAATAAAACATCATTTTCGATTTTAAACATTCAAAATGACGTTGAAACGAAACTAACAGCTACACACACATATGAATATTCCAATAGCTGCTTTCTTGCTACAGTCCGGAGTATGAGCAACAAAAAGCAGCTATGAGAGTAGCTTTTTAAAAATCTTGAACAGATCTGGTGTCAAATAGCAAGCACGAGAAAGCAGCTTTTTGGTTGCTTTGGACACACAAAAGCATACAAAAGCAACTAATAGCAGCTATAGCAGAAATCATGAACAGAGCCCATAAAGTAAGGATGTACATTATAGGAAAAAGACTTGCATGCACATCTTTATACTCTAGATGAAATCATATAGAGTATTATAAGTTTAATCCAGTCCAAAAGTTTGTAACGCATAGAACCAAGCCTCGGACGAGAAAAAGTTATATATTATTTTTTGTTTATTTGTGGCCAAAAACCTCAAATCCGCTTGACGTCCGTCCGTCCGTCCATCCGTCTGTCCGTGAACACGATAACTCAAGAACGCCTTCACCTAGGATCTTGAAATTTTGAATCTGGATGTTTGGTTGAATTTGTAAGGCTAAGTTCGTTAACGGGCAAAATCGTCCTACTCCTTCGGGTAGCTGCCATACAAAATGTCCTTAAAACACGTTTTCAAGAATATTGGTCGATAACTTCTGAAGGGTTTAAGCTACGACATTGAAATTTTGTTTGTGTTATTTTTCTAATAGTTGGAGCTAAATATATGATTATGAAGAAAATCCTGTTAGTCCTTGTAAGGACGGAAATTCTGACTAAATTTCCGCCCACACCAACTGCCGAAGAACAGGACCAGAGCACAATAAATCACATAGAACATAAGAATAACATGGAATAAAAGTACATAGAACTTATGAGAACAATACACAGATCATGAATTACACAAATAAAATAAACACGATTTTGCATTAACATAATTCGCACCCGACAAATGTTCTCACGAATATATAGTCTGCAACGAACAAACAGAAGGCAAGCAGTCGGCAGCTATCAGCCAGTAGCAAAGGTTGTGGATTTATAATTCCGCCTGAGCGAAAACTGAAAACTGTGCTTCAGGTCAAACCGACCTATGTTTGAGTTGAGGCTTTATAAGTCCGCCAAACTATAGAATCGAGGATCTTAACGACCGTCACTGACCGGTGCCATTTTACAAGAAGGCCGAGGCTTTATAAGTCCGCTTCGAATAATTTGGAACCGCCCTGAGAACGCTGAGACAATGCTAAGGCTGAGGCTTTATAAGTCCGCTTAGTATAGTCAAAGCCAGTCGCAGTCAGTATGACAAACACACGGAATCGGCCAAGCAACGATAAGCCAAGCAAAGCAGAGATTAGCCACGCAAAGCAGAGACTAGCCCAACAATAGAGCCACACGAAACAGAAACTAGCCCCACAGAGCCACGCAGAGCAGAAACGCCACGACGAGCAGAGCCCAGCAGCGACGCGCACAAAACGAGCCACGACGAGTAGGTCAAGTGCGACGTAGACGACATGACTCTCAGCGACAGTGTCAGGTAAGGCGAGCAGAGTCGTGCCAGGAGTCAAGCTTCAACCAGCTACGACAAGCCACGACGGACGATGCCAAACCCACGACAAGCAGACACAGCGGAGCCAAGACGATCGAAGCAGAAGCACACGTAGAGACGAAGACAGGGCAGGACGAAGACATGGAGAACGAGCAGAGGCAACACGCGGAGACGAAGACAGGGCAGGACGAAGACAAGGAGAACGAGCAGAGGCAACACGCGGAGACGAAGACAGGGGAGGACGAAGATAGGGAAAAGCAGAGCCGAGAGAGTCAAGGCAAGGCAGAGTCGTAACAGAGTCAAATCATGTAGAGCAGAGGCGTTGAGCAGGACTAAGTTAAGGCGAGCACAGCAGATGAGCAACGGCGAGCGAACGACGGGCATAGAAGGATCACGAGACGAGATGCGGCGAGCAGAGGCAAACACGACGAGTCCAGACCAGATACGGCAAGCACAGAAATCGAGCCAAGACGAGATACAGCGAGCAGAGGCGCGTTACAACAAGCAGAGGCGAGATACGGCGAGCAGAGACATGAAATCGAGCCAAGACGAGATACAGCGAGCAGAGGCGAGATACGGCGAGCAGAGACAAGAAATCGAGCCAAGACGCGATACAGTGAGCAGAGGCGAGACACAGCGAGCAGAAGCGAAGTACGGCGAGCAGAGACAAGAAGTCGAGCAGAGACGAGTTACAGCGAGCAGGCGAGATACGTCGAGCCCATAGACAACATGAATTTTTGAAGACAATAATGAATTTTGAATGTATTATCTAAAACCAAATTAAATGAAAGTGAAGTTAAACAGAACAAATTTTTGTAACGAAACCTGGCAACCACTGAGTATACCCCGGCTACAAAACGAGTCGTTACATCCTTCGTGTAGCTACCATACAAATATCCTGTCAAAATGTATTCACTTAATTTACGAAACTCACTATAACTCAAGTAATCTTTTAGCTACGAATTCGGAATTTTGTACAAATTAGTTTTGAGTGAAAAGATAGTTCGACTCTACTAGTCAGCGAAATCCTCTTACTCCTTCTGGTAGCTGCCATACAAAATATCCTTAAAACACGTGTTCAAGAATATAGGCTGATAACTTCACATGGGTTTAAGCTACGTTTTTGAAATTATGTATGTGTCATTTTTGCAATAGTTGGAGCGAAATGTATGATTATGAAGAAAATCCTATTAGTCCTTTGTGTAGCTGCCATACAAATATCCTGTCAAAACGTGTTCACTTAATTTACGGAACTTACTGTAACTCAAGTAATCTTTTAGCTATGAATTGGAAATTTTGTACAAATTAGTTTTGAGTAAAAATGAAGATTAGGTTTACTAATCAGCGAAATCCTTTTACTCCTGCTGGTAGCTGCCATACAAAATGTCCTTAAGACACGTGTTCAACAATATTTTTCGATAACTTTTGAACGCTTCAAGCTACGAATTTGAAATTTTGTATACATTCATTTTTAAATGGTTCCAAGAAAAAGGAAAAATATGTAAGAAATCGAGTGAGTCCTTCCTGCACCTCCCATGTGAAAGTCCTTCAAAAAGGACTTTTTTTTTCGATGACTTACCCAGTTCAAGATATGAAATTAAACACTGAATATTGTCTTTTAGTTTTAAGTAGCAATCTAATGGCAGTCCTTAATAAAGGACATACAACATGCACACACGTAATTCTACTTTATCCCCAACTACAATATAAATCGGAGTTCAGTATTCATCTAGAGTATTATACGATTGGCTTGCAGCTGATCGTGACTGCAGTATGTTTTTCCTATAATTTGCTTCCGACAAATCTACACAATAGACATCCGCACGCACACTACTGTGCCAAATTATGGCAATTATGAATTTGACATTTGTCGAGCCTGTATTTATTTTCTTAACAATCTTGTAATGTGAGAGGAATATCAAAAAAGGAGACAAGTGTGCTTAGAATTTCATTAGAGGTGCATGCTGTGAAGACGGAAATTTCTCAATTTCCACACACACAAACACATAATAATAAACCTGTAACAACACTGAATTAACACACACAAACACAGAAGAATCAACGTGTAGCATGAACTAAACACTGGATTAAAAACATATTGCAGTCACGATCGGCTGCAAGCCAATCGTATAATACTCTAGATGAATACTGAACTCCGATTTATATTGTAGTTGGGGATAAAGTAGAATTACGTGTGTGTATGTTGTATGTCCTTTATTAAGGACTGTCATTAGATTGCTACTCAAAACTAAAAGACAATATTCAGTGTTTAATTCCATTTCTTGAACTGGGTAAGTCATCGAAAAAAAATGTCCTTTTTGAAGGACTTTCACATTGGAGGTGCAGGAAGGACTCACTCCATTTCTTACATATTTATCCTATTCCTTGGAACCATTTAAAATTGAACGTGTACAAAATTTCAAATTCGTAGCTTGAAGCGTTCAAAAGTTATCGAAAAATATTGTTGAACACGTGTCTTAAGGACATTATGTATGGCAGCTACCAGAAGGAGTAAAAGGATTTCGCTGATTAGTAAACTCGAACTTCGTTTTTACTCAAAACTAATTTGTACAAAATTTCCAGTTCATAGCTAAAAGATTACTTGAGGTATATTAAGTTCCGTAAATTAAGTGAAGACGTTTTGACAGGATATTTGTATGGCAGCTACACGAAGGACTAATAGGATTTTCGTCATAATCATGCATTTAGCTCCAACTATTGGAAAAATAACACATACAAAATTTCAAGGTCGTAGCTTAAACCCTTCTGAAGTTATCGGCCAATATTCCTAAACACGTGTTTTAAGGACATTTTGTATGGCAGCTACCAGAAGGAGTAAAAGGATTTCGCTGACTAGTAAAGCCAAACTTTCTTTTCACTCAAAACTAATTTGTACAAAATTCCGAGTTCGTAGCTAAAAGATTACTTGAGTTATAGTGGGTTTTGTAAATTAAGTGAATACATTTTGACAGGATATTTGTATGGCAGCTACACGAAGGACTAACAGGATTTTCTTCATAATCATATATTTAGCTCCAACTATTGGAAAAATAATACGTACAAAATTTCAATGTCGTAGCTTAAACCCTTCTGAAGTTATCGACCAATATTCTTGAACACGTGTTTTAAGGACATTTTGTATGGCAGCTACCCGAAGGAGTAGGACGATTTTGCCCGTTAACGAACTTAGCCTTACAAATTCAACCAAACATCCAGATTCAAAATTTCAAGATCTTAGGTGAAGGCGTTCTTGAGTTATCGTGTTCACGGACAGACGGACGGACGGACGGACGGACGGACGGACGGACGGACGGACGTCAGGCGGATTTGAGGTTTTTGGCCACAAATAAACAGAAAATAATATATAACTTTTTTTCGTCCGAGGCTTGGTTCTATGCGTTACAAACTTTTCGGCTGGATTAAACTTATAATACTCTATATGATTTCATCTAGAGTATAATAAAGTAAACTAAGAAACAAGACTAAAAGGAATTACTAAATGCAGCACATAACACACACAGAGCAGGGAACATGGAACATAGGACATGAAACATAGAACATAGAACATAGAACATGGAACATAGAACATAGAACATGGAAATCTGGAAGAATTAAAAGAAATAAAAAGTGCTGGAGCTAAAAAGCCTGTATGCCAGCGGGAACGACAACAAACCACAGGCGGTGTTGCGCGGCTGATTAAACCCGCCGGAAAATTCCATACAAAATCCTCCGAGAATATATATCGGCATGAGCAGACACGGACCGCGAATTATAAAACGATGAAAATTGCCAAACGCTAAAATTATAATTCGCGGTCTCTAAATGTTCTCGTCAGAATATAAGGACGAGCGAAAAACCGGAAGGCAACCCAGTGGGCAGCGAGTCTTCTGTGACAAAGGTTGTGGTTTTATTGATCGGCCTGAGAAACTCAAGAATTGCTGAGCTCGATTTTCCTCGCTTTTTTGGCTTCTATGAATCCTATAGACTCTAGCTTGGAACTTCGAAGTACTGGATCTATGGCCGTCACTGACCAGTTTCCACTTTATGTGAAGATGTGGGGTTCTATGAATCCGATTCACTTAACTTGGAACTGTACGCTAGTAGGACACCGCTTCTAGCCCAAGCGTAGCCACATTAGAAGCAGAAGACGAACCAAGCAGAGACGAACCAAGCAGAGACGGACTGAGCAGAGAATACCCAAGCCAGCGACGAGCCAAACAGAGAAAACCCAAGTAAAGAACAAAAGCAGAAACGAACTATACAGAGAAAGCCAAGCAAGCGAAGCCCAAGCAAGCGACGAGCCAAGGAGAGCCAAGCCAAGAGGAGATGAGCCAAGCAGAGACGAACCAAGCAGATGCGAGCCAAGCAGAGACGAGCCAAGCAGAGACAGGCCCAGCAGAGCAGAGTGGAGGCAGTTAGACAAGCATGATCAGGACGAGGAACCAACACACGGAGACGTCGAGGATCAACTATACAAATACACGAAATCTAGTTTTATATATTAAACAAATAAACAAGTGAAGTCAACAATTAAATAAATATTTTGTAACGAGCCCTGACACCCGCTGAGCCTTACCCCGGCTATGAAAACGAGTCGTCTTTCTGCTGTCTATTCGCTCGACATGAGAGATACGTTGCAATTGACAAGCCGCAGATCGGTTTTACCTTACAATAGTGTCGAGAAAGTTCACATATTGTACTTTTTCTCAACTGAAAGCGTACAAACAGCAAAAAACACAAGAAATTTTAGGTTAGAAATTTCTATCTATCAAAAACTATTGCTATAATTTTGCTATAAAGTCAGAAATTTCCTTCTTAAAACCAATTCGCTGTCTCTTTTTAGTTTTCTGCTTCAGATCTGTAATGTCGGAGTAATGAAAACTATAGGTTTGCTCTTTTTGGCTACACTTTTCTGCACTAACTCTTGAGCTCAAGACTTAGTGCAGAAAAGTATAGAAAGTGTAACCGAAAAGAACAAACCTTATGTCTCATACCTCGTTCACGTGGTAGCGTAGTGTAGTGTAGCGTATTATGAAATCCGGTTGATATATGAGTGTTCACGTGAAGTGAATTGACGTTTCGCACTCTTGATTATTAATTGACAGCTGTCACAACTGGTATTTATTTTATTAAAAAAAAAATTACATTCGTCGTTTTATTTCTTAAATAACCTTTCTTTTTTTATTTTTCGGCGAAATGGAGTCATTAAAGGCACTGGTATTAGAATCGTTGAGAAAATCCAAACAAATAAAGTTGTCTGTCAACACAGTTTTTTGACAATTCACTCGAAAAGTAATACGTTGTAGAAAAACCGCTCCGTAGCAAAATTTCGTGTGTTCACGTGGTACTACGAAGTGCTACGTAGCGGTACGTCGTTGACCACGTGAACGAGGTATCAGTAATGAACGCATTTCTTGCCTCATAATTGTAGTAAAAAACAAAAAGTGCGTATTAAAAAATTTGATAATAGAAAATATAGCAGATCTACTACATTGTGGTTCAGTTTTTTCAGTTTCAGTTTCAGAAAGTTTATTGAGACTATAAGAATAATTGATACAATAGGAGTTACAAGAAAAAGCTTGACAGCGATCCAAATGTCAAGCAGCACTGACAATATGACGATTCCGGCCGTAGCCCACGGTCGTATATACAGGTCTGGAAACTGATGTAGTAGGGGTAGACACCTTTTGGGAAGAAAAATTTGGTTGTTGTCGTATTGACCACCAGGTTCGTCATACTCTTACGGTTTTGTCAGATTGACAAATAAAAATTTGTCAAAACCACGGTCGTATGTCAAAACCAAATACGTGTGCGATACGGGTATGAGTGCTGATCAAATTCAGTGTTTTAAAGTGAGTACTATTACGGTTCGCCCCACGAAGCGGCCATTATACCGCTATTAACTGATTTCGGTGGAAAAAATTAACCCCCCGGGCACGAAGGGGGCGAACGGGTCCTTGCCGGCCAACCCAGAGAAGGGTCGTGGGCGCCAGTGGTTCCAAATTTAAGGAGCCCGTTCTTCTTCGCTTTTCTCGAACCGAACCACAAGTTCGAGAAAGTGACAATAAATAGCACTCAATATCCGTCGGAAGACAAGCTGAAAAACGTTACAAACACATAATGAACCAAGCCAAGTTAAATGCAATATACTTCTTAATTAAAACTTCTAATACAATGTAATTTACGTTAGGTACATGGGTTTAGTTTTCTTCCTAGCTTATCTGTTCTCTCTAAAAATTTATCTAACCTGTCGATCCTGCTCTACCTTACACTAGGGCGCCCTTGGTGCTACTTCTCCAACGATGGTATCGATGTTGCCGGTCCCGACGCTGCTTCCGAAGGTTAGTCTGTCGCTCCAAACTTCGTATCCGTTTTGGGTCACGATGGTCACGACGCTGCTCTGGTTGATTCTCCTCACGCCTCCGACTACTATCCAACCCGTCACCGACTTGTGATCGGGTTACTTAAAGATTTTTTTAAAAATAAACTCTCTCCAACTCGGACTCCTAGTTGCTAACACCGTATACGTCTTCTCGGTTCGATCGCACTTTTAAAACAGACCGTTTTTCGGGTCTTTCCTTTCAGCGAAATCTCGGTTGCGCTTTTTAAACGGCTAATCCCCGTTTCACGGGTCAATGCTCGCTTTCTCCAGGTCATTCCCTCAGGTGCATAAACTTTCTTTTCACTACACGACGATTTAGCCTGGATTCAACCTGTTCGCGCAGTACTCGTCCATATTGTTTGTTTACAACTGCCGATATGACGTTTCTGGTCCGGCATTGTTTACGTTTGTGCAATTGAAATTGTGAGTGCGCGGTCCGATGTGGTCATTGAGTGGCGTAGCCCCGCGCACCTACAGGTAAGTATGGAGTATGTAAGTAGTATGTAAGTTATCGCCCTCTTGGCGGTATTCCTATCCATATCCTTTTAGCTAAACCTATTAGAGACCGTTTTTCGGGTCTTTAATTAAATATCTTTTAATTAAATATCACGTCAACTTCATCGCCATCGTTTCGTACGGATGCAATAATCCGACTTTCGATCGTGTCCTGCAAACGAATGGTGTGATTTTTAATGTTTTAATATTTCTTTTGCAGGGTGAAAAAATCTCGACCATCTTGAAGGCCGCTAATGTTGAAGTCGAGCCCTACTGGCCCGGTCTTTTGCCAAGGCCCAGGAAGGTGTCAATGTCAAGGACTTGATAGCATTGGATCCGCTGTCGGTTCTGCCCTAGCTGGAGTTGCTGCGGCGTAAAAAAGGTAAAAGAAAAACACATCGCAATATAAATGGCACGAATTTTTATTTTTTTTAGAACCGAAATCGACAAGAACGGCACGGGAAAGCTCTAGTTTGGCAACTTTCTGCAGCTGATGTCGCTAAAAATGGGAGAAAAAGATACAAAGGAGGAAATCCTGAAGGCATTCCGTTTGTTCGATGACGACAATACCGGACGGATTTCTTTCAAGATAAAATGTGTTGAGTTGTAGCTGGACAACAGCTAAATTCCCTGCTGGGCGGTTGCGAGTGCGTTCAGAATTCAGCATTACGATGAATTTTGATCGCACCCGCAACTGCCACCAACTTAGCAGCGAAAGGAAAGGAACCGCTAATCGGTAGTTGCCGGCGTGCTAGCGGCATTTTTTTTTGAGGAGTTTTGGTTACACGCGACACGCTAGAAAACGCTCCGCTTCGTCGCGATAATTCAATCATATTTTCTTGAAATTCCCTAAATTTAAAAAAAAAGGTCGTGAGTTATGGTCATAATATTGTGCGAAGTGTTTAATTTAAAGGCTTGCATGCAAGTCGTTCCAGGCGGTCGGAATTTGAACATCGAAGGGTTCGCATAAAATGGAGCGGTAGCTAATTCAAATGAGAAAATCGGCCTTTGTCCGCTATTTTAGGGTTTTTTTTTCATCATTTATTCGAGTGTCTTAAGCGAGTTTTTTTTCCCCCCAATGTAATGAAAATATTAAATAAAATCGAAATCAGTGAAAAATAAATTAAAGCTTTAATCATAAATGATCACAAAGTGAAAAACCAGTGGAAAAAAAGAAAATTCTGTGTAAAAGTTGGTTTTTTTTTATCGTCCGTTTTTAAAAGTTTTAAATGCCTGAAAAGTTTTTTTTTGAATCATATGCGAATATGGCGCGCAAAGTAGAAAATTAACAAAAAGAAAAAAAAAATTGAATTGTAAATTGAATCGAACGTAAAAGTGAAGCTTGCATTTTTGTTCCGTTTGCTGCCGAATTTCTAAGTGCTGCTTCGTTGGTAACCTGTTGTGTGCAATTTTGGTATCGTATTTGCGAAACCGCAATCTTTCGGGAATTCTTCCGATCCGGGTTCGAAAAACCAGGAAAATTAGAGTCAGAATCGAGTGCTTGAGCGATTAATTTGACATATTTTAAGACTGAGGCGTGTGAGTTAATCAAATACGAATTAGAATTCTATTAAAACTAAAAAAAGTAAATTATCGGAAGAGAGGAAGAAATGAACCGTGGCGGAGGTCTAGGAGATTAAAAATTGAGTTGAGGTTAAATTAAGATGTTTCCGTACTTTATCGAACGAATTTTGTAAAAAGTTGAGAGTTTTGGTCCGTAACTATCATGTCTATCTGTCGCGATTATATTCGAGAAGTAGTTCGTTCTTATTAAGTTTTTCGCGGCTTTTTTCCGAAGGAGGACCGTGTGTGTGTTATTTTCTCGTTCGTATCGCGACGAGAGTTTTTACGCGAGAATTTCATCAGTTCGGCTGGAAATTGAAGGCGCCAAAAGAACAACTGGCCCGACCGTAAAATAAGAAAAAACCATAATAAATAATAAAATTAAGTAAGATGAAGAAAATTAATAGAATAAAAATTTAAAAAAAAAAATGAATTAAAAATTAAAATAATAAAATAAAACAACATGACTGACAAGGACAGGACGGACTGAAAAATTAAATTAAATAAAAAGTTAATATAAAAAGAAAAAAAGTTATTGGACGAGAAAAGAAAATCATGGGGTGAGTTACCTAAATTTGTTTTTATTTGGGGGGGGGTGGTTGTTTTGTGACGAGCCGTCCTGGCAGCACCGCCGCACCGATCGTGCAG
Organism: Beris morrisii; assembly: GCA_951812415.1. Taxonomy (NCBI): domain Eukaryota; kingdom Metazoa; phylum Arthropoda; class Insecta; order Diptera; family Stratiomyidae; genus Beris; species Beris morrisii. The sequence continues at coordinate 62,437,500 of OX638312.1, read as the reverse complement.
TGCGAAAGTCGGTAACACGACCCTAGCGCCAGAAGTACATGCAGCGGGAAGACAACCAACCTACGAGAACGAAGGGAATTACTCAGTCCCTTTTCGTTACCAGACGCCGGCAAGAACGGACGTGTTTTTTCTTCTCTCCACCACCGATTACCGACTGCATCACGTATTTTTTTAAGTGCGCGTGAAGTTTGATTCGAGTACGAATAATAGAGTGTGTCGCCGGAGCAGCCAACCCAACCGTGATCCACTGGAAGCATCTCGTCCGAACGTGCAAGTTGAGAGGGACAAATTAAAACAAAAGGAAACAAATAGGGTGAGTGCCGCATGGCATAATTTTTGTATATCCCTCATGGCCCAAGGGTACAGTTACCCGGCGAGCGGCACGGAGGCCCCGTTAGCCCCGCAAGCACCACACGCGGTAGAGAAGACTTGATGGCGGTTTGGTTCTTGTTGTTGTATCACATTTCGACCGTCAAATAAGAAACCAGAGAAATATGTCAAACATAAATTTTACGACGACGTGGTGACTTTTCTCGTTTTCGTGCTTTACACTTAAAATTTTCGAATATACATTGCTGGAGCGCAATAGTCGTGTTCACAAACCGTTTTTCTCTCATTACCGGTGGGAAGTTCGCGTCGATTAGCGGAAATTAGTGCGTTTTCACAATTTGCGGGGTGAAAAAAGGTTTGCCTTTTGCCAATTGCAATAACAGCTAAGAAGTACGGCAACTTGCGTACCACCAGAATTTTTGTTTCTTGCTTCGATCGGTTCACAATCTATTTTTCGCATTCCGCAAAGCGATATTGAAGTTGCCGAGTGTGTTTTGTGCGTAAAGATATGGTAAATGGAGCCGCCTATTGTTTTCTCCATCGCGTTGTCTTCCAAATTCAACCTGTCCAAGTGCCTTTCAATCCGTGGCTCAACCAATAGTAAATTAGCTCCAAACTACGCCGAAAACCGTCAGCATCGCACGCACAGCACGATTGGTTCATGTGATGTCCCGGATTTCGCTGAAAACGGTCATTTTACCAGTTCGAAACGAGCGATCCTGGATCCCCCGGGCAGCACACTACATCGTCAACGATGTCACAAACAACCGTGTCGCCCGAAGTACGATCCGATTCAAGCAACCCGAGACCAATTCCCGGAATCGAAAGAGTTGGTTGCATCTCGTTGGATCTTCCCGGATTCCTACACTTCTACGTCCGTGCATTTGGTTATCTTTCGCATAGTAACTACCTTTAATACGGTCGCCAAGCTAGGATCCTGGTGTATCGGCATTCTACTGTTCGCCTACTCGTTCCGCGCATGGGAAAAATTCCATAAGATTCCGTGGGTGAAAAGTGAACTTGGACTCAACGCTATTTGGCCAATACTCCACTTAATTGCAACATCTTTGGCCGCTATTCTGGAATCAAAGCAAATACAGCAGCTGCGTTCTTCGGTTTCTGTGCGACGGCGGCGTGTGGTTTTGATGCTGTCCTAAAAATTCAATGCGATACAGACTAGGGACCGCATAGGGATGTTCAGGAGCACGCAGCCTAACACATCGACTTTATACAACTCGAACTCTTCGGCCGCCTAGAGCGAGCAGTTAGTCCATTGGATCCAGAACGCCTCGAACCATTCCTACTGAAACTTATTAAGATGTCCGAAGCAGCATCGCACCTTGTACCTAAGTTATGGCACAGTTTGGTACTACGGCTGTAGTGGTGCAAGTAATTATCTATCAATGAATCATGCCTCTTTAACCACTTATCAATCCAATCGCGGTTGCAATGTCCTCGCGTTACTACAAGTTATTGAACCCCATCTTGAAAATCGCATTGAAATTTGTTTTTCGCAACGATGTTTTGCTCCCTGATTTTTGTTTTTCTCCAGACAGCATCGGAGAACACGTCCCATGGTTTAGGCGCAGCTGAAAAGCCTTGGGAGTGTACAGAGCAACTATTAGGACGGATGCAATAGAATTGGTATCTGTCATTTCGACCAACTATTCGCCAAAATTCCTTTTTTTTATGTTGCGATACACACACCACTGACGCTCGGGACGTCACTGAAGTCATCATGGGTGGGGTTAGAGCGTACGAAAGCACAGACATAAGTAGCAGATTTGCCGTTCCGATCGGACCAAGCCCAATGAGATTGCCTAATGGTTTTCTTTCGAGAAAAATCGTCGGCAATAGCATGGCCTTGGTCCGGCCGCAACAGCGTCGCTTCCACTCGCTATTGGCACGACTGGGCCATAGACATCCGCTTCCAGACGGATAACTTCCTCTTCTTGACAAAATAACACCGACACATGGGTGTGTTTTTATGCCTGGTCGCCCGTCGGGTGATCTCAACTAGATGTTCCTTCCCACAAAACCTATTTCCTTCCCACTCTTGTCCATCACCCTATTTTATATCTGGCCCCCATACCTTTAATCCTTTCCAGCCCGCCGACATATAGAATGGGATTTCTCAAACCCATTCGTCGGCCCAAACGAGCATAATTAATTCAGTTTACGGAAAGAAACGACACATCCACCCCATCCGACGAGCTAGCACGTGCTTTTATGCTAGATGCTCAGTCGTTTCAGTGGCCATCCGTGAGACTAATGTTGTCTAATGACACATAGTCAACGAAAAAAAACATATGAAAGTTATTCTTCATTTTGACGAAGAAATGACGATTTCTTCCGATAGATGGAGGATAACTTTCCGTCCGCCAGGTTTTGCGTCCAAAATTAAAGACAAAAGTCCTAGTCTTTCGGACGTTCTGCGGACATATTCGTTAGAGATATGGCGCCCAACGTGTTTGCATAAGTTTTGATTGCTAAACAAATACTTAGCAATAAGGCATTCCTATACGGACTTCAAGCCAGCCAAAACTTATTGCAGGCCCCTTTGCGTTTGTCATATCAATCTGATATGACCGCATTTTTCTAAGTGTTTTCGTACACTTCTATACAAATTTTCAAGTCCTCATGTTTTTGTGTTTAGTTGTCCTATTTTCGCCTATACGGCAATGAGGCAAAGTATTTCTATTTTTTTTTTGACAGGATACTTCCTTTTCCTCCCGAGCATCTGAGATGAGATACCTTGGATGCCCAGCTCAGAATCAGGGAGGTTTGATTGTGCGCCAAAGGAGGGCGTATCAGCACCACGGTTTGATTGTGCACCGAAGGAGGGTGTATTAGCACCAAAGTTTGATTGTGCACGAAGGAGGGTGTATTAGCACTGACCCTGATCAAACCCTTGAGTTGGGGCGGCTTCTATATATTTGACTCTGTAGAAGTTGCTCCGAGGGCACCAAGAGTGTGGTATAAGGAGGCGAAGTCGATCATTTCGCCTCTCTATTCCACCACCCATCGGAACTTTTGGGCTTCTGGGACTTGTCATCTGCTCAGCAGTAAGGCACATCTTCCAGAGGCCGAAAGGCTAGATCAGGCATGATGCCGCCTATGTCAGGTGTTGTTGTTTAAAACTCCCAATTTTCACCCTCCCACTTTTAGCCTTAAGACTTCGCTTAAGAAGGATAGACATCTTAAGACTTAGCTTAAGACACAAAATTAACTCAACAAATAGCTTAAGACACAAATATATTAAGGTTTAGCTTAAGACTTAGAACTCTAGGGGTAAGAAAACTCGAAAGTTTTCCGAACCTTTCATCAAACAACTTTCTTTTTTTTCTTTTCGAGAGCTTCGTTTCGGCGAAGATTTTTCGAAACATTTCCAAATAACTTTTTTTCGAGAACTTCGTTTCGGCGAAGATTTTTCGAACATTTTCAAATAACTTTTTTTCGAGAACTTCGTTTCGGCGAAGATTTTTTCGAAACATTTTCAAATAACCCTTTTTCGAGAACTTCGTTTCGGCGAAGATTTTTCGAAACATTTCCAAATAACTTTTTTTTCGAGAACTTCGTTTCGGCGAAGATTTTTCGAAACATTTCCAAATACCTTTTTTCGAGAACTTCGTTTCGGCGAAGATTTTTCGAACTTTTTGGAAACATTTTTTTTCGAAAGCTTCGTTTTGGGCGAAAGTTTTTCGAAACCTTTGGCAAACATTTCTTTTTCGAAAAATTCGTTTTGGGCGAAAGTTTTTCGAAAATTTTTGACAAACATTTTTTTTCGAAAACTTTGGGCGAAAGTTTTTCGAAACCTTGTGCAAACAATTTTTTTCGAAAGCTTCGTTTTGGGCGAAAGTTTTTTGAAACCTTTGGCCAACATTTCTTTTTCGAAAACTTCGTTTTGGGCGAAACTTTTTGGCAAACATTTTTTTTGAAAACTTTGGGCGAAAGTTTTTCGAAGCTTTTTGGAAACAACTTTTTCGAAAACTTTGTTTTTGGCAAACATTTTTTTCGAAAACTTTTGGCGAAAGTTTTTCGAAGCTTTTTGCAAACAACTTTTTCGAAAACTTCGTTTTGGGCGCAAGTTTTTCGAACCCTTTTAACAATTAAATTTTTTTTAGTAATTGCGTTACGTTGTCACCTCACTGATCAGTCACAACGACGGAGGTGTTGCCTCTCTTGGTTCCTTCAATTCCCATGCATAATGACGTGAGAAGTGAACTGTTACAAATTAACTGCTCAGCAACAAGGAGATCCCTTTCCTTTTCGGAGACAGTAATTGTTAATTAGTCACTCCCAAGTTATTTAATTAGTTCTTGTTATATCATTTACAGCCTTCAATTGAGAATGGAGCCAACCAAATGGAAACAAATCCAGGCGCAAGGCAAACCTACAAAGTGTAGGTTGAGCACTCTCCATCGATTACCGGAGCCTGCCCCCATTGTGAAATGCACATCCGCGCAGCTTTGGTCTGCGGCATACGTGAAAAAGCCGGTGAAACCTTCTCAAAAGGAACAGCTAGTCGCCGCAAGACAGGTTAAAACGGAGGAGCCATCAGTGCCTAGGCGTTTGCAGGCCACACTAAAACCTACCATCGCTTCTCCTGTCTCTGGCCAAGAAAAAACTCGCCCCATTCTGTTACGGGAGGAACACTTTAAATTACTGCCTCGAATACCAAAACTAAAGGGCAGTGAAGAACCAAAAGGAAGCCAGCGCACTGGTACAAATAGTGTGGAGGCATTTGAAGGTCCTAACGTAGCCCCAAATGAGACACCAACGGCAACATCAGCGATTAAGACTAGTGACAACATACAGCTCACGTCTTGTCATGCAGTTGGACCAACCAAACGCCGACGCACTATCATAGCAATCAACAACATCCGAGACTGCCAAGTCGAGGTGCATGAGTTACGACAATGCGTAGAGACTCAGCGCAACACCCTAGGTCTGGATGGCCAGTGCATCAAGCAGGATGGCACAAAAAAATTGACATCGATCTCGTTGGTCGCGGCTGAAGGCCCAATATACATTTTCGACCTACTGCGCACTCCAGGCCTAGCAAACGAGCCGGCATTGAAAAAATTGATCGAGTCAGACGACATTTTAAAATTGGTGCTAAATTGGAACAACGCCCCGAAACTGTTAGCGCAACAATACGGATGGCGGCCCCAGTTATGTTGCGAAGCACATTTGGCGCACGCCACCTTATTGAACCAGCAGTCCGGAGAAGACATAGCAAGCATAAGGCGTCTCTCCCTAAATGCAATACGCCGTCGGTATGATGCTCCCACCAATACACTAAAAGAGGAAGTGGTGAAACGCTGCCGAGGAAAGCCGCAATTCTGGGCGACGCGGCCCCTGACAGACTCGATGAAAAAATACGCTGCCAGCGATGTTCTCGCTCTCATCTCATCTGACTTACGTCTTAACCTCTTACGCCAGCTATCCACTCAGGGGTGGAAAATATTGACAGAGACGTGCGCAGAAAAATCAGTACAACTAGCACAAGAGGTGAGCAAGAAAAGAACGCTAGAAGCGACCTCGCTCAGGCCATATCCGACACAGCGACAACTACACGAGTTAATCTGCGAAAGTTTACAGCTCCCCGTGGAGGTTACTGCGCGTAAAGTGGACAAGTCCACCCAGACGAGTAATTTTGTGCCGAGTTCCACCGAAAACCCTTCTCCAAGGTCGAAACATCGTAGAATGCACCAGGGAGCTATTCGTTACCAGGGAGCTAGTCGTTATTTTTCCTCGCTTCGGTACCTCTTTTCATAAGTAAAGCAAGAAACGCTAAAATTTTGTATTTTCAGTAACACCAAAAGAGATATCCGACCCGGCTGGTGGCGGCCCAAGCGTAAACAAAACTACTGTGATCGATTCGTTGTAGTATCAATAAAACATATTAAAAACCAAAAGGGAGCAGCCCAGTGCCTTTCGAAATGCAAACTTTCACTTACCATTCAAAACTGAAGAACATTTTTGACTAATCGGTCAAATTTTTGACTTATTTTTAAATGAAATGTATTGAGGGTAGTTCAGTTGATATTTTTCATCAAATTGAATCTACAGTTTTGATCTTAAAAAAATTATATATATACTAAAGGAATACAATTTGTGAAAAATAATTCCAATTTTTGTGATTATTAAATGTAGGAAAAACTAATTTTGCATTGTTTAATATACAAAACATATAAACAAAGAAACAAAATGTTATAATTATAATAATAATGCAGTACTGTATTCCAAATTATTATATCGACTGAATTGGAAATATTTTTATTAAAAAAAGAACAAAACAGAAATTCCGGAAGAAATCACTAAATATAAATTCAATAAAAAAACCAGTTGACCTAGATTGTAACAGCTAATTGTACATAAAAAAGAAAATGGTTCCTCAATAAAAATTAATATTAAAAAAAAAAAAATACTCACAAATTATATGCAGTCGCAGTGATTACATTTTTGCCTGATATATTTGTACGTCCCTTATACATTAATGGATAATATTGTGGAAAATGTTTTGATATTACAATTTACATACTAAGTCGCAAAATATCCTAAATATTAAATTTAAAATAATTTTTGACGTACTAGAGAAATTCATTCCGACATTAAAAATTAAAAATAAAATGTACTTAACTCCCCCATTTCCACATGTAAAATAATATAAAAAACAATAACACACAAACACATGTCACAACATAATGTTCCTTTAAAATAAAAATAATAATATTATTTTTATTTTTTTCCCTTGATAGTCTATTAAAACACACACACACACATTTTGAACTCAAAATCATAATAAAAACAAATTAACGCAATTTCACTGCGATCCCTTTATTTTAAATTAAATTAAAGTAAAACATTCAATAATATCTAGAGTAAACTTTGTCATTAATGCCAATCTGCAAATGCAATTTTAGTGCCAAAATGAAAAATAAGAAGGCATCAGCTATTAAACATGAAATAAGTTACTAAAAATAAGGTGAATGCTACCCAGAGTCATTACAATGTTCGCAATTTCATCTAATAAGGCCGCGGGTTTCAATATAAGCACTACGACTTATGTAAATAAATCTAGTTAAATGTTAAAAGATATTAATTACTCTAATCTCATAATAATCATGTATTCGATCGTTAAAATTCAACTTTCTTTATTTACAACTAATTCATTGAGCGATTTAGCATATGAGTTTCCAATGCTTTTTAATTTTGATGTTTAATATTAGCCAATTATCCAAAGTGTACTGGAATCTATGACCATTCAATATTTACAATAAACGTCTCAATTTGAGTGCAATCTTTATATCTGCCTCCTCAGTGATCTTAGACATTTTTACATAATAATTTTCACATTTCATTATTATAATATTTCATAATAATGAGACTGCCTTATTTGGAAAACTTGGCATTTCTATACGAATAGAACAACTGATTAAAATGAAGACTTCCATATTGACTATGCCGAAATACATAAAGTAATAAATCCACGATATATCTGTATTTAAATTATATTATGTATATCGTACAATAGTATACAATAAGTATTCCCATTCACCTTCAAAACTTTTATACATACATTACTTTTCTTTTCCGATGCGTATTGTTTTAATTATTTTATCTACAATTATGTTCAAGATTGCTTATCTATTCAATTTAAGACACGAACAAATACATAATGATACAAGTAATGAATTACTATAAAAACAAAAAAAAAAAAAAAAAAAAAAAAAAAAAAAAAAAAAAAAAAAAAAAAAAAAACAACTGAATTAGAAATTAGGGTGAAATGCCCTGTTGGAATGAATCCATGATTTGTAAATGTTTTGAAAACTTAAATAGTATATGATTTTTTTTTGTATCTCCATATAATTACAATATAAACAGGATTAACGAGTTCCTATTACGGATGTTTGTAAGAACTATGGTTCAAAGTATTTTTTTTGTTGTTTTAATAAATGAATTATATACACTTCATTCCTGGTGTTGTCGATTATGGCCCCTGTAAACTGGTTCCCTAGATACCCTCTGTCTGGCATACAGCGCTGAACCTGAAAAAAATGTTTTGGCGAAACTAGTTTCCCCCTCTTTAAGTGACGTCCAGTAAAACTATTTGTGGGTTGTGGTTTAAGTGTTGTGGACAGTATGACATTTTAATAACACATGACTGCTAAGTCATCACTATTCTTTAGATTTACAGATTACGTAACAGACAGAAGACGAGACGTTTGAAGTTGCGTTAACTAGAAGATAGGCACAATATTAAATTTTAGGTGCAGGTCGGCCTAAATCCTTACAAATATCAGCAGCATCAACGCTTGAACACCATGATGAGATCACCACCAGAGACAGGAGCCCTGCCAAAAACTGGACCCCACACCAGGGCCAAAGCCAAAGAAGGAAGACAGGACCTCATAACACAAGGTAACCCAAGTTTAGATGACCTAGCCGGTGTAGTCCCACTGGATAATCCTCCTCCAAAGAGCAAAGCATCATCAGCGAACGTATCGCGAGCTGATACTCCGATGAATTCACCGAGAGGGCTCATGCATTCCACGGGAGACCTATCCCAATGGAAGCTGGACACCTCCAGGCCCCCGCCGGACCGTCGTCGTACCAATGAATTTAGCAGCCAAGGGCGCCAAGCTAGATCTTATACTCTGTCCAACGAAGACATGCTTAGGCCCGATTTACAGTGGGATCACAGCGACAACAATCTCGCGACAACAACCGCTCACGCTGCACAAGCAGAGGAGTGGAGTTACATGCGGGCGCAGGCGGTTAAGCATGAAAGAGAAATGCAAACTATGCGTGATGCCCTTAGTCGCATGCAAGTTCAACTAACTCAAACTCAGACTAATATCCGGCAAATTGAGCCCCAGCCGTATATACCCTTTTCTGAAGCAACTTATGACGTGAACCCGGATTATAGGGAGCGTCCGCCTCGTCAGCGAACTAATTATTCCGGGTATAACTTCACACGTTCGAACAGTCCACTGAACCGCTGGAACCTGAAATTCGATGGTACTCCTAGGAGTATGCCCATCGATGAGTTTCTATTTAGGTTGGACAGAATAAAAAGAATTAGTCCTGCTAATGAAACGTACTGGGTTGAACAGTTTCACCGTTGCGTAACTGGTAATGCCGATGCCTGGTATTGGCAATACTTGCGAACCAACCTAAATCCCACTTGGGCAGAACTTAAAGATACTTTAATTAGAAGGTTTAAGCTATGGAGCTCTGACGCTGAGATAACTCACGCGATGGAAAGGCGTAGGCAGTTTTCACGGGAGACCGTAGAGGACTACGTGACTGCTATCGTTTCTCTGAATACTCAACGAACTATACCGATGAGAGATGAAGAACTAGTCGGGCTCATGTTGCCCAACATCAATCCTCGTGTAGCACAATTGATATATGCGATGAATTTGAAGTCAATAGATAAGTTTAGGGAAGAAGGGCGGCGAGCGGAGGTTTATTTACGCGCGACACCCGAAAACGAGAAACGACCGGTAGGAGGAGTGAGCAAATATTACCAAATAGCTGAAGTAGACGAACCCCTAGTAGAAAGCCCTGATAGTTGCGAAATGCCAGACCCCGAGTTAGAAGAGATTGACATGTCAAATTGGGTCTGCTGGAACTGTGACGTGAAAGGTCATGGTTTCCGAGAATGTCCCGCATTAACCCGCAAATTATTTTGTTACTATTGCGGCGAAAAAGGAAAAACATGTCGTGATTGTCCCAAATGCAGTTCAAAAAACGGGAAAGGAGGCCGGTCCAAAACCCACCGGCCCAATCAGAACACGAAATTCCTAGATTGGAAACAAAAGCAGACCGAATCAAACACTGGAACGATGGCACGACCATCTTGTCAAACCCAGTAAATGCTGACTCAACAGAACGGTCCAAATGTTTTACACCATCTGCACAAATTTGGACTTCACAATCTACCCCCACCCTCTATAAAAACTTCGTGAAAGCTTCTTGCTCATCCAAACTCGAACCCATTTAAGAAAATATCCCTTTATACCGCCAAAGCTTCGAAGCTCGAACTGCCAATTACAATTTAGTAAGAAACCGCATCTTCGACTCGTCATCACCCTCAATGGAAGGAGTGCAGTCTGAATCAGAAGTAGCGTGTTCCATCGAAGCGTTAAGCAGTCCCCAATCAATTAATCATCCCACCAGACTTACAGCAAAACAGGAGACCCCAGGCCAGATGCTTACGTCGTTGTAGGTGGCATTCCGTTGGTAGGATTGTTAGACAGCGGCGCTAGCGTTAGTTGTTTGGGTAAAAACGCTTTAGAAAATCTCATCCTAATGGGTCAGTCCCCAGAACTCTCGTCGAACACTCTAAATACAGCGGGAGGGTCAGCTCAAACCATACTCGGTCATATTAACGCATTAGTAGAATTTCGCCATGAAACGGAAAGCCTCAAGTTATATGTTGTACCTGATCTACAGCAGGAACTTTATTTAGGAATGGATTTCTAGCTAGCATTTGGGTTGGTTTCAGCATTAATCGAATCTTTGGAGTTGGATGGTGAAACAGCCGTGCTAAAACCTAAACCAAAACAACATATTCTATCTGCAGAAGAACAAACTGCGTTAAATAAAGTAATCGAGCAATTTCCATCATGCGCAACATTGGGCTTCGGTAAAACAAACGTGGAAACTCACGTGATTGACGTGTGCAATGCCGAACCAATCAAACAAAGGCACTATTCCGTCTCCCCAGCAGTGCAAAAATTGGTATACGACGAGCTTGATCGCATGTTAGGTCTAGGAGTTATTGAAGAAAGCATGAGTGCTTGGAACTCGCCAGTTGTGTTAGTCAAAAAACATGGTAAAGTTCGCCTCTGCTAAGACTCACGTAAGCTAAATTCAGTAACATTCAAAGACGCTGTGGTTCATTTATAATTTTGTCTTTAAACACACATTAATTGTATAATTCATTTTATATAATTTCACACGATTAATGTTACATTTTTATTACTCAATTTCAATTCTTTTACACACACTAGTGTACTTCTTTTTAATACTGTTTATTTTAATGTTCTATTTATTCACTCCGATCGCGTGACCAACTCCGCCGATAGTTCAAACTGAAGAGAAGGTAAAAATATCGACCTGCTATTTTACTCGGTACATTATTTGATTTAACACTAAACCTACCGATACTTCATGTATACCTATTCCTATCACAGCGGGTCAAGTGACCCGTCTTTAAAATGTTATATATATATTATACTATGTATAGTGAAAAATGTAGCACAATTTGGTACATGAATTAAGCAATTTTTCCAAATAACGATTCAAAAATATTTATTTATTAAATTTAAAAATGTGATAATGTTATTTAGAAGAAATTCTGACAAAAAGTTTAAAATGGGTCATTTGACCCGTCGTGGTAGGTTTAGTGTTAAGGTCTTTAGTCCTCGGTATTATAAAGCGCGTGAATTCAAATATTGTCAAAGGCGCGAACTTCGTATAGTCACTACATTACCCCCCTCCGGGAAAATGGATAATTTTTATTAGAGTTTATTATTTATTATTGGAATCTAGCTCGTTAACATTATATGCCGGTTTTAGTCGATCAACTGAGATTGTTTGGTTTTTACTATTTATATCTAGAAGGAATTGTTTTCTAAAACGCCTTACGATCCTAAATGGGCCTTCATATGGTGCTTCAAGTCCTTTTCTTATTTTGTCTACTCGTACAAATACGTATTTACATTTATCTAATTCGTTTGGAATGTATATGTGAGGATTTAGTGGGGTTCGTGGTTCCTTAAATTTAACGTTCCGCATTTGTTTGCGCAATTTCTGAACCAGGTCTTGCGGATTGGTACTTTCTTTGGCTGTTTTTGGGATGAAGAATTCCCCTGGGACTTTTAATGCTTGGCCGTATACTAGTTCTGCTGGTGACGCGCCTAGGTCTTCTTTAACTGAAGTGCGCATCCCCAGGAGTACCAGGGCAATCTCTTCGCTTCAGTTGCCGCAGTTTCCTAGTGCTTTGAGTGAGGCTTTTAACTGGCAATGGATTCTTTCTATCATGCCGTTACTTTGAGGGTGGTAACTAGTCGTCCTGATTCTGTGTGAGCCTAGCAAGGAAGTTAGTTCGGCAAATAAATTGCTTTCAAACTGTACACCTTGGTCAGCGGTTATCTGTAAGGGGCAACCAAATCTAGAAACATACTCGCTTACAAATGTTTTAGCAACATCTGTTGCTGTGCTGGTTTTCATTGGGTACGCCTCGGGCCACCTAGTGAAGCGGTCAACCATGGTGAGTATATAGACATGTCCGTTTGACGGGGGTAGGGGTCCTACTATATCCATATGGATATGGTCGAATCTACCCGTCGGAATGTCGAACTTTCCTACAGGAGATTTGGTGTGACGAAAGATTTTACATTTTTGGCAACTAACGCACCCTTTTGCCCAAAAACCAGCATCTATGTTAATTCCTGGCCAAAAGTACCTGGATGAGCATAATTTTCTGCTGGCGCGCGTTCCAGGGTGAGATAAGTTATGCAGGCTGTCGAAGATATCCTTTCTCATATCCTTTGGTATATATGGACGATTTTTGTCATTGGAACTTTCGCACCATATATTTGGAATTTTGAATTCGGTACAGGTATAAGGCTGAGTTTCCATTTTGATTTACAAATCGATGCAAGTAACTCTTTTAATTCCTCTTCATTATCCTGAAGTGAAACTAGTCGTTGCAAATTAACTCCAGTAAATTCAATGTTTAAGATTTCACTGCTGCTTGGACGTGATGCAATAATCGCTTGTGAATTGGCTTATATACTCTAGGTGTCGCGTTTGCCTTGGGCTGTGGTCTGTTTTAGACGTTAACGCGGAAATTAAGGGTTTATGGTCAGTAAAAATAACTACATCGCGTCCTTCAATAAAATGCCTAGAGTGTTTTATCGCAAGGTAAATAGCCAGTAATTCCCTGTCAAATGTAGAGTACCGCGTTTCGGCTGATTGCAGTTTTTTGGAAAAGAATGCCAGTGGCGTCCAGCAGCGTTTATTACTGTCAAATTGTTGCAATACTGCTCCTACTGCTACGTTCGAACTATCCGTAGTAATATTGAATCGCGTATTATCGATAGGGTGCGCGAGAAGTGTTGCTGCGACTAACGCTTCTTTAGCCTTTTCGAATGCTGAATTGCAATGTTCTGTCCAAGTAAACTGATTAGAGTATTTTTTGCCCTTAGACAGTATTGCTAAGTGTGAGTAAATTGGAGCCAGCATTTCTGCTAAACGTGGTATAAAACGATTGTAAAAGTTGATCATACCTAGAAATTGCTGGGTCTTTTTGATAGAATTAGGTGGTTGTAGGGAAGGGATTGCTTCGACTCGATCTTTCAGGGGAATGATACCGTCTTCATTGATCGTGTGTGCTAAAAACGTGAGGCTTTTCGCACCGAATTCACATTTTGAAATTTTAATTTTTATGTCGTAGTTGCTAAGACGTTCGAATAATAATTTTAAATGTTGTTTATGTTCAGTTTCCGTGGCGCTTGCTACCAAAATATCATCGATGTATGCGTATACAAAATCTAGCCCTCTTAAAGTTTCGTTAATAAACCTTTGGAAGGTTTGTGCCGCGTTTCTTAATCCGAAAGGCATGCGTCGAAACTCGAACAAACCAAAAGGAGTGGTGATGGCTGTTTTCTGAATATCTTGCGTTGCAACGGGAATGTGGTGGAACGCTCTAACCAAATCCACTTTGGAGAAAATTGTGCATCCGCTGAGGTGCATTGCAAAATCCTGGATGTGTGGAATTGGGTACCTATCGGGTATTGTGCAAGAATTTAAACGGCGATAGTCTCCGCAGGGCCTCCAGTCATTATTATCTTTTTTCTTTTCGAGGTGTAAAGGTGAAGCTACTGGGGATGAAGATGGCTGGCATATGCCAAGGTTGACCATGTGCTCAAATTCATTTTTGGCTGCGTCGAATTTGACTTTCTCGAGCCGGCGCGGTTTTGAGAATGGCAGATGTCCTTTTGTTCGGATATAGTGAATTACATTATGTTTGATTGGTAAATGGTAGTCGGGGGGCGTTGTTAAATTGGGAAACTCTTCGATTATATTATCGTAATCATTGTCCATGTGATATATCTTAGGAGTGGGTGTATTATCAGTTGTCGGTACTGCACTTATTTTTAAGTTGGTCAGGTTGTCTACCAATCGTTTGTTTGGAATGTCTACCAATAAATTGAATTTTGCCAAAAAATCTGCTCCTATTATGGGTCTATTGATAGTTGCTACGACAAAGGCATGTGTGAAATTTCTTCGCAAGCCGAGGTCGGTTTTTAAAAGTTGTAACCCATAGGTACGAATGAGTGAACCATTGGCGGCAGAAAGGCAGTAATCATGGTCCTTCTTATTTCTTGGGAATTTTATGAGTGGTACGACGGATACATCCGCTCCTGTATCGATTAAAAAGGTTAGTTTGGTGTTTTTGCATTTTATGTATAAACGGCGTGACTTAAATTTACTGCTAGTCGCCGCATTGCTAGCAGTGGATATTAGTTTTTCGATTGGTGTTCAGCGGTTTTAAAATTGCATGGTTTATTGCATTTTCTTGCTCGCTCGCCAAAACGGTAATGAAAATAGCACATTGGATATTGTTCCACTTCTTTGCTATCGCGAAACCCATTACTTGCTTGCCTACGGTAAGATGGACTTCTTGAACGCGAAAAACTTCCTCGGTTTCGTGTTTTCGCCCGACGTTCATGATCTTGTGTAGAAACTACAGAAATTTGGTTTAGTTTCTCTTCGATTTCATTTAGCTTTTTTGAAACTTCATCGATCGGGGAATTTTTTATTAAAGAAATGCTTGATGGTTGACCAATATCGTGCACCCTGTCCGTGATTATCAATAACTTGTTGATATCGTTTTCATTGGTTGCACTTACGATAGCTCTCGTTTGAGTTGGTAAACCATTTAGCCACATCAGTTTCAATAAGTCTTTCGTTACCGCTTGTGAAGTTCCCGCAATATTTTCTAAATGTCTACAATATTGGGACGGGGTGTCATCACCAATCGCGATACCATCTAATAGTTTCGCAAGGCGTTTACTTTCACTTTCCGTATGACGCGTAATTACTGTTTCTTTAATAGATTTATATTTGTTTTCCGATGGCGGATTGTTTATAATGTCAGTGATCGACATTAAAACCTCTTCCGGCAAAGCAGTCAAAACATGGTGGTATTTCAGATCATCGCTTTTAATTACATAGATTGCAAAAGTAGATTCTATTAGAGCGAACCATGTTGCAGGACTACTGTGACAGAAATTAGGCATTTTAACGCGCGCTATGGTGTGGGTGTCTTGTAGTGACTGTGAATTTTTTAAATCCTCACTGTTAGCCATTGCTACGTGATTTCTTTAATATTTACTCGCGGCGAACTTATTTCTAAGCTTCACTATCGAGTACCCGGATTTTTCTTTAATACGAATAATACAAAAAGCAAATAATTATACCTTTTTTTTTAATATATATATATCCTAGTAACACTCGTCGTTGGTCACACGATGTTTGCGATTTACATCTACTTTACTGTTGTCTAAATACTACAAAGAGACATTAAATTATATAAATAATCACTGAAATAATTTTTTTGAAAATAGAAATGAAAACAAAATAATAATTTTATCTGAGGTTTTTTTTTTACTGCTCTGCTGTACTATTCTTTTCTGGTTTCCGTATTTGTGTTGTTGCTATTCCATTTATGAAATTGTTGTTAGTGGCGACGTTTAACTATGGTAACAGTTGCGATGCTGCTGACGCTGGTTGAATTACTTCATGGGTTTCTACTTTGCTTGCTGCGATGCTGTGCTCTTAACGGGAATGCTGGTTCCGTTGACTGTAGCACGAGGTAGGAACGTATAACTTCCGTTGATTTTCCTTTGGTTTTTTTTTTTTTTTATTAACAATTTCGTTTGTTGGTCACGTTTCGGGATTAATGCGCACTCGGTCGGGGTCACCATATGTGGTTCATTTATAATTTTGTCTTTAAACACACATTAATTGTATAATTCATTTAATATAATTTCACACGATTAATCAATTCTTTTACACACACTAGTGTACTTCTTTTTAATACTGTTTATTTTAATGTTCTATTTATTCACTCCGATCGCGTGACCAACTCCGCCGATAGTTCAAACTGAAGAGAAGGTAAAAACATCGACCTTGTAAGGACGGAAATTTTGACTAAATTTCCGCCCACACCAACTGCCGAAGAACAGGACCAGAGCACAATAAATTACATAGAGCATGAATCACATAGAACATAAGAATAACATGGATTAAAAGTACATAGAACTTAAGAGAACAGATCATGAATTACACAAATAAAATAAATATTGTTTTTGCAATAACATAATTCGCACCCGACAAATGTTCTCACGAATATATAGTACTTACGGTGACATTTTACGAGAAGGCCGTGGCTTTATAAGTCCGCTTCGACTAATTTGAAACCGCCCTGAGGACGCCGAGACGACACTAAGGCTGTGGCTTTATAAGTCCACTTAGCATAGTCAAAGCCAGTCATAGTCAGTCTGACAACTGCACGGAGTCGGCCAAACCACGAGTAGTCACGCAGAGAAGAAAACGCCACGACGAACGACGCAGTAACCACGACCAGCAGACACAGCCAAGACGAATCGAAGCAGAAGCTCACGTAGAGACAAGCCAGGCATCGGAGAAAGCCAAGCAGCGAAGGACGCGATGTTGGGCTCGGTAGAGACAACCCGAGCAACGGAGCGGACCAAGCAGCGATGAGCCAAGCAGCGAGGGACGACGTGACGTCGGCTCGGTAGACACACCCCGAGCGACAGAACCCAGACCAAGCAGCGACAAAACCGAACAGCAGAATGGGCACGTAGAGCAGAGGCGTCGGGCAGAACTAAGCCAAGGCGAGCGTAGCAGATGAGTGACGGCGAGCGAACGCCGAGCAGAGATGGATCACACGGCGAGATACAGCGAAAACAAACACGGCGAACAGTGGCGAGTTACGGCGAATAGAGGCGAAGAAGTCAAGTAGACGAACTACAGCAAGCAGAGACGAGACACGGCGAACAGAGGCGAAGTGCGGCGAGCAGACAAGGAGCCGAGTAGAGACGAGCAGAAGCGAAGTACGGCGAGCAGAAGCAAGGAGTCGAGCAGAGACGAGCAGAAGCGAAGTGCGGCGAACAGAGACAAGGAGCCGAGCAGAGGCGAGACACGGCGAACAAAGGCGAAGCGCGGCGAGCAGGAACAAGGAGTCGAGCACAGACGAGCAGAAGCGAAGTGCGGCCAGCAGGGACGAGGAGTCGAATAGAGACGAGACGCGGCGAACAGAAGCGAAGTGCGGCGAGCAGAGACAAGGAGACGAGACACGGCGAGCAGAAGCGAAGTGCGGCGAGCAAGGACGAGACACGGCGAACAGAAACAAAGTGCGGCGAGCAGTGGCAAGGAGTCGCACAAGACGAGCTATAGCGAGCAGACGAGATACGTCGAACCAACAAACAAGAAAGGATTTTTGGAGATAAAATGAATTGTGAATTCGAGTGTAATACCTAAATTAAGATTAAATTGAATTAAAGTGAAGTAAAACAAAGATAAATTTTGTAACGAAACCTGGCAGACCACTGAATATACCCCAGCAACTAAACGAGTCGTTACAACCTGCTATTTTACTCGGTACATTATTTGATTTAAGGTCTTTAGTCCTCGGTATTATAAAGCGCGTGAATTCAAATATTGTCAAAGGCGCGAACTTCGTATAGTCACTACAACGCCTATCCTCTACCACGCATCGATGGACTCCTGAGTCGACTGCAAGACACGCGCTACATTTCTTCTATAGATCTGAAAGACGCGTTCTGGCAGATCCCCTTGGAGCCCACGGCGAGAGAGAAAACAGCTTTTACCGTGCCTGGCAGGCCATTGTACCACTTTATAGTCATGCCTTTTGGTCTATGCAATGCCCCACAAAGAATGTGCCGGCTAATGGACAAGGTGATGAAACCTCTATCAGTAGATTCAAGGGAACGAGTGTTCGTATATTTAGACGACCTCCTTGTCATTTCTCCCACATTCTCTAGCCACCTAGATTTGTTGCTCGAAATTGCCGAGAGATTGAAAGCAGCCGGCCTCACAATAAATACAGCCAAAAGCCATTTTTGCATGACTGAGGTCAAGTATCTAGGCTATATTGTAGGAGACGGCGTGCTGAAGACCGATAATGACAAAGTAGCCGCTATAGCCAACTTTCCAGTACCTACCACCCTGAAGCAAGTCAGAAGATTTTTAGGGAGATTTATACAAAATTTCTCAGCATTAGCTGCACCCATTACCAATTGCCTTAAGAAACCGACAGCAGGGCTGAAATGAACTGATGAAGCACAAGTCGCTTTTGAGGCATTAAAAACTGCGCTGACTACCACCCCTGTTTTACATAATCCCGATTTCTCAAAACCCTTCCTTATACATTGCTACGCTAGCATCACTGGAGTAGGTGGAGTACTATGTCAGGTCGGTAGTGAAGGAGAGGAACAACCAATAGCCTACGTGTCGCAGAAATTGAATGATGCTCAACGCAATTATATCATAACCGAATTAGAATGTTTGGCAGCTATAATATGCGTGAAGAAATTCCGCGCGTATGTTGAAGGATTGCCCTTCACAATAATCACCGATCACGCCAGTCTCAAGTGGCTTATGAGCCAGAAAGATTTGAGTGGAAGGCTCGCTAGATGGTCGCTGAAATTGCAAGCTTTTGATTTCAAAATCGAACACCGGAAAGGTAGCCAAAACGTAGTACCTGACGCTTTGTCGAGAGTATTCGTTGATGAGCTGTCGGCCGTACCTTCTAATGTGTCCCCCGAAGTGGACTTGGAATCGCCATTATTCAACTCAGCGGAATACCAAACGCTCGTAAAATCTATATCTGATAATCCCTCCCAATTCGCGAACGCTAGAGTAGCAGGTGATTTGGTTTATAAATTCCATCCAACAGCCAAGGATAGCGACTTGATAGGCGGTACGCCATGGAAATTATGGGTCCCTTATGAAATGACTTTAAATTTGATCAAAGATGCTCATGACCCTCCTATGGCTGCGCATGGGGGCGTACATAAAACACTCGAGCGTTTGCGTGAACGGTATTACTGGCCATTAATGGCACAACAAGTTAAGCTATACATTCAAAAGTACGATACGTGCAAAGAGACGAAAGCACCAAATATAGCTTTGAGACCGCTCATGAAAGCCCAAATAACGCCCGAACGAGCCTGGCAGCGTATATACATTGATCTGATGGGTCCTTACCCACGTTCAAAGAAAGGAAACACTGCCATACTCATAATCCTGGATCAGTTTTCCAAGTATGTGCTCCTTAAACCGCTACGCAGCGCCACTACCTCAGCTATCACCTCGTACGTCGAGTCAGAATTATTCCATGTGTATGGAGTACCAGAGTATATAGTATCTGATAATGGCGTACAGTTCACTTCTAAAGAGTTCGCAGCTTTGCTAAAAAAATACCAGGTGACACATACTCGCACGGCTATCTATTCGCCACAAGCAAAAGCGTCAGAGAGAGTTAACCGATCCATTTTATCTGCAATCAGGTCATATTTAGGAGAAAGCCACAAGGAATGGGACGTACACCTAAGTGAAATCGCGTGCGCCTTGCGTACAGCCGTCCACAGTGCCACTGGTTACTCTCCGTACTACCTAAATTTTGGCGAAAACATGATCTGCCACGGATCTGCGTACCCGTTATTAAGAAATCTTCAGAATTTATTAGCAGGCGACATAGAATGTGTGGCCAGAATAGACCATATGCAGGCAATTCGCGCTGAAGTGAAAACCAAACTGGAAGTCACTCACCGCAAATACGCCTCGAAATACAACCTAAAGGCTCGCGATGTAAATTTCTTACCTGGCCAAGAAGTTTACCGAAGGAACTTCGTATTAAGCGATGCTGCAAAAGGCTTTAATGCGAAATTGGCACGGAAATTTATCAAATGCCGCATTATACGTAAAATTGGTAACTCGTTGTACGAAGTCGAGAATTTACAGGGAAAATCTGTGGGGACCTATCACGCCAAGGATTTAAGGCAAGGAGCTCCCTAACGGATAGCCTAGACAAGTCAGACTAGTACAAAGAAGACGAGACAAAGAGTAACATTATAAAGATAAGGGATTGTCCTATGCCTCCTTTGAAGAGAGCAAATTCAATCACCTTACTGCACATAATCAATTCAACCTAAAGATTTTGAGACTCATTATGGAGCATATTATTTAAGCGCATCGATTCGGATTACTTTTGTCATTTGCAAAGCCAGTAGATTGTGAATGGTTTTGCACATGCATTTTCGTCATATTAAAAACTCGCGCAGAGAGAAGGAGGATGCCCACCTTTCCTTTAGTCACTATACATCGAGCATTTTCCTTCGGCAGTCAGTTAGCTTACCTTAAATGATTAAATAAGATTCATTTGTTTCTGAATTTTTTGTTTATTCCTTTCACTATTAAAACACAACACTTTGAATTATGAATTTGTGTAATAGTAACGAACATTTAAGACAGCAATGATTTATTACGTTTAGTTTAGATGAATCCATACGTGAAAGCCTGTAAGAAGAGAGGAAAATTTGACTGAATTAATGTGCTAGTACTGTAGCTTAACGCCTCTTCTTCCATTCGGTCAGTATGGTTATTTAAACAGTTTTCTTTTCTTATCTCTTGCGTTAATTATTGTTAGATTATGTAAGTACTGTTGAAAAGATGGTAAACAAAACCACATAAAAAAAAAAAATCTTTTTTGGTAAAGCCCATTGAAGAGGATATTCAAATAAAACCCCAATTTTCAACGTAGACGGATCATAAATAAATAATTTTTTTTGTTGACTGCTGCGAGGGAACCACATCGTGACTGCAGCGAGGGATCTACGAGGGATCACCATGAGTATACGGACGCCTCTGTTTTTCTGTCTCCTGCGCGTCGAGCAGGTCTAGCGCAGGATTCGGCCTGTGTGACGAGCCGTCCTGGCAGCACCGCCGTACCGCCGCACCGATCGTGCAGTGCGAAAGTCGGTAACACGACACTAGCGCCAGAAGTACATGCAGCGGGAAGAAAACCAACCTACGAGAACGAAGGGAATAGCTCAGTCCCTTTTCGTTACCAGACGCCGGCAAGAGTGGATGTGTTTTTTCTTCTCTCCACCACCGATTACCGACTGCATCACGTATTTTTTTAAGTGCGCGTGAAGTTTGATTCGAGTACGAATAATAGAGTGTGTCGCCGGAGCAGCCAACCCAACCGTGATCCACTGGAAGCATCTCGTCCGAACGTGCAAGCTGAGAGGGTCAAATTAAAACAAAAGGAAACAAATAGGGTGAGTGCCACATGGCATAATTTTTGTATATCCCTCATGGCTCAAGGGTACAGTTACCCGGCGAGCGGCACGGAGGCCCCGTTAGCCCCGCAAGCACCACACGCGGTAGAGAAGACTTGATGGCGGTTTGGTTCTTGTTGTTGTATCACATTTCGACCGTCAAATAAGAAACCAGAGAAATATGTCAAACATAAATTTTACGACGACGTGG
Source organism: Beris morrisii (assembly GCA_951812415.1). Classification (NCBI taxonomy): domain Eukaryota; kingdom Metazoa; phylum Arthropoda; class Insecta; order Diptera; family Stratiomyidae; genus Beris; species Beris morrisii. The sequence goes on along the minus strand of OX638312.1, from coordinate 62,415,543 downwards.
TGACTTTTCTCGTTTTCGTGCTTTAGACTTAAAATTTTCGAATATATTGTTACATGTAAACCTGGCAACCGCGCAACTCGATCGATTACGAATAAGGGAAACAGTAGCAACCGAATACCTAGTTGCAAAATAACCCAATCAGAAACGTAGTATATAAGGAGAAACAACACGACTATATTTCCCCTCTAATCGAATGCGATCGAATGTATTGGAACAGCCTAGAAGATCACATGGAATGCTCTCAAGCTTTCCAGCATATTCTACACACACCACTGAACGAAGATTCAAGAATAGTCTCGACCACAGACAAATGGTATAAAAGCAGATAAAGCTTTCAGCGAGGGACATAGTAATTTTGATTACGTCGACTGTGACAGCTAGCGTGTATACGCGACCATGTTGGTAGAGAGCGAAAGTGATCGAGTCAAGCGATATAAGTAAGCGGGCAGTGCTACCATACAGTGCGAATTATTGTGCGAATATAATTCTGTGAATTAAAGTGCGGATTAATAAATTATCACTTATTTTTATTTTAACCGAATTGTGTTTTACTTGAAATCCCGGCGAACCCCTAGCTCGCAACAATTGGTGTCAGAAGTGGGATTTCAAGGATTAATTCGGGTTAGAATCGCGAGTGGAAAAAGTGAATTTAAAATTCTCGAACGGACAAAGTGAGAATTTTGGTGCACGAATAAAGTTTTCAAACTGTGAAGTAAAGTGAAAATTCTCGAACGGACAGTGAGAATTTTGTGAAATCGAATATTCTCGAGTGCTCTAGCGAGCGGTAACTTTAATTAGTGAAGTGGAAAGTTCTCATACGGAAAAAAAGAGAATTTGAATCGCGGAAAATCTTTAACGGACAAATAATCGATAGTGAAAATGCCGCGTTATTTAAAAGACTTAAAACTAATGGAGCTGAAGGAAGAGCTCGGTAGACGCGAATTATCTACAGTAGGGAACAAGTCTGAACTTGTCAGCCGAATGATCGAGGTACTGGAGGCTGAGGGTAAAGACGCAAACAGTTTCGAGTTCCCAATCGAAGAAGCTCGTGCAGGAAGTGGTGAGGAGGGTTTTGGTACACCAGATTCTCTGTCGCAGTTAATGCAGCAAATGGTGAACAAATTAGATCAACAATCAACGGATCTCAGCCAGAAAATGGACCAACAATCAATGGACCTCAACCAGACGTCAAAGGACATTAATCAGAAAATAGACCAATGTTCAACGGACATTAATCAGAAACTGGACCACCAAACTCAACAACACAATCAACTATCAATAGACCTCAACCAAAAATTGGAACAGCAAAGCGAACAGACGAAAGAACTAAAAGAAGATTTAAATAATAAAATTAAAGATCTGAGCCAGTCGATGGACACCATTGGTAAGACAATCGAAGAAAATGTAGAGAAGAAGCTTCGAACCTTCGAAGAACAAATTACGGTAAAGACATCTGAGATTGTGGAAGAAGTTGAACGCCTAAAAAGGGACTTTGAAAACGTGAAAGCGACTGGAGTCATCAAGACAGAACACGTTACGCACAAAGATCTCAAAGCTCCGATCTTCGATGGACAAACACCGTGGGCTATCTACAAGACCCAATTTGAGGCTGCCGCGAGAAATAATCATTGGAATGATTTGGAGCGAGGAACGGCTCTTATATTGGCGCTAAGAGGAAGAGAAAGCAGAAGTTCTTCAAACAATTCCTCAAGAGCAACAACAAAATTTTTCGATGCTGGTACAGACATTGGATCTTCATTACGGCAGTGACCACATGCGAGAGATCTACAAAACACAACTCTACAACCGAACCCAAAAGAATGGTGAAACTCTTCAAGAGCTGGCGCGCGATATTGAACGACTTACACTATTATCGCTTCCCAATGCGCAAACAGAGCAACGCAACGATACAGCTGTTTTCGCATTTAACAATGCTGTACAGGACAGAGAGCTCCAGCAGGCGTTAAAATTGGCAGGAAAGAAAACGATAGGCGAAGCCTTAGTATATGGGCTTACGTTCGAAGCTGCCAAGCAAAGCTCTCGAAATAACTACCGAGTTCGAGAAATAACAGAAGAGTGTGTATGTCAGAGAACGGAGTACACCAAACAGAGCGAAGGATCTGGTGCCCCTCAATGTTGGAATTGCGGACAGGCTGGGCACTTAAGACGCGAATGCCGAAAACCAAGAAAAGCTACCAACTATTGTTCCGGCTGCGCTGCTAAACAAAAAGGGGAACGAGGCAAACCGTCACGAGATAACGCTTCGCCTAATCATAGTCCGGGAAACGAGTAAAAGCCAACTTCATGGGGCAGAAGTTGGCTGGTAGAATCGACGCCCCCGGAACCATCATCGCAGTTTCTCGACTACATCGTGGTGAAAACGACTTATGCATGAGTGGTCGAGTCGACAAATTAAACTGCATAATAACAATTGATACAGGCGCAACACGATCAGTGCTAAGATCTGACCTCGTAGACCGTACTTGGCTTCACAACACAAAAAAGTACGCACTTCGCACAGCAACAGGAGAAACTACTACAGTCCATGGAGAAATATCACGTGACATCCAGCTTGGAGATTTGACATTCTCGCATGTATTCGTGGTAGCTGATATTACCGATGAGTGTATTCTTGGAATGGATTTTCTGAAGCCACACGGTATCCAGCTGGACCTAGGACAACGAATAATGAAGTGGCGGACCATCGAAATACCAATGGAAATAACATCCTCCAACACAACCAAGCTGCGAGTTATATTGTGCGAAGATGCGGATATACCAAAGTCATCAGAGAACGTTATTTGGGCAGAGCTCGATGGTGGGACCACCGATTCTACCTCATCGAACCAGAAACGACACCGGCATTACGAAGTCTAATATTGGGAAAAACGTTAGTAAAAAGAATTGAGAGGATGATTGTACCAATAAGAGTGCTCAACGTTTCGGACAGCATTACCAGTGTAAAGAAAGGAGATGTAATTGGCAGCTGCGAACCAATCTCAGCGGTGACGAGTATAGACACTGAAGAACATCATGACGTAGCCTCTAAAAATAATTCAAGGAGGAAGAATAGTGTAACATCAGCAGTTCTGCAGTCAAGCAACCTTAGAGGAACACAACACAAGCAAGCAGTGAATTTGATCGAAAAATTCAGCGACGTCTTCTCCACCGGTGATGTCGACTATGGCAGAACAAACCTAGTGAAGCATCGTATAGACACCGGAAGTGCTACACCGATACGTCAACCCCCAAGAAGAGTACCACTAGCGAAACAAGGAGAAGTGAATTCAATGGTGAAAACCATGGAGCATCAGGGAATAATCGAAGAATCAAAGAGTCCGTGGATATCGCCAGTCGTGCTGGTTAAGAAAAAGGATGGCAGTACCCGATTTTGTGTGGACTACAGACAACTAAATGATGTTACGAAAAAGGATAGCTATCCACTACCTAGAATCGACGATATCATGGACACCCTGACAGATGCTTAATGGTTCTCAACGTTGGACCTGAAAAGTGGATACTGGCAAGTGGAAATAGACGAAAATGATAGAGAGAAAACAGCATTCTCTGTCGGTAGCGGACTGTGGCAATTCATCGTGATGCCGTTTGGCCTGTGCAATGCTCCAGCTACATTCGAAAGACTAATGGAATTTGTTTTGCGTGGCCTTAGTTGGAAAACTTGTCTCATTTACCTGGACGATGTGATCGTTATCGGCAAAACCTCCGAGGGACATCTGAAAAATCTACAGGAAGTCTTCCAGCGACTGCGAGCAGCAAAATTAAAGCTGAGTCCGAAAAAGTGCACTTTGTTTAGTGCAGAAGTAAAGTACTTGGGTCACATCGTTTCAGCTGATGGTGTAAAGACGGATCCGGAGAAAATACTGGCGGTGAAAAATTGGACTACTCCGAGTGATAAACACCAGTTGCGCAGCTTCCTAGGACTAGTGACATATTACCGTCGATTCGTAAAAGACTTTGCCAATACGGCAAAATGTCTTCATCAGCTAACAGAAAAGGGAAAGACATTTACTTGGAATCAACAGTGCCAAGAAGCATTCGAGAAAATAAAAGATCAACTTTGCGACTCTCCAGTTCTGGCGTATCCAAAACCAGGTCATAGTTTCATCATAGACACTATCACAGGAGATCGACGGGCAAGAGAGAAAGCTATCATACTACAGCCGAGTACTCTCAAAATCAGAAAGGAACTATTGCGTAACTCGCTATTAGCCATTGTAGAAGCTACAAAACATTTTCACAAATATCTCTATGGCCAAAAGTTCCTTCTTCGAACGGATCACGCATCGCTTAAATGGCTACTTCAGTTCAAAAATCCCGAGGGCCAAGTAGCAAGATGGATAGAAAGGCTTAAATCCTACTATTTTGAAATTGTTCACCGAAGAGGGAGAATTCACGGCAATGCCGACGCGCTCTCACGTCGTCCTTGTCCACCAAACTGCAAGCATTGTCACCGCGTAGAAGAAAAAGAAGTCGGAGAAACCATTCAGCGAATAACGACCGAACCAAAGGATGGATGGAATCAGCAAGAACTGGAAGATGCCCAACGAAAAGATCCAGATATTTCACCGATCATGGCATGGAAGGTCAAAATGGAGCGGCCTGAGTGGAAAGACATCTCACAATTCAGCGAAACCTTAAAGAGTTATTGGGCACAATGGAACTCCCTCCACCTAGACGGTGGGTTATTAAAACGGAAATGGGAAACCGTTGACGGAACATCGCATCTCATGCAAATCATCGTCCCGCATTCTAAAGTCGAGGAAATTCTGAAGGAGTATCACGAAGGTACTTCCGGTGGACATTTAGGTATAAATAGAACCTTGGCAAAGATACGAGAGAGGTTCTATTGGATCCATCTCCGAGATGACGTCGAAAATTGGTGTCGTAAGTGTACTACCTGCGCATCGAGTAAAGGCCCGCAACGCAGATCAAAGGGAAAAATGCAGCAATACAACGTGGGAGCTCCATTCGAGAGAATTGCTGTGGATATTGCTGGACCATTTCCGGAATTGGAAAATGGTAATCGCTACATTCTTGTGGTCATCGATTATTTCAGCAAGTGGCCAGAAGCTTACGCAATTCCAAATCAAGAAGCAGTTACCGTCGCAGAACAAATTGTTAAAACTGGGTGAGCAGATTTGGAGTTCCACGTGAACTACACTCCGATCAAGGGCGCAACTTTGAATCTCAAACATTCAAACACGTGTGTCAAATGCTGGGAATAAACAAAACGAGAACAACTCCACTACATCCACAGTCCGATGGAATGGTGGAACGTTTCAATAGAACACTGAATTCGAACCTATCGAAACTTGTTAGTGAAAGGCAACAGGACTGGGATCAACACATTCCTCTATTTTTAATGGCATACAGAACATCGGTACACGCAACAACAGGAGAAACTCCCTCCCACGTCATCTTCGGAAAGAATATTCGAGTCCCCGCGGAATTAATGTTTGGAGTACCACCAGATCAACCAACCCATCCAAAAGATTACGTCTCGGATCTTCGACATCGACAACACACAATTTACAACCTGGTCCGAGATAAAATTAATTTGGCAACCGATCGCATGAAGACGAGGTATGATCAACGGGCAAATTCATCAGGATTCCAAGAAGGTGATTTAGTTTGGCTATACAACCCCAAACGACAGAAGGGCAGGTCACCGAAACTACAGCGCAATTGGGAAGGACCTTATCAAATTATCACCTGGTTAAATGATGTTGTATACCGCATTCAACTGCATCAAAAACCTCGTACTAAAATGAAAGTGGTACACCTCGATAGACTAACGAAGTACCATGGCGCCCATAACGAGGGGATCGACTCTGTTCGGGACGAACAGGAACTGAGGAGGGAGTAATGTTACATGTAAACCTGGCAACTGCGCAACCGCGCAACTCGATCGATTACGAATAAGGGAAACAGTAGCAACCGAATACCTAGTTGCAAAATAACCCAATCAGAAACGTAGTATATAAGGAGAAACAACACGACTATATTTCACCCCTAATCGAATGCGATCGAATGTATTGGAACAGCCTAGAAGATCACATGGAATGCTCTCAAGCTTTCCAGCATATTCTACACACACCACCGAACGAAGATTCAAGAACAGTCTCGACCTCAGACAAATGGTATAAAAGCAGATAAAGCTTTCAGCGAGGGACATAGTAATTTTGATTACGTCGACTGTGACAGCCAGCGTGTATACGCGACCGTGTTGGTAGAGAGCGAAAGTGATCGAGTCAAGCGATATAAATAAGCGGGCAGTGCTGCCATACAGTGCGAATTATTGTGCGAATATAATTCTGTGAATTAAAGTGCGGATTAATAAATTATCACTTATTTTTATTTTAACCGAATTGTGTTTTACTTGAAATCAGGACGAACCCCTAGCTCGCAACAATATATTGCTGGAGCGCAATAGTCGTGTTCACAAACCGTTTTTCTCTCATTACCGGTGGGAAGTTCGCGTCGATTAGCGGATTAGTGCGTTTTCACAATTTGCGGGGTGAAAAAAGGTTTGCCTTTTGCCAATTGCAATAACAGCTAAGAAGTACGGCAACTTGCGTACCACCAGAATTTTTGTTTCTTGCTTCGATCGGTTCACAATCTATTTTTCGCATTCCGCAAAGCGATATTGAAGTTGCCGAGTGTGTTTTGTGCGTGAAGATATGGTAAATGGAGCCGCCTATTGTTTTCTCCATCGCGTTGTCTTCCAAATTCAACCTGTCCAAGTGCCTTTCAATCCGTGGCTCAACCAATAGTAAATTAGCTCCAAACTACGCCGAAAACCGTCAGCATCGCACGCACAGCACGATTGGTTCATATGATGTCCCGAATTTCGCTGAAAACGGTCATTTTACCAGTTCGAAACGAGCGATCCTGGATCTCCCGGGCAGCACACTACATCGTCAACGATGTCACAAACAACCGTGTCGCCCGAAGTACGATCCGATTCAAGCAATCCGAGACCAATTCCCGGAATCGAAAGAGTTGGTTGCATCTCGTTGGATCTTCCCGGATTCCTACACTTCTACGTCCGTGCATTTGGTTATCTTTCGCATAGTAACTACCTTTAATACGGTCGCCAAGCTAGGATCCTGGTGTATCGGCATTCTACTGTTCGCCTACTCGTTCCGCGCATGGGAAAAATTCCATAAGATTCCGTGGGTGAAAAGTGAACTTGGACTCAACGCTATTTGGCCAATACTCCACTTAATTGCAACATCTTTGGCCGCTATTCTGGAATCAAAGCAAATACAGCAGCTGCGTTCTTCGGTTTCTGTGCGACGGCGGCGTGTGGTTTTGATGCTGTCCTAAAAATTCAATGCGATACAGACTAGGGACCGCATAGGGACGTTCAGGAGCACGCAGCCTAACACATCGACTTTATACAACTCGAACTCTTCGGCCGCCTAGAGCGAGCAGTTAGTCCATTGGATCCAGAACGCCTCGAACCATTCCTACTGAAACTTATTAAGATGTCCGAAGCAGCATCGCACCTTGTACCTAAGTTATGGCACAGTTTGGTACTACGGCTGTAGTGGTGCAAGTAATTATCTATCAATGAATCATGCCTCTTTAACCACTTATCAATCCAATCGCGGTTGCAATGTTCTCGCGTTACTACAAGTTATTGCACCCCATCTTGAAAATCGCATTGAAATTTGTTTTTCGCAACGATGTTTTGCTCCCTGATTTTTGTTTTTCTCCAGACAGCATCGGAGAACACGTCCCATGGTTTAGGCGCAGCTGAAAAGCCTTGGGAGTGTACAGAGTAACTATTAGGACGGATGCAAGAGAATTGGTATCTGTCATTTCGACCAACTATTCGCCAAAATTCCTTTTTTTTATGTTGCGATACACACACCACTGACGCTCGGGACGTCACTGAAGTCATCATGGGTGGGGTTAGAGCGTACGAAAGCACAGACATAAGTAGCAGATTTGCCGTTCCGATCGGACCAAGCCCAATGAGATTGCCTAATGGTTTTCTTTCGAGAAAAATCGTCGGCAATAGCATGGCCTTGGTCCGGCCGCAACAGCGTCGCTTCCACTCGCTATTGGCACGACTGGGCCATAGATATCCGCTTCCAGACGGATAACTTCCTCTTCTTGACAAAATAACACCGACACATGGGTGTGTTTTTATGCCTGGTCGCCCGTCGGGTGATCTCAACTAGATGTTCCTTCCCATAAAACCTATTTTCTTCCCACTCTTGTCCACCACCCTATTTTATATCTGGCCCCCATACCTTTAATCCTTTCCAGCCCGCCGACATATAGAATGGGATTTCTCAAACCCATTCGTCGGCCCAAACGAGCATAATTAATTCAGTTTACGGAAAGAAACGATACATCCACCCCATCCGACGAGCTAGCACGTGCTTTTATGCTAGATGCTCAGTCGTTTCAGTTTCCATCCGTGAGACTAATGTTGTCTAATGACACATAGTCAACGAAAAAAAACATATGAAAGTTATTCTTCATTTTGACGAGGAAATGACGATTTCTTCCGATAGATGGAGGATAACTTTCCGTCCGCCAGGTTTTGCGTCCAAAATTAAAGACAAAAGGCCTAGTCTTTCGGACGTTCTGCGGACATATTCGTTACAGTTTCATTCGGGTTTGTTTATAGTTATTTTACGACACAACACCGTACAAATTACGGTTTTGTGTATTTGAACATATATTGTGCTGTGTTGTGTTTGGTTCAGTGACCTTCGGTTCGATCGTATCACGCCGGTCGACGCATGTTCCACAGGAAGCTGCACTACTTCGACGAGTACACTTGTGAAGAGTCGGGCATGACGAACAAGTTTTTCGTCAATCAACTCAACATGCTGGAGCTGTTGTGTGGCGTTTAATTCATTACGCAGCTCGCATTATACTGGCCAGTATAATCCTGCAACAGCTGGGAGCGCTCTTCAGCTGCAGCGAGATACTGTCACCGGCTATCGTTGGACCGTCGATAGTTTGCATCGAACGAACTAAGTACGAACAGTATCGTCAGTTGTGCTCGCAGATTGAGACTTTTATTCGGATCGATCGAAGCTCATGCGGATTGTGGGGGCCCAAGACAAGTTCAATTAGTTAGGCGTTCAGGACAATATTTGTCCGATAGAAGTAAATGCATATCACGTTATTTTAAACGGCAAGTTACCAACCTACCGAATTGTTTACCCAGTTAACTTCTAATTATACTGTTTATTTAGCGAACAAGTTTTTTTTACTTGTCCGCGTCTTTCTGTTGAACGAATGCAAAATCCGTTCAACTGTGATATATGTACTTCGGTACAATACCGATGCACAATTTCAGAATATAGTTTTTTTTATTTCTTACACCTTAACTTCACTAGTGGATTGTGAGGGGGACAGGTTTGAACTGGGCGACTGGGAGGTTCACAATGATTTATGACACACGATTTAAAATTGACTAACTCCTTTATTACTGTTTCTAAATTCTTATATATAAAATTCTTACACTAATATTGCTGACATTGTTATTTTTTTGTTCGATTCATTAATCCGGTGATATGAACAGGTAAGTGTACATATTACCCCAAAATTGCAATTAGTGCACATTGTACACCTGCAGTTCAAATATTTTATTTTTTGCTAATAGGGCAAAAGACCATGCAATCGCTGATGGCGTATAATGCAGGTGTAGAACTTGATATTTTTTGGCTACTACATTAATAAGCAAATTATTGAGAAACAAAAAAAGATTTTATTTATCTAAATATCTATGTTGGTTTAATGCCTTAAAGCTATGTGACGCGGCCGGATGTCGATGGAGTTCGATCGGTCATCGAACATATACTATTCCAGCAACATGTTCTACAACCTGACGACGATTTGACTGCACAACTGGAAAACGTACGGCGAAATATGCCATCTCAGCTCAATTCCCGACGTAAATGCTCGAACAAGACATCGATGTGCTCGAATACAACGGTAAGATGACACGGTTTAAATAGCAGTAGAATTGAACGTCTCATATTCTCTTTTCGTAGGTCAATTTCACCTATCAGTTTCTGCACAAGAAATTGTACTCGTTCCGCAGTTCATGTACAACGAACGAGTTCAGAAAGCGTAATTCAGATCACGGCCTTAGTGTACACTGCACTTTAAATGTATTACACCAATTTTGACCAGGCAAAACGCTTTAGTGCAAAAACAATACAGATAAATTCCAAACTATTTGATTCTTTCAATTCTGTCAATGCAAATGTATTGCTATACAATATCCTTTGAAGTTTTCACTGAACAGGTATTCCCTAAATATTAAAAGTTTATTTTATCTGCATGCAGCCATCAAGTTTGAGTAATGTAGAAAGTGTTATCTTTCTGCACTTTTTCTATCTAGACTCGGAAAAAAAACAGCCACCTCTGACGTCACTCGTACACTTTCTGCACTGGTGTAGATAGTGTAGCCAAAAGTTCGCAACCAGTACAATGGGCGAAAGACGTAGCGGCGGTACCGGTTAACTTCAGGTATGGCAGTCGTCGCGTCGCGCTTTGTCATCGCACTTTAATAGCACTTTTCATTTCAGATACTCGTCGAAAACATATCAATTTGCAAAATTTTTACATGATCGTGCCGTCACAAAGGATAAGATTTCGAAGAAGGATATATGTGGTGTTCTGATCGTGGGTTTCGCAATCGGGCTCGTGTACATGTCATAACTCACGAGTCCGCTTACGAACCCGAGACACAAAAACCTTTTTTTAAGTTGTATATTTTTTTTTCTTTTTAAATCATTTTATACATATTGTTACATGTAAACCTGGCAACCGCGCAACCGTGCAACTCGATCGTTTATAATGTACACTAGCATGTTTTTGGCGTAGTAATGCTGAATAGATTTGAGGCGCTATGACATGACCGAAATCACGCCATAGTATCCGTACCATCAAACCATCTACGACATTACTACCCAAGTAATCGTCCTAACCATCAGCATGTATTCATCTCTCAGCCCGCTTTGAAACAAATGATGGGAGATTGTCTCCGTCATCAACTATTCCAAATTGGACCGGACAAACCCACGCCGCGAAGACAATTGTCAGCCGGTGACCAAGCCACAGTTGGGTGACTTTAGTCCCATGGTTTCCCGATAGGTAGCGTGCATCTAGCTTTAGCACGTGCGTAGCTCGTCGGAAGGGGCGTGAGTGGCTACCTTTAACCATGGACAAAACGTATTTATGCACGGTTTGGGCTGAAAGTTCGAATTGAGGAGTTCGAACTCTATCTTCAGCGGGCTGGAAGGTGAAGGAAAAAGGAAGGAGGGAATAACAGACTGTGGAAATGAAAATGGAAATGAGAAGATAGGAAATGAAGGTGGAAAAGCACAGGAATATAGACTTTCCGACGGGAAGGCCGATGCCATACTCAATCCTATATATCATTGAGATGGTAAAAATAACTCAAAAGAGTTGAAGTAAATAGAGCCACAAGGCTCATCGAATAGGGCCTAACAAATGCCTGTACTCGATCTTGATAGTACCTATACGTCGTATAATACAAAATTCCAAACGGCATATAATATAAATCCTAATCCCAAAATCGTGTGGGCCTTATTTAATGTATGGCGTTGGATAAAGACGCCGTTGGGTACCATAAAATATGGGCCCTATGCACCCGACAGAGTGCCTTAAAACGTGTGCTATGCCCTCTTGACACGGCGTTGGGTGCCATATAATGTGCGCTGTCCGCTGACGCCACCTAAAACACTTCGTTGGGCGCCATGTAATGTATGGTGCCACGTAAGGACACCAGAAATTAACGCACAAACAAATATAAAACACGCCCTGAATCAGGCTCGATAGGCTACATGTGCTTCGGCATACGTTAGGTGCCGTAGGAACGGGCCCAACGCATATATAGGCGATAGAATGTATGAGTTTTTGATTTTCCCCTCATACCGACGCTGTATTCCATAAATCCGCCCGTATCGCTCTCGCTTTGTACTAAAACAACAAAAAAAAACTAAACCAACATCTATCAATTAACATGGTTCCTAAAATATTTTCTCTGAGGTATTCCGCATTAAGAATTTCCGATAGGATTGCGGCTACCTTAGAAAAGGGGACGGTACAAATGCAAAAAAAACTACGTAAGCCCTAAAATGTGCTTCACACAAAAGAAAGGCATGTGTTCGACCATGCTGTTGCCCAACATATATCTCGTTGGTCCGAGTGGGTCCTTCTGCTGCCTAATATGGGGGCTGAAATTCCAAAAAAAGGTAGAAAATACTCCTGGGAGGGTAATTGGGGTCCGTATTTTGACGTAACTGCGTTTACTTTTATAGGTAGAGCATGCTTTCAGGTAACCTAACCTCCAAAGGATAAACTCCTGCCAGTAATTTCCTTCCTGTGTGGAATTATATCATCCGCAAGAAACGTATGCCTGTCCTGTACAAAGGAGGGTATTTCGGCACAAAAAAAACCAAGAAGAACAAACTCGTCGGATGGCTAACATGGATCCAGCCGGCGTAATCTCACTACTGCAACATCTCGTGGTCCTAAATTTCCAAGCTATAAAAACGCGAAAAGCACAAACAAAGAGAATGGACCGAAAGAGCCAGACGATGTGGGCTTGCAATGCCTAAACTCCACAGATTTACCCATTTATACCGAATGTTTCTCCGCCTATGTCTTACAGGAAATCCCAAAAGGGACGTTCAGACCGGCTAAAAGAGAAACGGTACCCAATCTTCTTAAACGCCGCGTGACAAAATACCGAAAATCATGTCGCGAACACGCGGTTGAGCGTCGCATAACGGTATGCGCTAAGCGGTACCTGGTCCGGGCTCAACGGTTGTATACCCGCTTGGGGGAAAATTATCGGTACTAATAGCGGAATTTTATCTACCGCGTGGCTTGAAAATTACCAATGAAGCAACCAATGGAGCTGAATTACGCGTGAAACGCGGCTTTATTGCACTTGATACACCTTTTTTTTTTCTTTTTATTTCCCTTTTTAGGGCATGTACATGTTCTTTCGGTAACCAATTGGGGTTGTACAACACTTAAATAGCCCGTATTCGCCTCACTGGGGTTTCGACGGGGCTACCAGAGGACTCTTCGGACTGTTTGCCGAACACGAAACCCTTGGGGTCCCTTAGTCCACAAACTGGGAACCAATAGCACTACCCGAATCCTTCGGAATTGCGAGTGAATCATCAGAGAAAAGAAAAATTTACGGGACGAAAATCTTCGAGAAAGAACTAACATAACCAAAAAAAATAATTACCACGATATTCCACACGGACACAGTACGCACAAGCGACAAACAAGACAACTCGAGGATTCACATTATAAGATTTATTTTCAAATTTTTCTTGATTGTCGGCGTATTTCGCCCGGCGCGGCGCACAAAGTTTTTTTTTTTTCTTTTTATTTTTTTTTCCACAGCATAAATAAAAAAAAAGGAAAATATATATAATACAAAGCCTTACATGTTGGGGTTGCTGGGTCCGCACCTCTCGCAAAAACAAACCCCGAAACTCCGTCCTGTCTCGTGGGGGGGTTGGGTGCCTGTCCAGGGCCCTTTTTATATCTTGTTTCGGCTCCTCCGGGTTCCGAATTCCTTTTTTTTTGTGTCGCACTCAATTACTTAATCACACCGGGTTTTTTTTTTTTTCTTTTTCAAAACGACCAGCGCGGTCGAGTTCTGGTTCCAGACTGACTTGTCTCTGTCATTTGCGCACTGCGCATTGCCTCAATGAGCCGTCCACTCCTTTTTCACGCATTCTTTCGTGACCTTAGGAACGTGCCTGTCATCGCATGCGCATGTAGCGTTGCCCAGCAAATAATGTGTGCTTCGTTCACATTCGATGTATTTTATGTCAGTTTCGTGCACATTCGCTGTATTTTGTACGTTTTGTGTAAATTCGATGTATTTTGTAAATTATGTGTATATTACAAAATAAATGAATTGTGCCGCGGATAACGTTGATTGCCGGCCGTTCGTTACACGTTTCACATAATGAAAACAACAACAACCGAATACCTAGTTGCAAAATAACACAATCAGAAACCTAGCTGAAGTAAATGGGGCGAAACAGCACGACTGTATCTCTCTTCTTATCGAATGCTCTCCAATGTACTAGAATCCAATTAGAATCAAAGTCGAAAGATCTCAAGCTCACTTGAACCTTCTACATACACCACTGAACGAAGATCAAAATCGAAAGCTCCAAAGCTTTCTAGAACAATCCACACGCATCGAACATTCAAGTACATCCTAGACTGCAACCGGCTAGTATATAAGCAGGTGAAGCTTTCAGCGAAGATACAGTAATTTTTATTACGTCGACTGTGACAGCCAGCGTGTATACGCGACCGTGTTGAGAGAGAACGAAAGTGAACGAGTCAAGCGATATATGGTATACGCGGGCGGTATTGCCATACAGTGCGAATTATTGTGCGAATAGAATTTAAAGTGCGATTAATAAATAATCACTTATTTTTATTTTAACCGAATTGTGTTTTACTTGAAATCCCGGCGAACCCCTAGCTCGCAACAATTGGTGTCAGAAGTGGGATTTCAAGAATTAATTCGGGTTAAAATCGCGAGCGGAAAAGTGAAATTAAAATTCTCGAACGGACAAAGTGAGAATTTTGTGCGCGAATAAAATTTTCAAACTGTGAAGTGAAGTGAAAATTCTGGAACGGACAGTGAGAAATAATAAAATAGACACCATAGGTAAGACAATCGAAGAAAATGTGGAAAAGAAACTTCGAACTTTCGAAGAAAAGACATCTGAGATTGTGGAAGAAGTTGAACGCTTAAAAAGAGACTTTGATAACGTGAAAGCGACTGGAGTCATTAAGACAGAACACGTTACGCACAAAGATCTCAAAGCTCCGATCTTCGATGGACAAACACCGTGGGCTATCTACAAGACCCAATTTGAGGCTGCCGCGAGAAATAATCATTGGAATGGTTTGGAACTAGGAACGGCTTTGATATTGACGCTAAGAGGTCCACCAGCAGAGGTTCTTCAAACAATTCCTCAAGAGCAACAGCAAGATTTTTCGACATTGGTACAGACATTGGATCTTCATTACGGCAGTGACCACATGCGAGAGATCTACAAAACACAACTCTACAACCGAACTCAAAAGAATGGTAAAACACTTCAAGAGCTGGCGCGCGATATAGAAGGACTTACATTATTGTCGCTTCCCAATGCGCGAACAGAGCAACGCAACGATACAGCTGTTTTCGCATTTAACAATGCTGTACAGGACAGAGAGCTGCAGCAGGCGTTAAAATTGGCAGGAAAGAAAACGATTGGCGAAGCCTTAATATATGGGCTACATTTGAAGCTGCCAAGCAAAGCTCTCGAAATAACTACCGAGTTCGAGAAATAACGGAAGAGTGTGTATGTCAGAGGGCCGAATACACCAAGCGGAGCGAGGGATCTGGTGCCCCCCGATGTTGGAATTGCGGACAGGCAGGATACTTAAGACGCGACTGCCGAAAACCAAGAAAAGCTACCAACTATTGTTCCGGCTGCGCTGCTAAACAAAAGGGAGAACGAGGCAAACCATCACGAGATAACGCTTCGCCTAATAACAGTCCGGGAAACGAGTAAAAGCCAACTTCATGGGGCAGAAGTTGGCTGGTAGAATCGACGCCCCCGGAACCATCATCGCAGTTTCTCGACTACATCGTGGTGAAAACGACTTATGCATGAGTGGTCGAGTCGACAAATTAAACTGCATAATAACAATTGATACAGGCGCAACACGATCAGTGCTAAGATCTGACCTCGTAGACCGTACTTGGCTTCACAACACAAAAAAGTACGCACTTCGCACAGCAACAGGAGAAACTACTACAGTCCATGGAGAAATATCACGTGACATCCAGCTTGGAGATTTGACATTCTCGCATGTATTCGTGGTAGCTGATATTACCGATGAGTGTATTCTTGGAATGGATTTTCTGAAACCACACGGTATCCAGCTGGACCTAGGACAACGAATAATGAAGTGGCGGACCATCGAGATACCAATGGAAATAGCATCCTCCAACACAACCAAGCTGCGAGTTATATTGTGCGAAGATGCGGATATACCAAAGTCATCAGAGAACGTTATTTGGGCAGAGCTCGATGGTGATCCCGGGGACCACCGATTCTACCTCATCGAACCAGAAACGACACCGGCATTACGAAGTCTAATATTGGGAAAAACGTTAGTAAAAAGAAATGAGAGGATGATTGTACAAATAAGAGTGCTCAACGTTTCGGACAGCATTACCAGCGTAAAGAAAGGAGATGTAATTGGCAGCTGTGAACCAATACCGGCGGTGACGAGTATAGACACTGAAGAACATCATGACGTAGCCTCTTAAAATAATTCAAGAAGGAAGAATAGTGTAACATCAGCAGTTCTTCTGTCAAGCAACCTTACAGGAAAACAACACAAGCAAGCAGTGGATTTGATCGAAAGATTCAGCGACGTCTTCTCCACCGGTGATGAGGACTATGGCAGAACAAACCTAGTGAAGCATCGTATAGACACCGGAAGTGCTACACCGATACGTCAACCCCCAAGAAGAGTATCACTAGCGAAACAAGGAGAAGTGAATTCAATGGTGAAAACCATGGAGCATCAGGGAATAATCGAAGAATCAAAGAGTCCGTGGATATCGCCAGTCGTGCTGGTTAAGAAAAAGGATGGCAGTACCCGATTTTGTGTGGACTACAGACAACTAAATGATGTTACGAAAAAGGATAGCTATCCCCTACCTAGAATCGACGATATCATGGACACCCTGACAGATGCTAAATGGTTCTCAACGTTGGACCTGAAAAGTGGGTACTGGCAAGTGGAAATAGACGAAAATGATAGAGAGAAAACAGCATTCTCTGTCGGCAGCGGACTGTGGCAATTCATAGTAATGCCGTTTGGCCTGTGCAATGCTCCAGCTACATTCGAAAGACTAATGGAATTTGTTTTGCGTGGCCTTAGTTGGAAAACTTGTCTCGTTTACCTGGACGATGTGATCGTTATCGGCAAGACTTTCGAGGAGCATCTGAAAAATCTACAGGAAGTCTTTCAGCGACTGCGAGCGGCAAAATTAAAGTTGAGTCCAAAGAGGTGCACTTTGTTTAGTGCAGAAGTAAAGTACTTGGGTCACATCGTTTCAGCCGATGGTGTAAAGACGGATCCAGAGAAGATACTGGCAGTGAAAAATTGGCCTACTCCGAGTGATAAACACCAGCTACGCAGCTTCCTAGGATTAGCGACATATTACCGTCGATTCGTAAAAAACTTTGCCAATACGGCAAAATGTCTTCATCAGCTAACAGAAAAGGGAAAGACATTTACTTGGAATCAACAGTGCCAAGAAGCATTCGAGAAAATAAAAGATCAACTTTGCGACTCTCCAGTTCTGGCGTATCCAAAACCAGGTCATAGTTTCATCAAAGACACTGATGCCAGCAATGTCGGTATCGGCGCAGTACTATCACAGGAGATCGACGGGCAAGAGAGAGTGCTATCATACTACAGCCGAGTACTCTCAAAATCAGAAAGGAACTATTGCGTAACTCGCCGAGAGCTATTAGCCATCGTAGAAGCCACAAAACATTTTCACAAATATCTCTATGGTCAAAAGTTCCTTCTTCGAACGGATCACGCATCGCTTAAATGGCTACTTCAGTTTAAGAATCCCGAGGGCCAAGTAGCAAGATGGATAGAAAGGCTGGAATCCTACGATTTTGAAATTGTTTACCGAAGAGGGAGAATTCACGGTAATGCTGCGCTCTCACGTCGTCCTTGTCCACCAAACTGCAAGCATTGTCACCGCGTAGAAGAAAAAGAAGTCGGAGAAACCATTCAGCGAATAACGACCGAACCAAAGGATGGATGGAATCAGCAAGAACTGGAAGATACATGTACATTTCAATAATTTGTTCTGTTGTAAAAATATCAAAAACACTGCAGTGTTGTAAATCCTTCTGTAATGATAAAGCATTTTATGTTTATTGAGTCTAAAAAACATTAAAGACTTAACGTTATTAATTTCCACACCACCCCAGAGGTATAATAAGATAAATAATAAAAAAGATGGAACTGAGAATTTTAATTAATCTGGCGATATTTTATCACGACAAAAGATTTGTGATCGGATCTCACTGAACGTCGGGTACAACTCAATTGTGTCGGCGAAAGGGCATCCACAATGGCTGGAAATCATGATAGCGATTACCACGGCTACGGCACCGGAACAGAAGAGCCAGATTGCGCTGCGGTTTTTATTTTCGTTGACCGACTGCTGCATTAGTGCTACTACGAGTATATAATTTGTTGACCGATACCGTGTAGCATTGGTCGCGTTTACTTGCAGACCAGACCAGTCTGAATACAGAGGCATATCATTGTTGTCTACGTCCTACAAAATACTGACGAAAGTAATTCAGAATCGATTAAAGCCTTATACAGAAAGTATTATTGGCGAATTCTAAGGTGGTTTCAGAACCGGACGATCTACTATTGACCAGATATTCTCAGTCAAACAAGTGCTAGAAAAATGCTGGGAGTATAACATCGACGTGCACCAGATCTTCGTGGACTTCCAACGGGCATACGATAGTATAGATCGTAATGTATTATATAAAATAATGCTTGACTTCGGAATCCCATTAAAACTGGTCCGATTAACAAAAATGACCATGACACACCGACACGAATTCTTCGAAGAATTTTGGGACCAGTAAGAGAAGGCACTGAATGGCGTATCCGGTACAACAACGAGTTGTATAACATCTATGACGACCCGCATCGACTCTTATAAAATTTCGTAAGCTACAATGGGCGACGGAAGAATTCCCAAACGCACACTGAAAGGTAGAGCTCATGGCAAACGACCGATGGAAAAACCGCGGAAAAGATACGAGGACTCAGTTGACGCAGATTGCAGATCGCTTCTTAGATGCACAAAGGAAAAATTTTCTTTCAGTAATCAGCACTGAAAATGAAAAAACAAATTTTTTATCGGCGAAGAATTTAATTTGAAGCAATTTGCCATCAAAAAAAATTGTCGCTCGACCTTAAATAAAAAAATATTATTATTTAAAAATTTACAATTCACTTACCTTTTTCGTGTCAGTTTTACTTCAATTTGACATTTCGCATGGAAGCAGCATTGCTACGCTCCAACTGCTTTTCGTGCAGCCCTGCGGGGCTTGGGGATTAAAACTCCCTTTTCGTGTTCATGTTTGGCTGACGCGCGCTACGCTCCAACTACTTTTCGTGCAGCCCTGCGGGGCTCAGGGATTAAGACTACCTTTTCGCGTTCATGTTTGGCTGACGCGCGCTACGCTCCAACTACTTTTCGTGCAGCCCTGCGGGGCTCAGGGATTAAAACTCCCTTTTCGCGTTCATGTTTGGCTGACGCGCGCTACGCTCCAACTACTTTTCGTGCAGCCCTGCGGGGCTCAGGGATTAAAACTCCCTTTTCGCGTTCATGTTTGGCTGACGCGCGCTACGCTCCAACTACTGTAAATATTCTACGGCTAGTGGTCTTCCAAACAAATCCCACTAAAGTTTGAATATTGCAATGCTGGTTCCATGCGAAATGTCAAATTAAAGTAAAACTGACACGAAAAAGGTAAGTGAATTGTAAATTTTTAAATAGCAAAATTTTTTTATTTAAGGTCGAGCGACAATTTTTTTTGATGCCAAATTGCTTCAAATTAAATTCTTCGCCGATAAAAAATTTGTTTTTTCATTTTCAGTGCTGATTACTGAAAATAAATTTTACCTTATTCTTACCTGATGGGCTGCAAATATCTTCCTCCTCAGTCGGCTGCCGTTGTACTGGAAATTAAAAGTTAAGAGTTACTTATAAATGAAATTAACATTTATTGTTAATCAAAATACGTACCTTTGGTAAAGTTGACATTTCGTTTGACATCCCACAATTTTGGGAAATGTCAATCAAAATCATATGGGTTACATGTACACACACTAACCCTATGGAATTTTAGAACCTGCGAATTTTGAAATTCGCATTTTCTAAATGTTCTAAATATGTACCAAAAGTGGATATTGTCCGTACTCAAGATAATGGATGTTTGTGTTAGTTCGTATAAAGTGACTGTAATAGATCCAACTGAATTCGATACCTCGAGCTCCCACCCAAAGCATAAGGTCACGCGATAAAATTACTTCAGCTGCTGTTTTGACATACGACGGTTGTTTTGACAAATTTTTATTTGTCAATCTGACAAAACCGTGAGAGCATGACGAACCTGGTGGTCAATACGACAACAACCAAATTTTTCTTCCCAAAAGGTGTCTACCCCCACCACAAAAAATTGCATTGAGTTTCCAGGCCTGTATGTACGACCGTGCCGTAGCCAAACATGAAAGATGTTTAAATTAGTGTTAGTGAGATCACCAATTGCTCATTTGGTATTTGACGTTAACAAGACTTAACCTAATATGTACAAAAAATTAAAAAAAAAAGATTAAATAACAAAAATTAAAAATTCTAAAACTAAGCTAACTATAGGATTATCGAATGAGGGGCTGGGAAGACACTCGCACCGCGCATCGTGTACCTGGCGAGCCAGGGCGACCAAGAGAAGTGCGTGTTCTATGCCAACCTTACAAGCAACTTGTAGCATAATTGTTTATTTATGAATTTTATGCGAATCTAGAAAGCGACATTGTAGCGGACCCTACTAGGCCAGTATGAACGAATGGAAAGGCGAGCCTCAGACAAGTTCGTCCCCAAATGCCAAGGAGGGCTGTATTGTGTGTGGGTTCAGGAACTCATCCTCTGTAAGTGTTCGGGGAGGGATCGGAATAGTAAGTAGACATGGGGGAAGTGAGGCAGTGTTCTGAGGAGGAGTGTAATCTGACAAGATCTCCACTTAGGAGCGAATTGACATTTATATTCAGGCAATTTAGGTTAGGCATGACCGAATGCAAAGCTTATAATAAATGCTCTTAGAGCCTCAGGACGTTCAAGAGCAGGCATTCGCAAATATTGCGATTTGAATGTTTGGATTTCCGACATAATATCAGAAAGGGACAGACCCATGGATGTAGTAGTATAACTGGATCGGCTGCAGTGTGTAAAATTCCTGTATGTGAGACTAATTCGTTAAGAGAAGGATGAAACATCGGGTACGAAAGAGAGGCAATGATAAATTTGTGCTAGCCTGTCAAATTTTATTGCTCTACAGTTGTTTTCATAACAGCGTCGGCGTTGAAAAATAAAATCCCTTTCATATTGCGGCCCGCTCATTTGGCTTTTTTAACGCCTGCACTGAACACATACAAACGCAATTGGAAACTAACACAATCGGACTTCATTAGGCAAAATTTTATTTATCGCCGATCCTGTTATACTACTTCATCCATGGACAGACCCAGTTGGGAGATGGTCTCTTGTTCGAGCCTATACATGGGGTCCGTTGTGGTAGGAGCAATGTTGTGGCCCCTGACGGCGTCGGAATACGAGAATCCTTGCTGAACATGCACTGCAGGCTTCAGAATACGAGAATCCTTGCTGAACATCCACTGCAGGCTTCTTACTAGGGTTGCAGATAGAGGTAACGAGAGGCATTGTGTTCCTGGGGGCTCTGGCAACAGCCAGACGTTCACGGATGCGTATTTTAACCGGGCAGCTGAAGTAATTGGCCGGGTGGCCCTCCTCACCACAAGCGGCACAATAGGGAGGCGGGAGTGACTCACGATCTGTCGGCAGTTTACGCGGGCAAGTGGAGGATTCGTGGTTTTCGCTGCAAGCTACGCAGCGTGCGGGATAACCGCAATTCGCGGAAACGTGGCCGAAACGTTGGCAATTGAAGCATTGCGTGAGATCCCTTTTCTTCGGCCGTTCCCAGGTTACCTTCGGGTTCAGAACATATCTAATCTTCGTTAGCTGTGGGAGATCCAAGGGAGTGTTCAGGGAAATTCGGAACAAGTCTAGGGAGACACCATTGGACCTTGAACGTGGAGTAGACAGTTGAGAGATGGAGAATTCCCCCAGAGCTGGGCAGGATACCTTAATGTAATCCTTAATTTCGTTAGTGTTGTATTCAGCACTAACGCCTCTAAGGACTACCCCGAGTTTTTGCAAATGAGCTGGGGTATAGGTGTGGCCCACCACCCCAATAATTCTTTCTGATTTGCGGTCACGGAGAAGTTCCACGTGAACCTCAAGCGAGTCGAGCTTGAACTTCAACTTGCCTTGTTGGACAGGATTTTGTGCTTGGTCCCCGGCCAATTGGTCTGAATTAGGGAAGAAATTCCTCGAGCTATAGCGTTGAAGAACTCTAGCATTGCGCTCCATTGACGTTTGGCAGGGTCAGAGGCTTCATGGGAAATCTGGCGGGCGTTGGTGTCAGGAGAAGATTGGGTTGCTGCCGGCTGGCTCTGCGGCGAGACAATTGGTGGATCATCTATTGGGACTGGTGGACAGGTTTTCAGGGGAGCGAACCTGTTTGCGAACCGCTTCGGTGCACTCGTCGAGGTTTCACCGACCGTAGGCTCGCGTGCCTTAAACGTTAAACGCCCTCTAGATTCCAGAAAATCGCTGTATAAGTTATTAAAGCTGATTGTCTTGTTCGCTGCATGCGAAGGATCTACAGACTCGGCTGAAGAAGCAGGATAAATATCTGCTTCAATTATTCCGATGGATGGAGAAAGTCTAGCGTTGAGTTCCGATGTGATGCCGTTAAATGACGGCGTAATGTGAGGCTCGGCGAGCAACTGCTGGTCGGACGATGGCGGGAAAATTTTTAGTGCAGCTTTTGTTAGCACTCTGGAGAGGGCCATATGCGGGGACCCCCGTAGATAAAGTTTATGATCTTGCGTTTCGCTATCGGGATTTTGCCGCCACCAAGGCCGTGTTTCCGGCTACCGGATTGAGGGCGTGTGGAGGGCGAGCTTGATCTCGACCTCGCAGCCTGCGAGATAATTGGGGGAGTATCCACTGTGGCGTGAAGCGATGTCTGCAACATTCAAGTTCGACGCATGGTCGGGCGGACGTGCGGTGCGGCTGCACGGTGAGCACGCACCGCGGGTTCAACCGCTTTAGAATTTGCGAATTTGGGGCGAGTTTTGTCGGTTTGCGGTTAACAAAGGTTGGCGCCTGCGAAATTAGGCGAATTACTTGTTTTTCCACTTAGCGTGTGGTGCTACTTTTTTAACTTTGCTAAGATGGCGACACCAAGTGGGTTAAGTTGAGTCAAAACGATGCTAAGGCTTGTACACACGTCTGCCCGCTCTCGTAACCAAAACGAGACTCTGTGGGGAGATTTTTTGCGGCCAAACAACTCAGGCCCACACTCCTCACAAATTGGATCACAGATCCAAGGACCCTGGCTGTCATTTCGATTCCTATATAAGGACGAGAAATCGAAGTGGTCGTTCGCCGACTGGCGGGCGACTCACAACACACTGCAAAGTGATGATGCCGATAGTCGTCACTGCAGCTAAGGGCGGTCCGATAAGTACTTAGCCTACAAAAGAAAAACTAAAATTTTGGAAAAGTGGCTATTTATTTCTCAACATAGTCTCCTTTTAGCTCGATACACTTGACCCAGCGATGCTCCAACTTCTTTAACCCGTCTGAAAAATACGTTTTCTCGACGTCTGCAAAGTAGGCCTCCGTGGCGGCGATGACCTCCTCATTCGACTCAAATTTCTGCCGGCGAGTGACTTTCTCAAGTTTGGAAACAAAAAGAAGTCGCACGGGGCCAAATCTGGAGAATACGGTGGATGGGGCAGCAGTTCGTAGCCCAATTCGACCAATTTAGCGGAGGTGTGAGTCGGTGCGTTTCTTCGCCAAATGTGGAAGTTTTTTTCTGCAATTCGGCGTCGAATCGGCCCAATAATTCGGCATAGTAGAGCCCTGTGACCGCTTTGCCCTTCTCCAGGTAGTCGAAGTAGATCACACCTTGTGAATCCCAGAAAACGGTGGCCATCACCTTTCCGGCCGATAGGACAGTCTTCGCCTTCTTCGGAGCACGTTCGCCGGGTGAAGTCCACTGTTTTGACTGTTCCTTGGTCTCTGGTGTGTACCAGTGGATCCATGTTTCGTCGACGGTCACGAAACGATGCAGAAACTCCTTCGGATTGCGCTTAAACAGCGTCAAACACTACTCTGAAGTGGTCTCACGGTTGCGCTAGTTGTCCGGAGTGAGCAAACGCGACACCCATCGCGCCGACAGCTTTCTCATGCCCAAAATTTCATGCAGGATATGACCCACGCGGTCTTTTGAGATGCCTACTGTCTCAGCTATCTCGCGCACCTTCAATCGGCGGTCTGCTAATACGAGATCGTGGATTTTTGTCACGTTATCCTCCGTGGTAGCCGTTTTCGGGGCACCTGGGCGTGGCTCATGAAAAACCGACTTGCGACCATGTTGCAACTCGTTAAGCCAATTTTTGACGGTCGCCATCGAAGGAGAAGAGTCACCGTACACAGCATCCAAGGGCTCTTTGATTTCGCTGCGCGATTTCCCTTTCAAAAACAAGAATCGAATCACCGACCGATATTGCTCTTTTTCCATTTTTCTAAAATCCGCGGACACGCCCGCTTCCACACGCGGTCAAAACAAAACTACGAGTCCGATTCGGCTGAAATTTTGACAGTAGCCGTCTACGAGAATGTACTACACGATAGTAAATTTCTCTTGCGATAGTGGCGTCTTCGGGCGGTGAAGCTAAGTACTTATCGGACCGCCCTACACACACAGTTGCGCTAAAACAGCGGTAGCAAGCAGCCGTACACGGCGGTTGCACCTTCCGCTGCAGCTCACACCACAGGTGTGAAAGACGTCGGCACAATGCCGACTCAGCAACCTCGCGACACAGCGGTCAACCGCACAACTCTGCGGTCAGCCGTCACCGGCTTACATGGCACGAGCCGGCGATGGTGTCGGCGCGGCTCGACTGCCGCGACTAATGCCGTCGCCACAAAGACGACGGCTGCGACTTGAACCGTCGCAGCAAAGACGTTGGCAGCGACATTGCCGACGCGGCGGTCGCCACACCCTCAGACACGCGACGGCACCGAATACTGCCGTCGCATCACGACCTTACCGAAGTTGGACTCTCGGCATAGCCGGGAGAACTCCAACGCATAAGGTCGTGACGAATGTCCTTAACAACTCTACTATATTGTGGTAAAGTGACAGCCCTGCTTCCATTATGCTGTGTATTTTAGTGTTAAGTTAAGGGCTTCTCCTATAACTGTATTAAAACAACTTTTCGACTTAAAATGATGTTTATTAAATTATTTCAAAATCTTATAGTATAGAAAAATTGTGCTTACGTCTATTGAAATTTATAATTTAGAAAAAAAAGTATACATTGATGATAGTGGCTGCATATAGTACAGGCTAGCCACGTGATATGATGTGCTTGGGATATTGGATATTTGGATGTCTGGGAATGTATGGAAAAATATCATAATTATGGAAAGATATGCTTTAGACACATGATATTTGGACTTGAGGTAATTGTGGGAAAACATTTAGTGCGCAAAAATATTATTATGGTCGTGGGAAGAAAACATTTCTCACGCATGTAACGATCAAGAAACTTGATAGAACCAGCCATGCATTGTACGAGCAAACTTTGGAGCAGCCAAGGCAGGTGCAACGCATAGGGGAGCTTTTGTTGTTTTTGGAGAATCGCTTCCAGTCGCTTGAGACGTTGGGAAAAGTTTCGACACCACGGAACCATACAGAAGGCCGCACCAAAGGGTCATCGATGACTGTATCTGGCACTTCAGCATGTCCCATTTGCAATCTTCATGCTGTGTACGAATGTCCTAAGTTCCTCAAAATGAATGTCAAAGCGAGGCACCAAGCCATAAGAAAGGTGAAGCATTGCATCAATTGTCTGCAGCATGGACACTACAGCAACCAATGCACTCTGGGAAACTGCAAGAGGTGTAGTAAGAAGCACAACACGCTGCTACATGAAGAAGCCGTTCCTGATGCCAAGGCAGGGCATAATAAGAAGACAACAACAGAAGCTGCTAGTGGTTCTGCAGCACTCACAACAATAGAAACAAATCAAATCACTCCAGAAGCGGCTAGTTATTTTTCAGCACTTACATCATGAGCAACAAACTCCGGAAAATCATCCTACGTGTTCTTGGCGACAGCAATCATTCATATCAGGGATGGATATGACAAATTAGTAGAGTGCCGAGCTGTTTTGGATTCTGGCTCCCAGCTCAACTTTATCTCAGCAGATTTGGCAGCGCGTCTACAAATACCTCATATGGACTGCAACACAATCGTTGCCGGCATTGGCAATCATGGGCGCAAGGCACACCGACGTTTGTATACTACCATCCACTCAAAATTAAATAATTTCTCGACAGGTATTGAGGTCGTTATTTTACCAACAATAACCAGCGATCAACCAGCTCACGTTGTGGACATCAAACATTGGTCACTGCCCTCCAACATCAAGCTAGCAGATCCTGGATTCCAAAAACGGAGCGGAGCATTTCTCGGAGTTAATGGCTATTGGACAAATTCAGATGGACAAAAATCTGCCAACACTCCAGAATACACTCTTCGGATGGGTGGTTTTAAGCAAAATCACCAGCAACGAAGCGTCAATGAAATTCTGCCTACTGAAGGCACTACTTACGCAGACATTCAGCAAATCTGGGAGCTAGAACAAGTTAGTAGTTCTACGAGTCAACCTCGGACACAGGCAGAATATCAGTGTGAGAAATCGTTTGAGGAAAACACTTCCAGAGATGAATCTGGACGATTCTTGGTAAGACTACCTTTCAAGGCATAGCCAATAGTTCTTGGACATTCCAAGACAATCGCGATTCGCCGCTTTATATCTCTAGAAAAGGATATGATGAAGAATCCAGAGCTGAGAACCCAGTATGCAGAATTCATGAGTGAGTATTTAAAATTGGAACACATGGTGAAGGTTGACGAACACGAAATAGGACCTTCACATTACGTTATTCCTCATCATTGCATATTAAAGCCATCAAGTACTACTACTAAACTCCGCGTAGTATTTGACGCATCTTGCAAAACGACCACCAACATATCTCTCAACGAGATACTGCTGTATAAAGGACCTACGCTTCAGGATGACTTGTTCACTATATTGACTCGGTTTCGACTACACAAATACGTATTCACAGCAGACATCGAGAAGATGTTTCGTCAGATACAAGTAGATCCAGCCAAGGCCGGATTTCCCATAGGACTAAAAGGTTCTGTAGCACAGGTCCCCCAAATTTTAAGGGGCCCCCAACAAATTTCACTGGGGCCCGAAATTTTCATATTTTCATATTGGCATTCTGAATAAAATGAAAGAATTCGATACTGGTGTCATGGTTATTTTTTGGAACAAAATTTTAGAACGCTTCCATGCAACTAGGAAATCACTTCAGAGCGCTGATATTGATTTACTGACTGTATGTCAACTATTTAGGTCTTTGTCATGTTTTCTGAATAAATATCGAGATAGTTTTAATAATATAGAGGCCGAAGCAAAGCAATTTATGGATGATCATCAATATAGAGAATATAATAGAAGAACAAGAAAAAGAGTTTTTTTGATGAAGGCTATTTGAAAAAGATTTCGTTGCGAATGTATTTAACTATACCTGCAACAAATTGTGAAGGGGAAAGATCATTCTCCACTTTAGCAAGGATTAAAAACTTTTTAGACGGAAAATTTTGGTTTCTACATCTCAGCAACCGCTTATGCTAGAAGGCTGAAATTTGAAATTTATATAGAGTTTGATAGTGGACCCATTTGCATAAAACTTGTCATTATGGGTGAAGGGGTGTGGAAGTGGGGGGAAAAATAATGCGTCCGAAACGCAAAAAAGCCGAGATCGACACATTCTAAAATCTATATCTATTAAACGGTCAACGTCATAAAATTGAAACTTACTGAATATCTGTAGGTATACTAGGAGAATAGATCGGAAACAAATTAAAAAAAGTAAAAAACTTTTGATTACGATATCTCACGAACCAATTGCATTAGAAAAATAAAATTCGGTTCGTGTATAAAGGTTGACAAATGAAGTTTGCTGAAAGTAAAATTTTTTAAGGGGGCGGTGGAGCATGAAAGTGGAGGGATACGAATTTTTCTAAAAAATTACGTCTCCTATCTCAAGAACAGTGTAAGGTAGATGCTTAAAATTTTTTCCAGAAGTAGGCCTAATAGACCCCTAGCAGAAAGAAAATTTTTGTGGTGAGGGTGTATAGGGTGAGGGTGGGGGAGGGTGAAAAGGAAAAAGTTTCGATTTTTATATCTCGAAAACCTATAATGATATAAAACTGAAACATGGTATTTAGATAGAACTATAGTAGTAGCGTCTTGGAAAAATAGAATTTTTTATAGGGGTAGTATGGTACGGGTGTGGGGGATGTTTTTCCTATCTATAGAACATTATGCTACAAAATTGAAACTCGGTATGTATATGTAAATCAACTAGAAAAGTAATTTGGATAAAAAAATTTAAATGTTCATTGGCGTTCGACAGGGGGGGGGGCCAAAAAAAATTATCGGTGAAAATGGAATGCATATATTTTCACGATTTTCGTCATATCTATTAGGTCTTTCCAAATATTTAATTCATTTTTATTCTACGGCTTCTTCATATAAATACCTAGAAAGTCTTTTCAGAATTTTTTGAAATTTGACCCCTAAGCTGGTGTAAAGCGGTTGTATACTTTTTCAGGAATTCTGCCATATCCTCCAGGTCTGATCAAATATCGAATATCTTTTCACTTTCACGGGCTTGTGTAATAATCACCTAAAACTTCTTTTTAAGTTTTTTCCTTTTTCAGCCCCTAAGAGGGTATAAAAGGGTTGAACAAGTTTTCACGAACTCCGTCATATCCTTTAGAAGTGATAAGTAATTGAATTGGTTTTTACTTTCTCGTGCTGTCTTCATATTTATCTATTAACTCCTTTCAGGACTTTTGGATATTCAGCCCCCAAGTGAGTGTAAGGTTGCATATGTTTTCACAGATTCCTACATATTGCTTAGATCTGATGGTATATTGAATTCATTTTTACTTCCTAAGGTTAAGGTTATTAGCGCCAAAAAATCAATTTCAGTATTTTCAGAAATTCAATCCTAAGGGGTGTAAGGGGGTAGTATGCTTCGATATATTTCTTAGGTTTGATGAGATATTAGATCGCTTTTCACTTCCACAGACTTTTTATATAATCACCTACAAACCCATTTCTCAATTTTTGGATATTCAACCCCCAAAGGGTTTGCATATGTTTTCACAAATTTTGCCATCCCTTAGTTCTGATGAGATATAAAATTGGTTATTACGGCATTTGATGTAATGACCTAAAAACCAATTTCAAAATTTTTCGAATTTCAAGAACCAAGGGGGTGTGAAGAGTTTGCTTACGTTTTCACAAACTTTTCAAAATCCCTCGTGTCTCATGAGATTTCAAGTTGCTTCTTATGAAATCGTCTAAAAACCTGTTTCACAATTTTTTTGAAATTCAAACCCCAAGTGGAAGTAATGGGTTTGTATACGTTTTAACAATTCGTCATATCTCTTAATTCTGATAAGGCAACAAATTCGTTTTTACTTCTATGGGCTTTTAGTGTACATAATATTCCGAAATTCGAATAGGCTACACGGGCTTTTTAATGTTTAATCGCTAAAAATCTTTATTTTAAATATTTTTATTTTAAGAACAAAATTAACTTTCCAAGAAACGTCATAATCTCGAAACAACTGATGAAATACTCCGACTTTGACCGCTTCCGAACTTTGACCCGAAAAATAATAAAGTTTTGCCCAGACCATTGGCAGATTTTTTTATATTGTCATAGTTATAATAGAATCCTTGGAAAAAAATTAATTATTAAAAATAGTATGATCCTCTAAAAAATAATGAAGTATGTGAAATAAATGAGAGTCTGGCAAAGTTTTTGCAGTTGTGGTATTGGCACGCAATGGAAGAAAGCTGATATCTTTGGCGAACAAAGATTTTTCCGATTAGGAAAAAAATTTAAAAAAATCATAAGCCTTAGTTGTTATGGGCCCCCAAAAGTGAAATAGCCCCGGGCCCCTTCATAGGTAAATCCGGCCCTGGATGAAGTAGTTATCTCGGAAGAATTAGTTAGCTTTGAGGAATTAGTTGTTTCCAAATCTCCTGAGGTTCAAATTCCAAAATACCCTTGTTCCTCTATATCCGAAATTGCCACTGTATCAAAAAGAAAACAAAATAAAAATCTGCCAATAGTCTGGGCGAAACTTTATTATTTTTAGGGTCAAAGTTCGGGAGCGGTAAAAGTCGGAGTGTATCATGAGTTGCTTCGAGATTTTTAGATTTTTTATGGAAAATTAATTTTGTTCTTAATATAAAAATATTTAAAATAGAGATTTTTAGCCGATTAAACATTGAAAAAGTCCGTGTAGACTATTCGAATTTCAGTATATTATGTACACCCATAGAAGCAAAAACGAATTTGTTGCCTTATCAGAATTAAGAGATATGACCAATTGTTAAAACGTATACAAACCTATTACTTCCACTTGGGGTTTGAATTTCGAAAAAATTGTGAAACAGGTTTTTAGACGATTTCATAAGAAGCAACCTGATATCTCATGAGACAAGACGGATTTTGAAAAATTTCTGAAAACGTAAGCAAACCCTTCACACCTCTTTGGTTATGGAAATTCGAAAAATCGTGAATTGGTTGGCCGTAATAATCAATTTTATATCTCATCAGAACTAAGGGATGGCAAAAATTGTGAAAACATATACAGACCCTTGGGGGTTGAATATCGAAAAATTGAGAAATGGGTTTGTAGGCGATTATATAAAAAGTCTGTGGAAATAAAAAGCGATCTAATATCTCATCGAACCTAAGAAATATGTCGAAACTTTGAAAAGCATACACCTCTTTGGATTAAATATCTAAAATACTGAAATTGACTTTTTGGCTTTTTTACATAGGAAACCTTAGGAAGTAAAAATGAATTCAATATATCACCAGATATGCAACCTCCTTACACCCACTTGGGGGTTGAATGTTCAAAAATCCTGAAAGGAGTTAATAAATAAATATGAAGACAGCACGAGAAAGTAGGAACCAATTCAATTTCTTATCACTTCTAAAAGAAATGACGGAACTCGAGAAAACGTGTTCAACCCATTTATACCCTCCTAGGTGGAAAAAGGAAAAAAGTTAAAAACAAGTTTTAGGCGATTATTACGCAAGCCCATGAATATGAAAAGATATTCAATATCTGATAAGACGTGTGGATATAGTAGAATTCGTGAAAAAGTTTACAACCCCCTTTGCACCTCCTTAAAGGTCGAATTTTAAAAAATCCTGAAAACACTTTCTAGGTATTTATATGAAGAATCCATAGAATAAAAATGAATTCAATATTTGGGAAGACCTAATAGATATGACGAAAACAGTGAAAATATATGCATTCCATTTTCACTGATAATTTTTTTTGCCCCCCCTCCGAACGCCAATGGATATTTGAAATTTTTTTTTATCTAAATTTTTTTTCTAGTTGATTTACATAAACGTACCGAGTCTCAGCTTTGTAGCATAAGCCGTTCTATAGATAGGAAAAACACCCCCCACCCCCGTACCATACTACCCCTATAAAAAATTATATTTTTCCAAGATGCTACTAATATAGCTCTATCTAAATACCAAGTTTCAGCTTTATATCATTATAGGTTGTCGAGATATTAAAATCGGAACTTTTTCCTTTTCACCCTCCCCCACCCTCACCCTTTACACCCAAACTTCCAAAATTTTGTTTTCTACTAGGGGTCTATTAGGCCTACTTCTGGTAAAAATTTTAAGCATCTATCTTACACCGTTATTGAGATATGAGACGTGATTTTTTAGAAAAATTCTTATCCCCTCCACTTTCATGCTCCACCGCCCCCTTCAAAAATTTTGCTTTCAGCAAACTTCATTTGTCAACCTTTATACAGAAACCAAATTTTATTTATCTAGTGCAATTGGTTCGTAAGATATCGCAATCTAAAGTTTTTCACCCCCCACCCCCGTACGCCACTGCCCCCACTCAAATTTTTGTTTCCGATGTATTCTCCTAGTATACCTACAGATATCCATTAATTTTCAATTTTGTGACATTAACCGTTTAGGAGATATGGATTTTAGAAAGTGTCGATCTCACCTTTTTTGCGTTTCGGACGCATTATTTTTCCCCCCACTCCCAAACCCCTTCACCTATATCGGCAATTTTTTTGCAAATGGGTCCACTACTGAAACTCTATATAAATACCAAATTTCAGTTTCCTAGCATAAGTGGTTGCTGAGATCTAGAAACCAAAATTTTCCGTCTAAAACACTTCCCCCTCCTCCCCCCTCACACCCCCACTCCTCCAAATTTGGCCACTTCAAGGGGCCTACCCATTCTATTCATAAAAAAATTTTCAATTTAATAGCTCAAAGGGTTTGGGAGCTACGAGCCTTCAAACGATTTTGCGTACAGCGGTCGACGTACGGCGGACAGACGGACTGAAATTTTTTTTTGCTTTTTTCGTGTCTACTCGTCATGAAACGTGAAAAAAAAAATTTTGAGGGTAGCAAATTTTTTTTTTTAAAAAATCGAAAACAATACTGTATTATTAAAATAATAAAGTAAAATGTAATATCAAGAAAAAAATGTCAGAATGCAAAAAATAAAATTAAAAAAATCGTATTCGATTAATAAATCGCCGCGAGTCAAGCATCAAATCCTTAAATATTATCTTTAAAGAATTGCAAAATAAGCAGCTTATTTCTTCTGAAATAAGTAGCCATTTGGAAAAGGCTGGGAAAGAAATTCCCAATGCAATTCTTAAGAAACTACTAGAAGGCAAACGTGTCAAACGACTAAAATTAAAAATTTATCAATATAACCCTTTTTTCAAAAAAAATATAAGTACTCTAAATTTACTGCATTTTGAGCTTGTAAATCAACCCATTTCTAACTGTACAAATTCACAAAAAGAAAAAGTATTTCGCGGTATTAAACTTTTTATCAAATATCAAAATGAAAAATCAAAACCAATGTAAGGCTGAGATGACTGATAGATAGTTAGTATAGTTAAAAACAAATCAAAAATCTGCCAACAGTCTGGGCGCAACTTTATTATTTAATGGGTAGAAGTCCAAAACGTGTTTAATGATGAGATACGGTGTTGGGTACTATGCGACTGACAACCTAACAAATAACGTTCCAAATAGCCTCCTGGTTATTTCTTAGGTTGTCAGTCGCATAGTACCCAGCACCGCATCTCATCATTAAACACGTTTCGGACTTCTACTCATAAAATAATAAAGTTGCGCCCAGACTGTTGGCAAATTTTTTTTATTTATTTACCTATTTTTTTTTTATCAATAGAATATTCTATAGAAGTAAAAGCGAATTCGATCACATGAAACCTAAGAGATTTTTGTAATCAGTGAAAACTTGAACAATACCCCCAAGTGGTTTAAGAGGGAAAA
The DNA here is from genome assembly GCA_951812415.1 of Beris morrisii. Taxonomy (NCBI): domain Eukaryota; kingdom Metazoa; phylum Arthropoda; class Insecta; order Diptera; family Stratiomyidae; genus Beris; species Beris morrisii. The sequence goes on along the minus strand of OX638312.1, from coordinate 62,381,993 downwards.
ATGCTTAAATCGGGTTTCCCCGACTACGTTTAAAGGTTATAGAAGTAAAAGTGAATTCCAAATCTCAATATACCTTAGGAATATATCAGAATTCGTGAATATTTACACAACCACTTTACACCCCCTTAGGGGTTAGATATCAAAAAATTTTGAAGACCGTAGAAGTAAAATTGCTTTGATAGCTCGACATGTCTAAAAGTTTTAACGAAATTCGTGAAAATGTGGATTCACGTATATTTTTTTTACTCAACCTCTGAACGCCAAGAAAAATCTGAATTTTTTTTGCATTAGTTACTCTAGTAGCACATTTATATATACGTATCAAATTTCAACTTTCTAGCATAAGCCGTTTCTGAGATATAAGAAACCTCCCCTCACCACCGTACCTTGCTACCCCTATGAACAATTTTTTCTAACATCTCTCTATAGTGGCTCTATATAGTCCTAAATTTTTAGCTTTCCACTCATTACGGTTTTCGAGAAATAAAAATCAGAATTTTTTTCCTTTCTACCCCTTTTCACCATCACCCCCTACACCCCCACCACTAAATTTTCTTTCCCTACTAGAGGTCCACCGATCCCAACTCCTGTAAAATTTTCAAGATCATATCTGATACGGTTTCTGAGATATAAAAATGACATATTTTGAGAAATTGCTATCCCCCCACTTTCGAGCTCCACCTCCCCCCTCAAAAAATTTACGTTCATTAGACTCCTCTTGTGATCCCATATACAAAAACAAAATTTCATCTTCCTGGTGTAATTGGTTCGGCAGATATTGTAATCCAAAGTTTTTCACCACCAATCCCACACCCCACCACCCTTCTTAAAAATGTTAGCCCTTGTCTAATCTCCTGAACGATTCATGTCAGAAGATTGAAACTTTCAATCTTCTGACATGAATCGTTCAGGAGATATGGATTTTAGAATGTTTCAATCCCGGCTTTCATGCGTTTTGGACTCATTGTTTTCGAAGTGGGGGGCACTTCCACACCCCTCAACCCTTATCGATAATTTTTTTGCAAATGAGTCCACTATCATAGTACTACATAAGTTCCAAGTTTCAGCCTTCTAGCATAAGTGGTTCCTGAGATCTGGAAACCAAATTTTTTTGTCTAAAACGCTCCTCCCTCGACCCCCCCTTACACCCCTACCCCCTTAAAAGATAGCAGTCGTAGGAGTTTACCCAATCTACCCACCATAAAAATTTCAACTAAATACCTCAACGGGTTTGGGAGCAACGTGCCTTCAAACGATTTTGCGGACGGCGTACGGGGTATACGGCGGACAGACGGACATTTTTCCTAAAACGTGTAAATACAAAATTTCAGGGTAGCAATTTTTTTTTAAATTTCAGGTCGATCACAATACTTTATTAAAAAAAAATAAAGTAAAATTATAGTTTTAAAAAATTCCTTACTCACACTAATTTCAAAAATTCCATTTACCTAAATAAAGAAATAATATTAGTAGACAATATATCCATTAGTAGAGAGAAGGCTTTACCCGTTGTCGTATTATTTTGTCCACATCACATTCGCACAATACGTGAATGTCTGCTGGAGACACCCGCGTCAAGGATGAAACAGCTACTGGCAGTCCCAAGATGATTTACCTTTGGCTGAAATTCGAAAGGAATCTGGAATCAATTGAAGGCGGTAATTTAATTATTTTTTTTTATATATCATACTAATTTCATTTTCAAATCCTGCCAAACAGTGCGACCTTGACGTGGTTGGGAGGCTTAATGATACTAACGATGAAATCGCGTCAATTCTAAATACATACATATGTATCAATTGAGAAAAATGTGAATTTCTACAATTGATGCAGATGTAGGAATAAGTTTTGTTCGTTAAAGATTTTAAGGGTCTGGATTCCTGATAAAATTTAAATAAGTGCATTAAATTCCCTTCGGCAAACTAAATATTATCCTGTAAATGAAATTCTTCATAACTAAATTGGAAATGAACGAATTTAGTATAAACGTATTGTTACATGTAAACCTGGCAACCGTGCAACTCGATCGTTTCACATAATGAAAACAACAAAAACCGAATACCTAGTTGCAAAATAACCCAATCAGAAAAGTAAATAAGAGAGCGAAACAACACGACTATATCTCCCCTCTAATCGAATGCGCTCGAATGTACTGGAAGCCTAGAAGATCAAATGGAATGCTCTCAAACGTTCCAGTTGCGTCCACACACACCATCGAACGAAGATTCAAGAACAGTCTCGACTACAATCAAATAGTATAAAAGCAGATGAAGCTTTCAGCGAGGGATATAGTAATTTTTATTACGTCGACTGTGACAGCGAGCGCGTATACGCGACCGTGTTGGTAGAGAGCGAAAGTGATCGAGTCAAGCGATATATGGAATAAGCGGGCAGTGCTGTCATACAGTGCGAATTATTGTGCGATTATAATTCTGTGAATTAAAAGTGCGGATAAATAAATTATCACTTATTTTTATTTTAACCGAATTGTGTTTTACTTGAAATCCCGGCGAACCCCTAGCTCGCAACAATTGGTGTCAGAAGTGGGATTTCAAGAACTAATTCGGGTTAGAATCGCGAGTGGAAAAGTGAAATTAAAATTCTCGAACGGACAAAGTGAGAATTTTGGTGCGCGAATAAAGTTTTCAAACTGTGAAGTGAAAATTCTCGAACGGACAGTGAGAATTTTGTGAAATCGAATATTCTCGAGTGCTCTAGTGAGCGGTAACTTTAATTAGTGAAGTGGAAAGTTCTCGTACGGACAAAAAGAGAATTTGAGTGAATTTGAATTGCGGAAAATCTTTAACGAACAAATAAATCGATAGTGAAAATGCCGCGTTATTTAAAAGACTTGAAACTAATGGAGCTGAAGGAAGAGCTCGGTAGACGCGAATTATCAACAACCGGGAACAAGTCCGAACTTGTCAGCCGAATGATCGACGTGCTTGAGGCTGAAGGTAAGGACGCAAATAGTTTCGAGTTCCCAATCGAAGAAGCTCGTGCAGGAAGTGGTGAAGAGTGTTTTGGTTCATCGGATTCTCTGACGCAGTTAATGCAGCAAATGATGAACAAATTAGACCAACAATCAACGGGCCTCAACCAGAAATTAGACCAGACGTCGAAGGACATTAATAAGGAATTAGAACAACAAAGGCAGCTCTCAGCAGACCTCTCAGCGGATCTCAGCCAGAAAATGGACCACCAAAGTCAACTATCAGCAGACCTTAATAACAAGTTAGATCAGACATCAACAGACCTTAACGAGAAGCTAGACCAGACTTCGAAGGACCTCAACCAAAAATTGGAACAGCAAAGCGAACAAACGAAAGAGCTAAAAGAAGATCTAAATAATAAAATAGACACCATGGGTAAAATAATCGAAGAAAATCTGGAGGCGAAACTTCGAACTTTTGAAGATCAAATAACGGAGAAGACATCAGCGATTGTAGAAGAAGTTGAACGTCTAAAAAGGGACTTTGATAACGTGAAAGCAACTGGAGTCATCAAAACAGAACACGTCACACACAAAGATCTCAAAGCTCCAATCTTCGATGGGCAAACACCGTGGGCTATCTACAAGACCCAATTTGAGGCTGCCGCGAGAAATAATCATTGGAATGATTTGGAACGAGGAACGGCTTTGATATTGGCGCTAAGAGGTCCACCAGCAGAAGTTCTTCAAACAATTCCTCAAGAGCAGCAACAAGATTTTTCGACGTTGGTACAGACATTGGATCTTCATTACGGCAGTGACCACATGCGAGAGATCTACAAAACACAACTCTACAATCGAACCCAAAAGAATGGTGAAACTCTTCAAGAGCTGGCGCGCGATATTGAACGACTTACACTATTATCGCTTTCCAATGCGCAAACAGAGCAACGCAACGATACAGCTGTTTTCGCATTTAACAATGCTGTACAGGACAGAGAGCTGCAGCAGGCGTTAAAATTGGCAGGAAAGAAAACGATGGGCGAAGCCTTAGTATATGGGCTTACGTTCGAAGCTGCCAAGCAAAGCTCGCGAAATAACTACCGAGTTCGAGAAATAACAGAAGGGTGTGTATGTCAGAGAACGGAGTACACCAAACGGAGCGAAGGATCTGGTGCCCCTCGATGTTGGAATTGCGGACAGGCAGGACACTTAAGACGCGACTGCCGAAAACCAAGAAAAGCTACCAACTATTGTTCCGGCTGCGCTGCTAAACAAAAAGGAGAACGAGGCGAACCGTCACGAGAGCACGCTTCGCCTAATCATAGTCCGGGAAACGAGTAAAAGCCAACTTCATGGGGCAGAAGTTGGCTGGTGGAATCGACGCCCCCGGAACCATCATCGCAGTTTCTCGACTACATCGTGGTGAAAACGACTTATGCATGAGTGGTCGAGTCGACAAGTTAAACTGCATAATAACAATTGATACAGGCGCAACACGATCAGTGCTAAGATCTGACCTCTTAGACCGTACTTGGCTTCACAACACCAAAAATTACGCACTTCGCACAGCAACAGGCGAAACTACTACAGTCCATGGGGAAATAGCTCGTGACATCCGGCTTGGAGATTTGACATTCTCACATGTATTCGTGGTAGCTGATATTACCGATGAGTGTATTCTTGGAATGGATTTTCTGAAACCACACGGTATCCAGCTGGACCTAGGACAACGAATAATGAAGTGGCGAAACATCGAAATCCCAATGGAAATAACATCCTCCAACACAACCAAGCTGCGAGTTATATTGTGCGAAGATGCGGATATACCAAAGTCATCAGAGAACGTTATTTGGGCAGAGCTCGATGGTGATCCCGGGAACCACCGATTCTACCTCATCGAATCAGAAACGACACCGGCATTACGAAGTCTAATATTGGGAAAAACGCTAGTAAAAAGAAATGAGAAGGTGATTGTACCAATAAGAGTGCTCAACGTTTCGGACAGCATTATCAGCGTAAAGAAAGGAGATGTAATTGGCAGCTGCGAACCAATCTCAGCGGTGACGAGTATAGACACTGAAGAGCATCATGACGTAGCCTCTAAAAATAATTCAAGGAGGAAGAATAGTGTAACATCAGCAGTTCTTCAGTCAAGCAACCTTAGAGGAGTACAACACAAGCAAGCAGTGGATTTGATCGAAAGATTCAGCGACGTCTTCTCCACCGGTGATGACGACTATGGCAGAACAAACCTAGTGAAGCATCGTATAGACACCGGAAGTGCTACACCGATACGTCAACCCCCAAGAAGAGTACCACTAGCGAAACAAGGAGAAGTGAATTCAATTGTGAAAACCATGGAGCATCAGGGAATAATCGAAGAATCAAAGAGTCCGTGGATATCGCCAGTCGTGCTGGTTAAGAAAAAGGATGGCAGTACCCGATTTTGTGTGGACTACAGACAACTAAATGATGTTACGAAAAAGGATAGCTATCCCCTACCTAGAATCGACGATATCATGGACACCCTGACAGATGCTAAATGGTTCTCAACGTTGGACCTGAAAAGTGGGTACTGGCAAGTGGAAATAGACGAAAATGATAGAGAGAAAACAGCATTCTCTGTCGGCAGCGGACTGTGGCAATTCATCGTAATGCCGTTTGGCCTGTGCAATGCTCCAGCTACGTTTGAAAGACTAATGGAATTTGTTTTGCGTGGCCTTAGTTGGAAAACTTGTCTCGGTTACCTGGATGATGTGATCGTTATCGGCAAAACCTTCGAGGAGCATCTGAAAAATCTACAGGAAGTCTTTCAGCGATTGCGAGCGGCAAAATTAAAGCTGAGTCCAAAGAAGTGCACTTTGTTTAGTGCAGAAGTAAAATACTTGGGTCACATCGTTTCAGCCGATAGTGTAAAGACGGATCCAGAGAAGATACTGGCAGTGAAAAATTGGACTACTCCGAGTGATAAACACCAGCTGCGTAGCTTCCTAGGATTAGCAACATATTACCGTCGATTCGTAAAAGACTTTGCCAACACGGCAAAATGTCTTCATCAGCTAACAGAAAAGGGAAAGACATTTACTTGGAATCAACAGTGCCAGGAAGCATTCGAGAAAATAAAAGATCAGCTTTGCGACTCTCCAGTTCTGGCGTATCCAAAACCAGGCCATGGTTTCATCATAGACACTGATGCCAGCAATGTCGGTATCGGCGCAGTACTATCACAGGAGATCGACGGGCAAGAGAGAGTGCTATCATACTACAGCCGAGTACTCTCAAAATCCCGAAGGAACTATTGCGTAACTCGCCGATAGCTATTAGCCATCGTAGAAGCTACAAAACATTTTCACAAATATCTCTATGGCCAAAAGTTCCTTCTTCGAACGGATCACGCATCGCTTAAATGGCTACTTCAGTTCAAAAATCCCGAGGGCCAAGTAGCAAGATGGATAGAAAGGCTTGAATCCTACGATTTTGAAATTGTTCACCGAAGAGGGAGAATTCACGGTAATGCTGACGCGCTCTCACGTCGTCCTTGTCCACCAAACTGCAAGCATTGTCACCGCGTAGAAGAAAAAGAAGTCGGAGAAACCGTTCAGCGAATAACGACCGAACCGAAGGATGGATGGAATCAGCAAGAACTGGAAGATGCCCAACGAAAAGATCCAGATATTTCACCGATCATGGCATGGAAGGACAAAATGGAGCGGCCTGAGTGGAAAGACATCTCACAATTCAGCGAAACCTTAAAGAGTTATTGGGCACAATGGAAGTCCCTCCACCTAGACGGTGGGTTATTAAAACGGAAATGGGAAACCGCTGACGGAACATCGCATCTCATGCAAACCATTGTCCCGCATTCTAAAGTCGAGGAAATTCTGAAGGAGTATCACGAAGGTACTTCCGGTGGACATTTAGGTGTGAATAGAACCTTGGCAAAGATACGAGAGAGGTTCTATTGGATCCATCTCCGAGAAGACGTCGAAAATTGGTGTCGTAAGTGTACTACCTGTGCATCGAGTAAAGGCCCGCAACGCAGATCAAAGGGAGAAATGCAACAATACAACGTGGGAGCTCCATTCGAGAGAATTGCTGTGGATATTGCTGGACCATTTCCGGAATCAGAAAATGGTAATCGCTACATTCTTGTGGTCATCGATTATTTCAGCAAATGGCCCGAAGCTTACGCAATTCCAAATCAAGAAGCAGTTACCGTCGCAGAACAAATTGTTACCAACTGGGTGAGCAGATTTGGAGTTCCACGTGAATTACACTCCGATCAAGGGCGCAACTTTGAATCTCAAACATTCAAACACGTGTGTCAAATGCTGGGAATAAACAAAACGAGGACAACTCCACTACATCCACAGTCCGATGGAATGGTGGAACGTTTCAATAGAACACTGAATTCAAACCTATCCAAACTCGTCAGCGAAAGGCAACAGGACTGGGATCAACACATTCCTCTATTTTTAATGGCCTACAGAACATCGGTACACGCAACAACAGGAGAAACTCCCTCCCGAGTCATCTTCGGAAAGAATATTCGAGTCCCTGCGGAATTAATGTTTGGAGTGCCACCAGACCAACCGACCCATCCAAAAGATTACGTATCGGATCTTCGACATCGACAACACACAGTTTACAACCTGGTCAGAGATAAAATTAATTTGGCGACCGATCGGATGAAGACGAGGTATGATCAACGGGCGAATTCATCAGGATTCCAAGAGGGCGATTTAGTTTGGCTATACAATCCCAAACGACAGAAGGGCAGGTCACCGAAACTACAGCGCAATTGGGAGGGACCTTACCAAATCATCAACCGGTTAAATGATGTTGTGTACCGTATTCAGTTGCATCAAAAACCTCGTACTAAAATGAAAGTGGTACACCTCGATAGACTAACGAAGTACCATGGCGCCCATGACGAGGGGATCGACTCTGTTCGGGACGAACAGGAACTAAGGAGGGAGTAATGTTACATGTAAACCTGGCAACCGCGCAACCGTGCAACTCGATCGTTTCACATAATGAAAACAACAACAACCGAATACCTAGTTGCAAAATAACCCAATCAGAAAAGTAAATAAGAGAGCGAAACAACACGACTATATCTCCCCTCTAATCGAATGCGCTCGAATGTACTGGAAGCCTAGAAGATCAAATGGAATGCTCTCAAACGTTCCAGTTGCGTCCACACACACCATCGAGCGAAGATTCAAGAACAGTCTCGACTACAATCAAGTAGTATAAAAGCAGATGAAGCTTTCAGCGAGGGATATAGTAATTTTTATTACGTCGACTGTGACAGCGAGCGTGTATACGCGACCGTGTTGGTAGAGAGCGAAAGTGATCGAGTCAAGCGATATATGGAATAAGCGGGCAGTGCTGCCATACAGTGCGAATTATTGTGCGATTATAATTCTGTGAATTAAAAGTGCGGATAAATAAATTATCACTTATTTGTATTTTAACCGAATTGTGTTTTACTTGAAATCTCGGCGAACCCCTAGCTCACAACAGTATGAAGGTTTCCTAAACTAAAAACTTTTTGAATTAGTGCTCTAAATTGAATTTAGCCGCGAATCCACACACACCAGTAGTATCTAATTAATACATTGCCACTTTTTTTCAATATTAAGATAATTACTTACTTTTAGACCTGCAATAACTTCAGCGATCGTTCTTGTTGATAATTCTTCGCTGCCCGGCGGGGCCCGCAAATCGTTAAAACTCGATGGCAACTGCGCGTGTACTTCCTTTCGTAATGTCGCACCATTCACTATACAAAAATTTTACTTTAATATAAAGTTTATCACATAAATATTAACTTCAAAAATAAAAACATTTACTTACCTGATTTGTTGTGACAGTTCTCAACTATGGATTTCCTTTTGTCACTTTGAAGTTTCGAAACTTTTCGAAAATTCAAAATCCGCACAACAACAACACCATGTAATTGAGCGGGAGAGGGAGGGCAAGGTTTTTTGGCCCATCGTTGTCTCGGATATTGTATGGGAAAATCTGATATGGGTAGTCCATTTCTAGTACCAGGTCCCTGTTCTACACCCAACATGTAGTTTGCGTCATGCTTGCATCTCACTTCCACTACAAACTGTTGTTCTTCAGTCTCTTTCTTTTGACACTGGACACTCGAGAGTACCTACTTGCATCTCACTTATACTACAATCCAATTTTCAATCTTTCTCCTTCTCATGAAAAATTATGCTCATGTACACGGATCTTACGTGTATCACCACCAGTGTTACCAAATATTTTTCTTGGTTGAGTACTAAAATATGAAATTTTGAGCGTTAATTTCAACTTCAAGGCACTAAAAAATAATTTTTTCATATAAATCGCAGGAATATTCAAATAACGCGCAAGCGGTAAAACTAATTTTTGTCCGCTGAGACAAAGTTTTGGGCATCAAATTTAACGCTGAAAGTACTAAATTGGCATCACTGATCACCACTGCTTGGTACCGACAATCGGACCGGCTGTAAGCAGTGATGCCACCAGTGTTACCAAATATTTTTCTTGGTTGAGTACTAAAATATGAAATTTTGAGCGTTAATTTCAACTTCAAGGCACTAAAAAATAATTTTTTCATATAAATCGCAGGAATATTCAAATAACGCGCAAGCGGTAAAACTAATTTTTGTCCGCTGAGACGAAGTTTTGGGCATCAAATTTAACGCTGAAAGCACTAAATTGGCATCACTGATCACCACTGCTTGGTACCGACAATCGGACCGGCTGTAAGCAGTGATGCCAGATTGGGGGTTTTTTCCCCCAAAATGGGGAAAACAAAACAATTTGGGAAAATTTTGGGGAAAATCTTGGGGATAATTTTTAGGGAAATAGAAAATTTTTAATGTAAAATAAATCATTTAAATTTGTTTACTCAAGATCGGAATACTTACTGACGTGTGTATGAATATGTTTCCTTGCTGTCTCTCTCGCACGCATGGTTGCACTTACATCCCCACTCAACTTTCTTGAAACCAAGAATTACAAGCAGGACTATAAACTCAGTAGGAGCGCCGTACACCGGTCTAGTAGAGTCGACCTTAATTTTTAGTCATGATTTTTTAATTTTTTTTTTAAGTGAAATAATATATATATTTTTATTTTTTGTTGCATCGTGATTCTTTTTTTTCAAATTGTTTGTCAAATCAAAATACTACGGTCACGAACTAAAAGTTGTAATTATTTAGTTGGAAATTGATAAGGGTAAAAATTTTACAAGTAGTGCAATTTTAGGGAAATATTCAGGAAAACTTGGGGAATTGTCATTCCATCGATCTGGCATCACTGACTGTTAGTCATACAAGTACCGTGAGCATAATCGGACCGCGGCCTTTTAAGTACTGAACAGAACATGGAAGTGTATGGAATGGCTAAGAACGAGAATTTTCGTAATAAAATCTGAATGTGTTAGTTCATGAAAGTATGAATATTAGTAAGCTTTAGCCAATCAGCAACATGAATTTTGATATTCTAACCCCAACATGGAAGTTGCATCATGCTTGCATCTCACTTCCACTACAAACTGTTGTTCTTCAGTCTCTTTCTTTTGACACTGGACACCCCAGAGTACATTCACTTCCACTCCAATCAAATTTCAATCTTTCCCTTTCTCATGAAAAATTACGCTCATATACACGAATTTTACGCGTATCACCACCGCTTGGAACAGAACATGGACCTCGACTGCGACTGCGATTTGCCTACCGTGCGGCGTGAGATTCGACTGCGCAGTTGGTGTTGAACAGAACACCGACTACGACTTCGATTCTATGCAAGCAAGAAGAAGAACGAGTGTCAAGTGTCACTTCTGTTTTGTTTAATATTTTTGAAAATGGACCTGTTTCTGGTAGCGTGTATATTTTATATAGTATTTTTAATCAATTTGGAGTGTTTGCGTTTATTAATAACGAGAAAGTGAATAGGACTATAGACGAATTTGAAGAATAGAAACCCAGTAGGCAAAGCGTACTCACGCAAAATAGCATCAAAATTATACATGTCTGTATGTAAGATAAAAACAGCATGTACTAAGCTATCGCGGTCTCCTCTTAAATGTAAACAGAATTCAATTCATTTTGAAGAGGTCATGTAAATATTCTATATACAGGGTGTTTGGTACTCCGTGCACGACCTTGTAAGGGGTTATTCCTTGATATATTTGGAGAAAAAAATTGTTCTACAGGGTGGGTCAATTTTCAATATTAGTGGAGATGCAGGGTGGTTAAGAAAAGTGTTTTTGACCGGTACCCTCACTCACTTAAAACGTTATATCTTGAAAATGAATAATCACAAGGCAAAGTGTTATAACTCGTTTTTTAGGCAATCGAATTACCTTTCATTTGATGTAACAGTCTAAATTGTAACTGCACACAATCTTGAGATATTTACTCGAAAACAGCAATTTTTGCTACGTAAACCCTTAAAATTAAGTGATCAATGTAGTTTTTCTCAGAAAACCCCATTATAAACATGTCATTTTAATTTTATTTTTTTATGAGCCGTATTATTACCTACAAAAGCTGCATACATATGTATGAGTTACGATTAACATTTTGGAAGTAATAGGTAAAAATACATATCGCATAAAAATTAAATATTTCAAAAGTCAGTGCCATAAAGTGGACCTCGTTTAATTTGTCGGTAGTACTGAAGTATTTTTATTGCCCATTTATTACTATTTAAAGTATGTAGGAAAACAATGAAATGTAACTGAGTTTCAACATAATTGATGCTTTTACCTGGATGTGGTAGGTAATACTGGGTGCGGTACTATGCCTTTTTTAATAGAGTGTCTTACAAAATAAAAAGCCTATAAAAGCAAAACTACCTTCATATTTTTATCAGTTTTAGTTACGTTGCTAACAGAAGAAGGTGTCAGTAGAATAAAAAAAATAATTTCGAAATGTCTGAGTACTCCAATGAAGAATATGCTGACATTGTGTTAATTTATGGAGAGTGTCGCGAAAATGGACAAGCCGCGCGAAGGCTTTACCATCAGAGACATCCCCATCGACGGACACCTGACAGGAGAGTATTTCAGGACGTTTACAGGAGAATTAGGGAAACTGGCAGCGTTAGAACAAGGAGAGTAAATGCAAATCCTGCGCCTATAATCGCTGTTCAGACTGACGAAAGAATACTGCAAACAGTGCAAAATGATCCATCGATCAGTATCCGACGCTTGGCATTGCAATTTAACGTATCTACTTGGAAGGTTTGGAGTATTTTAAAAGTAGAACGCTTCCATGCCTACCATCACACACCAGTACAGGAGCTGCTACCCATTGATTTCCCCAAACGGATGGAGTTTTGCAATTGGCTCCTTGAACGACAAATAGATGACGACAATTTTTTCAACCATATTCTGTGGACGGATGAGTCCCAATTTACCAGAGACGGTATCACAAACTTCCACAACCTACATACGTGGGCTGAGAGCAATCCACACACAAGAAGAGCGGCATCATTTCAGCACAGATTCAGCGTCAATTTATGGGCAGGCGTGATTGGTGACGATTTACTTGGACCTATTAGGCTTCCGCGTACTCTGAATAGCTCCAATTACTTACAGTTTTTATCAAATGATCTACAGACTTATTGGATGATATTCCACTGGTACGATTGGCTTCCATGTTTTACCAACACGATGGTGCTCCAGCTCATTACGGCCGACAGATCACAGATTGGTTAAATTCCAATTATAGCAATCGCTGGATCGGTAGAAATGGACCGATGCACTGGCCTGCAAGATCTCCTGATCTTACTATTATGGATTTCTTTGTATGGGGACGGATGAAGGACCTTGTTTACGCAACGCCAGTAGAAACATTGGAAGATCTAAATATCAGGATTGATGCGGCAGCAATAGAAGTAAGGCAGCAGTTGAGGAATATAAATACCAAGAGAACACTCGCCAAACAAGCTTTAGCGTGCATTCAAAATGAAGGTGGCCATTTTGAACATTTATTATAACAAAATTTTTTTAAATAAAACATAAAAACCATTATTAAATTCTTTTAGTTCAAAGAAGTAGTGTAGATCAACATGCACTGACTTTTGGAATATTTAATTTTTATGCGATATGTATTTTTACCTATTACTTCCAAAATGTTAATCGTAACTCATACATATGTATGCAGCTTTTGTAGGTAATAATACGGCACATAAAAAAATAAAATTAAAATTACATATTTATAATGGGGTTTTCTGAGAAAAACTACATTGATCACTGAATTTTAAGGGTTCACGTAGCAAAAATTGCTGTTTTCGAGTAAATATCTCAAGATTGGGTGCAGTTACAATTTAGACTGTTACATCAAATGAAAGATAATTCGATTGTCTAAAAAACGAGTTATAACACTTTGCCTTGTGATTATTCATTTTCAAGATATAACGTTTTAAGTGAGTAAGGGTACCGGTCAAAAACACTTTTCTTAACCACCCTGTATCTCCACTGTTATTGAAAATTGACCCACCCTGTGGAACAATTTTTTTCTCCAAATATATCAAGGAATAACCCCTTACAAGGTCGTGCACGGAGTACCAAACACCCTGTATAGTGCTTGTACAAACTATAGTAGTAAATATATACATCAACCGGCGACATCGTTCCCAAAACGTCCAATCAGTTATACGACTTGGATACGGTTTCGTTTCGACGTATAGTATACGAAACTTTTCCTGCTAGGAAGTAGTGGAAATCCGAGACTACAATCGCAGTCTTACGGGCCTATTACGAAACTCGAGTCGAGTGAGTAACTCGACTCACATTTGGACTCGACTCGAGCTAACGTTGGTATTATGAAGCTCGACAATTGGAAAGTCACTTCATTTCCAGCAGTCGAGTGAGTTTGACATTTCTTATAAAAAAATACTCACTCGATCGGCTCTCATAATACGCAGTTCTCTTAACTCACGCTTTTTTTCGACTAAAAGTCGAGTGAAACTCGACAAGTAGGTACTCGTCGAGTTTCATAGTCGCAGAATGTGAGTTTTTTGATCGAGTCGAATTTCGTAATAGGCCCGTTAGATTTAAGAGCCGTACAGAATGAATGTAATAGCAGTCGGATTGTAATGTCAAAATGTCGCAACGAGATGCAATGAAACGCTGTAAACCGCAACTAAACGCTGCATGAACACAATGACCGGATTGAGTTCGCAGTTCTATTAGTGTCAATAATCAAAGCGAAATTGATAGGGACGCAAAAATCGGTGAATTATTTTTAATGCTCATCGAAATCTCTTTCATTTTCCATTTTATTATTTTCTTCTTTGAATAATATAGTGCGTTTTAGGTTATGATATTGTCATTTGACTTTTCGATGCTGCGACCCATAGCGTTCATTCTGTTTAACTACATACAATCACATGCATTTGAAACTCGTTTTTTCCCCTCCGTTATTTTGACACTCCAATCCGACTGCAATTGCGTTCATTCTGTACGGCCCTTAAAGACAGGGACTGCGCAGTCGCAGTCGAGGTCCGTGTTCTGTTTAGGCCCTTAGTTCCACATAACACAATTTTGGCAGGTCAATTTTATTTAGCTTCTCCTCCTAGTTCATTCATCTAAGCCTGCATGTGTTGGTATCGTTGATATAAACATATCAAATGACGGTTGAGTCAACCGGGTTGACATTCGTGAAGCAGCAATATTTTTCTGGAATGGCGATTTTAGCTATTACTAAAATATTCAAACCTTATAATCTTAGAAATTTCTCATCGAAAACCATATTTAACTTATCATCAGGTAAGCTGGGTTATGGATTCATCGTTCAATTATAATTCTTCCCTAATGATTATGTGTAGGTTACGGCAAATGCGGGGTGTCTGTTATACGAGTGTCTGGCCCTCTTGCATTATTGGCATTGAAATCTTTGATTTATGTCAATTTTGAACCGCATCCTCGACATGCAGCATTAAAAACAATCAGGCATCCTAAAACTAACGAGATAATAGATAAAGGAATTGTCTTGTGGTTTCCTGGTATGCTAGTTCTTTTAAGTCTGGTCTAGGCTCAATTTTTTACTGCAGGTCCGAAGAGCTTCACTGGGGAGGACTGCTGTGAATTTCAGGTGCATGGAGGAGTAGCTATAGTTGAGGCCACTCTTGATGCTTTGTCTTCAGTGCGTGGGCTGAACATAGCGAAGCCCGGTGAATTTACTAAACGAGCTTTCTTTAATGGAAAATTAGATCTTACAGAAGTCGAAGGGCTAGCGGACCTAATTCACGCAGAAACAGAAGCTCAGCGAAAACAGGTAAGTAAAATTTGAAACACTGGAAAAATACTAGAGAAAATTATTTAAAATAATTTTTAACGCACACATCT
This sequence comes from Beris morrisii, assembly GCA_951812415.1. NCBI lineage: Eukaryota > Metazoa > Arthropoda > Insecta > Diptera > Stratiomyidae > Beris > Beris morrisii. Next base: position 62,366,694 of record OX638312.1, on the reverse strand, counting down.
GTTTCTTTTATGATCTTTAAGCCGAAACCAGGTAAAATTCTTGACTTCTCATATACCAACTACTACCATGTTAGCTCGCGCGCTTGTTTAGTGGCGATATTCAGAGGTAAATAAAAATTAAATATTTCCCCATCTTTTTCTCAAGAAAGTTAAACGTGCCGACCTCTTCCGCCTTTAGTGAGTGAAAAAGACTAGAGTATGCTCGCTAAATGCTTACGTCCGATCAAGTGCGTACCGACCTGCAAATGCCATAATGAACTTAGACGATCAACTGTGCAGGTCATTAATCTTTACGCAGAATTGATCCCGGAACCCAGAACTGACAACTAGTGCAATGACAATCGTCTTTCGATTGCACTAGGGTCACTAGATACCAGTGGCGGCTCGTACCTTTCCTAGCAAGAGAGGCTGAATTGAAATATTGAAACAGGACTTTGTCGGACTAAAACTATATGAGTAAGGACGTCGGTTTACCGCGGAAAGTCATTAAGTAACATTGTCAAAACAAAAAATCACTCATCCTCATGTGGCGAACCGCCACTGCTAGATACGCAACACTACCTAGGGTTTGGCAGATACGTCTAATTCGGTCGTTTCTGTACTAGAAGTTGTAATGTAACCTCACAAAAATCGCATGTTTATGTACTAGTTCGCCTGTTTTTATACTCTAGATGAAATCATATAGAGTATTATAAGTTTAATCCAGCCCAAAAGTTTGTAACGCATAGAACCAAGCCTCGGACGAAAAAAAGTTATATATTATATTGTTTATTTGTGGCCAAAAACCTCAAATCCGCTTGACGTCTGTCCGTCCGTCCGACCGTCCGTCTGTCCCTTAGCACGATAACTCAAGAACGCCTTCACCTAGGATCGTGAAATTTTGAATCTGGAGGTTTGGTTGAATTTGTAAGGCTGAGTTCGTTAACGGGCAAAATCGTCTTACTCCTTCGGGTATCTGCCATACAAATTGTCCTTAAAACACGTGTTCAAGAATATTGGCGGATAACTTTAGAAGGGTTCAAGCTACGACATTGAAATTTTGTATGTGTTATTTTTCCAATAGTTGGAGATAAATATACGATTATGAAGAAAATCCTGTTAGTCCTTCGTGTAGCTGCCATACAAATATCCTGTCAAAACGTCTTCACTTAGTTTACGGAACTTACTATAACTCAAGTAATCTTTTAGCTATGAATTGGAAATTTTGTACAAATTAGTTTTGAGTAAAAACGAAGTTCGAGTTTACTAATCAGCGAAATCCTTTTACTCCTTCTGGTAGCTGCCATACAAAATGTCCTTAAGACACGTGTTCAACAATATTTTTCGATAACTTTTGAACGCTTCAAGCTACGAATTTGAAATTTTGTACACATTCATTTTTAAATGATTTCAAGGAAAGGATAAATATGTAAAAAATTGAGTGAGTCCTTCCTGCACCTCCCATCTGAAAGTCCTTCAAAAAGGACATTTTTTGGATGACTTACCCAGTTCAAGATATGAAATTAAACAATGAATATTGTCTTTTAGTTTTGAGTAGCAATCTAATGGCAGTCCCTAATAAAGGACATACAACATGCACACACGTAATTCTACTTTATCCCCAACTACAATATAAGTCGAAGTTCAGTATTCATCTAGAGTATTATACGATTGGCTTGCAGCCGATCGTGACTGCAGTATGTTTGTACTAAACATTGCTATCAAATTGCGTTTTTGAAGTGAGCGAATATGTGAAGAGCACTGAGCTATATAAATGGAGACCTCATCACCTCATTTCTCTATACGATATGACATTGAAATAGCCGATGAAATCGTACCCTCTCGCTCCTTCTCAAAATTTAAAATTTCGAACAACATGGGCAACAACTTAAATAAAATTAAAAACTTTTCAATTTGAGTTATCAGTTCTGACAATTCAAATTGTTCGATTTGATGGTGAGAAGTTGCGTTTTGCGTTCGAAATTCATAACACAACTCACAGTTTACTTAAATTTTTTTATTAATAAATTTCTTGGGAAATAACAGTTTCAGGAATATTTATAACGGTTGAGCATGTAATACGTTATTTTTGAATTTGGCGCCATACCGATAAGTACATGTATTATATTCGTACTGCAGTAGCCAATATTACCTGTAAAATTTACACAGCTTAGTTGCAATTTTATGAACTCATTTTCTTTCAATACCCTGCATTGTTTATCCAAAAAAGTATTTATCAAATTCAAATTATTCGTAATTTTTCAATTCGAAATTACACCTAAAAATTCGGATTTAATTTTTCATGTTGCCCAATCTGATGGTCCTCTCATTGTTTTCCTTCTCGCCTTAATACGTGCATACCGTGCTACTAACTCTTTTCTTCTTAAGATTCAGGTCATCCGTGGCTCAATTCTAATTTGTACCCCGGATAACTTTCGAAGTTTCTCTAAACTGAAAATGAATTGAATTTTTGAAAGAAACATAAAGAAATGTTTCAATCAAAAATTATTTTTTTTGCATTACCAATTTTAAATCTAATAAATGTTTAAAATCATCAGAATTTTGTTCAACAATGCAGAACCTCGGGTTATCATGGACACCTTTTTCGAAATATTGACATTTTAAAAACGTCGGCCATGTGAGATAGCAAATGGAGGTCTCCATTAGTTATATCTCAGTGGTGAAGAGTCAGAAAAAAGCTGTCGGTTCCCTTCCACAATTCTAGTACTTGTTTTTCTTTGGTATGGAAGTATGTGTGCACGAAATTGTGGTTTGCAATTGAAAATTTCCGTATTTCTTTTATGAAAATTTACAATTTTGCAGCGTAATCAATTCGAATGTTTATAAAGTGAAATCCCATAAACATGGAAAAAATTTTAATTTACTGGTTTTTCACACTGGTACGCATCTGCCAAACCACTGTTAGAGGCTGTTTTGGTGTGAGTGCGTATACAGTAACCCTAGATTTCTCTAGTTGACGACCACCAAAATTCCATTCAACCATAACCCGACGGCGACGACTGATACAGTGTCCACCGGTAAGGAATAATTGAGATCGATGGACGTAACGGTACAGAAATATTCATTCATATTCACTGGTAAGGTCTATTCCATACATACTCGCCATTGAGTGCACATATTGTTATCTCGTTATTGATCACTTGAAGTTTAAATTTAATGCGCGATGAGTGGATGAGATTGTCGGCTGCATTTCAGTACGAGCAAGAAAGAAATGCGAATACCTCACACCGACAATTGATTGGAAGTATATAGATGAAGTTGTTCCCAAGTGATAATCTTTTTTCAGCAACAACTTACGAAAGTGTTCGTTGCTGCTTCATCGCCGATTCATCGATGTTTGGCTTATAGAGTACTGAGACTCACATTAATGTTTCCATGCCAGCATAGTTATATTAATAATTGATTAAATCCCTTCATGCGAAAAATTCCGAACTCAAAAAGTCTGAGAAAAATTCCTTATTTACAGTTTCGTTTTAAGTGAGGTACAGGTCCAAAACACTTTTCTTGTCCACCCTGTATCTCCACGGATATTAAAAAATGACCTATAAAAAAATTAAAAATACGCATTTTGAGATATTCAAGGATAAAGGACGTTAAAGAGAACATAATGTTGAACTGATTGAAAAACGTAATTTTTGAACATTTGAATACTAGGCTACTATTTGCATTTCACTTGCTACCTGGCATCAAACGCTCCATACAAAAACGTTCAATTTTGCTTCAAAATGCTTCAAAGTGCTTCATACAAAAATGGCGTCTTGTCGTCTTCAGTATTTATATCTCTATGGGCTCAGTATACTTGCCACTAACCCTGCGTCTATACTGACAATTTATCTGGCAATGACAATGGCAATATTGCCATTGAGTTAAATGTCAAATCGCAATAAGTGGGCATTTGATTGCCAGCCAATTTTCATTTGAGCGAGTGAATTCGAAGTGTCAAGTTGTGAAGCACAGCAATCATAACTTCGAAAACTATTGATTAAATCAATAGTTTTTTTCTTTAGTCCACTTATTTCACTCATTTTGCGATCAAACCAAAAAAACGTAAGTCTACCTGTTGACAAGCAACGCTAACTTCTGTCAAACGATTTGTTTTCTGGCAATACTATCCTCAAAATTGTTATGGCAATGCTGATGCTGTTATGACACTGGTTATTTTTCAAGCTTAAAAAAAGCGCAGGAAAAACCAATCGTGCGACAAGGCGAACAACATTAAAAGAAAGAGATACCGCTCTTTCCGACGCTAGCGGCATCTAGTAAACGAAATTAACAACTGGTTTGTTAAAAAAAATACCGGTTCTAGCGCGTATACGCGCGTATATATACGTACCGAACTGCAAAAAAAAGCGTGTAGCGGTGGAAATGAAACTCCCACTGGTTGTTTCTTGACTTGAATTGCTAGAATGTTGCGAAACACTGCTCGCCGGCGCTATGTTGCAGCTTTTTTTGACAGTCACTGATATTTTAGCTGTTCGGACTGTCTCTATCACATCAATGTCTAAACTGTATGTTAAATTTTCTATCTCTCCATTTGGCTTTTCTAGCCGCTTTAAAGCGCCAAAAATAACCAATGTCATAACAGCATGAGAGCAATATTGCCATATGCGTTTGGTGCGTCTACACTGTCAATTTGTGTATGGCAGTAATGCCGTTGCCATTGTCATTGCCAGATAAATTGTCAGTGTAGACGCAGGGTAAAGGCCGTGACAAATTAAAAGCAAAAAGCAGCGGCGGAAGCAGAACGGGCTTAGAAAGCACAGGATCATATGGCGCCTGTTTAAATGAAAGCAGCGGCAGAAGCAGAGACGAAAACAGTGCTGCTTTTTCGTTCTAAATTCTAAAATTCTGATTCTGCTTCAGTACTGCCAACGTAAATTCCTTAAGAATTGGGAATGTTGTCAGCAATGAAAATGTTAAATGTGTCAAAATTGTTTCCATATACTCCATATCATTTTAAGCGAAAAGCAATCAATGGCAACAAAATATTTTCGTCCGCTCAAACAAGAGACTAAAATACTTGAGACTGTTGACAGTTAGCATGGACACATTATTCTGTGCTTCTATCTTCGGTGGTAGTTAGCATGGACACATTCTTCTCTGCTTCTGCTTTTATTTAAATTCATAAAGTAGAGCAAAAAGCAGCACTGACGACGCTGCTGTTTCTGCCGCTGCTTTCTGCTTTTAATGTGTCACGACCTTAACGACAAATATTGATTACGTATTTGGATCATTATGTGGTATGTGCGACATTGCGTCTCATCTCAGAGAACCAATCTTATAATTTGATATTGCCTGATGACTTCAATTCTTGAATAGGAAATTTAAATTCACTTCTGTTGAAGTTTGTGTTGAAACACGGCTTAGTGATACTCGTGCGGTCCTTGATCCTTCTGGTAATGCTAGAGGTAAAAATACTGTGTCATTCTTGGAAGATCATGGTATGTTTGTACTGAATGGCCAAACACCTAGTGACATTCCTGCAGAATACACTTTTCTCAGTAAGAAAGCAATAATAGACCTTAGTTGTGTCTGTTGAATATCATCTCACCATATCGGCAAAACTAGCGCATTTTGTTGATGACGAAACCGCGAACCCATATACTTTTTTATTATAATCGATAAGGCAATCGGCCCAAGAGCTCTCTATGTGTAAAGCCTAGTACGGACCTCGAACAAAATTTTGATTCCCATATGAAATGCATGTAAATTTTCGCGAAAGATGCCTTAACTTGGACAACCTCCTAGTTACGGAACTATTCAGTACCATTTAAAATGTACAGCGATTTCTAAGCTGCCTAAACAAGTTAGTTTTGTTGTAAGATAGTTTTAAGTTCAGAAATCCCCATTATAAAAATGTCATCTTAATTTTATTTTTTTATGAACCGTATTATTACCTACAAAAGCTGAGTACATATGTATGAGTTACGATTAACATTTTGGAAGTAATAGGTAAAAATACATATCGCATAAAAATTAAATATTTCAAAAGCCAGTGCATGTGCATGTTGATCTACACTACTTGCTTGAACTGAAAGAATTTAATAATGGTTTTTATGTTTTATTTAAAATTTTTTAATTATAATAAATATTCAAAAAAAGCTCGTTTGGCGAGTGTTCTCTTGGTATTCATATTCCTCAACTGCTGCCTTACTTCTATGGCTGCCGCATCGATCCTGGTATTTAGATCTTCCAATGTTACTACTGCCGTTGCGTAGACAAGGTCCTTCATCCGTCCCCATACAAAGAAATCCATAATAGTAAGATCAGGAGATCTTGCAGGCCAGTGTATCGGTCCATTTCTACCGATCCAGCGATTGCTATAATTGGAATTTAACCAATCTGTGATCTGTCAGCCGTAATAAGCAGGAGCACCATCGTGTTGGTAAAACATGGAAGCCAATCAAACTAGTGGAATATCATCCAACAAGTCCTGTAGATCATTTGATAAAAACTGTAAGTAATTGAAGCTATTTAGAGTACGCGGAAGCCTAATTGGTCCAAGCAAATCGGTACCAATCACACCTCATAAATTGACGCTGAATCTGTGATGATGAATGATGCCGCTCTTCTTGTGTGTGGATTGCTCTCAGCCCACGTATGTAGGTTGTGGAAGTTTGTGATACCGTCTCTGGTAAATTGGGACTCATCCGTCCACAGAATATTGTTGAAAAAATTGTCGTCATCTATTTGTCGTTCAAGCAGCCAATTGCAAAGCTCTATCCGTTTGGGGAAATCAATGGGTAGCAGCTCCTGTGCTGGTGTGTGATGGTAGGCATGGAAGCGTTCTACTTTTAAAATACTCCAAACCTTCCAAGTAGATATGTTAAACTGCAATGCCAAGCGTCGATACTGATCGATTGATCATTTTGCACTGCTTGCAGTATTCTTTCATCAATCTGAACAGCGATTATAGGCGCAGGATTTGCATTTACTCTCCTTGTTCTAACGCTGCCAGTTTCCCTAATTCTCCTGTAAACGTCTTGAAATACTCTACTGCTAGGTGTCCGTCGATGGGGATGTCTCTGGTGGTAAAGCCTTCGCGCGGCTCGTGCATTTTGGTCACACTCTCCATAAATTAACATCATGTCAGCATATTCTTCATTGGAGTACTCAGGCATTTTGAAATAATTTTTTAAATTCTACTGACACCTTCTCTTAGCAACGTAACTAAAACTGAGAAAAATATGAAGGTAGTTTTGCTTTTATAGGCTTTTTATTTTGTAAGACACCCTATTAAAAAAGACATAGTACCGCATCCAGTAGTACCTACCACGTCCAGTTAAAAGCATCAATTATGTTGAAACTCACTTACATTTCATTGTTTTCCTTCATACTTTAAATAGTAATAAATGTGGAATAAAAATACTTCAGTACTACCGACAAATTAAACAGATTCTTGGACGAGGTCCACTTTATGGCACTGACTTTTAAATATTTAATTTTTATGCGATATGTATTTTTACCTGTTACTTCCAAAATGTTAATCGTAACTCATACATATGAGTGCAGCTTTTGTAGGTAATAATACGGCTCATAAAAAAATAAAATTAAAATTACATTTTTATAATGTGGTTTTCTGAGAAAAACTACATTGATCACTTAATTTTTAGGGTTGACGTAGCAAAAATCTGTGTTTTCGAGTAAATATCTCAAGATTGGGTGCAGTTTCAATTTAGACTGTTACATCAAATGAAAGGTAATTCGACTGCCTAAAAAACGAGTTATAACACTTTGCCTTGTGATTATTCGTTTTCAAGATTTAACGTTTTAAGTGAGTGAGGGTACCGGTCAAAAACACTTTTCTTAACCACCCTGTATCTCCACTAATATTGAAAATTGACCCACCCTGTTGAACAATTTTGTTCTCCAAATATATCAAGGAATAACCCCTTACAAGGTGGCACACGGAGTGCCAAGCACCCTGTATAGTAAATTAGCGAATCAAAATTTTGATCGAGGTCCGTACTAGGCTTATGCTGTTATGACACTGGCTATTTTTGCGGCTTTAAAGCGGCTAGACAATCCAAATGGAGAGGGATAGAGACTTTAACATACAATTTAGACATTGGTGTGAGAGAGACAGTCCGAACAGCAAACTATGGTTAAATGTCAAAAAACAATCCATAACTGTCAAAAAAAAAGCTGCAACAAAGCGCATTCGAGCAGTGTTTCGCAACATTCTAGCAGTTAATCCAAGAAAAATCCGCTGGCGGCTAGATTTTCCAGCCGCTACCGACTAGTTTTTGACAGTTCGGTACGTATAAATTATGGAAAGTGCCATGTTCTGTTATGAAACGCGCCAGAACCGGTATTTTTCTTAACATACCAGTTGTTAATTTCGTTTACTAGATGCCGCTAGCGTCGGAAAGAGCGGTATCTCTGTCTTTTTATTGTTGTTCGCCTTGTCGCACAATTGGCTATTATTGTACTTGTTTCTAGCGAGGAAATAGCCAGTGTCATAACAGTATTAAGCAGAAACGTATCTTCCACACTAGTAAATACTAAACCATTGAGGTATATATAATACTCTATTGGAGAAGACAATCAGTGCAATCGAACGTAACAAAAATTCAAGAAGAAGAAGTGACTTAGGTATTGGTGTATGAAACGCAGTGGCGTATCAATTTTCTGAAATGAATGTATTAGTCCAAGAGCTCACGACAAAAATCGCAAGAGTTTTAGGAAAGCTAATATTTTAGTATTTGGTTACATTTACGGTGTATGTAAATATACTAGAGTCAGCAGGTCTGACGTGGGGACACCTGGCTCTGGTGAGCTGTCAAAGATGTCAAAAAAAAATATAAAATGAAAGAGTTTTAGGAAAGCTGAAAATTTGCCAGGACGTAGTTTTTACAATGAAAAGCTGAGAAAAAATGGTCATACACCCCAACAGTGGGACCCACCCAGTCAGCCCCCCCGCAAACATGTGAAAAAAATCGGGTCCTAGAAAGAGTTTTAGGAAAGCTGAAATTTTGTTCAGTAAATATCTGTTATATATATAATTTATGAAAATAACAGTCAGACTCCATTTGGTTAGAACGGGGCCAGTCAGCAGGCGCCGAAAGTATAAATGTCATACGAGCGCGATTTCTGTTACTATGTGCGCGACAATCAATACAAGTGTCATGAAAGAGTTCTAAGAAAGCTGAAAATTTACCACGGGGTAGTTTTTACAATGAGAAACAAAAAAACAATGGTCAGACACCCCAACAGTAGGACCCAACCAGTCAGCACCGTCGCAAAAATCGCGTACTCGAAGTTTCTGTTACTATGTGCGCAACAATTAATACAATTGTCATGAAAGAGTTTTAGGAAAGCTGAAAATTTACCACTCGTCGCACTCGTTAAAGTCATTATGGTGCTAGATTGAACCGGCTAGTGAAACATAATAATAATAATAATTGATTTGATCCCTTCATGCAAAATAGGCAATTCCTTCCCAACTCAAAGTTTGTGAAAAATTCCCATTTGGGTACACTTTCTCAGCTTAAAGAACTGGTGACCATACTGTCTCCTTGTTCAATGAGCTGGAAAATTTTTCACCGTATCGAGATACACCTCTGTGAAGTTAGCACCCCACTTTCACCAAATTAAATAAAAAGTTGGTTTTCGGGTGGGGATTTGTTTGTACTTGATTGTACCGAAAATTATTTCGTTTGTACCTCAAAGGAAGTGGAGAAAAAATTGCTTCGTGTGAACTTAGCACCCGACATTCACCAAATTTCTTGAAATGATGTTTTTCACATAGTACGCCGTCTGTAGAGGATTGTACCGAAAATCATTTTTTTTAAATCACAATAAAAAAATAATTAAAAAAAAATATGCCAAACTATTATAAATTGACTCCATTTGATTGTACCTCCAATCATTTTTCATATACTTTAAAATTTCCATCAAATATTAGCAATCTAAGTTAGCCAATAATTCACACACATTCGAACGACGATCCTCCGACGGCATTTTGTAAATCCGTAAGTAAAGTATAGGCCGACTTTCAAAAATCGAAAAACCAAAGACGCTAAAATATTCTAAAGGGACTGAAATTGATTGCACCTCCAAGAAATTTTAAGAAATCTTAATTTTTTCATCAAAAAATAACAATCTAATTCAGCCAATAATTCACCGACAGAGTAAAAAAATTCGAATGAGATCCTCTGACAGCACTTTGTAAATCCGTGAGCGGAGTATAAACCGACTTTCAAAAATCGAAAAACCAAAGACGCTAAAATATTCTAAAGGGACTGAAATTGATTGCACCTCCAAGAAATTTTAAGAAATGTTAATTTTTTCATCAAAAAATAACAATCTAATTCAGCCAATAATTCACCGACAGAGTAAAAAAATTCGAATGAGATCCTCTGACAGCACTTTGTAAATCCGTGAGCGGAGTATAGACCGACTTTCAAAAATCGAAAAACGAAAGACGCTAAAATATTCTAAAGGGACTGAAATTGATTGTACCTCCAAGAAATTTTAAGAAATCTTCATTTTTTCATCAGAAAATAACAATCTAATTCAGCCAATAATTCACCATCAAAGTAAAAAAATTTGAATGAGATCCTCCGACAGCACTATGTAAATCCGTGAGCGGAGTATAGGCCGACTTTTAAAAATCGAAAAACCAAAGACGCTAAAATATTCTAAAGGGACTGAAATTGATTGTACCTCCAAGAAATTTTAAGAAATCTTCATTTTTTCATCAAAAAATAATAATCAAGTTCAGCCAATAATTCACCATAAGAGTAAAAAAATTCGAATGAGATCCTCTGACAGCACTTTGTAAATCCGTGAGCGGAGTATAGGCCGACTTTCAAAAATCGAAAAACCAAAGACGCTAAAATATTCTAAAGGGACTGAAATTGATTGTACCTCCAAGAAATTTTAAAAAATCTTAATTTTTTCATCAAAAACTAACAATCTAAATCAGCCAATAATTCACCCTCGGAGTAAAATAATTGGAACTATCTTAGCGTCTTTGGTTTTTCGATTTTTGAAAGTCGGTCTATACTCCGCTCACGGATTTACAAAGTGCTGTCAGAGGATCTCATTCGAATTTTTTTACTCTGTCGGTGAATTATTGGCTGAATTAGATTGTTATTTTTTGATGAAAAAATTAAGATTTCTTAAAATTTCTTGGAGGTGCAATCAATTTCAGTCCCTTTAGAATATTTTTGCGTCTTTGGTTTTTCGATTTTTGAAAGTCGGTTTATACTCCGCTCACGGATTTACAAAGTGCTGTCAGAGGATCTCATTCGAATTTTTTTACCTCGATGGTGAATTATTGGCTGAATTAGATTGTTATTTTTTGATGAAAAAATTAAGATTTTTTAAAATTTCTTGGAGGTACAATGAATTTCAGTTCCTCTAGAATATTTTAGCGTCTTTGGTTTTTCGATTTTTGAAAATCGGCCTATACTCCACTCACGGATTTATAAAGTGCTGTCGGAGGATCTAGTTCGAATTTTTTTACTCTTATGGTGAATTATTGGCTGAATTAGATTATTATTATTTGATGAAAAAATTAAGATTTCTTAAAATTTCTTGGAGGTACAATCAATTTCAGTCCCTTTAGAATATTTTAGCGTCTTTGGTTTTTCGATTTTTGAAAATCGGTCTATACTCCGCTCACGGATTTATAAAGTGCTGTCGGAGGATCTAGTTCGAATTTTTTTACTCTTATGGTGAATTATTGGCTGAATTAGGTTATTATTTGATGAAAAAATGAAGATTTCTTAAAATTTCTTGGAGGTACAATCAATTTCAGTCCCTTTAGAATATTTTAGCGTCCTTGGTTTTTCGATTTTTGAAAGTCGGTTTATACTCCGCTCACGGATTTACAAAGTGCTGTCAGAGGATCTCATTCGAATTTTTTTACTCTGTCGGTGAATTATTGGCTGAATTAGATTGTTATTTTTTGATGAAAAAATTAAGATTTCTTAAAAATTCTTGGAGGTACAATCAATTTCAGTCCCTTTAGAATATTTTAGCGTCTTTGGTTTTTCGATTTTTGAAAGTTGGCCTATACTTTACTTACGGATTTAGATTGCTAATATTTGATGGAAATTTTAAAGTATATGAAAAATGATTGGAGGTACAATCAAATGGAGTCAATTTATAATAGTTTGGCATATTTTTTTTTTTTTTTTGAAATTTAATTTTTAATTATTTTTTTTTTTTTTTTAAATTTAATTATTAATTATTATTTTTTTTTTATTGTGATTTAAAAAAAATGATTTTCGGTACAATCCTCTACAGACGGCGTACTATGTGAGAAACATCATTTCAAGAAATTTGGTGAATGTCGGGTGCTAAGTTCACACGAAGCAATTTTTTCTCCGTTTCCTTTGAGGTACAAACGAAATAATTTTCGGTACAATCAAGTACAAATAAATCCCCACCCGAAAACCAACTTTTTATTTAATTTGGTGAAAGTGGGGTGCTAACTTCACAGAGGTTCGAGATACTCATGCATGTATGCCGACATTGGGCTCAATGTCTATTAAATCTATATCATAACCCGAAAGTACTCCCCAGACAGCACAGCGCACTGGTATAAGGGGTAGTACCGTGATAGAAGCTCAAGAATGGTATTATATAATATTTTATCTATTCCGTTAATCATAAGAAGAGAAAGAAATAAAATAAAGTAATCGGAAAATGTAAAAATAAATAAAAAGAGTTAGTAATTACTAATAAATACAATCAAAAAGTAGTTAGAGAAAAGAAAAATGAGAACAAGAAAAGAAAAGTTTAATATTTAAAATACGTAAAATATGCAGCAATAACACAACACAAGCCACAACCATTCTCTAGAATCTTCGAGAGCCTCATAAATTCGGCAGAATAATTATCTGGTAACATTCATCCGGATCTCTAAATTCTCTGGCAAGGGAATGTATTAAACGCTTAAATGAATTAGTGGCGTTGGTGCTGGAGATTACGAGAGTGGATCAAGAAGCAGATATGGACTCGTTCCATCAGAGACTATCCGAAATTAATTTCAGTATTACTTTAACGGACAACCACACCTGCGTGTAGGTCAATGTCATTACACCTAATCATTCATCTTCGTTCTATCGAATGCTCCTCCATTACCACCTGAAAGAGATGCGCCTGTCCTTGAACCACAGTCACAGTCAATAACAACCGCCCGGTTCCCTGGACTCTGTCAAGTACCCGCCGAGAAAGTATGTCTATGAATGGTAATAATAAGCGATTCATACCCATGTCTAAATGGGGAGTATTCTTTGAAGGTTCAAGTGCCATGTCAGAATCAGATTTAGTTGCAGAGATCTATTTACTTTTTAAAGGATCTGCTGCAGAATGGTATTGGACCCTACGTGAAAAAACTTCTATGATCCGGTGGGTGGATCTTTGTGAGTCGCTGCGCGAACGATTCGGTACTCATAATACTGATTTAGATGTGCGCCGACATATAGATGCTCGGTATCAAAAACCGAAAGAGAGCTTCAGAGATTTCGCAGATGCAATTGAAACTCTGGCTTTGCAATTGCAAGTCCCACTCACAGATCAGTCTACCCAGCAAGGTTTGTTAAGAAATATGCGACCTGGGCTACAAGCGTACTTGGCTGGGTTTGATTTTTCTTCAGCTCACGATCTAAAAAGAAGATGCGCATCTATTGAAGACACCTGGAAGAGAGTCGGGTATGAGTCACATCTTAATTGTGCTCGCCGTCAGCTCCACGAATTATCTATGAACCGGGATGACGTGCGGAGGGATATTTCGGAATTGAAGCACTCACAGCCAATTTCAGTTGATTATAGCGAATATCCTGAAACCAAACTGTGCTAATTGTTCCTCCAGAAACTCGGGAAACTTGAAGGGGAGTGCGCGCGGAAATGGGAGCGCACGACCGCCGAGATCTGCTCAGGTTCCTCCTCAGAGCAAAACCGAAGCTGCGACTAATACCGATCCCGAGCTAAACCGACAGGAATAACATCAAGTATTTGTAGTTCACAACCTTGTTCAGATAACGACACTTCCAACGGAGTTATGTAAACGAGGACAAATTGACCGTTCTCGAAGGTATTGGCAACAATGACGGAGCATAAAACGAGTTGTCGCCGAAACAATTATTTATGAAGATTCCGACTCACGGCCATTCGCTCTAGTTGTTACTAGAGCGAATGACCGTGAGTCGGATACTTCATAAATAATTGTCCGTCTAGATGTCCGTCGATTGTTATCGAGGGACATCTAATGAAAGGACTCTTGGATAGCTGCGCAAACGTGACTGTGCTGGGATCAGGATCATTAGACTTTCTTACACAAGCACGCGTTCGAATTAATAATCTAAACACCTCTCTGGCCACAGCCTCAGGCCAACGGCAAGAGATTACCGGCTTTGTTATAGTGCCTGTGAAATATCTTTCCAAAACCGTTCACATGAAAGTAGTTATTGCACCCACACTGTCACAACCCCTATAACTTGGTATAGACTTTTGGAAAGCCTTTGATTTAGCGCCTGCATTCGTTAGCGAACGAAACGACACTGATTCGAAGGTTATTACACCGGACAAACACAACCTGAGTGCGATCCAGCAAGATGCACTGGATACTGTCATAGATCGTTTTCCCTTATTCAATAAAAATGGGTTAGGGCGCACGACTTTATTACAACACATAATCGAAGTGGGCGATGCAAAACCAGTAAAACAAAGGCATTACTCCAACTCACCAGCCGTACAAAAGGACATATATGCCGAGCTTGATCGAATGTTGGAGTTGAAAGTTATTGAGGAGAACAATAGTCTATGGAGCTCTCCTGTCAGCTTAGCACGAAAAAGTAATGGAAAGCTGCGCATGTGTTTGGATGCCCGAAGAGTCAACGAAGCCACTATTAAGGACGCTTACCCTTTACCTTTAATTGACGGCCTTATTTCAAGGCTAGACCAGTCGCGATTTATCTCTAGTTTGGACTTAAAGGATGCGTTCTGGCAGATTCCGCTGGACCATCAGTCATTTTCTTTTGACTGATGGCTCAGCGGAATCTGCCAGAACGCATCCTTTAAGTTCGGTTTACGGTTCCTGGTAGTCCCTTGTACCAATTTACTGTTACGCCGTTCGGTCTCTGCAATGCTCCTCAAACAATGTGCCGCTTGATGGATCGAGTGATTCCCCACCAGTTACATGATAGGGTTTTTGTTTATCTCGACGATTTATTAGTAACCTCTTCCACCTTTGAAGAACATGTTGCGCTGTTAGAACAAGTTGCTAACTTACTCCAGAGGGTTTCCTTACCCGTTCCTGGATGTTAGGTTTCCATTGAAGTTTTCTGTCCAAAATAAGACCCAAATATTTTGCTCTATCGGTGAAAACTAGACTAGTACCAACCAGAGAAGGAGGGTCAACGTCAGGAATTTTGTATCTCCTGGTGAAGAGGACTAGTTCGGTTTTGCGGGCCCAACCCGCATTCATCTGCCCATTTGAAAAGAATAGAGAGCATTCTGCAATATCTCACTCAGCGTGTTGAGGTGCTTTCCCGAGACAGCAATTGCAACATCATCTGCATAAGCAATCACTCTGCAGCCCGCCCCTTCCAGTCTCAATAGTAGTTTGTTGACTACTAACTTCCGAAGAAGAGGGGAGAGCACGCCACCTTGTGTAGTACCTCTGCTGACAAACCTTCGAGCGGAGGACTCGCCCAGCTTTGTGTTGACAATCCTGGATGTTAACATCAAATTGATCAACGCGCCAAGCGAGGACTGAACCTTCAGGCTATAAAGTGCGTCAGTGATTGCCTCTGGTCTGACGTTGTTGAAAGCTCCCTCGATATCGAGAAAGGCAACCATGGTGTATTCTTTGATACTAAGAGATTTTTCGATAGTGCACACGAGCGAGTGTAAGGCCGTTTCAACCGACCTCCCCTTCCAGTACGCGTGCTGGGATGTTGACAGCAAACGTTTGTCAATGTTGTCGCGTATGTGTACATCTATTAGTCTTTCCAGTGTTTTCAGAAGAAAGGATGATAGACTAATAGGTCTAAGGTCCTTAGGGCAGACTTGAGAGCTTTTTCCTGCTTTGGGTATGAAGACCACCTTAACTTCCATCCATGCTTTAGGAATGTAAGTTAGATCCAGGCAGCCTTTCAAGATCACCTTCAGCCAAGGTAAAATTATATCCGAGGTCTGCTGGATTTCAGCAGGAATTATTCCATCCGGCCCCGCAGACTTAAATGGTTTGAAGCCTCCTATCGCCCAGAGGAGTTTGGTCTCTATTGTA
Organism: Beris morrisii; assembly: GCA_951812415.1. Classification (NCBI taxonomy): domain Eukaryota; kingdom Metazoa; phylum Arthropoda; class Insecta; order Diptera; family Stratiomyidae; genus Beris; species Beris morrisii. The sequence continues at coordinate 62,350,448 of OX638312.1, read as the reverse complement.
AGAGCATCAGAGTTGAACGGTACATGGTTTCTTATGATACTTACTCGCTCCGACTCAACGTGCGAGCTACCAGGAGAAGATCAGGGGTTTCCCTACTTAAGGTAGTCCAAGATCCGTCTGGTCTCCTCAGCTAGCATGGTGTGGTTGGATTTTTAGAGAGATCTTTACGGAGCCTGGATGCCTCGGAGGATTCTTCTATTTCACTACAGAAGAGTCCCCAGGATTTGCGCTGCGTTTTTCTCAGTTCATATTTGTATTTACGAAGTGATCTTTTATAGGAGTCCCAGTCGCAGACATCTTTCGTGCTTTTGGCTTTGCTAAACAGTTGCCTACCGCATTTTCTAAGAGCCCCGAGTTCTGCGTTCCACCATGGCGGCTTATGTTTTCCTTTTGGCCTGCTCTTAGGACAGGAGTTCGACAATGTCTCGTTTAGGGCGCGCGTGAGGGTGGTGACCAGATCCTCAAGATCAGTTGAGCTACTCGGTTGTAGTGGCGGTAAGAGTAAGCCGCTAAGAGTTTCCTTGTATTTCACCCAGTCGGTCCTCCTGTAGTTCCTAAAGGCCGGTGGGATAGGTTTGGAATCGTTCAGATTAAATTGGAGGTAGCGATGATCTGAGAAGGAGTTTTCTTCAGAAACCTTCCAGTTGCTAACCATGTGTGAGATGTTATCGGAAACCAGGGCTATGTCCAAGACTTGTCTGTTCCTGGTTATGAAGGTGGGCTCTTGCCCTGTGTTACTGAGAACTTAACTCAGCCCGAAGCGGTGGTAAAATACATCAAAAGTAAATTCGAAGCAATTACTAGTGAGATTCCTTGCTATCGCCTTACGAAGGCTGGAGAGGATGTTGTTAATTTAACATATGTGTCCTTTAAAGTTCGTGTACCTTATGACATGATTTCCAAGATCTTGAAACCTACGTTTTGGCCGAAAGGTCTCATCGTTTAAGAATTCGACTCGAGATCAATAAGTAACAGCAATAAAAATTTTCGTTCTGCGGTCACCAAGGAGCGCCTAACTTAACGTCAGCATTGGTTTTATCGACTTCCACTGTTAAAAAACACATTAGTATTTTTTATCAAAATGTAAGAGGTTTGAAAACTAAGGCAACAACATTTAGAAACTCTATTTTATCAAATTCTTTCGATGTAATCTGCATTACGGAAACTTGGCTAAACAAATCAATTTTCGATTCTGAGCTAGTCCCTAGATCTTATAATGTGTATCGTCGTGATCGCGATCTTCTGTCCTCCAGTAAAAGTGATGGTGGTGGTGTCTTGATAGCTGTTGATAATAGGTTATTTTCCGAATTATGTACTGAATTCCTTTGCAACTTCGAATGTATTGCTGTTAAGATCAAATGTGGTAGATCTTCATTGTTCGTTTTCACTTGTTACATACCGTGTAGCTTATCTGCAACTAACCTATCTGAACTCTTTGAAGAACTTTCACTTTTTATAAATCAGTGTGGTCCTGGTTCGAAATTTCTGATATGTGGAGATTTCAATATGCCCTATATAACGTGGAATAGTGATGCATCCTCATGTTTGCCCACCTTCGCCCAGCATTACTTTCATTTGCAATCTTTTATGGAGCTCTGTGACCTTTGCCAATTTAACCTAATGCCAAATAAAAACAACAGAATACTTGACCTGATTTTTTCTAATACTAATGCCAATGGGATAATAATTATTTCTTCTCCCCTTGGACTTGTCCCAATTGACTCACATCACCCCGCAATTGAAATTTCGCTTAACCTATATCCTCTCACCTCCTTGCTGCCTATTAATCGTCCGAAACGCAATTTTTATAAATGTAATTATGAGGAACTTTCTGATGTATTAGGAAACATTAACTGGCAGACAACTCTGAGTACAGAATCTGCCAATATTGCTGTTGAAGAATTCTACGGAATTTTAAACGTAATCATTGCTGAAAACATTCCATTGTCTTCAAAGAAAGGGAGCTGTTATCCTCATTGGTTTAATGCCAAAATCATTCACTTACTACACGAAAAAAATCGTGCTAGGCGCCGTTATCTAAGAGAACGCAACCATAACAATGCATCGAATTATGGTAACCTCAGGAAACAGCTAAAGAAGGAAATAAAGATAAGTTTTCGCCTTTATGTGGAAAACCCTTAAATCTTCGCTTCTCATTGGTAATGATAAACCCTTCTGGAAATATATCAATGCTTCTCGTGCTACACGGACAACTCCTTTAAGCATAACATACTCGGGAGCTACTGCATCCACCCCTAGTGACATTGTGGAGCTATTCTCTCAAGACTTCCAATCTGTTTATACGTCTTCGTTAACTCCTAGCCTTCCTAATAGAATAGCACATCAGAACAATGTGATGCCAGTATTCAGCGTGCAGGATGTCATCATTGCCATCAATTCTTTAGACAGTAATGGCAGCGCTGGACCGGATAATATTCCCAATATCTTTGTGAAAAAGTTGGGCCATGTTCTTGCCGAACCATTGTCAAATCTTTACACGTCTTCCATTCGTGAAGGCATTTTTCCCAGTGTTTGGAAAAATTCGCATGTCATTCCCATTTTTAAAAAAGGAGAGAAACATAAAGCCGAAAACTATCGACCAATATGTATTATTAACTGTTTTTCAAAAGTTTTTGAGAAACTTATTCATGAACATGTCTTTTCTCAAGTTCGTGACTGTGTATCAATTAACCAGCATGGCTTTTTTAAAGGCCGTTCTACTGAAACAAATTTGGTGTCTTTCACCAACTCTGTAGCTCACTCCCTAGAGAACCATTATGATGTTCACACGATTTATACAGATTTCTCAAAGGCATTTGATACTGTTGATCACTCCATTCTTCTACGGAAACTGAATTCTTTTGGCCTAAGTACAGGGCTTCTTATCTGGTTCCAATCATATTTAAATGATCGTAAGCAAATGGTCATCTTCAGTGGATCTATTTCAACGCCCTACCTGGCTCCATCTGGTGTTCCTCAGGGTTCTACTTTGGGTCCACTTTTGTTTATACTATTTGTTAATGATCTTCTTTCTGAATTTCAGTCAAAGCATTTAATGTATGCTGATGACTTAAAAGTTTTTCGGGAAATAAAATCACAATCTGATTGCCTCCTCCTACAAAATGACCTCAAGAAACTTTTATCCTGGTGTACTATGAATAAATTGTCATTAAATACGCAGAAATGCTTTATGATGATCTACACCAATAAAATCTCACACATTCAGTTTGACTATTATATCGACAATTCTCTTCTATTGGAAGTCCCCAACATCTAAATCTTTGATGTTGGTGTAATTTTCGACGCTAAATTAAAATTCGATTTGCACATAACCGAAGTTTGTAAACGGGCATACAGGCTATGTGGTTTTATATTGCGTTCTGCGCACCCTTTTTGTAATGCAACTCTATATTTAAATCTCTTCAATAGTCTGGTCCGATGTCATCTTGAATACTGTTCAGTAGTATGGAATCCCTATCTTACATATCTCGTGACTGCCTTGGAAACAGTTCAACGTCGTTTCACTAAATCACTTTTTCGTAAACTTGGCTTTCATTATATATCTTATGAAACTCGTCTCGAATTACTTGGCATATCTTGCATGAAGGACAGAAGACTATACTTGGATATGGTATTTTTGTATAAAGTTGTTTTTGTTTTCAGTACGAATCTCAAGGATACGCTCAGACTGCGAAATATTGACTACAATACTAGATGTCACGACATTTTTACAGTACCTCAAGCCAATATTAATTGCTTCTATTACTCTCCTCTAATTCGATTACCTCGCTCCTTGAATTTGTATTGCCTTAGTTTTCATAGCTTTACCTTAAACTCATTCAAAGTATACTTAAAGGCCACTCTTTTTCGTTCTTCTGATGCATAATTCATTATTTTAATTTCTTATACATACTTCTTTCATTGTCGTTATTATAGTATACTAGCCGCGTACCGCGGCTACGCTCGCTTCGCTCACGTTGTTCTATCGCTCCTGTTACTCCCGTTGATCCCGTTGCTCCCGTTGATCCATTGGTCCTGTTTCTCCCGATACTCCTGTTACTATCGTTGCTTCCATTTTCTCCCGTTACTCCCGTTGCTCCCATTTCTCCCGTTGCTCCCGTTACTCCATCCCCCATCCTCCATCCACCATCCTCCATCCTCTATCCACCATCCTCTATCCACCGTCCTCCATCCACCATCCTCCATCTTCCATCCTCTATCAACCATCCCCCATCCACCATCCTCCGTCCTCTATCCACCATCCTCCATCCACCATCCTCCATCTTTCATCCTCCATCCTCTATCCACCATCCTCCTTCCACCATCCTCCATCCACCATCCCCTATCCACCATCCCCCATCCGCCATCCCCCATTTCTCCCGCCGCGCCGTTGCTCTCGTTACTCCATCCTCCATCCACCATACTCCATCCCCCATCCACCATCCTCCATCCTCTACCCACCATCCTCCATCCACCATCCTCCATCCTCCATCCACCATCCTCCATCCTCTATCCACCATCATCTATCCACCGTCCTCCATCCACCATCCTCCATCTTCCATCCGCTATCCACCATCCCCCATCCTCCATCCTCCGTACTCTATCCACCATCCTCCATCCACCATCCTCCATCTTCCATCCTCCATCCTCCATCCTCTATCCACCATCCTCCATCCACTATCCTCCATCCACCATTCCCTATCCACCATCCCCCATCCCCCATTTCTCCAGTCGCGCCGTTGCTCCCGTTACTCCATCCTCTATCCACCATACTCCATCCTCAATCCACCATCCTCCATCCCCCATCCATCATTCTCCATCCTCTACCCACCATTCTCCATCCACCAGCCTCCATCTTCCATCCTCCATTCTCTATCCACCATCCTCCATCCACCATCCCCCATCCTCCATCCTCTAGCCACCATCCTCTATCCACCGTCCTCCTTCCACCACCCTCCATCTTTCATCCTCTATCCACCATCCTCCACTATCCCCTATCCAACATCCATCGTCCAACTTTACCATTTAGTAAAAAGAACGCATAACTAATACACCGAAATCGAACGAACTGCCGCTAAACTATATGAAATACACTCAATTGTTGAAATAACTCGCGTACCACCAACTGTTAAATGATTTTGTTAACACAGAAACCATCGCGGGCGTGCCCTCAACAAATCACCAAAGTTTCATAGCAATTGGATGAGTGGTTTAGGAGCCTATACAGGACAAACAGACAAACAAACAAACAGACAGACAGACATTCATTTTTATACTCTAGATGAAATCATATAGAGTATTATAAGTTTAATCCAGCCCAAAAGTTTGTAACGCATAGAACCAAGCCTCGGACGAAAAAAAGTTATATATTATTTTTTGTTTATTTGTGGCCAAAAACCTCAAATCCGCCTGACGTCCGTCCGTCCGTCCGTCCGTCCGTCCGTCCGTCCGTCCGTCCGTCCGTCCGTCCGTCCGTCCGTCTGTCCGTGAACACGATAACTCAAGAACGCCTTCACCTAAGATCTTGAAATTTTGAATCTGGATGTTTGGTTGAATTTGTAAGGCTAAGTTCGTTAACGGGCAAAATCGTCCTACTCCTTCGGGTAGCTGCCATACAAAATGTCCTTAAAACACGTGTTCAAGAATATTGGTCGATAACTTCAGAAGGGTTTAAGCTACGTCTTTAAAATTTTGTATGTGTTATTTTTCCAATAGTTGGAGCTAAATATATGATTATGAAGAAAATCCTTTTAGTCCTTCGTGTAGCTGCCATACAAATATCCTGTCAAAATGTATTCACTTAATTTACAAAACTCACAATAACTCAAGTAATCTTTTAGCTACGAATTCGGAATTTTGTACAAGTTAGTTTTGAGGGAAAAGGAAGTTCGGGTTTACTAATCAGCGAAATCCTTTTACTCCTTCTGGTAGCTGCCATACAAAATGTCCTTAAAACACGTGTTCAAGAATATTGGTCGATAACTTCAGAAGGGTTTAAGCTACGTCTTTAAAATTTTGTATGTGTTATTTTTCCAATAGTTGGAGCTAAATATATGATTATGAAAAAAATCCTTTTAGTCCTTCGTGTAGCTGCCATACAAATATCCTGTCAAAATGTATTCACTTAATTTACAAAACTCACAATAACTCAAGTAATCTTTTAGCTACGAATTCGGAATTTTGTACAAGTTAGTTTTGAGTGAAAAGGAAGTCGGAGTTTACTAATCAGCGAAATCCTGTAACTCCTTCTGGTAGCTGCCATACAAAATGTCCTTAAAACACGTGTTCAAGAATATTGGTCGATAACTTCAGAAGGGTTTAAGCTACGAGATTGAACTTTTGTATGTGTCATTTTTCCAATAGTTGGAGCTAAATATATTATTATGAAGAAAATCCTATTAGTCCTTCGTGTAGCTGCCATACAAATATCCTGTCAAAATGTATTCACTTAATTTACGAAACTCACTATAACTCAAGTAATCTTTCAGCTACGAATTCGGAATTTTGTACAAGTTAGTTTTGAGGGAAAAGGAAGTTCGGGTTTACTAATCAGCGAAATCCTTTTACTCCTTCTGGTAGCTGCCATACAAAATATCCTTAAAACACGTGTTCAACAAAATTTTCCGATAACTTATGAACGCTTCAAGCTACGAATTTGAAATTTTGTACACGTTTATTTTTGAATGGTTCCAAGGAAAAGGATAAATATGTAAGAAATCGAGTGAGTCCTTCCTGCACCTCCCATGTGCAAGTCCTTCAAAAAGGACATTTTTTTATGACTTACCCAGTTCAAGGTATGAAGTTAAACACTGAATATTGTCTTTTAGTTTTGAGTAGCAATCTAATAGCAGTCCTTAATAAAGGACATACACATGCACACACGTAATTCTACTTTATCCCCAACTACAATATAAATCGGAGTTCAGTATTCATCTAGAGTATTATACGATTGGCTTGCAGCCGATCGTGACTGCAGTATGTTTATACAGGGTGTAACTAGTACTGAGGTTCAAACGAAAATGGAAGATAGAGGAACTTGTCCTGAGTAGAAAATCGTTTTACACATACTCCCGTTTTTGCACCGTCACGGAGATAGCGCGATTTTAAGGACGAAGGATTTTCATCGTACCTGTGATCACTGTTTGATCTCTAACATCTGCTGTACTTAGCGTAACGTAATAATTCTGGGCTCGTTGGAAAGGACACAAATTCTTCTTTCTAATTGCTATCAACTGTGTCAATCAGTGTTATACTTTTAGAGAAAAATTCATTTAAATGACACAAAAATAATAAAATATTAAAAAAAAATACAAAAAAGTCCTGTTTTCTCCAAGAAGGACCTGATTAACCACCAAATTTTATTACATTTTCGGAAAGCCCATCAAATTTCACTATACGTTTGATAACAGAATTTCACTTATCGTGCGAGGAAGTGTTTTTTAACCGGAACAACGGAAAGATATGGGAAAAGGTCATGGACACAGTGACTAAATATGTACCCATATTTACAGGCGCGAGAACTCAAAATCTAGGAAAAGAACTAAGTCGGTTCTTGGATTGCAGTGGGGATACATACGAACGGCTTGGAGAGATTGAGAAAAAGGTGTTCATGAAATGCATCAAGTATCGACTTGTGGACGATGCTTACTACCTAATGGCATCGGAAGTTTTGGACGATTTCAATGCATCAGAGAAAGCATTGAACAAGGCATATCTACCGAAAACATCACTAAACAAATTGCGGAATGAGCTGTTGATATGCAGACAACGGCCGGGGGAGGATATAGACGAATACGCCATAAGAATGAACAGCATCTGGCAACAGATACGGGAGGCGGTGTCAGCGCGGTATCCCGGAGGGGACAAAGGGTTGTTGGAAGAATTAGGGAAGGACACCGTTGCCGCATTTAAGTCCGGGGTTAGTGATAAGAACACACAGCTATATCTAGTAGGTCGGGCGATGGACACCCTTGCAGAGTGCACGGAAGCGGCAGCATTTTATGAAGGGCGAAATGAAAAAACTGCATGGGGTAATGGAGGTAGAACGCAGGGAGCCGCAACACGGTAACTCTTCGAACAGAGCACAACCGGCAAACAGCAATAGAACACCAAACGCGGGCCATGGGAGTTTAAGTGTATCACCCAATCTGCAAGGAAAATACACTTGCTACAACTGTGGGAAAGTGGGACAATTTGCACGCGAATGCCGACAGAGGCGTGACGAGCAGTACTGCACGAAATGGAGTCGTTATGGGCATGCTACGCAGAACTGTAGGGGTAACCGAGGAACCACTCAACCACAGTCAGAAGGGGCACGGGGGAACGTGAAATCACAAAGAGAGAATATACGGTTTGTGGATGGGAATGAGAGCAGGGGTGCTGAAGGGACGGCGAGCAACGTATACTGTGACTTCTGCAAGGAAAATGACCACTATTCATCAACTTGCCTAAGAAAACACTTAGCCGAAGCACAGAATAACCAAGGTAACGAGGGAGCACTAGACAGCATGTATTGTGATTTCTGTAAGCAAAGAGACCACGCGCCATCGAATTGTTTAAGAAGGTACTTGGCAGAAATTGAGAAGCAGCAGCCGGGAAACTAATGGGGGCAGCCGGGAAACTAATGGGGGCAGCCCGCGGGCACGAGGAGGTCTGTCTAGAGAAGCAGTGCTAGGAAATTATAAACCAAATTAAGTTAAACACAGATTTTTCGATTACTGTGCGGTCTGATATAAGTAGGAGTGGGTGGCTCTCACTGCTTATAGATACGGGAGCAACCTGTAGCCTATTAAAGTCATCCAGTATAAAAGGAGACGTGATGGTGGATAAGACAAAAACGACAACAATCGCGGGCCTATTCGGTGAGGAGAGGAAGTCATTGGGCACATGCACAGCAAAATTACAAATGGAGCGAAGTGAATTCGAGTTCAAATTTACAGTTGTCGGAGAAACGAGTGCACTGCCGGGAGATGGGATACTAGGAAAGAATTTTTTGGAAGGACGGGCTGTAATCAATTGTAAGAATAACCACATGGAAATGTCGGAAAAAAGCGGCAACAAAAATAAGAAATTAAGTGAAGAAACTATAACAGGGAATTTGATTAAATTAGCAGGGAAACCGAGGGAGCGATTTGGGTTTGCAAGCGCCAGAACAGGAAAAGGAAGAGATAAACCGCAGGAAAATAGGATAACTAAACGAAGGTTAGAGGATACAGATAAGAATATAAAAAAAGAAGCGCAAAAAGGAAATTCCTTTAAATTACCAGTGTATGAAACGCCGGAGGTGAGATACCAAGACACAATAAGTAATGAACAAGAGGTGCGAACGAATAAGGTAAGAGAATGGGATAACGTAAATGGAAGAACAAAAGTGGTTAAACGAGAAGGAAGGGCAATCGACGGAAATAGGAATACTGACCAAGAGTCACTGAATGGGAGTGGTCCACCAAACTATCACGAGGAGGGCGAGGACAAAGCAGGGATCACCGCTCATTGTTTTCGCATAAAAGCAAGACAAGAGCAGATAATAGAGTATCCCATCGACGCACAAGAGGATATGATCTGTCTCCAGGACGAAATCTATCCAGGGGTATATAGTGGCAACACCCTGGTGAGACCAAGAGAAGGTAGGGTATTCATCGGAATTATCAATACTAGCACCAAAGAGGTGATAGTAGATAATTTTAAACCAAAATTCGAGAAACTTAAAAATTACAAGTTTTGTAGGCCAAGGGATCGCACATTGGAACGAACTAGTGCGCGCCGAATACAGGAGATGAAGGACATCTTGGAGTTCCCGAACTCGATGAACAATCACGAACGAGACTCCGTGATGCAGCTCTGTTTTGAATTCAACGACATATTTCATTTACCAGGAGACAAATTAACCTATACAACGCGGAAAACTTTTCGTATACCGCTGAAAGATGAAAACCGTACTATTCATAAAAAACAGTATCGGATGCCCGAGGCACACCGGCTGGAATGTGCGGAACAGATTCAAGGACTGATTGATGATGACATCATTGAAACTAGTGACATCCCCTTTAACTTTCCAATTATCCTCGTCCCCAAGAAAACCAAAGAGAACGAAAAAAAAAAGTTCCGACTGTGCGTTGATTTCAGAGAACTTAATAAAGAATGCGTGTCGTTCGCATATCCACTGCCACGAATAGAAGAGATGGGCACTCTAGATATTTGTCGACCCTAGATTTAGCAAGCGGGTATCACCAAGTGCTTATCGACCCGAAAGATAGGGCCAAGACTGCATTCAGCGCAGATTACAATCATTACCAATACAAACGATTACCATTCGGTCTGAAGACTGCACCAGCCTTTTTCCAATCCCTTCTAAATCAAATACTGACTGGCCTCCAAGGACTAAGATGCTTCGTCTATCTAGACGACGTAGTTGTGTTCGCTAAAAATTTAGACGAACATAATGAGAAATTGAGGGAGGTTTTCGAACGATTCAGAGCAAGCAACTTAAAACTACAACCCACCAAATGCCATTTCCTATCAAAAGAAGTGACATATCTGGGACATGTTTGTTCCGAAACCGGAATTAAGCCGGACCCGAGGCTGACAGAAGCAGTTCGGAATTTTCCCAGGCCGGTGAAAATTCGTGAAGTGCAATCCTTCTTGGGATTAGCAAACTACTATAGAAAATTTGTCCCTAAGTTTTCAGAAATAGCAAAACCAATTACGAAACTGTTGCAGAAGAACACCAAATTTGTATGGGACCAAAAATGCGAAGAAGCGTTTGGTAAACTCAAGAATAGATTAACATCTCAACCGTTGCTGCAGTACCCCGATCGACGCTAGCGGAGAGGCACTAGGGGCGGTATTGGAACAAAAGGGGAAACCGATAGCACGCACGAGCCGCACACTTAACTCCGCAGAAAGGAATTATTCAACTTCCGAACGTGAACTACTTGCAATAGTATGGGCTGCAGCAAATTATAGATGCTACCTGTTAGGGCGACACTTTAAAGTGCTTACAGACCACAAGCCCCTGGCAGGCATGCTAAAGGTAAAAGATACGACATCTCGAATGTTGAAACTTAGCCAGAAGCTCGCGGAATTCGATTTCGAAATCGGTCATAAGCCAGGGAAGAATATTACGCATGCTGACGCATTAAGCAGAATAGCCACTCCAGCGAGAGAAGATACATGTTTAGTCACAACGCGCGCTCAGGCTCGAAAATCAGAGGATATTGATGAGACCGATAACCGAACCGAAAGCAGTCAGGGAGCGAATTGGTCGGTAACGGCACCTTTGGAGGACTCAACCGCAACAAATACCCTGTTGAAACTTTTTAATAAAACCAAGAGAAAAAAAATAATTGCGACAACTGCACGTGCGGGCAGAGAAACTCATCATAAGGGAAAGCACTGGCTATTCAGGATCAAAAAGTATCACCGATGGTTCCGGGAGGAGCTTGGGAGAAAGAAAAAAACAAGTTTACCGTCAGGCCTGGGGTGGGAACCAAATGATAAACCGAGAGAAATAGAGGGAGCGGAGAACATACAACACGTACTAGAGAGTTACCACAGTTCGCCGTTCGGAGGGCACTTCGGCCGGCAAAAGACCCTTAATAGAATTCGACGACACTATAAATGGAAACGGATGAGGGAAGCAGTAGAAACCTTTATAAAGAGGTGCCATAAATGCCAAAAAAACAAATCATCCAGAACTACGAAAATGCCTTTAGTAATTACTCGTATCGCTGATAAGCCGTTTGAGAAAATTTATGTGGATATAGTTGGACCCCTACCCATAACCCCGTTAGGGAACAAATATATTCTGAGCATGATGGACGATCTTACTAGGTTTGTGGACTTCCCGGCTATGCCCAATCAAGAAGCGAACACCGTGGCTCGAATATTATACGAGCAGATAATCAGTCGGTACTCATTACCTCAACAAATAGTTACCGACCAAGGTTCCAATTTCACGAGTGGCACCTTTAAGGCTTTGTGCCGACTCCTAAGAGTTAAGCATATCCAGACCACTGCCTACCATCCCCAATCCAATGCGGTAGAGCGACAACATTCATGGCTCGGGAATTACCTTATAATAAGCTTCGTCGATGACAACCCCAGCGGGTGGGATATTTATCTTCGACCAGCGGCGCACGCATACAATAATACGCAGCACTCAGGCACCAAATTAACGCCAATGGAAAACCTCTTCGGGTTCGCAGCCGATATACCAAATAATCTCCAGAGGAAGGTAGAACCCGTTTATAATGCTGAAAAATACCATATGCAACTTCGTTACCAATTACAGAAAGCTTTCAAGCTAGTAAAAAAAAACTTAGGGGACGCAAAACTAAAGTCCAAGAAATACTACGACAAAACCACAAATGTCATACAACTTCATGTAGGTGACGAGGTACTTATGAAAGACATGGCAAGACCAGGAAAACTCAGTGCGATACACAGGGGACCTTACAAGGTGATACAGGTACATTCGCCAGAAAATGTGTCCATTCTCGTAAACCGTAGAATTAAAAGGCTGCATACGAACCGCCTAAAACTACGGTACGACTAGAACTCACGGAACTGGTTAGAGGCTAGGGGGATGGAGGAATAAATAGACATCGGCATCACCTACATGTTACGGGGAACGATGATGGAACTGTATAGTTATAAATGGTTAGTTAGAATAAAGTATATAGGTGTTATACAGTCCAACACATTGACATGATAGGACTGTTATAGTTATAAATAGTTAGTTAGAATAAAGTATATAGGTGTTATATAGTCCAACACGTTTTTAACCACCCGTTTTGGAACGTCTAGTCGGCCTAGCCCATAAAGATGGTGGCAATCGCTGAGGCACTTAGGGGCCCAACTGGATTATTCAACAATGTACTAATTAAATACCTCTTTTGCTATTTATCATTCACAGATAACGAAAGGGTCGAGAGAGAGGGAGACGGTAGACACGTACGCTCTGAAATAAGGAACGTCCGACTCAAGACAACAGGAAGTGAGGATAACGACCACCGTAATCGATCTCTATTAACCATTAATAAGGGAACGGGAAAATCAACTTAAGCTACTAACTTAGAAATATTAATATAAAATTGTATAATGAATTACATGATAAGACTAACCCTACTAACAGCAACAGCAGCAGCCGTGGTAAAACCGGAGGGCGTACATCTTCGAGAATTGAAGCCGACAGGAGCCGCTTTTGAGGAGATAGGGAAAGTCCTATGGTATAGTAAAAAATGGACGATCCTTTCTCGAGTGGAAATGCCAGATTTTCGGGACGAGTTGGTCCAGCGTCAAGTATTTGGAAGGGAAGCGATCAGATCTAGAGCACTACGTTTTTGGCATGAGAGCTACGAGACGCAAGAGATCGTTTTTCGATGGTGTCGGAGCGTTGGGAAAAACCTTATTTGGAACTATGGACAGCAGCGACGACCGAAAGATCTCCCGAAAACTGGAGAGCTTGGATCAGCGAGAAAATAGCACGATCAGTTTACTGAATGAACAAGTAACCATTATGCAATCAAATTTCAATCTATTTAATGAGTCCAGAGCACAAACAACACGAGAAAGACAGCAATTACTGGATTTATATACTACCATAGATCCAATGATTTACAACCAGGCGGAACGACTGACAATTGAACATAGCCGAACAGACCTCACATTGGCAGATACAGATACTTCAACCATTCTCCGATTTTTTTACTTCACTGCAATGTGGACTGTAATTAGCATTTACTGTAGTTCTGCGGTGTAATACAAAGCACAGAACAGAACCATGATGGTGGATTCACCATACACTCAACGTTTGAGGCGCTCCTCTATCAACCAATCAGATGGCTTGTGCAGTCGCAAGAGTCTAACATTCTTCAACTTTTTCTCCGACGCACGCTTCCATATGTGTACACACATACAATGAACTGTGGTACCACACAATTCGCAGCTCATCGTATTTCTGTCGTTTCGCACTTATAGGCAAGTTGCGCCGCAAAGGCATGTTGAGTGTAAATTGCTTTCAACACAGCAAAGAACGCAGCCGACGAAAACCGGTTTGCAATGGCCTGATGGGGGTAGAGGCTCACCTCGAGGTGAGCCTCAAGGGTGAGTGTAAACGCACCATGATAAAAAGAATACAAGACAACATATTGCGTAGGTAATAGGGTCATTCCATCAAGAACCGCCAAGAATGACGAAATTCGTGACCTTACCATCTCCGATTCTTTTGAAAATGTGTGTACTTTAAGAACTAGTGAAAAAAAATAATTGAAATTCAATTTTCCGTTTCTATCTCATTTTTTTTGTTAGTTATAGTATGTTAAAGTTTTCGCAAAAATGGTGTCCGAGTCCTCTTTGAAAATGAATATCGCTGGTAATTTTTATCCTGGAATAATAAAATATGGCTTATTTTAAAGGGCAGGGTTGTCGCAATAAAAATTATCTTTGAAATTTTTTCAAGGATAATGATTTTGTCCTTTATTCCTGAATATATCAAAACGGTTTTTGTTTTATTTCTTTATATTTTTTAGGCTATACTGTTTTTCAAAACACCCATGTGCGAAATGCCGGAGTCCAACCAGAGTTCCGTACACTGCCCAGAATTGGCATTGCATTGTCCGCCAAGACTTATCGATCGGTATTGTTTTGGTACTGACAAACCATCAGACCAGTGTCGGGCCAATCCTGGTGATCAGTACTCCCATTTGATCTGAGCCGACTTTGGTCCGAGTTGCTGAGCATATGTCGGGCCTAGAATTGGCTTATTAAGGTGTGTAAGTAAAATCAATTCGCATTTTAAAAAAAATAATAGCAAAATAACTTCGTAGTTTAAAAAAAAAAAACAAAAAAAACTTAATAATTTTAATTTTATTTTCATTTCTTTTCTTTATTGAGGCCCAGTATCGGGCCAGAGTTTCACCAAAAGTAGGACCGGTGTGATCAAATCGACATTGGCTCGGCAATGATTTGGTCTAGGCCACATACTGGGCCCGAAACATTAGCCAGTACTGGCAATTCTGGCACCAGTACTAAGCCTGTGCTGTGCCGTTCTGCTTTTCGTACATGGGCATACCAAAAAATTAACTTGGGATCTCAATGGGATCGGGGTGCAAAAAATCGAAGAACATTATAGTGGTTCTCAATTATTTTATAGAAAAAGGGTCATAATCAAGAATCGCCAAAAGTGTGACCGTATCCTCGCCGATTCTTTTGAAAATTTGTGTACTCGAAGAATTAGTGAAAACAAAATATGATTTCAAGTTTTTGTTTCTATCTCATTTTTTTTGTTAGCTACAGTATGTTAAAGATTTCCCAAAAAAGATGTCCGAGTCCTCTTTGAAAATTCATATCTCTGGTAATTTTTATCCTTGAATAATACAGTAGGGCTTATTTTAAAGATTGTTGTTGTTTTTGTTAGTTAAAAAATGGAGATAGAAACAAAAACTTGAATTTCAATTAATTATTTCACTAATTCTTCAAGTACAAACATTTTCAAAAGAATCGGAAATGGTAACGTCACAACTTTGGCGATTCATGATGGAATGACCCATAATAAGATGAAAACAATATGATCCGGTTTTTGCTAAGTGCAGTCTATGTAGCTAAATTCACACAGAACTTGATCAAACAAAATAGCCAAATCAAAAAAATTTCCGCCCCCCCAACAGCAAAGTCTGGATCCGCCACTGAGACCTCATCGAATTCCTGATACTCATCGGGATGGAGTTACGACGGATAACGGGGGAATTAGACACCATTATGGGAATAGCGCTCACATCCCATCTCGGAAAATTACACCCGGCAGTCATATATGCTAAAGAACTAATGGAGGCACTCACCACGGTCTGGGAAAGTGAGGAAATAAACCCGAAAGTTATCGATTACCAAGTACTAACTCAAATAATGAAAATACAAATAGTCGTCAACAACACAAAATTATTAGTACGGATTGACGTCCCACAAACGGAGAAAACGTCGTTTACTGTTTCAAAAGTGTATACAATACCGGCATACATTGACGTGCTTACATACCACTTCTATGACCTGGAGGGCGATTTTTTGGTGGCTAACACTGACAAAGGTCGATATGCAATCCTACACTACGAGATCTTCCAACGCTGCAACCCACTAACTACTACGACGACGGAAAAATACTACGTATGCGAACGAGAAGTACCAATGCTAACCACTGTCGGAGATAACTGTTTATTAAACTTATACAGAGGGTATAGTTTGGATCTGACGCGATGTCACAAGAAAAGGACCAAGAAATGGAGCTCTTTTGTCAAGATGGAAACTGCGAATCGTTGGTTATATCTTATGAGCACTCCGAATAAGATTGAAATTCACTGCCGGTCCCTACCGGTACGAATCCTCGAGCTAAGCAATCTGGGGATATTAACTATTGACGAAAACTGCAACTTCCGGAGCGGAGACCGGATGGTATATGCCACGAACAACATTCACCGCGACATCAAACTTTGGCAGCCCGAGGAGGGGGCTGGCCTAAGATCGCACATCAAGTCAGCCACGGAGAAAACGGAAGGTATCCAGATTTCTAACCCACCAGGAACGCGAGACGAACCCATCGTCTTGGTTGCTCGAACACTAGATGACACATGGCAAGCCGAAAGCAAAGCGATTGATAGTTTGGTGGAACGAACGAGGAACGAAGTCCAGAGGCGACATGCAGCTGATACATGGAGAACACATTCCACTCTAATTTCATCGACCGGCGTGGGACTTATAGTCATCATGTTCTCTGTACTCATACTTAGCATCAGATACTACCATAAATACCGAAAACATAAGTCACACGGAAAGAGAAATAACGAAGACGTAGACGCACCGAAACCCCATGAAGGACCCACTTCGCGTACTCCGAGCCTGCCAGTGGTACTACCAAATGCCAGTGACGCTATCATACAACTCCACCATCCACCCGCAGTTTTAAAAAACAACACTACTGAGGAGACGGACTCAGCCAGCAATCAGGGATTACAAGCCGCTACCTTTACGCTACCACCCCGGAAAAGGACCATACTAACCTTAGCATAATCACTAATCAAGCTCTAAGATATATACGTACGTATACTAGAAATAGAATTAAAAATACCAAGATATATCGCAATAACATTAATGTAGAAACAGGGGATAAAATATTAGGATTTAAAGAAAATTTTATACAAAAAACATACTGCAGTCACGATCGGCTGCAAGCCAATCGTATAATACTCTAGATGAATACTGAACTTCGATTTATATTGTAGTTGGGGATAAAGTAGAATTACGTGTGTGCATGTTGTATGTCCTTTATTAAGGACTGCCATTAGATTGCTACTCAAAACTAAAAGACAATATTCAGTATTGAATTTCATATCTGGAACTTGGTAAGTCATCGGAAAAAAATGTCCTTTTTGAAGGACTTTCAGATGGGAGGTGCAGGAAGGACTCACTCGATTTCTTACATATTTATCCTTTTCCTTGGAATCATTTAAAAATGAACGTGTACAAAATTTCAAATTCGTAGTTTAAAGCGTTCAAAAGTTATCGAAAAATATTGTTGAACACGTGTCTTAGGGACATTTTGTATGGCAGCTACCAGAAGGAGTAAAAGGATTTCGCTGATTAGTAAACTCGAACTTTGTTTTTATTCAAAACTAATTTGTACAAAATTTCCAATTCATAGCTAAAAGATTACTTGAGTTATAGTAAGTTCCGTAAATTAAGTGAAGACGTTTTGACAGGATATTTGTATGGCAACTACACGAAGGACTTATAGGATTTTCTTCATAATCATACATTTAGCTCCAAATATTGGAAAAATAACACATACAAAATTTCAAGGACGTAGCTTAAACCCTTCTGAAGTTATCGGCCAATATTCTTGAACACGTATTTTAAGGACATTTTGTATGGCAGCTACCAGAAGGAGTAAAAGGATTTCGCTGACAAGTAAACTCAAGCTTTGTTTTTACTTAAAACTAATTTGTAAAAAATTCCGAATTCGTAGCTGAAAGATAACTTGAGTTATAGCGAGTTTCGTAAATTAAGTGAATACATTTTGACAGGATATTTGTATGGCAGCTACACGAAGGACTAACAGAATTTTCTTCATAATTATATATTTAGCTCCAACTATTGGAAAAATGATACAAACAAAATTTCAAAGTCGTAGCTTAAACCCTTCTAAAGTTATCAACCAATATTCTTGAACACCTGTTTTAAGGATATTTTGTATGGCAGCTACCAGAAGAAGTAAAAGGATTTCGCTGACCAGTAAACTTGAACTTTGTTTTCACTCAAAACTAATTTGTACAAAATTTCGATTTCATAGCTAAAAGATTACTTGAGTTATAGTGAGTTTCGTAAATTAAGTGAATACATTTTGACAGGATATTTGTATGGCAGCTACAGGAAGGACTAACAGGATTTTCTTCATAATCATACATTTAGCTCCAACTATTAAAAAAGTAACACATACAAAATTTCAAAGTCGTAGCTTTAGGCGTTCCGAAGTTATTGGTCAGTATTCTTGAACACGTGTTTTAAGGACATTTTGTATGGCAGCTACCCGAAGGAGTAGGACGATTTTGCCCGTTAACGAACTTAGCCTTACAAATTCAACCAAACACCCAGATTCAAAATTTCAAGATCCTAGGTGAAGGCGTTCTTGAGTTATCGTGTTCACGGACAGACGGACGGACGGACGGATGTCAAGCGGATTTGAGGTTTTTGGGCACAAATAAACAAAAAATAATATATAACTTTTTTTCGTCCGAGGCTTGGTTCTATGCGTTACAAACTTTTGGGCTGGATTAACCTTATAATACTCTATATGATTTGATCTAGAGTATAATTAGCTTCCATGGCTTCTCACCATGAAAAAATTCCATTCTCATTAAAAAATTTTTATTTCAAAACAACTTAATCTCCTTTCAGGTCGATACACTTTTCCCAGCGATGTTGGATAGTTTCGATACGCTCTTTATAGTGAGAACTATCGAGATAACCGTCAACCGCAAACTCCACCTCTTCTCTGTTGGAAAATTTTATACCACCTAGCCATTTTTAAGTTTGGAAGAAAAAAACATACTGCAGTCACGATCGGCTGCAAGCCAATCGTATAATACTCTAGATGAATACTGAACTCCGTTTTATATTGTAGTTGGGGATAAAGTAGAATTACGTGTGTGCATGTTGTATGTCCTTTATTAAGGACTGCCATTAGATTGCTACTCAAACCTAAAAGACAATATTCAGTGTTTAATTTCTTATCTTGAACTGGTTAAGTCATCGAAAATAAAAAGTTCTTTTTGAAGGACTTTCACATGGGAGGTGCAGGAAGGACTCACTCGATTTCTTACATATTTATCCTTTTCCTTGGAAGCATTCAAAAATGAACGTGTACAAAATTTCAAATTCGTAGCTTGAAGCGTTCAAAAGTTATCGAAAAATATTGTTGAACACGTGTCTTAAGGACATTTTGTATGGCAACTACCAGAAGGAGTAAACGGATTTCGCTGATTAGTAAACTCGAACTTCGTTTTTACTCAAAACTAATTTGTACAAAATTTCCAATTCATAGCTAAAAGATTACTTGAGTTATAGTAAGTTCCGTAAATTAAGTGAAGACGTTTGACAGGGTATTTGTATGGCAGCTACACGAAGGACTAACAGGATTTTGTTCATAATCATATATTTAGCTCCAACTATTGGAAAAATAACACATACAAAATTTCAATGCCGTAGCTTAAACCCTTCTGAAGTTATCGACCAATATTCTTGAACACCTGTTTTAAGGATATTTTGTATGGCAGCTACCAGAAGGAGTGAAAGGATTTCGCTGACTAGTAAACTCGAACTTTGTTTTCACTCAAAACTAATTTGTAAAAAATTCCGAATTCGTAGCTAGAAGATTACTTGAGTTATAGTGAGTTTCGTAAATTAAGTGAATACATTTTGACAGGATATTTGTATGGCAGCTACACGAGGGACTAACAGGATTTTCTTTATAATCATACATTTAGCTCGAACTATTGGAAAAATAACACAAACAAAATTTCAATGTCGTAGCTTAAACGCTTCTGAAGTTATCGACCAATATTCTTGAACACGTGTTTTAAGGACATTTTGTATGGCAGCTACCCGAAGGAGTAGGACGATTTTGCCCGTTAACGAACTTAGCCTTACAAATTCAACCAAACATCCAGATTCAAAATTTCAAGATCCTAGGTGAAGGCGTTCTTGAGTTATCGTGTTCACGGACAGACGGACGGACGGACGGACGTCAGGCGGATTTGAGGTTTTTGGGCACAAATAAACAAAAAATAATATATAACTTTTTTTCGTCCGTGGCTTGGTTCTATGCGTTACAAACTTTTCGGCTGGATTAAACTTATAATACTCTATATGATTTCATCTAGAGTATAAAAAAACATAAAGAATACTTATAATATTAATATATAAAAAAAGGGGATTAAATATTAAAAATATGAAATAATACATAAACTTATAATAGTAATATATGGTATAAAAAAGGGGATTTTACATATTAAAATTTAAAAGGAAAATTATATAAAATAAACAAAAAAAAAAAATCCTATAAAAGAGAAAATAATGTAAATCTATAAAAGAACGAGAATGCCCACAACTTATCTTTTTGCGTATTAGTACGGCCTTCTGCCACCGGAAAATATTATATAAAGTTCGAACGAAAGACGATACGTCCAGAATGATAACTTCCTAGACCGCCGGGCATCGGTTTTTTTAAGGGGGGAGGAATGTCGTGGGTCGGTCTGACCCCGACTTTCCTATGCAAGCATACCTCGTACCGGAAAGTATATTGAATATCGATATATGGTATGTAGTGACTTCCGATACAAACTAATGCACTATATTTAGTACAAGGGTCGAACACCTGTGCCCGACGGTCAGGAAGGAAAATGCGACATCGGCTATCGATCAGCTAAAATCCAACTTGGGTTAATTACCGAGAGTTGATCGATGACCGCTGCAGATCAGCAATTATCGGCACGGAACCTCAGTACTAGTTACACCCTGTATATAGAGATTAGTACTTTTATATATACATATTTTTTTTTTTTGGTTTTTCCTTTTTATACTCTAGATGAAATCATATAGAGTATTATAAGTTTAATCCAGCCCAAAAGTTTGTAACGCATAGAACCAAGCCTCGGACGAAAAAAAGTTATATATTATTTTTTGTTTATTTGTGGCCAAAAACCTCAAATCCGCCTGACGTCCGTCCGTCCGTCCGTCCGTCCGTCCGTCCGTCCGTCCGTCCGTCCGTCCGTCCGTCCGTCCGTCCGTCTGTCCGTGAACACGATAACTCAAGAACGCCTTCACCTAGGATCTTGAAATTTTGAATCTGGATGTTTGGTTGAATTTGTAAGGCTAAGTTCGTTAACGGGCAAGATCGTCCTACTCCTTCGGGTAGCTGCCATACAAAATGTCCTTAAAACACGTGTTCAAGAATATTAGTCGATAACTTATGAAGGGTTTAAGCTACGACTTTGAAATTTTGTATGTGTTATTTTTCCAATAGTTGGAGCTAAATATATGATTATGAAGAAAATCCTGTTAGTCCTTCGTGTAGCTGCCATACAAATATCCTGTCAAAATGTATTCACTTAATTTACGAAACTCACTATAACTCAAGTAATCTTTTAGCTACGAATTCGGAATTTTGTACAAATTAGTTTTGAGTGAAAAGGAAGTTCGACTTTACTAGTCAGCGAAATCCTTTTACTCCTTCTGGTAGCTGCCATACAAAATGTCCTTAAAACACGTGTTTAAGAATATAGGTCGATAACTTCAGAAGGGTTTAAGCTACGACTTTAAAATTTTGTATGTGTTATTTTTCTAGTAGTTGAAGCTAAATATATGATTATGAAGAAAATTCTGTTAGTCCTTCGTGTAGCTGCCATACAAATATCCTGTCAAAATGTATTCACTTAATTTACGAAACTTACTATAACTCAAGTAATCTTTTAACTACAAATTCGGAATTTTGTACAAGTGAGTTTTGAGTAAAAAGAAAGTTCGAGTTAACTAATCAGCGAAATTCTTTTACTCCTTCTGGTAGCTGCCATACAAAATGTCCTTAAAACACGTGTTCAAGAATATTGCCGATAACTTCAGAAGGGTTTAAGCTACGTCTTTGAAATTTTGTATGTGTTAATTTTCCAATAGTTGGAGCTAAATGTATAATTATCAAGAAAATCCTATTAGTCCTTCGTGTAGCTGCCATACAAATATCCTGTCAAAAAGTCTTCACTGAATTTACGGAACTCACTATAACTCAAGTAATCTTTTAGCTATGAACTCGGAATTTTGTACAAATTAGTTTTGAGTGAAAACAAAGTTCGAGTTTACTAATCAGCGAAATCCTTTTACTCCTTCTGGTAGCTGCCATACAAAATGTCCTTAAGACACGTGTTCAACAATATTTTTCGATAACTTTTGAACGCTTCAAGCTACGAATTTGAAATTTTGTACACATTAATTTTTGAATGGTTCCAAGGAAAAGGATAAATATGTAAGAAATCGAGTGAGTCCTTCCTGCACCTCCCATGTGAAAGTCCTTCAAAAAGGAAATTTTTTTCGATGACTTACCCAGTTCAAGATATGAAATTAAACACTGAATATTGTCTTTAAGTTTTGAGTAGCAATCTAATGGCAGTCCTTAATAAAGGACATACAACATGCACACACGTAATTCTACTTTATCCCCAACTACAATATAAATCGGAGTTCAGTATTCATCTAGAGTATTATACGATTGGCTTGCAGCCGATCGTGACTGCAGTATGTTTTTAATTTGTATTTTATTTTATTTACATGTAAAATATTTTGTTTATAATTCGTGGCAATTGTATAATTGGAAAAATGTTCTGTTCAATTGTTATTGTTCTAAATAAATAAATAAATAAGAGAAGAAGGTTAGTGCATAAAAAGTAGTCAAAAAGCGAGTCAACTCTTTCGCTTGTGTCAGTGCTACCCCTGTCGTGGGTCGGTCTGACCCCGACTTTCCTATGCAAGCATACCTCGTACCGGAAAGTATATTGAATATCGATAAATGGTATGCAGTGACTTCCGATACGAGGTGATGCACTTTATTTAGTACAAGGGTCGAACACCTGTGCCCGACGGTCAGGAAGGAAAATGCGACATCGGCTATCGATCAGCTAAAATCCAACTTGGGTCAATTACCGAGAGTTGATCGATGACCGATGCAGATCAGCAATTATCGGCATGGTGAACATTAACCGATTAAGCGATAATTGCTGATCGAGATTCGCAAGTCCAAAAAACGGTGAGTTTTGATCGCGTCTTCAAACTGACCAGTTGGTTGTTTCGGCAAAAGTAAAGTTAGTTAATAGTTAGTAAAGGTAGTTAATTGTGAGTAAAGTTAGTTAATTGTGAATAAAGTTAGTTAATAGTTAGTAAAGGTAGTTAATTGTGAGTAGAGTTAGTTAATTGTGAATAAAGTTAGTTAATAGTTAGTAAAGGTAGTTAATTGCGAGTAAAGCTAGTTAATTGTGAGTAAAGTTAGTTAATAGTGAGTAAGCGAGCAAAAATAAAAATAGTGTTAACAGAGTGACAGTGTTTTAAATCAGACAACTTGACCACGACACCCCAAACTGCATGATGTGCATTTGCATCGCAGCCTAGAATGACACCAGTTTTGAGCTTACTAGCTTCAGTAATTAGATCGCTCATGATACTCGGCGTCAATGGACCTTGATAGTCATAGGACAAGGCCGAGATTAGCCAATACCTCCTGTGGTTCAGTTCAAGGCTGACTGCAGCGATATCGGGATCACTGAAGTTGTGAAGCAGAAATATATTTAAACTGTTCTTTGCAAGGATGCATTCTCTTGGCTTACCATTATTCCTTGCATAGAACAGAGTATATTTCGGAGTCCTGAGACCATTAACCACGTCATGCACGATCCATGGTTCCCGAATCAAGACATGGTCTTCTCCATCCCTGGCTAGACGGAGAAGTAAGGAAGCTGACGCCGTTTTTGAATGATGAAGGTTAATCTGCAGTATTCGCAACATTAACCTCGATCACGGCTCTTTCGGGTCTTCCGGATCAGATGCTAGCAGGTCTTCCTTACTGCCATCGGGAGGATCTGTCGAGCCCTCCTCCAATCCAGCGTCCGAGCCAAGATCACTTTCGTCCGTTAAGGGGTTACATACACCTGGGTAGTTAAAAAAAATCGACTTTTCAAAAAGGACTATGAGCTTTTTTTTAATTCCGGGTATTTATGATCTTCTGTATAGCAGGGCATGTTTTGAAAAGTTGGTGAGGTTTAGGTATACTTGTTCCACTGTTAAAATTCACAGAACCTTATTTAATAAACTTTAAATGCGTTTTTCTCGAAACAGCGTTTTCAAAAACGGTACCAGGATTATCTCCACGAC
This sequence comes from Beris morrisii, assembly GCA_951812415.1. NCBI lineage: Eukaryota > Metazoa > Arthropoda > Insecta > Diptera > Stratiomyidae > Beris > Beris morrisii. The sequence goes on along the minus strand of OX638312.1, from coordinate 62,325,992 downwards.
TACTGGACCGATCGGGACCTACTTTTGCACAATTGTTCAATAGAACACTCTTACGTTTACCGAGCCATTTTTTCGATATCTTGCTTAATTTTTTTCATCATAATTACTGAACAATTTTGTGGCGAAAAATGGCATTTTTAATTCCAGAGGCTGCCATGATCCAACGAAATTGAATTTTGAAATTCCGGCTCGGTAAGCTTTGTAGCTATGTATTTACTTTCAGGAAAAAAAAGTTTCGATAAAAAATGGCGGAGGAAAGTGTGGTACCGAAATCGCTCTCAATAAAAACATACTGCAGTCACGATCGGCTGCAAGCCAATCGTATAATACTCTAGATGAATACTGAACTCCGATTTATATTGTAGTTGGGGATAAAGTAGAATTACGTGTGTGTATGTTGTATGTCCTTTATTAAGGACTGTCATTAGATTGCTACTCAAAACTAAAAGACAATATTCAGTGTTTAATTCCATTTCTTGAACTGGGTAAGTCATCGAAAAAAAATGTCCTTTTTGAAGGACTTTCACATTGGAGGTGCAGGAAGGACTCACTCCATTTCTTACATATTTATCCTATTCCTTGGAACCATTTAAAATTGAACGTGTACAAAATTTCAAATTCGTAGCTTGAAGCGTTCAAAAGTTATCGAAAAATATTGTTGAACACGTGTCTTAAGGACATTTTGTATGGCAGCTACCAGAAGGAGTAAACGGATTTCGCTGATTAGTAAACTCGAACTTCGTTTTTACTCAAAACTAATTTGTACAAAATTTCCAATTCATAGCTAAAAGATTACTTGAGGTATATTAAGTTCCGTAAATTAAGTGAAGACGTTTTGACAGGATATTTGTATGGCAGCTACACGAAGGACTAATAGGATTTTCGTCATAATCATGCATTTAGCTCCAACTATTGGAAAAATAACACATACAAAATTTCAAGGTCGTAGCTTAAACCCTTCTGAAGTTATCGGCCAATATTCCTAAAGACGTGTGTTTAAGGACATTTTGTATGGCAGCTACCAGAAGGAGTAAAAGGATTTCGCTGACTAGTAAAGTCAAACTTTCTTTTCACTCAAAACTAATTTGTACAAAATTCCGAGTTCGTAGCTAAAAGATTACTTGAGTTATAGTGGGTTTTGTAAATTAAGTGAATACATTTTGACAGGATATTTGTATGGCAGCTACACGAAGGACTAACAGGATTTTCTTCATAATCATATATTTAGCTCCAACTATTGGAAAAATAACACGTACAAAATTTCAATGTCGTAGCTTAAACCGTTCTGAAGTTATCGACCAATATTCTTGAACACGTGTTTTAAGGACATTTTGTATGGCAGCTACCCGAAGGAGTAGGACGATTGTGCCCGTTAACGAACTTAGCCTTACAAATTCAACCAAACCTCCAGATTCAAAATTTCAAGATCCTAGGTGAAGGCGTTCTTGAGTTATCGTGTTCACGGACAGACGGACGGACGGACGGACGGACGGATGGACGGACGGACGTCAAGCGGATTTGAGGTTTTTGGCCACAAATAAACAAAAAATAATATAACTTTTTTTCGTCCGTGGCTTGGTTCTATGCGTTACAAACTTTTGGGCTGGATTAAACTTATAATACTCTATATGATTTCATCTAGAGTATAAACACGTCCCAGCAAAACGACTGAAACTTTTTTACCGTTTGAAATTTTCCAACCAAATTTTCACATACTATAGGCAAAATGTAATACTTCAAGAGATATACAGGGTATTTGGCACTCCGTCCGCCACCTTGTAAGGGGTTATTCCTTGATATATTTGGGAAAAAAATTGTTCTACAGGGTGGGACAATTTTCAATAACAGTGGATATACAGGGTGGTTAAGAAAAGTGTTTTTGACCGGTACCCTCACTTACTTAAAACGTTATATCTTGAAAACGAATAATCGCAAGGCAAAGTGTTATAACTCATTTTTTAGGGAATCGAATTACCTTTCATTTGATGTAGCAGTCTAAATTGTAACTGCATCCAATCTTGAGATATTTACTCGAAAACACAGATTTTTGCTACGTCAACCCTAAAATTCAGTGATCAATGTAGTTTTTCTCAGAAAGCCCCATTATAAAAATGTCATTTTAATTTTATTTTTTTATGAACCATATTATTACCTACAAAAGCTGCATACATATGTATGAGTTACGATTAAGATTTTGGAAGTAATAGGTAAAAATACATATCGCATAAAAATTAAATATTTAAAAAGTCAGTGCATGTTGATCTACACTACTTGCTTAAACTGAAAGATTTTAATAATGGTTTTTATGTTTTATTTCAATTTTTTTTATTATAATAAATGTTCAAAATAGAAACCTTCATTTTGAATGCACCCTAAAGCTCGTTTGGCGAGTGTTCTCTTGGTATTCATATTCCTCTTCTGCCTTACTTCTATAGCTGCCGCATCGATCCTGGTATTTAGATATTTCAATGTTACTACCGCCGTTGCGTAGACAAGGTCCTTCATCCGTCCCATATAAAGAAATTTATAATAGTAAGATCAGGAGATCTTGCAGGACAGTGTATCGGTCCATTTCTACCGATCCAGCGATTGCTATAATTGGAATTTAACCAATCTGTGATCTGTCGGCCGTAATGAGCAGGAGCACCATCGTGTTGGTAAAACATAGAAGCCAATCGTACCAGTGCAATATCATCCAACAAGTCCTGTAGATCATTTGATAAAAAATGTAAGTAATTGGAGCTATTTAGAGTAGGCGGAAGCCTAATAGGTCCAAGGAAATCGTCATCAATCACACCTGCCCATAAATTGCAAAACTTCATCCGTTTGGGGAATTCAATGGGTAGCAGCTCCTGTACTGGTGTGTGATGGTAGGCATGGAAGCGTTCTACTTTTAAAATACTCCAAACTTTCCAAGTAGGTATGTTAAACTGCAATGCCAAGCGTCGGATACTGATCGAAGGATCATTTTGAACTGCTTGCAGTATTCTTTCATCAATCTGAACAGCGATTATCGGCGCAGGACTTGCATTTCCTCTGCTTGTTCTAACCCTGCCAGTTTCCCTAATTCTCCTGTAAACGTCTTGAAATACTCCCTTGTGTCCGTAGATGAGGATGTCTCTGATGATAAAGCCTTCGCGCGGCTCGTCCATTTCCGCGACACTCTCCATAAATTAACACAATGTCAGCATATTCTTCATTGGAGTACATACTCAGGCATTTTGAAATTATTTTTTTAATTCTACTGACACCTTCTTTTAGCAACGTAACTAATTTTTATAATGGGGTTTTTTGAGAAAAACTACATTGATCACTGAATTTTTAGGGTTGGCGTAGCAAAAATCTGTGTTTTCGAGTAAATATATCAAAATCGGGTGCAGTTACAATTTAGACTGTTACATCAAATGAAAGGTAATTCGATTCCTTAAAAAACACTGCCTTGTGATTATTCGTTTTCAAGATATAACGTTTTAAGTGAGTGAGGGTACCGGTCAAAAACACTTTTCTTAACCACCCTGAATCTACACTGTTATTGAATATGTTGAATATGAATATGTTATTCACACTTTCACAACACTATGAATATGTTATAACACTTTGCCTTGTGATTATTCGTTTTCAAGATATAACGTTTTAAGTGAGTGTAGAACTATTTTTTTCTCCAAATACAGGGTGTAACTAGTACTGAGGTTCAAACGAAACTGGGAGATAGAGGAACTTGTCCTGAGTAGAAAATCGTTCTACACATACTCCCGTTTTTGCAACGTTAAGGAGATAGCGCGATTTTAAGGACGAAGGATTTTCATCGTACCTGTGATCACTGTTTGATCTCTAACTTCTGCTGTACTTAGCGTAACGTAATAATTCTGGGCTCGTTGGAAAGGACACAAATTCTTCTTTCTAATTGCTATCAACCGTGTCAATCAGTGTTATACTTTTTGAGAAAAATTCATTTAAATGACACAAAAATAATAAAATATTAAAAAAAAATACAAAAAAGTCCTGTTTTCTCCAAGAAGGACCTGATTAACCACCAAATTTTATTACATTTTCGGAAAGCCCATAAAATTTTCTACTCAGGACAAGTTCCTCTATCTCCCATTTTCGTTTGAACCTCAGTACTAGTTACACCCTGTATATCAAGGAATAACCCCTTACAAGGTGGCGGACGGAGTGCCAAACACCCTGTATATAAAATGAATATGAATGAAATACATGATAAGCCACTCAGAGAGAAGAGCTGATACTTTGCGAAGAATTAAGTTATGTCTTCGTTGTGTTTGTTTTCCGTCTCTGAGGAGGCGGGTAAAACGCGAAGATTTTGTTGGTTGTCTGCCTAGCTTTTTTCTCACCGTGTTCGTACAGTTCACTCTGTTAATCTCTGTTTTTCTTTCATGCGTAGGTATATCGTTTTTAATTTTTTTGTCACGTGTCGAATGGAACTGCAGTTCACCAAAATGAGTGAGTTGCTTCACTCACTCACTTCAATGAAGTGTTCTTTTGGAACAGTTCACTCGTGAACGACCCATCTCTACAAGGAAAATACGTAGTTCATTCAAAGAAACAGGAAATCGAGCAAATGATTTGCTAGTGCTTATTCATACAGACGTATGCGGATCAATTTCTATAAATTCACTTAGCGGCGCCCTATATATGCTGACATTTATTGACGACTTCATCCGAAAAGTCTTCTTCTATCCAATAAAGCAGAAAAATGAAGTATTCGTCATGTTTGTAACCTTCAAAAACTTGGTAGAAAATCAACTTGGTAAAACTATCAAGGTGTTGCGTTCTGACAATGGTACAGAATATTGCAACAAAGTTTTCGATTTATTTATGTCGAAAATGGGAATTTTGCATCAACGTACCGCACCGGAGTAAAACGTTGTCGCCGAACGAATGAATCGAACAATCATCAAAAGTGCACTGCATGTTACTTGATGGCAATTTGCACAAGCAGTTTTGGGTGGAAGCAGCATCAACGCAACCAATTTGATAAACCGAACTCCATGCAGAAACATGAAAAATACAATTACTTAAGAAATTTTGTAGAAATTAGTTTTGAGTGAAAACAAATTTCGAGTTTACTAGTCAGCGAAAGCTGTTACATCCTTTCGGTAGCTCACATACAAAAAATACTTAAAACACGTGTTCTAGCATTTTTTCCGGCAACGTTTGAACGCTTCAAGCCAGAAATTTGAAATTTTGCAAAAAGGAAAAATTTGCTTTCGGTGATTTTCCTAGTTCCAGATATGAAATTGAACACTGATGATATTGTCTTTTTGTATTAAGTACCAACCAAATAAGAGTCCTTAATAAAGTACAAACTACGGGCGCACTTCTAATTTTACTTTATCCCCAACTACAATATATATCGGAGTTCAGTATTTCATCTAGAGTATCATACGGTTGGATTGCAGCCGATCGTAACTGCAGTATATTTTTTTTTTTTGATTCCAGGAATTTTCTTAATTAAATAACATGTTAACAGGTTAAAGATGCAGAAATGTATCCTTACGGTTGAATTATTCCCAACCCTTAATCTTTATATGGAGCCACGATGGGCATTTATGACAAGTCACGTAATCGTGCATACCATCTCAGTCTTTCACGACTTATGGGGAAATATCTACCAAATTTTCATACCTGGGTTAAGTCAGCGTGAATAATCTTTGATTCTACAGGCCTAGGGTTTATGGTGTGTCTTTCGAGCCATACAGCTAGCACGGACGCCAGCAAGCGCGTCGCTCCCGCTCGAAATTCAGCCACCAATTCGGACGTTGGTGGAATTGGCCCTCTGTTTCCTTAAAACTAACATTTCCCTCGAATCTTTTGACTTTTTGAAATCAAAATATTCACTCCAAGGCCTCCGTTCACAACATATTGAACAATGCTTAACACTGATGCTCGGGTTCTTTGATAGCTTTTGAAGCCGCATTATATTCAGTTGCGATTCGAAGTGATACGCTTTTTGTACTCTAGATGAAATTATATAGAGTATTATAAGTTTAATCCAGCCCAAAAGTTTGTAACGCATAGAACCAAGCCTCGGCTTCAAGCTAAATTTTGAAATTTTGAAATTTTGTACACGTTGATTTTTAAATGGTTATATTTATAGAAATATTTAAGAAATCGAGTGAGTCCTTTCTGCACCTCCCATGTGAAAGTCATTCGAAAAGGACATTTTTTTTCGATGACTTACCCAGTTCAAGATATGAAATTAAACACTGAATATTGTCTTTTAGTTTTGAGTAGCAATCTAATGGCAGTCCTTAATAAAGGACATACAACATGCACACACGTAATTCTACTTTATCCCCAACTACAATATAAATCGGAGTTCAGTATTCATCTAGAGTATTATACGATTGGCTTGCAGCCGATCGTGACTGCAGTATGTTTCAAAATAAAATTTATTATACGCGTGTTATTTATGGTAATTAAGTGTTATGGATAATAATATCGGCCACGGTTAATTTTATACGCACATAAAAAGTCTTAAAATCTGCTTTGGTTTAAAAAAAATAAAAGAAACACTCGATATCACAAAAACTAAAGTCAGTTTGAAAAAAAAACTGACAAATTCAAATTCAAATCAGGAGATGTCAAAATTATCGTACAGCAATGCAAAATTAAATAGCAGCACATTTAAATGGTGGCGGAAAATTGGTCTCCATCTTTTGGTCGATGAACGAACTTTCAAATCGTGGCAGAATTTCGACTCGAACTCCGTACCACCAAACAGAAAGCCAACGCGAAAATCGAGTTGGCAAAATTTTGACAACTTTTTTTTTACATGCATTTCATATGGGTGTCAAAATTTTGATCGAGGTCCGTACTAGGCTTTAGTTACATCGGCTGGTGTACTAACTTCTCGGCAGTTTATCATGTTAAAGGTATGCAATAAACGCTCGATATAACACGACTGATGAATATGAATAGATCCATATGGTTTTATGTTTATTTGAAGGCCTAAATAATATTATATACTTCAGTTTCAAAATAATACTATGAACTTAATAACTTCCATTGAATCTTCTTTCGTAGTAGACGCAATTAAACCATCACCTATGTAAAGAGCCATGATGACTGTTTGCTTCTGATGTCGGAAGAATCAGCGAAGCTCCTTTTAAAATTAAAATTCTCCAGTGCTTGCGTAAATTTTATGTTCCAACATTTTGCGCATTATTGGAATCCATACAAACATTTTTTAAGTTTAAAGACACGTCCGCTACCATCATCATAGCTTTTTGGCTGAACAATATAAATTTCATCTGTTAGAATGCCATTTAAAATGGTTGGCTGTAATTAGGATGCTAGGATTAGTCGGAATGATGTGAATATCTCAACTAGACAGAATGTTTCTGTATAGTCTATTCCATGTTGTTGAGTTAATCCTATAACAACAATACATTCTTTGTAATTTTGTATCACAATTTCAGGCTTCGATTTAATCTTACTATTCCCACTTGTGTCAATTATCTTATGATTTATAGATTCTTTTTTTCGCATCACCGAAATTTCTTCGTCCATCGCTACTCCCCATTCTTGTGCATTATCTGAATTCATCGCATCCTCATAACTAGCTACCTCGAACTAACTTGCAACAAAAGCGTATCCTTTAGATAATGTTTGATAGGAAAATTTAAGACTAGAACGTTTTTTGGGTTTGTGAGATACCCGAGAAAATAACCTTTCATTGACGTCTTGTCCTATTTCCTACGCTTTTGTCACGTCAGGGTCACCAGTATGGCAATCGGTACCACTACGTGGTATTAAGTAAAAGAGACCGAGTCGGACGATGGTTCGATTTCTACTAACTCTATATTTCATTGTTATATAAAATTAAACTTAAAACTAACTGTTAACTTAATACTAAATAATGTATCTTGCAATGAGTTGCGGGTGGAATTTGATATTCGCGAGCTCGTGCTGCGACATTGTTTCATGTTTATTACCGAAGTGTATTTCATGGAAGCAGAACGTAGTCTTTCGGTTGTTACAGATGCCAATTTCGATTTGTCTCGAAATCACACGTATCTGAAGTTTTAAGCAGGACAAATATGTCGATCCTGCCAAAGAATTACTTTGCATTGGACCGTTAAGGTCGCTGTGTATTTATCATTTAAATCACCACACCATGAGTCCGTACTTGTGCTCACATTGAAAATAGATTGATACTGTGTCCCGTACGCGCAAGATTCGCAAAAATATTTCCCAAGGTCTATAAATTCTATATTCCGTGTTGTAGCACGCCACTGGCTTTCCCGTATGCAGCACGCCGATGGATTTCCAACAGGATCTAATTATAAGCACATTATATACATAGAATGTTATGTACAAGAAAACTATAAAAGCGGACAGTTCCTACGAGGCAGCCGCAGTCACTTGTGAATAAATCAGAACAAAATATCAAGTTTATTTTATTAAGCGTCTACAGTGTTTTTTTTAAAGACATCTGATTTCAGCAATGGGCTGATGCCTAAATCTTTTATGAGACGTTTTAATTGAGTCACACGCTTCATTTATTAAAAAAAGTATTTTTCTCTGCCGAAATGGTAATGCAAAACTGCATTTTATATAGTCTTTTGCAACGATATCACCGTTTTTAATTATTTCACATTTATTATCACCGTTTTTGATTATTTCACATTTATGTGTTTTTATTTATACAAATGTTTATTATAATTCTTATCAAGAGTGCTATCAGAAGAATATAAATTTACCGTCATGTCAGGTACAAAATATACAAGTACATTGATTTAAGTCTTTTCAACTCACTATTTGTTATTGTATGCCTAAATTTGTATATTGCCTTTACCGTGAGAACAGATTTTTGTCCGTTACCGATGGTCGGCTTGCACTCGAATCTAAAATCCAGTCTCACTAATAACTGTTTCTAATTTATTGATTGAAAACTCATCACCTTCACCGGCATCAAAATTACTTGCGAAATTTACCTTTATTTTATCTTTATTCGGACAATTCTCTTTCCAATGACCTTGTACGTTATAGAAACATTTCTTTGAAGTTCCAAATATCTTTCCGCCCTTGTATTGCCTGGTTTTTACTCCTTACGTCGAACATGTTTCTTCATATCAATAAATGCACTTTCCTCCCCTTTCGTGGCTACTGTTTGTGCATGTGACGACATCCGAGTCTTCTCCATTATTAACCGCATTGTAAGATCGACGGTCTGCTGTTCGACTGGTGTCGATTTTCATTTGCTTTGTTTAGTGATGGAGCAATTGATTCAAGCCTTGCAATATGTGTAGCAATGTCATCATTTACGGCCATCGTAAAACTGTAGAAAGGTTGATGCAAAATATGCAGGCTTGTTTCAGACTTCTGTTCATACACGGCTAACAATTTTGTCCACATTTCTTTGGACGTTGTGCCGCTTAGAATATGGAGTATCAGTTTCTGGCCAATTGCGGTGATTATGGTTCTCTGTGCTTTACGATCTTTTGCTCGCCATTTCTTTAGGTTAATTAAAAAATCGTTTCAGTCATACCTTCCCTTTTCTTTGGATCGGGTTCGTCGCCAGTAACCACTTCGAAGGAAACACTTGCGTTGAATAAAACCTTATTTTGAAACTTCCAGCTCTTTCACTGATCACCATTCTGCAACTTATCAATTTTTACTGATTCGCTTTCCATTTTCGATTGCAAATGAAAAATCTGCCAACAGTCTGGGCGCAACTTTATTATTTTATGGGTAGAAGCCCGAAACGTGTTTAATAATAAGATGCTGTGTAGGTTACTATGCGACTGACAACCTAAAATATAACGTTCCAAATGGCCTCCTCGTTATTTCTTAGGTTGTCAGTCGCATAGTAACCTACACAGCATCTCATCATTAAACACGTTTCGGACTTCTACCCATAAAATAATAAAGTTGCGCCCAGACTGTTGGCAGATCTTTTTTATTTATTTACGTATTTTTTTTATCAATAGAATAATTCATAGTAGTAAAAGCGAATTCGATCACATTAAACCTAAGAGATTTTCGGAATCAGTGAAATCTTGAACAATACCCCCAGGGGGCTTAATAGAGAAAAATGCTTAAATCGGGTTTTTCTCCGACTACGTTTAAAGCTTATAGAAATAAAAGTGAATTCTAAATCTCAACATACCTTAGGAATATATAAAAATTCGTGAACATGTACACAACCACTTTACACCCTTAGGGGTTGGATATCAAAAAAATTTGAAGAACGTTACTAGGCGCTTACATAAATAGCCCGCAGAAGTAAAATTGCTTTGATAGGTCCACATGTCTAAAAGTTTTAACGAAATTCGTGAAAATGTGGATTCACGGATATTTTTTCTACTCAACCTCTGAACGCCAATAAAAATCTGAACTTTTTTTTTGCTTTAGTTACTCTAATAGCACATCTACATATATACGTACTAACTTTCAACTTTCTAGCATAAGCCGTTTCTAAGATATGAAAAACCACCCCTCACCCCCGTACCTTGCTACCCCTATGAACAATTTTATTTTTCTAGGATTTCTCTATAGTGGCTCTATACAGGGTGTTTGGCACTCCGTGTGCGACCTTGTAAGGGGTTATTTCTTGATATATTTGGAGAAAAAAATTGTTCTACAGGGTGGGACAATTTTCAATATTAGTGGAGATACAGGGTCGTTAAGAAAAGTGTTTTTGACCGGTACCCTCACTCACTTAAAACGTTATATCTTAAAAACGAATAATCACAAGGCAAAGTGTTATAACTCGTTTTTTAGGCAATCGAATTACCTTTCATTTGATGTAACAGTCTAAATTGTAACTGCACCCAATCTTGAGATATTTACTCGAAAACACAAATTTTTGCTACGTGCACCCTTAAAATTCAGTGATGTCATTTTAATTTTATTTTTTTATGAGCCGTATTATTACCTACAAAAGCTGCATACATATGTATGAGTTACGATTAACATTTTGGAAGTAACAGGTAAAAATACATATCGCATAAAAAATAAATATTTAAAAGTCAGTGCCATAAAAAGTACCAGGTTTAAAAACCTGTTTAATTTGTCGGTAGTACTGAAGTATTTTTATTCCACATTTATTACTATTTAAAGTATGAAGGAAAACAATGAAATGTAAGTGAGTTTCAACATAATTGATGGGTGTCTTACAAAATAAAAAGCCTATAAAAGCAAAACTACCTTCATATTTTTCTCAGTTTTAGTTACGTTGCTAAGAGAAGAAGGTGTCAGTAGAATTTAAAAAATAATTTCAAAATGCCTGAGTACTCCAATGAAGAATATGCTGACATGATGTTAATTTATGGAGAGTATGACCAAAATGCACGAGCCGCGCAAAGGCTTTACCACCAGAGACATCCTCATCGACGGACACCTAGCAGGAGAGTATTTCAAGACTTTACAGGAGAATTAGGGAAACTGGCAGCGTTAGAACAAGGAGAGTAAATGCAAATCCTGCGCCTATAATCGCTGTTCAGATTGATGAAAGAATACTGCAAGCAGTGCAAAATGATCCATCGACCAGTATCCGACGCTTGGCATTGCAGTTTAACATATCTACTTGGAAGGTTTGGAGTATTTTAAAAGTAGAACGCTTCCATGCCTACCATCACACACCAGCACAGGAGCTGCTACCCATTGATTTCCCCAAACGGATGGAGTTTTGCAATTGGCTCCTTGAACGACAAGTAGATGACGACAATTTTTTCAACCATGTTCTGTGGACGGATGAGTCCCAATTTACCAGAGACGGTATCACAAACTTCCACAACCTACATACGTGGGCTGAGAGCAATCCACACACGAGAAGAGCGGCATCATTTCAGCACAGATTCAGCGTCAATTTATGGGTAGGTGTGATTGGTGACGATTTACTTGGACCTATTAGGCTTCTGCGTACTCTAAATAGCTCCAATTACTTACAGTTTTTATCAAATGATCTACACGACTTGTTGGATGATATTCCACTGGTACGATTGGCTTCCATGTTTTACCAACACGATGGTGCTCCTGCTCATTACGGCCGACAGATCACAGATTGGTTAAATTCCAATTATGGCAATCGCTGGATCGGTAGAAATGGACCGATACACTGTCCTGCCAGATCTCCTGATCTTACTATTATGGATTTCTTTGTATGGGGACGGATGAAGGACCTTGTCTACGCAACGCCAGTAGAAACATTGGAAGATCTAAATATCAGGATCGATGTGGCAGCAATAGAAGTAAGGCAGCAGTTGAGGAATATGAATACCAAGAGAACACTCGCCAAACGATCTTTAGCATGCATTCAAAATGAAGGTGGCCATTTTGAACATTTATTATAATAAAAATATTTGAAATAAAAATATTTGAAATAAAAACCATTATTAAATTCTTTCAATTCAAGCAAGTAGCGTAGATCAACATGCACATGCACTGATTTTTTAAATATTTAATTTTTATGCAATATGTATTTTTACCTATTACTTCCAAAATGTTAATCGTAACTCATACATATGTATGCAGTTTTTGTAGGTAATAATACGGCTCATAAAAAAATAAAATTAAAATGACATTTTTATAATGTGGTTTTCTGAGAAAAACTACATTGATCACTGAATTTTAAGGGTTCACGTAGCAAAAATTTGGTTTTCGAGTAAATATCTCAAGATAGGGTGCAGTTACAATTTAGACTGTTAAATCAAATAAAAGGTAATTCGATTGCCTAAAAAACGAGTTATAACACTTTGCCTTGTGATTATTCGTTTTCAAGATATAACGTTTTAAGTGAGTGAGGGTACCGGTCAAAAACACTTTCCTTAACCACCCTGTATCTCCACTAATATTGAAAATTGACCCACACTGTAGAACAATTTTTTTCTCCAAATATATCAAGGAATAACCCCTTACAAGGTCGCACACGGAGTGCCAAACACCCTGTATAATCCTAAATTTTTAGCTTTCCACTCATTACGGTTTTCGAGAAATAAAAATCACAATTTTTGCCTTTCTACCCCTTTTCACCATCACCCCCTACACCCCACCACTAAATTTTTTTTCCCTACTAGAGGTCTACCGATCCCAACTCCTGTAAAATTTTCAAGATCATATCTGATGCAGTTTCTGAGATATAAATATGACATTTTTTTGAGAAATTGCTATCCCCCACTTTAGTGCTCCACCTCCCCCCTCAAAAAATTTACGTTCATTAGACTCCTTTTATAATCCCATATACAGAAACAAAATTTTAACTTCCTGGTGCAATTGGTTCGGAAGATATTGCAATCCAAAGTTTTTCACCCCCCAACCCCACAACACCCCACCACCCCTTTTAAAAATTTTAGCCCTTGTCTAATCTTCAAGTATCTCTAAGAGCAACCACAAAGATTCAATCTTTTGACATCAATCGTTCAGGAGATATGGATTTTAGAATGTTTCAATCCCGGCTTTCTAGCGTTTTGCACTCATTGTTTTCCCCCCCACTTCCACACCCCTCAACCCTTATCGATAATTTTTTTGCAAATGAGTCAACTATCATATTACTACATAAGTTCCAAGTTTCAGCCACCTAGCATAAGTTGTTCCTGAGATCTGGAAACCAAAATTTTTCGTCTAAAACGCTCCCCCCTCATCCCCCCTTACACCCCCACCCCATTAAAAGATACCATCCGTAGGGGTTCACCCAATCTGCCCACCGTAAAAATTTCAACTTAATACCTCAACGGGTTTGGGAGCTACGCGCCTTCAAACGATTTTGCGTACGGCGTACGGCGGACAGACGGATATTTTTTTTTTTTGGTGTTTACTAGTCCTAAAACGTGTAAATACAAAATTTCAGGGTAGCAAATTTTTTTTAAATTTCAGGTCGATCACAATACTTTATTATTAAAAAATAATAAAGTAAAAATATACTTTTAACCTTTCTTGCTCACACTATAACGTAAATAAATAATTGTAAATCAACAATACTTCAATTTTACCGGATTATTTTCAACCACGATTTCTGAGGATTTGCGGTCTGGACCTGTTGGTATTTTCTTCTGGAGGAAGGAAACAAAAATACGACTACTTTTGTTGAGAGTTACAAGTTCAAGAAAGAATTCATTGACGTGAAAAGTATAGTCGCAGTTACAGTATAAAATTTAATGGAGTATTGGTGTGAGTACAGTTCGGTATAAAATTCAAAATTATTATACATATTTCTAACAATATCTTTAACACTAAAGCTACCACGACGGGTCAAATGACCCATTTTAAACTTTTTGTCAGAATTTCTTCTAAATAACATTATCATTTTTTTAAATTTAATAAATAAATATTTTTGAATCGTTATTTGGAAAAATTGCTTAATTCATGTACCAATTTGTGCTACATTATTCACTATACATAGTATAATATATATATAACATTTTAAAGACGGGTCTCTTGACCCGCTGTGGTAGGAATAGGTATACATGAGGTATACATGAATACACTACATTGGACAAAAAGAACAGACCTTGTGCTACATATTAGGTCTGTTCTTTTTGTCGGTGTAGTGTACTCAGTGTACACTTTCTGCCCTAATGCTATTCTTTTTGTCGGTGTGACGTCAGAGGTTGCTGTTCTTTTTGCTAGTGTAGTGTACTCAGTGTACACTATCTTACACTGGATCGGGAGCCGGTGTAAGATCTTCTTTGCCATCTGTCAGAATTGATGGCTCTATGGAGATAAAATTGACTTTGTGCATTTATGAAAATACTGTTTTGAATGAATAAATGCAAGAATATTGAATGGCAATAAATTTGCATTGATAGAAGTGAAAGAATAAAACAAATAAAAAAGTTCGGAATTTTAGCTGTCATTTTTCTACACTAACCCGTTCTTTTTGCGCGATCTAAACCCTACACTTTCAGTGTAAGTTGTATCCCATTTTCAGTGTAAGTTACACTAAAATGTGAACTTCACCTGGCAAAAAGAACAAACCTATTGACTAGAACCGGATGTCAAGTTGGCTACTATGAAGTTCGGAGGTTCGATGGGATGCCATAGTTTCATGTGCCCAATACCGCCGCGTCTGCTCTTGGGAAGCTGCAGTACTCTCGAATAGATATTACACTGACTTATGCAGAGTGTCTGAGTGTTGTGTGACGACTTATGCCTCATTTACGACCGACGTAACGTACCGCAAAAGCTTGTTATTTTCGATCGTTGGTAGGTAATCACACGTAATACCATGGATACACTGCTTGTATTCAAATTACGTTATTCAAATCATGATATACGATACAAGATAGCATGATACACAGCCCATACATGGTATACTTTGACATTTAGCTATCAAAGACAAAATTTCTTCGTGCTAAACGTTGCAGTATGATGTTCCGGCGAATAGCACTTTCATTGCTAATAAAGAAATGTACAAAGCGGACCATCATATCACACACAAAAATGAAAATACGCTCAAAGAATTTTAATTGACGGAAGAATATAAAAACCCAGTTGGTCGCGTCTGCGAGATTTCTCGCAGATTTCTCGAAGACATGTCGGCCTGTCTGCGAGATTTCTTCAAGACGCCTTATAGGGAAAATACACGGTATCGAGACAAATGTACCCCGAAATCTCGGAGACATGTCGGCTGAATGTCGGGATAGCAAAATGTTTTTGCAATCAGCGCCATCTATATATTAATAGATATTTCTATATTTACTTGTGCTCATACTTCTTATAATAAAGTAAAAAAACAAAATATTTAATGAAAAGTACTCTTTATTTAGTAGTTAAAAAAACATCACTGAGAACAACAATAATTCACTTTATAATGCATGCAAAAACACTTTCACCCACAACATTCGACCAAGAGGTGGTGAAATTCAAGAAGATTAACATCATCTGAAAAGAGGAAACTCAAATTAAACCCGGTTGAAACAAACTTATCAGAATAAAATTATCACATACCACTATTCAGACGTACTCTGTGCGAATTGAATAAATACGTACGACAACATTTATTCCGAATTTAGTTTGTCATGACTTTTCTATGCGGCAGACGTCATCTCAAGTCTTCGATCTCTTCGCTTCTCTGCGGTCGTTTTCTGCACTTCAAATACATCGTGGTGGGAGCACATGTTTGTATTGCTATTTCTTTCTATCTGGTATTGAAGAAAGGTATGCAATATGATTCCTAAGGCTCAAACCATCGAGATTATGTCTCGAAAGAGACAAGCGACCAACTGGGAATCCACAAGTGTCGTTCATTGGAATTTCAGTTGATTTTAGTAACAGATGGCGCTGATGGCAGTTAAAAGAAGGCTATATCAGCTAAAATCATCGAATTTATACCATGGATACACTGCTTGTATACAAATTACGTTATTCAAATCATGATATACGATACAAGATAGCATGATACACAGCCCATACATGTTATACTTTGACATTTAGCTATCAAAGACACAATTTCTTCGTGCTAAACGTTGCAGTATGATGTTCCGGCGAATAGCACTTTCATTGCTAAAAAAGAAATGTACAAAGCGGACCATCATATCACACACAAAAATGAAAATACGCTCAAAGAATTTTAACTGACGGAAGAATATAAAAATCCACAAGTGTTGTTCATTGGAATTTCAGTTGATTTTAGTAACAGATGGCGCTGATGGCAGTTAAAAGAAAGCTATATCAGCTAAAATTATCGAATTTATATACAATGAAACAGGTTTGATATTACGTCGATATCAGCTCGTTGACGTACTATATGCATAATATTGGGTGATACACTGGTGATATTGACGATATTATGATTTGTATACGAGCTGTGTATCCAAGGTATTATATACAAGGAAACAGGTTTGATATTACGTCGATATCAGCTCGTTGACGTACTATATGCATAATATTGGGTGATACACTGGTGATATTGACGATATTATGATTTGTATACGAGCTGTGTATCCAAGGTATTACGTAAAACCAATATTAATCTTTTTTTTCCGTTTACGTTGCTTTGCGTTACGTCTATCGTTAATCACGTATTAGTGGTAGAGTGGGTTTAGTTTTGGGTCCCGACAGGTTGTATACGTTGTACGATTCCTCGGCAATACCTCCAGGTGTAAGGATGTTTCAGATAATTGCATGAAACGCCCTCCGATGCTTAAATGCAACTCGATGATGAATCAGCTCTTCCGGACCTATTACAAAACCGTTTCCAAAGTAGCCTAAAAATAAAATACTCGTTTAAGATTATTTCTCAGTGATTATATTATTATATTTTTTAGGCTTTATTTCAAACTACTGGGGCTCTTTCAAGGCTCTACAGAAATTGGCGTACACGAATTGTAAGAAATATTGCGCATTTAGAAGCTTACATAGATTTTGCGGAGGACGAAAACATTGAATTTACTATTATGGATGATCTTAAGCAAGATTTAATTGCTGTACGAAATGAAATCAAATATCATCTAAACGATCATCGGCAAGGAGAGTATCTTCGCAACGGTGTACAAATAGTAATTACAGGAGCTCCTAATGTTGGTAAGAGCAGTTTTATAAATCATGTATGCCAGCGTAAAATTTCTATCGTCACATCGATTGCTGGAACAACCCGAGACATTGTTGAATCATATTTCAACGTAGGCGGTTACCCTGCTGTTTTCACTGATACAGCTGGTCTAAGAGTTAATGTTGATGATGTAATTGAACAAGAAGGAATCGATCGAGCTCTCGATCGAATAAAGTCAGCTGATATAATTATATTAATGGTAGATGCTCAGAAATTGATACATGATTTTAAAAAAATAGAAAATCATGATTTAAACTCCTTCATCCATGACTATTTAATTACACTCGGCATAAGCGATGCTGAATTCTGCAACAAATCAGTTATTATAGTTGCCAATAAAATTGATTTACTTAATGAGGGTGAAATTGCATATCTTCATAACATTGATACCATAGTCTTACTGTCATGTAAAACTGGTCAATACACCGAAATGCTATTGGATAAATTGAAGCGGATACTTCAGCAAATGCAAGTTGATGAACACATCATTTTTAAATTATATTCTATCATTCCATATTTTCAGATGTGGCGAGCCGTCATCGGAATCACCGAGGCTTACTCAGTCACGATACCGTCATCTTTTAACTGAATGCGTACATAATTTGAATATTTTTTTTGAAATTTTCACCAAAGAATCAAGTCCAGACTTAGCTATAGCATCACAGAAATTAAGGAAAGCTGTGCGTTGCATAGAAAGTATTACTGGTGAAGTTACTCCAGAAGAAATTTTAAACGTAATCTTTCGTGATTTTTGTATTGGAAAGTAATCTTTTACGTCAGGATAAATAAATACATATATACATATAGTATGCTAAAGACTTGGTAGCGGAAACTGTTTAAGTGATCTCAAGTTTTTCCCATAAGTACGAAACCATTCCTAGCTCCTCCAACCTGCACAAATTATACCACTAAATTCCCTATAAATTCAACCCTATATATCCCTACATATTCGCTTGTATTTTTTAATGAATCAATGTCATGAATTTTGTAGTTGTTGACCGATAAGAATACGAACTCCACTTGATTTTATAATTCATCAAATATACTAGAGAACACCTAATGAGAAAAAGTAATCTTTCAATTTAAACTCTTCACATTTAGAGAAGAATATAAAGATGTAATGAATCTGTAAGACATACATTCTTGTGTGCTGAATAAGCCAGCCAATAAAATACTAGAATGTAGGTGGTATGTCTCCTGAATTTCTCTAAAGAACTGTTATCAGAGTTCGAAACGCCAGCCTCATAAACTATCCGATTCAATATGAGTAGCATGCTAAATTTACACCGAAAACATTCCGGCCGATCTTAAAAGGTGCAAAAAATATGAAAAAAATCGATTTTTTTTTATATTATATTATTATTCTACACTCATTTCTGCACATCACACAAAAACCGTACCTTTCTCGGGTAACGGGAAGTGATTTAAATTTTACTCTGAAGTGGGTAATACCTTGGATACACAGCTCGTATACAAATCATAATATCGTTAATATCACCAGTGTATCACCCAATATTATGCATATAGTACGTCAACGAGCTGATATCGACGTAATATCAAACCTGTTTGCTTGTATATAAATTCGATGATTTTAGCTGATATAGCCTACTTTTAACTGCCATCAGCGCCATCTGTTACTGAAACCAACTGAAATTCCAATGAACGACACTGGATTTTTATATTCTTCCGTCAGTTAAAATTCTTTGAGCGTATTTTCATTTTTGTGTGTGATATGATGGTCCGCTTTGTACTTTTCTTTATTAGCAATGAAAGTGCTATTCGCCGGAACATCATACTGCAACGTTTAGCACGAAGAAATTTTGTCTTTGATAGCTAAATGTCAAAGTATAACATGTATGGGCTGTGTATCATGCTATCTTGTATCGTATATCATGATTTGAATAACGTAATTTGTATAGAAGCAGTGTATCCATGGTATAAGTCGCAGCATGTACTTTTTTGTTTTTTGGCTCTCCTGAAAAGTAGTTTCCAACTTTCGGTACACGTTTCTCAGTAACCACGCACAGTATTGTCTCAATTTTTTTTAATGTTTTTGTGGTAATATTGACTAGCTTCATACATGAGCAAATGAATATCGGGCCTATTACGAAACTCGACTCGATCAAAAAACTCACATTCTGCGACTATGAAACTCGACGAGTGCCTACTTGTCGAGTTTCACTCGAGTTTTAGTCGGAAAAAAAGCGTGAGTTAAGAGAACTGCGTATTATGAGAGCCGATCGAGTGAGTATTTTCTTATAAGAAATGTCAAACTCACTCGACTGCTGGAAATGAAGTGACTTTCCAATTGTCAAGTTTCATAATACCAACTTTAGCTCGAGTCGAGTCCAAATGTGAGTCGAGTTACTCACTCGACTCGAGTTTCGTAATAGGCCCGTATATCTCATGAAAAACTGTAATTTTTTCAAATATGAAAGAAGAAACATGTCACGTTCAGCATTGTATTAGGCTGCTGACGGATGTCATGTAGACTTGCGGGCCTATTACGAAACTCGACTCGACCAAAAAACTCACATTCTGCGACTATGAAACTCGACGAGTGCCTACTTGTCGAGTTTCACTCGACTTTGAGTCGAAAAAAAAGCGTGAGTTAAGAGAACTGCGTATTATGAGAGCCGATCGAGTGAGTATTTACTTATAAGAAATGTCAAACTCACTCGACTGCTGGAAATGAAGTGACTTTCCAATTGTCGAGTTTCATAATACCAACTTTAGCTCGAGTCGAGTTCAATTGTGGGTCGAGTTACTCACTCGACTCGAGTTTCGTAATAGGCCCGTTGCTCTTCAGTGTTAACACTGCCATCTATGTGACATACCCCTTTTCTTATAAAGGTTTTGACAGTTAGTTTTTTGACAAATTAAATTTTTGCAATTGAAAGTTTTGACAATTTAAGTTTTGATAATTTAAGTTTTGAATGAAATAAATGAATTTAATTTTAAATGAACTTTGTTTTTCTTTTTTATGGTTCTGCTTATAAATCCAGTCGTACGACTTTCTTCACTTCCCTTCCTGAACGTGTGGAGAATCGGCAGTTCTTGGTTCGAACCATGAATGATCGAGGTTTGTTTGCTGAATTGACGATAGTCGCTCCGACCCATTCGTGTGCGTTTTACTGGACTCGGACTTTATTGCCAACCCAGCGGGAAATGGAAGCATACAACCATGCATGGTGGAAACCTTCCTTGGAAGGCGTGGATGCATGGCACGTCCATCCCTCTCCATTTCCTTTTAACATGGGCATGTCCGCAGGAGGAAGTAGCCGAGAGACCGATTATTCGAAAACTCCTCGTGTCCTTCCTTCGCAGTAATGAAGAATGCATCTTTAGAGATGCATGAATCATTCATCCTCCAGGCAGCTTGGTGGAAGGTTAGCCAGCGTGAAGGGGAAGCATGCAATCATGCATAGTGGAAACCTTCCTCGGAAGGCGTGGATGCATGACGCTTCCATCCCTCTCCATTTCCTTTTAACATGGGCATGTCCGCAGGAGGAAGTAGCCGATAGTAGCGATCGTATCGGTGCGCTAGCCCTACGAAGATTCACGCTACGCGCCTGAATGTATGAATAATATTGTATCAATATTATCAGTTGTCAATGATATTGCAGAACGAGTAGTAAAATTAATACAAAAGTTTTTGCAAAGGATGAAGAACAAAAGCAATTTGTCATCCAAATTTTGAAATACTATAGATATAAAAATTAAAAAAAAAGTTTCCTCAGACCCCGGAACTACAAAATTTGCTCATGAAATCAAAAAATACTAATACCCTATGAATATAATGGACTTACCCTTCTATTTCTTTGGTGTCGCGCTATCTATTAAAATATTTATTATTTTTAATTTAAACACTTTACACTTGAACTGTATTCCAGGATTAATTCAAATTATTAATTATGACGGAAGTTTTCACAATTTAAAATTTTTCAAAATTTCACTCGGGTTTTCTTGCAAGCTCATACAAAACTGAACTGAATGTTAAAACGGTCATTAACGGATGGACATGCATGAGAGAGCGGGGCACGGGAAGAACACATTGTCGAACGATCGAATCCGATACCCGAAGCTGATTTACTGCTTCCAAAAAACTTCCTTGCGAAGTATGTGTCATGTTTGCTACAAAATAGACCTGGGTTTGAACATAACTTTCCGAAAAACTCCACAGTCAGGCGAGAGTCATGCCTTCCACGTTGCTTCTGGTGGAAGACCTGACATTATTTCCCGTAGGGAACTTTCAAAGGTTTCGCTGGTTTGGTATTGCGATCATGATAGCGTTTTTGTGTATTACGAAGCTCTCGAAGTTTTTCGTGAACTTGTTTGACCACTCTCGGCTTGAGGTTGTCGATGTGTGTAGGAATGAGTGATCGTGTTGTGCGGCTCATCAGCCTTTGGCTCGGGGATCCTAGGCTTTCGTTTCTGGGGGTGTTGCGATATGTTAGTAGCACAAGTTTAAAGTCGGATTCGACGGTTTCACATTTGCGTAACATATTCTTTGCAACCTGTACGAAGCGCTCTGCTAACCCATTGGATTTCGGATGATACGGGCTTGATGTTGAGTGATTAAAATTCTATGATTTTGCGAAGCGGCGAAATTCTTGTGACGAGTATTGCGGACCATTGTCTGACTCGAGTTTTGCTGGAATTCCGTATGTTGCAAACCAAGACTTTAGGTTTTCGATTATTTCTTTCGAGGTCGTTTGTCGCAATTGGCGAAAATCGATGAATCCGCTGTAGGAGTCCACTATTATAATGTACTCACGGCCGCCGTACGCGAAGAGATCTGTCGCAACTATTTGAAATGGGTAAATTGGAATCTCTTTCATTATCAACGGTTCCTTTGTATTTGACCGCTGATTTGTTTCACAGGCATTGCATTTCCCAACATGTTCTATTATGTCTTTTGTCATTCCTACCCAAAAGACGTTGTTCCGCGCTGCTGCTAGCGTACGTTGTATGCCTTGGTGTCCTGTGTGTAGTTGTTCTAGCGTGTTTGGTATTTCTGATTTCGGTATCATAACTTTTTGGCCTTTGTAGATCAGACCATCATAATCGGAAATCTCATCGCGGATATTCCAGTATTGTCGTAACACGCTCGATGTCTGGTTTCTGTCCTTTGACCAGCCATATCTAATGTATCGTAGTAAGTTTGTCAATTCGGAATCATTTTCTGTCGCCGTCTTTAACCGGTTGACCGCATTATCTGAAATTGAAAGGAGAGTCAAGACTTCAAACTCCTCACCATCTTCATTGAGATCCTCATTAATGCAGTCGCAGCTTAATGTGTCTGCTACGTACATTGTTTCTCCTTTTCTGTACGTTACTATTGGCAAATACTGAGCGATGTCTAGTAGAATCCGTTGTAACCGTGGAGGTGCAGTAGCTATCGTTTTTTTGAATATTCTCTCCAGTGGTCTCGATCTGCAATGTTTTTCCATATACGTACTCGTAGAATTTCTTGCAGACGAAACTTATGGCGAGTGCCTCCTTCTCTATTTGAGGATATTTTATTTCTGCCTTATGCTGTTATGACACTGGCTATTTCTTCGCTAGAAAAAAGTACAATAATAGCCAATCGTGCGACAAGGCGAACAACAATAAAAAGACAGAGATACCGCTCTTTCCGACGCTAGCGGCATCTAGTAAACGAAATTAACAACTGGTTTCTTCAGAAAACTACCGGTTCTGGCGCGTTTCATAACAGAACATGACACTTTCCATAATTTATACGTACCGAACTGTCAAAACCTAGTTTGTAGCGGCTGGAAAATCTAGCCGCCAGCGGATTTTTCTTGGATTAACTGCTAGAATGTTGCGAAACACTGCTCGAATGCGCTTTGTTGCCGCTTTTTTTTTGACAGTTATGGATTGTTTTTTGACAGTTACCCATAGTTTGCTGTTCGGACTGTCTCTCTCACAGCAATGCCGAAATTGTATGTTAAAGTCTCTATCCCTCTCCATTTGGATTGTCTAGCCGCTTTAAAGCCGCAAAAATAGCCAGTGTCATAACAGCATTAGTCAGTGATCTGGATGCGAATCCAATTGGTTGTTCGACTTGCAGTAATGTGGCTCCCAATGTATACGAACTTGCATCGCATTGTAATTTGACGTTTTCGTTACCATCGTAGAATCGTAACACTGGTGGAGTAGACAGTGCTCGATTTATTTGAATCGCTTGAGTCTGTCGGTCGGTTCATACCCATTCTGTGCTCTTCTCAAGCAATTGACGTAATGGTTGTGTGATTTCTGATAGATTTGGAATGAATTTCGCGAGATAGTTCTTGCTTGTTTCTCGGTTCTCTTAGCAGTGGCGGATCCAGACCTTGCTGTTGGGGGGGGGGGGGGGGGGGGCGGAATTTTTTTTTATTTGGCTATTTGGTTTGATCAAGTTCTGTGTGAATTTAGCTACATAGACTGCACTTAGCAAAAAAAGGGATCATATTGTTTTCATCTTATTATGGGTCATTCCATCAAGAATCACCAAAGTTGTGACCTTACCATTTCCGATTCTTTTGAAAATGTTTGTACTTGAAGAACTAGTGAAAAAAATAATTTAAATTCAAGTTTTTATTTCTAACTCATTTTTAAACTAACAAAAACAACTACAATCTTTAAAATAAGTCCTACTTACCTACTTACAAATTACCAGAGATATGAATTTTCAAAGAGGACTCGGACATCTTTTTTGGGAAACCTTTAACATACCATAACTAACAAAAAAAATGAGATAGAAACAAAAACTTGAAATCATATTTTTTTCATTAATTCTTCGAGTACACAAATTTTCAAAAGAATCGGCGATGATACACACTTTTGGCGATTCTTGATTAAATGACCCTTTTTCTATAAAATAATTGAGAACCACTATAATGTTCATAGATTTTTTTGACCCCGATCCCATTCAGATCCCAAGTTAATTTTTTGGTATGTTTTGAAAAACGGTATAACCTACAAAATATATGAAAAAAAAAATAAAAAAACCCGTTTTGAGATATTGAAGGATAAAGGACAAAATCATTATCCTAGAAAAAAATGTCAAAAACAATTTTTATTGCGACAACCTTCCCCTTTAAAATATTTCATTATTCTAGGATAAAAATTACCAGAGATATGCATTTTCAAAGAGGACTCGGACACCATTTTTGCGAAAACTTTAACATAATATAACTAACAAAAAAAATAAGATAGAATCACTAGTTCTTAAAGTACAAAAATTCAAAAGAATCGGAGATGGTAAGGTCACAAATTTCGTCATTCTTGGCGATTCTTGATGGAAAGACCCTTTACCTACGCGATATGTTGTCTTGTAGTCTTTTTATCACGGTTCTGTTCGCATTGCACTGCAGAACTACAGTACATGCTAATTACACTCCACATTGCAGTGGAGTAAAAAAAATCGGAGAACGGTTGAAGTATGTATGTTTAGAAAATTTGGAATTGCTCTTGGGGGGGGGGGGGGCGGCCGCCCCCTCCGCCCACCCCCCCTGGATCCGCCAATGTCTCTTAGTTGGTTTATTGCTTTTACTTTGTCGGGATCGATTTTTACTCCCTTTCCGCTGATATGTCCGAGGAATTTAACTTCAGTTGAACCGAATATGCATTTTTCCTTATTTAGTGTCATTCTTGCGTTGTGAATTCTTTTGATAACTTCGTCTGTTGTTTCCGTGAGCTCAGTCTTGTTCTTCGCGAATATGAGAATGTCATCCATAGACACTTCTGCATTTTCCAGTCCTGTAAGCAGCAATGACATCTTTTGTTGGAAAACTTCTGGTGCTGAACAAAGTCCGAAGGGTAGTTTTATGCACTTGTATCGGCCCCACGGCGTGGCGAACGTAAGAATTTTCTGGGTTCGCTCTGACAGCTTTATTTGCCAGAAGCATTTCCGACAATCTAGTTTCGTAAAGAGCTTTGCACCGGATATTTTGGCTGCGATCTCTTCGAATGTTCTGAGCGGATAATGTCTGCGTAACACATTTTTATTGACTTCTGTTGGGTCAATGCAAATTCTGATTTTCCCATGTTGTTTCACTACAACCATCGGGGACACCGCTGGAGTTGCTTCCGTTGTTTCCTGTATCACGTTCTGTTTCACCATTTGGTTCAATTCTTTTTTGACAGTTTGTCTATATGCATGCGGTATCTTTCGTGCGGCATGAATTACAAATTGCGGGTTGTCGATCAGATCAATGTCATATACGAAATCTTTTAGACACCCAAGTCTGTTGAATACTTTCGGTTCGGTCGAAACTGTATCCACTCGTTTTATTAATCCTGTTGACTTGCAGCTGCTGAGTCCAAGTACTGGCTCGGTTTTCTCGTCCACTACTATGTATTTTATATTGTACACTCATTCTCGTATCTTTGTTTTTGCGTATAACTCTCCGCAGACTACGATTTTATGACCTGGGTATGACACTAAGTTTTTCGTGCACTTCACTATTGTTCCTTCAACTTTTCCAGCTATTTCTTTAGGTAAAACGTTTCACTCTGCTCCGCTATCGAGTTTTACTCGCACTTTTATCCCTCTAATTTCAATTTCCTCGTACCAGTGATTTTTGACGTCTTTATTCGAAGCCGTTCGTTTCTTGTTAATTGTATTTATGAAAATTTCACTGTTGTCCTCATCCTCACTGGACTCTTTTAACATGTTGACTGTTGTTTATACTTATACTTTGTATATTTCTTCCATTTCACGCTATTGTCATTTTTGTCTCTGACTTTGCACATTTCCGCGAAATGACCTTCCTGATCGCACTTTCTGCATCGCTTTTTGTATGCTGGGCATGCTCGTGAGCCATGTGTTCGACCGCAACGACTACAGTTGAACGTATTTGTTCCTGTTGATGAACTTTTCATTTTACTGCTTTTTACAGCATGGACCGTTGCCGCATATTGCCATATTATGCATGAATATATTGTGTGTTGAAACATGAATTTTGATAAAAGTAAACCGGTATTGACAATGAGTAGTATTTACGTAATTTATTAATTTAATATGTTCAAAATTTCAAATTCCTAGCATGAGCTATCAAGGCCCGGAATTTCAATACAAAGTTAACTCGAGTGGTTTTGATTAACTCATAGCTAAAATAATTTTCCGTATTTCAATATCAGATAACCTACAAAGTGTTAGTAAAAGTTAACTCATACTTCAGGCATGAGTTACCTTCTGCTTATATTTTACTGACAGTTGTCAGTTGATAATCTAAAAAATTTGAAGTTATTTCTAAATTGACTGTAATTGTTTCAGTTTATTGAATTTATTTATTATGGATAAACTGTAAAGTATACTGACTTACTTAAACTGTTAAGTATACTCACTTACTTACAATTTACAAACTTGAAACCAAACGTTTTTGGAAATACGCTTAACAAGTTAACTGTGAGTTAACTTTTTGGTATTAGTTACGAAACTTACAAGTTAACTTCACATTGAAATACGGGGCCCAAAAGTTATTGCAAAATATTCTAGAACACGTGTTTGAATGACTTTTTGTATGGCAGCTACCCGAAGGAGTAGGACGATTTTGCCTTTTAACGAATTTAGCCTTACAAATTCGAAAAAAACACCCAGATTCAAAATTTCAAGATCCTAGGTCAAGGCGTTCTTGACTTATCGTGCTAACGGACAGATAGATGGACAGACGGACGGACGTCAAGCGGATTTGGAGTTTTTGGCCACAATTAAAAACAAAATAATGTAGAACTTTTTTTTTTATCCGAGGCTTGGTTCTATGCGTTACAAACTTTTGGGTTGGATTAAATTTATAGTACTCTCAAAATTTCATCTAGAGAATAAAAACCTGTAGAAAATCGTATTTCAGTTCAGTTCAGTTTCAACAAGCGGCGCAGCGCTAGAACCACCGTACGGGGCCATTGCGATCCTTTCAGATCCTCGTGGGCTGCTCCATCCCCTCAAAAGCACTCCAAATTCCTGCAGAACCTGACCATTTTGTCATTCCCTAACGACCTTAAATTCTCGATGTTATCGAAGAAAAGACTACCCAACCATCTCAGTCGCCTTCTAGCGATCCCTGGTCATTCACACAAGATGTGGGTGATGTCCGTACAGATCATGGCATGGCATGTGCCTACAGATCAAGGCAGAACCTGCACATGTCCGTCTCCGCTACCGCGCATAGCATGTTTCCTCAGCATACAGTGACCTGTCAGTGTTCCGACGAGCAGTCGCAGTTTTCCTCTATCCCAAGTTAATATATTTCAAGTTTTTTGGCTATCCAGCTCGGACCACAAGAAATCCTGCAGCTTGCCAGCACTGCCCATCTAGAGTTGGCCGCCTTTTTAGATCGCTTTGCCTTTGCGCTTTGATGCCGCATATCGGTGGACAAAAATCCTCCTCAACCCTACCATTCGATGCCTATCTCGATCTCGTCAGCATGTCGGCTCTTTCGTCACAAATCGCATCTCACAGAAATACATTTTTGACTCCATTTGTTGATCCGTTTGCAAATGTTACTGCATAAAAATAACTTGTAATGAAGAAATTAAATTTAAGATTTAAAGGCTCGTGGACGCTAGTAAGTAAATGGACATGTATGCTTGCGTGAAGCTCGAATCCCGCAAGAAAGTTGCGATCGATCTTTTAACGATATTTTTTTTTGAGTCAGAGCTGGCTTTGACGTAAGAGGTGCATATGCCGCAACGTTTGTACGTTCAGACGCAAAAACCACTTGCAAGATACTTATTACAGCAGATTCCTAGAGCAATTTGCTAATGTAAACGTTGTAGAAAGAAATGTCAAAAGTTCTTGCTAGTGAACACGAGACTTTAGTAGCTTGTAAGATTTAAAATTATTAAGGGGTAATACCTAGTCGGAAGCAAAAAATAAGACGGTTTTTAGTTAATTTTTTGTGTCTTTGTTAAAAAATCGATTAATGCGAAATATTGAGGGATCATTACACTTAACTATAAAAAAAAATTTTTTATTTTAATTTTTATGAAAAAATGGCGGCTGAGCAGTGCACGGAACGAAGGTCGATTTTTTGTAAGCGTCCCGCGGCTAGCAGCACAAGTCTTCAACGAACATATCTGGAACAATGAAAGAAATTTGTTCATGATATGCACGAGTTTTACTGGTAAAGTACACATGGATATTCAGAAATTTTAATTTTTGAAAATTTGCGAGCACCTCGAAAAAAAATCGATTTTTCAACTAAAAAATCGGGCTCAATTTGTTTATAAAAGTCGTAATTGTTTATAAAACTCAAAAATGGTGTGTACTTTACTAGATAATCTATCTAAGAATAAATCGATCGGATAAAAATTACTCGAGTTCTACTGCTAGCCGTTTTTGAAAACAGGGTTTCGAGAAAAACGCGTTTAAAGTTTCACAATGTGTTTACTACATGAAATTTTAAAGATACAGGCTTGGCTACACAGACAGCGTATGTTCAATATTTGCTTAAAACTACATATTTACGCCATCTATACCTCATTTAGAAACTATATAGTGTACCTTTGCACCGTCGGTAACGAGTAAAAGGGGCGAAACTCACTCCGAAACTTAATTTGTCATTTTCAAACGCGCCGCCTTGCTTCGAAAATTCGTCTTTTACGACCACTTCAAATTTGTTTTCAATAAAAAATGATGTCAGACATCACTCTTGACATGTTTTTAAACCATTTAAGCCAATAAAAAAAAATGGAAAAAAAAAATGTCGACTAGGTATTACCCCTTAAGTCACAAATTCATAAATTGTAACGATAAGTTTAATGGTTTGTTCCGATTTATACCCTTAAAATTTTTTCGCTGTGACATAATGAATTAAAAAATTCCTGAGGTCTCCATCAAATTCAGGGGGAGGGGGGGGCAATTGAAAACTTTGAATTGCAATATCTTCCGACTCAATTGTGCCAGGAAGATAAAATTTGTTTTCTGTATACACAATTACCAGTGGAGTCTACTAAAAAATTTTGAGGGGGGTGCTGAAACGTGGAAGTTTGGGCAACTGTATTAGATATGATCTTGAAAAGTTTACAGGAGACCTCTAGCGGAGAAAATAATTTTGAGGGTGTGGGTGCAGGGAGTGATGGTGTGAGGGAGTGGAAATGAAAAGAATCTAATTTAAATTTCTCGAAAGCCGCAAAGGATGGAAAGGTAATAATTGACAACTGTATAGAGCGGCTATACAGACATCTCAGAAAAATAAAATGTTTATTAAGGGTAGCGTGGTACGGGGTGGGTGTGGTTTTTCATATCTCAGAAACGGCTTATGCTAGAAAGTTGAAACTTAGTTTCTATATGTAGATGTGCTACTAGAGTAATTAAAACTAAAAAATAATTAGATTTTCATTTGTGTACAAAGATGGAGTTAAAAAAATGTCCGTGAAAAGAGTTTTGCCCACATTTTCACGAAATCTTTTAGATATCTCGAGCTATCAAATTAATTTTAATTCTAAGGACTTTTTGTATAAGCGCCTAGAAAGGTTCTTCCAAATTTTTCGATTTTCAACACCTATGGGGGTTTAAAGTGGTGTTGTAGATATTCACAAATTCCGACATATTTCTTAGATCTAATAAGATATCGAATTCACTTTTAGTTCTAAAAGCTTTTTTTATAATCGGGGAAAAAATCGATTTAAGTATTTTTTGATATTAAACCCCCTTTGGGGCGAGGGGAATGGTTTTAAGATATTTTTCAAGTTTTCAGGAATTCAGAAATTCTTTTAGGTGCAATGAGATTTTTTTTTTACTTCTATTGAATCATCTATTGAAAAATAAATACGTAAATAAATGAAAATAAAGTAAAAAGTCTGCCAACAGTCTGGGCTCATCTTTATTATTTTATGAGATGCGGTGTAGGTTATAAGAATAACCAGGAGGCTATTTGGAACGTTATTTTTTAGGTTGTCAATCGCATAGTAACCCACACCGCATCTCAGCATTAAACGCGTTTTGGACTTCTACTCATAAAATAATAAAGTTGCGCCCAGACTGTTGGCAGATTTTTTCCTATTTAATTGCATTTATTTTTGCCACTGGTAGCGCACACCGTCTCTAATTAATTATCGAGATACTGCATCTCTCACTCAGCAAGCAAATTTATAGCGATTGGGATGTTCCTGCTTATTGATGAAGTCAAGGTATCAGGCAGTTGTAAAACCAATTCGTCGTCGGCTGGTGATGGTTCACTTCCAAAATCTCGTGAAAGGAAGTTGTGTAAGGTGCAGCACGTTTTAATAATTACATTAGCAGTATCTAATCCAACTTCTAATGGTCGGTGAAAAATACGGAAGCGGTTTGCAAGGCGTCCAAAAGCCATTTTCACAGTCATTCGGGCTCTCCTTAATCTATAGTTAAATGCAGCCTTTTGCGGTGTCGTAGTCAAATGTCTATTGTAAGCCTTCATAACATGCTTGTCAAGACCGAAAATATCATCACCGATAAAAATGATTTCATATTTTCAGAGCCGTTAGCGGAATCACCTAAACTTATACCTCGTTCACGTGGTAGCGTAGTGTAGTGTAGCGTATTTTGAAATCCGGTTGATATATGAGTGTTCACGTGAAGTGAATTGACGTTTCGCACTCTTGATTATTAATTGACAGCTGTCACAACTGGTATTTATTTTATTAAAAAAAAATTACGTTCGTCGTTTTATTTCTTAAATAACCTTTTTTCTTTTATTTTTCAGCGAAATGGAGTTATTAAAGGCACTGGTATTAGAATCGTTGAGAAAATCCAAACAAATAAAGTTGTCTGTCAATACAGTTTTTTGACAATTCACTCGAAAAGTAATACGGAGCGCAACGGCAAGTGTTCTCGTGGGAAGGATTAGCAAATCCACTACACTACACTACGCGGTTTTGCTACGTTGTAGAAAAACCGCTCCGTAGCAAAATTTTGTGTGTTCACGTGGTACTACGAAGTGCTACGTAGCGGTACGTTGTTGACCACGTGAACGAGGTATTAGTCAGTCACGATACCGCCATCTTTTAACTGGATGCGTACATAATTTGAATATTTTTTTTTTAAATTTACACCAAGGAATTAAGTCCGGACTTAGCTATAGCATCACAGAAATATTACTGGTGAAGTTACTCCAAAGGAAATTTTAAACGTAACCTTTCGTGATTTTTGTATTGGAAAGTAAACTTTTACGTAAGGATAAATAAAGACGAATATACATAGAGTATGCTAAAGACCTGGTAGCGAAAACTGTGATCTGTGAAGTCGAGAAAATAATTAGGCACTTACGTATATCAAAATTGATAAATGAAGTAATAAAAAGTATATTAGAAGATCTTATTTTATTGAATTTAATAATACAACAGAATAATAATATAATATATGAGATAAATAATTTATTTGAAAAAATGCAATTGAAAACTTTAAAAATCATTTTTTCTTATCTCGACATAAGCTGTTATCGCTTTTTACCACAGAATTATACCACTAAATTCCCTACAAATTCCATGAATATATCCCCTACATATTCGCTTGTATTTTTTAATGAATCAGTGTCATGAATTTTATAGTTGTTGACCGATAAGAACACGAACTCCACTTGATTTTACATTTCATCAAATTTGCCAGTGAACACACAGAAAATAATCTTTAGTTGAACTATCTAAAATTTTCTATGATTCATCTACAAAAAGTCTTTCTTTTTTAACCAATTAACACGATTAATTAAAACAAATAATCCAGAATAGAAGAATCAAATACTGTTCAAATTATTCAAATTATATAACGAATTTAAATTAATTATCTATTAAAAATAAATGAACCAAATGTTGACATTATATAAATTGGTTATTTTCAGTAGATAATTCAATCAATGTGCATTCGTTAAACCATTTAATCAACTTAAATGTAATACCTATCTAATTATATGGCTCTTATGGCGGTATTTTGATAGTGAATTCAAATAGTTTTTAAAATTTTTATAGACATAGGAATGAAAAAAAAAAACACTTTTTATTTATTACAATTACAAATTTATTGAATTCAAAGTTTACAAAATTATTTCATTGGTAGTTTCACTGGTATATATGTGCTTCCATTAGTAAGAGATTGTGTTGGAAGAAAAGTAATTGCTGAACTTGGATGAATTTTATTTATTTCAGATGACTTCTTTTCAAAAACATGAACAGAAATGATTATTATAATTTTTAACTTTTATTTTCATACATCCGATAAAATATTTAGATTCATAGGTTTTAAAAATATAAGCAATTTCATAGAAATTAAATTCATTACTTTCTTTAACAATTATAACGTATTTTTCTTTGTAAATTGTGTTACATATATCCATATACTCATACTCAATAGTAACATCAAGTTAATTGAGATCTATTATTTAAATATTAAACCAGTAACTGTTGCAGAATTGTATCTAAAATCGCTGTTTTTCGGCCAGATATAGGTAGCTCATAGAAAAACTGTTCAATCAAGTGCCAAGTTTGAACACATTCTTGGGAGTATTCAACATTTAGCACTTGATGAAGTTGAAATGCTATTGATATTGATTTTAAAAAGCTATTAGCTGTGTACATTACGTCATTATAAAATACGTAGAATTCTCTGAGCAGCCTTTCCGTTTCATCTCCCACAACAATTATTAATGGCTGAGATTTTTGATTTCGGAGCATGCATTTTTTCTTGATATCATCAATGACCGTTGGAATAACTGATCTTGCCTATAGAAAGAAAAGAATGAGAAATATAACTCACTGAGTTGTTAATCCTGATGTTTTCCATTTCATTGTGTGATAAAATGGTTTAAATGAATTACATACCTTCGCAAAACAAACTAAATGAGTTTTGAGAGTCAGTAATAGTAGGTCTCGAGATGACCTTTTTCTTTCCTTTTCCCGATTTTATTATGGTGGGTACGAGAATGCTCGGAAGGAGTATAATAAATAAACAGTTTTTATAATCTGTAGGAAACAATTTTAATGTCAGTAAAGCCTTATCTACATAGAAGGTATTTCTTTTTATACAGGGTGTTTGGTACTCCGTCCACGACCTTGTAAGGGGTTATTCCTTGATATATTTGGAGAAAAAAATTGTTCCACAGGGTGGGTCAATTTTCAATAACAGTGGAGATACAGGGTGGTTAAGAAAAGTGTTTTTGACCGGAAAACCCATTATAAAAATGTCATTTTAATTTTATTTTTTTATGAGCCATATTATTACCTACAAAAGCTGCATACATATGTATGAGTTACGATTAACATTTTGGAAGTGACAGGTAAAAATACATATCGGTTAAAAATTAAATATTTCAAAAGTCAGTGCCTCGTCTAAGAACCTGTTTAATTTGTCGGTAGTACTGAAGTTTTTTTTATTGCACATTTATTACTATTTAAAGTGTGTAGAAAAACAATGAAATATAAGTAAGTTTCAACATAATTGATGCTTTTACCTGGATGTGGTAGGTAATACTGGGTGCGGTACTATGCCTTTTTTAATAGGGTGCCTTACAAAATAAAAAGCCTATAAAAGCAAAACTACCTCCATATTTTTATCAGTTTTAGTTACGTTGCTAAAAGAAGAAGGTGTAAGTAGAATAAAAAAAATAATTTCAAAATGTCTGAGTACTCCAATGAAGAATATGCTGACATTGTGTTAATTTATGGAGAATGTCGCGGAAATGGACAAGCCGCGCGAAGGCTTTACCATCAGAGACATCCCCATCGACGGACACCTGACAGGGGAGTATTTCAGGACGTTTACAGGAGAATTAGGGAAACTGGCAGCGTTAGAACAAGGAGAGTAAATGCAAATCCTGCGCCTATAATCGCTGTTCAGATTGAGGAAAGAATACTGCAAGCAGTGCAAAATGATCCATCGATCAGTATCCGACGCTTGGCATTGCAGTTTAACATATCTACTTGGAAGGTTTGGAGTATTTTAAAAGTAGAACGCTTCCATGCCTACCATCACACACCAGTACAGGAGCTGCTACCCATTGATTTCCCCAAACGGATGGAGTTTTGCAACGACAAATAGATGACGACAATTTTTTCAACAAAATTCTGTGGAGGGATGAGTCCCAATTTACCAGAAACGGTATCACAAACTTCCACAACCTACATACGTGGGCTGAGAGCAATCCACACACAAGAAGAACGGCATCATTTCAGCACAGATTCAGCGTCAATTTATGGGCAGGTGTGATTGGTGACGATTTACTTGGACCTATTAGGCTTCCGCGTACTCTAAATAGCTCCAATTACTTACATTTTTTATCAAATGATCTACAGCACTTGTTTGGCCACATGTTTTACCAACACGATGGTGCTCCTGCTCATTACGGCTGACAGATCACAGATTGGTTAAATTCCAATTATGGCAATCGCTGGATCGGTAGAAATGGACCAATACACTGGCCTGCAAGATCTCCTGATCTTACTATTATGGATTTCTTTGTATGGGGACGGATGAAGGACCTTGTCTACGCAACGCCAGTAGAAACATTAGAAGATCTAAATATCAGGATCGATGCGGCAGCAATAGAAGTAAGGCAGAAGTTGAGGAATATGAATACCAAAAGAACACTCGCCAAACGAGCTTTAGCGTGCATTCAAAATGAAGGTGGCCATTTTGAACATTTACTATAACAAAATTTTTTAAAATAAAACATAAAAACCATTATTAAATTCTTTTAGTTCAAGCAAGTAGTGTAGATCAACATGCACATGCACTGACTTTTGAAATATTTAATTTTTATGCGATATGTATTTTTACCTATTACTTCCAAAATGTTAATCGTAACTCATACATATGTACGCAGCTTTTGTAGGTAATAATATGGCTCATAAAAAAATAAAATTAAAATGACATTTTTATAATGGGGTTTTCTGAGAAAAACTACATTGTTCACTGAATTTTAAGGGTTCACGTAGCAAAAATTTGTGTTTTCGAGTAAATATCTCAAGATTGGGTACAGTTACATATTAGACTGTTACATCAAATGAAAGGTAATTCGATTTCCTAAAAAATGAGCTATAAGACTTTGCCTTGTGATTATTCGTTTTCAAGATATAACGTTTTAAGTGAGTAAGGGTACCGGCCAAAAACACTTTTCTTAACCACCCTGTATCTCCACTGTTATTGAAAATTGATCCACCCTGTGGAACAATTTTTTTCTCCAAATATATCAAGGAATAACCCCTTACAAGGTCGTGGACGGAGTACCAAACACCCTGTATACCTTCATTCGTGGTTTTGTTTATTTCGGAGAGGAGAATCTTACACTTTTCTTTCTCATAAATGTTGTAAATTCTTTCACCTGGATAAACACAATTTTCCATTTTTTCACAAAACTTAGAAAATCGAACCAAACAACATGCGCGACGTTTTTCAAATGATTTTGATTAACCGTTGTTAGTCATTCGGTACCAATCTGAATTCTATGCTGTGAACTACTTTTCTAGATGTTTCATATACTTAAGTAGACAATTTTTCTAACTAATTGGAGTTGTAAAATCTACTTAGAATTACATGTTGAATACAATTGAGTTGTGGAAACTACATATACATAATTAAATTAAATGGATAAAAAAGTATGAAAATTATCTAATGTACAATTATCTAACAGTGATTATATGATATTTCTACTTTTTTTGGTTCTGTGCACCTAATGAGAAAAAGTAATCTTTCAATTTAAACTCTTCACATTCAGAGAAGAATATAAAGATGTAATGAATCTGTAAGACCATAAATATCATCACCGATAAAAAATATGGCAGTTTTGTGTGTTGTACAGGAAGCTCCTTTATGTCCAGAACGTTTAGTTTACCGGACTTCATTGCATCGTATAACTAACATCGTATAAATAATATTGTCAGATGCTCTGCCATTAGCACCAATATGAATAAATAAATTTATTATGTGCATTGACTACCGCGAAAAATACATACAATGCTAAAAAATTCTTTATAATTGAAGAAGTCGGATCCCGAATGCTGAGGAGCTGTTATCTTGATCATATCTGAGAAACGGCTTATGCTAGAAAGTTGAAACTTCCTACCTATATGTAGATGTGCTACTAGAGTATTTAAAACTAAAAAAAAATGGCCAACGGTCTGGGCGCAACTTTATTATTTTATGGGTAGAAGTCCAAAACGTGTTTAATGCTGAAATGCGGTGTAGGTGACTATGTGACTGACAACCTAAGGAATAACCAGGAGGCTATTTGGAACATTATTTTTTAGGTTGTCAGTCACATAGTCACCTACACCGCATCTCATCACTAAACTCGTTTCGGACTTCTACCCATTAAATAATAAAGTTGCGCCCAGTTTTCATAAAATTTGAATTCAATACAATGTATGAAGTTGGCAATCATTCGAAACTATAGAAAATAAAACTAAGTAAAATAGAATAATCTACGTACGACATGACGTACCACCACAATGGTATGCGTCATGACTAGATAAATGACAGAAATAAGTGTATTTGTTTAGTGATTAAGTACACAAAATATATTGTTAGGATTTAAGATTGTAAAATAGTATTTAAGGAGCAGAAAATAAAGAATGACTTCAGTTGTATTTTAACAAACTAAGTGTTTCTTTTACGAGTTATAGATCTTGGTTTCCAGAGCCATACATGAACATAATTTTAATTATATTGAAGATCATTGGATTAGAGATTTACCTAAGCCAGGTTCTGAATTAATTACATTTTGGCGTGTATAACGCCCATCTTCGTCAAAGGAGATATTCGGCGCGCACAGTGAATACTAATCATAATCCAGCAGACATTAGTTTCTGAGGTTTGATGCACATAAGCAAGTCCTAAAGAACATCAAAACCACGTTAGTCACTTGTGAAAATAATTGCTTCCTCGATCATATAGATCACAAAAATGGAATTCAATTTTTGCAATCAATTGTCGCCAGAGTCTAAAAATTCATCTATCGGTTTAAACATAGGAGGTAGGTTTATTGATTATGAATCAAGACAACCGATGTTAATCCCATATAATTATTAGATAACGAATCTATTAATGATTCAGATTCATAAGGATCATCTGCACATCGGTTCTCAAGGTCTGTTAGCCACAGTTAGATGCGAGGAAAACGTTAAGATAATTCATATGACTGTGTTTTTGTATGTTTTGCACAAAAGCCATACATTTAGAGGTTATTGCAGATTGAACTACAGCGGAGTTTATTGGAGCTTTGAAAATATTCATAGCAAGGCGAGGTTTACCCAAAAAATGTACTCCGATATCGCATCTAATTTTGCAGGTGTAGCCTTAGAAATCCAAGAAATTTTGCAGTTATTACAGTCTTGACAATATTGTCAAGATGTTGAACATTTTTGTAATATCTGTCAAAATGAGTGGGAACCTATCTATCATCAGTTGTGAGCAATTCTCTTTCCTACCCTAACAGAAGCAAATTTGATTAAATGTTGGCTGATTAATCGTTGTCCTAGAGGACATGACCGTTGGAAAACACTTCACTGGAATACGCCAGTCTTTATAAGATTGTGTTGGACTAGGTCCGAAGGAGCTATGCTTCTATGGTAGCTTACCATGAAAAAATTCCATTCTTAAAATTTAGCGGAAAAATAAAATTGCTGTTGGCGGGTCTCGAAGCCGCGCTCTTAGCGTTTAGCTCTATATATCCTGGCTTACAACCAAAAATTCCACCAAATTGGTTGAAATATTTGATGATA
This sequence comes from Beris morrisii, assembly GCA_951812415.1. Classification (NCBI taxonomy): domain Eukaryota; kingdom Metazoa; phylum Arthropoda; class Insecta; order Diptera; family Stratiomyidae; genus Beris; species Beris morrisii. The sequence continues at coordinate 62,287,804 of OX638312.1, read as the reverse complement.
AAATATTATGTAATCTTCAGCGCCACCTTCCTTTAGTATAGGGCTGCGATGGCGGAAATTTAGCTAAAGTTTATAAGTCTCGGATCGTAAATTTGATTTCGAGTGCGATATATAGAAATTATGCTCAGCATTTTCCACCAGCTGTAAGGGTGTTTCGGATAGTAGGCATGATACACGGTCATGTCCTCTAGGACCACGATTAATCAGCAGTCGAGGATTTCGTGTTGGGGTTTCACACCAGAAACCCTACTGACGCCGGAAAACAACCAACATTTAATCAAATTTGCTTCTATGGTAGCTTACCATGAAAAAATTCCATTCTTATAATAAGGTATTGTTATCGAGTTTAAAAAAAAAAATTTGCTACTCCGAAAAATTTTTTTTACGTTTCATGACTAATAGACACCAAAAAAGCAAAAAAAAAAATGTCAGTCCGTCTGTACGCCGTCTGCCGTACGCAAAATCGTTTGAAGGTTCTTAGCTCTAAAACCCGTTCACCTTTTAACTTGATTTTTTTGTGAGTAGACTGGGTACACCTCTTTAAGTGACCACTTTTTGAGTGGTTGGGGTGTGGCAGGGGAAGTGGGAAAAATTAAATTCGGTTTTTGTATAAAGTTTGATAAAAGTAAAAATTTTTTACGGGGCGGTGGAGCATGGAGGTGAAGGGGATAAGAATTTTTCTAAAATATCACGTCTCATATTTCTAGAACATTGTAAGATAGATTTTTAGAATTTTTGCGAGAAGTAGGACTAATACTCCCCTAGCAGAATCAAAATCTCAGCAATAAAGACGTTTCGGACTCCTACCCATACAATAATAAAGTTGCGCCCAGACTGTTGGCAGATTTTTTGTTCTTGGTATCTGTAAGAAATTGTTTTATTAGTTTTATTGGTATTGCATCCAATATTTATTATATTACGGTTAGATATTTCGGCTCATTGGCGGATACAGGGGGGGCGGAGGGGGCGGCCGCCCCCCCCCCAAGAGCACTTCCGAATTTTCTAAACATACATACTTCAACCGTACTCCGATTTTTTTTACTCCACTGCAATGTGGACTGTAATTAGCATTTACTGTAGTTCTGCGGTGCAATGCAAAGCACAGAACAGAACCATGATGGTGGATTTACCATACACTCAACGGTTGAGGCGCGCCTCTATCCCCACTGTTCAAAACTAATCACTTGAAACTAATTTCGAACTTGTAATCAAAATGTTGTCACCAAAACTAATCACTTGAAATTATCTTTAACTGGTAAATTGACTGAAATTGACTGAAACGAACTGAAACGATTGGTATTGATATTATACACACACTAAACTTTATTAGTAATTAACTTAGCCTATATATACAAAATTTCCTAAACTAAAGAATGCTTATTTAGCAGTATGCAACGTTTATAAAAATGGAATCGGTTCAGGTATCAAAAGTTGCAATTCCCATCACCTGAAATATGCACAGGTAATTTGCTACCTTTGTGTCTAGACACAACGTCAGCAAATCACACGTCCAACATATTTCACCTGATGTGAATTTTACATTTTTTGTGCTACTGTTGATACTTAAATTATGCGAGTACATAATTTCTAAAGGTGAAATATGAACATTCTCCCCGCCGTTGAAGACCGACTGTTCAGACTTCCCTGAACATGGCCATATTGGCCACTATTAAACACGGCGGCTGTGAAACACGGGCGGCGGAATTTTATGGCACCGTATGTAGAGGTCGGAAAAGAACATAACAAAAGCTCCACGGGCCTATATAATCCATGACGGAGCACGCTCGCGCCAGCTAACTATTAAACTAGTCCTGAAACACACGCCGCTTCGACGTTGCAAAGGTAAGTAGTGCTCTCAGCTCGTCCGCGATTAAAAACACTGTTGTTCTCCTGTTTTTTTCTTTCGAAGTTTCAACGAAAGAAATAACAAGAAAACAACAGATCTCGAAAATACAAGTCTACTTCAGACTGTACCTTAAAAGTGGATTCGGCTTTTAAGGAACAATTTGAAGACAGACAGTAGTCCAATCGGTCGCCGAAAAACAAAAAATATATACACGGAATAAAACCACAAACCTACATAAAACGTACAAATTGAACAACCAAAAATAAAGATTCAAAATACAGCTCACAAATCGGCATTTTTTACTTGTCTTACCTTTTCCCAAATCATTTTTCAGGGAAAGAAGAGTTCGGACGTGAGAGTCCGAACATTTGGTCCGTCGAGCCGGATTTGTGAGCCAATTTTGAATCCTTTTTCTCTCGAATATCCACCGAAAGGCGAAAATTCTTAATAAATTTAACTGAATTTGCGATATTGCAAACGAAAATTTTCCACCTTTTCGGTGACACGACAACCGGCACTTGTCGGCAATCGAGTGACAAATACACTCACACTCAACACTGTGTTACACGGTGCAACAAAATTAGATAGTTTGCATAAGCAAACACATCAACACAAAAATTGCCTCAGGCAAATCACCTCTCTAACAAGCTGCTAGCCTATAGCACTTGCAAACAAGTCCCCAACACCGAAAGCATTACATCAAAAATGCTGTGTTGGGTACTAACACTATAAAACTTTGTTTTGGTTAGCCGATAACCAGAACTAACAACCACGCCACGCAGCACAACAACAGTGCCGTGTTGGCTCACTAACACTTCGAGCGATTCGCATCGAATCATCCCAAACAAAACAAAACAAAACACGTAGTGGCGTAAAACACTATCGCCAAACACCAAATTTAAGCCATTTCCTCGATTTTTAACATTTTCGGCAACGTTACACTCGCTCTGCAAATCAAAGCGGCAGAGTTTACATTTGCCAAACCTTTCAAAAAAACCACAGTACAACCTTGCCCGTCGAATTACGGATCATGTTGCCAATATTGTGTTGAAGAGCGCATTCAAATACAGCGCGATCAAACCAATAATTACGCAACATAATCCTCGAAAGGGCAGGAATCACCATAAACCTCAAACAAGTCGATTGACCCGGTCAATCAATTTAAAAAACCAAAAAAAACATACTGCAGTCACGATCGGCTGCAAGCCAATCGTATAATACTCTAGATGAATACTGAACTCCGATTTATATTGTAGTTGGGTATAAAGTAGAATTACGTGTGTGCATGTTGTATGTCCTTTATTAAGGACTGCTATTAGATTGCTACTCAAAACTAAAAGACAATATTCAGTGTTTAATTTCATATCTTGAACTGGGTAAGTCATCGAAAAAAATGTCCTTTTTAAAGGACTTTCACATGGGAGGAGCAGGAAGGACTCACTCGATTTCTTACATATTTATCCTTTTCCTTGGAACCATTCAAAAATAAACGTGTACAAAATTTCAAATTCGTAGCTTGAAGCGTTCAAAAGTTATTGGAAAATATTGATGAACACGTGTTTTAAGGATATTTTGTATGGCAGCTACCAGAAGGAGTAAAAGGATTTCGCTGATTAGTAAACTCCGACTTTGTTTTCACTCAAAAATGACTTGTTCAAAATTCCGAATTCGTAGCTAAAGGATTACTTGAGTTATAGTGAGCTTCGTAAATTAAGTGAATACATTTTGACAGGATATTTGTATGGCAGCTACACGAAGGACTAATAGGATTTTCTTAATAATCATATATTTAGCTCCAACTATTGGAAAAATAGCACGTACAAAATTTCAATGTCGTAGCTTAAACCCTTCTAAAGTTATCGACCAATATTCTTGAACACGTGTTTTAAGGACATTTTGTATGGCAGCTACCAGAAGGAGTAAAAGGATTTCGCTGATTAGTAAACTCCGACTTCCTTTTCACTCAAAACTAACCTGTACAAAATTCCGAATTCGTCGCTAAAAGATTACTTGAGTTATTGTGAGTTTTGTAAATTAAGTGAATACATTTTGACAGGATATTTGTATGGCAGCTACACGAAGGACTTACAGGATTTTCTTCATAATCATATATTTAGCTCCAACTATTGGAAAAATAACACATACAAAATTTCAAAGACGTAGCTTAAACCCTTCTGAAGTTATCGACCAATATTCTTGAACACGTGTTTTAAGGACATTTTGTATGGCAGCTACCCGAAGGAGTAGGACGATTTTGCCCGTTAACGAACTTAGCCTTACAAATTCAACCAAACATCCAGATTCAAAATTTCATGATCCTAGGTGAAGGCGTTCTTGAGTTATCGTGCTAACGGACAGACGGACGGACGGACGGACGGACGGACGGACGGACGGACGGACGGACGTCAGGCGGATTTGAGGTTTTTGGGCACAAATAAACAAAAAATAATATATAACTTTTTTTCGTCCGAGGCTTGGTTCTATGCGTTACAAACTTTTCGGCTGGATTAAACTTATAATACTCTATATGATTTCATCTAGAGTATAAAAAACTATTCGAGTCGATTCGACTTATAAACAACCGGCGGCGTCGTCGCAAGGTTCACGAAACTACAATTCTGAAATCGCGCAGTGTGTATTCATTTCGGCAACATCGTTGCATCTCGCTCCAACGCATACACGTCGTGATATACAAAGGATTGCGTTGTACCTCATTGCACACAAGCGCAAGTACAAGCTCGAAAGTAGAATCCATAACAAATCTCACACAAGAGAGAGTAGGACAACCCATTTCAAGAAACCTCAAGCTTAATCATGGAAAAGCTCATGAAAGAGCAGGACGCCTTATTCAAGGTAGTGAGACAATCCATCTCCAATTTCAAAAAGACAGGAGAGACAAGGCGCACTGCTGGATATATCTCCGCTCGTCTCGAAGCCATCGAACAAACTTGGTCTGAATGCACCAAAACACACAAAAGCATTATGATGGCCACAAGCGAGACTGAGTCAGAAAGCGATTTCGATAAATACGTGGAGCTCTACGCAACCACTGAAGAAGACGCATTCTCGTATATTGGCCAGCTTCGGGATCGTGCCGCTAGACTAATACCATTAGGCGTTTCCGGGACTCAAACCCCCGAGACTCAAACCCCTGAGACCCAAACTCCCAAGGTTCAACCCATGATAAATTTGCCTCGAATCGACATTCCCAAATTTGACGGCAATTACGAAAGATGGCGCGTTTTTCACGACTTGTTCAAATCGCTCATTCACAATAATGATCAAATTCCACAAGTACAAAAACTTCATTATCTAAAAAGCAGCGTTTCAGGCGATGCTAACAGAATTCTTAGTCAATTCGACATAGCAGAGGCCAATTACACTGCTGCGTGGGAATTGTTGGTCAAACGCTATGATAACAAACGCGTATTGGTGAACACGCACATCACTAGATTGATGGAATTACCCGAAATTCGTTCGGAAACCGATCGCGAACTAAAAAACCTTGTAGATACGGTCAATGAAACCTTGCACGAGTTACAAACGCTCGGCGTAAAGACGGGAGACTGGGACCCAATAATTTTACACCTTTTAACGAAAAAACTTCCGTACCAAACACACAGTTTGTGGGAACAACAAGTCTCCGATTCGGACGCACTGCCCACATATGATGAGTTTCAAAAGTTCATAGAAGCTAGGTACAGAACTCTAGAAGTTCTAGCAGAAACTCGATCAAAATCGAATTCTGCGGGGAGAGCCAAGAACTTTGCAACCTCACCAAAGCACAAACCATCAAACTGTCCATATTGCAAAGCTGACCACCCTCTATTCAAATGCCAGAAATTCCATGGCATCAATGTAGCCGAAAAATGGAAGGTTGTACGGTCCCAAAATCTCTGTTCCAATTGTTTAGGCACGCATTCGATCAGCACCTGCACCAATACGCACAGGTGTTTCAAATGCAACGGTCGACACCACTCCACATTACACGAAGATCGCAGAAACCCGCAACAAGCGAGTAATACCGCACTAGCAAAGGAAACGACCAAAGAGCCAGCCAAGCCAGGCGTTTCGGATCCACGCCCATCAACATCAAGCTGCAACTTCAATCGGCTAAATCAACAAGCCCTTTTGGCTACTGCCATAGTTGAAGTCAAGACAGCAAATGGAGCCTCAATAACATTGCGAGCTCTAATCGATTCAGGATCAGAAAGCACGTTTATCTCTCAAGCTGCGTACCAACAAACGCGAATAAAGGCAAAGGCAACATCGCTAGCCATCACAGGTCTCAATGCAACCAACGTGAGCACCGCTACAAAAACACTTAGCTTAAAAATCCTTACTAAATTCGGAAAGCAAAGGGAAGTACATGCACAAGCATACGTCATACCAAACATCACCAAGGTGTGTTCAGCAAGTACATTATCAGCCAATGAATGGCCCCACCTCAAAGGAATCACCTTGGCAGATCCAAAATTTATGGAACCAGGGTCGATCGATTTGCTACTCGGAGTTAAAATATACGCGCAGATTCTGCGTCCAGGATTTAAGCATGGGCCCCAAGGCGTTCCGGTAGCTCAAAACACTTCTTTAGGATGGATATTATTCGGCCAAGTGCCAAACAGCCCACCAAACTCAAACAACGAATTCACCGGCTGCACTCTAAGCGCTCATTCGAACTCATCTATCAGCCAAGAAGTGAAAAAATTTTGGGAATTGGAAGAAGTATCTGCGACACGACAACTCACGTCTGACGAAAGACAGTGCGAAGAACTCTACAAGTCATCACATAAACGGTGTCCGGATGGCTCGTACCAAGTGAGCATTCCGTTCAACCCAAACCCCCCAGTGTTAGGAAATTCTAAACACATGGCGAGAAACAGACTACTAGGCCTCGAACGAAGGTTCGCCAAGAACCCAGAACTAAAGGAACTATACTCAAAATGCATCTCCGAATACATTGAATCAAATCAGATGGTACCAGCTCAGGTTGTGGATACTACAACTCCTGCGGCTCGGACAAACCACTATTTTCTGCCACACCACGCGGTATTGAAGGAAAGTTCAACAACAAAACTACGCGTCGTATTCGACGCATCCGCCAAGACGTCAAATGGCAAAAGCCTAAACGAACAAATGTTCACCGGCCCAACATTACAACCGAAACTATTCGCCATCATAATGAATTGGAGGACTTATCGGTATGCGATAACAGCAGACATCGAGAAAATGTACCGCATGGTGAAGGTCGACCCACAAAGCCAACACTATCAAAAAATATTGTGGCGGGAGCATACGAAGGATCCCATGAAAGAATACAACATCACCACGGTGACGTTCGGGACAACAGCCGCTCCGTACATGGCCATCAAAACGCTACAACAATTGGCCACTGATGATCAGCACAAATTCCCATTAGGAGCTCGAGTTGCGTTAAAGAATTTTTACGTGGATGACATGCTTGCAGGAAGCAATGACTTGGCAGAAGCAAGAGCATTGCAACAAGAAATTATAAACCTTCTCAAGGGAGGTGGGTTTCATCTAAGGAAATGGACCAGCAACGATCCAGCATTGCTAGAGGACATTCCTCTGCAAGATCGGGAATTGAGCATTCCAGTAAGATTTGGAGAAAAAGACGCCATAAAGGCATTAGGAATTTTGTGGAATCCGGAACAGGATTTTTTCACACTGTCCATGAACGTAACAGACAATAAAATATCACAATGGACAAAAAGAACGATATTGTCACACATCGCTATACTATTTGACCCGTTAGGATGGGTCTCACCTGCGGTTATATGCGCAAAGATTATGATGCAGAAACTTTGGATGTCCGGCTGCGATTGGGACGACGCTCCGTCCCCAGAACTGCTCGTCGAATGGACAGCATACTACCATGAGATCCATCACCTCTCAGAAATCCGAATTCCCAGATGGATGCACACCAACGCCAAAGACACTAGCAACGTTCAACTTCATGGCTTCTGCGACGCATCAACACGAGCCTACGCGGCGGTGTTATATCTTCGAGTCACAGATAAGGAAAACCACGTCCACGTGTCACTAGTCACAGCAAAAACAAAGGTGGCACCCATTAAGCTAATCACACTCCCGCGCTTGGAGTTGTGTGCCGCAGATTTGCTGACAAGAATGATGAAAACGGCTAGGGAAGATTTACAACTGACAGAAGTCCAAGGATTTGCATGGACGGACTCCCTGATCACCTTAGCCTGGATAAATGGTCATCCAACCAAGTGGACTACTTTCGTAGCAAATAAAGTAGTGAGCATCCAGGAGAATGGCCACGGCAATCAGTGGCTACATGTTCCCTCAAACGATAATCCAGCCGACGTCGCATCAAGAGGAATATCGCCCAGCGATCTGCGTCATCACCCCATGTGGTGGGAAGGACCCGAATGGCTGAAACAAGGCCCAGAGCACTGGCCAAAGGCCAAAAACCAACCAATTCCAATCACAAGTTTAGAATCAAGACCAACCAGAGCACTAAACACACAGCTTGTATCCGAACCAACACTACTGGCACGATTTTCGTCCCTCTCGAAGTTGATCAAGGTCACTGCATACTGTTTCAGATTCTGCAACAGTTGCATCCAAAAGAATAAGGGTCTGCGACTCACGGGGACTTTGTCTGTAAAAGAGTATCAAGCAGCCAAGGTAGCCCTGATAAAAATTGTACAAGCAGAAGCATTTGCAGAAGAACTAAAGATCCTGCAAGCCAACAAACAATTATCAAGTCGAAACCATGTCAGCAGCCTCAACCCCTTTATTGACGACCACGGAGTCATACGAGTCGGAGGGAGACTGCGGCATTCAGCGCTGCCATACAACACTAAGCACCCTATTCTTCTACCAAGAAAACACAGCTACAGTGACTTAGTAATCAACCATTATCATGAACGAACACTGCACGGAGGATCAACGTTAATGATCAACGCCATAAGATGCGAGTACTGGATCATTAACATAAGACACGCCGTCCAACACAAGGTGCGCCGATGCATCCAGTGCACCCGGTTTCAAGCTAAGGCTATGGAACAACAGATGGGTGACCTACCTGCTGCTCGAGTCCAAATGGCAAGGCCATTTCAAAATTGCGGCTTAGACTTTGCCGGCCCACTGACAGTCAAGGATTCAAAACTCAGAAAGGCACGTCTCACCAAGGGATACTTCTGCATCTTCATCTGCTTCGCGACTAAGGCCATCCATGTAGAAGCAGTATCGGATTTGACATCCGAGGCCTTTTTGGCTGCATTCAGACGATTCGTCGGACGACGCGGGCTTTGCTCCAACGTTTACTCAGATTGCGGCACAAATTTTGTCGGGGCTGACCGCATCCTCAAGGCACAGTTAGCACAAGCCATAAAGGAGAGCGCCGCACGTATCTCCACCGACGAAGAAATCACCTGGCATTTTAACCCTCCCGCAGCGCCACACTTCGGAGGCCTGTGGGAATCTGGTGTCAAGTCCATAAAACACCATTTGCAACGTACCTTAGGCGGAACAAACTTAACATTTGAAGAACTGACAACGGTGCTGGTGCAGATCGAAGCGTGCCTAAATTCACGGCCATTATGCGCCTTAAGCGCCGACCCTGAATACCTGTGCTTAACCCCGGGACACTTTCTGATAGGGACTCCTCTGCTCACGGTACCCGAACCGTCTCTTCTTAATTTTTCAGAGCACACACTCAAAAGATGGAAGTACTGCCAGAAGCTGTACCAAACTTTCTGGCGACAATGGTCACGAGGCTATCTACACCATTTACAACAACGACACAAATGGAGGTCTCGCAAAGACAACATCAAGGTGGACGACGTAGTCATCGTGATGGAGGACAACACACCGCCATCAAAATGGCACCAAGGTAGGATAAGGGACGTGCATTTCGGTAAAGATGGACTCGCTCGTGTGGTTTCCATCGAAAGCCAGTCCAAAATTATGCAGCGACCTCTGACCAAGGTGTGCATGCTACCGGTGACAAATCAAATCCCAGCATAACAATGTTGTTGTCCACAGTTCGATGTTCAGTGTAGTATCGTTGTTTTCACTTTTTACCACAAGGTTTTATACTCTGCCCTTCTTTCAGATGGACGAGATCGATTACCTGGAGCTGATCAACGACGACGATTTGGAGAAACTCTTGGAACCTACGAATTCCGACACTCTAGATGAGCTCTTCCCCACCAAGTGGTTCTCCGAGGAGGAACTACTACAAGAAGGACGGTTCAAGCCAGCCGCCGATCTGCCGCCGACTCCAGGGCGCAATCTCGCCGTCGACCTGCCGCCAACTCCAGGGCGCAATCTCGCCTTCGATCCGCCGCCGACTCCAGGGCGCAATCTCGCCTTCGATCCGCCGCCGACTCCAGGGCGCAATCTCGCCGTCGACCTGCCGCCAACTCCAGGGCGCAATCTCGCTTCCGTACTGCCAATCACGCCAGGTCGCGACATCGGCACAAAGGTGTCTCGAGAGGACACCGACAAGCTACAACTAGCCATCCAGCGTTTCCCGGAACCCGTCAACCGCAAGGTATACACCATCGTCACGAAACAAGGAGAAATGTTGGACTTGACGTATGAGCAGATGTCCTCCATACCGTGGAGCGACATGAAAAACAAATCAAGAAAGACGTACACCCTATTCTTAACGGGCGGAGGAAAGGTGAGGGTGAAGTTCGCCAAGGGCCGCACTACGTATTCCAACCTAAAGCGTCCGCATGGGCCATATTAGTTTTAAGCATCTTGCATGAAGCATGACGTACCGATTGAATTAAATATAGAATTAGAATAAGTAATTTAAGGAAATTTAAACTGAGTTCAAATATTAATTTAAGGAATAATAATTTAAGGAAATTTAAACTGAGTTCAAATATAATTCTAAGACTAAACATTTTAACCATAAGATTAATTACAAAAAAAACCTATTCGTATTTGGACACCTACTCTAAACTTTCGCGCGCGGGAGAATGTTCAGACTTCCCTGAACATGGCCATATTGGCCACTATTAAACACGGCGGCTGTGAAACACGGGCGGCGGAATTTTATGGCACCGTATGTAGAGGTCGGAAAAGAACATAACAAAAGCTCCACGGGCCTATATAATCCATGACGGAGCACGCTCGCGCCAGCTAACTATTAAACTAGTCCTGAAACACACGCCGCTTCGACGTTGCAAAGGTAAGTAGTGCTCTCAGCTCGTCCGCGATTAAAAACACTGTTGTTCTCCTGTTTTTTTCTTTCGAAGTTTCAACGAAAGAAATAACAAGAAAACAACAGATCTCGAAAATACAAGTCTACTTCAGACTGTACCTTAAAAGTGGATTCGGCTTTTAAGGAACAATTTGAAGACAGACAGTAGTCCAATCGGTCGCCGAAAAACAAAAAATATATACACGGAATAAAACCACAAACCTACATAAAACGTACAAATTGAACAACCAAAAATAAAGATTCAAAATACAGCTCACAAATCGGCATTTTTTACTTGTCTTACCTTTTCCCAAATCATTTTTCAGGGAAAGAAGAGTTCGGACGTGAGAGTCCGAACACCGACCTCAACTTAAGCTCGAATGTAAAATCGGTATGTGTCCTTTTCCTAGGTGCTGCTTTAGGTGGGCTGGGTCTTGCTTTGTATCTGCTCCAAAGAATATATACCAGTATTACTAAAATTAGTACGATGGACATGTAGCCGACGGAAAATTGATGGATTTCTCGAGAAGATACTTCATTTGAACCATCTTGGTTAGCCTTTAGTCTCTTTATCTCATTCTGAAGAATATCTATGTCCTTTATATCCAGTTGGAATGGTGGGAATGTGTAAGATACATTCTCAGACACTTCTGCTGTAAAGTTGTAGGTCGGATAAAACGATGATATAAATGAAGATCTGATTTGAGTTGGGAATGTAGACCGCGAGGATATCGTCATTAGTCCATCCTTTATCATGCAACTTCCCTTAAACGATAGTAGGCCCGTGTTGACAAGTGTCATCTGCGTGAGTTGTTCCCCACAAACAACGTTAATGATAGTCTTCTTATCCACAGCATATATCCAGTTGTTGGGATTATTTAATTGAGTCCATTTTTGAAGACCATCTGTGATGATTGTTTTACACTTGTTTGATGAATGCTCGTGATTTAACATGTTGATTTCACACTGGTTCCTATCGGCTCCCTTGTGGTAGATCGGATGTGTTTGTTTGCAGTAGTTTTCGTCGTTGACTAGTAGTTTACATGTATTCCACTCTGTCACTGTAATCGGAAGGTAACGATCTCGGTGCAAGTTGATGATTAATACGTCAGTTGTTTGCTCAATAACTGCATTGCTGCCATTTACTATCATTGGCACAGGAAATATTCTGAAAGCTTCAAATCCTTCGTTTATGAGCAACGGAAGCTTAATCTCTGCAATAACATATTCTGTAGTAGCACGTCCTTGTACCGACATCAGATGGAAGAGTTGAAGTAAATCTGTGTGATCTTCTGCCTTGGGTAGTTTTCGATTTGATGGTAGATGTTGCTGGATATTATTTATTTCCCTTTCTAATTGTGGCGGTGTTATTAGTAGAGGGCTGATTTGTCCTTGGTGCACATTTGTAATCACATCTAATAATGCCGTTTGTGTTTTCTGGTAATTTCGAAGTACTAGTGAAAGGTGAACAGCTACTGACATTGCTATTTGTTGAGTTCGTTGAGTTTGAACATCCTTTTTTAACAAGTAGTATTCATGCATTTCCTTCTCCATGTGTAGGAATTGATTTTTTATATCTATGCTATTTTTCTTAAGTATATTTGTAGTTGACTCGATTATTGATGTCTGTGCTCTGAGCATATCCCTCATATGCATTTCGTTTCCTTTTATTTGTTCAATTTGCTTTGCCAATTTCTTAGCATATTCTTCACCCAAGAGTCCGAAGAGTGAATTGGCTATGTTACCAATTATCTCAAGTGGTGCTCTTTTTGGTCTATTTTCTGCTTTGTTGTGCACCAATAGTCTGTTAACTTCATGGATCTGGTCCAGCTGATGTTGTAATTGAGTGAAGATCGCAGTGCAATATCTTCCACTTTCAGATATGTTACACAGTTGACCTAACTTGTATAATTCCTCGTCCAATGCCTTTGCTTCCTGCCAGTATGTTGTCATGTTGTAATATACGATCAGTTTCCATTCGTCAGTTATTAGGTTGGTTGAGCCCATGCTATCGAAATATAAACCAGGCGGTGAAATAAAGGGTTTTATTTCAACCGGTTCAACTGGTGTTGTCAAAATCCGATGGCGGCCTTGAGGTGTCGGTAGTACTGCCATCCTTTTGTTCGGTTGGTAGAGCACAGAGACGATGTATTGGTCTTCTTAGCACACCTGACGATGTTTTAATGTCTGCAACTCGTACCAGGTTGTCTTCGCCTCTAATAGTTTGGATAACTCGTCCCATATGCCATTTGAGAGGTGGCATGTTGTCTTCTTTTATTATTACCATAGTCCCAGGCTCAATATTTGCTGAAGATCGGTTCCATTTGCGCCTATGCTGTAGTTCGCTTAAATATTCCTTGGTCCACCGTTTCCAAAATTCTGATTTCACATATTGAACTAGTTTCCAACGTGTGATTAAAGACGAGTTCTCTGCTGGTAACGTTGACTCTGGAATGCTAGTCAATGCTTCTCCAATGAGAAAATGACCAGGAGTTAGTGCTGTTAAATCATTCGGATTTGATGATAAAGGCGTTAAGGGTCTAGAGTTTAGTATTGCCTCGATTTCAATAGCAACTGTCTCTAGCTCTTCATATGTTAACGAAGCTGGACTTATTGTTTTGAATAATAATAGCTTTCCTGATTTTACGGCTGCTTCCCAAAGACCGCCGAAATGAGGAGCCCGCGGTGGAATAAAATGGAAATCGATACCCTTCGCTAGACATAGGGATGCAATTTTTTCTTTAGACTCGTTTGTCTCCATCATCTTTTTTACCTCCTCTAGTTTATTGTACGCTCCGAGAAAGTTGGTGGTGTTATCGCAATAGATATTCCGTGAATTGCCTCTTCGACCAAAGAATCGTTTTAGCGCACCCAGGAAACCTTCTGTTGTCAGATCTGATACAACCTCCAGATGGACTGCTTTTGTAGCAAAACAGCAAAATACCGCTATATAAGATTTTTGTGGTCTCTTACCGCGGATTTTGAAGTGTATCCAGATGGGTCCGCAGAAATCCACTCCAGCATTGTAGAACGGTCGATTTTGTTGTATTCTAGTTGCTGGAAGGTTTCCCATTAGTTGTGAGCATAGCACTGGTTTTGCTCTGACGCAGCGAACGCATTGTTGTACGACTGATCGAGTAAGAAATTTTCCTTTCAATGGCCAGAAACGTTGACGAATTATTCCCAGCATTGTTTGAGGTCCTGCATGCAAGTTGTCCTTGTGTGTGTCCAGTGCTAATATACGCGTAAAAGGGTGATGCTGTGGCAATAGCATTGGATGTTTTGCGTCGAATGGTATATGTGCTGCTTCTATTCTTCCTCCTACTCGAAGAATCTGATTATGGTCGATAAACGGTGTGAGACGGCTGTGTTGTTCCACTTGACCATTTCTTCTTAGTTGTTTGATTTCGTCTTTAAATTCTCTATTTTGCATATGTTGTATGATTTTCATTTGTGCGTCGTTTAATTCTTCAGCGGTGAGCTGTCCTAGTTTGCGTTGATGTGAAGTTCGCAGGTTCCTCGTAAATCGTTGGATATATGCTACTATGCGGGTCAAATATTTCAATGAGTTATGGTGATTTATCATGTCTATAACGTGGGGCTGCTGACATGCTGCAATTAAAATAATTCTCCTTTTTTCTCTAACAAACAGGGCTCTGTTAATTCGTTGGATGCAGGCCACTCCTGTGATGATTTCTTCAAGAAGTCGGGCCCATGATGCCATAAAGAGGAATTTATTAATTGCTTCGGTGTCAGTCCCTTTGATACCAAATCCGCTGCGTTTTCCTTGGTGTTCACGTACCTCCAATTTCGGATCTTGCTCAAATTTTGAATCGTGGCTATTCGATTAGCTACGAAGGTCTTTTAAGATGAAGATTCTGCTTTAATCCAGCTCAAGACTACTTGGGAATCGCACCAATAGAATAGTTGATCATCGGCTAGTTGTAAAATTTGTTTAAGGCGATGGGTCATTTGAGCTAGCATTCGTGCAGTACATAGCTCAAGTCTTGGCATTGTCTCAGCTTTGGTCGGTGTTACCTTGGATTTTGCACATAATAATCTGACTGCAACCTTTCCTTGGGTATCAGTTGATCGCAGATAAACTGCTATTCCATACGCTTCTTGGGACGCGTCTGAGAAGCCATGAATTTGTAGTAGTGATCTCGAGGTGGTAAGACAGACTTGTCTTGGTATCTGTAATTCGTTCAGCTGTTCTAGTTCCTTTCGGAATATTAACCACTGTGTTTGTAGTGTGTCTGGGAGTTCCGTGTCCCAGTCTAGTTTCAAAATCCATAACTTTCGCAAGAATAATTTTGCTTGTACGATGACTGGATTCACAAAACCAAGTGGATCGAATATATGGGCGATATCTGCCAACATTGTCCGTTTCGTAACTCTTTTCATTTCGGACCAGTTAGTCCTGACGGCAAAGTAATCGATCTTAGGCATCCATGTTATACCTAGTGTCTTGATTTCCTCATCCGCTTTGTCCTCCAGATCCAAATTTAATTCGATGTCTGCATCTGGTATCCTTGCTATGTTATTACATAGAATTGTTCGAACACCATTTCCGTAGATTGAAACCAGCGTTTCGAAGAAGTCCCTTTAACTCCGCTTGCATTTGAAGAGCTTCTTTTAGGTCGTTACTACCTGTCATGACGTCGTCCATGTAGAAATCAGTTTCAACTATTCTTGATCCTAAGATGTGTGTTGACTGACTCTCTTTAGCTAATGCTTGTAGACATTTCGTAGCTAGAAATGGAGCTGAGGTTGTGCCATATGTTACCGTTTTGAGTTTGTAGAATTCAAGTTCTTCGTTCGAGTCATCTCGCCAGACGATCAATTGGTATTGTTGATCTCTCGGGTCCACCCATATCTGACGGTACATCTTTTCGATGTCCGCCGTAAAGACATATTTATGAAGCCGGAAGCGAATTAAGATACTGAATAAATCATCTTGGACCACAGGTCCCTTGAATAATATTTCATTGAGAGATACGTTCGTTGAAGTCTTACATGACGCGTCATATACCACTCGTAGTTTAGTTGTGGTACTAGAGGGTTTCATCACACTATGATGAGGAATGAAGTAATGCGATAAGCTTATCTCTGCCTTGTTGATCCTCTCCATGTGGTTTAAAATCAAGTATTCTTTCATGAAGGCTGCATATTGAGTTTTCAGGTCTTCATCTTTATTGATGCGTTTCTCGATGTTGATGAATCTACGAACTGCGATATCCCTCGACTTTCCTAAAGTTGATGGTTCCTTTCGAAATGGGAGTCTGACGATGAACCGACCTCATGCATCACGAGTAGTAGTCTCCCCAAAGAATGTTTCGCAATAGCGCTCCGCTTCTGTTAATGGTGAAATTTGTGAGGTGTCAATTCTCGTCAACACGGAAGATTCCACAATATCTTACCAGCAGATTAGATGCCTTGGAAGCGAAGTGGAGAATATTTGAGCACAATCATCGGGACCTTCTGGAAAGCAAACCTACGGATTCGGAGTATTTCACCAGTGAATACTTTGGAAAAGTCGGCGATGGATACAACAAGTTGAAGGCCGATATGCAATATGGACTTCAAAAACCTGATGATGCCTCTTCTGGTGACCAACACGACATCAGAATAGGATCAGAGATGGGATAAAGCAGCCAGCAACTTGTGAATCCAACAATTGCAGCAGATCACCAAATGTTCAAAACTAATCACTTGAGACTAATCTTTAACGGAAAAATTGACTTGACAAGTGATCAGTTTTGAACGTTTTGGTGACATTTGTCAAGTCAATTTATCCGTTAAAGATGACTAATCAAGTGATTAGTTTTGAACATTTGATCACGTCGGGGTCACCAAATGTTCAAAACTAATCACTTGAGACTAATCTTTAACGGATAAATTGACTTGACAAATGTCACCAAAACGTTCAAAACTGATCACTTGAGACTAATCTTTAACGGATAAATTGACTTGACAAATGTCACCAAAACGTTCAAAACTGATCACTTGAGACTAATCCTTAACGGATAAATTGACTTGACAAATTGACTGGCAGGATTGGTATTAATATTATACACACACTAACTTTATTAGTAATTAACTTAGCCTATATATACAAAATTTCCTAAACTAAAGAATGCTTATTTAGCAGTATGCTAAGTTCATAAAAATGAAATCGGTTGCAGGTATCCAAAGTTGCAATTCCCATCACCTGAAATATGCACAGGTAATTTGCTACCTTTGTGACACAACGTCAGCAAATCACACGTCCAACATATTTCACTTGATGTGAATTTTACATTTTTTGTGCTACTTAAATTATGCGAGTACATAATTTCTAAAGGTGAAATATGAACACCAACTTCGCCTGCGAATGCGTAGTCGTACTCTAATACTAAGACTGCGGTTATAGTCTCGGATAGTGATGTGCAATGCAATTACTTTTCAGTATCGAATAATTACTGAGTACTTCAAATTAGTATTCGATGTTTGGTATTAGATATTTGGTATTCGATACTTTTTCAATTACTTTCTACTAGGCGTCTATATATACTTGTCCACTGATGACCTTTTTTTTTTTAGCTTATCACATTGTATCAGCCGACTTTTTTTTTTTTAGCTCATCACATTGTATCAGCGATGCCTTTTGTTTTGCATCACATTGTACGAGACGCCTTTTGTTTTGCATCACATTGTACAGCTCACTACTTCCAACGAACTCTCACGGCGCGTAAAGTTGTGTTCTGGAATATCGTCTCGCTTCCTGCTCTGGGTCTGCACTCTTCGTGTCTTTGGCGTCGTGGGGCTTGGTATGAGTACAATATGGTGAGTTGTGACGCATTTTGGCTGCATTTCCGTGTTTACACGCTCGGCGCTATATTTGCCAACCCGAATGAGAAAGGAAATTTCAAATGCAATTTTTGAGAAATAGGGTTGTCTGACAGACGCGGACGGTGTTCACAATTCTCAAATATGTGTTAAAAAAAATTTTTTTTCAAAACGTGCCACCGCAACACCTCTACATTCCAAGTTTTATCTTCTACCATTATCAGCTCTCAAAATATAATTTTTTTTCCCCTTTTCACCTTCACACATAAATGTTTGTCCTTCCTGTTTTGAAACATGAGAAGTGATTTTTTTTTTGTAAACTCTTATTCTCCCTCCCAGTCTCATCGTTCACCGCACCGTGAAAATTTTTATATACGGTGAACTTTTCTTATTCTATTATACTATACAGGGTGTTTGGCACTCCGTGTGCCACCTTGTAAGGGGTTATTCCTTTATATATTTGGAGAAAAAAATTGTTCTACAGGGTTGGTCAATTTTTAATATATTAGTGTATTAACATTTTGGAAGTAATAGGTAAAAATACATATCGCATAAAAATTAAATATTTAAAAAATCTGTGCATGTGCATGTTGATCTACGCTACTTGCTTGAATTGAAAGAATTTAATATTGGTTTTTATTTCAAATATTTTTATTTCAAATATTTTTATTATAATAAATGTTCAAAATGGCCACCTTCATTTTGAATGCACGCTAAAGCTCGTTTGGCGAGTGTTCTCTTGGTATTCATATTCCTCAACTGCTGCCTTACTTCTATTGCTGCCGCATCGATCCTGATATTTAGATCTTCCAATGTTTCTACTGGCGTTGCGTAGACAAGGTCCTTCATCCGTCCCCATACAAAGAAATCCATAATAGTAAGATCAGGAGATCTTGCAGGCCAGCGATTGCTATAATTGGAATTTAACCAATCTGTGATCTGTCGGCAATGAGCAGGAGCACCATCGTGTTGGTAAAACATGGAAGCCAATCGAACCAGTGGAATATCATCCAACAAGTCCTGTAGATCATTTGATAAAAACTGTAAATAATTGGAGCTATTTAGAGTACGCGGAAGCCTAATAGGTCCAAGTAAATTGTCACCAATCACACCTGCCCAAAAATTGACACTGAATCTGTGCTGAAATGATGCAGCGCTTCTTTTGTGTGGATTGCTCTCAGCCAACGTATGTAGGTTGTGGAAGTTTGTGATATCGTCTCTGGTAAATTGGGACTCATCCGTCCACAGAATATTGTTGAAAAAATTGTCGTCATCTATTTGTCGTTCAAGGAGCCAATTGCAAAACTCCATCCGTTTGAGGAAATCAATGGGTAGCAGCTCCTGTACTGGTGTGTGATGGTAGGCATGGAAGCGTTCTACTTGTCGAGGCACTATTTGGCCCATCATTCCCCTATTACGGGAAAGCATGTGCAACGGGTCATCAACTCGGCATAATGCCCGTACAGCAATATGAATGGCCTGATACGATTTCCGCTCGAGGTTGATTGCATACTGCCGATTTAAGGTGAAATGCACCATCGACACAATGCAATTAACTCAACGGTCATCGATCAACGATCGGGTCAATAATCACGGCGCGTGTGATCCAACGATATCTGCACGATTGGCAGATATCGGCCGGGACGGATTGTCATCCTCGGTGACGAGTTAGTTAGTTTTTGGATTTGAATTGAAAAGGTGCTAATAATAATTGTTGTTGTTAATCGTTAATATTAAAAAGAAATAAAAGTAAAAATTGTGGACCATGGCTAGTGTGTTTTCTTAGGGCCGAATCTGGCCACGACAAATGGCGCAGCCGGTTTAAAAAACAAAATAGTGATAAATTCACAAAGTTTAAAAAGTGTCTATTAGTTTATAAATGTGTTTAAAGTTTGATAATTACTTGGTTCAAGCTAATATGGACTGTTTCGCAAGCCGTGACTAACTCGCGTGGAAGAAAAAAAAAAAAAACGAAAAGAAAACCGTAAGTACGAATTGTTTTTTTTTTTATTTTCTCAATGTATTTCATATCTCTCACCATTGAATAGTTTTGGGGAATGTACTTGATCGTCAAAATAGTTAATTATCATATTATTAAATTTCGGGAATGAATTTATGTTCTCGACCGATCCGGTAGCCTCGAGAATGTGCATGCAGGGTTTGGGAGGAAACGGTCCGCAGGTGTGGACTTCCATTCGCACCAAGCATTGAATTTTATATATTACATTATATTGTATACTACATGAATATTTGCACCTCGTCAGGTATATTGAATTTCATGTTCTGATATAATTTCTGAATAGAAAAGTGAAATGAACAGATCGTTTGATTGTAAAATGATACTGCAAGACGCTTGATTCATTAAATAAGCACAGTGTTGTGTAATTCAATGCGCCACCGTTTTATTTGTGCATGCCCAAATGCGAGTCGCTAACATTTCTCGTTTTTTTGCTTTTGTCGTAAGTAGGCAAAACTGACCTACGGTAAAAACTTATGAAGTGTTCACTACGTTTATGATACCGGAGTGAATTTAAGTACATCAGTGTGGGGGTTGAACACTGCACGAGTAAATGTCAACTCTGAGCTCAAATATTCTAACAAGAGAAGAACTAGTCAGAGTACAGTCACTTGAAACAGAGATAGAGCATAAAAATGAAAGTGTAAACAAAAGTAGGCAAGAAATAGAAGCACACACTAGGGATTGGGAATTTCTGGCAGAACGTCTGCATAACGAAATATATGGTAAATACACACAATCAGATAGCAAACAAACTTGGGCTAGGGTAAAGGAAGGCACTGAACAGTGGGGGAAGGTGGTGGACACATTGCTTACTTCACACCTGGAGGTAACTGCAGAAAGAATCCAAAGATTAGAACGCAAGTTGGAAGACAGTAGACAGGAAAAAGAATATCTTCTACGGTCTGTCGAATCCCTTAAATTACAGCTGGAAGAAGCTGACGAAGCAGATCAGTCTTATCTGAATTTGGGGAAGCAAGTAGATCAACATACTACGGACAAAAAACAAACGTTGACCGTAAACAAAGAACCTCCTAGCATCAATAACACACAAAAACTAAGCTCCAAAATGACCTCGAACGAAATGTATGACAAAGTAATGTATGCACTGGTAAAAATAATGTACCACAGTTCTCTGGAGCTAGAACCCCAAAGTTGGGAAAGGAATTGGGTCGGTTTTTAGATTGCAGCGGATCACTTTATGACCGGCTTTCGGAAACTGAGAAAACGATTTTCTTGACGTGTATTAAGTATCGGCTGGTGGAGGATGCTTACTACCTGGTTTTATCCGAGGTTATCGCAGATTTCAAGACCTTAGAAAAGATCCTCAATAAAGCATACCTTCCGAAAGCATCACTGAACGAGTTACGAAACGAACTAGCAAACTGCATACAACGACCAGGTGAAGACACCGAGGACTACTCGACGAGAATGCATGATATCTTGCTGCAAATAAAAGACGCTGTCTCGGCTAAATATCCTGGGGGAGACCGAGGGTTGTTGGAAGAGTTAGAGAAGGACGCCATAGCCACCTTTAAGGCAGGTATAAAAGACAAAAATACCCAGATCTACCTAATTGGGAAAAACGTGGAAACGCTACGTGCAGTGAAAGAAGCTGCGGTATTTTATGAGGGTGAGGTGAGAAAATTGACATCTTTTTCCAGACTGACATGCGAAGAGACTTCTAGGAACCATGACCAGGGAACAAAAGAGACCTCTAACGGAAGTGGAACCCGAGAAAAAGCCGCGGGCTCGAACCCACTCAGGGCAAAACTTACGTGTTACTCTTGTAATAAACCCGGACACATTGCGAAGGACTGCAGACAACGAAAATCCAATCTATATTGCACTCGATGTAATAGATACGGACATGAGACTCAAAACTGCCGGACGAGCCTACCATCGCAGCACCAAAAAGAACAACCCACATCGCAAAAAGAGAAGGTACTATAGAGTCAATATACAGGAATCAATAATGTCAACGGAGATGAGTCCGTCTCAAGAAACTTATATTGTGATTTCTGCAGAACCCCGGATCATTATACGGAAATCTGATTAAGAAAATACTTAGCGGAGAACGCAGACTTATGGTTGGAAACGAATAAAGGCAGCCCGAGGGCACGATGTGGGCTGCCTCTATAAAGGACAGTGCCCTGAAATTACAGCCGGAACAGAGCTTGATAGGAATTTTAATATAGTTGTGACTTCGGAGGTAGGAATAGGTAACCGTCTTTCATTACTAGTGGATACGGGAGCTAGTTGTAATATAATTAAATTGGCGAGTTTAAGTAAAAACATTGAGATTAGAAAAACTAAAATACAGACCGTTTGCGGACTTTTTGGATCCGAACAGAAATCACTTGGAAATATCGATACTATCCTCCGCATAGGAAGTAACGAATATCCATGCGAATTCACAGTTATCGATGATACCAACTCCTTCGAAGGGGACGGGCTGCTTGGGAAGACGTTTTTAAAAGGACAGGCAATTATTAATTGCAGAAACCTTAAGTTGGGAATGTGGGCATGCCCGCAAGAAGTTACGAAAATAGTCCAAAGCAGGACTGAAGGTAAACCTACAGTGAGGAAAGATAGCGGGACCGAAACTAGCAACCAAATGAACTCAAGTATCAAACAGGAGATAAAGTGCATGGGAACCATGCCGGATGCAAAGTGTGTATTCCGCATAAATCCCAGGCAGGAACAGATAGTATAAATCCTTGTTAGCATTAAAGAACATATGGTATGTTTACGAGAGGAAATCAAACCAGGAGTGTATAGTAGTAACGCCTTAGTGAGACCAGTGGAAGGTAAAATTTTTATTGGGATCATAAATTCTAATGCAGAAGAGGTAGTAATAGAAGATTTCAACCCTACATTACTAAAATTGCAAGACTACCACATTCGGAAACCGAGAATCCAAAACCCACCACGACCGAACGCTCAAAGATTACAATTAATGAAGGATGCCCTCAACTTATCCGAAAATTTAAACCATGAAGAAAGAGAGACAGTGACGCAACTATGCTACGAGTTCAACGATATTTTTCATCTTCCCGGGGACAAGCTGACATTCACCAATTGGAAAACGTTTCGAATACCACTACAAGACCGAACGAATCCGATTAACAAAAAACAATATCGCATGCCAGAGGCGCATAGACAAGAATGTAAGCAGCAGATCGAAAATATGTTAGATGACGATATTATCGAACCGAGCGACAGTCCATTCAATTTCCCAGTTATCCTGGTACCAAAGAAATCTTCATCAAGTAGTGAGGTGCGTAAGTTTCGTCTTTGCGTCGATTTTAGAGAACTAAATAAGCGATGTATTTCATTCTCATACCCATTTCTGCTGATTGAAGATATTTTAGATCGAATTGGTCATTCACGATATTTCTCTACCCTAGACTTGGCGAGTGGATATCATCAAGTCCTCATAGACAAGAACGATCGGGAAAAAACAGCCTTCAGTGCTAATTACCAACATTATCAGTATAAACGACTGCCCTTTGGACTCAAAACTGCACCAGCGTTCTTTCAGTCATTGCTCAACCAAATCTTGAGAGGTCTTCAGAGTATGAAATGCTTTGTATATCTAGATGATGTAGTTATATTCGCGAAGAATTTAGACGAACATAACGAGAAACTATACGATATTTTTTGCAGTTTTAGAGAAAGTAATCTGAAATTACAGCCCTCAAAATGTCAATTGCTTGCCAAAGAAGTTACATATTTGGGCCACGTCTGTTCAGAAGAAGGAATAAAACCCGACCCTAGGCTAACCGATGCTGTTCGGAACTTTCCTCGGCCGAGGAAGATTCGAGAGGTGCAATCTTTTCTGGGGTTAGCCAATTACTATCGCAAGTTTGTACCCGGTTTTTCAGATATAACAAAACCGATTACCAGATTATTAAGAAAAGACATTAAATTTGAATGGGATGAACACTGTGAGCTCGCTTTTAATAAACTAAAAGAGAAATTGATTTCTCGCCCACTCTTAAGGTATCCTGACTTTGACAAAGAATTCACCTTGATCACTGATGCAAGCGGTGAATCATTGGGAGCCGTACTAGAGCAGGAGGGCAGACCTGTAGCTTTCGCGAGCCGAACTCTAAATCAGGCCGAACAAAATTACTCTACGTCAGAACGAGAGTTATTAGCAATTGTTTGGGCCACCACAAATTATAAATGCTACTTGCTCGGAAGGCATTTCAAGGTAATAACTGATCATAAACCACTGGGAGGAATGTTAAGGGTCAAAGATACTACATCGCGTATGTTGCGATTCCATCAAAAGCTGTCTGAATTCGATTTCGAGGTATTATATAGACCGGGAAAAAGTATCACCAATGCCGATGCCTTAAGTAGAATCCCAACGACCGAAGTAGTTGATGAAATTCGAATGGTAGTAACCCGCTCGCAACAGCGCGGAGAAGGAGCACTAGACGACAAAGGACGGAGTGTCGACCATACCCCATCTGAGGAAACAGTCGTGTTAGAACCTACGAACGTGAACAAAACGGAAATACCTACTAGCCCGAAGAGACGAAAACAAATGGTGAAGGCAATAGCTCATCTATATAACCGCGGACACACCAATAGGAGAGCGGTAGCAAAGCTCGGACGATATCACAAGTGGTATAGGAAGAAGGACCATAACCGCCGTGGGCAACGTGACAAAAACTCATCCTCTACATACATACGGAAAAATTTATATGATCCAGAAACTCAAAATATAACCCAAGCCAAGGACATCAAGGAGATACTTCAGCATTTCCACGATACTCCTCTGGCCGGGCACTTTGGAAAATACAAAACTCTTGGCAGAATTCAACGCTACTTCAGGTGGAAAGGGATGAAAAAAGATGTGGAGAACTTTATTCGGAAATGTCCAAAGTGTCAGCGAAATAAACCATCACGCGGGACGAAAATGCCTATGGTCATTACACCAGTGGCCGATAAACCGTTCGATAAAATATACGTTGATATAGTAGGACCCCTCCCAATAACAGAAGCCGGAAATAAATTTATTTTATCAATGATGGATGATCTAACGTGATTTGTAGACTTTGCAGCGCTCCCAAATCAGGAAGCCAATACGGTGGCCAGAGTTTTATATGAGCAAATAATTAGTCGTTACTCTCTACCCCAGAAGATAGTCACCGATCAGGGGTCTAACTTCACCGGTGACGTTTTCAAGGCTTTCTGTAAACTACTGAAGCTCACGAAATTACAAACTACGGCATATCACCCACAGTCCAATGCTGTAGAACGACAACACTCCTGGCTGGGAAATTATCTAAGAAGTTTCGTGGATTATGATCCTGGAAATTGGAATTTGTATCTTAGACCCGCAGCCCATGCCTACAACAACACTAAGCACGCAGGAACGAAATTAACTCCCATGGAAACACTATTTGGGTTTGTATCGGAAATTCCTAACAATTTACGGCGAAGCCCCGAACCAGTATATAACCGAGACAGGTATCATTTAGTACTCAGACACCAATTACAAAAAGCATTTCAGTTGGCCAAGAAAAACTTAGAGAGATCCAAAGAAATATCGAAAAAATATTATGATAAATCTGCAAAAATAACAGTTTTGCATATCGGCGATGAGGTTTTATTAAAGGATATGGCCAGACCGGGAAAACTTAGTGCAATTTACAGAGGTCCGTATAAAGTTATAGACATACACTCACCCGAGAACGTAACTATTTTGACTGGGAAACGACTGAAACGGGTACATGTCAACAGACTGAAACTTTGGTATAAGTAAAGAAATCCTTTGTCGGAACCCATATTATACACAAAAGAAAAAAAAAAATAATAAGTAAATAGAGCATTATCTAACTCATAGGTTCCAAAGTATCATTCAAATCGATATAAGTAACAAGTTTTTATAGGGCTCTTGCAGGTTTCAAAAATACAGATCTCAAACCGGTTTTTATTACAGATAACTGATATATATTTATGCACAAAGGCCGAATTTCATCTCATATAGCAGCAGCAACCGGATCCAAGAACTATAGAGTTCAAACTCAACGCGCACGAGGACTCATCTATTATTATAGTAGACAGTAAGTTATAGTAGACAGCAAATACAAGTAAGTAAGTACCAAGAAGTGCTCTTTTGATAAAAGAATGGAGTAACAGCCGAAAGAATAAAAAATAAGTAAATAATTAAAAAAGTCTGCCAACAGTCTGGGCGCAACTTTATTATTTTATGGGTAGAAGTCCGAAACGTATTTAATGATGAGATGCGGTGTAGGTTACTATGCGCCTGACAACCTAAAAAATAACGTTCCAAATAGCCTTCTGGTTATTTCTTAGGTTGACAGTCGCATAGTAACCTCCATCGCATCTCATCATTAAACACGTTTCGGACTTCTACCCATAAAATAATAAAGTTGCGCCCAGACTGTTGGCAGACTTTTTTAATTATTTACTTATTTTTTTATCAATAGAATATTCCATAGAAGTGAAAGCGAATTCGATCACATTAAACCTAAGAGATTTTCGGAATCAGTGAAAACTTGAACAATACGCCAGATGGTTTAATAGGGCAAAATGCTTAAATCGGTTTTTTCCCCGACTATGTTTAAAGCTTATAGAAGTAAAAGTGAATTCCAAATCCCAATATACCTAAGAAATATATCAGAATTCGTGAATATGTACACAACCACTAGGGGTTGGATATCGAAAATTTTTTCAGAGCGTTTCTACGCTTATAAAGGGTTTTCCAATAGGGACTTGACAACTTTGAATTCAATTTGTGAACGCACCCTTTCACTAATCATCGAACTGTCACTGTCAATTTATTCAGTAAACTTAACATTTTTATCATGGTAAAGTACACGAAGGAACAACGTCTGCAAATTATAAAAATTTACTACAGAAATTCGGAGTCGGTGACCGCTACTTTAAGAGCGTTAACTCCGATTTTCGGTCGTAATTCTCGCCCTAGTAGACAGGCAGTAACAAGTTTAGTGCAAAAATTTGAGTCTACATATTCGTTGTGTGATGTTGCCGTGCCAGTGAGACAACGGGTTGGTCGAAGTGTCGAAAATATCGCTGCCGTTGAAACGTCCGTAGCAAATGATCCAAATCAGTCAATTCCACGGCGTTCTCAAGTGTTGGGCATCGCCCAGACCACGTTATGGCGAATTTTGCGTAAGGATCTTGGTTTACACCCATACAAGATCAAGCTGACTCAAGAATTGAAGCCGATGGACCATTTGAAGCGACGTACGTTCTCCGATTGGGCTCTGGAAAAGATGCGCCAAGATGATCAATTTCATCGCAAAATCATCTTCAGTGACGAAGCTCATTTTTGGCTCAGTGGGTTCGTCAATAAGCAAAATATGCGTTATTGGTCCGGTGAAAATCCACATGTGCTTCATGAAAGACCACTTCATCCACAAAAAATAACTGTTTGGTGCGGTTTGCATGCTGGCGGCGTCATAGGGCCATATTTTTTCGTCGACGATAATGATCGTCACGTTACTGTGAATGGTAATCGTTATCGCGCCATGATTACCGATTATTTTTGGCCCGAATTGGAAGATATGGACTTGGACAACATGTGGTTTCAACAGGACGGTGCCACAAGCCACACAGCACACGTTACAATCGATTTATTGAAGAGTAAGTTTGATGAGCGTGTTATCTCAAGAAATGGACCAGTCGATTGGCCGCCTCGTTCGTGCGATTTAACGCCTCTGGACTTTTTTCTTTGGGGCCACGTCAAGTCGTTGGTCTATGCCAACAAGCCGACGACGTTGGAAGAGCTCAGAGCCAACATTGAACACGAAATAGCAGCCATTTCGGCCGAAATGTGTGGCCGAGTCATCGAAAATTGGGTCCAACGAATCGACCGCTGCAAACGTGCCCGCGGTGGCCATATGAACGAAGTCGAGTTCCATTCATAAATGTTTTGATTGTACTTCAACCCGATAATAAAGTTTTTGAAATATCTCAAATGGTTTGCATTTTATTTTGAAAAAAAGTTGTCAAGTCCTTATTGGAAAACCCTTTATAAATAGCCCGCAGAAGTAAAATTGCTTTGATAGCTCGACATGTCTAAAAGTTTTAACGAAATTCGTGAAAATGTGGATTCATGGAAATTTTTTTTACTCAACCTCTGAACGCCAATAAAAAACTGAACTTTTTTTTTTGCTTTAATCACTCTAATAGCATATCTACATATACGTACCAAGTTTCAACTTTCTAGCATAAGCCGTTTCTGAGATATATAAAACCACCCCTCTCCCCCGTATCTTGACACCCCAATTAAAAATTTTATTTTTCTATGATGTCTCCATAGTGGCTCTATATAATCCTAAATTGTTAGCTTTCTATTCATTATGGTTTTCGAGAAATAAAATTCAGAATGTTTTCCTTTCTACCCCCTTTCACCATCACCCCCTACACCCACACCACCAAAATTTTTTTCCCTACTAGAAGTTTACCGACCCCAACTCCTGTAAAATTTTCAAGATCATATCTGATACGGTTTCTGCAATATAAAAATTACATTTTTTGAAAAATTGCTGTCTCCCCACTTTCATGCCCCACCTCCCCACTCAAAGAATTTAGTTTCGATAGACTCCTCTTGTGATCCCATATACAGAAACTAAATTTTATCTTCCTGGTATAATTGGTTCGGAAGATATTGTAATGTAAATTTTTTTAACCCCCAGCCCCACACCGTACCACCCCTCTTAAAAATGTTAGCCCTTGTCTAATCTTGAAGTATCCCTAAGGACAACAACAAAGTTTCAATCTTCTGACATTAATTGTTCAGGAGATATCGGTTTAAGAATTTTTCAATCCCGTCTTTCATGCGTTAAAGACTCATTGTTTCCCCCCTCCCCCCACTTCCACACCCCTTAACCAATATCGACCATTTTTTTGCAATTGAGTCCATTACCATAGTACTACATAAGTTCCAAGTTTCAGCCCCCTAGCATAAATGGTTCCTGAGATCTAGAAACCAAAATTTTTCGTCTAAAACACTCCCCTCTCCTCTCCCCTTGTCCTCCCACCCCTCGAAAATATACCAGTCGTAGGGGTTCACCCAATCTACCCACCATAAAAATTTCAATTTAATATCTCAACGGGTTTGGGAGCTACGCACCTTCAAATGATTTTGCGTACGGCGTACGGCGGACGGCGTACGGCGTACGGCGTCTACGGCGGACAGTCGGACATTTTTTTTTTTTTTTGCTTTTTTGGTGTTTACTAGTCCTAAAACGTGTAAATACAAAATTTCAGGGTAGCAAACTTTTTTGAAATTTCAGGTCGATCACAATACTTTATTATTAAAAAATAATAAAGTAATAAACGGAAAAAAAAAATACAGTAAGAATCATGTGTTATAAATATTTAAAATAACACTTGAGATAAAGAGATCAAAATTTTTGTTTATATAAAAAAAAAAGAGAGACAGATTCCTAAAAAAAAAAATAAATAAATAAAGAATACAAAACTAAGTGTTTAAGTCAGGAACTAAATTAGGATAGACAACTTCATAAATATAAATCTGTAAAAGTAAGAGTAGCATAGAATTGAAGGATTTAAGAATACCCAGTAAGCAATGATGATAAGCTGTATATCGCACATTATTTGGGTGGTGGTCGTAGTCATGGAAGTATTAGCCGGGTCAGAATACACCATTAGAGAGATAGAGCCAACCGGCGCTATATTCGAGGAAGTGGGCAAACTCAACTGGTACAGTAATCACTGGACTATCCTGTCCACAGTTAAGATACCGAACTTTGAAGAGGAACTGGGTTTTGTGGCCAACTGTACCGACGTGGCAGCTAGCTTGTGTCAAAAGTTACATACGTATGATACACGCTGAGTAGTAAGGGTACAACTTTCATATCTTACGCTTAACGTGCGAAGTGGACATCCGCACTAAACTCCTCCTATTTTGGCATGGAATTCCAGGAATTCAGGTCTTCGAAAGTGGTACCTTTTGATCGTGAAACCTGTTTTCCTATGGACTTAAATGTGAGGCAAAGTTGTACCTTTTGCGTGGGTGGAGTAGTGTATGCAAAAGTCTTTGGTGTGAGGGGTTCGGTAGTAGCGATAATTTTCTCGCAATTTTCTGATGAAATGTATTGACTTGGATGAAAATCTGAAACTTGGGTGAACTGAAGTAACCTTTGAAGAGAGTAAGTAAGATTGGTTGATGATGCTGGTATATTCATGCGTGCATCACGTGGGGATTAAGCCAGGGCCAATTGTGGTGGAGATAAGCCGCAATGGAGTTGGCTTGTAGAGATTTTGATCGGGCTCAGTGTGTTGGGGGGTAACTGGGAGTCTTGTTAATTGGAGCCTCGGGTCCAATTGGTTGGTTGCAAGATGCATTTTGATTCTTCTTTACGCCATGTTTGCTAGAAACTAGAACCTCGGTTGCAGGTAGATAATTTGCGGGAAGCCGGTTCTTGGGTGATGCTTTGTGTTTACCTTTTGTTGGTAGAATGTAGGTTACAAGTGCACATGTTTACCGGTTGATTCATGTTTACATGTTGTTGGTAGAATGTAGGTCGGTTCTTGTGCATGTTTACATTTTGTTGGTAGAATGTAGGTTGTACATGTTACTAGGTGTCTGGAGCCTCGGTTCCGAATAGGCAGGCTTGTACATGTTATGTAGGTAATTATTACTTTATGAGAAGACAGCTGAGGTTCGTTGTCGGGTTGATTTTATATCTGCCTGAGGTACGATGCGTGTAAGTTTTGTTTTCGTATTCTTTTTTGGGTTCGGAGGTGCATTAAGTTCAATGTTGACTTCCTTTATGCATCAGATTTCGCGTCGTTTTGTGGTTATTGTATGGTAATGTAGCCGGTCTTTGGACGATGTGCGTAAGTTTGCGAGTAATGTGTTTCCGAGTCAGGTTCGTGGTGATTTTTTATATGGGTGAATTACCGTGGGAATTTTAAGAACAAGTTTTATTCAAGGCGATCGTTTTGTTGTTGTGATTATTCTCATGACTGATAATATGGGTGAGGTGTTCGGTGATAATGATGGGAATTAAAGTACAAGTCTTGATTTGTTATTCTTTATTCAATTTGGTATAGAATTTACACAAAGTTTTAACTTTATTTTGATTACAGAATAGATTGTTTCTTAAGTAAAATAGGCTAGACTAGTAATTCTTCCATTTTTAAAATTCTGCGTTGAAATCTTAATCGATCTAAAGCATCGGATTGTCAAGTGCTCTTTCTACTAGATCTATATGCATATCCCCAGGCAACCATGTATTTAACAGAAACCTGATCACAAAAACGGACATGTTTATAATCTGGCGAAGGCATTGCACAGATTGAGTAATTCGACCATCAAGAAAAATATCACAATTGCCAGTAGAAGAGATTTCAGCACTATAGGTAATGATGACAACCAACGTGATTTTTTAACCGGTTTGTTATACGGTCCACAAACGTCTTTGCCGTTAGCGAAAACACAATCGGGAGACATGCGTAGATGTTCAGCTTCCACATCAGAAGGGGTAGAAAATGCACTCATTATCAGAGAGCAGAAGAAGCACCTGACGTAATCCTGCAAGTTGGTGTAAAAGAAGCCGCTTTTTACCAGCTTAAGAATTTTCCTCTCATCCAGATCCAAATTTTTGAATGTCTTTAGACGGTCGTATTCGTGTCTTAAGTTCAGCATGTTGACTAAAATCCGCACGTTATAGCACGTCTTTTATATCAATCCAGTAATTATGAGCTGATGGAAAACCAAGCCATTTTACGTAAACTTGATTGCCCCTTCTTTTTAGAATCTCTTCTACAAGGTATACATCGGGGTGTTTGACTCTTATTAACTCTACTTCGTAGAACCCTCCTTGTATTATGTTCCCCTGATAGTCTTTGAGTATGTAAGTACGCGGCTCTGTATTCTTTACTTCGTCTATCTGAAATATTTCGGTGGACCAGTTGGGGGTATATCCTTTCTCGAATACATGCTTGTATTTGCTTACACGTACATGATCACCTTTTCTGTACTTGGGGATCGACGAGACTTTCACCTTACGGTAGACTTCTCCAAGAAGGTGAGCCTCATTCGAAGGCCCAACGTCTATAGGACGCATTTTTATGGTGCGATGTTTGGTCCTATTGTATTTGTTTATTAACCCTTTTAGTAACCCAGTCCACTTATAGCTACGCAAATGCTTATAGCAAAGTTCTACAATTGAGGCTTTCAATTGGTTAAAAGTAGAGTAGTGGTTGATTTCAAATTTTTTTTATCAAATTGCGAAATGCCTTATTAAAAAACTCTTTCCCATCATCTGTTTGCAAATTTTTTGGGTAACGTCGCCCATTAAAAATTGACTGTATTGCCTTGATAATCTCCCCAGCACTTTTATTTTTAAGGGGTAAGGCCCACGCATATTTGGAGAATGTGTCTATTACTGTTAGAAGAAAATTAAAGCCCTTATTCTTAGTTGAATAAGAGCTCATATCCACTAAATCCGCCTGCCATAAGTCATCTATTCCACGAATGGTCACACGACGACGCCTAAAATTTCTACGAGCTGTCTTATGCAGTTCGTTAATAACCTGTCTTCTACTCATTTCATCACGTGTATAAATAGCGGACTTGTTTGCACATGTTTTATATAGAAGCCAGTATAGAAAATGATACAGTTTGATCATCCGTTTACAATGATGGTTGCGGGACCGTCAGGAAGCGGAAAGACGACATTTATTGAGTCATTCCAGGGGAATACATCGTTAATTAACACTCAGATAAAAAAGATTATCCAGTGTAATGCTGAACAACAAGCGATACCATCACAATCACCATTTAAAAATATTGAATATTTAGGCTCTATACCCGAAGAATTTATAAACGAAACCAACGAGCATACATTAATCGTACTAGATGATATGATGCTAAATGCATTTTCAAAGCAGGTTTGTGAACTTTTTACAAAAGGGTCACATCATAGGAATTTTTCAGTAATACTTGTAACACAGAACGTCTTCCATCACGGTAAGTTTTGTCGAGATATTTCGCTTAACTCTAAATATATGGTGGTTTTCAAAAACCCCCGCGATAAAAGTCAGTTCCTTCATTTAGCCAAACAGATTTACCCTGAAAATAGTGCAGAGCTAGTGAGAATATATAAAGATATTACTCAGGCTCCACACGGGTATTTGTTAATAGATCTGACTCAGTCTACTAACGATTTATTTAGATTCAGAACAGATATCTTTAATAAAAGATTTGTAACGTGTTATTGTTCAGCGACTGATTTAAACAGTAAAAATGGTGTCACGAATGAAACGATTGAAGGACAACAAACATATGCTATATGTTCTCAAAAATGCTAGTCCATGTTTAAGAAAGGCTATCATGAAAAAGGCAGATCCTGAAGTGGTTAAGACTATTTGTGAAATTACATTAAACACGTTAAAGGGGAATCATGTGCCAGGCCGTAAGATTTTGAACGGTCTATGTAAGTATAAAAATCTGCCCACAGTCTGGGCGCAACTTTATTATTTTTTCGGTAGAAGTTCGGAATGCGTTCAATTCTAAGACGCGGTGTAGGTTACTATGTGACTGAAAACTCAGAAAAAAGTTCAGAAAAGGTTAGAATGGGGTCGCGCTAGAATACTTACGCCGCTACCACATATAACATATGAATTACATAATTGGGTCATACTCCGGGACGAGGTCTAAGTCGTAGTATAATATCAGTTGTTACGTGATTATGAGATTTTTAGTGATTTGGTTTTGTGCCATTTTATGAAATCGGAAATACATTTGTAGGTGATAATAAAAAAAGTCTGTGGTAGTGAAAACCAATCTGATATCTTATCAATCGTAAGAAATATGTCGAAAGCCTTACGTCCTATTGGAGTTGAATATCTAAAAACACTGAAATCAACTTTTGACGATTATGTCGGAAGCCTTAGGAAGTAAAAATGAATTTGATATCTCATTAGAACTAAGAAATATGTAGAAATTTGTGAAAACATAGGGAACCCCCTTGTATGCACTTAGGGGTTGAATATTAAAAAATCCTGAAATGAGTTTTTAGATATATGTAAAGAAAGACCGAGGAAGTAAAAACCAATCCCATGTCTTATCACTAATAAGAGATATGACGAAATTCGTGAAAATGTGTTCCACCCGTTTATACACTCTTAGGGGTGGGAAAAGGAAAAAATTTGAAAACGTGTTTTAGGTGATTATTAAACAAGCCCGTAGAAGTAAAAATATATTCGATATCTAATCAGACCGGAGAGATATGGCTGAATTCGTGAAAATGTATACAACCCCTTTACACCATCGTAGGGGTCGAATTTAAAAAAATACTAAAAATGCTTTCTAGGTATTTACATGAAGAATACGTGGAATAAAAATAAATTCAATATTTGAAAAGACCTAATAGATATGACGAAAATCGTGAAAATATATGCATTCCATTTTCACTGATCATTATTTTTGCCCCCCTTCTGTACGCCAATGGATATTTAATTTTTTTTTTAATCAAAATTACTTTTCTAGTTGACTTACATATACATACTGAGTTTGAACTTTCTAGCATAAGCCGTTCTATAGTTAGGAAAAACACCCCCCACCCCCGTACCATACCACCCCTATAAAAAATTATATTTTTCCAACATGCTACTACTATAGTTCTATCTAAATACCAAGTTTCAGCTTGATGTCATTTTAGGTTCTCGAGATATAAAAATCGGAACTTTTTCCTTTTCACCCTCCCCCAGCCTCACCCGCTACACCCTCACCCTCAAAATTTTTTTTTCCTGCTAGGGGTCTATTGGGCCTATTTCTGGTAAAAATTCTAAGCATCTATCGTACATTGTTCTTGAGATATAAAAATTCTTATCCCCTCCACTTCCACACTCCACCTCCCTCTTAAAAATTTTTACTTTCAGCAAACTTTATTTATTAACCTTAATACAGAAACCGAATTTCGTTTTTCTAGTGCAATTGGTTCGTTAGATATCGTAATCTAAAGTTTTTCACCCCCCACCTCCGTACGCCACTGCCCCCTCTCAAAAATTTGTTCCCGATCTATTCTCCTAGTATACCCACAGATGTTCATTAAGTTTTAATTTCGTAACATTAACCGATTAGGAGATATGGATTTTAGAATGTCTCAATCTCGGCTTTTTTGCGTTTCGGACGCATTATTATTCCCCCCACTCCCACACCCCTTTACCTATATCATAATTTTTGCAAATGGGTCCACTATCGATGCTCTATATAAATTCCAAGTTTCAGCTTCCTAGCCTAAGTGGTTACTGAGATCTAGAAACCAAAATTTTCCGTCTAAAACGCTTCCCGCACCTCCCCCCTCACACCCCCGCCACTCAAAAGGTGGCCACTTGAAGGGGTCTGCTCAGTCTACCAACAGAAAAAAATTCAACTTAATAGCTCAAAGAGTTTGAGAGTTATAAGCTTTCAAACGTTTTGCGTACGGCGGACGGCGGACGGCGGACGGCGTACGGCGCACAGACGGACTGAAATTTTTTTTTGCTTTTTTGGTGCTTATTAGTCAAGAAACGTATAAAAAAAATTTTTCAGGGCAGCAAATTTTTTTTTTTAAAAATCGATAACAATACTTTATTATTAAAATAATAAAGTAAAAGTAATACTTGAATTTATTTTCGTTTTATGATGTTTTATTTTTTGTTCAATCCATAATTTGCAATAATTATTGCAGCCATTATCTTTTGAATTGTCAATCCTGGCGAATGAAATTGTATGATAGGTTTGCAAAAAACGGGGTTTTGATATTAATTTCAGCATAGAGTTTGTGATGTTTTAGCTCAAATTTAAAAGAAGATGAGTGAATAAAGAACCGTTACCTATATTACATTACAGGTTATGGATGAATATGGTTTTCATCTGAATGTGTCACTTTCACATTGTAAATAGTGGATAGAGAATCATTCCTTTAACAATCCAGGTTATGAATTTAGAATGCATCCTTTTCACATTCTAAAGAGTGTATGGGCAATCATTTCTTTAACATTCCAGGTTATGCATGATGATAGTGTTCATGAGAATGTCACAATGTCAAGTCACAGTCTACAGTGTGGATGGAGAATCATTCCCTTAACATTCCAGGTAATCTTGGAGTATGGGTGTATTTTGACGGTGTTTTCGAAGATTTTCCAACTGTAGGTAATCCTATGTAGCGATTAATTTTCAGTTTTTATTATTTTTTACCGGAATTCATGTCTTGATATAGGTTCAGTTTAGTATTTAACAAAGGAAAGATATTAGTTATTTCCTGGATAATATTCAAGATGTAATTTATACAGGAAACTCAAATCCTATCGTTTGTTTTAATTCTCAGCTAATCGTTTGTGACCCATATACCAATTTCGAAAATGAATAAGAAAAGTACTAGTAAGAGTAATTTATATAGACTCATAGCCAAAGAAAAGAAAAAACTTGTGAGTAGATTAAATGAATCTAGAACTGCAAGTGAGAACTTTAACGACCTTTCAGTTGTGAAAATCAGGACGAAGTTTTGTGTGGTAGAGTCCTTGACGAATATGATACTGAAACAGATGAGGAAGACGGTCATCGTTCTGCAGAAAATACCGGCGAAGAAAGTACGGACTTAAAAGGAAAATTGAAAATATGGTACCATGATTTTAATCCATCAAGAGCAAGCATTCACCAGAAACTTCCATTTAAAGCTTTTACTGGAATTGATGAAATTTTTTTAGTAAGTTTATCGGTCCTTAATGTACTGCATACTTATTATAATTATTTCATTATTTAAATACAGAAGCCGTTGCCAAGGATAGCTATATTAAGGAAAATTATGTAAAATTCATAAAAGATGGATTTAAGTTTGTAAAAAATAAATACTATAAGGATAAATGTCTCCAGAAAAAACAACTTGCAACACCGTCAACAAGCAGTCACTCTTAAATATTTTTCTTTTAACTTTTCTTTTATAACTGTTCATTTTTTATTTTATTACAAAAAGTTAATTTCAAAAACACTATGAATTTCATAAAACTATTTTTTTTGTTATTTTATTTCTACAAAAAAAGAAATTAATAAAATTTTGTTTTCGTAATGTAAAATTTATTAGTAATCATTAATGCTCAAGGATGTTTACTTTTGTCATTGCCTTTTAGAACAGCTTCGAGAAAAATTTCGGATATACGTTTAGTGAGAGAAAAAAATCTGCTAGCAGTTCAGGCGGAACTATATTTTTTTTTGGTTAGCAGTCCGGAACGCGTTTATTGTTGAGATGCGGTGTATGTTACCATGTTATTCTTTAGGTTGTCAGTCGCATAGTAGCGCATCTCTACATTATTCGCGTTCCGCCCATCTATCGAAAAACAATAAAGTTGTGCCCAGATGTATTTATTTATGTATATATTTTTAATAGAATTAAACATGAATTCTATCTCAATACACCTGAAAGATTTTCTGAATTCGTCAAAACTTGAACAATACCTTATACCCCAGGTATTTCTCCTTTGTCCGATTATATTTTAAGCTTTTAGAAGTCAAAGAGAGGTTGATATCTCTAGAATAATCCGTTTCTGAGATATAAAAAACCACAACTTTTGCAGTTTTTGAAAAAGAAAAATCAGAATTTTGTCCTTAACACCCCTCCCACCATCGCTACACTTACATCCTCAAAATGTTTTACTCTGCTAGAGAAATCCCGTTTAATGTTAAAAAGAAGGAAAGAGACCATGAAAACGGTGATTTGCCATTCTACAAATGTGCTTCTATTACTACTTGCTAGACCTATTAAAAAACTATTTCTATCACTGCTTCTCAGACTTGTTGAATAAGTACTTCTAACACGCCTTGCAAAGGAAGCGAGAAGAGAAGGCATTGCCTCCAGTCCCGTTTAGTGTTAAAAAGAAGCAACGAAAGAATGGAGACGGGAAGGCCTTCTACTGCCTTAGAAGTACTTCGAGCATTGCTTCCAGAGGCCTGACTTTTTCTACTGGGTAGTAGTGCTCATTTTCACTTTATTATAATATATGTCATATGTTACGCCAACTTGCATATGTATGTGTCGAACAACCGTATCTATGTATATAATACCAACTCACGTGGTCATGTAGATATGGTGTCATTTGTCGACCACGTAAACCCGCCGTTCAGTCCCATCATCGCCTAAGCCTAGTCTGGTTCTTCTTCCTAGTTAGTTAGGGGAAGTACGAATATGCCGAAAGAAAAACAACGAAGAAAAATTTGGCGTGGACAATACGTCTGCATCGTTCGCTGTCTAGCAGCGAACTAACTTTGAATTTACAGAATAAAAAGTGTTATAGGTTTTCAAATTATTTGAAACGCATTACTATTATTCAATTCAATTCAATCAACATTTATTAGTTTTTCCACTTATGTCTACCATCTTATAATTAATACTTTAGAGAACAGATAATTCAATATCTTAACAGCTAAATTAAATCTAGTTAGCACAGCAAAGCGAAGCATCTACGTGAATATTAGTGAAATAAATTCAAGGAAAAATTTATACAAAAAACCTTGTGTAGTGAGTTTAAAACTAACTTACAAACTAACTTAAATTAAAGGAAAACAAAAAGTAAAAGGGTAATTAACTAACTGAAGAAAAACAATTTAGACACCAATACATGTCAAGTAGTAGGATGTTATATGAGTGATAGTATTATCGGATTGTCGACTAGTTCCAGTCTTGTTACAAAAGATGAGTATCTGGTTGAGATTAGTTCAAAAACGGTTTGCGCTTTAACTTCTGCGTGGAGACTTCTAGTGGAGAAGAAGAATGGTTTCTTCATTATTATTTTGAGGCACTTATTTTGTGAGACCTGGAGCTTTTTAATATGTGACTTTGCACAATGACCCCAAACTGGAGAGCTATATGCGATAATGGGTTGGATTACCATTTTGAACAATAAGATCTTGTTCTCCTCAGAAAGTTGGGATTTTCTATTTATAAGAGGATACAGGGCATACATGGCCTTGCTGACTTTGAAACATATGTTATCTATGTGACAACGGAAGGAGAGTTTTTTATCAAGTAGAACACCAAGGTAATTTAGGTTATCAGACCACGGAATTTTTTGACCAATAAAATTGATTTTGCGACTTGGAAGGTTTGAGCGTTTCCTCTTTTTAGTGAAAAACATAGCTTGTGTTTTTGCTGTATTAATTTTAATTTTCCACCGGTGGTAAAATTGGTAAAGTCTTTGAGTATAAAGTTCGAGTACTGCTAATATCGTGTCTGGATCAATTGAGCTGGTATAGACGCATGTATCATCTGCGAAGGTTGCTAGTTCGCAATTTGGATGTGATGGGATATCTGCCGTGTAGATATTGAACAGCGTTGGACTTAGGCATGATCCTTGTGGGACTCCCGCAGAGATTTGGCGACTATCAGAGTAGGAAGAGTTGATTTTAACTGTAAATGATCTGTTTGATAGAAAAGACTGAACAATTTTCACTAGATACATCGGGAGTGATAGTTTAATTAATTTAAATATTAACCCTTCGTGCCAGACTGTATCAAAAGCTTTTTCTATATCAAGCGTTATCATTCCCACAGATTTTCTTTCATTGAGTCTTTCCTTAACGAATTTCGTGACTCGAAATAGCTGGTGACAGGTTGAGTGACCTTTTCTAAATCCGAATTGAAAATCTGGGATAGTTTTGGTTGAGTCCAGAAAGTCTTGTATACGCTGGAGTATAATCTTTTCGAATATTTTGCTAATAACTGGCAGTAAGCTTATTGGTCTAAAGTTTTGAGGGTAGCTATGATCTTTACCCGGTTTCGGAATGGGGATAGCTATGGCTTGTTTCCAGGTAGGAGGAAAGTAGAGAAGTTTTAGGCAAGCATTGTATATAAAGTTAAGAGTTATCACCCCCTTGCGAGGGAGTCGTTTTAACACGCAATTGGGAATTTCGTCCAAACCTGGTGCTTTTTTGATTTTGAGCCTTTTGATTATCCTAACTATTTCCTTGGGCTTGCACAGGGAAATTTCTTGTAACTCGACGCAGTCTGGGATGTTATTTACGGTGTTGTGGACCGAAAAGTTATTGATAGTATTACCCATATTTTCTGAGATGTGATGTACCGCTTCGAAGTGGTCGGCAATAATTTTCACTTTATTTGGGTCGTCGTATGTCAGAGCGTTGTTTTTGTTCCTAAGAGGCGGAATTTGATTTGCCCGTCCACGTTTAAAACATTTGTTTAAACGCCAGACTTTACCATCGCTTTTCCCAAGATCGGCTAGCATGGAGTTCCAGTTGGAATTTCGCAGTTTTATTAGTCGGACCTGTATTGACTTGGTGAGGAAGTTAATACGGTATTTTATGTTCGGGTTTCTATTTCTCTGCCATTGACGTCGAAGGTTATTCCTTTCTCTAATGATTTCTTTAATGTCTTCACCTATTGATAGTTGTTGGGGGGAATTAACGGGTTTCTTTGGCGTGGTTGGCTCGATCGCTTCCCTAAGGTTTTTCAAGAAGGTTTCCAGTAGTTCATCGACTTGCTGGTTGTGAGTGATGTGGAGGAGATTTAAGGATGCGGTAGACATTTTCCTGTTAAGGATTGCTTGGAACGTAGGCCAGTTAGTTTCTTTGTAGCGTAGAGTTTCCCTGCAAGGTTTAAGAGTAATCTCGCTCTCTAAAGTAAAGGAAACCGGAAGATGCGGTGAGGATAGCTCATTTAGGGTAATGGGTTGTGATGTGTACAAGCCGCCATTACTAATGATAAGGTCGAGAGTCGAGGGTCTTCCATTGGGGGGGTAATAGGTAGGCTCGTTCGGGGTTAGGACGGTAAAGTTTCTCTTGCACATCAAGTCGAACAAGATTTTACCGGCTTGATTAGCTTTAAAGCAATTCCACAGTCTGTGTCTCGCATTAAGGTCTCCACATAAAAAGTACTTTTGTTTTCTTCCCACTAGAAGTTCCATGTCATCTCTAAAATTTTTAAGTTTATTCGCGGATAACTTGGTGCCTGGAAAGTATGCGGTTATAATTATAGTGTTAATTTCTTCGATTTTAATAGCAATGTTCTGTATTTCTTTCGTATCTACGTTTGGTAGAAGGGTATGCTTTATTTTTTTATTGATACATATAGCTACGCCGCCACCGATTCTATCGCTTCTATCGTTTCTGTGAATTATGTAATTGGGGTGATACAGCTTATCCCTACTACTTAGCCATGTTTCGGTGACAAGAATCAAATCAATATTGTTTGCTACAGCGAAATCAAAAAATTCAATAGACTTATTTCTAATACTCTGTGCATTCCAGAGGACAGTCTTAATACTACTTAACTTATCCAGATAGAAACTTAACAGCTAAATTTACGATAACATTGAATTGTTCTTGTTTCGAATGACAAGACGATAGTTTATTTATTAGTTCAGCGGAGATTTGAACCAGTTGTTCTGGAGTGAATAATTCCTGAGCGTTGTCTGTCGGAGGTTTGTTAAATGATGGAGTATTCCTTGTTACATTGCTAAACAGTGGTCTGGAGGTCTGTTGATAATTCGTGGCATAATTTGATGGGTTTCCGATTGCCGGAAAATTTTTATCCAAGTTGCCACTGAAAGTATTGAACGCTGGCTTTGGATTGTGATTTGGCTTGTTGTGTTGTTTGCTAATTCTTTCCTTTATCGCGATATATTCTTGGCGTTTCTTACAGTGCCGATCATTTGATAAGTGAGCAAGACTACAGTTCGCACATTTAATTTTGTCTATTTGGTCTTCTTTCAGTGGGCAACTTGTGTGTTTGTGAGTTTCGCTGCAAATCATGCACTTTGTCGGTAGGTGACAGTGGTCAGAGCCATGACCCCATAGCTGACAGTTACGGCACTGCGTGGGCCCGATTTTACTTCTCGAATAGAAGTTCCATTGAACGACTGTATGCATAATAGTTTTAATTGCTCGGAGGTCATTAAGCTTTGTGCCGCGTACAAAGAAGATTATGTAGTACGGTGAGGTGTTACGCCGCGCTCTGTTGTCGCCTGCACTGAATTTTTTGATATCCACAAGTTGTAGTTTGAGGGTGTTTCTTAAATGATTAGCCAACTCTTCGCACGATAGGTCATGAAGGCCAGAAAGCACAATTTTTGTCGGCCGGTTATCAGCACGGGCATGGGTAAAGAATTTAACTTTTTTTTGAGTCAGATGGCTATAGAGTTTTTCGTATGATTCTATTGATTGTACGGAGACTTTTATACCGGTGTACATTAGTTTTAAATCGTGATCGGTGATTTCCAAAGCGGCCAGAATTGTTGTTATTGTTTCGCGCGGTAGTTCGGGAAAAATTAAAGGTGGAGGTTTTACCTTTTTAACTGGTTTTGGTTGTGACGTCTGCTGCTGCTGGTCGTCACCGTCTTCGTTTGCGTCACTCTGCTTTGCAAGGGACTGATAACGGTTGGTGTAATTCGGTAATGAACTGTTGTTTTCATGCCGCGGCAGTTTTATTTTATCCCTTAGGAACATTTCGGCCGGGGAAACCTCCCGGCTCCGTTTGTTTGAATTCGATGAAGAAATTTGTGACTTTTGATAGGTAAATCAAATACAATCGCGGTACTACTTTTGTTGTGTTTTGGTTATTTAGGTACGAGCAGAATGAGAAGGGACTTGTTCACTCGATGAAGAGAAAACATGAACTGTGGCATTACTATTAAAAATCAATAATTTTTTCATTGATTTATCTTCTAGATATACCAATTAGTTATACTATCTATGAAACTTTTCAATGAAATGCGGTTTTCTTATGTAATTTCTGCCATGAAAATCGTGAAAAATTGCTTCAGTTTGACTTCATATATTATTAACAAAATTGAAAATTTTTTAAAATTTTATCTATTGAGGATATTCTTTAACATTTTTTCTAACATTATATTAATGAAAATGACATTTTAATTATTCAAGAAATAGGTAATAAATGCATTTGAAAAACTCGGATTTACGCATTTTAAAAAATGTTCAAGGGTTGTTGCGCTAATAGCAATTTTTCCAAATACAGTTTTGAATTTTTTTCTATTCGCGTCCTAGTTTACATACCAGCTAATAAAGCGGTATAATTTTTTTTTAGTTTTTTTTTTGCTATTGAAGTGAAAAATGCTTTTGAAAACAGCCATAAATCAACAAAATCGCATTTAACGTGCACATGGGGCCTTAAGACGCGACTGCCGAAAACCAAGAAAAGCTACCAACTATTGTTCCGGCTGCGCTGCTAAACAAAAGGGAGAACGAGGCGAACCGTCACGAGAGAACGCTTCGCCTAATAACAGTCCGGGAAACGAGTAAAAGCCAACTTCTTGGGGCAGAAGTTGGCTGGTGGAATCGACGCCCCCGGAACCATCATCGCAGTTTCTCGACTACATTGTGGTGAAAACGACTTATGCATGAGTGGTGCAGTCGACAAATTAAACTGCATAATGACAATTGACA
The DNA here is from genome assembly GCA_951812415.1 of Beris morrisii. Taxonomy (NCBI): domain Eukaryota; kingdom Metazoa; phylum Arthropoda; class Insecta; order Diptera; family Stratiomyidae; genus Beris; species Beris morrisii. The sequence goes on along the minus strand of OX638312.1, from coordinate 62,244,468 downwards.
CATGTGCAACACGATCAGTGCTAAGATCTGATCTCGTAGACCGTACTTGGCTTCAGAACACCGAGAAGTTCGCACTTCGCACAGCTACAGGAGAAACTACTACAGTCCATGGGGAAATAGCTCGTGACATACAGCTTGGAGATTTGTCATTCTCGCATGTATTCGTGGTAGCTGATATTACCGACGAGTGTATTCTTGGATAGGATTTTCTGAAACCACACGGTATCCACCTAGACCTAGGACAACGAATAATGAAGTGGCGGAACATCGAAATCCCAATAGAAATAACATCCTCCAAAACAACCAAGCTGCGAGTTATATTGTGCAAAGATGCGGATATACCAAAGTCATCAGAGAACGTTATTTGGGCAGAGCTAGATGGTGATCCCGGGAACCACCGATTCTACCTCATCTGACCAGAAACGACACCGGCATTGCGAAGTTTAATATTGGGAAAAACGCTAGTAAAAAGAAATGAGAAGATGATTGTACCAATAAGAGTGCTCAACGTTTCGGACAGCATTACCAGCGTAAAGAAAGGAGATGTAATTGGCAGCTGCGAACCAATCTCAGCGGGGACGAGTATAGACACTGAAGAGCATCATGACGTAGCCTCTAAAAAAATTTAAGAAGGAAGAATAGTGTAACATCAGCAGTTCTTCAATCAAGCAACCTTAGAGGAGCACAACACAAGCAAGCAGTGGATTTGATCGAAAAATTCAGCGACGTCTTCTCCACCGGTGATGAGGACTATGGCAGAACAAACCTAGTGAAGCATCGTATAGATACCGGAAGTGCTACACCGATACGTCAACCCCCAAGAAGAGTACCACTAGCGAAACAAGGAGAAGTGAATTCAATGGTCAAAACCATGGAGCATCAGGGAATAATCGAAGAATCAAAGAGTCCGTGGATATCGCCAGTGGTGTTGGTAAAGAAAAAGGATGGCAGCACCCGTTTTTGTGTAGACTAAAGACAACTAAATGATGTTACGAAAAAGGATAGCTATCCACTAACTAGAATCGACGATATCATTGACACCCTGACAGATGCTAAATAGTTCTCAACGTTGGACCTGAAAAGTGGTTACTGGCAAGTGGAAATAGACGAAAATGATAGAGAGAAAACAGCATTCTCTGTCGGTAGCGGACTGTGGCAATTCATCGTGATGCCGTTTGGCCTGTGCAATGCTCCAGCTACATTCGAAAGACTAATGGAATTTGTTTTGCGTGGCCTTAGTTGGAAAACTTGTCTCGTTTACCTGGATGATGTGATCGTTATCGGCAAGACCTTCGAGGAACATCTGAAAAATCTACAGGAAGTCTTCCAGCGACTGAGGGCGGCAAAATTGAAGCTGAGTCCGAAAAAGTACACTTTGTTTAGTGCAGAAGTAAAGTATTTGGGTCACATCGTTTCAGCTGATGGTGTAAAGACGGATCCGGAGAAAATATTGGCGGTGAAAAATTGGCCTACTCCGAGTGATAAACACCAGCTGCGCAGCTTTCTAGGATTAGCAACATATTACCGTCGATTCGTAAAAGACTTTGCCAACACGGCAAAATGTCTTCATCAGGTAACAGAAAAGGGAAAACCATTTACTTGGAATCAACAGTGCCAGGAAGCAAGAGAAAATAAAAGATCAACTTTGCGACTCTCCAGTTCTGGTGTATCCAAAACCAGGTCATGGTTTCATCATAGACACTAATGCCAGCAATGTCGGTATCGGAGCAGTACTATCACAGGAGATCGACGGGCAAAAAAGAGTGCTATCATACTACAGCCGAGTACTCTCAAAATCGGAAAGGAACTATTGCGTAACTCGCCGAGAGCTATTAGCCATCGTAGAAGCCACAACACATTTTCACAAATATCTCTATGGTCAAAAGTTCCTTCTTTGAACGGATCACGCATCGCTTAAATGGCTACTTCAGTCTAAGAATCCCGAAGGCCAAGTAGCAAGATGGATAGAAAGGCTTGAATCCTACGATTTTGAAATTGTTCACCGAAGAGGGAGAATTCACGGTAATGCCGACGCGCTTCTCACGTCGTCCTTGTCCACCAAACTGCAAGCATTGTCACCGCGTAGAAGAAAAAGAAGTCGAAGAAACCATTCAGCGAATAACGACCAACGAAAAGGTCCAGATATTTCACCGATCATGGCATGGAAGGACAAAATGGAGCGGCCTAAGTGGAAAGACATCTCACAATTCAGCGAAACCTTAAAGAGTTATTGGGCACAATGGAATTCTCTCCACCTAGAAGGCGGATTATTAAAACGGAAATGGGAAACCGTTGACGGAACATCGCATCTCATACAAACCATTGTCCCGCATTCTAAAGTCGAGGAAATTCTGAAGGAATATCACGAAGGTACTTCAGGTGGACATTTAGGTGTAACTAGAACCTTGGCAAAGATACGAGAGAGGTTCTATTGGATCCATCTCCGATATGATGTCGAAAATGGGAGGAAATTGTTACCAACTGAGTGAGCAGATTTGGAGTTCCACGTGAACTACACTCCGATCAAGGGCGCAACTTTGAATCTCAAACATTCAAACACGTGTGTCAAATGCTGGGAATAAACAACTCCACTACATCCACAGTCCGATGGAATGGTGGAACGTTTCAATAGAACACTGAATTCGAACCTATCCAAACTCGTCAGCGAAAGGCAACAGGACTGGGATCAACACATTCCTCTATTTTTAATGGCATACAGAACATGGGTACACGCAACAACAGGAGAAACTCCCTCCCGAGTCATCTTCGGAAAGAATATTCGAGTCCCTGCGGAATTAATGTTTGGAGTGCCATCAGACCAACCGACCCATCCAAAAGATTACGTATCGGATCTTCGAAATCGACAACACACAATTTACAACCTGGTCAGAGATAAAATTAATTTGGCAACCGATCGGATGAAGACGAGGTATGATCAACGGGCGAATTCATCAGGATTTCAAGAGGGCGATTTAGTTTGGCTATACAATCCCAAACGACAGAAGGGCAGTTCACCGAAACTACAGCGCAATTGGGAAGGCCCTTACCAAATCATCGCCCGGTTAAATGATGTTGTGTACCGTATTCAGTTGCATCAAAAAACCTCGTACCAAAATGAAAGTGGTACACCTCGATAGACTAACGAAGTACCATGGCGCCCATGACGAGGGGATCGACTCTGTTCGGGACAAACAGGAACTAAGGAGGGAGTAATGTTACATGTAAACCTGGCAACCGCGCAACTCGATCGTTTCACATAATGGAAACAGCAACAACTAGTTGCAAAAATAACCCAATCAGAAACCTAGCTGAAGTAAATAAGGCGAAACAGCACGATTGTATCTCCCTTCTTATCGAATGCTCTTCTATGTACTAGAACCCTCGAAATGCACCACCGAACGAAGATCAAAATCGAAAGCTCTAAAGCTTTCGAGAAACTTCCACATCACCGCGCGAACATTCAAGTACATCCTAGACTGCAACTGGCTAGTATAAGAGCAGGTGAAGCTTTCAGCGAGGATATAGTAATTTTTATTACGTCGACTGTGACAGCCAGCGTGTATACGCGGCCGTGTTGGTAGAGAGCGAAAGTGATCGAGTCAAGCGATATATATAACCGGGCAGTGCTGCCATACAGTGCGAATAATTGTGCTAATAGAATAAAAGTGCGGATTAATAGATTATCACTTATTTTTTTTTTTTAACCGAATTGTGTTTTAATTGAAATCCCGGCGAACCCCTAGCTCGCAACAATATATTTATAGATCATAGAGTCAAAAGTTTTGGCGCGGGAGAATGTTCGAATCTCAAGCATGTAGTTAGTGAAACATGCTTGAGGTTCGAACATAACATTAACAATGTTCACTATTTCGGGCGGTTACTGTGCCGGCGCCTGTCCAATTTTTGATTGCGCCACACGTAATCGCTCGGATAAGTTGTAAATTAAAAGCTCGCAACCACTATAAAGGTTGCGACAATCAACGGCCTCGACCTCTCTTTTCCTTTTTAAGAAACCTAATTGCTGTCGGTTGGGCGCAATTGCAGTCGGTTCGACTTACACGCAAGGTAAATATAAAAATATCAATTCTACTTCAGAACATCCTGCTGAGTTGTTGCTTCCACACTCAACAGGGTGTTTTGAAGACAGGATCCTCCATAAGAGGCAAAAAAATATATATTCATCGACTCGATCATATCAAGCCGAGAAAAAACTAAAATAATTACTTAATATCAAATCCGACTTCAGAATACTTCGTTGAATTGTCGTTGTCGGCATTTGACAAGGTAATTTGAGGAAAGAAAAACGCAGAGCATTTAATTTCTTCAGAACTAAGAAAATCAAAGAATTGAGTGAATAAAGTAAACCTGCACAAAAATCCAGCAATCTGTTTCTCTTTATTTCTTTCTTTCTTTTATAGACCTCAAGGTAAGCCATAAAAGAAGAAGTTAGATCATAAGAGATCTAACACATGTTGTATGTCCTTTCTTAAGGACTGCCATTAGATTGCTACTCAAAACTAAAAGACAATATTCAGTGTTTAATTTCTTATCTTGAACTGGTTAAGTCATCGAAAAAAAATTTCCTTTCTGAAGGACTTTCACATGGGAGGTGCAGGAAGGACTCACTCGATTTCTTACATATTTATCCTTTTCCTTGGAACCATTTAAAAATGAACGTGTACAAAATTTCAAATTCGTAGCTTGAAGCATTCAAAAGTTATCGAAAAATATTGTTGAACACGTGTCTTAAGGACATTTTGTATGGCAGCTACCAGAAGGAGTAAAAGGATTTCGCTGATTACTAAACTCGAACTTCGTTTTTACTCAAAACTAATTTGTACAAAATTTCCAATTCATAGCTAAAAGATTACTTGAGTTATAGTAAGTTCCGTAAATTAAGTGAAATCGTTTTGACAGGATATTTGTATGGCAGCTACACGAAGGACTAATAGGATTTTCTTCATAATCCAATTATTGAAAAAATAACACATACAAAATTTCAATGTCGTAGCTTAAACCCTTCTGAAGTTATCGGCCAATATTCTTAAACACGTGTTTTAAGGACATTTTGTATGGCAGCTACCAGAAGGAGTAAAAGGATTTCGCTGACTAGTAAACTCGAACTTTGTTTTCACTCAAAACTAATTTGTACAAAATTCCGAATTCGTAGCTAAAAGATTACTTGAGTTAAAGTGAGTTTCGTAAATTAAGTGAATACATTAATACAAATATCCTGTTAAAACAGGATATTTGTATGGCAGCTACACGAAGGACTAACAGGATTTTCTTCATAATCATATATTTAGCTCCAACTATTGGAAAAATAACACATACAAAATTTCAAAGTCGTAGCTTAAACCCTTCTGAAGTTATCGACCAATATTCTTGAACACGTGTTTTAAGGACATTTTGTATGGCAGCTACCCGAAGGAGTAGGACGATTCTGCCCGTTAACGAGCTTAGCCTTACAAATTTAACCAAACACCCAGATTCAAAATTTCAAGATCCTAGGTGAAGGCGTTCTTGAGTTATCGTGTTCATGGACAGACGGACGGACGGACGGACGGACGGACGGACGGACCGACGGACGGACGGACGGGCGGACGGACGGACGGACGGACGGACGTCAAGCGGATTTGAGGTTTTTGGCCACAAATAAACAAAAAATAATATATAACTTTTTTTCGTCCGAGGCTTGGTTCTATGCGTTACAAACTTTTGGGCTGGATTAAACTTATAATACTCTATATGATTTCATCTAGAGTATAAAAACATACTGCAGTCACGATCGGCTGCAAGCCAATCGTATAATACTCTAGATGAATACTGAACTCCGATTTATATTGCAGTTGCGGCTAAAGTACAATTACGTGAGTGCATGTTGTATGTCCTTTATTAAGGACTGCCATTAGATTGCTACTCAAAATTAAAAGACAATATTCAGTGTTTAATTTCATATCTTGAACTGGGTAAGTCATCGAAAAAAAATTTCCTTTTTTAAGGACTTTCGCATGGAAGGTGCAGGAAGGACTCACTCGATTTCTTACATATTTATCCTTTTTCTTGAAACCATTTAAAAATGAACGTGTACAAAATTTCAAACTCGTAGCTTGAAGCGTTCAAAAGTTATCGAAAAATATTGTTGAACACGTGTCTTAAGGACATTTTGTATGGCAGCTACCAGAAGGAGTAAAAGGATTTCGCTGATTAGTAAACTCGAACTTCGTTTTTACTCAAAACTAATTTGTACAAAATTTCCAATTCATAGCTAAAAGATTACTTGAGTTATATTAAGTTCCGTAAATTAAGTGAAGACGTTTTGACAGGGTATTTGTATGGCAGCTACACGAAGAACTAATAGGATTTTTTTCATAATCATATATTTAGCTTCAACTATTGGAAAAAATAACACATACAAAATTTCAAAGACGTAGCTTAAACCCTTCTGAAGTTATCGGCCAATATTCTTAAACACGTGTTTTAATGACATTTTGTATGGCAGCTACCAAAAGGAGTAAAAGGATTTCGCTGACTAGTAAACTCAAACTTCCTTTTTACTCAAAACTAATTTGTACAAAATTGCGTATTCGTAGCTAAAAGATTACTTGAGTTATAGTGAGTTTCGTAAATTAAGTGATTACATTTTGACAGGATATTTGTATGGCAGCTACACGAAGGACTAACAGGATTTTCTTCATAATCATATATTTAGCTCCAACTATTGGAAAAATAACACATACAAAATTTCAAAGTCGTAGCTTAAACCCTTCTGAAGTTATCGACCAATATTCTTGAACACGTGTTTTAAGGACATTTTGTATGGCAGCTACCCGAAGGAGTAGGACGATTCTGCCCGTTAACGAGCTTAGCCTTACAAATTCAACCAAACATCCACATTCAAAATTTCAAGATCTTAGGTGAAAGCGTTCTTGAGTTATCGTGCTAACGGACGGACGGACGGACGGACGGACGGACGGACGGACGGACGTCAAGCGGATTTGAGGTTTTTGGCCACAAATAAACAAAAAATAATATATAACTTTTTTTCGTCCGAGGCTTGGTTCTATGCGTTACAAACTTTTGGGCTGGATTAAACTTATAATACTCTATATGATTTCATCTAGAGTATAAACACAATATTTTAATATATTATTCATATTTCAAATTATTTCCTTTACAGCAAAATGCAGCATAATTTCGCAATCGGTCTTCAACGAGAGCGATGAAGACTACGAAGGCTGGCTGCAGCGATCACTATCAGAAGAAGCTGTACCGAACAACAGTCGAATTATCGGTTTGTACATAGTTAAATTCAGAAACACTTTCTTTCTAATTTCTTTCTAAATTTTATTTGTAGTTGAAAATTTAATCGAGGCAGTGAGGGCGCGTGAATTCCTGTGGGATGTTGGTAAATCCCAATATAAGGACCGCGTTCATGGACCGAAACTCTGGAAGGAGGTTGCTCGTGAGTTGAGTATGTACGCAAATCGATTAAAAAACATAACTTCAATAATACCTTTCTTTTTTTAGACTATAGTGAAGAAAACTATATGGACCTGCGGAAGAAGTGGGGAATGGTTAAATGTGCGTACGCTAGAAGCAAGATAGGTGCTCCTAGCGGGTCTGGCTGCTTCTGGAAACCATATAAGAATTACCGCTTGCTGTCATTTTTAGATGACACATGCCGGCCTCGGGCGTAAGTGAAACATGTCTGGCTTGCTTATATTATAATATAAACAATACTCTTGAATTTCAGAGAAATTACTACAGTACGAACTGTGGAGCCCAGTGCGCCATCGCCATCATCGAGTGACTCCTGGTACTCCTCACAACTGGCACCTAACCGTGATGTGGAATCTTCCGCGCTGAAAAGGCGAGCAATTCTCGAAAGCCGGGAGAAGAAGCAATTGCGGTCCGAGGAGTTATTCGGACAGTTTGTAACAGCGGAGCTGTTACAAATTCCAGAAAAGCGCAGATCTCAGCTTCAACTTAAAATAATGCAGTGTATTGTAGAAGCGAAGGGCGAAACCACTGAATAAATTTATTTATTTCTACTTAAAAAAAAAACTTTATTAACTTTTATTTCTGTTTAAATTCTATCGGTTTGCCACGCCACAGCTCCCTCTGATTGGAAATAGTCAGCAAAATTCAGCCTAACATTCTTTGCTGCTGTATTTGAGTTGTGCGTGTTTGGCTCAAAAGGAAGCATTGCTGACTCCTCATCCCTCCAGGTTCCCGAAATAATGGCGCCATTTCCCTCGCGATCCACTAAATCGTGCGGGATGAACTTCTCTTGCGTCTCTCGTAGCCAGTTATGTAGACATACACATGCCCCAACGATTTTTTCAACAGTGTTCACGTTGGCAATGACTGGCTTTCTAAAAATCCTCCACATTGATGACAGAATACCAAATGAATTTTCAATTGTACGACGAGCTCTGTAGTTGAACATTGATTGATTTGATTCGCTCCAATGAGAGGCTTCATCAAATTTTCCGAAAGTGGAAACGCATCGTCGGCCACAAAGAGGTGTGGGACCGTACGCCTTGCGGAAATCGCCTTAGGCTCCGGTATGCTGTAATATAAAAAAATAATATTTAAAAAAATCAAGGAAGTAGTAATGGGTGACTTACTCTAATTGGTGTGATGAAAACAGTTGTCCGATTTTCGAATGGCGCCAAATCCCACCGTCGCTTTGCCGACCGGCTGCCCCAATGTTGCACATTGTGAGGTTTAATTTGAGTCACAAATGGCAAGAAGAACGATGGAGTGGGACTTTTTATAATTATAAAACGATGACCCTGAATTAGCAGGTGCCTATATACATTATTCATATAAATTTAGATTGGAATAAAAAAAAAATTATTTCCAATACCTGCATAAGAATGTGTTTCCCATCGATTGCACCCAAACAATTTGGAAAATTCCAGAGAGCTGAAAATCCATTCGCGATTTCCTCAAATTTAGATTTCGTCAAATCTGGGAATACATCATTCTTCAATGCGTTCCAGATAGCCTGGGTTGTTTCCTGAATAATGAAATGCACTGCTGGCGGCGAAATTGCAAATGCAAAAGCAATGCTTTTCTGGGAATCGCCAGAAGCTAAATAGCTGAGGAAAAACAATCATTTTAACCTTAAACAATAACTTACTATTTACAAGCGTGACGGCTTCCAAAACGGAGGAGTAAATTGATTAATACTTTATTTACATATTATCTTACCGTAAAGTAAGTGACAATCTTTCACTAGCACTAATGGATTCGCGGGCGAAATTACTTTTAGTTATGTGCGGACCGACTATCTCCAAAAGTTTTTAGGAAACATCAGGAGTCATTCGCAAATAGTTTCTGAACAGTTGCAGATCGCTTACACTTAGTCCTTTCACTATGATGCAATGTGCACCATATTGCTCGCGGTTTTTATAAAAATCACGGACCCACATTTTACGTTTTCCCTTATTTTTTTTTAAAGGCAAATCTTTTTTTTCTTGTTCACATTTCAAGTCTTCAAAAATAACGCCAACCAAAAATTTAATTTCTTCGTCGGAATCCATTTTAATTATTTGTCAACGCAATTTTATAGCTACTTTGACGTTTATTGTCTGACCGAGATAAACTACGAATTTTTGCTTGCTTCAGATTCATTACATTTCTGTTCGTTGTCTCGCTCTTAACTAAAATGTTTGCCATAAAGTGGAAGGGATTGTACGTGAATGTCGTCGCAGCGGTTGCTTCTACTCCGTTGAGAATTCGATAAACTATCTCTCTCACACTTTCAGTAAATATTATTTACTGTCATCATGTAAATCCGCCTTTGTGCGCGCCAAGTTCTGAAGAACAAGAAAAAGGTTAGTAACATTCAATTCAATAAAAGCAGATCAAAACCCGATGCAGCGAGAATTTTTAATGAGCTTGCGTACGGAACTATCTAAGCGAATAAATGCATGTGAAAGAGGCATAACAATACGATATGTCAAAGGCTGTCCAAAAATCGTACCACTGGAAAAAAAAAAGACTAATTCAATCTGCCATAAAACCAAACAGTAACACACTAAACTTAACGTTATTTTATACTAACATATCATCACTGATATCGAAATTCAATTTATTTCTGGTAGAAGTTAACAAATTCAAGCCTCATAATCAATGCCGTAGCCAGGGGGGGCCGACAGGGTCCGCCCCAGTGCGACCGTTTTGGTATTTCTCAGGGTAGCAAATTTGGGTAGTAATTGTTAGCTTGGGTAGCAAAAATATTTTCTAATACTTCTTTTAATTAAATGGAAATAGTTACGTCATTACATGCTTATCTGTTACGCATAATACTGTACACTAAAAAAAATACTTTTGTTTTATCACCTAATGCAACATAGCTGAGTTCATATTAGGTTCCTTATCTAGAGGATTAGGGATTTTATCAGTTTCTTTAGTTATTTCAAAATTTGTAATTGGCTGGCGTACCTAATTTACAATAGTAAAATATAAATATCCTAATTTTGGATAATTTTTCTGTTTCTTTAAGCAATTTAACTAAAACAATAGGCTAACGTTTGGGTCTAATTCCACGAATCAATTCTGTCGAAATATTTAGTTAACCTAGAAATAAAATCACCTAAAGTTTTCGGTCATTTCTCTTGAAATTCAATTTCGCGTAGCATTTTAGTCGGAATACTGTCAGTCACCATTCCGTCTTTTGTGTTGTGTTTTATATTTAAAACATACTGCAGTCACGATCGGCTGCAAGCCAATCGTATAATACTCTAGATGAATACTGAACTCCGATTTATATTGTAGTTGGGAATAAAGTAGAATTACGTGTGTGCATGTTGTATGTCCTTTATTAAGGACTGCCATTAGATTGCTACTCAAAACTAAAAGACAATATTCAGCGATTAATTTCATATCTTGAACTGGGTAAGTCATCGAAAAAAAATTTAATTTTTGAAGGACTTTCGCATGGGAGGTGCAGGAAGGACTGATTTTTTACATATTTATCCTTTTCCTTAGAACCATTTAAAAATGAACGTGTACAAAATTTCAAATTCGTAGCTTGAAGCGTTCAAAAGCTAACGAAAAATATTGTTGAACACGTGTCTTAAGGACATTTTGTATGGCAGCTATTAGAAGGACTAAAAGGATTTCGCTGATTAGTAAACTCGAACTTTGTTTTTACTCAAAACTAATTTGTACAAAATTTCCAATTCATAGCTAAAAGATTACTTGAGTTATAGTAAGTTCCGTAAATTAAGTGAAAACGTTTTGACAGGATATTTGTATGGCAGCTACACGAAGGACTAATAGGATTTTCTTCATAATGATACATTTAGCTCTACCTATTGAAAAAATAGCACATACAAAATTTCAAAGACGTAGCTTAAGCCCTTCTCAAGTTATCGACCAATATTCTTAAACACGTGTTTTAAGGACATTTTGTATGGCAGATATCAGAAGGAGTAAAAGGATTTCGCTGACTAGTAAAGTCGAACTTTCTTTTCACTCAAAACTAATTTGCGAAAAATTCCGAATTCGTAGCTAAAAGGTTACTTGAGTTATAGTGAGTTTCGGAAATTAAGTGAAGACATTTTGACAGGATATTTGTATGACAGCTACACGAAGGACTAACAGGATTTTCTTCATAATCATATATTTAGCTCCACCTATTGGAAAAATAGCACGCACCAAATTTCAATGTCGTAGCTTAAACCCTTCTGAAGTTATCGATCAATATTCTTGAACACGTGTTTTAAGGACATTTTGTATGGCAGCTACCAGAAGGAGTAAAAGGATTTCGCTGACTAGTAAACTCGAACTTTGTTTTCACTCAAAACTAATTTGTACAAAATTCCGAATTCGCAGCTAAAAGATTACTTGAGTTATAGTGAGTTTCGTAAATTAACTGACTGCATTTTGACAGGATATTTGTATGGCAGCTACACGAAGGACTAATAGGATTTTCTTGATAATCATATGTTTAGCTCCAACTATTAAAAAAGTAACGCATACAAAATTTCAATGTCGTAGCTTTAGGCGTTCCGAAGTTATTGGTCAATATTCTTGAACACGTGTTTTAAGGACATTTTGTATGGCAGCTACCCGAAGGAGTAGGACGATTTTGCCCGTTAACAAACTTAGTCTTACAAATTCAACCAAACACCCAGATTCAAAATTTCAAGATCCTAGGTGAAGGCGTTCTTGAGTTATCGTGTTCACGGACAGACGGACGGACGGACGGACGGACGTCAGGTGGATTTGAGGTTTGTGGCCACAAATAAACAAAAAATAATATATGACTTTTTTTCGTCCGAGGCTTGGTTCTATGCGTTACAAACTTTTGGGCTGGATTAAACTTATAATACTCTATATGATTTCATCTAGAGTATAAAAAGGAAGTGAAAATGAGTGATGCAACTGGTGACCAAAGTTATTTACTGCAGGATCTAGACGATTCTCTAGTAATATCAATTCCATTCAGTGCAACAGGTTTGTGTGAAGCGATCGACGCTCTTCTGGTGAAATGGGAATTGCATGAGCTGATTCCAGATTTTACGAGTAAGTACAAGTAAAAACTTTAATCTTGTTCTATATATACTATCGGATTGGACTGAATACTCCCTTTTAGAAATCACTACCCAATCCTTTCCTGTTCAGTTTTAGTGAATTTAAATATAAAATTACTTAAAGGTAAAATGTGTTTTTTTCTAGAAAAAAGAATAAATTTAGAAGTATTAAAAAATCTAACTGTGGACGGTATTAATCTGCTTATACCTGCAGAACAGTTCGGATTGAGGATATTGTTTCGGACAAAGTTATTAGAGTGGCAACAGAAAAATGTGAATAATGTAAATAGTGCATAAGGTAATTAAAACAATTAAAATTACTAAAAAAAAATTTTTTTTCAAGAAAATATCTGTAACTGCCGATACAGTATCCATCACGACAAGGACGATAGATTCTTGGCTCAACAGTGCTCCAAGCGCATGTTCCTTACGCTCAGATTCTAGTGCGGCAGCTGTATATTTGGTTTGTATTCATTTTTCATTGCTATGATTGATGCTTAACTAGAATTTTTGTTAATTATTAATTTATTATACCAACATCCATACAAGGATATACCAACATGGCATATCCTTGTTGATGTAGCAGGCGTATAGCGGTTCGTAGTGCTAGTGCATGTCGAGGCCCTATTTGGCCCATCATTCCTCTATTACGGGAAAGCATGTGCAACGGGTCATCAACTCGGCATAATGCCCGTACAGCAATATGAATGACCTGATACGATTTCCGCTCGAGGTTGATTGCATACTGCCGATTTAAGGTGAAATGCACCATCGACACAATGCAATTAACTCAACGGTCATCGATCAACGATCGGGTCAATAATCACGGCGCGTGTGATCCAACGATATCTGCACGATTGGCAGATATCGGCCGGGACGGATTGTCACCCTCGGTGACGAGTTAGTTGGTTTTGGAGTCTTAAATTGTAAAGATATAAGTAGTAAGTACACCACTTTTGTATCAAATTTTAGCAGGAGCGATAGGGACAGGACACCGAAAGTGGGTATGAAAATTGCATAGAAAAACCAGTTTGGAATCCTGAAAGTGGGTATACACGTGGCCTGCGGGCTGGCTGCTTGGGCATGGAACCATGAACGTGGTGGCTGGAACCGGTCTTGGTTTGCGCTGATTGGTCGGGAGCTGGCTTGACGTAATCGAAGTGAAGAGTCCGAGTACTGTATTCGGATAGAGAGGAGTATACGTGTGTTTATATCGAAAGTGAGAAAAATGCCATATGATTACGTCGAAAGTGTCTTAAAAAAAGGGCACGTATGTGCGAAGACGAATTAAAAAAACATACTGCAGTCATTACGTGTGTGCACGTTGTATGTCCTTTATTAAGGACTGGCATTAGATTGCTAATCAAAACTAAAAGACAATATTCAGTGTTTAATTTCATATCTTGAACTGGGTAAGTCATCGAAAAAAAATTTCCTTTTTGAAGGACTTTCACATGGGAGGTGCAGGAAGGACTCACTCGATTTCTTACATATTTATCCTTTTCCTTAGAACCATTTAAAAATAAACGTGTACAAAATTTCAAATTCGTAGCTTGAAGCGTTCAAAAGTTATCGAAAAATATTGTTGAACACGTGTCTTAAGGACATTTTGTATGGCAGCTACCAGAAGGAGTAAAAGGATTTCGCTGATTAGTAAACTCGAACTTCGTTTTTACTCAAAACTAATTTGTACAAAATTTCCAATTCATAGCTAAAAGATTACTTGAGTTATATTCAGTTCCGTAAATTAAGTGAAGACGTTTTGACAGGGTATTTGTATGGCAGCTACACGAAGGACTAATAGGATTTTCTTCATAATCATACATTTAGCTCCAACTATTGAAAAAGTAACACATACAAAATTTCAAAGTCTACCAGAAGGAGTAAAAGGATTTCGCTGACTAGTAAACTCGAACTTTCTTTTCAATCAAAACTAATTTGTACAAAATTCCGAATTCGTAGCTAAAAGATTACTTGAGTTATAGTGAGTTTCGTAAATTAAGTGAATACATTTTGACAGGATATTTGTATGGCAGTTACACGAAGGACTAACAGGATTTTCTTCATAATCATACATTTAGCTCCAACTATTGAAAAAGTAACACATACAAAATTTCAAAGTCGTAGCTTTAGGCGTTCCGAAGTTATTGGTCAATATTCTTGAACACGTGTTTTAAGGACATTTTGTATGGCAGGTACCCGAAGGAGTAGGACGATTTGGCCCGTTAACGAACTTAGCCTTACAAATTCAACCAAACAACCAGATTCAAAATTTCAAGATCCTAGGTGAAGGCGTTCTTGAGTTATCGTGTTCACGGACAGACGGACGGACGGACGGACGGACGGACGGACGGACGGACGTCAAGCGGATTTGAGGTTTTTGGCCACAAATAAACAAAAAATAATATTTAACTCTTTTTTGTCCGAGGCTTGGTTCTATGCGTTACAAACTTTTGGGCTGGATTAAACTTATACTCTATATGATTTCATCTAGAGTATAAAAATAGCGTGTGCGTCTTCTTGATACAACTATAATGCGGTTTTCATTTTATTTGATGCGATCTTCTCTGAACTTGTAAGACGACATGAGTGACGCGATTTTTTTTTTTACACTTGCATTTTTCCGGTCTGTGTGGGGTATATCAGGGGCTATTGTCGGGTTTGTTTTTGCGTGAATTTTCGCGCAGACCGCCGCGACGTCATCGCCCCTGATCTTGTTTGTGAAGCTATCGGCGGACAGCTGGCGTACGGGTATACTTATACGTCGGATGATATGCCTTTGGTGTGATAATGAGATTTTTGATTGCGAGAGATCAGGTTTGCGGTAATCTCGTATTCCGTTTAAGGGCTGGTCTTCTTTGTAGTGAAGGTGTATTATGATCGAACTAGAGTCAAGTTCAATGTGATACATACGTGTATATATGGAAGGTTATTGTTGACAGATTTCGTGTGGCGGTAATTATTTCGCGTCGTTTTCTGGTTATTGTATGGTAATGTAGCCGGTCTTGAGGACGATGTGCGTATGTTTTGATTTAGGTAATCTCGTATTCCTCATCTGGTTTTCTTCTCATATATCCAATGCGAGTAATGTGTTTCCGAGTCAAGTTCGAGGTAATTTTTTATATGGGTGAATTGCCGTGGGAATTTTAAGAACAAGTTTCATTCGAGGCGACCGTTTTGTTGTTGTGATTATTCTTATGACTGTTAATATGGGTGAGGTGTTGGGTGAATTGAAACAATTTTATGTTTTTAGATTTTATTAAAAGTGATAAGGTTCTGCACATTACACAAATTTATTTTTTTAAAAAGCGTAAATTTAAAAAGCCGCCGCGTGACTCGTCCACCCCATCGAACATCAGATACTGGTCTGACGATTGATTTAGGACGTCCACCTGACGCTGGGTTTTAACCCTTTCGGAGAAACGGGGCGGGAGAAAACAGAAAATTCCATCTTCGAGATGGACCGCTAGCCTGACTCCATACTTGGTCTTTACCAAGCGGAAAACCTTGATGTGATGCTCCTTGGCAACTTCCAGGGAGCTAACGGACGTCATAGTGTCTCCATCACCCCCAACAGCCGAGGCTAATAGTTCAAAAGTGTTCTGAAATGTAAAAAGTTATAATTATTTTCAGAAAGTAAAAGCGGATATTATAAAACTCACCATATTTGACGCGATGGAATCGTAAGGAGATTATGATTTTCCTCTGGAGGCTCACCGGCTTATATACCAGTCGCGAGATAGTAAAAACAGGTAAGAATTTTAATTATCCAGAGTGAGATAAGGTAAAACACTCGCATAGCCTTGGAGTGATTAAAAATACAGAGTAAAGATATAAATTAAAATTAGCCGGCCTATAAAGCCAAGAGTCTAGGATTTCAACACAGTTGGTAATAGGGGATTAAGCTATACAGATGAGAGTAATAGGAATGATGCAGATAGGCTGTCGAGTGGTGACTTAGGGAAAACAATTTTAACTTGACACGTACGTGTTATGAGAAGATAATCCGATTCTTAATAAGTGCAACATTGTCGATGCCTGTATCATGGGGCATGTCTTTCTATAACTATCGTGGATAGTTCAGTGGACTTTTAATGAGATTTGTATTATCCAGATAGGTGACTGAGTGAGGTTATAACCATAAATTTATTAAAATGGGACATGCGCGTACAGTATAGGCTTAGTAGATAACATCTGTGGAAAATAATCATGCACTTAATAAATGCAGCATTGTAGATGTCGGTATCATAGGACATGGATTTCTATAAATATCGCGACTAGTTCAATGGACCGAAAAAAAGGAAAAGTGTTAAGAATATGCAGAATAGCCTTGGAATAGTATAAAAGTCGCGGGTGCTAGTGCTAAAGAATATTATCATCCGGGCTTTTAAGCCAGATCGAGGTTTGCGTTTATGGGTAAGTGATAATTCCTCACACTATAATATAATTTTTTGATAGAATTTTTTACAGACAGCAGAGCAGAAATTGAAATTCGCAAGGCGTTGCTGAAGATAAGTGAACAGCTATCCATAATTTCAAATGCGCTGGATGAAGATAGGGACCGCCGCCTAGTCATAGATCCTGCTTCCTCGAGGCCGAAGGACGATAGGGAGGCAGCAGCCTTAATAACGCAAATCCTGACACCTTGCTGTCTCAGCGTGTTAAAGGCTCTGGAGATCACAGCTTCGTCATAGCTGAACCTGCACCCGCAGCATCAAATAGGGACCACAACCTAGTCACCGTATATACTGCTTCATCAACGCTGGAGCGACATAGAGAGGACCGAGGTAGCAGCCTTAATAACGCAAATCCTGACACCTTGGTGTCTAAGCGTGTTAAAGGCTCTGGAGATCACAGCTTCGCCATAGCTGAACCTACACCCGCAGCATCAAAGTGCGATAGAGAAGCCCGAGGTAGCTGTATCGCTGTTACAGACTCTGACTCCATAGCTTCCAAGCGCAGTAAAGAGGTCGGAGGTCGCTGCTTTACCACTACCGATCCTACAACATCAAGCCAGCCGTGCGGCTCCCTAAGATAAGCAAAAATCGTCGTTCCATCCAATTAGTCCACTATGGCAACGAATATACCCCACACTGACAGGGTATAATAAAAAAACTAAATAAAATTAATAGATATTTTTCTGTCTGATTCTTAGTTTAGCAAGTAGTTTTAAGTGTTTTTTTTTTATTTTCTAAATTTTTTTAATCTAAGTACTTAGAATAAAACATACTGCAGTCACGATCGGCTGCAAGCCAATCGTATAATACTCTAGATGAATACTGAACTCCGATTTATATTGTAGTTGGGGATAAAGTAGAATTACGTGTGTGCATGGTGTATGTCCTTTATTAAGGACTGCCATTAGATTGCTACTCAAAACTAAAAGACAATATTCAGTGTTTAATTTCATACCTTGAACTGGGTAAGTCATCGAAAAAAATGTCCTTTTTGAAGGACTTTCACATGGAAGGTGCAGGAGGGACTCACTCGATTTCTTACATATTTATCCTTTTTCTTGGAACCATTTAAAAATGAACGTGTACAAAATTTCAAATTCGTAGCTTGAAGAGCTCAAAAGTTATCGAAAAATATTGTTAAACAGAAGGAGTAAAAGGATTTCGCTGATTAGTAAACTCGAACTTCGTTTTTATTCAAAACTGATTTGTACAAAATTTCCAATTCATAGCTAAAAGATTACTTGAGTTATAGTAAGTTCTGTAAATTAAGTGAAGACGTTTTGACAGGATATTTGTATGGCAGCTACACGAAGGACTAATAGGATTTTCTTTATAATCATACATTTAGCTTCAACTATTGAAAAAATAACACATACAAAATTTCAAAGACGTAGCTTAAACCCTTCTGAAGTTATCGACCAATATTCTTGAACACGTGCTTTAAGGACATTTTGTATGGGAGCTACCAGAAGGAGTAATAGGATTTCGTTGACTAGTAAACTCAAACTTTCTTTTCACCAAAAACTAATTTGTACAAAATTCCGAATTCGTACCTAAAAGATTACTTGAGTTATAGTGAGTTACGTAAATTAAGTAAATACATTTTGACAGGATATTTGTATGGCAGCTACACGAAGGACTTACACGATTTTCTTCATAATCATACATTTAGCTCCAACTATTGGGAAAATAACACATACAAAATTTCAAAGTCGTAGCTTAAACCCTTCTGAAGTTATCGACCAATATTCTTGAACACGTGTTTTAAGGACATTTTGTATGGCAGGTACCCGAAGGAGTAGGACGATTTTGCCCGTTAACGAACTTAGCCTTATAAATTCAATCAAACATCCAAATTCCAAATTTCAAGATCCTAGGTGAAAGCGTTCTTGAGTTATCGTGCTAACGGACAGACGGACGGACGGACGGACGGACGGACGGACGGACGTCAGGCGGATTTGAGGTTTTTGGCGACAAATAAACAAAAAATAATATATACCTCTTTTTTGGGCCGAGGCTTGGTTCTATGCGTTACAAACTTTTGGGCTGGATTAAACTTATAATACTCTATATGATTTCATCTAGAGTATAAAAATGGATAGTTTAAGTATCATTAATCATTTAAATAGCACTCTAAGTCTAGGTTACCGTTTATTTGTATCGACTTTAAGTATTTTAGTTGACGAGATGAAGTTGAAAAAGATCTCTTTCGACTCGACGGAAAAATTTCAGTTCATCGAGCTGTTAACTCGATTTTCCGCAATACATAATGTTCCTTTTTCGGACAATGGGCTGAGAGATGCTGTTGCTTTTCTAAAATACGAAGAAGCTACTAATGACAAATCTTTTGGGCGTGGAGGCGAAATGGGGGTTGTCTGCGAAAGAACGAGCGATAACAGGTCAACCACTTGTGTTGGAAATGTAATAGAAGAGGTACGGAATGGTAGTTTAAATCAGGATGGCGGTGGGTCAGATACTGCTATAGAAATTTTATCAAGACAGGAGATTTTTTATAAAAAATTTAATTTGAATGGAGTTAAGATGATTTTCCGTTTTAAAGAATTCAATGAGAATGTTGAGGACCCCGTCAAGGTGCTTGAGGGTATGTTTGATAGGTTGGTAAGAGAGCTAGTTTCTAATTCGATTCAAGGAAGCAAAATTAGTTTATCTATCGAACTTCCGGAATCACCTGAGGTCAAGGCTATTTGGTGTAGTTTAAGACCTGTAACTGAGCTGAGTGGTACAACTATTATTGGGCTAATCTCGAATGTGAATCAGTCCAACACAACTTTTCTCTCGGATGGAATTATGCAGATAAAGTCAGATATTATAAATTTTCCATTCATTGGCGGGAAGGTGGATCCTAAAATTTCGACAGAAAAAGATATTCTAGCACGAAAGTATAGTGTGGTAGATGTCGGTAAAGACGATGACCTTAATTGTCTCGCACGAAGTTTATGTTATGCAATTGAGATGAATTCGGGGAGAATGAATTGTAAAAATAAAACTACGATTACTAATAAATTAGATAGGTTATCTAAGAAACTGTGTAGAGAGGCAAACGTTGCGATTGGTAAAACATACTGCAGTCACGATCGGCTGCAATCCAATCGTATAATACTCTAGATGAATACTGAACTCCGATTTATATTGTAGTTGGGTATAAAGTAGAATTACGTGTGTGCATGTTGTATGTCCTTTATTAAGGACTGCTATTAGATTGCTACTCAAAACTAAAAGACAATATTCAGTGTTTAATTTCATACCTTGAACTGGGTAAGTCATCGAAAAAAATGTCCTTTTTGAAGGACTTTCACATGGGAGGAGCAGGAAGGACTCACTCGATTTCTTACATATTTATCCTTTTCCTTGGAACCATTCAAAAATAAACGTGTACAAAATTTCAAATTCGTAGCTTGAAGCGTTCAAAAGTTATTGGAAAATATTGTTGAACACGTGTTTTAAGGATATTTTGTATGGCAGCTACCAGAAGGAGTAAAAGGATTTCGCTGATTAGTAAACTCGAACTTCCTTTTCACTCAAAACTAACTTGTACAAAATTCCGAATTCGTAGCTAAAAGATTACTTGAGTTATTGTGAATTTTGTAAATTAAGTGAATACATTTTGACAGGATATTTGTACGGCAGCTACACGAAGGACTAAAAGGATTTTCTTCATAATCATATATTTAGCTCCAACTATTGGAAAAATAACACATACAAAATGTCAAAGACGTAGCTTAAACCCTTCTGAAGTTATCGACCAATATTCTTGAACACTTGTTTTAAGGACATTTTGTATGGCAGCTACCCGAAGGAGTAGGACGATTTTGCCCGTTAACGAACTTAGCCTTACGAATTCAACCAAACATCCAGATTCAAAATTTCATGATCCTAGGTGAAGGCGTTCTTGAGTTATCGTGCTAACGGACAGACGGACGGACGGACGGACGGACGGACGGACGGACGGACGGACGGACGGACGGACGGACGGACGTCAGGCGGATTTGAGGTTTTTGGCCACAAATAAACAAAAAATAATATATAACTTTTTTTCGTCCGAGGCTTGGTTCTATGCGTTACAAACTTTTGGGCTGGATTAAACTTATAATACTCTATATGATTTCATCTAGAGTATAAAAAGGCTGTGTCTTGCCTGACCTATACAAATTTCAATGCTTTTTAAAAAAGTACCAAATTATCGTTTTTGACGATATGAAGAATTCAGAATCTTTTATGTTCAGACCTCCAAGTGAAGATAGCTCTGTAAAGAAGCTATACTTCTATTATTCTAAAGAATTGGAACACATTTATGTAATAAAATCTCTTACCGCTTTTTTTAACAGAAAATATGCATGCTCTCTTTGTGATAGAGTATTGCATTTGAAAGAGCATAAATGTGAAAAGAAATGTCCGTATTGTCTTTCATTTCCGGCATGTCCGTTTGTGGAAAAGCTTAGAGAATGTAAAAGTTGTAATCGTGTGTTCAGAGGGGAAAACTGCTTTGAGAGCCATTTACAGAATAAATTTGGAAAAAAAGGCGTTTGTGAAAGTTTCAGGATATGTGAACAGTGCGGAAAATTTATTGTTCTCGATAAAAGGCGAAGTGGCGAACACACATGTAACGAATTTCTTTGTCAGATCTGCTGGAAAATTGTACCATCAGACCATCTATGTTATATTAAGCCTCTGAAGAAGAGGGTTGATAACAACTTTATGTTAATATTCTTTGATTGCGAAACTACTCAGAATACTTCCTACGAGAATAACTCTAATACTTTTCTTCATATTGTTAACTTAATTGTTGCTCAGCAGTTATGCTATAACTGTTATGAAATTCTGATATTAAGGAAGAATGTAGAGTCTGCGGTGTAAGGGAACATATTTTTCAATACCGAGAAAATGATAATGTCGTGGGGAGGTTTTTAGATTACTGTTTCAAAGTACAATCATCTATTTCCAATATTTATTGTGTAGCGCACAATTTACAAGGTTACGATGGTCACTTTGTGATTTCAGAGCTAATGAACAGAAAAATGAAGATCGAACCTATAATGAACGGTACTAAGATAATGAAGTTAACTTGTGGTAGAGTATCTTTTATTGACTCTTTGAATTATCTGGCATTCCCGCTTGTGCAGTTCCCAAAGGTTTTTGAAATTAATGATCATACAAAGGGCTATTACCCATTTTACTTTAACACAATGGAGAATATTGACTATGTGGGTAAATATCCACCACCTGAGTTATATGGCTATACGACGATGAAGGAGGTAGAAAAAGATAAGTTCTTTGCCTGGTATAATACTAATGCATCAGGAATTTTTGATAACCGTGAAAAGATGTTGCGATATTGCATAAACGATGTCAATATCTTGCGCTTGGGATGTATTCGATTCATGAGGGAGTTTCCTAATATCACTAGCGTAAATCCCTTTACGGAAGCTTTAACTATAGCATCGGCCTGTATGCTAGTTTTTCGAAAAAAACTACCTGCAGGAAAATACAATAGGTATAATGCCGAAAAAGGGCTACTACAAATCTCAAAATCAGTCACTAATCGCTTCTAAATGGCTTGTTTGGGAGTCAAGAAAAATACAGGGTGAGATAATATCCGCTATTAATAAAGGTGAAGTGAAACTAGAGAGGGGTGGCATGTACGTAGATGGCTTCAATCCAATGACAAACACGGTCTACGAGTTCTTTGGTTGCTTTTATGACGGGTGTAGAAGCTGTTTTAGATTACAGGATGTAAGTACTGAGAATGGTGGAGGTCGCGAAACCTTTAATCAAAGATATGAAGCCACAGTTAGGAAAATTGAAATGATTAGGCGCAATGGATATAAATTAAAATACATGTGGGAGTGCGAGTTCAAAAAATTCTTAAAGTCAAATCCTACGAAGAAAATGGAGTTGGAAAAGCTTACTAAGAATATAGTGGAACCATTAAATCCTCGAAATGCTATTTTCGGCGGTCGCACCGAGGTGTTTAGATTATACCATAAAAGTGGGGAGAATGAAATAATAAGATATCTTGATTTTACTAGCCTCTACCCGTACATTAACAAATATTCTCCTTATCCCATAGGCCATCCTGAGATATACAGAAATGAAAATCTGCCTACGAGCTTAGAAATGCTTTCGATGCATGGTTTCATCACCTGTACTATTTTACCGCCAAATGATTTATTTCTCCCGGTATTACCTGTAGCGGCACATTAAAATCTCGTATTTAAAATTTTATATAAAATTTCTATATTTAAAATTTCGAAAAACGAGAAATTCTAAATATAGAAATAAATCCCTTTTAAAACAATACCGCGGATTTAAATTGAATAGCGACACCGAAATAATCCGCACCGCTATTCAGAAACGGCAAACGCCATGAATTATTTTTACAAAGCGAAATGTAATAACAATGAGATGAAATACCGCAATGTACATAGCTAGTTTAGTTTGTAAGTTTTAGTTAAAATAAAATATAGTCATAATTTAGCTGCCGACGACGCAAGTCGTCTTCTTTCATTTTCAAGTACCAAAATCCTCAACCTATCATATACTCCTAATCATACCAGTAACCCGATAATGGTGACCCCAAAGTTCTAAAGTGAAACACGTTTTTAAAAATTAAAAGTTTTATTTTAAAAGAAGTTTTGAATTTCATACAATAAGCGTTCGCACAAGCAACGCAATATTTTAAAATTAGTTTTGAAATTCATACAATAATCGTTTACACAAGCAACACAATATTTTAAGAATCTAAAACTGTATTTTGCGCTGTGTAGAACTTGTGCATCTGAGAATAAAGTAACAAGATGCCGGCATGATGAGAGTGAGCGAGAGATTACTGGCACATGGGTTATACCTGAAGTATCATTAGCTGTAAAAAAAGGTTATCAAATTAAAGTCATTTTTGAAGTCTGGAAATATAATCACACTATGTACGATCCCAATACGAAAACAGGTGGTCTATTTACGGAGTATGTTAATACCTTCTTGAAGATTAAACAGGAAGCTAGCGGGTGGGGGAATGAATGTACGACAGAGATAGAGAGAAAGAATTACATAAGGTCATATCGCATAAGGGAGGACATTGCGCTAGACAAAAGTGAAATCCAAAAAAACCCTGGCAGGCGTAACACTGCAAAAATATGACTAAATTCTTTTTGGGGGAAATTCGCTCAGAGAGAAAATCGTACCAACACCAAGGTGCTAAATAGCTTTAAGGAGTTCTGCGATTTTATACATACCCCGGGTATAGAAGTCTGTTCATTACTGCCAGTATCTCAAGACACTTTGTGGGTTACATGGAAAAATATAGAAGAGAATTTAATTATGTTACCCCATGTGAGCACGCCCATTGCTGCCTACACTACCGCATTTGCTAGACTTAAACTCTACGATGCCTTGGAAAGAGTCGGTACAAGGATACTTTATTGTGACACTGACAGTCTAATATTTGTAGATGATAAGGCATCACCCATCCCCTTCGAAATTTCAAACTTTCTAGGCGATTTAACTAACGAGATTGAGAGCTAAGGCCCCGATGCATTTATCTCCGAATATGTAAGTACCGGTCCTAAAACTTACAGTCTAAAAGTCCAAATAGGGGATCAGGTTGAATATGTCACAAAGTGTAAGGGGATAACACTTAATTTTAAAAATTCAAAAAAGGTGAATTTCGAATGTCTGAAATCTATGGTAACTGGTTGTAGCGATGGTGACCCAGTTTGTGTAAAAAATGAGCGTAAGATTAAGCGTAAGATTAAGCGTAAGCGTCCTGGGATTGTCATTAGTGCTGTGGAAAAAAAGCATTTGCAATTCACTTTCGATAAAAGAGTTGTCGTCGAAGATCATTTTTCATACCCGTATGGCTTCAAAAGAGCTAAGTTAGCAAACTAAAAATGTGTAACTTTTTTTAAGACGGTATTTTAGTATAATTATTCTTAACTTGGTAGATGTACTGATATAGCCATAACTTGAAAATAATGTTAAAAATATATAAATGTGCATAAATAAAATTGACTCTCACTTATTGACATTACGTCTTACCGAAAACATGAGTAAATTCATAGTTGATATCCAGTTTGTTACAGGAAATCATGGCCAGTATTTTGCTAAAGAGCTTGCTATACTGCCTTTTGGGTCAATATACCCAACGTTCTATTTCCTCCTCCCCCCTCATCCCTATCAGGAGCTGAACATGAAGGCGGATCGGCAGCAGAAGTATGAACGAGAAAACATCAATGGTTTGCACTGGAATGATGGCGATACATGTTATAATAGTCTACCCGACATTTTGAAGGACCTTGCTAGCTCTACTATATACGTAAAAGGCCTTGTGAAGGAGAGCTTCATCAGAAGATACTTACCAGACGCTGAGATAATACAGCTTGAAACACCTAAATTAACTGAGCTTCAACACTTTCAAACACTATGTAAAAATCATAACCAAGCTCGACCTACTCGTTGCGCCCTGCAGAACTGTGTAAACTTATATCTACATATGCTGATGAATAAAGCTTATTTATAAATGAAAACAAATACTTTAGTATAATATTTTTATTAGCAAATCGTTATATTAAAAATAATTCTTGCACGACAAAACCACGGAATTTCATAAAAAAGTCGAGAATAGTTAATATGCACATATGAAGTGCGGACTGGTATAAAAAAGTCTGCACTCGATAATTGTAATACATCTTTTTCCTTGCATTTAGTGGTGTATTGGCTGAAATAATCCCTCACACTTTCAGAAGCGTTGTTATTATGGTACATCGTCATATTGAAGAAATCCATCCTTTCGTACAAATTTAAAAGGTTCTGGGATGATAGTCGAATACTACTTTTCTCGATCGGTATTACGAATTCCTTTTTTAAACCAGCTTGAACCGCTTGAGTAGCCTCGTCATTTTCATGTTTCAACATGATCAGATGATTGTACAGCGAAGTCCATCCGGAGTAGTTCGTTGACACAGCGAAGCGTCCAGGGTAACTGAAGATTATTTTTGCCTCAAAAGTGAACAGGTCGAAGCCTAATACAACCTTCCGGTTTTGGCAGCCGTCCAGACAGTAGGTGTAGTTCAGTAGAGCACCTTCGCCAGGGACCTCGGACCTTTTCTGCTTGCACGGTTTCTTAATAACTGACTCATCCGATGAGACTGACTTTTTTATACTCTAGATGAAATCATATAGAGTATTATAAGTTTAATCCAGCCCAAAAGTTTGTAACGCATAGAACCAAGCCTCGGACGAAAAAAAGTTATATATTATTTTTTGTTTATTTGTGGCCAAAAACCTCAAATCCGCCTGACGTCCGTCCGTCCGTCCGTCCGTCCGTCCGTCCGTCCGTCCGTCCGTCCGTCCGTCCGTCCGTCCGTCCGTCCGTCCGTCCGTCCGTCCGTCCGTCCGTCGGTCCGTCCGTCCGTCCGTCCGTGAACACGATAACTCAAGAACGCCTTCACCTAGGATCTTGAAATTTTGAATCTGGATGTTTGGTTGAATTTGTAAGGCTAAGTTCGTTAACGGGCAAAATCGTCCTACTCCTTCGGGTAGCTGCCATACAAAATGTCCTTAAAACACGTGTTCAAGAATATTGGTCGATAACTTCAGAAGGGTTTAAGCTACGTCTTTAAAATTTTGTATGTGTTATTTTTCCAATAGTTGGAGCTAAATATATGATTATGAAGAAAATCCTTTTAGTCCTTCGTGTAGCTGCCATACAAATATCCTGTCAAAATGTATTCACTTAATTTACAAAACTCACAATAACTCAAGTAATCTTTTAGCTACGAATTCGGAATTTTGTACAAGTTAGTTTTGAGGGAAAAGAAAGTTTGGGTTTACTAATCAGCGAAATCCTTTTACTCCTTCTGGTAGCTGCCATACAAAATGTCCTTAAAACACGTGTTCAAGAATATTGGTCGATAACTTCAGAAGGGTTTAAGCTACGTCTTTAAAATTTTGTATGTGTTATTTTTCCAATAGTTGGAGCTAAATATATGATTATGAAGAAAATCCTTTTAGTCCTTCGTGTAGCTGCCATACAAATATCCTGTCAAAATGTATTCACTTAATTTACAAAACTCACAATAACTCAAGTAATCTTTTAGCTATGAATTGGAAATTTTGTACAAATTAGTTTTGAGTGAAAAGGAAGTCGGAGTTTACTAGTCAGCAAAATCCTTTAACTCCTTCTGGTAGCTGCCATACAAAATGTCCTTAAAACACGTGTTCAAGAATATTGGTCGATAACTTCAGAAGAGTTTAAGCTACGTCTTTGAAATTTTGTATGTGTTATTTTTTGAATAGTTGGAGCTAAATATATGATTATGAAGAAAATCCTGTTAGTCCTTCGTGTAGCTGCCATACAAATATCCTGTCAAAATGTATTCACTTAACTTACAAAACTCACAATACCTCAAGTAATCTTTTAGCTACGAATTCGGAATTTTGTACAAGTTAGTTTTGAGTGAAAAGAAAGTCGGAGTTTACTAATCAGCGAAATCCTGTAACTCCTTCTGGTAGCTGCCATACAAAATGTCCTTAAAACACGTGTTCAAGAATATTGGTCGATAACTTCAGAAGGGTTTAAGCTACGAGATTGAACTTTTGTATGTGTCATTTTTCCAATAGTTGGAGCTAAATATATTATTATGAAGAAAATCCTATTAGTCCTTCGTGTAGCTGCCATACAAATATCCTGTCAAAATGTATTCACTTAATTTACGAAACTCACTATAACTCAAGTAATCTTTCAGCTACGAATTTGGAATTTTGTACAAGTTAGTTTTGAGGGAAAAGGAAGTTCGGGTTTACTAATCAGCGAAATCCTTTTACTCCTTCTGGTAGCTGCCATACAAAATATCCTTAAAACACGTGTTCAACAAAATTTTCCGATAACTTATGAACGCTTCAAGCTACGAATTTGAAATTTTGTACACGTTTATTTTTGAATGGTTCCAAGGAAAAGGATAAATATGTAAGAAATCGAGTGAGTCCTTCCTGCACCTCCCATGTGAAAGTCCTTCAAAAAGGACATTTTTTTATGACTTACCCAGTTCAAGATATGAAGTTAAACACTGAATATTGTCTTTTAGTTTTGAGTAGCAATCTAATAGCAGTCCTTAATAAAGGACATACACATGCACACACGTAATTCTACTTTATCCCCAACTACAATATAAATCGGAGTTCAGTATTCATCTAGAGTATTATACGATTGGCTTGCAGCCGATCGTGACTGCAGTATGTTTCTTTTGTTAGACCGTCGCTGTTGCATGCCATCCTCGATTTTTGTAATAGGTGAAGCCATATTGTCCGGAAAATTTTTAGAGAAAAACTGATAGTCGGGTGGTTTAAGCTGATGCTTTTATACTCTCCGCCTCCGATTTACAATACTGGCTTCGAAAAACCCCACCATTCTGTGTAGCGCTCGATGAAAATATATGGTGGTATAAATTAATTACCTTGGCGTCATTATCTGGGAAGTCTTTTGACGAAAAGTGCTTAAGAAATAGCTTTAGATCCTTCCCCTTGCAGCGAGAATATATGTATACACAGCAGTAGTTTCCGCATGTCGAAGAGTATACACTCTGTAATCGTTTTTTGTTATTTATAAAAACCTTAGAGTTGGTATGCAAAAATCTTTTAAAATATTTATTGTTGGGGTATCTACCAAAGGAGTCAAAAAATTCAGCAGGGCCTGTCCTCGGGAAATAAAATGCTACCCAATGAACGCCTTTTTTGTCTGCGGGGTCGGTATTTGCAATAACACATGCTGGCTTTTTAATTTTATAAGGTAAACGATCGCATGGGAATACGCCTTTGAAAAATCTCCTTGTGGTTGTGTTTTCCCTTAATGTTTTAACAAGTTCGATCGTGTTCATATCTGCTCTTTCGAAGCGATAGCGTCAATGTCAATGATCTTGGTGTGACTGGTGGTGTAACTTTCTAAGAATTCCTTTGTTGTAGCGCTATAAACAAAAACGGTTGCAAATTTTGCTAGCGTCATAATAAGATTTTCATCCAAACGCTTAAGTTCCAAATTCCTAAATGCCCCTGTGTGATCTGTTGTGGTAGCCGATGATGTGGGATATTTATACGTTATTTCCTTCGAGAATAATTTATTTTGTGATGAGAAACCGGCAAACGAAACCTTTTTAAAGAAGGTTAGATTACCTTCATTAAATTATTCGACATTTACAACACAATATGCCATCTTTGTTGTTCTTCCTCGTCTGCTGAGTAATATGAAGAGTGCGAGATTAAAAGGCTGTATTTATACTTTTCAAAAATCAGTATGAACTCCACGAAGTTTGTCTATTTCAAGACTTCCATCATACTCGGCATATACTATACAAGTTACACTTTTTTCCAGCGCTTTCTTAAACCTTCCCTCGATCCTCACTGTTCCTTGATTTAATAAACTGCCACAAGATGACCCGTATGAATTGTCTGCAGTTAAATCGAACGCCATTAAAAAGCATCCATTATCGAAGAATTCCTTTGAGATTTGATTACCTTTGTCGAAGTAATGAATGCCTGTTCCCTTAAATAGTGAAAGGTATCCCCGTGTACTTATAGGTTTCTCCTGAGAGTAATCAAACTCTAAAGCCTGGTTTGGAACTTGGACTCCATTGACGGATAAAGTGAATCGTGTGATATTATTGTGTATAAAGTTGAATGGATTCTTTGTCTGTTTACCGCTACCATGCCGAAAATTAACAAGTTCGGTAGCTGTCCGATTATGACATTATCTAAAGATAGTGTTGAACTGTTAGCCGGTAACGTATAACTTTTTACTTCGACACGCTTGTACGGATATATCACGTTGGAGCGCTGAAGAATAGTTTCATGTGCCATTAAAATATTGGGATTAACAGTTACATGATTCATATACATTGTTGCATCTATAATTTTAATTTGCGGTGAGTGCGCTATATAAAAGAAATGTTCTAAATTCTAAAGCTTTCCACCGGTCTAGTTCATCTAAAGTGCGGGGTTTCCTATTAAATTCTATTGGGAATTGCTTTTGCATGTGTATGTTCTGCATGGTTATATAAAGGGTTTTCCAATAGGGACTTGACAACTTTGAATTCAATTTGTGAACGCACCCTTTCACTAATCATCGAACTGTCACTGTCAATTTATTCAGTAAACTTAACATTTTTATCATGGTAAAGTACACGAAGGAACAACGTCTGCAAATTATAAAAATTTACTACAGAAATTCGGAGTCGGTGACCGCTACTTTAAGAGCGTTAACTCCGATTTTCGGTCGTAATTCTCGCCCTAGTAGACAGGCAGTAACAAGTTTAGTGCAAAAATTTGAGTCTACATATTCGTTGTGTGATGTTGCCGTGCCAGTGAGACAACGGGTTGGTCGAAGTGTCGAAAATATCGCTGCCGTTGAAACGTCCGTAGCAAATGATCCAAATCAGTCAATTCCACGGCGTTCTCAAGTGTTGGGCATCGCCCAGACCACGTTATGGCGAATTTTGCGTAAGGATCTTGGTTTACACCCATACAAGATCAAGTTGACTCAAGAATTGAAGCCGATGGACCATTTGAAGCGACGTACGTTCTCCGATTGGGCTCTGGAAAAGATGCGCCAAGATGATCAATTTCATCGCAAAATCATCTTCAGTGACGAAGCTCATTTTTGGCTCAGTGGGTTCGTCAATAAGCAAAATATGCGTTATTGGTCCGGTGAAAATCCACATGTGCTTCATGAAAGACCACTTCATCCACAAAAAATAACTGTTTGGTGCGGTTTGCATGCTGGCGGCGTCATAGGGCCATATTTTTTCGTCGACGATAATGATCGTCACGTTACTGTGAATGGTAATCGTTATCGCGCCATGATTACCGATTATTTTTGGCCCGAATTGGAAGATATGGACTTGGACAACATGTGGTTTCAACAGGACGGTGCCACAAGCCACACAGCACACGTTACAATCGATTTATTGAAGAGTAAGTTTGATGAGCGTGTTATCTCAAGAAATGGACCAGTCGATTGGCCGCCTCGTTCGTGCGATTTAACGCCTCTGGACTTTTTTCTTTGGGGCCACGTCAAGTCGTTGGTCTATGCCAACAAGCCGACGACGTTGGAAGAGCTCAGAGCCAACATTGAACACGAAATAGCAGCCATTTCGGCCGAAATGTGTGGCCGAGTCATCGAAAATTGGGTCCAACGAATCGACCGCTGCAAACGTGCCCGCGGTGGCCATATGAACGAAGTCGAGTTCCATTCATAAATGTTTTGATTGTACTTCAACCCGATAATAAAGTTTTTGAAATATCTCAAATGGTTTGCATTTTATTTTGAAAAAAAGTTGTCAAGTCCTTATTGGAAAACCAATAAGTCAATTGGACCATATTCCCTTCCATTTGGAAGGGAATATGGTCTGCCTGTTTCCTTTGTCCACAACTTTATTAATTGGCGAACTACCTCGAGACATACAACATGCATAAAATCTAAAGGAAATTGTGTTACACACTTTATACAGGGTGTTTGGTACTCCGTGCACGACCTTGTAAGGGGTTATTCCTTGATATATTTGGAGAAAAAAATTGTTCCACAGGGTGGGTCAATTTTCAATAACAGTGGAGATACAGGGTGGTTAAGAAAAGTGTTTTTGACCGGTACCCTTACTCACTTAAAACGTTATATCTTGAAAACGAATAATCACAAGGCAAAGTGTTATAACTCGTTTTTTAGGCAATCGAATTATCTTTCATTTGATGTAACAGTCTAAATTGTAACTGCACCCAATCTTGAGATATTTACTCGAAAACACCAATTTTTGCTACGTGAACCCTTAAAATTCAGTGATCAATGTAGTTTTTCTCAGAAAACCCCATTATAAACATGTCATTTTAATTTTATTTTTTTATGTGCCGTATTATTACCTACAAAAGCTGCATACATATGTATGAGTTACGATTAACATTTTGGAAGTAATAGGTAAAAATACATATCGCATAAAAATTAAATATTCCAAAAGTCAGTGCATGTGCATGTTGATCTACACTACTTGTTTGAACTAAAAGAATTTAATAATGGTTTTTATGTTTTATTTAAAAAAATTTTGTTATAATAAATGTTCAAAATGGCCACCTTCATTTTGAATGCACGCTAAATCTCGTTTGGCGAGTGTTCTCTTGGTATTCATATTCCTCAACTGCTGCCTTACTTCTATTGCTGCCGCATCGATCCTGATATTTAGATCTTCCAATGTTTCTACTGGCGTTGCGTAGACTAGGTCCTTCATCCGTCCCCATACAAAGAAATCCATAATAGTAAGATCAGGAGATCTTGCAGGCCAGTGTATCGGTCCATTTCTACCGATCCAGCGATTGCTATAATTGGAATTTAACCAATCTGTGATCTGTCCGCCGTAATGAGCTGAGCACCATCGTGTTGGTAAAACATGGAAGCCAATCGTACCAGTGGAATATCATCCAATAAGTCCTGTAGATCATTTGATAAAAACTGTAAGTAATTGGAGCTATTTAGAGTACGCGGAAGCCTAATAGGTCCAAGTAAATCGTCACCAATCACGCCTGCCCATAAATTGACGCTGAATCTGTGCTGAAATGATGCCGCTCTTCTTGTGTGTGGATTACTCTCAGCCCACGTATGTAGGTTGTGGAAGTTTGTGATACCGTCTCTGGTAAATTGGGACTCATCCGTCCACAGAATATTGTTGAAAAAATTGTCGTCATCTATTTGTCGTTCAAGGAGCCAATTGCAAAACTCCATCCGTTTGGGGAAATCAATGGGTAGCAGCTCCTGTACTGGTGTGTGATGGTAGGCATGGAAGCGTTCTACTTTTAAAATACTCCAAACCTTCCAAGTAGATACGTTAAACTGCAATGCCAAGCGTCGGATACTGATCGATGGATCATTTTGCACTGTTTGCAGTATTCTTTCGTCAATCTGAACAGCGATTATAGGCGCAGGATTTGCATTTACTCTCCTTGTTCTAACGCTGCCAGTTTCCCTAATTCTCCTGTAAACGTCCTGAAATACTCTCCTGTCAGGTGTCCGTCGATGGGGATGTCTCTGATGGTAAAGCCTTCGCGCGGCTTCTCCATTTTCGCGACACTCTCCATAAATTAACACAATGTCAGCATATTCTTCATTGGAGTACTCAGACATTTCGAAATTATTTTTTTTATTCTGCTGACACCTTCTTCTGTTAGCAACGTAACTAAAACTGATAAAAATATGAAGGTAGTTTTGCTTTTATAGGCTTTTTATTTTGTAAGGCACCCTATTAAAAAAGGCATAGTACCGCACCCAGTATTACCTACCACATCCAGGTAAAAGCATCAATTATGTTGAAACTCAGTTACATTTCATTGTTTTCCTACATACTTTAAATAGTAATAAATGGGCAATAAAAATACTTCAGTACTACCGACAAATTAAACGAGGTCCACTTTATGGCACTGACTTTTGAAATATTTAATTTTTATGCGATATGTATTTTTACCTATTACTTCCAAAATGTTAATTGTAACTCATACATATGTATGCAGCTTTTGTAGGTAATAATACGGCACATAAAAAAATAAAATTAAAATGACATGTTTATAATGGGGTTTTCTGAGAAAAACTACATTGATCACTGAATTTTAAGGGTTCACGTAGCAAAAATTGGTGTTTTCGAGTAAATATCTCAAGATTGGGTGCAGTTACAATTTAGACTGTTACATCAAATGAAAGGTAATTCGATTGCCTAAAAAACGAGTTATAACACTTTGCCTTGTGATTATTCATTTTCAAGATATAACGTTTTAAGTGAGTGAGGGTACCGGTCAAAAACACTTTTCTTAACCACCCTGTATCTCCACTAATATTAAAAATTGACCCACCCTGTGGAACAATTTTTTTCTCCAAATATATCAAGGAAAAACCCCTTACAAGGTCGTGCACGGAGTACCAAACACCCTGTATTTAAGTCTTCGAGCGAAAGCTTTTCTTGTTTTTTATGATGTTCTTTTTGAATTCGGTTTGAAAACGATTCATCTGTTCTTAAAGTGGCATTAAAATCTGAGAAAACAATGCGATTACTAATTCTTGATCCTTTCTGTGTACATTTTGTGCAACTATAAAACCCTGAATGCGACTTTATATTAAGCAAAAACCCGCGAGCAGGGGCATCGCATACGAAAAAAAGAGCTTTAACTTTGTACGTACGACTATGGTACGTAAACCCTACGTGTAATAATTCTGATAGTTCTTTAACAAAATATTGCAAGAAGATATTCGTATCTGGAGGCTTTGAATTAATCTTTTCCTGCTTTTTCATTTCTTTATTTTGATTACTGAACCATCCGATAAGATATACTTCTGAAAAATTCATAACATTCATTAAAATCGGCCAAATTTGCGCTTTACTGGATTTATATAATGGTAGCCCATCTATTTAGCGTGTTCGTTTAATGTTCTTATTTTATTAAAACGCGTCGGTTTGATTTTTGCACAGATTTTTATTTTTACTATAATATGAGACCGTCTGCACGCTATCTCGTTGTTACCCACTAATTACACTGATTTTTTTAAAAAGAAAACGAACAAAATTTTTTATACATTAGTATGCGTGCGCGTCGCTTGTTGTTAAAAACAGTGTTCTCAGTCTGTCATGTTTTCTGACGGCTACAGCTTGTTGTGAACACAGTGTTCCCAGTCTGTTATGTTTTCTGACGGCTACAGTACCCCCCGCCTAGACGAAAGGTCACTTGTACTTCTCGGGAAATCGTACATGTCGACCGAACCGGGTGACTTTCGTCGATGATGGCGAACTGTTTGAGGTAGCCGGTGGTTCCAACGGTTGATTTTGAATTTCACGCGATGATTGGGGTGTTACTCGGTGGCTCACGATACGCTGGCTTCAGTCGGTCGATTGTGACTTTCGTTTGACGCTTTCCGATTTGCACTTTAAAATATTTGGGCGCGCGCTCCAGCACCTCGAACAGTCCGTTGTACGGATGTGTAAGGCTTGGCCGGATTGAATCATCCCGCACGAAAACGTGCGATGCCGTATGCAAGTCGCCGTGGATGAAAACTTTCGGCTTGCTGTGCCATTTCACCGAAGTTGGACGCAATTCTTCCATTGCGTTTCGAAGATCGATGACTGTTTGCGATGCTGTTTTGTTCGATGGATTTTCGTCGAAGAATTCACCGGGAATTCGGAGAGTCGTGCCAAATACTAATTCAGCTGCTGAAGCGCCTATATCTTTTTTGAACGTGGATCGTAGGCCCAGCAAAATCATTGGCAGGTGGGCTGTCCATTTGATTGTATTATGGCAGAGAATTGCTGCTTTTAGTGTTCGGTGCCATCTCTCTACCAGCCCGTTTGCTTAAGGGTGGTAGGCCGTAGTTTTAAAATGGCGTATGCCTAGAGTTCGCGCCAGTTCGGCGAAAAGGTCGGACTCAAATTGGCCTCCTTGATCCGATGTAATGATCTTTGGAATTCCATATTTTGAGATCCATCCGTATAGCAATGCGTCTGCTACAGTTGCTGCTGTCATATTCCGAATTGGTATCGCCTCGGGCCAACGGGTAAAACGGTTGATGGTAGTTAGACAGTATCGATTTTCGTCGGACGGCGGAAATGGTCCTACCAGATCGATGTGTATATGCGCGAATCGGTCTGATGGTGCTTCGAATTTTTGTAGAGGGACATGCGTATGCCGTCCAATTTTCGCACGTTGACATTTCAGGCAGTTCCGGACGATTCTTGCGACATCAGATTGAATGACGGGCCAAACGAATCGTGTAGTCATCAATTTAGCTGTGGCACGTTTTCCAGGATGAGAGATATCGTGAATTGCCCTAATAAATTGCTCTCGAAGTTTTTTTGTAACGAAAGGGCGAATGTTGTTTATAGTATAGTCGCACAAGAGTCGCTTTGAACTGCCTGGAACGGTATAAAATTTTAGTTTGATTGAAAATTCGCAATTACCTTTTTCGCGAATAGATTTTAGCTCTTCATCGGTTTGTTGGTCATCTGCTAATTTATCGTAGTCGATTTCGGCTGTGGAGTGTAAGCTCTGTATGCGAAACAATAAATCCGCTGTCACATTTTCGGCTCCTTTTATGTGACGGATATCGGTTGTCATCTGTCCAATATAATCCAGTTGACGCGCTTGACGATCGTTGGCCTTCTCGAGTTTTTGCTTGAAAGCAAAAATGAGTGGCTTATGGTCTGTGTATATATGGCAACTCCTCCCTTGCAGCATAAACTTGAAGTGTTTGACTGCCAAATACATTGCTGTAAGCTCCCGATCGTACGTACTATATCGTACCTGTGCCTTATCGAATTTTTTGGAAAAAAATCCAAGCGGTTGTAGTGCTCCGTCAATGAATTGATGTAGTACTGCACCTGCAGCAATATCGGAGGCATCAACATGGAGCGAAAGTTCTGCTGTTTTTGACGTATGGGCGAGTAGCGTTGCGTTCGCTAATTCGCGCTTACATTTTTCGAACGCCTCTATTGTTTCAGCTGACCATTGTAGCATTGTCCGATCATTTTACTTTATTATTTTTTAATAATAAAGTATTGTGATCGACCTGAAATTTCAAAAAAGTTTGCTACCCTGAAATTTTGTATTTACACGTTTTAGGACTAGTAAACCCCAAAAAAGCAAAAAAAATAAAAATGTCCGTCTGTACGCCGTACGCTGTCCGCCGTCCGCCGTACGCCGTCCGCCGTACGCCGTACGCAAAATCGTTTGAAGGCGCGTAGCTCCCAAGCCCGTTGAAATATTAAATTGAAATTTTTATGGTGGGTAGATTGGGTGAACCCCTACAACTGGTATATTTTTGAGGGGTAGGGTTACAAGGGGAGAGGAGAGGGGAGCGTTTTAGACGAAAAATTTTGGTTTCCAGATCTCAGAAACCACTTATGCTAGGAGACTGAAATTTGGAACTTATATAGTACTATGATAGTGAACTCATTTGCAAAAAAATTATCGATAAGGGTTGAGGGGTGTGGAAGTGGGGGGGAAAACAATGAGTCAAAAACGCTAGAAAGCCGGGATTGAAACATTCTAAAATCCATATATCCTGAACCATTGATGTCAGAAGATTGAAACTTTGAGGTTGCCCTTAGGGATACTTGAAGATTGGACAAGGGCTAAAATTTTTGAGGGGGGTGGTGGGGTGTAGGGGCGGGGGGTGAAAAACTTTGGATTACAATATCTTCCGAACCAATTACACCAGGAAGATAAAATTTAGTTTCTGTATATGGGATCACAAGAGGAGTCTACCAAAACTAAATTTTTTGAGGGGGGAGGTGGAGCACGAAAGTGGGGGGATAGCAATTTCTCAAAAAATGTCATTTTTATATCTCAGAAACCGTATCAGATATGATCTTGAAAATTTTACAGGAGTTGGGGTCGGTAGACCTCTAGTAGGGAAAAAAAATTTAGTGGTGGGGATGTAGAGGGTGATGGTGAAAAGGGGTAGAAAGAAAAAAATTCTGATTTTTTTTTCTCAAAAACCGTAATGAGTGGAAAACTAAAAATTTAGGATTATATAGAGCAACTCTAGAGACATCCCAGAAAAATGAAATTTTTCATAGGGGTAGCAAGGTACGGGGGTGAGGGGTGGTTTTTTATATCTCAGAAACGGCTTATGCTAGAAAGTTGAATCTTGGTACGTATATGTAGATGTGCTATTAGAGTAACTAAAGCAAAAAAAAAGTTCAGATTTTTATTGGCGTTCAGAGGTTGAGTAAAAAAAATTTCCGTGAATCCACATTTTCACCGATTTCGTTAAAACTTTTAGACATGTCAAACTATCAAAGCAATTTTACTTCTGCGGGCTATTCATATAAGCGCCTAGTAATGTTCTTCAAATTTGTTAGATATCCAACCCCTAAAGGGGTGTAAAGTGGTTGTGTACATATTTACGAATTCTGATATATTCTTAAGGTATTGTTGCGGACTGGGCTGTTTTGCTCAATCCTATAAAGGAGCTTGACTGATGCAATCAAGCTCCTGCGTGAATGCAACGACTTTAAGTAATTACTAGTGTTGAGTAGCAGCTTATCTCAGTTGTCGCAACTGAGATAAGTCGTATGTCGATGCGTGAGAATCGTAATCACATTAATTGGTTGATGAGCAATCCACCAAACACAAATTCGCAGAGAAACTTATCTTAGCTGTTGAAGCTAAGACAAGTCGTTGTCGCTGCACGAGAACCGCAATCACATTAATTGATTAATGCACAATCCACCAAAACACAGATTCGCAGAGAAACTTATCTTAGCTATTGAAGCTAAGACAAGTCGTTTGTCGATGCACAAAGTTGGCCGAAGTCCCATCAATTCCTTATCAAACAGTCCACCGAAAACACAATATAGAGAAAAACTTCAAGGAAACACTCTTTAAAGTAAACCACTCGTTGTGACTTTTTGATTGCAACTAAAATTATTTTATTTACAAATTTACATGAAAGTTACTTGCAGTTATCTGTGGTCATCAGTTCCCATGCCTCGTAGCCGTTGAGACGACTCAGATTTCGTCTGGGCGACGAGGCATGGGACATGATGACACCCAGCGTTTGGTTACAGTTTAATTCAACGAAAACAATAATGTAAAAATTGGTCAAGATAGATATGTTGTGGGAATTTTGAGAATAATGAATCGTTCGACAATAAGGAAAAATGATGACAATAAGGAAAAATGATTCGTTTGAAAATTATAATTCGTTTGAACACAACCAAAATGATGATTCGTTCATTCTCCCCGGCCTTGAGTGATTGCACTCAAGATTCGAAATCTACGTTGAAGCTGCAACTGTCGCTCCTTCGGAGCCCTCGAGGGGCTGGGTTTGGATGATGGACCTTTAACTGCTGCAGGCACCTCCAAATTAAGTAGAGGACTAGACCGATGCCGATGGTGAGTCCAATATATCCAATAGTGAAGTGATGTGCATCGTGTGGGCCGATTTGTGGTGGAGATCCATTACGCAAATCTTCCACCTGTTTCTTTATGGCCTGCAAATCTGTCATGTGGGGTCGAGGTGACAGGTGAAGAGCGGGAATGAGTCGATCTTCTTTTATGACATCACTAAGATTCAATGATGGTAGATATGACAGCTTGACTTGCGTTGGAAAGACAGAGTGACCTTGGATGGTGATGTAGTCTTGTTTGACGATGCAGTCACTGCGGATTTTAAGAATGCCACTGCCTTCTATAGTAGTTTGAGAAGTGTTGGCGCCGCAGACCACGTTGATGTTGGTGCGTTGCTCTAATGCGTAGATCCATTGATTGGGGTCTTCGAGTTGGATCCAGTGTGGTCCGGCTCCCATTTTTACTATCTGGCAGGTGCGGTCTAAGTCGTCATGATTGAATAGCTTGATTTCGCAGGCACTGACAGCAGAACCTCTTCGATGCAATGGGTGTCTTTGTTTGCATAAATGTGAGTTCTCCTCCAGCGATAAACATGACTGCAATTCAGCTGATGTGAGCGCATAATATTGATCGCGATGTAAGTTGATGATGATGAATGGGAATGATGGCTGAATGGCAGCAAAGGTGCCGTTAATTTTGGTTGGTATTGGAATAATCTTGAATAACTCGAAGTTTTCCGGCGCAAGCAGAGGTATTCGGAGTTTGAATATGATGTGTTTTTTGGTGGGTCGTCCTTCAACTGTGACGAGCTTGTAGAATTTTAAAATGTCGTCTTCTCTGCCTGGCAATCTAACCGAAGTTGGGAGATTGTTCTTTATTTTACCGAGCTCTCGTATGAATTGGTCTGGAGAAATTAGCTGAGGGCTTACGTTTCCTTGATGGGTGTTGACCAACACATTGATTATTGAGTTTTGAATCCGGACGAAATTAGATACTGCAAGCATGGCCTGCATAGCGGTTGAGAAGAATAATTGGGCTAGTCTTTCTTGGTGAAGTTCGTCGTTGATGTTTTCCAGCTGCTTGACGGTTTCGGTAAACTGTGATTCTATTTGTTGAAATTGTTGCTCGATTACAGCCTGGTCCTTTTGAATGATGTTGATTGTGGCGTCTAGGAGTGACGTTTGGTTTCGAACTAATTGTGAGAGGTGTTCCTCGTTTGCATATACTTGATCTATGGTGTTGGACATATTCTCAGCATAATTTGAGTCCAGCACACCGAATAGTGCATTCGCCATGTTTCCAACAAAATTGATTGCCCCTCTCACTTGTCTGGTCCGTTTGCTAGGACATAGCAGCTCATTGTTTACTGGGAGTTCATCCACAATTTTTTCGAATTGGGCAGAAATTTGTGCGCATGAATCTTGATTCTTGAGTAGAGCACAAGTTGTGTGTAATGATTGCTTGCATTTCGTTAAGAGGCTGTATTCACTCCAAAATGGCTGCATGTTGTAGTATGCAATCAAGGTCCAATCGCTGACTATGATGTTGGCGGAACCCAGATTTTGAAAGTAGATGCCAGGATTTGATTCGAACCTTGTTGTCGTAAATGGATTTGCGAGGCATATGGGCACTGTCAATCAGGTTAGCAACGTTGCCATTATTGCCGAGCTAATTGTTAGGCGAGGTTTCTTTCGTGGTCGTGGATTCTTCGCCGCGGACTGGTGAGGTGACGTGGATGCTTGTGGCGAAGTTTGAGTACTGTCCGCAGTCTTACTCCCGGATGTTGTCTCAACGTCATCACTTGTCGAAGCTTCCTCCAAGGGGAGCGGAGAGAGCTTGTGTATCGGCCGCC
Organism: Beris morrisii; assembly: GCA_951812415.1. Taxonomy (NCBI): domain Eukaryota; kingdom Metazoa; phylum Arthropoda; class Insecta; order Diptera; family Stratiomyidae; genus Beris; species Beris morrisii. The sequence goes on along the minus strand of OX638312.1, from coordinate 62,203,729 downwards.
GAAAGATGCCATTTGCGGTCCGCACATCAACAACTCGAACGAGTCCGTCATGACCGGGGATGATGTTGGTCACTCTTCCCAGTGGCCAAGTGAGTGGAGGCCGATTTTCTTCTTTTATGATGACCATGGTTCCCAGTTTTACGTTGGCCACCTGCTTATTCCATTTATGGCGGTGTTGCAGAGTATTTAAATATTCGAGAGTCCATCTTCGCCAGAATTCATCCTTTAGATGTGCTACCAGTTTCCAACGACTTAGCAAGGTAGTCTTCAAAGGCTGAGCTCTGGTTTCAATCGAAGCGTTCAGTGGCTCGCCAATCAAGAAGTGCCCAGGAGTTAAGGCGCTCAAGTCATTTGGGTCTGACGAGAGAGGTGTGAGCGGTCTCGAATTCAAAATGGCTTCAATCTCCACCACTACCGTTTCCATTTCTTCGTAGGTAAGGGAAGCTGCTGCCAAAGTGCGTTGTAGTAGGTATTTGGCAGATTTGACGGCAGCTTCCCAAAGGCCCTCAAAATGCGGAGCCCGTGGCGGTATCATACGAAAATCAGCTCCCTTGAGATTGCATTCGTAGGCTATTTTCTCTGTGGCTTTGGTAGCTTCCAAGAACTCTCTTACTTCCGTGAGTTGGTTTTTGGCTCCGACGAAGTTGGTTGCATTGTCGCAGTAAATGGTACGGCAGTGGCCACGCCTGGCCATGAATCTTTTTAGGGCTCCTAGGAACCCTTCAGAAGACAAGTCAGTGACCAATTCAAGATGTACCGCCTTCGTGGAAAAGCAGCAAAATACGGCAATGTACGATTTTTGTGGTCGCTTGCCACGTATTTTGAAATGTGTCCATATTGGACCGCAAAAATCGACTCCGACATTGACGAAAGGGCGCAAAGGTTGGACTCTATCGGATGGCAAATTACCCATCAGTTGTACTTGCAGTTTAGGTTTCGCTCTAGCGCAGCGAACACAATGATGAATAATTGATCTGGCCAACGTCTTACCCTTTAATGGCCAGTATTTCTGCCTTACGGTAGCTAACAATGCTTCTGGAGCCACGTGCTTGTTCTCAACATGTAGGTCAGTGAGAAGTAACTTCGTGAATTGATGTGTATATGGCAGCACCATGGGATGTTTCGCGTCTGTTGACAGATTGGAGGACTCTAACCGACCTCCGACTCGTACTATTCCTGCTGAATCGAGGAATGGGGTGAGCTCGATGAGTGAACTGCTTCCTGAGACCTTTCCATAACGTTTCATATCAGCTATGTCCTTTTTATATTCTCGTCGTTGCATGGCCTTAATGATAAACCTTTCAGCTTCGTCAAGTTCATCCATGGTCAGCTTCAATGTGTCATCTCCACCAGCTCGATGTCGAAGCTTGTTTGCAAAACGAAGCATATACCCAACAACGCGTTGTAGTCGTCGGAAAGAGTTGCCGTGATTGATGCTGTCAAACGGATGAGTTTCGTTTAGCGAGCGTGCAATTCCAACCGGCTCTTTGGTTAACGAGCAGGCAGCTGCCAGAGCAGTGTCGTCAACTGGAGAAGCATCTTCGATTGGTTGATCTTCGAATACCGAGCGCGCATCACCCAGGGCTGTTTCGGGTTCCTGTTGATGGTCGAGAGTTTCCGCATGTTTTTTAGAGTTGGGAGGCCACAATGATTCTGCTCCGTGAAGAAAGATGGGACCATAGAACCACAGGGTGTTTGAGGTTAATTTGTCCGGCTGTGCTCCTCTTGAGAGTAGATCTGCTAGGTTGTCCTTAGAGGAGACATGGCGCCATTGATTGGGAGCCGTTTGGCGTTGTATCGAAGCTATTCGATTAGCGACAAATGTGCGGAGCGATCCAAGCCAGAACTATTTCTGAATCACTCCATAGAAACACACCTGGGCTTGTCATCTTTAAATCCGTCTTGATTCGCGTGGCGAGATCTGCCGCCAATTTTGCTGCACACAGTTCAAGCCGTGGAAGAGAAACTTGCTTAGCAGGAGCTACTCTGCTTTTGGAGCAAAGTAGACGTACAGTGACCAGTTTGTTATTGTCCATTGACCTCACGTACGCTGCCGCACCGTACGCCTTCTCTGATGCATCCGCGAAGATGTGAATCTGAATTGTTTTGGTCTGGTGCTGACTTAGTACATGTCGAGGAATCTTAATCTGAGTAAGACCTTTAAGGCTGTCCCTGTACTTCAGCCACGTGGAGTGCAATTCTTGTGGAAGAGAAGCATCCCAATCAAGTTTTAAACTCCAGAGTTTTTGTAGGAAGATTTTGGCGACAACAACTACTGGCGCTATAAGACCCAGAGGATCAAAGATGTGAGCTATGTCGGACAATGCGGTGCGTTTCGTCACTCTGCGGTTGTCGGGCAACGAACTGCTTATAACGAACGTGTTTGTCTTTGGCAGCCATGTCAGACCCATCGTTTTGGTGTTCTCCTCCGTTTTGCTGTCAAAATCGAGCTGCAATTCCTTGTCGTTAGGGTGAATGCTTTCTAGCAGCCGAGGATTGTTTGCACACCACTTGCGCAATCGGAAGCCTGCAGTCAAGAGCAACGCGTTGAGCTGATGTTGCATTTGTGTGAGTTCTGGAGCCAGTTAGGACGTCATCGACGTAGAAGTCGTTTTTGAGAACCTGAGCCCCATCAGGAAAGGCTGTTGAGCCTTCTTCTGCTAGTTTCTTAAGGCAGCGCGTCGCTAGATACGGTGCGCATGTGGTGCCGTAGGTTATAGTGCAAAGCTCAAAACACTTCAGCGGATCATCTTGGTTCTCGCGCCAGCACCAGCTGATGTCTTCTGTCGTGATCCTGGACTATAACCTGCCGGTACATTTTTTCGACGTCCGCGGTGAATACAAATTTTGGTAAGCGAAAACGTAATAAGATTGAGAACACGTCGTCTTGGATGGTAGGCCCAGTGTACAGTACGTCGTTGAGCGAGTAATTGGACGTGGTTTTTGCAGAGCCGTCAAATACGACTCGCAGTTTCGTAGTAGTGCTGTGTGGTTTTAATACGGCATGATGAGGCAGAAAATAATAAGGACGTTCCAGATTCTTCAAACAGATCTCCTTCATGTGACCCAAGTCAGAATATTCTTGCATGAATTCTGTGTATTGCTTTTTAGTTCTGGATTCCTCGACAATCGGCGTTCCAAAGCCATGAATCTATGGATGGCCGTCTGCTTAGAGTCTCCCAATTTGCTGAGTAGATGGTTGAACGGAAGTTGGACTACAAACCGACCTGATGCATCCCTTTGGCATGTATTGAGAAAGTGTTGTTCGCAGTGTCTCTCGGCAGTGGTCCAATTATCAGTTTCCTGAATTTCTTCAAGCCTCCAGAACTTCTCGATCTGTTGCTCGATTGAGTGATCTGTTTCACTGGCTATGCCACAGGAAACCCTGATTACGTTGGCGCTCGCGGTTTGAATTCTGCCAGAAACAATCCAACCGAAAACTGTATTTTGTAGCGTAGGCCGACCGTCAGCTAGTTTGATTTGGCCTACCGCTAGTATAGAGTAGAAAAGATCCGCACCGATGAGAACGTCTACGCGGGCCGATTGACTGAAGTCTGGGTCTGCCAGTTTTAAATTGTGCGGAATGCACCACGACGAAATGTCGACATCTTGAACAGGTTGCGCCGTGACGATATTAGTCAAGATGTGGGCTTCTATTCTCGTGTCGAAGCCGGTGATTCGGGAGCGAATCTGAACATTCACTCTTCCTTGTGCGCGTTGTCTTTTCTGTCCAATGCCTTCGATGCAAATATCGTCTCTGTTGGACCTTAGCTCAAGTTTTTTCACGAGACGCTCAGTGATGAAATTCAGCTGCGAGCCGGAATCGAGGATAGCCCGGCATGGGATAGCTACCCCTCGCTTATTTACGACATGCAAGATGACTGTGCCGAGCATCACATACGAAGTTTTGCTGTTCGTTGTTAGCGCGAGAGGCATTATCGTCGCTGGTTCATTCGGCTGCACTAATGACAAAAGTCCGGCATTTCCATCGGCTTTTTTCTTAGATGCGTCGGGCTGCACTTTGGTGTATTTCGTATTAGCTGAGTCGAAGTGAAGTAGTGTGTGGTGACGTTTAGAGCACTTGAAACATGATTGTAAGGCACAGACACTCGCAGTATGCCCCGGTCGGAAACAGTTGATGCAAAGTTTTTCTTCCTTGATGAAGTTTAGTCGCTTTGAAGGATTTAAATTCCGAAATCCTTGGCATGAATACAGTAGATGCCTGTCCTTGCAGAGTGGACAAGTTGTGTTCTGACTTACAGTAAGAGCCTTGGCTGGTACCGACCTTCTTGCATCAGAATCGTTTGCATGGCGCGGTTTGTTGCCAAGAGCCTCCAGTGATTGAAAGCGTTTTTCCAGGAACGATAGGAAGTCGTGCATTGACTGTAACGCTCTTGGCTGAGTTATGGATTGCTCCCATAACACTTGTGTTGACGTGTCCAGCCTTTTAGTGAGGATGTGGGGCAGCAGAGGATCCCAATCTTTGGTTGCCACGTCTAAATTTTGCAACGCCAGCAAGCATTCTTGAGTGGTGTCATGCAAGGCCTTGATGGAGGTGTGATTCTCAGGAATAGTCGTTGCAGATGACAGCAGCTTGTTCAAAAGCGCTGAGACAAGCCATCTGGTATTCTCGTATCGATCGTTAATCGTTTGCCATGCCGCAATGTAATTGGCATCAGCTGTTGTAAGGTGCCGGATGAGTTTCTCAGCATCTCCGGTTAAACTGGATTTCAGGTACCAGAGTTTTTGACAATCCGCAATTGGTTGTTGATGTACCAATTGAGTGAACAGGTCTCGGAACTCGCGCCATTGGAGGTAGTCTCCGTTGAATTTCGGAAGCGTGATTTGTGGAAGCTTCATCCTAACTTCGCTGTTTTTGCCGATTGATGTTCTGGTCTCGATGAGTGAGCTGTCGATTTGCTGTTTGCCTTTCTCAACTAGCTCGCTTAAGTGGATCAACGCGGCAGCAGTCTGTTCCTCAAGCGTGAAGTATCCTTCGGTGTCATAACCTTGATGCTGAGGATCATCAGATAGCTCCCATATTTTTTGATGCAGCCGCCTCGCTTCGGCCCAATGTTGCTCAATGATCCGGGTTCTCACGCGGCAGAATTGTTCCGAATATTGAGCCGATAAAGACACTCCTGTTAACGCCTTCTGTAGAGTGCTGATTACGATCTGTTGCTTATTCATGAGAGCGCGCACAGTAGGTGAAGCCTCAGTAGTGCTCTTTGATGCAAGTCCCACTGGATCGGTGGCGGCCTGAGGTGCTTGGCCAGAGATGACGGATTCGCGAGCTCTTGAAGATTTACCTTCAATTTCTTCCCAGGTCTGGATCCTCGATAGAAGGATTGTTCGCATGTTCACGTATCCAGCCTTGATGGAATCGTAGTATCCTTTCTCGAAGTACGGGTGATTGGGTTGTGGACCATGCTCGATCCGGATATCGTTGTCGCATGCTTCGAATGCGTCCCATAGCGCATCCAGGTTGACAAGCCTCTTGTTGAGGTAGTCATGGGTTTTGCGATCTTCGGAGTCGCGTTTGAAATTGGAAATGAGACGCTGGATCTCTTCTCCAGTGCTCTGCTGCCTTTTAAAGAGCTGGTCCATGCTGCTATCAGTGAGCCGAGGGTATGCCTGAATAATGATATGTCCACTCGGATCACGTCGGGGTCACCAAATGTTGCGGACTGGGCTGTTTTGCTCAATCCTATAAAGGAGCTTGACTGATGCAATCAAGCTCCTGCGTGAATGCAACGACTTTAAGTAATTACTAGTGTTGAGTAGCAGCTTATCTCAGTTGTCGCAACTGAGATAAGTCGTATGTCGATGCGTGAGAATCGTAATCACATTAATTGGTTGATGAGCAATCCACCAAACACAAATTCGCAGAGAAACTTATCTTAGCTGTTGAAGCTAAGACAAGTCGTTGTCGCTGCACGAGAACCGCAATCACATTAATTGATTAATGCACAATCCACCAAAACACAGATTCGCAGAGAAACTTATCTTAGCTATTGAAGCTAAGACAAGTCGTTTGTCGATGCACAAAGTTGGCCGAAGTCCCATCAATTCCTTATCAAACAGTCCACCGAAAACACAATATAGAGAAAAACTTCAAGGAAACACTCTTTAAAATAAACCACTCGTTGTGACTTTTTGATTGCAACTAAAATTATTTTATTTACAAATTTACATGAAAGTTACTTGCAGTTATCTGTGGTCATCAGTTCCCATGCCTCGTAGCCGTTGAGACGACTCAGATTTCGTCTGGGCGACGAGGCATGGGACATGATGACACCCAGCGTTTGGTTACAGTTTAATTCAACGAAAACAATAATGTAAAAATTGGTCAAGATAGATATGTTGTGGGAATTTTGAGAATAATGAATCGTTCGACAATAAGGAAAAATGATGACAATAAGGAAAAATGATTCGTTTGAAAATTATAATTCGTTTGAACACAACCAAAATGATGATTCGTTCAGGTATATTGAGATTTGGAATTCACTTTTACTTCTATAAGCTTTAAACTAATCGGGGAAAAACCCAATTAAAGTATTTTTCTCAATTAAACCCCCTGGGGGTATTGTTCAAGATATCACTGATTCCGAAAATCTCTTAGGTTTAATGTGATCGAATTCGCTTTTACTACTATGAATTATTCTATTGATAAAAAAATACGCAAATAAATAAAAAAAAATCGGCCAACAGTCTGGGCGCAACTTTATTATTTTATGGGTAGAAGTCCGAAACGTGTTTAATGATGAGATACGGTGTTGGGTACTATGCGACTGACAACCTAAAAAATAACCAGGAGGCTATTTGGAACGTTATTTTTTAGGTTATCAGTCGCATAGTGCCCAACACCGTATCTCATCATTAAACACGTTTCGGACTTCTACCCATAAAATAATAAAGTTGCGCCCAGACTGTTGGCCGATTTTTTTTTATTTATTTGCGTATTTTTTTTTTTATTTCCTGGAATCAACTCAAGTAGTTTTGCTTGTGTTTCGATGGCGTTTGGCAAAAATTTACGGTAGAAGTTGAGAGTAGCCAAAAAACTTTTCAATTGTTTAACCATCGTTGGGAGCGGAAAGTTCTGTAATGCTTCAACTTTTTCTGGCAACGGTAACAACCCGTCAGGTGACACTCGATGTCCAAGAAATTGGATCACTCGTTTGCCAAAACTGCACTTCGCCACATTAATTGTCAAGTTGTGAACCTTAAGTCGCTGAAAGATGATCCGCAGGTGTTCGCGATGTTCTTCGGGTGTCGCAGAGGCGATGCACAGATCGTCGATGTATGCAAATACAAAATCCAGACCGCGACAAACTTCGTGGATTAACCGCTGGAAGGTTTGCGCGGCATTCCGTAGTCCAAAAGTCATGAACATAAACTCGAAAAGACCGAATGGCGTCGTTATTGCGGTCTTCTCGATGTCTTCTTCCGCTACAGGAACTTGGTGAAAGGCTTTTTGCAAGTCGATTTTTGAAAATATTGTCTTTCCTTGCAAATTGCCTGCGAAATCGTTTAAATACGGGATCGGGTAACGGTCGGGAATCGTAATCGCATTTAAAGCGCGATAGTCGCCACATGGGCGCCATGATCCGTCCGGCTTTTTTGCTAAGTGCAGCGGACTTGCCCAACTGCTACTCGACGGTCGGCAAATGCCCGCTTTCATCAAAATTTCAAATTCCTTTCGAGCCTGTTCGAGCTTTTCCGGTTCTAGGCGTCGAGGTCGCGTATAGACTGGTTGTCCTTCAGTTACGATTCGGTGGACAACAGGCGATGATGTTACGCTGCCTGGTGGCCATGTTTGGGTAATTGTTTTATATTCATTCAATATATCGGCGTAAATTGAATTTATTTTGTACGCTTTGTACTCAACTGGTTGCTCAACATTAATTCGCATACAATTTGTATTTAACCCAGTGAGCGGATCAATTATTTTATTTTCTTTTAGATGTATTAGTAACCCAAAGTGGGTAATAAAATCGGCTCCAATAATAGCCGAAGTGACGTCGGCAATTTGAAACGCCCACAAGAATTCACGTCGCAATCCAAGGTTTACCTTCTGTGTCGTTTCGCCGTACGTCTTTATTTCTGTGCCATTTGCTGCGAACAGTTTCACGCCAGATGTTTTAAAATTTCCTGTGATACGATTGAGTGGGACGACCGATACGTCGGCACCTGTATCGATTAAATATCCGATGTTGCTTGTCTTGTCGTAAATTTTCAATCGGTTTATTGATTTAGATTCAGGCTGTTCGCGACCTAAATCCTGCACCGGCATCTGGCGTCACTTTTGTTTCGCGGAGTTTGACGTGTCGTCCGTGTTTTTAAATTTGCACGGCTGGCGGCAATGCTTTGCGTCGACACCGAATTTCCAGTGATACCAACAGTTTGGGTACTCACTACGGGACTTAGAACGCTCTCGGTTTCGATTTTCGGCGCGCGATCTGCTGCGGCTTCTGTCTTTCCCAAATGATGAAAATTTTCGTTCGAGTTCGGCGATTTGTTGACTCAATTTTTTTAATGCGTTTATTTCATTTGTCACCTGCCTGACACCTCCTTCACCGATTGATCTAAGCCGAAGGGATTCTACTAACGCGTCGGCTGCGACTATGCGATCTTTAATTGGCGATCCATTCATTTGGATTACGGCAGCGTGCGCCATTTCGGGTAATCGTGCGGCCCAAAGCTCAATGAGGGCGGTTTCGGTTAAAGAATCGGATGCGAGACGCTTAACTTTTTCGTAGAGTTGGCTGGGTTTCGAGTCGCCGAGCTGCGCATCATGGATTGCTTCGCGGAATCGCCTTTGTTGTGAATCGGAAAAATGCGCGATAATGATTGGTTTAATATGCTCGTACTTACCAGCAGCCGGTACGGTGCCGATTTCTGTACGGATTAATGCGAGATCCGTGAGCGGCACCTGCGCCATAACCGAATAATACCGCTTTGTATCGCTGGTAACGGAGCTTGCTTCGAACCAAAATTCGAGACTTGTAAATTATATTTCCACATTATGCAGGTGGTCTATTAATTTCGGCATTGGCATTCGGGGAATAGTTGCGTTTGCGTTTATCCCATTTCCACCGATGCCATTTTCGTCCTCCATTTTGATTTTGTACACTTGCGGAATTTGAGTTCGACGCGAATTTTAAGTTTTATGTCGGTCGATATAACGTTTTCGTCGATAGGTCACCACTTTAGCGTGTTCGTTTAATGTTCTTATTTTATTAAAACGCGTCGGTTTGATTTTTGCACAGATTTTTATTTTTACTATAATATGAGACCGTCTGCACGCTATCTCGTTGTTACCCACTATTTACACTGAATTTTTTAAAAAGAAAACGAACAAATATTTTTATACATTAGTATGCGCGCGCGTCGCTTGTTGTTAAAAACAGTGTTCTCAGTGACGGCTACAGCTTGTTGTGAACACAGTGTTCCCAGTCTGTCATGTTTTCTGACGGCTACATCTATTCCAAAGCTAAGGGACAAACTCATGGATGTAATGAATTTATTGTGCTGAAACATAAAATCTGTTAGGCAATTTTTTAGTCCATAATGGACATATGATCCATTTCCCATAGAAATTATTTCTGTTGTTTGAGGAGTTTCACGAACTGTTCGTATATCTATAGGTAACTCGTTATCAAAAGAATGTAATTTCACCAATAGTTCGTTCATTGCTTCGCTTGAAATATTGTGTTTAATGGACCATTTTGCTAAAAAATGTTTCAACTTTTCTCTTCTAGGAATATTTTCAGTTTCGATATCGTCAGACAACAACTCTTCCTGCATTTCGGTTTGGTGAAATGTATCTTCAAAATTGCTATTAGTTCCATTTTCACCCATAGCTTTACTTTGAAAGTGTACTATATTTGAATTTTGCTCATTTTTATTATCTCTGCTTTCAATATCGTTATCAGGGTTATCATTAGAGAGGATCGTTTTCAAAAGTAAATTTGCTTCCCTTGTTACACTTTTGTGAAAGTTTTGTCTTGACATTATGATACCTCTAAAAACAAAATATAGTAAATTATATCCATAAAGTCTATCACAAAAGTATATTTATACTCTAGATGAAATCATATAGAGTATTACAAGTTTAATCCAGCCCAAAAGTTTGTAACGCATAGAACCAAGCCTCGGACGAAAAAAAGTTATATATTATTTTTTGTTTATTTGTTGCCAAAAACCTCAAATCCGCCTGACGTCCGTCCGTCCGTTCGTCCGTCCGTCCGTCCGTCCGTCCGTCCGTCCGTCCGTCGTCCGTCTGTCCGTGAACACGATAACTCAAGAACGCCTTCACCTAGGGTCTTGAAATTTTGAATCTAGATGTTTGGTTGAATTTGTAAGGCTAAGTTCGTTAACGGGCAAGATCGTCCTACTCCTTCGGGTAGCTGCCATACAAAATGTCCTTAAAACACGTGTTCAAGAGTATTGGTCGATAACTTAAGAAGCGTTTAAGCTACGACTTTGAAATTTTGTATGTGTTATTTTTCCAATAGTTGGAGCTAAATATATGATTATGGAGAAAATCCTGTTAGTCCTTCGTGTAGCTGCCATACAAATATCCTGTCAAAATGTATTCACTTAATTTACGAAACTCACTATAACTCAAGTAATCTTTTAGCTACGAATTCGGAATTTTGTACAAGTTAGTTTTGAGTGAAAAGGAAGTTCGATTTTACTAGTCAGCGAAATCCTTTTACTCCTTCTGGTAGCTGCCATACAAAATGTCCTTAAAACACGTGTTCAAGAATATAGGTCGATAACTTCAGACGGGTTTACGCTACGACTTTGAAATTTTGAATGTGTTATTTTTCCAGTAGTTGAAGCTAAATATATGATTATAAAGAAAATCCTGTTAGTCCTTCGTGTAGCTGCCATACAAATATCCTGTCAAAATGTAATCACTTAATTTACGAAACTTACTATAACTCAAGTAATCTTTTAGCTAGGAATTCGGAATTTTGTACAACTTAGTTTTGAGTAAAAAGAAAGTTCGAGTTAGCTAATCAGCGAAATTCTTTTACTCCTTCTGGTAGCTGCCATACAAAATGTCCTTAAAACACGTGTTCAAAAATATTGCCGATAACTTCAGAAGGGTTTAAGCTACGTCTTTGAAATTTTGTATGTGTTAATTTTCCAATAGTTGGAGCTAAATGTATAATTATCAAGAAAATCCTATTAGTCCTTCGTGTAGCTGCCATACAAATATCCTGTCAAAAAGTCTTCACTGAATTTACGGAACTCACTATAACTCAAGTAATCTCTTAGTTATGAGCTCGGAATTTTGTACAAATTAGTTTTGAGTTTACTAATCAGCAAAATCCTTTTACTCCTTCTGGTAGCTGCCATACAAAATGTCCATAAGACACGTGTTCAACAATATTTTTCGATAACTTTTGAACGCTTCAAGCTACGAATTTGAAATTTTGTACACATTAATTTTTGAATGGTTCCAAGGAAAAGGATGAATATGTAAGAAATCGAGTGAGTCCTTCCTGCACCTCCCATGTGAAAGACCTTCAAAAAGGACATTTTTTTCGGTGACTTACCCAGTTCAAGATATTAAATTAAACACTGAATATTGTCTTTTAGTTTTGAGTAGCAATCTAATGGCAGTCCTTAATAAAGGACATACAACATGCACACACGTAACTCTACTTTATCCCCAACTACAATATAAATCGGAGTTCAGTATTCATCTAGAGTATTATAAGATTGGCTTGCAGCCGATCGTGACTGCAGTATGTTTATACTCTAGATGAAATCATATAGAGTATTATAAGTTTAATCCAGCCCAAAAGTTTGTAACGCATAGAACCAAGCCTCGGACGAAAAAAAGTTATATAATATTTTTAGTTTATTTGTGGCCAAAAACCTCAAATCCGCCTGACGTTAGTTTTGAGTAAAAAGGAAGTTCGAGTTTACTAATCAGCGAAATCCTTTTACTCCTTCTGGTAGTTGCCATACAAAATATCCTTAAAACACGTGTTCAACAATATTTTCCGATAATTTTTGAACGCTTCAAGCTACGAATTTGAAATTTTGTACACATTAATTTTTGAATAGTTCCAAGGAAAAGGATAAATATGTAAGAAATCGAGTGAGTCCTTCCTGCACCTCCCATGTGAAAGTCCTTTAAAAAGGACTTTTTTTTTCGATGACTTACCCAGTTCAAGGTATGAAGTTAAACACTGAATATTGTCTTTTAGTTTTGAGTAGCAATCTAATAGCAGTCCTTAATAAAGGACATACAACATGCACACACTTAGTTCTACTTTATCCCCAACTACAATATAAATCGGAGTTCAGTATTCATCTAGAGTATTATACGATTGGCTTGCAGCCGATCGTGACTGCAGTATGTTTTAATATTCCGAACAAATAAAAATACTATTATCTCGCTATAAAAACATTAAATTTAACTCTAAGAACTGAAATTCACAACAAAACTATATTTATTGTTACAATATATTATAAATAATTATATATATAGTAGTACTCACAGGTTTTAATGACATGTACAAATCAAATTACATCACTTCACAGACGATGTACGGTGCGAACTGAGCTCAATTACCATAAACTTCGCGTGCGTGCGAGGCTCGCGATTCAAATCGAACACATAATGCAAAGCGATACCATTGCTACTCATGCATTGCAACCTGAAACAATCATAATCAAGACATTTCTTTTCGAATTCTGTCCGAAATCGTTGCGAAATTTCTGACATAAATTTCCCACCGAGATCTAAACGATTTCGGTAAGACAAATCTTTCCGAATTTTCCGACCTTACGATATTTCGTGGCTTCTTGTTTGCTGGGTAACCGAGTAGCATCAATACAAACATTTTCAAATGGATGCCTTTGGCAGCATGTAGGCTCCAAACAAAATCCAGCTGATCTGATATCTCGAGAAGCATTGCGACAGGAACTTCTCTCTTCATTATTGTGGTTTAAAAATCCAGAGTTTTTAAAGCACAACGTTGACATAAGGAAAATAAAATACGTTCTCGCTAGTACTACAGAAGACACCACAATTATCAGGCAGATTCAACACCACAACAATTTTCAGCGACTACAAGAAGTACTGGCAATCATCATTAAATTTACGGTTAACTGTCGGGCAGCAGAGAGCAAACGGAAATATGGCAAACCATGTCCAAGCGACATGGAGAAGGCATTAAGACTCATCGTTAAATCAATGCAAAAGGAAGATTTCTCGGAAGATATCACACACCTAAAAATCCATGGTGTAGTAGCATCCAGTAGCAAACTAACCTGTCTAGCACCATTTCTGGATGACAATGGCATCATTTGTGTTGGAGGAAGAATTCAGAAGAGCAAACTGCTCTTCAATGCAAAGCATCCAATGTTAATTGCATTATCCCATGAATTCTCTAAACTCATCTTTCGAAACATGCACGTTAAACACTTACATGCCGGGCATGTTCTTGTCATACATCATAAGACAGACCTTTTGGCCTTTAAATGGCAAGGGATTAGTTTTAGTTTTAGTTTTAAGAAGGGGCGAAGCGCTGAGCCACCGCGCACACTAGGCAAGGGATTAGCTCACACTGTGGTGGCGCTGGTCATAAATTTTTGTTCTCTTTAACTGAGTTAGTTTTTCGCTACTGTCAATTCGATAATTTTTGTTCAACTTCGATGTTTATTTTTATTAATCGAAGTTGGCATGTTTTTGTAGTTTTGCAATTAATTTTTTTTTTCATCATTTGATATCTATCTATTCTAACATGCACAAATCCGTTTTAAAGTTTGATTAATATTAATACATAATTTATTAAATAATATGAATTTAGGGATTGAATCAGATCAATCAATTTCAACTGTGCAATAAACATCAATATTAATAAATTTGATTGAGACGAAAGATTAAACCAACTATTAATTTACAAATAATCTTCAATCGTTTATGTTAATTAATTATTGGAAATCCTTTTTTAAATATTTAAAATTTTGCTGATGTAATTTATGATTACGTTTGAAAAATAAAGTTTTAATCGTTGTAAGCAATTGAAACTATTGGAAGAGCTGAAGTTCGTCATTTAAGAAGATTTGATCTAACTAAGATGTCATCTCATTAACTAAAGCAAACTACATTGTTATAATAAGGTTTTCCGGATCTAACGAGCTACGTTGGAGAAACCTACAACACGACAGTAAAACAGTGTATACAATGCGCAAAAACAAGGCCGACACTGCTAAAAAAATTATGGGCAATATACCAGCAGAGCGAATTCCAGCAGCAAGGCCGTTTCTTCATGTTGGCATCGACTTCTGCGGGCCAGTAATGATACATCCACTATCGAAGATCTATATAAATTTCAAGTTTCAGCCTCCTAACATAAGCGGTTGCTGAGATCTAGAAAACAAAATTTTTCATCTAAAATCTATCTTACACCGTTCTTCAAATATAAGACGTGATTTTTAAGGGGGTCGGTGCAAAAAATATGAAAAAAAATTGATTTTTTTTTATATGTACTATTATTCTACACTCATTTCTGCACATCACACAAAAAACCGTACCTCTTTCGAGTAACGGAAAGTGACTCAAATTTTACTCTGAAGTGGGGGAAGTCGAACATAGGTGTGTTTTTTTCAATTGGATCATTGAGGCTAATTTAGCAAGGTTAACAATCCTGTTGGTAAATACCTCGGATAAACTGTCAGCTGCCCTGGAGGCAAAGTTTCGTATACTATACGACGAAACGGCACTGTACAAAGGTCATATAAACAAACACTTTTTCAATAATTTTGTACATTCTGTCTCTATCTTACACATGGACTTGCATTTCCGTACAAACGACTTTTCGACAAGCATGCTCTGCCTGTTAGGTGCAAATACCTGCTACAAATTGAATTTACAGGTCATTACTGCTGAATCGCGTGGCGCCATCTGTGAAAATGCTGAACATTTAAATAAGCTTTAAAAGAGCAAAACTGATCCAACTATGATCACATTATGATTTTAAATCATCTTTTTGTTATTGTTTTCAATGTAAAACGAATGATTTTGATCTTGATCCAGTTGAAAAAAACACAGCTTATGTCATTGCATGTACTTTTTTGTTTTTAGGCTCTCCTGAAAAGTAGTGCTCTTTCAAATTTTGGTAAACGTTTCTCAGTAACCACACACAGTAGCGTCTTAATTTTTTTTTTTAAATTTCTTTGTGGTAATATTGACTAGCTTCATTTCATACATGAGCAAATTAAAATATCTCATGAAAAACAATCATTTTTTCAAATATGAAAGAAGAAAAACAGTAAAAAATTTTATTCATTCCCTTTTTCTTAAATATCTCGACTTTTAGTGAACATTTTTTAATTTACTCATGTACTAAGCTTTTAAATACACTAAGCAATAAGTGTGCAAAATCTGACTGTTGTGAGTTAAGTGGAAGCTGAGATTCAGGTACCGAAACATAACGCGTTTCGCCATACAAAATGTGTGGGAGCTAGAAATTTGCAACGACCCCCTTAAAAAGATTCTTACCCTCTCCACTCCCATACTCCAGCTTCCCCTTCAAATATATTACTTTCAGCAAACTTTGTTTACCGACCTTTATACGGAAACCGCATTCTATTTCTCTAGTCAATTGCTTCGTGAGCTATCGTAATCTAAAGTTTAGCATATACACATTAGTATATATACACTTTAATCGCGTGTACTGTCATCTGGTGGTATTAATTTCAAACGGAGATTCTGTGCATAGTGACGTCATCGACGTCTGACTTGAAAATGATCAATGAAATTATAAATTCATCTGAGCTATTATCAGTTTTCACGCATACACATGCGTGAAATGTATGGCGAGTATCTAGAAAGCTCTCATGTACACAGCATACAGATACAGCCGCAGTGTACATGTGAGTTCTGTGCAATAAAGAACGTCCGGTCAGTGCTTGGGGTTTTGAACCCGACAAGCACATTTGACCGAACGTCCTGATTAACAACTTCGAGGAAAACGACCAACTAAAGCATACATCGCACTGTTCGTATGCTTCTCCACAAAGGCAGTGTATTTGGAATTAGTCTCGGATCTAACGGCATTAGCCTTCATAGGGGCACTAAAACGATTTGTTGCCAGAAGAGGACATCCAGCAAAGATATTCAGTGACAATGCAACTAACTTCGTTGGAGCCAATTCTGAACTACAAGAGCTAGCTGAACTATTTCATGAGAAGCGTACACAAGAAGCACTGCAAATGGAATGCTGTAAGAGAGAAATGGAATGGCTCCCCATTTCGCCACGCTCTCCACACTTCGGTGGCCTATAGGAAGCCGCAATAAAATCAGCAAAATATCACCTCAAACGAGTAGTCGGAGGCGCCTCCTTAACATATGAAGAACTCAACACCGTTATATGCCAAATAGAGGCCATTCTAAATTCACGGCCGCTTACACCACTATTATCAAATGCAAACGATCTACAAGCCCTAACACCAGCGCACTTCTTAATAGGACAACCGTTATCAACGATTCCGGACGCAAATTTTGATGCTTCTAAACAGTCTTCATTAACACGATGGAAGTTTTTTTCATAGATAATTCTGGCAAAGATGGTCAATAGAGGTGGAAAAATATCGATAGCACTATCGATATATCGATATATTTCCGTATACGATATTTTATCGATAGCGATCACTCATATCGATACTTTTCGATACCGAAGGCGAAAAATAAAATTCATTTAAATTTTATCAATCATCCCTGGCTGAGTGTCTAGCGGTTTCGTCTGGCGTTTGTTTTTTATGTCGTGCCATCCTTGTTGTCTTCATCATCACGTGACATCTGGCATGTGTGTGTTTTACTTCACAATACATTTCTAGTTTTCCGTATTCAATTACGTTCCAATTAGCCTGCCGTTTATTCTTTAGGTTCTCGGTCGCATAGTAACCTACACCACATCTCAGCACTAAACCCGTTTCGGATTTATACCCAAAAAATGGTGAAGTTGCGTCCAGACTGTTGGACATTTTTTTTAATTATTTATGTATTTTTTTCAATAGAAGATTCAATGGTAAAAGTGAATTCGATCTCATTAAACTTAAAGAATTCTCGGAATTCGTGAAAACTTGAACAATACCTTACGTCCCCAGGTGGTTTGACTAATAAAAATACTTAAATCCCTGTATTTCACGTTTATATTTAAAGCCTTTAGAAGTGAAAGTGAATTTGATATCTCTTTAGGCCTAAGAAATATATCGGAATTTGTGAAAATGACAAATACAACAAATTTGGAAAAGCTTTTCTAGGCGCTTATATAAAGAGCCCACAGATATAAAATAAATTTGGTAGCTTGACAGGTCTAAAAGATAAAACGAAATTCGTGAAAATGTGGAAAAAACCTTTTACACGAAGATTTTTTACTCCATTTCTGTACGCTAATAAAAATCTGAACTTTTTTTTGTTTTAATATCGAAGATCATATCTGGTACGGTTCTTGAAATATGAAAATGAAATTTTTTGAACAATGGCTATCCTTCCACTTTCGTGCTTCACCTCCACCCTCAAAAATTGTATATTTTATGGACTCCACTTCTAACTCTATATAAAGAAACCAAATTTTACCTTCCTGGTGGTATTGGCTCGGAAGATATTGTAATCCAAAGTTTTTCACCCCCCCTCCCCTCCCATACACCCCACCTCCTCCCTGAAAAATTGTAGCCCTTTTCTAATCTCATACCCAACGAGAATTTTGTGCCCAGTTGTTACTATAGTCACATTTTTAACACATCGCTGTTACAGAAATGTTTTCGTTCCCATTTTTTATGGAAATGTTAAGTTTTCGTGTCTCCCATTAAGGCAGTCTTCCTAAAAATATTTCCATAAAGAAAAAATACCCAAAACAGTATCAGTTCCCATAATTGAATCTATCAATGGGAACTGTACCTATATAGAAACCTCGTAGTAGTGTGTTACTAAAAAGCCCTTTTAGGCGCAGTATTGGAAAATGTTACTTTATCTTTAGCCTTGGTGAAACAAATTAGGTACCACGTCTAATTGGGCACAATCAGAGCCCTCTGAACTATAGCCGCGCAGTTGAATTGAACATAAAAAATTAGAGTCATAACAAACATGACAGCTTCATACAAATTGCCGCTCTTTTGTATGTAGGACGCACGACTTGGGTGCAAAAAAGTGTTTCTCCCGGCAAAATAAAGGAATTGGCTAAAAAAAGGTAAGTAAAATCGTTTAAAAACAGTGATATGTAGGAAATAAAACCTAGTGTACGAGTGAATACCGTGAATTTAATAGAACAAATGTGATTTAGCGGAATTATGTGATTTTTTGCGATTTTCGGGAATCGGCTATTCACATATCGTGTAATTCATACGGCGCGTATTATGAACTTTCGTTGTGTTGTGGTCTCAATGCTGTGGTTTATGGCTCTAAATCATAACATTTCGAGCTTAAGTGCCGATATTTCTGTATTTTTTACTTGGTGCATGATTTATTCTCTGGTTTTTACGGAAATGCTTTGTAATGCAGCTAAATTGACATATTGTCAATGCAGTTTTTTCAACATCAATTTAATTTTTCCGTAGTTAAATCGGTCTTACAATGACTCTGTGTCTCTTGCCTATCGCGCGTTCATGTAAAATTTACACCGGAAATCGTGCATATTGCAGGGTATATTTTGTAGTGTTCTGTTATCAATATCGTTTTTGTTTTATGCGTTCCGTATACTTGAAAGTATTTTGACTTGAGCGCGTACATATACGTAATTGTTCCGATATTTAAAATCACGAGCCAGAACACATGACTACAATATCAAAATTTTAATTTATTTTTTATTACAGATGTCTAATAGATGCGCCATTCCACGCTGCAACGGACATAGCACAACTATGTTCCGTTTGCCGAAGAATCCGGAACTGCGTGAGAAGTGGATGCGAGCCATTCCCCGGAAGTCTTGGATGCCAACTGAATGGACACGTGTGTGCCAGGAACACTTTGTAGCTACGGACTTCATAGGAAAAGATGAGTATTTTAAAAATGTTGGGATAAACACCGATTTTAAAAAAAAAAGGTTACGTGATGGTGCTATACCTTCAGTATTTCCACACAGGCCTTCATGTTTATCCCAACTGAATGTTTTTGTCCGTCCGAGTCCGAACGATAGACAAAAGTCTCGTTTACAACGGGAAGAAATAACTTGTGTTAATGAAATGTCTCAAGAAGACATAAAAATTGGATCCTTTACAAATTTGAAGGATCATTTTAATTCAAAAATAATGCTTAACGGTTGGCAATTTTTTAAAAAAGAAGATAAAGTAATTTTTTATTATATAAGCGGTAATCCAATTCAAATTCATAGCTCAGTCGAAATTTTAACTGATTTATCAGTTATTGTTTTTTTCAAAGACTGTGAAGTTAATTTACGAGATTTTTCTACGATTTTCTCTTCCGGTTCAACTAAGTTAAAGATATGGTCTGATCTTCAATCATTATTAAATACTTTTTGTAAAGTTAAATTGCCAACTGCTAACGGATTAATTGCCATAGCTTCCACCTTATTAACCACCGCGTTAGATTTAAAAAATGATGATTGCAGTGATTTCAATAACTGGAAGCAATTAAACTTTTTACGGGATCAATTAGATTTATTAATAGCTCGAAAAAAAACATACACGCCCGAAACATTAACAACCTCTTTCATTATATACATGCAATCATCTTCGTGCTATAGATTAATACGCGATAATAATATTTTAACATTGCCTTGTGTCCGCACAATACAAACCCTTTCTTCAGCTTTAAAATTTTCGGCCGAGTCAGAAGAAAATAATGTACATTATTTATCGACCGTTTCGCGCGCATTAAAACCGTTAGAAAAGAAAGTGATCCTTCAACTTGATGAAATTTATGTCAACCAAAAGATCACATTTAAAGCGCAAAAAGTTGTTGGATTCGCGGATAATGTAAAAGAAAAATTAACTATACAAGCATTTTTAATATCATCGGCATTCGGCAATTTTAAAACGGTAGTTCACTTGAGCCCCGTTAAATTAATAACCGGTATAACTTTACATACCTTAGCTTTGCAGGTTTTCAACTTCATTCAGAGTCATGGTTTTGAGATTTTGACCATAATAGCTGATAATAATCGCATTAATCAGAAAATGTTTAAACTATTTTCTGATGATAATAAATTTAGAAACAAATTAACAGGCAACCCGGTATTTTTAATGTTCGATACCGTCCATATTTTTAAAAATATTAGAAATTCATGGATTAATTTAAAGGACGAACGAAAATCTTTTCTATTCCCCGATTTCAATTCAACAGAAACTACTTTTAATAATAAAGCCTGCTTTAAAGACTTACGCGACTTGTACGAAAAAGAAGCAACAAAAATTGTAAAATCGGCTTTTAAATTAAATACGAAAAGTTTATATCCAAACAACTTTGAGCGACAAAATGTTCTTTGTGTAGACAATCTTTTTCACGTTACAACAATAGCTGCAGTAAAAAAGTCAAATTTAGATATGCACGATACAGTAGTTTTTCAAATTATTCGCTATTGGTGGGACACCGTTAACGTAAAAACTTTTTTCAAATCGGTTCGAGAATTAAATCCATGGTGTGCTCCATTTCATTCCGTTACAGATTTTAGAATAGAATTTTTAAAAGATTTTATTAGTTGGTTAGACTTATGGCATTCTTGCGGCATTGGATTAACATCTGATACTTATAGAGCTTTAAGACTAACCACACAAACATTATTAGAAATAATAAACTTTTCTCTAAAACTCCCGGTCATTCAATACATATTGCTTGGTAAATGGCCAACAGATAATCTGGAAAGACATTTAAGTAATTATCGCCGGTTATCTGGTTGTTGTTATCATGTTTCTGTAAATCAAGTCTATGAATCGGAGAAAAAAATTAGAATTAAACATACTGCAGTCACGATCGGCTGCAAGCCAATCGTATAATACTCTAGATGAATACTGAACTCCGATTTATATTGTAGTTGGGGATAAAGTAGAATTACGTGTGTGCATGTTGTATGTCCTTTATTAAGGACTGCCATTAGATTGCTACTCAAAACTAAAAGACAATATTCAGTGATTAATTTCATATCTTGAACTGGGTAAGTCATCGAAAAAAAAATTTCCTTTTTGAAGGACTTTCGCATGGGAGATGCAGGAAGGACTGATTTTTTACATATTTATCCTTTTCCTTAGAACCATTTAAAAATGAACGTGTACAGAATTTCAAATTCGTAGCTTGAAGCGTTCAAAAGTTATCGAAAAATATTGTTGAACACGTGTCTTAAGGACATTTTGTATGGCAGCTATTAGAAGGACTAAAAGGATTTCGCTGATTAGTAAACTCGAACTTTGTTTTTACTCAAAACTAATTTGCGAAAAATTCCGAATTCGTAGCTAAAAGGTTACTTGAGTTATAGTGAGTTTCGGAAATTAAGTGAAGACATTTTGACAGGATATTTGTATGGCAGCTACACGAAGGACTAACAGGATTTCTTCATAATCATATATTTAGCTCCAACTTTTGTAAAAATAGCACGCACCAAATTTCAATGTCGTAGCTTAAACCCTTCTGAAGTTATCGATCAATATTCTGGAACACGTGTTTTAAGGACATTTTGTATGGCAGCTACCAGAAGGAGTAAAAGGATTTCGCTGAGTAGTAAACTCGTACTTTGTTTTTACTCAAAACTGATTTGTACAAAATTCCGAATTCGCAGCTAAAAGATTACTTGAGTTATAGTGAGTTTCGTAAATTAACTGAATGCATTTTGACAGGATATTTGTATGGCAGCTACACGAAGGACTAATAGGATTTTCTTCATAATCATATATTTAGCTCCAACTATTGAAAAAGTAACACATACAAAATTTCAATGTCGTAGCTTTAGGCGTTTCGAAGTTATTGGTCAATATTCTTGAACACGTGTTTTAAGGACATTTTGTATGGCAGCTACCCGAAGGAGTAGTACGATTTTGCCCGTTAACGAACTTAGCCTTACAAATTCAACCAAACACCCAGATTCAAAATTTCAAGATCCTAGATGAAGGCGTTCTTGAGTTATCGTGTTCACGGTCAGACGGACGGACGGACGGACGTCAAGCGGATTTGAGGTTTTTGGCCACAAATAAACAAACTTTTTGGCTGGATTAAACTTATAATACTCTATATGATTTCATCTAGAGTATAAAAATTTCTTAGCGCGGTCTGCTACTTATGGTGATTTATCTTTGTTCCATACTCCTGACTTGATTTACAATGAATGTCCGCCATTGAAAGCTCATTTTGATAATAGTTTATTGGCAGTGTTAGATACAGATTATTTAGCTAATTCGGATATAGAATATGATACTGCCATTTATATAGCCGGCTACGCTAGTTTCTCTATTAATAAAAAACTTAACTGCGATATTTGCAAAACGTTTGTTGTGTCAAAAAAGGGTTCAAAAATAAATAACACTTATTTCGACTCGTTGCAGCGAGGTGGTCTTAGCGTTCCTTCCGAATATTTAGTTTATATATATGTACATATTTTGTCTTTATTTCAGTGCATCCTCTCCAAGCCGGCTTGGGAAGCGGAGTTATTAAAATCTTCAGCGCCGAAGGAGATTTTATGGGATCTCACAAGGCGGAGCTTGCAATCCGGTGGGTTTTCAATCGATTTTTCGGAAATATGTAATTGTTGCCTTGAAGTAAAACGTTTATATAAAATGGCAGGCCAAATTTTTGCAAATATTTTACTCAACAATTACACGAAAATTATAAACACAAAGGTTCTTCTTTCAAATAACCGCAAATTGCAAACTCTGTCTTAGATTACCGTATATTAGAGAAATTGTTTTTTTAAGGCTGAAAGCCATTTATTTTTGTGATACTAACTATAAAATATGAACTAAGTTTTTATTTTATTTACTTTTTTGTGATATTTTTAAACTAATATTTTCATTATTTATATATTTTATTGATTTTGTTTAATTACTTTGTTATTTTGGCTAGAAGCTATTCTTATTTTTGTGATATTTTTAAACTAATATTTTTATTATTTCTATATTTTATTGATTTTGTTTAATTATTATATTTTTTTTGGCTAGAAGCTATGTTCTTATTTTGTAATATTTTTAAACTAATATTTTAATTATTTCTATATTTTATTGTTTTTGTTTAGTTACTTTATTATTTCGGCTAGAAGCCATGCCTTATTTTTGTGATTTTTTACAATTTTTTGACAAATAAGGTTTGCTGAAAGTAAAATTTTTTAAGGGGGCGGTGGAGTATGGAAGTGGAGGGGTAAGAATTTTTTTAAAAAATCACGTCTCATATCTCAAGAACGGTGTAAGATAGATGCTTAAAATTTTTACCAGAAGTAGGCCCAATAGACCCCCAGCAGAAAAAAAAATTTCATGGATGAGGGTGTAGAGGGTAAGTGTGGAGGAGGGTGAAAAGTAAAAAGTTCCGATTTTTATAACTCGAGAACCTATAACAATGAAAAACTGAAACTTGGTATTTAGATAGAACTGTAGTAATAGCATGTTCGAAAAATATAATTTTTTATAGGGGTAGTATGGCATGGTGGTGGGGGGTGTTTTTCCTAACTATAGAACGGCTTATGCTAGAAAGTTGATATTCGGTACGTATATGTAAATCAACTAGAAAAATAATTTTGATTAAAAAAAAATTCAAATATCTATTGGCGTTCGGAAGTGGGGCAAAAAAAATGATCACTGAAAATGGAATGCATATATTTTCACGATTTTCATTATATCTATTAGGTCTTTCGAAATATTGAATTCATTTTTTTTCTACGGGTTCTTCATATTAATACCTAGAAAGTATTTTCAGGATTTTTTAAAAACGGAACCCCAAGGTGATGTAAAGGGGATGTATACATTTTCACCAATTCAGCCGTATCCCTCAGGTCTGATTAGATATCGAATAACTTTTCACTTCCACGGGCTTATTTAATAATCACCTAAAACTTGTTTTCAAGGTTTTTCCTTTTTCAACCCCTAAGAGTGTAAAAATGGGCTGAACACGTTTTCACGAATTCCGTCATATCTCTTAGGAGTGATAAGACAACGGATTGGTTTTTACTTCCTCTGGCTTTCTTTATATACAGGGTGTTTGGTACTCCGTGCACGACCTTGTAAGGGATTATTCCTTGATATATTTGGAGAAAAAAATTGTTCTACAGGGTGGGTCAATTTTCAATAACAGTGGAGATACAGGGTGGTTAAGAAAAGTGTTTTTGACCGGTACCCTTACTCACTTAAAACGTTATATCTTGAAAACGAATAATCACAAGGCAAAGTGTTATAACTCGTTTTGTAGGCAATCAAATTACCTTTCATTTGATGTAACAGTCTAAATTGTAACTGTACCCAATCTTCAGATATTTACTCGAAAACACAAATTTTTGCTGCGTGAACCCTTAAAGTTCAGTGATCAATGTAGTTTTTCTCAGAAAACCCCATTATAAACATGTCATTTTAATTTTATTTTTTTATGAGCCGTATTATTACCTACAAAAGCTGCATACATATGTATGAGTTACGATTAACATTTTGGAAGTAATAGGTAAAAATACATATCGCATAAAAATCAAATATTTCAAAAGTCAGTGCCATAAAGTAGACCTCGTTTAATTTGTCGGTAGTACTGAAGTATTTTTATTGCCCATTTATTACTATTTAAAGTATGTAGGAAAACAATGAAATGTAACTGAGTTTCAACATAATCGATGCTTTTATCTGGATGAGGTAGGTAATACTGGGTGCGGTACTATGCCTTTTTTAATAGGGTGCCTTACAAAATAAAAAGCCTATAAAAGCAAAACTACCTTCATATTTTTATCAGTTTTAGTTACGTTGCTAAAAGAAGAAGGTGTCAGTAGAATAAAAAAAATAATTTCGAAATGTCTGAGTACTCCAATGAAGAATATGCTGACATTGTGTTAATTTATGGAGACTGTCGCGGAAATGGACAAGCCGCGCGAAGGCTTTACCATCAGAGACATCCCCATCGACGGACACCTGACAGGGGAGTATTTCAGGACGTTTACAGGAGAATTAGGGAAACTGGCAGCGTTAGAACAAGGAGAGTAAATACAAATCCTGCGCCTATAATCGCTGTTCAGATTGATGAAAGAATACTGCAAGCAGTGCAAAATGATCCATCGATCAGTATCCGACGCTTGGCATTGCAGTTTAACATATCTACTTGGAAGGTTTGGAGTATTTTAAAAGTAGAACGCTTCCATGCCTACCATCACACACCAGTACAGGAGCTGCTACCCATTGATTTCCCCAAACGGATGGAGTTTTGCAACGACAAATAGATGACGACAATTTTTTCAACAAAATTCTGTGGAGGGATGAGTCCCAATTTACCAGAAACGGTATCACAAACTTCCACAACCTACATACGTGGGCTGAGAGCAATCCACACACAAGAAGAACGGCATCATTTCAGCACAGATTCAGCGTCAATTTATGGGCAGGTGTGATTGGTGACGATTTACTTGGACCTATTAGGCTTCCGCGTACTCTAAATAGCTCCAATTACTTACATTTTTTATCAAATGATCTACAGCACTTGTTGGATGATATTTCACTGGTACGATTGGCTTCCATGTTTTACCAACACGATGGTGCTCCTGCTCATTACGGCTGACAGATCACAGATTGGTTAAATTCCAATTATGGCAATCGCTGGATCGGTAGAAATGGACCAATACACTGTCCTGCAAGATCTCCTGATCTTACTATTATGGATTTCTTTGTATGGGGACGGATGAAGGACCTTGTCTACGCAACGCCAGTAGAAACATTGGAAGATCTAAATATCAGGATCGATGCGGCAGCAATAGAAGTAAGGCAGCAGTTGAGGAATATGAATACCAAGAGAACACTCGCCAAACGAGCTTTAGCGTGCATTCAAAATGAAGGTGGCTATTTTGAACATTTATTATAACAAATTTTTTTTAAATAAAACATAAAAACCATTATTAAATTCTTTCAGTTCAAGCAAGTAGCGTAGATCAACATGCACATGCACTGACTTTTGAAATATTTGATTTTTATGCGATATGTATTTTTACCTATTACTTCCAAAATGTTAATCGTAACTCATACATATGTATGCAGCTTTTGTAGGTAATAATACGGCTCATAAAAAAATAAAATTAAAATGACATGTTTATAATGGGGTTTTCTGAGAAAAACTACATTGATCACTGAATTTTAAGGGTTCACGTAGCAAAAATTTGTGTTTTCGAGTAAATATCTGAAGATTGGGTGCAGTTACAATTTAAACTGTTACATGAAATGAAAGGTAATTCGATTGCCTACAAAACGAGTTATAACACTTTGCCTTGTGATTATTTGTTTTCAAGATATAACGTTTTAAGTGAGTAAGGGTACCGGTCAAAAACACTTTTCTTAACCATCCTGTATCTCCACTGTTATTGAAAATTGACCCACCCTGTAGAACAATTTTTTTCTCCAAATATATCAAGGAATAACCCCTTACAAGGTCGTGCACGGAGTACCGAACACCCTGTATATCTAAAAACTCATTTCAGGATTTTTGGATATTCAACCCCAAAGTAGGTGCAAGGCTGTTGCATATATTTTCACAAATTCTTACATATTTCTTAGTTCTAATGAGATATCGAATTCATTTTTACTTCCTAAGGCTTCTTACATAATCGTCAAAACGTTGATTTCAAGATGTTTGTTATTCAACTCCAATAAGACGTATGGGTTTCGACATATATCTAAGGATTGATGAGATATTAGATTGGCTTGCACTTCCACAGACTTTTTATATAATCGTCTTCAAACGCATTTCCGATTTCATGTAATGGCCCGAAACCAAATCACGAAAAACCTTCTAATGCGGTAACAACTGATTTTATACTAGGACTAGATCTCGTCCCGGTGTATGACCCAATTATGTAATTCATATGTTATATGAGGCAGCGGCGTAAGTATTCTAGCCCTACCCCATTTTAACCGCTTCCCGAACTTTTTTTTAGGTTTTCAGTCACATAGAAACCTACACCGCATCTCAGAATTAAACTCGTTCCGAACTTCTACCCAAAAAATAATAAAGTTGCGCCCAGACTGTTGGCAGATTTTTTTATTATATATTATAGGACATTTGCATCGTGTCATAGTGTAGTGGCGCATATTTAGAAAGGTGGTTGATATATGACTGTTTACGTGAAGTTTTCATACGTTCAAGCAATATATCCAGGTTTTTTTAGCCTAACTACTACATTTCATAAATAACAATATACTCCTGAAATTGTTCTCATCTTATACAAAAGTTTTTATTATAAGAAGTGCTGCTTTTGAATTATAGATCATTTGTACGATGCAGTTGTAAATAATGTTCTCCAATGAACTGGTATATTTTCTCGTTTTGATCCGTGATGTCACACAATCACATAAAAAACGAGGCATTTCTCACGACGAACTGTCATATGTGCGCGGCCTGAGTTTAGGTCGGCCATGGCACAATCTTAAAGATTTATGTACTGGAGACGACAAGCCGGTATTGTATAAGGCGCTTTGAAGCCAGAAATGATATGCAACAGGGGCCTAGTGTCAAATTGTTTTTATTTAGCGTGTTCCAAGAGCGGGAGATAATTATAAATGTGAGTGAGAAAAAATAGGAGCCTAGTGTCAATTGTTGTTATTTTGATTGTGGGTGAAAATTCATCTCAGTCGCTGCTTGCCATCTCGAGTACATGTACTCGTATCTCTATGGACACAATTCAATTACATTTTAGGAATTTTTACGGAACGGTGAACAACCATGTTTCCATTCTGCAACATGCTAGGCAAAATGACTATGAAGTAACATCAGATCAATTTCAATAGCCAACACAATTTTTATGAAGGATATTAAATAAAATAAAATCTGTAATTGTTAAAAAAAATTTCTGAACTAAATTTGGTTTTAAAGACTGGATAGTAATTTTAACAAGAAAGGCTATTTCTTCAAAAGTATATTTTGTAAGAGTTTATTTTTAAAAGAAATCAATAAAAAATTCAAATATAAGAATTTGTCATGTCTCATGGTTTTTCCATAAGTATTTATAGTATGTTCACAGATAATATGAATCCGTTTGGTAATTTTGAATTACATTACTCGGATTATTTCAATTTCATAATTATTTTATATAGAGATCTGTATGTTTTTTAAGATATCCATTTCTCTTTCTATTATAAGCATTACAATATACGACATTCATACTGTGCGGTTTTCCATCATTCTGATGCAAAACTAAGTTCGTTCATCTTAAAGGGCACATGTGAATCATTTCGAAGTGCATAAAGGGACAAGACAACAAAATGCGAGTAGTGGATGTAACCACGTTATCTGTGATATTCCGGCTAGCAATCCAAAACATAGCACCACTACCACTGGAAACAGCACAGTCACTTGAAAGCCGTGGACAAGACAGTCCGACTACTCAGACGCCAAGCATATCATTAACAAATCGGAAGAAAAAATTCTCACCAATCAACTCAAACTGTCACACGGAGACTACAAAAAACCATTCAGAACCCACAGTTAAGTCTCGGAAACTGAACCTAGGTAATATCATCATAAACACGCTGCTACTTTCATGTCTTTCAACCTTGGGAATAAGCCAACCAGTCGAAGTGATTTCATTCAAAGATCAGCCAGGAATCTTTTTTGAAGATCTAGGATATGTTGATCTTGATCTAGTCAAGGGTGAATGGAATTTGATTGTTCATTTTAATTTATCCGTGGTCCGAATTTGTTGGATTGGTCGAATATACAAGTAAGCTCAATAGAATTTGTCTATACGCAAATGCTAAAACACAGCTATTGTGCAAAACAATTTTAACTCAACTACAATTCGATATAGAAAACGTCAGACACCGAAATCTAATTTGTTTCGACACTCACACACGCAAAAAACGTGCAGCTCTTGATATGATTGGAAACATAGCTCACTCATTATTTGGGGTATTGTGTTGTGGGCGGAGGCCTAGGAGTGGTTATTTCGACTTAAAAAAGTCAAAATAACCGAAGGGAAGGTTGGGGATCGGGAAACAGGGGTCCAATTCCGCCTACCTCCGAATTGGTCGGTGAAATGCAAACTGGAGCGACGTGCTTGCTGGCTTCCGGGCTAGCTGCGGCTGTGGGGGGGAGGGGGGTACGTTGTTTGCACCTCAGACCATAAAACCCATGGCCTGTACAACAAAAATTTCGCTCCAACTTACCCGGGTTATAAAATTGGGATAAGATTCCCAATCGGTCATGAGAGACCGAGAAAACTCCCTTCAACTCGACTGGCGCTGTTGTTGTGCGCCGTCTAGCCCACCCTACCATAGCCATACTTGTCCCTTCAAGAATTTAAACGTATGGCCCCTAAAGAGAGGAATGAGGGGGCGGAAGGTCTTCAAACGAGAAGATCCATCCTACATGCTTTCTTAATTAGCCATTTATTTCAAAGAAAAATCAGGAAGAAAACAAAAAAAAATTCATATAAAAATTTATAAAAAAAAGCCAAAAGATAATAAGAAAACATACTGCAGTCACGATCGGCTACAAGCCAATCGTATAATACTCTAGATGAATACTGAACTCCGATTTATATTGTAGTTGGGGATAAAGTAGAATTACGTGTGTGCATGTTGTATGTCCTTTATAAGGACTGCCCTTAGATTGCTACTCAAAACTAAAAGACAATATTCAGTGTTTAATTTCATATCTTGAACTAGGTAAGTCATCGAAAAAAATTTCCTTTTTGTAGGACTTTCACATGGGAGGTGCAGGAAGGACTCACTCGATTTCTTACATATTTATCCTTTTCCTTGGAATCATTCAAAAATGAACGTGTACAAAATTTGAAATTCGTAGCTTGAAGCGTTCAAAAGTTATCGAAAAATATTGTTGAACACGTGTCTTAAGGACATTTTATATGGCAGCTACGAGAAGGAGTAAAAGGATTTCGCTAATTAGTAAATCCAAACTTCGTTTTTACTCAAAACTAATTTGTATAAAATTACCAATTCATAGCTAAAAGATTACTTGAGTTATAGTAAGTTCCGTAAATTAAGTGAAGACGTGTTGACAGGATATTTGTATGGCAGCTACACGAAGGACTAATAGGATTTGCTTCATACTCATACATTTAGCTCCAACTATTGCAAAAATAACACATACAAAATTCCAAAGACGTAGCTTAAACTCTTCTGAAGTTATCGACCAATATTCTTAAACACGTGTTTTAAGGACATTTTGAATGGCAGCTACCAGAAGGAGTAAAAGGATTTCGCTGAATAGTAAATTCCAACTTTCTTTTCACTCAAAACTAATTTGTACAAAATTCGGAATTCATAGCTAAAAGATTACTTGAGTTATAGTAAGTTTCGTAAATTAAGTGAATAAATTTTGACAGGGTATTTGTATGGCAGCTACACGAAGGACTAACTGGATTTTCTTCATAATCATATATTTAGTTCCAACTATTGGGAAAATAACACATACAAAATTTCAAAGACGTAGCTTAAACCCTTCTTAAGTTATCGACCAATATTCTTGAACACGTGTTTTAAGGACATTTTGTATGGCAGCTACAAGAAGGAGTAAAAGGATTCGCTGACTAGTAAAGTCGAACTTTGTTTTCACTCAAAACTAATTTCTACAAAATTCCGAGTTCGTAGCTAAAAGATTACTTGAGTTATAGTGATTTTCGTAAATTAAGTGAAGACATTTTGACAGGATATTTGTATGGCAGCTACACGAAGGACTAACAGGATTTTCTTCATAATCATACATTTAGCTCCAACTGTTAAAAAAGTAATACATACAAAATTTCAAAGTCGTAGCTTTAGGCGTTCCGAAGTTATTTGTCAATATTCTTGAACACGTGTTTTAAGGACATTTTGTATGGCAGCTACCCGAAGGAGTAGGACGATTTTGCCCGTTAACAAACTTAGCCTTACAAATTCAACCAAACACCCAGATTCAAAATTTCAAGGTCCTAGGTGAAGGCGTTCTTGAGTTATCGTGTTCACGGACAGACGGACGGACGGACGGACGGACGGACGGACGGACGGACGGACGGACGGACGGACGGACGGACGGACGGACGGACGGACGGACGGACGTCAAGCGGATTTGAGGTTTTTGGGCACAAATAAACAAAAAATAATATATAACTTTTTTTCGTCTGAGGCTTGGTTCTATGCGTTACAAACTTTTGGGCTGGATTAAACTTATAATACTCTATATGATTTCATCTAGAGTATAAAAATTACCTTTTTACTTCCTTTTTATTGTATGATGTTATTTTAATTTTTGTTTAGTTGGATTCCGGCCGAGTCAGTTTCTGTCACTGTCTGTCATATTTTTTTATTTTTTTAATTTAATTTGTTATGTTTTTATTTATTCTATTTTATTTTTATTATATGATTCTTTTATTTATTTATTTGTTTCGTTGCATATTCACTTGCTTTGCTTGTTTTCTTTTTTTTTCAAATTTAACGTGGGCCAAAACTTTTTAGAGCCACTGTAGATTAATGGCAACACTTCGCACCACCAACACACACGCAACGATGATTTAAAAAAAAAATTCCGTGCTTCGGATTATTGCTTTGGACACTTTTTCCCACTTTAGAATCACAAAAAAAAAAAAATTGGCCATAAATCGAGGGAAACTGAACGCGAGTTCTACGTGCGCGAATTCGTTTCTTTTCCGTTCCGCCAAAATCTTCACTTAACCTATCATCTTTTTTCCCTTTTTCTCCGGTCCCGCCAAAAACTTTTTCCCGCGCCAAAAAAATTAACCTTAACCTTATTTCATTTTTATTTTGCGCGTTTTATATCCTATTTTCTTTTTTTTTTGCACCCGTGCACTAAAATCTAACACTTAACTTCTTTTCTTTGTTATTCTCTTTCTTTTCTCACTTCTTTCCCGAGCGCGCCAAAAAACTTAACCTCCCCCAAAAAAACTTCTTCTTAACCTCCTTTTAATTCCCAGCTGTCAGAAAAAACCTCCCGCCACTGAACTCATTTTTTGTCTCTGGAATTGGTGTGGACCACAGTAATGCCAACTGCATTAATTGG
The DNA here is from genome assembly GCA_951812415.1 of Beris morrisii. Classification (NCBI taxonomy): domain Eukaryota; kingdom Metazoa; phylum Arthropoda; class Insecta; order Diptera; family Stratiomyidae; genus Beris; species Beris morrisii. Next base: position 62,171,577 of record OX638312.1, on the reverse strand, counting down.
TCCACACCAATTCTCACAGATGACACTACCACATAGACTGTTCGCCGAATAGGCTTAAAAAAAGGCAGCTGTGAGCTCCGTTTGCGTCTCATGCTCACGACTGCAGTGACCGGGCACTCTCGGAGTTTGTCACTCGCTCCAGTCACTGACGAAGGTCTTTGGAGTGGTACACTCCCACACGTTTGCCTCCGAGATCTTCTAGCTCATATCGCGAGTTGCCTAGCACACGACGAATCCTGCACTTCAAGAACTTCTTTGCAAGTTTGGCGTTATAATATTGTGCTGCTGTGGACAGGGTAAAGTTTCTTCTGTACACTTCCTGTCCTTCTCTAAACTGAGTTTGAGCCGCACGCATATTATAACGCCTACTGCTGTTCTCGTGTGCGACCTGAATATTCGCCTGTGCCAGTTGCCTCACGATAGGAGTACCTTCTCTGGGACCCAGTTGCAAGTCTACATCATCTAGCGCTTTCAAACGATGGAACAGAGCGTAGTCATCCCCATGCGACATCATGTGAGTTCCAAACAAAACCTGATAGGGCGAAACGTTAGTGGCTTGGTGAATTGAACTCCTAAGAGAAAATCCTATTTTGCTTAAGTTTTCGTCCCATCGAGTCTGGTCCTCCACGATGAACGCACGGAGTCCAGCTAAAACTGAACGAGGTATATAGGTGTTTAACCCCATACTTAGAAAGCATGGAGTTAAATGTCGCCTACTTGAACTGAGACCCATTGTCGGAGAGAATTGTCTCGGGGGTACCAAACATATGGAAGATATCCCTCTCCAAAAACGTCGTGATCTCACCCGCCGTAATTCTTCTTAGGGGATGAAGGATGGGAAATTTTGACAGATGGTCAAGGACAACAAGGACAGCGATTTTCCCACTTTTGGTCCTAGGGTATGGTCCTAATACATCAATGTACAGATGTTGAAAGGGCTTCTGCGTTCTGAAGGCCTCTCCCATTGCAGCTCTAAGCGGACGATTCGGGGACTTCGTTTCTTTACGAGTCTGAAACGAAAGAACGAAATCGCGGACTTGTGTAGACATACCGGGCCAATACAAGTATCGCCTAATGCGCTCTAGCGTTTTGGCGAACCCACCCTGAACCATGGTATCCGCTTCATGGGCCTGAGCGATCGCAGTAGGTGCCAAGTTCGATGGAATCCAAAGTTTCCAGGCACGATCTTCTGTGATCGGGTCACCGTTATAGGGCTCTGTACGCTTGTACACGTAGCCATCTCTAATGCATACGTCAGGAAGCCGAAGGGCATTTGCCTCCACAGTTGACTTCAGATCCTCATATTCCGGATTCTGAAACTCTGAAGAGTTCAAGTCAACCATGGGTGCAACGTCGATCAGCGCATTTAATCCGTCTTCGTATACGCGAGAGAGAGCGTCGGGTACAATATTCAGGCTCCCACGACGATGTTCGATCACGAAGTCGAAGCCTTGCAACTTCAAACTCCAGCGAGCCAAACGTCCACTTGGACGCATGGTCCGTTATAATCTTCCACGTATGCTCTGAATTTTTTCACGCTCAACACAGCGGCGTAGCATTCAAGCTCTGTAACACTGTAGTTGCGTTGAGCGGAATTGAGCTTCTGGGACATAAATGCAATAGGAGATTCCGATCCATCATTGTTCTACTGGAAAAGAACACTCCCCACTCCAGATTTGCAAACATCGCATTGTATCACGAATGGTTTAGTGAAGTCTGGATTTACCAATACAGGGGCCGCAGTTAACATGGCCTTCACAGACTGAAACGCAGTTTCCGCCTCTGAAGTCCAAGTAAATCTGTCGGCCTTTTTCAGCGTGTCTGAGATCGGTGAGACCACGGCTGCAAAGTTGAAAATGAATCGTCGATACCATCCAGCCATACCAAGAAAGCGTCTAACCTGACGTGCGGATTTCGGCGAAGGGTAATCGACTATGGCCGAGACTTTTTCCGAATCTGTCTTCAGGCCTCCATCTCCAACAATGTGTCCGAGGTACTTTACTTCCCTCAGACAGAACTTACTTTTTCCCACATTGATTGTAAGTCCAGCCTTCCTTAGGCATTCGGCAACTTCCGCCAACAAAACCAAGTGGGAATTGAAATCCTCCGAGATCAACAATAGATCGTCCAAGTAAACAAATACTTGGTCCTTCAATTCGGGTAGGATAACACGATCCATCAAACGGTACATACGTTGGGGTGCATTGCACAACCCAAATGGCATCCGGGTAAAATGATAGAGGGGTCGTCCGGGAATGGTAAACGCCGTCATTTCACGGGACTTAGCCTCGAGAGGGATCTGCCAAAAGGCGTCCTTCAGGTCAAGACTGGTTATGTAATTGGCTCGTGGTAATCGACTAAGGATTCCGTCGATATGTGGAAGTGGATATGCATCCATTTTCGTCACATTATTTACCTTTCGAGAATCCAAACATAACCGGACTTTTCCTGGTTTCCTCACCAGCACTACCGGCGAACTCTACGCACTCAAACTAACCTCTATCACTCCCATTGCCAGCATACGATCGACCTCGCCATACATGAGGTTTTGAATCGCAGGCGATACTGGGTAGTGTCTTTGTTTGATGGGGCGCGCTTCTCCTACGTCGATTTCGTGTTCGAGAAAGTTAGTCCTTCCCAAACCGTGAAGTTCGAAAGAAAGGAACTTGGACATAACGTTCTCTAAACATTCAACATCTTTGCTCGTTAAAGAGTGCTTCGCAGTAGCATCATGTTGCGAAGAGGTGGTTTGTGTGTTGACACAACTGATGATGGATGGAGCAAGATGGAAGGCTCGCCAGAAGTCTACCCCAAGATATAAATCCTGAGATAAACTCGGCACGATGTAAAGAGTAATAGGTTGTGTAACTCCACGAGACCATAGCATAGGGACGTACGTCAAAAGGTTCGGAGATAATAGTCGACATTACTGCCTTCTTTCTCTCACGAACTTTACGCCAAAATGCGCATAAACGTAAAATCGCCTTTTTAGGAGTTGGAATAGAGGAAGGTTGAAATGGGGAACAAGATGAAATACTAACAAAAGGGGATTTTGAGTCGTTAAAAATCCTGTCGCGTGCCTCCATGTACTCCTTCAGTCTTACATGGTAAGGCTTCCGAGGTACAGGTGCTTTGCGAACAGGAGGTAGGGATTTGGGAAGAATTACGACTGGATGAGACTCAGTCGTGGCATTTGTCAAATCCGGTATTTTGGCTGGTGATGCATCGTCATCACCACCACAAGTTGCGGAGATCGAAGAGTCTCCTACGTTTTGGGTGGCTGCTGTGGGTTGCTCCAAAAAGGACGAGAATTTGCCGAAGTAGTTTTGTCCGTTCCGGAGTTTTCCCGATTGCAACGAGCACAATGCGGTCGCAAAACGTCTTTTGTTCCGCAGCCATAGCAGAAAATACCCCTGGGAGCTTCTGCACATAGTCGGTAACTGTGACCTGTACGCTCACAGTTCCAACATTTTAGTGGAGCCCCAGATGTAATTGCTGCCATGGCTTCGGAACCATTGCGCTCATCACAAACCTCTGTAGGAGGCTCCACGACCTCAGCAACTCGGGCGTGACTCGAGAAGCCGTAATTGAATCTGGTCGACCGTCTAATGTCTTCGACTCTGGACACTATCTGTCGAAGGCGGTCAAGCGACCAAATTTATTGCAGGCAAATTTGTTGCTGCGTGTTTGGCAACAAATTTCCCCGCACCAGCTCCTCGAACTGTCCGTCGTGCATCGGATTTGACAGCAAGTTACGGAGCTCACACAAGTCCTGCTCGAACATCTGATAGGACTCGCTTGGGACCTGACGTCTGGCTAACATTTGCCGTCGAATGTCCCAGTCACTTGCTCGCACACCCCATGTCTGCAAAAATGCAGGTTTTAAAACCGCCCAAGTTGGCATTGGATTGGACCTGTGCCAGGTCCAGAACCAACTGTTCGGACGGCCATCAAGCATCATGTAAAAGCTGCGTGCGAGCAAGTCCATATCCGCGTTCAGCTCGCTGGTCGCAAGAGCTTCGGCGCGATATATTAATTCTTCAGCTCGCAACACCTTAGCGTCTCCATTAAATTTTAATCGCCATATCCGTATGGGACTTGTAGTGTTGGGGCGTCTATAGTTTGGTCCGGTGCTCCTGCGATCAGCGAACTGAGCGACTGGATATTGTGGTAGCTGAGCCCTCTCAGGTGCTCGAGCAGCACTTGCAGCTCTGGAGGTGTGATTCGTGGTACGTGAACGATCACTGCGCGACTCTTGGAATTGATAAGATCGCTCCTCCCTGATTCACACGTGCCTCTGTTGTCGTCATCGGTTGTAGTGGTTGTGGTTGGTGTGGTAGTTGTAGTTGTGGTGGTTGTGGCAGGTGTTCCGAAGATAGTGGTGGTAGGCTTATTCCCTTCCCTTAGTCGGTGACCACTGTTCCGTCCGGAGCGTAGAAGGCTTGACCGCCGCCCAGCTCGTGTGGAGGATCCAAATTTGGCTCCCTAAGGAGAGAAACTCCATCTCTTTGAAGCTGTGGGACCGTTAACTGAGCCCTGCTTCTTGTCAACGGTCCAGGGGCGGCTATCGCTCCCTCTACTCCCCGGAAAGACCAGTAGTCCGACTTGTCCAGATGATTGCGACAAGTGGGACAGCTCTGCTTAACTCCTACCCACTGCTCTATGCACCTCTTGTGGAACCGGTGCCCACATTTAGTGACTGCCTCATCTTCTGATTCCAACCACTCCTGGCAGACAGTGCATAGAACATCTTCGCCCCTGTTTTCTGGCGTGCGTGACAATGGCATGGTTTAGAAAATAAAGGAACTAAAAACAGAAATCTAAGCGAAAATAAATCTAATAAATTACCTACACTACCTGAACTAAATATTGCAACTAAATATAAATAGAAAACTAAAACGAAGAATAATCAAACTTCAACATATATATAATAATAAATAAACGAGAAATTATATATGTTCTACAAAAATAATAATACAAAAAAAAAATTTTAGTATCTACCTATATAATAAATAAATACCACGGGAGAAAAAAAATCCCAAGAAAACAATATGGAAAAGTTCCAAAAAAACTACTACTATAATAAATTACAATACATGCATAACAAACCAAAAAAAAAACTAAAACTAAACCAACTAAATTTAAACTAACAAAATAACAACTAAATCAAAAAATTTAAACTAAGAGAAACCATAAACTTAACCAAAAAAATTTCGTACGAAATATAATAAATTTCAAAATTTTATAATAATAAATATATATGCTAATAAATAAATAAGGGGAAAATAAATATATCGTAAAGGAAACATCCCCAGGCAAAAAATGTTTATACAAAAAAATCTAACTAAACTATACTATCATAATTAGACATAATTGACTTCACAGAACTCAAAATAAAAAAAAAATCAGAAAGCGAAGCTAGGCAAACAAAACAATGCAAAGTTTGACAGCTCAAATAATCAAATAAATAACGCAATCAAAATATTATATAAGAAACGAAAGAAAAAACAAATTATGCAAATTTTAAATGAATTAGGCTCGAAGAGAAAAAAAAAACAAATAGAAAATCGTATCTTCCAAATTAAAGAAAATCGATACAAAAAAAAACAAAGCAAAGCCAAATGCAACTAGCAAATGTAACTAAAGGGTTTTCCAATAAGGACTTGACAACTTTTTTTCAAAATAAAATGCAAACCATTTGAGATATTTCAAAAACTTTATTATCGGGTTGAAGTACAATCAAAACATTTATGAATGGAACTCGACTTCGTTCATATGGCCACCGCGGGCACGTTTGCAGCGGTCGATTCGTTGGACCCAATTTTCGATGACTCGGCCACACATTTCGGCCGAAATGGCTGCTATTTCGTGTTCAATGTTGGCTCTGAGCTCTTCCAACGTCGTCGGCTTGTTGGCATAGACCAACGACTTGACGTGGCCCCAAAGAAAAAAGTCCAGAGGCGTTAAATCGCACGAACGAGGCGGCCAATCGACTGGTCCATTTCTTGAGATAACACGCTCATCAAACTTACTCTTCAATAAATCGATTGTAACGTGTGCTGTGTGGCTTGTGGCACCGTCCTGTTGAAACCACATGTTGTCCAAGTCCATATCTTCCAATTCGGGCCAAAAATAATCGGTAATCATGGCGCGATAACGATTACCATTCACAGTAACGTGACGATCATTATCGTCGACGAAAAAATATGGCCCTATGACGCCGCCAGCATGCAAACCGCACCAAACAGTTATTTTTTGTGGATGAAGTGGTCTTTCATGAAGCACATGTGGATTTTCACCGGACCAATAACGCATATTTTGCTTATTGACGAACCCACTGAGCCAAAAATGAGCTTCGTCACTGAAGATGATTTTGCGATGAAATTGATCATCTTGGCGCATCTTTTCCAGAGCCCAATCGGAGAACGTACGTCGCTTCAAATGGTCCATCGGCTTCAATTCTTGAGTCAGCTTGATCTTGTATGGGTGTAAACCAAGATCCTTACGCAAAATTCGCCATAACGTGGTCTGGGCGATGCCCAACACTTGAGAACGCCGTGGAATTGACTGATTTGGATCATTTGCTACGGACGTTTCAACGGCAGCGATATTTTCGACACTTCGACCAACCCGTTGTCTCACTGGCACGGCAACATCACACAACGAATATGTAGACTCAAATTTTTGCACTAAACTTGTTACTGCCTGTCTACTAGGGCGAGAATTACGACCGAAAATCGGAGTTAACGCTCTTAAAGTAGCGGTCACCGACTCCGAATTTCTGTAGTAAATTTTTATAATTTGCAGACGTTGTTCCTTCGTGTACTTTACCATGATAAAAATGTTAAGTTTACTGAATAAATTGACAGTAACAGTTCGATGATTAGTGAAAGGGTGCGTTCACAAATTGAATTCAAAGTTGTCAAGTCCCTATTGGAAAACCCTTTAGTAAATGCAAAAATCAAAATCAAAGCAAAAGAAAGCTCTATCAAAGCAAAAAAAATAAAAATCAAAACGTGATGGATCTTCTCGCTATCCACCTCCCAAACCTCATCCTCTCTCCTGCTAGGTCGAGTTAAAAGGCAAATCTCAGCCTCTTCAACTTCCTGGGAAAATTGGAATTGAGAAAATATAAAAAAAATGGGATAAAACAAAAGAAAAAAATACTAATATGAAAAATAAATTGAAAAAAATTGTCCTAAGACTTAAAATAAAAAAAAATATGCTACATAATTTAATTTTACGTTATAGGAACTCTAAAAGGATGGAATAAGGAAATATGGAACTCTTTTGAAGACTTCAGTATTGTCTTCTTCTCACCAATCTAAAACATATATTACAGGTAGTCTGCCCAATCGTCTGACGACTTGCCCGCTAAGTCAAGGCAAGCCCAGCTTTCAAAAGGGTACCTACAATACATCAGTTAGATGGGTCTTGAAGACCCTACTAAACCCACAACAAGCCCAATTCGAACCCATAGATAGAAAAGGCTTTCCCTTCATATGGAATTCTGATGGCGCCTAAAGGTTGCCAACAGAAAACTGTCAATATGAAGGTTTCACAATGTCCAGCTGTAAATTCGAACCACACTAGAAGTAAGTGAAGTAATAAAAGAGCTTGTTCACTGAACTTGTAGGTGCTGTTTAAGCGTTATTTTAAGTCGCTACCAGTCAAATTGTAAGTCCATTTGATGTGACAAATTTTATGCCGCAATTTTCGACTCTCGCATATTGTCCCATCACGCGTTGTGAACTACGCGCTGGTTTGGCTAGCCCCACGTTGGGCGCCATTTTGTTGTGGTCGGAGGCCTTGGAGTGGTTATTTCGACTTAAAAAAGTCAAAATAACCGAAGGGAAGGTTGGGGATCGGGAAACAGGGGTCCAATTCCGTCTACGTCCGAATTGGTGGCTGAAATGCAAACTGGAGCGACGTGCTTGCTGGCTTCCGGGCTAGCTGCGGCTGTGGGGGGGTACGTTGTTTGCACCTCAGACCATGAAACCCATGGCCTGTACAACAAAAATTTCACGCCGACTTACCCGGGTTATAAAATTGGGATAAGATTCCCAATCGGTCATGAGAGACCGAGAAAACTCCCTTCAACTCGACTGGCGTTGTTGTTGTGCGCCGTCTAGCCCACCCTACCATAGCCATACTTGTCCCTTCAAGAATTTAAACGTATGGCCCCTAAAGAGAGGAATGAGGGGGCGGAAGGTCTTCAAACGAGAAGATCCATCCTACATGCTTTCTTAATTAGCCATTTATTTCAAAGAAAAATCAGGAAGAAAACAAAAAAAAATTCATATAAAAATTTATAAAAAAAAAGGCAAAAGATAATAAAAAGAAATTACCTTTTTATTTCCTTTTCATTGTATGATGTTATTTTAATTTTTGTTTAGTTGGATTCCGTCCGAGTCAGTTTCTGTCACTGTCTGTCATATTTTTTTATTTTTTTAATTTAATTTGTTATGTTTTTATTTATTCTATTTTATTTTTATTATATGTTTCCTTTATTTATTTATTTGTTTCGTTGCATATTCACTTGCTTTGCTTGTTTTCTTTTTTTTTCAAATTTAACGTGGGCCAAAACTTTTTGGAGCCACTGTAGATTAATGGCAATTACTACGTTTACATGGCGGATTGAATCCGGATACAATCCTCTAAAATCGCATGTAGACGCAGATCGGATTGAAATGAGATCGATTAGATCCGAGCCAACTTCTCGACCTGGATCGAATCGAAACTGGTTGTCTCGTTCGTCATTTCTTCGATTTGCCCATGTTTCGATCTTTCGATCCGGTGTTGTCATAAACGCGATCCAAATTTGGATTTTTGGATTCTCCATTTAAACGTAGTAAATGGTCGCGTTTACGTGCAGACCAGACCAGTCCACATAGACCGGTTTGGTATTTTTCGGTAAAGAAGATTTCATCTGAATTGCAAGCAATTTTATTTTAAAGTAGTTTGATTAGTTCAAGATTATGTTGAGTGTTCATTATTGTCACTAGATTTAACACCTGGAGCGAATCGAATTGAATTGAATCGATTGTGATATTCTATGCTCATATTTAGTCTCTGTATGACCTCTTCAACCGCTTTGGTCAACTTTTCTGAGGGATTTTTCTGCAGATCGCACTGGTGATAAATCCATGACTTACAAACGATCTCAATGTTAATAAACTTACACAACTTAGCCTCTACTTTATCGAGACTGTCATCTACACAGATTAATTTAATACAAATTTGCTTTTGCATCCTTCATTTCATTATGCTTTAGTCCTCTCATTGGCTTTTTGGTAAAAGTCTAAAACACGATTGCAAGTTCTGTAGAAAACTGATCACCTCACCGATCTTATAATTTCAGGAGATGACGACGCCGAAATTACCGAGCCAAAAACAATCAAATTTACAATTTCACCGGGTTCGCCGCCTTCGGAACTCGACCGTTCCGCATAAGCGCAAAAATTTACGCCAATAATTGAAGAAGATGCCGCCATTGATAAAGGAGAAGTCATTCTCCGTCCACAAAATGTTCCCGACGATAATAGCAATAACTACTTAAAAGCACCGAATATTCTGGACAAAGCTGGTCTACGGAATGTTTAAAGTGTTTCGTATTTTTCATTTAGGCCGGCAAGCGAAAATGATATTTTCTCGATATCATCGGGTTCGATGAGTAAGATCAGTACACCGGAAATTCCATCGATTTCGTATTCGATGCTACCGAAGAACTACGAAGATACGCCAACAATTGAAAAGTACAAGGAATCAACCAGTTTGTATTCAATACAGACAGCCAATAAGGCCAGAGCATTGGAAGTTGACTACTCGATGCCACGCTATTTTCGAAAATCTGGACTAATAGCACAAAGTACTGAAATTTTTCCGTCTAGTATGGACGAACAATTGCCTCAACCGAAACGTGTCGAAATCAGTAAAAGACTAAAGCACCTTAGAGGCTCTTTACCACCGTTACGGATTCATTCAGTACGACATAAATTACGTGATGATTCGAAAAATGTCGATTAGCATGTACGAATAAGCGAGAGATTGAGTTGATCTTGTTGCGGTGCTGTATTGTTTTAGAATGTACTTATTATTATTATTGCAACTGAAAAGTCTGCTATTATATATACAATTTACTTAACATTATTATTTTTCAATGGCTTTATTATTTTTATATAATAATATTCTGGTGGCGTTTAATTTTAAGGTGGTGGTTACGAATTAACCGTGGAATTATATACTGTTACGTGTAAGCCTGGCAACCGCGCAACCGTACAACTCGATCGTTACACATAATGAAAACAACAACAACCGACTACCTAGTTGCAAAATAACCCAATTAGAAATAAGGCGAAACGGCACGGTTGTATCTCTCTTCTTATCGAATGCTCTCCAATATACTAGAATCCTCTGCACACACCACTGAACGATGATCGAAATCGAAGGCTCTGAAACTTTCGAGAAGATTCCACAACTGAACGAACGTTCAAGTACACCGGTGAACATTCAAGACTGCAACCGCCTAGTATATAAGCAGGTGAAGCGTTCAGCGAAGACACAGTAATTCTGATAACGTCGACTGTGACAGCCAGCGGGTACACGTGACCGTGTTGAGAGAGAACGAAAGTGAACGAGTCAAGCGATATATGGTATAAGCGGGCGGTACTGCCATACAGTGCGAATTATTGTGCGATTTTAATTCTGTGAATTTAAAGTGCGATTAATAAATAATCACTTATTTTTATTTTAACCGAATTGTGTTTTACTTGAAATCCCGGCGAAACCCTAGCTCGCAACAATACATTACAGACTTAGTACAAAAAGAATGTAAGTTTTAACTGTAAGTGATTATTTTTGCTTAGATTTTAGTATTTTTAAATGAAAGAAGTTGTACTGGTTGCGAACTGTTGGCTACACTATCTACACCAGTGCAGAAAGTGTACGAGTGACGTCAGAGGTGGCTGTTCTTTTTTCCGTGTCTAGTAGAAAAAGTGCAGAAAGATTACACTTTCTACACTACTCAAACTTGATGACTGCATGCAGATAAAATAAACTTTTAATATTTAGGGAAAACTTCAAAGGATATTGTATAGTGTTACGACCGTGTCAAAGAGATGGCGCTGGGCGAGCTAAGAAGCGAACCGGAAGAAACTGGGCGGACGACAATAAAAACAATCGCTAGCTACTGGTGAAAAGGGTGGTTGTTTTTGGATTGAAAATAGGCGGACGGGTCTTTGAAGAATTCCTATGAACGATTGTGGATAAAAAATGGATCTATAATTAAAGGCGTTAATTAATAAATCAGATCTCTTTTACTAATTTTTCTTTTTTTTAACAATAGCAATACATTTGCATTGACAGAATTGAAAGAATCAAACAAATACATTAGTTTGGAATTTATCTGTCATGTTTCTGCACTAAAGTGTTTTGCCTGGTCAAAATTGGTGTAGTACATTTAAAGTGCAGTGTACACTAAGGCCGTGATCTGAATTACGCTTTCTGAGCTCGTTCGTTGTACATGAACTGCGGAACGAGTACAATTTCTTGTGCAGAAACTGATAGGTGAAATTGACCTGCGTCATCTTACCGTTGTATTGATAATGCACATGCCGTGCGTTCGCAACGAATTTTTCGATGTGCTTGATTCCGATCACATTTAGGTCCTTGTTGTTGCTCAACGTCTCGATGAATTTCCAATATTCCAAGACGAAAACCCGAATTCGAGCACATCGATGTCTTGTTCGAGCGTTTACGTCGGGAATTGAGCCGAGATGGCATATTTCGCCGTACGTTTTCCAGTTGTGCAGTCAAATCGTCGTCAGGTTGTAGAATATGTTGCTGGAATAGTATAATTAGAAGTTAACTGGCTAAACAATTTGGTAGGTCGGTAACTTGCTAAATATCGTCCTGAACGCCTAACTAACTGAACTTCTCTTGAGACCCCACAATCAGCATAAACTTCGATCGATCCGAATAAAAGACTCAATCTGCGAGCACAACTGACGATACTGTTCGTACTTAGTTCGATGCAAACTATCGACGGTACAACGATAGCCGGTGACTGTATCTCGCTGTAGCTGAAGAGCGCTCCCAGCTGTTGCAGGATTATACTGACCAGTATAATGCGAAGCTGCGTAATTAATTAAACGCCACACAACAGCTCCAGCATGTTGAGTTGATTGACGAAAGACTCGTTCGTCATGCCCGACTCTTCACAAGTGTACGGGTCCCGGTCCCGGTCGAAGTAGTGCAGCTTCCTGTGGAACGTGCGTCGACCGGCGTGATACGATCGAACGGAATAAAATAAAGATCACTGAACCAAACACAGCACAATATATGTTGAAATACACAAACCCGTAATTTGTACGGTGTTGTGTCGGAAAATAACTATAAAACAAACCCGAACGAAACAACCACCCGAAATCGCAACTTTCGACTTTCAACTTGACGTTTAGAAATGTCACTGACTGAAGTACTAAAATGTACATGTATGCGTGATTAAATTTCGATTTTTAATCACAATTATGTACAACATTTCGATTCTTGTTCAAAAAATTAATAATTTTCCAGGAAATATTGCGTTTACCTACTTCCGTGGGGATCCCTAAAATTAAAAACCGAGACAACTGCAAAAAAAATTTAAATTTACTGGTTTCAAATGAAACACGCAATGTCCGTACTCATGATAATGGATGTTTGTGTTAGTTCGTATACAGTGACTCTAATCACATCAAGGAAATCGATGACCAGCTGAACACAATAGCAACATCCATAAACCAATCTCACATCATGAACACATTTAACAGCTTGGCAGTAATAACCGCGTTACTGATGAAATCATATAAGGAAACACAATCAATGATTATCGAAATCGTAACAAGTGTCCACAATGACAAACTCACGCCCTATCTGATAACACCAGACAGTGGCGGTGCTGATAGTTTTGGCGCCCGGCGCACTTTCTATGTATTGGTGCCCAAAATTTTATATTTTGTTTCGAAAAATCAAAAGTGATTTCAAGATTTTGCATGATATAACTAGAGGAGAGGGTGGTAAAGTGACCCCTGCTGTCAATTTGGCCCCTTAATTATTTCTAATTATTCATAATACATAAAATTTATGGTTTGTGATACATATCGGGCTTTCTAATATCTATAAGATAAACACCATAGAAAAAAACCGAAATACATTGCTTATTCGTACGACGGAGCGCACTGCTTCCGCAAGATATGCCAAATTTATTCCATCAACATCTGTGATTGTCTTCAAAGGTGCATCCTATGAGAATCAATGAAAGATATCAAAAGATCTCAATGAGCGAAACGTAGCCGCGGTCAAGACTGTGGATGTGACACAGGATGAAAAGATCAGTACTGAAAGTGGCGAAAATTAGGCTTCTTCGACTGAATACAATTCGACCAGGGACGTCATTTAAGTTTTACCCAGCGGGCAAGATCTTTTTCACTTCATTGAAATGCATTTGTGTTGATATTAAGATATGTAGTGTATACATGCGCGCACACACAGTTTAAGGAGTACGTACATTTTGTAAGCTCCTTTGAAAATAGTTTTTCTTGAAAAAATCAAAAAGTCACGGTTCCCTTCAATTCTGGAATTGACCACCCACCCCAAATTACGTTTCTTTATTCGGCATCTGATATTGAAGACACATATTGTTAAGGATCCTTTCCTAGTAACCAAAGAAGTAAAATATGCATTCAATTGTGATTTTTTGGAGCACAATGAATGTCCTGGAGCAGAAGGCGATTTTTGCCAATAATATTGCATTTTTATACTCTAGATGAAATCATATAGAGTATTATAAGTTTAATCCAGCCCAAAAGTTTGTAACGCATAGAACCAAGCCTCGGACGAAAAAAAGTTATATATTATTTTTTGTTTATTTGTGGCCAAAAACCTCAAATCCGCCTGACGTCCGTCCGTCCGTCCGTCCGTCCGTCCGTCCGTCCGTCCGTCCGTCCGTCCGTCCGTCCGTCCGTCCGTCCGTCCGTCTGTCCGTGAACACGATAACTCAAGAACGCCTTCACCTAGGATCTTGAAATTTTGAATCTGGATGTTTGGTTGAATTTGTAAGGCTAAGTTCGTTAACGGGCCAAATCGTCCTACTCCTTCGGGTAGCTGCCATACAAAATGTCCTTAAAACACGTGTTCAAAAATATTGGTCGATAACTTCAGAAGGGTTTAAGCTACGACTTTGAAATTTTGTATATGTTATTTTTCCAATAGTTGGAGCTAAATATATGATTATGAAGAAAATCCTGTTAGTCCTTCGTGTAGCTGCCATACAAATATCCTGTCAAAATGTCTTCACTTAATTTACGAAACTCACAATAACTCAAGTAATCTTTTAGCTACGAATTCGGAATTTTGTACAAGTTAGTTTTGAGTGAAAAGAAAGTCGGAGTTTACTAATCAGCGAAATCCTTTTACTCCTTCTGATAGCTGCCATACAAAATGTCCTTAAAACACGTCTTCAAGAATATTGGTCGATAACTTCAGAAGGGTTTAAGCTACGACATTGAAATTTTGTACGTGTTATTTTTCCAATAGTTGGAGCTAAATATATGATTATGAAGGAAATCCTGTTAGTCCTTCGTGTAGCTGCCATACAAATATCCTGTCAAAATGTATTCACTTAATTTACGAAACTCACAATAACTCAAGTAATCTTTTAGCTACGAATTCGGAATTTTGTACAAGTTAGTTTTGAGTGAAAAGGAAGTTCGAGTTTACTAATCAGCGAAATCCTTTTACTCCTTCTGGTAGCTGCCATAGAAAATATCCTTAAAACACGTGTTCAACAATATTTTCCGATATCTTTTGAACGCTTCAAGCTACGAATTTGAAATTTTGTACACATTAATTTTTGAATGTTTCCAAGGAAAAGGATAAATATGTAAGAAATCGAGTGAGTCCTTCCTGCACCTCCCTTGTGAAAGTCCTTCAAAAAGGAAATTTTTTTTCGATGACTTACCCAGTTCTAGATATGAAATTAAACACTGAATATTGGCTTTTAGTTTTGGGTAGCAATCTAATGGCAGTCCTTAATAAAGGACATACAACATGCACACACGTAATTCTAATTTATCCCCAACTACAATATAAATCGGAGTTCAGTATTCATCTAGAGTATTATACGATTGGCTTGCAGCCGATCGTGACTGCAGTATGTTTATACTCTAGATGAAATCATATAGAGTATTATAAGTTTAATCCAGCCCAAAAGTTTGTAACGCATAGAACCAAGCCTCGGACGAAAAAAAGTTATATATTATTTTTTGTTTATTTGTGGCCAAAAACCTCAAATCCGCCTGACGTCCGTCCGTCCGTCCGTCCGTCCGTCCGTCCGTCCGTCCGTCCGTCCGTCCGTGAACACGATAACTCAAGAACGCCTTCACCTAGGATCTTGAAATTTTGAATTTGGATGTTTGGTTGAATTTGTAAGGCTAAGTTCGTTAACGGGCAAAATCGTCATACTCCTTCGGGTAGCTGCCACACAAAATGTCCTTAAAACACGTGTTCAAGAATATAGGTGGATAACGTCAGAAGGGTTTAAGCCACGACTTTGAAATTTTGTATGTGTTATTTTTCCAATAGTTAGAGCTAAATATATGATTATGAAGAAAATCCTGTTAGTCCTTCGTGTAGCTGCCATACAAATATCCTGTCAAAATGTATTCACTTAATTTACGAAACTCACTATAACTCAAGTAATCTTTTAGCTACGAATTCGGAATTTTGTACAAATTAGTTTTGAGTGAAAAGAAAGTTTGGGTTTACTAGTCAGCGAAATCCTTCTGGTAGCTCCCATACAAAATATCCTTAAAACACGTGTTCAAGAATATTGGCCGATAACTTCAGAAGGGTTTAAGCTACGTCTTTGAAATTTTGTATGTCTTATATTGCCAATAGTTGCAGCTAAATGTATGATTATGAAGAAAATCCTATTAGTCCTTCGTGTAGCTGCCATACAAATATCCTGTCAAAACGTCTTCACTTAATTTACGGAACTTACTATAACTCAAGTAATCTTTTAGCTATGAATTGGAAATTTTGTACAAATTAGTTTTGAGTAAAAACGAAGTTCGGGTTTACTAATCAGCGAAATCCTTTTACTCCTTCTGGTAGCTGCCATACAAAAAGTGCTTAAGACACGTGTTCAACAATATTTTTCGATAACTTTTGAATGCTTCAAGCTACGAATTTGAAATTTTGTACACGTGCATTTTTAAATGGTTCCAAGGAAAAGGATAAATATGAAAGAAATCGAGTGAGTCCTTCCTGCACCTCCCATGTGAAAGTCCTTCAAAAAGGACATTTTTTTTCGATGACTTACCCAGTTCAAGATATGAAATTAAACACTGAATATTGTCTTTTAGTTTTGAGTAGCAATCTAATGGCAGTCCTTAATAAAGGACATACAACATGCACACACGTAATTCTACTTTATCCCCAACTGCAATATAAATCGGAGTTCAGTATTCATCTAGAGTATTATACGATTGGCTTACAGCCGATCGTGACTGCAGTATGTTTTTTAGCTATTTTCCCTATGGTTTTATACACACATTTAATTTGGCTCTCCGATGCTATATTATCCACACATTTTCAATGATAGCCGTATGCAAGAATTTTTGAGTTTAAATAATTTTTTAGAAACTGTGAGACTTTATTCTTATTTTAAATGTATTTTAAGTAATTAAGTTTGAAGGCTGAATCGTTGTAACGAAACATTTTAAAGTAACCTTTGAAACGTATTAGATATTAGCACTTTTTTCCCACAATAAAACCTAGCAAGAAACATAACACAGTCACGATCAGCTGCAAGCCAATCGTATGATACTCTAGATGAAATACTGAGCTCCGATTTATATTTTAGTTGAGAATATATCAAAAGGAGTGCACATACAATTATTGCATGGCCTTTTATTTACAGGTAGAAACTATTGTATAGTGGCTACTCGATGGATGGTTAAACGATTTATTGAGTTATAGTGAGTTCCATAAATTAAGTTAGGACAGTTTTACAGAATTTTTGTATGGCAACTACATGAAGGACTTATGGGATATTTTTCATATTAATGCTTTCAGCTTCAACTATTATAAAATCAACGTATACAATATTTCAAAGTAGTAACTTAATGCATTCTAAAGCTATCGTTCAATATTGGTGAACACGTGTTTTAAAGACTTTTGTATGACAGCTACCCGAAGGAGTCGACGGATGGCACTAATTAATGAACACAGTCTTGCTTTTGACATAAAACTTATTCCTGTAAGATTTTGAATCCCTGCTTTAACTCGTACTAGAAATATAGTGGATTCTGCAACTTGTATAAATTGTTGAAGTACTCATTCGATTTGCATCATAATCGGAACTTTCGCTTCAAACATTGTAAACTTTAAGTATGCAAAATTTCAAGTAATATAATAATAATAATAAGATATAAGTATGCAATGCTTCAAGTTAGATTCGAGCAATAATTGTGAATACGTGTTTTAAGGACTCTTGTATGGGAGGTACCCGAAGGAAAGGAAGGATATCGCCCATTAACGAACTTAGCCTTACTTTTTCCATTTTGCAGATGGTGACAGAATTTCAACTTCCTAGGCCAACGCGTTCTTAAGTTATCGTGCAAACGGACGGACGAACAGCAAAGGGATTTGGCCACAACCAAACACAAAATAATATATAACTTTTTTTCGTCCGAGGCTCGGTTCTATGCGTTACAAACTTTTCGGGCTGGATTAAACTTATAATACTCTATATGATTTCATCTAGAGTATAAAAATATCATATTTTCTTTGGTTATCAAACAGTGCTTCCAACTCGTGAAAATTCTAAATATTTCAATTTTCTCGATAACATTAGAACATATGTATCGATATTTTCGTTCAATTATTAGATAACACTTCTTAATTGCATTCGTATAGTGGTGATCACGTCATGAGAGTTTAATTTCCTATATATTTAAAAAACATACCTAGAGAAAACTAAAAAGCCCATCGGAAATGATATAAAAAATAGTGTGCATAAAGATCTGGGGTCTCTGAGGTCCCAATGCATTCATATGGCGTACTTTTATAAAATGCGCTAGATACCATGAATACATATGCACTCAGCGGAATACAACGCATGCCGTCGCGCATAAAAGCGTTGAACGTTCACTTTACCGAGCGTGCTGTATGTCGAACAATGGTGCGGATGAAATGCTTGCGCCAATGAGTAAGTCAATAGATTCGCACATGTATGATCGAACAATGCGTTGAGACGTGTCGAATCAGTGTAGGAAAATCATGTTGATCATACAAAACTGTGTAAACTTGTTTGATGAGGGTTATATGAACGTGTATATTTATATAATAAGATCAAACAACAACCGTATATTTAGGAGAATGAAACAAATGTTTGGGTGTACGACGTGTTGTTAAATTGTATTTGGATGGATAGGTATATGTAAGTAGGATGCCGTGTTTTAGAATTGCAAAATTTTCAATCATTGAATTTAGTGATAATTGCATGATTGTATAATACATGACCGAACAATTGTGTAGGTAGGAGGAACAGTAGGTGCTGCGCCCTAAAAATTTGGCGCCCGGCGCAGTTGCTCCACTTGCTCCGCCCCTGACACCAGACCAACTACAAGGGGAGCTAACAAAAATAAAGGAACACCTACCAACAAACACAATGATCCCAAATGCAGGTTCACTGCTAACCATTTACAAACTCAGTAAGGTCAATGTCCATATAGCACTGAACAAGATCCTATTTCAAATTACAATTACATTGATAAGCCAAGCGTCCCCAGCAAGCCAATAGTGTAGAATTGTCGGATGTCCGAATAGTCGGCAAGAATTCGGATGCCCATTTCGTACCGAATTCGAAACGGTATTAAAAATCCGACTCGTCTGAATGATTTCGATTAGAAATCGGAATTATAATGGGTACGATATCGAATGATGATATCGGTACGATTTCAGATGCACATTTTGTATCGAATGCGTTATGCCACAAAAGATCCGAAATGTCTGAAAGATTTCGGATAGAAATCGAAAAGTCCAAGTGCAAACTGCGTAGTTCATGACATTGTGCACCGTGCGTGCACATATTTTTTTATTGTTTTTTCAGGAAATTCAAGTGATCGGACGAGTGTCGCGTGAGTTATAATACGGTGAATTATTAAGAATTAAATTAAATAAGTGAAATTTCAAAACCGTAAGTAAATATGAATATTAATTTTGTTCAAACGCATTATTCCCTTTTACTTTATTATTTCAATAATACAGTATTGTTATCGATTTTTAAAAAAAAAAAATTTGCTACCCTCAAAATTTTTTTTTTCACGTTTCATGACGAGTAGACACGAAAAAAGCAAAAAAAAATTTCAGTCCGTCTGTCCGCCGTACGCCGTACGCCGTACGCCGTACGTCTACCGGTGTACGCAAAATTGTTTGAAGGCTCGTAGCACCCAAACCCTTTGAGCTATTTAGTTGAATTTTTTTTCGTGGGTAGAGTGGGCAGTCCCCTTAAAGTGGCCAAATTTGGAGGGATGGGGGTGTGAGGGGGGAGGAGGGGGAAGTGTTTTAGACGGAAAATTTTGGTTTCTAGATCTCAGCAACCGCTTATGCTAGGAGGCTGAAATTTTGAATTTATATAGAGCTTTAGTAGTGGACCCATTTGCAAAAAAATTGCAGATATTGGTGAAGGAGTTTGGGAGTGGGGGGAGAAATAATGCGTCCGAAACGCAAAAAAGGTGAGATCGACACTTTCTAAAATCCATATCTCCTAAACGGTTAATGTCACAAAATTGAAACTTAATAAGTATCTGTAGGTATACTAGGAGAATAGATCGAAAACAAAAATTTGAGTGGGGGCAGTGGCGTACGGGGGTGGGGGGTGAAAAACTTTAGATTACGATATCTCACGAACCAATTGCACTAGACAAATAAAATTTGGTTTGTGTATAAAGGTTTACAAATGAAGTCTGCTGAAAGTAAAATTTTTTAAGGGGGCGTTGGAGCAAGAAAGTGGAGGGGATAAGAATTTTTCTAAAAAATCACGTCTCATATCTCAAGAACCGTGTAAGATAGATGCTTAAAATTTTTACCAGAAGTAGGCCTAATAGACCCCTAGCAGAAAACAAAATTTTTGAAATAAGGGTGTAGAGGGTGAGGGTGGGGGAGGGTGAAAAGGAAAAAGTTCCGATTTTAATATCTCGACAACCTATAATGATATAATGCTGAAACTTGATATTTAGATAGAGCTATATTAGTAGCATCTTGAAAAAATATAACTTTTTATAGGGGTAGTATGGTACGGGGGTGGAGGGTGTTTTTCCTATCTTTAGAACGGCTTATGCTACAAAGTTCAAACTCGGTACGTTTATGTAAATCAACTAGAAAACTAATTTAGATAAAAAAAAATTTCAAATATCCATTGGCGTTCGGGAGGGGGGCAAAAAAAATTATCAGTGAAAATGGAATGCATATATTTTCACGGTTTTCGTCATATCTATTAGGTCTTCCCAAATATTGAATTCATTTTTATTCTACGGTTTCTTCATATAAATACCTAGAAAGTGTTTTCAGGATTTTTTAAAATTCGACCCCTAAGGCGGTGCAAAGAGGGTTGTAAACTTTTTCACGAATTCTACTATATCCCCACGTCTTATCAGATATCGAATATCTTTTCACTTTCACGTGCTTGCGTAACAATCACCTAAAACTTGTTTTTAAATTTTTTTCAGCCACTAAGAGGGTATAAACGGGTTGTACACGTTTTCACGAGTTCCGTCATTTCTTTTAGAAGTGATAAGAAATTGAATTGGTTCCTACCTTCTCGTGCTGTTTTCATATTTATTTATTAACTTTTTTCAGGATTTGTGGATATTCAACCCCCAAGTGGGTGTAAGGAGATTGCATATCTGATGGTATATCGAATTCATTTTTACTTCCTATGGTTTCCTATATAAAAAAGCCAAAAAGTCATTTTCAGTATTTTAGATATTCAATCCTAATGGGTGTAAGGGGGTTGTATGCTTTTCAAAGTTTCGACATATTTCTTAGGTTCGATGAGATATTAGATCGCTTTTCATTTCCACAGACTTTTTATATAATCGCCTACAAACCCATTTCTTAATTTTTGGATAATCAACCCCCAAGGGTTTGTATATGTTTTCACAATTTTTGCCATTCCTTAGTTCTGATGAGATATAAAATTGATTATTACGGCCAACCAATTCACGATTTTTTGAATTTCCAGAACCAAGGAGGTGTGAAGGGTTTGCTTACGTTTTTTTTTCGAAATTCAAACCCCAAGTGGAAGTAATGGGTTTGTATACGTTTTAACAATTCGCCATATCTCTTAATTCTGATAAGGCAACAAATTCGTTTTTGCTTCTATGGGCTTATAGTGTACATAATATACTGAAATTCGAATAGTCTACACGGACTTTTTCAATGTTTAATCGGCTAAAAATCTCTATTTTAAATATTTTTATATTGAGAACAAAAATAATTTTCCAAGAAATCTAATAATCTCGAAGCAACTCATGATACACTCCGACTTTAACCGCTCCCGAACTTTGACCCGAAAAATAATAAAGTTTCGCCCAGACCATTGGCAGATTTTTTATTCTAATTTTGTATCGTACACCCCTGTTTACGACTAATCTTCGCATGAACTGACCACGGGTTTTGCGTGGACCTCGGCAAATTTGAATATTGGTGTTAGAGATAAGCAAAGCAGTTCCTTTCAGTGAATTACTTCACTCCGAGTCACTCACTTTAAGGAACGAGTTCAGTGAAGTACTTCCATGTAACAGTTCCTTCCACCGTTCCTTCGTTTTCTTTTAGAGAATAGTTCATTAGTTGCGGGGAGTTCAGTGATGAGTAGTCGTAGTCGGAAGACAGTAGACCAAGAAAAAAAAAGGTCCGTACATCTAGAAGATGATGAGCAAAAAAAAGGTCAGTAGTAAAAAAAAAAAAGGTTCGTATAGTTCACTCTGTTACTCTTAATATTTCTTGAGTAGGTATATCGTTTTTAATATTTTTGTCACGTGTCCAATGGAACTGCAGTTCACCAAAAGGAGTCACTCACTTCAACGAAGTGTTCTTTTAAAACAGTTTACTCGGGAATGACCCATCTCTAATTGGTGTGAAGAATTTATCGAGATAATAAGAAGTAAGTTGAGCTGTGTATCCTTAGAAGACGGTGTTTAAAATATTTATTTTACAGAGTCCTGTTTAAAGATCTTTGAATGGAAAACAAGGGACGGGGTTAATTCCAGCATAAAATTTGTTTTCCACAATGCCAAGGATAAAGTGAACAAGTCAAAGAAGAGGAAGATTTCACTATCGGCATACGTAGAATAGGAAAGGATACTGCAGCCATATCTAATAATGAAAATGTTTTAATTTATAGTTACTTTATTTTTTTTTATTAAGCATAATTTTTTTTGTTAATGACTGGATAGGTTTCCGCCATTTATTATGTTTTTTAAAAAATTGTTTTTAATTTTAAATTAATTTGTACCTTAGATGTATATATACATATTATATTTATTTTCCGAAAATTCTGTTTCTGTTTTAATTATTTTTTAATTGAACTAATGAAACTGTTATAATTCTTTAATAATTCGTTACTCTGGCTAGGCTCGAAAACTTCTCGACATTTCGAATCGAAATCTGAACGACATTAAGTACCGAAATGTGCACGACATTTCGTACCGAAGTTTACACTACATTTCATACTGAAGTCTGTATGAAATTTCGTACCGAAATCTTTCCGAAAAGTCGGTACGAGTTCGTAACTACATTTCGTTCCCACATCTGTCAACCCCCTCATATAGTTTCCGATACGACTTCGAGACGAAATCCGCTCAGAAATCGGCATCCGACACCGACAAGGTGGAGCGATTTCAATTTCAATTGTTAAACCTGATACCATTACCGACGAGTCATAATGGATAATTTTTCTACATTGAGCCCTCTACAACATATCTCGTCGTAAATTTGCATAGAGATAAATATTATGCAATGGACCTACGAAGAAAGATATAAGGAAATGAAATGGGTCGAGAGAAATGAAGCGGAAATGGAAATGCCGGACGCATATTATTGTAATGTATAATAGTGTTTGTTATTGTGTAGTGGCGTAGTCAAAAATAAGTTTGATTTTCAAATAAATTTTTATGCATTAAATTTCTTAATATTTTTGTACTTATCTTATGAAAAAGTTGTTTTCTTAAAAAAACCATTGCAGTATTTTCAATTTGTAACTGTATTCTAATTTCCGTCTCAGATGCATTACAAATATCTACGACGCTCTTAGAAGGCGATGTAAGAAACCCCTTTGTTTTATATGCCATTAATGAGTGAACATTATGATCACAATACAAAACAGACAGACATTCTTGGCACTTAAGTATCCTCTGTAACTTATGAACTACAAAACCAGCAATATATTCAACGACGTGTGTGACATATGTAGACAAAATCGGAAGATTAAAAATATGATTATGCCTTAAAAAATGGTCTCATCTGCTGTTTGTATCTGGTCAGTTTCTTCAAGAGTAGAGTCTATTGCCATTGCATTCCTATTGGCTGAAATATTAATTACCTCCATTGGATCTAACACGAGATTGGCATTCAAAACTGGTATGTCCTGTAGTGGAATACAGTTTCCGATACCAGAATCTCTGATTTGACATGGAATTAAAAGTTTTTTATAACGCGCTGTAAATTGACGCACTGTCGGATTATTGTTACACCCTAGCTCAAGGTGGTCTTGATTCAATTTATAGAATGGGATAAATTGTAAGTGGTTGGTGATAATGAATCGCTCATAATATTTGAATATTTTTTAAGCCAGCTATAATTCCAACAAAACCTGTCTTACGTCTGTACGAAATTAATAAATTTCCCTCGATTTGCAAAATATTCAACTGCGTCTGAAGCGAATTGGTAAAGATCTGAAAAATTTACAGAGCACGAAGCTTTGTTATACCCAAAATCATTAGATCGCCTGGAATTGAGCACATCAAAAGCATCATTGCAATATCTTATAAACTCTGATGTTGCAACACTGTTTTCAAATTTATCTATACATAATTCTTCTCTACAGAAATTTAGAGCGTCGGCAACAGATTTGCTAAAAGTTTGAACTGCAAGTCTAACTTTCATTTTTTGATCATGAAAATAAATATGGGCTCTTCGCAATTTGTTACCTATATGTAAATGTTCCCTTTCCTGGAGATTTTGGAGCTCTTCCAAGAATTCCCATTTTACCTCATTTCCACTTTTATTTTTAAAAACTCCAATTTCACCAAAAGCATTTCGAATCAGCTTTAGCATATGAACTGGATCAGGAATTATTGAATACTGAACATCAGAATCAGGTAGGTGTAAAAATGGTTCACATGAAATATCATTTAAATTGCATCCTAAAAGATTCATTGTGGAAAAGTTAACTGGAGCACCGTCTGAAGTGATTCCGATAACTTCAGCTCCAGTTTCAATAAGGTTATTAAAACAGTATATGATCATATTTTTCTTCTGCACAGAAGTTAAAGATTGAATTGGAAAATAGCCTATGGGAATGTTCCAACTTTCATTTAGACATACTGCCATAAAAACCAAAATTTGATTTGCTACAACATTGCTGGTTTCTTCGTTACCAATATCTACGTAGCCCCACATATTCTTTTTGTCCCATTCTACCTGTTGGCGAATATAAACTTCATCAAAAACTTCATTAAGATAAAGTTTTTTTGATTCCTTATTTGCTCGGGCTACTGCCAAACGAATGGCCTTAAATGATTCGCTAGTAAAACCAGGTCGACACTCCACAGTAGTATACCACTTCGCCATAGTTCTTGGGTGTGGTAAAGTACAACTAAATGTTTCACGTACAAAATCATAGGCAGCCGGAGAAATAAAATTTAAATTAAGAGCAAATGACCTAAGGACTGGTGAATACATTTTTGGTAATTTTCATCCTTTGGGTTTTAATAGGACACGTTCCAGAAGTTCTTTTTGAGAATCTGTTAGATCTCTTAAAATGTCGATGTGGTCCTGAGATAAATAGTTTTTATCTAAAGCTTCTTTCAAAATATGCTTTAATGTAGCAACCCTTTTCGACTTTCGACGAACCTGCTGTTGAAGTGATTTTAATTTACTATCCCTCTTCTTAACAAACTTTCTTAAAGTTTTCACTTTCAACTTCAATCGCCTTTTTCTAGGTGAAGCGATTGATGATTCCGTTGCATGTGTTGATACCATCGCTTCTTGAAGAGTAATTCTTGAAATCTGTAAAATATATTATACTTATTGAGCTAGAATCTAACAACACTTTGACGAAATTTATTACCTGTTTTTCAACAAGATAGTCTGTCGTATTCTGCAGGGGTATGATGGAGGACATCGAACTTTGTGGCGATGAGAATTAAACATCAATCGGAAGTAGGATTCGCCGCTCAGGAGTCTGCAAATTGGTTTATTATTTTTTTTTTATTTTCCATTTATCTTTATATAAAAAGGTATTTTTCCTTCAGCGCAACGTTGGATGTCTCATCCAGGGTAGATAAAATAATTGACTCTGAAGTGGTGTCCAATATTTCTGCATACTGCTTCTAAAAATTTATAAACAACAGATTTGGGAGACGCTCATATTCATTTTTTTTATTATTTTTTAATAATAAAGTATTTTTATAAAATTGTCAACTTTACTGACCGGCTTCACAGCAAAGTCTTCATTCGGCTCCTGGGATGGTATGATTACTGACATGGAACTTTGTGGCGACGACATTTGCACATCAGTCGATAACAAAATTTTGCGCTCAGGAGTCTGTTAAGAAATTGTTTGTACTTAGTAAATACTGTATATGTACTCGGATATTTCATGTGAATTTACCTTAAGTACAACATTGGATGCACCATATGCATATTCGCTCTCAAATTTATAATTACATTCATATAAAATAGGTTTGCAAGCGATACACAAACGAGCAAAATTTTAATTTTTATATAATTAGGTTCTATTAATCCTTTGAAATTGTAGATCGACTCAATGAGCAGGTAAAGGCTCCTCATAATAAAATAAAGTAAACACGTATTAAGATATTTAAAAATTTCATACTTACCACACTCCCGGATGCAATTTCGTCACATGATTTCTCGTTGTCCGTCTTTGGAACTGCATTGCCAAGAAGGTCCTTACGAGTACGTTCACCCCGAATAATTATGTCTTTATCATTAAAATGAAAAGAACACACTCTTTCGAAGCAGCCGGGCCTTGGATGACTCGCATTAAAACCAATAGCTTTACACCATTTCAATTTTAAGCGTTCCCTACTAGGAAAACTGAAAGAAAAATATTGTGAACCCCCGATCTTTGAAATTAACTACGCCTTTGGCACCTTATTCTATTACACTTACCGGAAAAAAGAAACTCCCGCAGATTTCTGTTTTACTTGACTTTTTAGGCCGCACACAATGCACTTCATTTTAATCGTTTTTGTCCGTATTTCTCAAGAACACTAATCGAAACTCGAGGTTTTTCTATAATATATGAAATTTTACACGTCACATGTAACTTTCAAAAACTTTTTGAGCACTTTTTCATTCACTTTTTATCAAATTATTTCACGCGACACGAATTATTTTTCGACGGCGATCTTCACGGTAATGACGGTCAATGAGTTAGATACAGAGTTATGTACATGATCTTTGACACTTTGGGTCACATGGTCGGGATATATACTGAAAAAATTTCAATGTATGCGTGTTTTTTGGTAGTTGCTATGGCAAAGCGGGAGCTACGAAGACAGGCGAAACCGGTTAAACCGGTTTGACTCTCTTAATAAATTTGGTTTCTTTTGTTGTACATTTTACATCCTACATTTCATGTGTACATATACGGTATTACATCCGCCTGGTCACCTCCCAGCACAACTCCCAGAAAAAAAAAATTTGCGAAAATGTTAGCACTTTCAGTGTACAAAATAGGTGGGATTTAGTTCGTGTTGTCCACTTTGCATCTAGTAGATAATATACAAAAGTGCAATACTTACTACTCATGTGTATTAAGTGTCAAGTCTTCTTGTGGATAGTCTTTGGTTTTGGTTTGGATGAAACTTGTACAGATGTTGTTTAGCGTATAAAGCCTAGTACGGACCTTGATCATAATTTTGCCACGCTAATTTACTATTCAGGTATACAAAAAATTATTCGTACACCAAGAAAAAAAAATTTATAAAGTCAGTAAGGGAATAGAAAATAGAAATTCTTTAGTAATAATTAGAAACTGTGTATTATGTTCTTTACGATAATATAAAAAAATAAACATTTTCGTGCTTATTTAATAGAAATTTGGAAACAAAAACATGGTAGGTAGGTAGGTACGCGTGGCAATAAGACTATGGTGCTGATATTCGCCCTTTTGAGCAAAGTCAGCCTTTAAGAGCGTTTTAGATCCAGCTCCGGCCAGATCTAAACACGTCCACCTACCCCGCCTTCAGTTTTGGAGCCTTCCGGATATATGTGTGTGCGGACTCCTCCGTCCGTACCGAATCCCTTTCCCATTCTAGACGGGTTGGGATGGTTGTTAGGAAATTTTTGTCAAAATCATAACTGGGAGGGGTGTAGTCGGTGTTTTCAGGAATATCATTGAAGTTATTCAAGATTGTTGAGTGACCTGCATATATGCCAGTCCACTGTGTAGAGGCCCTAAGTCGAATGGCTGCACTGGCCGCCATTTGCTTGCCAAAAATGTCTAGGGGTGGCAGACTGAATAGCATGTCTAGTGCTGCAGAGGGAGTTGTTCTCAGAGCTCCACTGATGCATATGCATGCTGATCTCTGTACCTTCCCTAACTGCTTTGTCTAAGGCCGTCCACCAGACAAAAACACCATACATAAGTATCGGTTTGATGACGGACACGTAGAGCCAATGAACAATTCTGGGTTGCATACCCCATTTTTTGCTAATGGCCTTTTTGCACGAGTAAAGCGCAACTGTTGCTTTCCTTACCCGTTCCTGAATGTTAGGTTTCCAGTGAAGTTTCCTATCCAAAATAACACCCAAATATTTTGCGCTATCGGTGAAAACTAGACTAGAAAACTAGACCATTCAGAGGTTCTACGTGAGGAATTTTATATTTCCTGGTGAAGAGGACTAATTCTGTTTTGCCCATTTGGAGACAAAAACATATTCTTATAAAATATAATATTGCTCAACAAAATTGTTCGTACACTTTAATGAATTTACAATATAAGTTTGAAATACAATTATTTTTTAAATTTAGTACTTCGTTGGATAGCCCTTAGTATCTAGCACTACTTTGAATCGCCATGGCATTGATTTCACGAGTCTCTGGGTCACTGATGACAGTATAGTCTCAAAATTCTCGAATAATATGCTCTTTGAGCTCAGCTTTTCCAGAAATACATTTTTCTTCAATTGACGTTCCATATGTGCCCACAAATGCTCAATGGGGTTGAGGTCCGGCGATTGAGGTGGCGTACGTAATTGATTTCTTACATTATAAAGTAACCATTCTTTAACAACAATCGCTGTGTGATTGGGATCGTTATCTTGCTGAAAGTAATAATCGGTTTCTATTCCAATATCTCGCGCACTTTGTTTTAAGTTTCTTTTCAAAATATTTAAATACATAATTATATCCATTGTCACATCAATTAATTCCATCATTCCATCATTCCCACACCAGCGGCTGACATACTGCCCAAATCATCACATTTCCACCGCCATGCTTTACTGTTGAGCACAAATTTTGTTTCAGCAGTTCCGTATTACGCCTTCTCCACACAAATTGCCTTCCATAGGGACCAAAAACATTAAATTTACTTTCGTCTGTGAAAATAACTTTTTGCCAAAAGTCAGTACCTTTATACAGGGTGTAACTAGTACTGAGGTTCAAACGAAAATGGGAGACAGAGGAACTTATCCTGAGTAGAAAATCGTTCTACACATACTCCCGTTTTTGCACCGTTAAGGAGATAGCGCGATTTTAAGGACGAAGGATTTTCATGGTACCTGTGATCACTGTTTGATCTCTAACTTCTGCTGTACTTAGCGTAACGTAATAGGTACGATGAAAATCCTTCATCCTTAAAATCGCGCTATCTCCTTAACGGTGCAAAAACGGGAGTATGCGTAGAACGATTTTCTACTCAGGACAAGTTCCTCTATCTCCCATTTTCGTTTGAACCTCAGTACTAGTTACACCCTGTATAAATATTTTTTGGCAAATTCAATCCTCTTTTTCCTATTGGCCCTTGGTACAAATGGGTTCTGGCGAGCTACTCGACCATTTAAACGAAACTTCCTAAATGTCCTTTTTACAGTTTCAGAAGAAATAGGTTTTTAGATTATTTGGGCCATATCTTCAGTAAGATTCCTAATATTTAGACTCGGATTTTGTTTCATTTTTCGTACTATAACTAGTTCATTATGGTCCGAAATTATTTTTTTTCTCCCACGACCTTCCTTATTTAGGAGTGTTCCTTAATGTTGGTATTTATTTACAATACTTTGAATTGTTGTATGACTCCTATCTACAGTACGCCCTGTTTCTCACAAAGATTTTCCTTCACAAATAGGCTTAATTATTATTTTTCGCTCAGAAGTTGCAGTTTCAGTTGATTTTCGACCCATTTTTTAAAAAAATTATTTTAAAACATACTGCAGTCACGATCGGCTGCAAGCCAATCGTATAATACTCTAGATGAATACTGAACTCCGATTTATATTGTAGTTGGGGATAAAGTAGAATTACGTGTGTGCATGTTGTATGTCCTTTATTAAGGACTGCCATTAGATTGCTACTCAAAACTAAAAGACAATTTTCAGTGTTTAGTTACATATCTTGAACTGGGTAAGTCATCGAAAAAAATGTCCTTTTTGAAGGACTTTCACATGGGAGGTGCAAGAAGGACTCACTTGATTTCTTACATATTTATCCTTTTTCTTGAAACCATTTAAAAATGAACGTGTACAAAATTTGAAATTCGTAGCTTGAATCGTTCAAAAGTTATCGAAAAATATTGTTGAACACGTGTCTTAAGGACATTTTGTATGGCACCTACCAGAAGGAGTAAAGGGATTTCGCTGATTAGTAAACTCGAACTTTGTTTTTACTCAAAACTAATTTGTAAAAAATTCCGAATTCGTAGCTAAAAGATTACTTGAGTTATAGTGAGTTTCGTAAATTAAGTGAATACATTTTGACAGGATAATTGTATGGCAGCTACACGAAGGACTATCAGGATTTTCTTCATAATCATATATTTAGCTTCAACTATTGGGAAAATAAGACGTACAAAATTTCAAAGTCGTAGCTTAAACCCTTCTGAAGTTATCGACCAATATTCTTGAACACGTGTTTTAAGGACATTTTGTATGGCAGCTACCAGAACGAGAAAAAGGATTTCGCTGATTAGTAAACTGGAACTTCCTTTTCACTCAAAACTAACTTGTACAAAATTCCGAATTCGTAGCTAAAAGATTACTTGAGTTATAGTGAGTTTCGTAAATTAAGTGAATACATTTTGACAGGATATTCGTATGGCAGCTACACGAAGGACTAACAGGATTTTCTTCATAATCATAGATTTAGTTTGAACTATTGGAAAAATAACACAAACAAAATTTCAAAGTCGTAGCTTAAACCCTTCTGAAGTTATCGACCAATATACTTGAACACGTGTTTTAAGGACATTTTGTATGGCAGCCACCCGAAGGAGTAGGACGATTTTGCCCGTTAACGAACTTAGCCTTACAAATTCAACCAAACATCGAGATTCAAAATTTCATGATCCTGGGTGAAGGCGTTCTTGAGTTATCGTGTTCACGGACAGACGGACGGACGGACGTCAAGCGGATTTGGGGTTTTTGGGCACAAATAAACAAAAAATAATGTATAACTTTTTTTTGTCCGAGGCTTGGTTCTATGCGTTACAAACTTTTCGGCTGGATTAAACTTATAATACTCTATATGATTTCATCTAGAGTATAAAAACGATAAAAGTACTTCTTTCACAATATGAACTACAAACGTTCACTGCACTGTAAACTGATAGAGAAGTGAAATAATTTCATATCCTGTTATCATTGCGTTCATAGATAAAATCGTGTTGCCAGGTACGAATAATTTTGTGTTGCAGAATCATAATTATAAATTTTTTTTAAATACCACATTTACAATGTTTTGAATAAAATTTTGAATGGTGTACGAATAAATTTGTGTATAGCTGTATATCTCTACAGTGAAAAATATGTAGAATACTGTGGAGAAGTAAACAGCTGGGAACAGCTGTTTGTTTGACATTTACATTTTCAAAAATAAAATATATTATACGCCTGTTTATACTCTAGATGAAATCATATAGAGTATTATAAGTTTAATCCAGCCCAAAAGTTTGTAACGCATAGAACCAAGCCTCGGACGAAAAAAAGTTATATATTATTTTTTGTTTATTTGTGGCCAAAAACCTCAAATCCGCCTGACGTCCGTCCGTCCGTCTGTCCGTGAACACGATAACTCAAGAACGCCTTCACCTAGGATCTTGAAATTTTGATGTTGGATGTTTGGTTGAATTTGTAAGGATAAGTTCGTTAACGGGCAAAATCGTCCTACTCCTTCGGGTAGCTGCCATACAAAATGTCCTTAAAACACGTGTTCAAGAATATTGGTCGATAACTTTAGAAGGGTTTAAGCTACGACATTGAAATTTTGTATGTGTTATTTTTCCAATAGTTGGAGATAAATATATGATTATGAAGAAAATCCTGTTAGTCCTTCGTGTAGCTACCATAAAAATATCCTGTCAAAATGTATTCACTTAATTTACGAAACTCACTATAACTCAAGTAATCTTTTAGCTATGAATTGGAAATTTTGTACAAATTAGTTTTGAGTAAAAACAAAGTTTGAGTTTACTAATCAGCGAAATCCTTTTACTCCTTCTGGTAGGTGCCATACAAAATGTCCTTAAGACACGTGTTCAATAATATTTTTCGATAACTTTTGAACGCTTGAAGCTACGAATTTGAAATTTTGTACACGTTCATTTTTAAATGGTTCTAAGGAAAAGGATAAATATGTAAAAAATCGAGTGAGTCCTTCCTGCACCTCCCATGTGAAAGTCCTTCAAAAAGGACATTTTTTTCGATGACTTACCCAGTTCAAGATATGAAATTAAACACTGAATATTGTCTTTTAGGTTTGAGTAGCAATCTAATGGCAGTCCTTAATAAAGGACATACAACATACACACACGTAATTCTACTTTATCCCCAACTACAATATAAATCGGAGTTCAGTATTCATCTAGAGTATTATACGATTGGCTTGCAGCCGATCGTGACTGCAGTATGTTTATACTCTAGATGAAATCACATAGAGTATTATAAGTTTAATCCAGCCCAAAAGTTTGTAACGCATAGAACCAAGCCTCGGACGAAAAAAAGGTATATATTATTTTCTGTTTATTTGTGGCCAAAAACCTCAAATCCGCCTGATGTCCGTCCGTCCGTCCGTCCGTCCGTCCGTCCGTCCGTCCGTCCGTCCGTCCGTCCGTCCGTCTGTCCGTCCGTCTGTCCGTGAACACGATAACTCAAGAACGCCTTCACCTAGGATCTTGAAATTTTGAATTTGGAAGTTTGGTTGAATTTGTAAGGCTAAGTTCGTTAACGGGCAAAATCGTTCTACTCCTTCGGGTAGCTGCCATACAAAATGTCCTTAAAGCACGTGTTCAAGAATATTGGTCGATAACTTCAGAAGGGTTTAAGCTACGACTTTGAAATTTTGTATGTGTTATTTTCCCAATAGTTGAAGCTAAATGTATGATTATGAAGAAAATCCTGTAAGTCCTTCGTGTAGCTGCCATACAAATATCCTGTCAAAATGTATTTACTTAATTTACGTAACTCACTATAACTCAAGTAATCTTTTAGGTACGAATTCGAAATTTTGTACAAATTAGTTTTTGGTAAAAAGAAAGTTTGGGCTTACTAGCCAACGAAATCCTTTTACTCCTTCGGGTAGCTGCCATACAAAATGTCCTTAAAACAAGTGTTCAAGAATATTGGTCGATAACTTCAGAAGGGTTTAAGCTACGACATTGAAATTTTGTATGTATTATTTTTTCAATAGTTGGAGCTAAATGTATGGTTATGAAGAAAATCCTATTAGTCCTTCGTGTAGCTGCCATACAAATATCCTGTCAAGACGTTTTCACTTAATATACGGAACTATGCTATACTAAGCTATGAATTGGAAATTTTGTACAAATTAGTTTTGAGTAAAAACGAAGTTCAGGCTTACTAATCAGCGAAATCCTTCTACTCCTTCTGGTAGCTGCCATGTAAAATGTCCTTAAGACACGTGTTCAACAATATTTTTCGATAACTTTTGAGCTCTTCAAGCTACGAATTTGAAATTTTGTACACGTTCATTTTTAAATGGTTCCAAGAAAAAGGATAAATATGTAAGAAATCGAGTGAGTCCTTCCTGCACCTCCCATGTGAAAGTCCTTCAAAAAGGACATTTTTTTCGATGACTTACCCAGTTCAAGGTATGAAATTAAACACTGAATATTGTCTTTTAGGTTTGAGTAGCAATCTAATTGCAGTCCTTAATAAAGGACATACAACATCCACACACGTAATTCTACTTTATCCCCAACTACAATATAAATCGGAGTTCAGTATTCATCTAGAGTATTATACGATTGGCTTGCAGCCGATCGTGACTGCAGTATGTTTTACTTTATTATTTTAATAATAAAGTATTGTTATCGATTTTTAAAAAAAAAAAATTTGCTACCCTGAAATTTTTTTTTTATGCGTTTTATGACTAATAAGCACCAAAAAAGCAAAAAAAATTTTCAGTCCGTCTGTGCGCCGTCCGCCGTCCGCCGTACGCAAAACGTTTGAAGGCTTATAAATCCTAAACCCTGTGAGCTATTAAATTGAAATTTTTTTTATTAATAGACTGGGTAGGTTCCTTGAAGTGACCACTTTTTGGGTGGTCGGAGTATGAGGGGGGAGGTGGGGGAAGCGTTTTAGACGAAAAATTTTGGTTTCTAGATCTCAGCAACCGCATAGGCTAGGAGGCTGAAACTTGGAATTTATATAGAACATCGATAGTGGACCCATTTGCAAAAAAAAATGATGATATGGGTAAAGGGGTGTGGGAGTGGGGGGAATAATAATGCGTCCGAAACGCTCGAAAGCCGAGATCGAGACATTCTAAAATCCAGATCTCCTAATCGGTTAATGTCTCGAAATTAAAACTTAATGAACATCTGTGGGTATACTAGGAGAATAGATTCGAAACAAATTTTTGAGAGGGGGCAGTGACGTACGGGGGTGGGGGTTGAAAAACTTTAGATTACGATATCTCACGAACCAATTGCACTAGAGAAATAAAATTTGGTTTCTGTATAAATGTTGACAAATAAAGTTTGCTGAAAGTAAAATTTTTTAAGGGGGCGGTGGAGCATGGAAGTGGAGGGGGTAAGCAATTTTTAAAAAAATCACGTCTTATATCTCAAGCACAATGTAAGATAGATGCTTAAAATTTTTACCAGAAGTAGGCCTAATAGACCCCCGGCAGAAAAAAAAATTTTGAAGGTGTGGGTGGAGAGGGTGAGGCTGGGGGAGGGTGAAAAGGAAAAAGTTCCGATTTTTATATCTCGAGAACCTATAACAATATAAAGCTGAAACTTAGTATTTAGATAGAACTATAGTAGTAGCATGTTGGAAAAATATAATTTTTTATAAGTAGTATGGTACGGGGGTGGGGGGTGGTTGGTTGGTTGGTTGGTTTAAGTGGCAGCCCTGTCACCCAGACAGGGCTCAATTAGCTCAGAGGCCGTTTTGAAACCACAAACTCGTGTTAAACTCGGCTGTTAAGGGTTCTTGATACTGGGGGATACAGAAGATGAATGTGAGAAAGGTTGATTGAATTGGATCGCTATAGCCACCCTGTGCTGTTCAGGAAGTGTAATAACTCTCCAATCCTCTTCCCCGAAATCTCCATCAGGTCCCCGTAGAAGGGCTTGCCTAGTGCTCGCTCTCGGGCTCTAGCTAGAGCCGGACACTTGCAAAGGAAATGAACAAGCGACTCTCGCTCATTAGTGTCCTGGCAGCTGCGGCAGTTTATATTGAATGGAATGCCCAGTTTGGCCGCATGATCCCCAATCGGCCAGTGACCTGTACTGATCGCCGTGATTCTGGAGACGTCTGCCCGGGTCTTGTATAGAAGTTCGTCTGACCTGGCTCGGTTGTAAGATGGCCACATCTTCCTAGATATGGCGCAGGTAGTTAGGCTTTTCCATCTGGAATTAGCCACTGTCTGGAAGTGTGAGAGTATGACCCTCTTTACGACTCCTAAAGGAACATGAACTAGTTCCGCAAGAGAGCCGGGAAGAGCGGAGCCCTCCCTGGCCAGTTCATCAGCCCGCTCATTTCCCATTATGTCTCTATGCCCCGGGACCCAGAGCACAGTGACTTGGAGCCGTTCCGCCAGACCGGCTAGTTCGTTACGGCATTGCTGAACTAGTTTAGAGGAGGTGGTAGCCGAGTCTAGTGCTTTGATTGCGGCTTGGCTGTCGGTGAAAATGACGATGTTGTGTTTTGGCGATGAGTCGTGTTTTAGTGTACGACACGCCTCCCGGATCCCCAGTATCTCTACCTGGAAGACGCTAGCGTGGTCCGGGAGGCGGTAGGACTTAGCGATATTATGTGTATCTGAGAATATTCCTGCCCCGACCCCGCAGTCCATTTTCGAACCGTCGGTAAATATTATCGTGTCGAAGTCTGCTTCCACCGCACCGTTCTTCCACTCCTCTCTAGTTGGGAAACCAACAGAGAATCGTTTCGTGAAGCTCAGTTTGGGGGTGATGTAGTCAGTCGGTGACGTAACCAATTCCTTTGGTAACTGTCCCAGGATATTACTATGCCCGTATGGCTTCGTAGTCCAGCACCCAGATTCTTTGAGCCTGACGGCATTGTTTGATGCGGTGTTTTTTATATAAAGGTCGATTGGTAGGAGGTAGAGTAGCACGTTTAGAGCATCGGTCGGGCATGACCGCATAGCACCTGTAATGCCTATGGCCGCACTTCGTTGAACTCGACTGAGTTTAGTTATGTTATAGTCCTTACTCAGAGCGGGCCACCAGACTAGTGACCCGTAGTTGAGAATTGGACGTATTACAGCAGTGTACAGCCACAAAACCATCCTTGGTTTGAGTCCCCACTTCTTGCCGAAGGTTCTTTTGCAGGCGTAGAAGGCCACACGGGCTTTCTCCACCCGGTTTTCTATGTTGAGTTTCCAGCTCAGCTTTGAATCAAGGATAACACCAAGATACTTTGCGCTGGAGGAGAGCTGGAGCGGTTGGCCGTTCAGGCGGGGAAGGTTAAAGTCTGGTATCTTGGTTTTCCTGGTGAATAGTACCAACTCAGTTTTATCCGGATTTACACCAAGGCCACAGCCGGTAGCCCAGGTGCTTACCTTACCCAGAGCGCTGTCCATAATCTCACTGATTACGGAAGGAAATAATCCCGAGACCAAAATCACCAGATCATCCGCGTACGCAATCACTTTGATTCCCTCTCTGTCTAGTCTTACTAGGATTTTATCCATGACCAATAGCCAGAGTAGAGGTGAGATAACACCGCCCTGTGGTGTTCCCCTACGCACGTGCTTGGTCAAATTGCTCTTTCCTAGGTTTGAATGGATAATTCTGATCCGTAGCATGGATATTATCCAATTTCTGAAGCTTTCGGTCACACCCAGTTCGGTAAGAGATTCCTGGATAGCTTCGGTGTGGACGTTGTTGAATGCCCCTTCTATATCTAAAAAGGCTGCTAAAGTGTATTGCTTGTAGTTTATCGTGTGCTCAATCGTGCGCACCACTTCGTGGAGAGCCGTCTCCGTGGATCTCCCTCTGAGGTAAGCATGCTGAGATTTGGATAGCGGTGACCTTTCCAGGGTCTGCCTCACATATATATCTATAATGCGCTCCAGTGTTTTCAACACGAATGATGTTAGGCTAATGGGTCTGAAATCCTTCGCGAGTTCGTGACCTCTCTTGCCAACCTTCGGAATAAACACTACCCGGACACTTCTCCAGGCATAGGGCACATGATTTAGTAGAATGCTACTTCTGAAAATTTCCACAAGCCATGGAACTACTACATCTTGTAGTTTCTGCAGCATAATTGGAAGTATGCCGTCCATGCCAGGGGATTTGTAAGGAGAGAAACTGTTAATGGACCAGGCAATTCTTTCTTCATTGATAACGGAATTGATGTCTTCCTCCGGTATACACTGTACACCCTGGATGCTTGACATCTCCGTCCCGCTGTTTTGGCACCCAGGAAAGTGAGTGTTCATCAAGAGTTCCAGAGTCTCGGCGGAGGAATCAGTCCAGGTCCCGTCCGACTTTTTCACGAACGACGGGTTCGTGTGTTGCTTGGATAGAATCTTGCTGAGCCTCGCCGAATCCCGGACACTCTCAATGGATTGACAGTGATCAGTCCAAGCCTGTTTTTTGGCCGTTCTAATGGATTTCTTGTAGATCTTGAGGCATTCCTTGTAAGGTTGCCAAGACTTGCGCCTGTAACAGATGTTAAAAACCTCTCTAGTTATTTTCCTTAATCTTGACAGGTCTTCACTCCACCATGGGGGGAGCGTTTTCTTACTATATTTCAAAGGACATGAGGCATTAAACGCGACCTTCATGGCTCGTTCGAATTTCCCCACCTTGTCGTCCAGATCTTCTATAGTTTTGATGATAGTATTGGTTGTTTTGGATAGTTTCGATTTAGCGACCTGACCGAATTTCTCCCAGTCAATTTTTTTAGGGTTTCTAAAAGGCTTTTGAGTCTCCGGCATGAGATTCACGTTGAAGAAGATCCACCTGTGATCGGAGAAGGATTGCAAGTTGGATACTCTCCAATTCTCAACCCTATAAATGTTATTTTCTGTTAGTAAAGTAATATCCAGAACTTCCTCCCAACCTTGAAAATTTTCCGTACTCGGAAAAATGAAGGTTGGGGTGTCACCACTGTTACATATAGAGAGGTTACTGTTTATAATGAAATCAAATAAGGACTCACCTCGTTCTTTGGTCTCCGAGCTGCCCCAAAGCGTATGTCGTGCGTTGGCGTCGCATCCCACTAGAAGATTGCCCCTCTTGGATGAAATACTGGCGGTAAGATGATGCAGTTCCTCGGGTGGCGCTGGTTGGTCGTGAGCCATATAAACCGAGGAGATGTATAGGTCCCCCCCATTTGCAACCTCCAATTTAACAACTGTTAAATCGTCAGAGCTATAGTTTGGACACATAAAGGCGTTTATCTGTTTATTAACTAAGATGCATGTTCTGGGCTTACCTTGCTTGTGATTGTAGAAAAGGTTGTAGTGAGTGTTTTGGAGCCCCTTTACGGTAAAGTCGTTTACCCATGGCTCCTGTATTAGGCCGATGTCGATGTCCTCTTCCCCAAGGAGGACCAATAAGTTATCCGAGGCGCACTTCGAGTGCCTCAGGTTAACCTGTACTATCTTCAACATTTTTATTGGCTGTTTCCTTCCCGACTTCCTTGCTG
The DNA here is from genome assembly GCA_951812415.1 of Beris morrisii. Lineage (NCBI taxonomy): Eukaryota > Metazoa > Arthropoda > Insecta > Diptera > Stratiomyidae > Beris > Beris morrisii. The sequence goes on along the minus strand of OX638312.1, from coordinate 62,132,916 downwards.
TCAGTGGCTGTCTCCTTCCATGCGATGCTCATTTCCTCTAACAACTCGTTAGCTTTGTCGACAAAGTCTATGTCGTCGTCTGGACCTGAGGAGCGAAAGACTTTCACTTTGGCATGCCTGATGCCGAACCGCAGTTTAAAATCTGCTTCCTCGAGTGCCTTCAGGCACTCCTCGTTAATCAGGAGAAGGTAGGTGAGGCTGTTTCGTTGCGGTTCCTCTGCCTTGATGACAGCCCAGTCATCCATGGGAATCGACGGATTCTGTAGGCGAAGACCGCAAAGAAGTTTCTCGCTGTCCATTTTCATGACTGGAATCCAGATGCGGGCTCTCGGTCTTTTGGGGATCTCCTCAGCTGGGATAAGCTTAAGTCTTATGCCGTCCCAAGCGTCTCTAAACTTAGCGACACATTCACTGAGAAAATCCTTCGAGTAGCTGTCCGCGCATCTGATTACGCGGTATCCTCTCACGAGTTCACCGGAGTCAAAGCCAAGCACAGGTCCTCCGTGCTTTTTCTGGTGGGCCAGTATCGATTCCGACAGCTCTCCTTCCACGTTGCGCCACGCCTCAGCGGTGAGTTTACCGGTAGATAGCTCATCTACCAATGCGACCTCAAGGTGGCTTCTTGCAGTTTCGCTGAAGGTTTTCTTCGCTTGAACCCCGCTGGCTGATGTTAGAAGTGTGCTGGGCTTGGGAATCTTGCTTCTCCTTGTAGCATGATCCACCTCATCCTGGGATCTGTTACGCTTCCCAGATTCCCGTTCTTTCGGCGGTTCCTCTCTGAGGCGTTTGTTGTGCTCCTCTACAATCGCCTGGTAGAAGGCTTTGTCCGCCGCATCGCGCTCGTTTACGGTACCCGCTTCCTCATTTTTAGCAATCTTGTTTAAAATGAAAAGAGCCTTCAAGTACCGACACTTCCTCGCGACCCCGACGGACTTCCGTTTTTTGGCCTGCTTCCGAATGCCATGGCTGGCATTCTCCTTCGGATGTTGTAGACCGGATGTTGATGGTTGAGGCTGCACGGGTGTACTCTGACTTGTACTCGCACGCGCTGCGTTGCCTGGTCTGATAGTTGTCTCCTGACTCGAGGCAAGAAGTTCGTCCTCGGACGAAGTACCGATGTCGAGCTGAGCATCAGTTATGGTTTTGGTGTTGTTTTTGTTTTTTTTGTTTTGGTTTTGGTTCATTTTTTGGTCCCACGAGTATGCTCGGAAGGGGTTGGTCCATCTTAACAGAGCCGGCATGTCAAGATAAGGCAAGGGTACTGCGGGGGGGTGCCCAATTTTACCCCGCAGGCCACCGTTAGCGATTGGAAGAGAGTGTTTTTCCTAACTATAGAACGGCTTATGCTAGAAAGTTGAAATTCGGTATGTATATGTAAATCAACTAGAAAAGTAATTTTGATTAAAAAAAAATTCAAATATCTATTGGCGTTCGGAAGTGGGGCAAAAAAAATTATCAGTGAAAATGGAATGCATATATTTTCACGATTTTTGTCATATCTATTAGGTCTTTCCAAATATTGAATTAATTTTTTTTCTACGGGTTCTTCATAGAAATACCTAGAAAGCATTTTCAGGATTTTTTAAAATTAGACCCCCAAGGTGGTGTAAAGAAGATTATACATTTTCACGAATTCAGCCGTATCCCTCAGGTCTGATTAGATATCGCATAACTTTTTACTTCCACGGGCTTATTTAATAATCACCTAAAACTTGTTTTCAAGGTTTTTCCGTTTTCAACCCCTAAGAGGGTAAAAACGGGTTGAACTCTTTTTCACGAATTCCGTCATATCTCTTAGGAGTGATAAGACATCGGATTGGTTTTCACTTCCTCGGGCTTTTTTTATATATATCTAAAAACTCATTTCAGGATTTTTGGATATTCAACCTCAAAGTGGGTGCAAGGGGGTTGTATATGTTTTCACAAATTCTTACATTTTTCTAGTTCTAATGAGATATCGAATTCATTTTTACTTCCAAAGGCTTCCTACATAATCGTCAAAAAGTTGATTTCGGGATGTTTGTTATTCAACTCCAATAGGACGTAAGGCTTTCGACATATTTCTCAGGATTGATGAGATATTAGATTGGTTTGCACTCCCACAGACTTTTTATATAATCGTCTTCAAACGCATTTCCGATTTCATGTAATGGCCCGAAACCAAGTCACGAAAAACCTTCTAATGGCGTAACAACTGATATTATACTAGGACCAGATCTCGTCCCGGTGTATGAACCAATTATGTAATTAATATGTTATATGAGGCAGCGGCGTAAGTATTCTAGCGCGACCCCATTTTAACCGCTTTCCGAATTTTTTTTTTGTTTTCAGTCACATAGTAACCTACACCGCATCTCAGAATTAAACTCGTTCCGAACTTCTACCGAAAAAATAATAAAGTTGCGCCCAGACTGTTGGCAGATTTTTATTTTAAGAACAAAATAAATTTTCCAAGAAATCTAATAATCTCGAAGCAACTCATGATACACTCCGACTTTGACCGCTTTCGAACTTTGACCCGAAAAATAATAAAGTTTCGCCCAGACCATTGGCATTTCCATATGTGTTCCGTATTGAGAAATTTACTGGGCTTAGAGTGCCAATGCTAATGCAGTTTGTATTAATAGTCAACTTAGTTGTATTATCGATTAATCGTTTGTTTTTCAAATCAACTATTAATCCAAACCTCTCGAGTAAATCGGCTGCTATTATGGGAATATTAATCTGAGCAATAATGAAGCTGTGCAAAAATTTTCGTCGCAAGCCTAAATCTACTTCTATCACTTTATTGCCGAAAGTATTGATTACTGTGCCGTTTGCGGCAGAAAGGCAAAAATCTTTTCGTGTGGAACCGGATTTACCGAATAATTTGTGGGTACTACGCATGAATCAAAGAATACAAGATTATGACAGACGCATGTGCCTTATTCTTCACTCTGCTGTGCTGACGTCACTCAGAGAGTTCGAGTGAGGAACAAACGAATGTATAAGCTGTTTTGTAACGGATTTGCAGTAATTTGTAAAGTGGTACCTAGGCGGTTTTGTACATTTTGCGTCTTTTGTTACTAATGTTATTAGTGGTGTACTCGTAAATGAAAATTATTAACAATGCGTTGTGCTATTTATGGCTGTAATAGTGATAACCAAAAAAAGAATCGAACAGAAGAAGAAAAGTTAATTCGGTTCTTCACTTTCCCTAAAAATAAAAAAGTTTGTGAATTGTGGAAAGTCAAATGTCGAAGAAATGATAGTGTTAATGAAGCCACCGCGAGGATTTGCTCCAGACATTTTTATACTCTAGATGAAATCATATAGAGTATTATAAGTTTAATCCAGCCCACAAGTTTGTAACGCATAGAACCAAGCCTCGGACGAAAAAAAGTTATATATTATTTTTTGTTTATTTGTGGCCAAAAACCTCAAATACGCTTGACGTCTGTCCGTCCGTCCGTCCGTCCGTCCGTCCGTCCGTCCGTCCGTCCGTCCGTCCGTCTGTCCGTGAACTTGATAACTCAAGAACGCCTTCATCTAGGATCTTGAAATTTTGAATCTGGATGTTTGGTTGAATTTGTAAGGATAAGTTCGTTAACGGGCAATATCGTCCTACTCCTTCGGGTAGCTGCCATACAAAATGTCCTTAAAACACGTGTTCAAGAATATTGGTCGATAACTTCAGAAGGGTTTAAGCTACGACTTTGAAATTTTGTATGTGTTATTTTTCCAATAGGTGGAGCTAAATATATGATTATGAAGAAAATCCTGTTAGTCCTTCGTGTAGCTTCCATACAAATATCCTGTCAAAATGTATTCACTTAATTTACGAAACTCACTATAACTCAAGTAATCTTTTAGCTACGAATTCGGAATTTTGTACAAATTAGTTTTGAGTGAAAAGAAAGTTCGGCTTTACTAGTCAGCGAAATCCTGTTACTCCTTCTGGTAGCTGACATACAAAATGTCCTTAAAACTCGTATTTAAGAATATTGGCCGATAACTTCAAAAGGGTTTAAGCTACGACTTTGAAATTTTGTATGTGTTATTTTTCCAATAGTTGGAGCTAAATGTATGATTATGAAGAAAATCCTATTAGTCCTTCGTATAGCTGCCATACAAATATCCTGTCAAAACGTCTTCACTTAATTTACGGAACTTACTATAACTCAAGTAATCTTTTAGCTATGAATTGGAAATTTTGTACAAATTAGTTTTGAGTAAAAGCAAAGTTTGAGTTTACTAATCAGCGAAATCGTTTTACTCCTTCTGGTAGCTGCCATACAAAATGGCCCTAAGACACGTGTTCAACAATATTTTTCGATAACTTTTGAACGCTTCAAGCTACGAATTTGAAATTTTGTACGCGTTTATTTTTAAATGGTTCCAAGGAAAAGGATAAATATGTAAGATATCGAGTGAGTCCTTCCTGCACCTCCCATGTGAAATTCCTTCAAAAAGGAAATTTTTTTCGATGACTTACCCAGTTCAAGATATGAAATTAAACACAGAATATTGTCTTTTAGTTTTGGGTAGCAATCTAATGGCAGTCCTTAATAAAGGACATACAGCATGCATACATGTAATTCTACTTTATCTCCAACTACAATATAAATCGGAGTTCAGTATTCATCTAGAGTATTATACGATTGGCTTGCAGCCGATCGTGACTGCAGTATGTTTTTTATTGTAATTAAGTGTCATGGATAATAATATCGGCCACGGTTAATTTTATACGCACATAAAAAATCTTAAAATCAGCTTCGTTTTAAAAAAAAAATCTCGATATCACAAAAACCAAAGTCAGTTTGAAAAAAAATTACAAATTCAAATCAGGAGATGTCAAAATTATCGTACCGCAATGCAAAATTAAATGGCAGCACATTTAAATAGTGGCGGAAAATTGGTCTCCACGGTTTCAACACCATCTTTTGGTCGATGAGCGAACTGTTAAATCGTAGCAAAATTTTGGCTCGAACTCCGTACCACCAAACAAAAAGCCAACGCGAAAATCGAGTAAGCAAAATTTTGATCCCTTTTTTTTAGATACATTTCATATGGGAATCAAAATTTTGATCGAGGTCCGTACTAGGCTTAAGTGTACAATACTACAATGATTTTATCATTTAACGAAAACGAGAAACGAGCGCACTAAAATGTAGAATAGTGTTTATTTTTAACAGAATAAAAATTCGTGTAGAAAGCAGTATTACAAAAAAAAAAAAATTTATAAGGATCGATTAAAACATATCATTATATAACTGTAAGTACCATTTATTATCGCAACTAATCCTTTTCATTCTTATCTTACCCTGGGTTCCCTACTGATTATTAATAATCGTTGACTTATTAAAAAAATCAAACCATCGTTAATAAAAGTATAATTATCAATTGGGATAAAATATATTAACGAATTTCGTAAATATACCATTAATACTCAAGAGGCTGAATTATGATAGATACTATACTTATATACACTATTTTAATTAATAATTACGTTTCCTAAATTAATTTGCATTTCACCTTATAACTGATTCTGGATTCCACGAATAAAGTATTCGATTTGATTTATATTTATTTTTTACAATAATATCAGAACACTGAAGCTTAGAAAATCGATTCTTACTTAGTTTTTGTAATTTAGATTTTATGTTGTTGCTTTCACTGCAAGAAGCAATATTTAATATTTGCAGTAGTACTGAAATGATTATCGTTATTGGTAGTTTTATAAATTTTTTTATTGTACGTGGCGTCATATCTTTACTAAATTTTGAAAATGAGGCTGTGTAGTAAACACTAAAGTAGATAAAAATGTTGAGACGTAGACTAAAAGGTAGTGCTTTGATGACATCCGATGATGTGCTTGGCCCGCGCGCTGCATTGCTGCTGGGAATTCCCCTGGAAACAGAATGAGAAACACCTGTTTAATTTTATCTTTTGACTGTTCTGCAGTTCAAACATTGCTTATATTTGTAGTGTAGTAAATACTTTAAGGGGGTCGGTGCAAAAAATATGAAAAAAAAATTGATTTTTTTTATATGTTATTATTCTACACTCATTTCTGCACATCACACAAAAAACCGTACCTCTTTCGGGTAACGGGAAGTGACTCAAATTTTAATCTGAAGTGGGGGAAGTCGAATATATCACTGCATATACTTTTTTGTTTTTAGGCTCTCCTGTAGTGGTAAGTAGTGCTTTTTCAACTTTCGGTACACGTTTCTCAGTAACCACACACAGTAGTGTCCTAATTTTTTTGTGGTAATATTAACTAGCTTTATACATGAGCAAATTAAAATATCTCATGAAAAACTATCATTTTTTTCAAATATGAAAGAAGAAAAACAGTAAAAAATTTTGTTCATTCCCTTTTTCTTAAATATCTCGACTTTTAGTGAAAATTTTTTAACTTACTCATGTATTAAGCTTTTAAATACACTAAACAATAAGTGTGCAAAATCTGACCGTTGTGAGTTAAGTGGAAGCTGAGATTTAGGTACCGAAACATAACTCGTTTCGCCATACAAAATGTATGGGAGCTAGAAATTTGCAACGACCCCTTAACAGTTAATATTTTAGTAATTCCGAATACCAAGGATTGAATAACTAAAAAAGTATGTACATAGCTATATGCATACATACGTATATGTATACAATTTTTTAAATCATAGGTACTATCGATATTTACCATTGAGTACATGAACTGAAACACTTTTGCTTTTCGCGTTTGATGGGTTACATTGATATTGCCCAGAGTCCGATGGCCGTGCACTTTTTATGAGAAGAAAAGATGTTGTTGTGTCTCCTTTTATTGTTACAACTGACACTCCTCCTCTAGGAGAATCATAATTAATTATCTGCAATTAAGAGCGATTTTTTATAATTAGATGAGCACATTAATGTTAGTTTCAAAATATAGATATGAATTTATCTGAAAATATAAATGTAAATAATAAAAACAAATATCATTTGCTTGATTACTCTGATCAACACCAGAGACTGTCAGGTATGTGAATTCACTTTTAAAGTCTAGTTTTTGCGCTAAATTTTCATTCACCGATTTTTATACTCTAGATGAAATCATATAGAGTATTATAAGTTTAATCCAGCCCAAAAGTTTGTAACGCATAGAACCAAGCCTCGGACGAAAAAAAGTTATATATTATTTTTTGTTTATTTGTGGCCAAAAACCTCAAATCCGCTTGAAGTCCGTCCGTCCGTCCGTCCGTCCGTCCGTCTGTCCGTTAGCACGATAAGTCAAGAACGCCTTCACCTAGGATCATGAAATTTTGAATCTGGATGTTTGGTTGAATTTGTAAGGCTAAGTTCGTTAACGGGCAAAATCGTTTTAAGCCTTCGGGTAGCTGCCATACAAAATGTCCTTAAAACACGTCTTCATGAATATTGGCCGATAACTTCAGAAGGGTTTAAGCTACGTCCTTGAAATTTTGTATGTGTTATTTTTCCAATAGTTGGAGCTAAATGTATAAATATGAAGAAAATCCTGTTAGTCCTTCGTGTAGCTGCCATACAAATATCCTGTCAAAATGTATTCACTTAATTTACGAAACTCACTATAACTCAAGTAATCTTTTAGCTACGAATTCGGAATTTTGTACAAATTAGTTTTGAGTGAAAAGAAAGTTCGAGTTTACTAGTGAGAGAAATCCTTTTACTCCTTCTGGTAGCTCCCATACAAAATATCCTTAAAACACGTGTTCATGAATATTGGTTGATAACTTCAGAAGGGTATAAGCTACGTCTTTGAAATTTTGTACGTGTTATTTTTCCAATAGTTGGAGCTAAATGTATGATTATGAAGAAAATCCTATTAGTCCTTCGTGTAGCTGCCATACAAATATCCTGTCAAAACGTCTTCAATTAATTTATGGAACTTAATATAACTCAAGTAATCTTTTAGCTATGAATTGGAAATTTTGTACCAATTAGTTTTGAGTACAAATGAAGTTCGAGTTTACTAATCAGCGAAATCATTTTACTCCTTCTGGTAGCTGCCATACAAAATGTCCTTAGGACACATGTTCAACAATATTTTTCGATAACTTTTGAACGCTTCAAGCTACGAATTTGAAATTTTGTACACGTTCATTTTTAAATGATTCCAAGGAAAAGGATAAATATGTAAGAAATCGAGTGAGTCCTTCCTGCACCTCCCATGTGAAAGTCCTTCAAAAAGGACATTTTTTTCGGTAACTTACCCAGATATGAAATTAAACACTGAATATTGTCTTTTAGTTTTGAGTAGCAATCTAATGGGAGTCCTTAATAAAGGACATACAACAGGCACACACGTAATTCTACTTTATCCCCAACTACAATATAAATCGGAGTTCAGTATTCATCTAGCGTATTATACGATTGGCTTGCAGCCGATCGTGACTGCAGTATGTTTTTCTAGAACACTCTGTTTCAGTTATCCGCCATTTTGATTTTTTATTTCTGAAAATATTTTCCACTTCGCATTTTTTCGCTATTGAATCACGTAATTGGGTCATACACCGGGACGCGGTCAAAGTTGAAAGTAACATCGGTTGTTTCGAGACAACCAGGTTTTTTGGAAAGCTAATTTTGTCACTGGAATGGCTCCTTGTAAGATACAACTTTTAACATTCATGAGTGGTCTTTACACAAACATTGAAATAAATAAACAGATCATAACTCTATTTACAGGGTATTTGGCACTCCGTTCGCCACCTTGTAAGGGGTTATTCTTTGATATATTTGGAGAAAAAAATTTTTCTACAGGGTCGGTTAATTTTCAATATCAGTGGAGATACAGGATAAGAAAAGTGTTTTTGACCGATACCCTCACTCAGTTAAAACGTTATGTCTTGAAAACGAATAATCACAAGGTAAAGTGTTATAACTCGTTTTTTAGGGAATCGAATTACCTTTCATTTGATTTAACAGTTTAAATTGTAACTGTGTTCGATGTTATATTATAATCGAGTATAACAGAACCAATGTTATTTATTTTATAACGATTTTAATTATATAAACTTTTTAACATGAAATTCATTGTTAATAATAACAGATTTTTAAATTATAGAAAATGATTAATAATCGCAGATTACAAAATTACAAAATATCACAGATCGCTGATTAAATGAATTTTGTCGTTGTATTTTATTTTTAACTCAAGCCCGCAACCTCAAAAATTATAACTAATTAATTTTTTCTGAATGACATATTTTTTAATAATTTTTTCTCGCCGAATACTTGATTTTAGCGAATTGTGTGCAGTGTTTTCTACCCGTGTTGCCCACAAGTAGCCGACACCCCACACACCCCCTCCTAGATAAGGGTTAATGATTCTTCTCGATATCGTTTCGTCGTGAACCCGACTGTGACCTGGTTCGCATTACGTGTGCTGGTGTTGCACTCAGCGTGAAATTTACGCGTTTTGGTATTTTCGCGGAGTCTTGAGACGGATAAGTAAGAGAATTGAAAGAGGGTTTCAGATGGTCGATTGAAACGTTCTTCTCTTTGCCATTTAAAGCCAGTGTGAAGAACTTTTCATGTCCTTGAACGGACCTTCGTAAGGCGGTTGAAGAGATTTCCTCACTTGGTCCTGGCGTACAAACACATGAGCACAGCCTTTAAGTGATTTAAAGCCAAATGTGCTTGTAGATGTGTGTGAAGAAGGTGATTGTGGTTTCACCGAACGCATGACCTCCCGCAGCCTTTGCACATAGTCACCAGGTGATATTGTGTGAGTGGTGTTTGTGTCCGAATGTACGAGCTCGTACGGCAAACGAAGATTTTGGCCATAAACCAGTTCAGCTGGAGTGGCATCAGCGTCTCCTCTGATGATGGAGCGAAGCCCGAGAAGGATGAATGGTAGTTCGCGAGTCCATCCTTCTGATGATTTGCAGATCAAAGAGTCTTTGAGTACCCGATGCCATCGTTCTAGCATACCATTTGCTTCGGGGTTGTAAACAGTCGTTCTGCTTCGTTTGAACCCCAAAACCCTGCCCAACTCTGCGAACAGCTGAGCTTTGAATTGCGCTCCTTGGTCAGTCACAATTGTGAGTGAAGTTCCGTATCGCGGAATGTATTCCCTGACCAGCGAGGTAGCAATAGTGGATGCACGAATGTCCGCAATTGGATATGCTTCCGGCCATCTAGTAAATCGATCGATGACAGTGAGACAGTAACTGAAGCCTTCCGAAGTTGGAAGCGGTCCAACCAAGTCGATGTGAATGTTGGTAAACTTTGCAGTTACTGGCTTGAAGGAGCCGAGAGGACTCTTCACATGTCGCGAGATTTTAGCTTTTCCACACGTTATGCATTGTCTGACGAACTTTCCAGCCAAAAGCCTAGTTGTTGCTTTGGCACCTGGATGAGCCGTACCATGTACCACATCAAAAATCTTCCTGCGCAACGTCGCAGGTATGTATGGTCGCAAAGTCTTTTGCGATGCGTCGAGGAATTTTCAATGTTAATTGGTAACATTTTCAGACTCGTTGAATTTTTGACGGAAGTTAACTCCTCATCAATCAGTTGCGCGTCCGCTATCTGAGCATAATCCACCGTCGATGGGACTATGAGCTCGTTGATGCGGGACAATGCGTGAGCGACAACGTTATCCACACCAGATATGTGACGTCGTGAACTGACCGATGAGGTCCAGATGCCTAAGTTGGCGTGAAGACGCCTTTTCTGCGTTTTGCTTGAAAGCGAAGATAAGTGGTTTGTGATCAGTGAACAGCGTGAAAGTTCTGCCTTCCAGCATGAACTTGAAGTGCTTTATGGCAACGTAAGCTGCCAAAAGCTCGCGATCATACGCACTATATTTCCGCTGTGCCGCAGAAAGTTTTTTCGAGAAAAATGCCAAACGCTGCGAGGCATTCGATACTTTCTGCTGTAACACAGCCCCGATGGCTGTGTCCGAAGCATCGACCACAAGCGAAAGTGCTGCCGAGGAAGAAGGATAAGCAAGGGTCGCAGCTTGCGCTAATTGCTTTTTACAGCAATCGAAGGCTTCCAAAGACTCAGGGCTCCATTGAAGTTCCGACTTATCGCGTTTCTTTTCACTACCTTCCGTGAACTTGTCTAATATAGACTGAGACGAGGCAGCGTGAGGTATGAACCTTCGGTAGAAGTTCATCATACCGGGAAAACGCCTGATCTCGTGAACGGTAGTTGGTTGCGGATAGGAGACTATGGCTTCGACTTTTGACGGAAGTCGACTTTGCGACCATACATTGGACGAATTCCATTTGCGTCAATGGTGTATCCCAAGAAATCTACCTGAGTTTTTACGATGTGGCATTTCGCGAAATTTATCACCAAACCGTGCATTTCAAGTCGCTGAAAAAGCGTTTCGAGATGAACGAAATGCTCTTCCTCTAACTTTGAGGTGATCAAGATGTCGTCAATGTAGACGAAACAAAAATCTAGATCCGTCAAAGTAGAAAAATAAGCCTTTGAAAGGTTTGTACAGCATTGCGCAAACCGAACGTCATTTGCACGAACTCATACAAACCGAAAGGTGTCGTGATCGCCGTCCTTGGAACGTCATCCTCGTTCAGAGGTAACTGAACAGCCATGAAGTTGCTGGGCGAAATCCTGAATGTGCGGGATCGGATATTTATCCGGGACTGTTTGTGCGTTAAGTGCCCGGTAGTCACCGCAAGTTCTCCAACTTCCATCGTTTTTACGGGCCATGTGAAGTGGAGAGGCCCATGGACTGTCTGACGGTCTGCAAATACCACGGTCAACCATTTTACCAAACTCAGCCTTCGCAATTGCAAAGCGAGAGGCGTCGCGGTTTCGAGAAGGTTGGTCGCTTTTCTGTGACGATAAAATGGAGGACCGTGTGCGTTTTCGACGTGTTAGCGTGTAAAATGTTTTTATAATTGTTAAGCAGTGTTGTAACCCGAGGGTTCTCGTGCTTGGCAGCTAGGACAGATAGTTCTGTGGAAGGTCCCTTCAAAACCTGACCGATGGCTGAACTGACGTTGGTAAGCGAATCGAACAGACAGCGTTGTCTGAGATCGACAACCAAACCAAAATGTCGTAGGAAGTCAGCTCCTAGGATTGGTCGATCAACGTCAGCGACGATAAAGTTCCATTCAAAATTCCTTCGAAGTTTGAGTGAAACTTTAAGTGTCTTAAGACCATATGTCGAGATCTTGGTGCAGTTCGCTGCAGCCAGAACCAAGTTTGGATTCACGGCGCGGCGGTCGTCACGATCTTTGGGAACAACCAAAATGTCTGCACCGGTATCCACAAGAAATCGTAGGCCACATGTTGTGTCCAAAATAATTAGGCGACTAGAGTTTGGACAAGTGCTAGTAGTCGCCATCTCCAACACCTGACCTAGTTTTTTGCGTGCGGAACCTTGCACGGTTTGCGACATTTCCTTGCTTTGTCCCCAAAACGTTCATGGTAGAATCAATAACCATTTGCCGAATGTGATGTGCTTTTGGATCGGCAGCGTGACTTGCTTCTACCATTGCGCTGTGAGCCGGACTGCCGTTCAAAGTTTCGACTCTGTCTGGTGTTTTGAGCGAGATCACTGACAGTGCTCACTAACGCAGCAATTTGCTTTTGAAGTGATTCAAAACCAAACTGCTGCATGTTTGTCGATGTGGTGGCAGACGTACTAGCTATTTGGGAGTGAGCCGTCGCGACAGCTATCCTGTCAGCAATCTCGCTCAACTCATCGAGGGCGCCCGTGGACACCGTTAGAATCGCTTGAGTGTGTGAGTGAAGTCGTTGTAGCCAGAACTTTTTTAAAATGTCTGTTGGCTACCAGCGAGCGCACGCATCTGGCCGAGCAACTGGGACGGTTTCAAATCGCCCAAGTCGAAGCCGCTGACCAAACGCTTCAATTTGGCGTCCTCGGACTCCCCAAATCTCCCAATCATCGTATCCTTGAAGTAGCTGTATGGAGTCTCTGGAGGAATGTTTTCGATTATGTCCATCGCTTGTTCACATTCCACCGTACTCAACATGCTTAACGCGTGATTAAACTTAGTTAATTCCGCGACTATGGACGCAGCCACAAACTGTGTATCCATAATGCGGAACCATGCGGCCGGGTTTGAGGTCCAAAAGGGCAACTGCTGAATCGCGACCGCAGCCAGTCGCGGAAGGGATTTAGCTGACGCACCGATATCGAGTTGAACTGTTGCATCATCGCTGGCCCGTGCCAACGGATTACTTCTGTCATCATTTGACATTTAAATGTATTTAAAAATAGTGGATAATAGAGAAGTAAAAGTCACCGAAACAGAAAATCAAACCAAAACGCAATATCGCGCACCTAAGAAAGTTCTCAACGAACCTATTCAAAAAATCTTACAAAAATAAATAAATAGTATACTTAATCTGCTTATTTCTTATTTATTTAGCGTTGATGTTGATATTGTTGCTGTATTTGTTGCTGATGATGTTGTGGTATTGTAGATAAACTTGATATCCTCGCTAATCTTGAACTGATGTGCATGTAATTCACGTTGTTGTAACTGCTGTTTCTTCTGCGTTGCGGCAATACCGTTATGTTAATGCTGATGATATTTTAAAAATAGGCGCTGCGTATTTTTGTTGTTAGGGTCACCAATTGTTCGATGTTATATTATAATCGAGTATAACAGAACTGTTGAGAGCAAGGGCTTTTCCTTGCTCGTTGCGTAATGAAAACTAATTTTGGAGTGATGATAAATTTTATTTCCCACAAACTTAAATACTAAATTATTGCTAGTTAGACAAAAATCGCTTAACGCTGTATAATCAAAATTACTATAATTTAATTTCCCACAGTTCAAGTTGTTTAATGTGATACGAAAGGTGCATTTGTGTAATATTACGTGAATGTGCTAAAAAAGGTGCATTTTATATTTATCGGAGATTCAACATTCTCCCCGCGTTGAAAATTCTTCAACTCTTTACACGGATTGGAAATCGAAGTTAGGAACCTGCCTTGGCGCAGGTGTAGGTGAATATTTCTTCTTCGTATATTTCTTCCACATCAGGTATCCAATTAGTCCTACAAGAGCAAGCAGTGCGCAGTACGCAATTGAAAATTGGTGTATTTCCCGATGCTCGGTTTCTACAGGCAATTGCAGATCTTCCTTGATTCTCTTAATCTCGTGTTGTAGGCTCTCGATGCTTTTGAGATCCGGATGATAGTGTATCGGCGTCTAAGATATATTTTGCAGTACTTCCAATTCTTAATCGGCTTGATTACGGGCACAAATGATGATCTGACCTCCGTCAAAAAGGTGTCGCGAGAGGCAATGGTCAGCTGTTCATCCTTAATGACGCAACTGTTCTTCATCTTCAGGAGTTCGGAGCCGATGAGAGTTTCTTGCGTTAGGTGTTCGTTACAAACAATGCTGATGTTGTTTTCACCATTGACGGAATATATCCAGTTGTTTGGGTTGTGTAGTTGTATCCATTTTTTGACGTGGTTTGCTGGTACGAGTTTACATCCGCTGTTTAGGAAATCTACATGGTTTAGTAGATTTATTTCGCACTGACTTGTATCGGAGCCTTTGTGATATATTGGGTGTGTTTGCTTGCAGAAGTATTCATCTCTTGAGGGTTTCTTACAGGAATTTAATTCCATCAGCGTAATAGGAATGAACTTGTCTCGATGCATGTTGACTACTAGCACATCAGCTGTGTGATCGATGTACTGCGCCGTGCCTCGTATTGTTATTGGTACTGGGAATATTCGAAATGCCTCGAACCGTTCATTTGAAAGCAATGATCTTACAGATTATATATTTTGACGTCGCGCAACCTTGCACAGTCATTAGGTTGTAGAGTTGAAGTAATTCCAGCTGATCATTGTACTCCGGTAACTTTTGATTGGCTGATAGATGTCGCCGAATTAATCCAATGCTTTCCTCCAATTGTTCAGGCGATACCAATAGTGCGCTAAGATGTCCAAGGTGTAGTAGGGCAGCCTGAGTCTCTTGATAGTTTTTAAGAATTAATGTGAGATGAAGGGTTATCGACATAGTGACTTGTTGAGACCGCTGAATCTTGACTTCTTCCTTTAATTCATTGTATCCATTGTAAAGTTCACTGGCTTCTTTATCAAGGTGTAAAAACTGTTCACGGATTTCGACATTAGTTTTCTTAATGATGTTTGTAGTCGATTCGAGGATGGATGTCTGAGATTTCATCAACTGCTGTACATGATTCGCATTTATGTTTACGGCTTCAATCTTCTGCTCCAACTCCTTGGCATAGTTCTGATCTAACAGACCGAATAGCGAATTAGCCAGGCTTCCAATGATTTTCAGCGGTGCTCTTTTCCTTCTGTGCCCTTTGCTCACAAATAATTCGTTCATATCCTGAATTTGCTTAAATTGATGTTGCAATTGTTTCAAGTTTGCTGCGCTAACTTAGCTAGTTCACGTTTCAATTCGTCAGCTTCCTGCCAATAATTGGTCATGTTGTAGTAGACTATGACCTTCCACTCATTATTGATGAGGTTCACAGCGCCAATGTTCTCGAAATATAGGCCAGGCGAAGTGGTAAAAGGAACGATTTCTGTAGCGTTTCCCAGGGCTGGGATGATTATTGTTACTAATAACACACTCAATAAGGTGAGTCCACTGTTTTTGCAGTTTCTCTTCTTTGGTGGTGCTGATGCATCTGTGACATTTGTGGATGATGCTGTGGCCACGTTCATCATTTATCAATAGCCTTTTCCCATCCTTCTTCTTCTTTTCGCCGCTATCCTCACTTTGCCGAACTTCTGTCTCAATTGGTAATGGGCACAATTTATGAACTGGTCTTCGTAGAGTTCCTGTTGCAGTTTTAATGTCCGCCACCTTCACTAAATTGTCCCCGCCTTTTATGGTTTGGATGACTCGTCCCATATGCCATTTTAGTGGAGGAAGATTGTCATCCTTGATTAGTACTAAGGTGCCAGGGTCTATATTTTTTGACATTTGTGTCCATTTACGTCTGTGCTTCAGTTCGCTCAAGTATTCTTTCGTCCAACACTTCCAGAATTCCGTCTTGACAACTTGAACGAGCTTCCAGCGCGTTGCAAGAGTTGGAGACCCTACTGATGGTGCCAACTCTGGGAGGCTTGTAAGGGCTTCGCCAATTAAAAAATGTCCTGGAGTGAGAGCCGCTAAGTCGTTGGGGTCAGACGACATTGGAGTGAGCGGCCTAGAATTCAAGATGGCTTCGATCGCAATGATGACTGTCTCCAACTCTTCATATGATAGCGATACTGGATTGACGGTTTTGAAAGCAATTGCTTGGCGGACTTAATGGCTGCTTCCCATAGTCCGCCAAAATGTGGTGCTCGCGGAGGGATGAAATGGAAGTCTACCCCGGCTGATAAACACACCGATAGTATTTTATCCTGATCTTCTTTATTTTCCAGCATTCTTTTCACTTCCTCAAGTTTGTTATATGCTCCAAGAAAATTTGTTGCATTGTCGCAGTATATATTTCTGGACCTTCCTCTTCTGCAGAAGAAGCGCTTTAGAGCTCCAAGGAAAGCCTCTGTCGAAAGGTCGGAAACTACTTCGAGGTGAACTGCTTTTGTCGCGAAGCAGCAGAAAACGGCTAAGTTTGACTAAGACTTTTGAGGCCTTTTTCCGCGAATCTGGAAGTGTGTCCATATGGGTCCACAGAAGTCCACACCTGCATTAAAGAATGGCCGGTTTTGTTGCACTCTTGCCGGAGGGAGATTGCCCATTAATTGAGAGCATAATCTTGGCTTGGTTCTGGTGCAGCGGACACACTCTCGCACTACTGATCGGGTTAAAATTGTTCCTTGCAGCGGCCAAAATCGCTGACGAACTATCGATAATAACGCCTCGGGTCCTGCATGTAGGTTGTTTTTGTGGTAGTTCATCACTAGCAAGCGAGTGGAAGGATGTGTGCGCGGAAGTAGCATGGGGTGTATAGCGTCATACTGCATGTGGGCCGCTTGAATTCTTCCTCCCACTCGGATGATCGTCTTATGATCGATGAAAGGAGTTAAGCTGACCAAACGATTCTGATTGCCTAATTCATTTCCCTTTATCAGTTCCTTGAGTTCGTCGCCAAAACTGTGTTTTTGAATGTGCCGGACAATGGTGGTCACCGCCTTATTGATTTCCTCCACAGTCAACGGACCAGTCTGATGGTAGTGCTTACGTCGTATGTAGGTTACGAACCTGAGGATTTACTGAATCCAAGAAATGGCACTCATGACTGGCTGCGACTAAGGATACGTTATTCTTCTGTTCTAGCTGATCGCCGAAGTTGCTGAATTGATCACTCACAGGCCAGTCTTGGGATGAGTCTAGCAGGAATTTTGGTCCTTGGGTCCATAGCGAAGAGTTTATTAAGGCACTAGGTGAGACTCCTCGCGACACTAAATCTGCTGGATTGTGCTTAGTACCCACATGTCTCCACATTTCGCTGCTCGTAAGGGTTTGTATGGTGGCAATCCGATTTGCCACAAATGTTTTGTAGGAAGAGGACTCTGATTTGATCCAATGTAGTACAATCTGAGAGTCGCACCAGCAAAAGAGTTGATCATTTTCAGTTGTAGAATGTGTTGAAGTCGATTCATCGGTTCAGCTAACAGTAGATCGCCGCACAGCTCCAGCCAAGGCAAGGTCATAATTTTAGTTGGAGCGACCTTAGATTTTGCGCATAATAATCTAGCTTCCTTGCGCCCACGCGAGTCGGTAGATCAAAGATAAATGTCCATAAACTTTCTCCGATGCGTCCGAAAAACCATGCAGCTATAGTAGTGTCTTGGAAGCTGTGAGGCAAGCTTGTCTTGGCATCTGGAAGTTGTTTAGTAGTTTGAGTGTTTCACGAAATTCCAGCCAACGTGTATGCAGCTCATTGGGAAGTGATGCATCCCAATCGAGTTTTAATTTCCACAACTCTTGGAGGAAAATGTTGGCCTGTACTATTACAGGATTCACAAAGCCAAGCGGGTCAAATATGTGTGCAATGTCCGCTAATATGGTTCTTTTTGTAACTTTAGACACTTCCGACTAGTTCGTTTTGGCTGTGAACTTGTCAGTTTTAGGTAACCACGTAATACCCAAAGTCTTGATTTCAGCATGATCTTTGTCATCTATTTCCAAATTGAGTTCGATGTCCTTGTCGGGAATCGTTGAAAGTAGTGCCGAATGGTTTGCGCACCATTTTCGAAGATGGAATCCTCCACTTTTCAAAAGAACCTTCAATTCTGCTTGGACTCTCAGTGCTTCATGTAGATCATTACTGCCTGTCATGACGTCGTCAACGCAAAAATCTTGGCAGTCTTTGAGCCCAGTGGGAATGATATTTTTCCCTGTTCTGCAAGTACCTGCAACGACTTCGTGGCCAAATACGACGCGGATGTGATGCCGTAGGTGACAGTTTTGAGCTGGTAGTACTGCAGTTCCTGACAAGGTTCATCTCGATTAACGATCAGCTGGAAATGCTGGTCAACCCAAATTTGGCCGTACAATTTTTCAACGTCCGCAGTAAATACATATTTATATAGCCGAAAACGTATGAGAATGCTGAATAGATCATCCTGTATTACTGCTCCTTTATGTAGAGCCTCGTTCAGCGATATGTTTGACGATGTTCGACAGAATGCATCGAAGACGACACGTAACTTAGTAGTCGTGCTGGACGGCTTCAAAATGCAGTGGTGAGGTATGAAGTAATGCGCTGGTCTTACATCACCCTCGTCTATTCTTTCCATATGGTTGAGCTGGATGTACTCCTTCATGAACGCTTGGTAGTCCTCCTGCAACTGTTAGTTTTTGCTAAGTTTGCGCTCCAAACTGATGAATCATTTGACTGCGATATCTTTAGATTTTCCTAGTGTCTCTGGCTGCTTGCAGAATGGTAGTCGACCCACGAAACGTCTTGATTGATCTCGACTCGTTGTATTTTGATAAAACTCCTCGCAATGCTTCTCTGATCGTGTTTTTGGTTTCGACAGCGGGTCGATTTCTTCCATTTCCCAAAGTCGTTGAATGTTCGTCTCAATGTCTTCTATCGCAGATATTCCGCAGAAAGATTTAGCGGGAAGGGTTCCACCGGTTTTTCCCATCACTATCCAACCAAGTAGTGTATTTTGCAGTGTCGGCAATGACTGGCCGAGTCTTATTTGTCCTATTGACATTAAAGCAGCATAGTGTTCAGCGCCAATGAGCATGTCGATTTTCTGGGGCTTATTGAACTCTGGATCAGCAAGTTTTATGTTCTTGGGTAGCTGCCAACGTTTCACGTCTACAAGGCAACTGGGCTGATCTGATGTTATCTTCTTTAGTACGATGGCCTCGACTCCAACAGAAAATCCAGTGGTCCTGGATTGGACCATTGCGTGTAGTCGCTGCTTTGCCCTATGCTCTACATTTCTAACGCCTTGAATGGTTGTTTCACAGGGCGTGGGTTCCAAGTACAGCCGTTGTGCCAGGTCACTTGTCATGAAATTGCTCTGCGATCCAGAGTTCAGTACTGCTCGACACTCAACAGGATTGTTGAATTGATCCAACACGTGAATGATAGCCGTCGCCAAGAATACGTACTGCTGCTGCCGTCCTTCCGATAGCCCTGCTGTCAGTGTAGCAGTGAGCTCCTTTGGTGGAAGAACTTCTGGTTTCGGTGGCTCTAAACTGTTCTGCTGAATGTTTTTCTGTAGGTATTGCTTCTTGACTGCCGGTTCCATGTGCAGCAGAGTGTTGTGTCTCCTGCCGCATTTCTTGCAGTTACTTGACGAGCATTTGTTGGCGAAATGACACTCCTGCAAGCAATTCAGGCAGAGTCGTTGTTGGTTTATAAGTTCACCACGTTCTTTGGCATTCATCTTGAGGAATTTGGAACATGCAAATATTCCATGTGCTTGACTGCAGGCCGAACAGCTACCTTTGTTGGAAGTTAGAGCCGAGCTAGTTTTGTCATCGTCCTTTGAGGTTAATAGAGCAGACTGTGTTCAATCTTCGCACGTCATTTAATTTTATTATTCTCTTATTACACACACCGCATTTCTTCCCACGACCTGAATAATATTTTTGCACACTAAATGTTTTCCCACAATTACCTCAAGTTCAAATATCATGTATCCGAAGCATATCTTTCCATAATTATGATATTTTTCCATACATTCCCAGACATCCAAATATCCATAATCCCAAGCACATCATATCACGTGGCTAGCCTGTACTATATGCAGCCACTATCATAAATGTATACCTTTTTTCTAAATTATAAATTCCCATAGACGTAAGCATAATTTTTCTATAAAATATTTTGAATTAATTTAATAAACATCAGTTAAGTCGAAAAGTTGTTTGAAGACAGTTATAGGAGAACACCTTAACTTAACATTGGCGACCGTGACAGGACTTTTTATTCCATAACAACTTTAGATTTTTTCAGATCATGGAGGACCTCATTCAGGAGCAAGTTGCATTGGGCAAAGACATTGAAAGGCTGATCATCAATTACATGAAGGACTCACCGGACCGCAAAACCAAGCAGTATTTGGAATCAAGATTGGAGACAGCGAATCATCATTGGACCAACTTTGATCGGGGTCATCGAGCTCTTCTGACCATTGGTGCTGACAACTCGGACTATTTCACCAGCCAATACTACGAGAGAGTCAGGGATGGTATCAACGCCATCGTGACTGACATCAGGGAGCAGCTAAAGGTGAAGTGGGGAGTCAATTTAGACGCTCCGCTTAATAGTGACAACCAGCCGGTGATCAAGGAAGGTGGCAACCAGCCATCGATTTCAGCAAAGGCGCCCAGCAACATAAATCCACAATCAGGGGAACTCATGCCGCTGGTCCGAAGACAACGGGCCTTAATCAACGCATTGAAACGGCTGCTTCAAGACATTGAAGGAAGATTGAGCTCACCAAATTCATCAATCTACTATCAGGTGAAGATTGACGCGGTGAGCAAGTACTGGAACGACATCGCTGCTATCAACCAATCGATCTGGTCGGACAGTGACGAACCAGAATTACTCGGCTACGACATTGACGCCGTATGTAACACCGAAGCAGCAACACAGGACGTGTTAATCAAACTGAAGGAACTGCTTCAGGCTAGAACGCGACCTCCACGAACAGTGCACGCAGTAAGTTCAGCTCCAATAAAGTTGCCAAAAATTACTATTCCAGTTTTCGACGGGAACTTTTTGGAATGGAAGGCATTTTCTGGACTGTATCGGCGGCTGATCCATGACCAGCCAATCAATCAAGCGGAGAAGATGTTCTACCTGATGTCAAACCTAGCCGGGGAAGCTAAACGACTGGTGCAGCATTTTCCAGTATCGGAGTCTAGCTACAATTCGGCTTGGGATACGTTGGTGGACCGCTACGACAATCAACGCATGTTAGTTACCACCACTCTCAACCGACTGTTGGGTCAACCAACAGCACAGCTGGACTCCGCTTCTAGTATCAGGTCGCTGCATGATGTCACCAGGGAATGCATCCTGGGATTAGAAGATCTAGGAATATCAACCACATCTTGGGATGCATTTCTCAAGCATGTGACGATCAAGAAACTGGATAGAACCAGCCATGCATTGTACGAGCAAACTTTGGAGCAGCCAAGGCAAGTACAGCGCATAGGGGAGCTTTTGGTTTTTTTGGAAAGTCGCTTCCAGTCGCTTGAGACGTTGGTGAA
Organism: Beris morrisii; assembly: GCA_951812415.1. Classification (NCBI taxonomy): domain Eukaryota; kingdom Metazoa; phylum Arthropoda; class Insecta; order Diptera; family Stratiomyidae; genus Beris; species Beris morrisii. The sequence goes on along the minus strand of OX638312.1, from coordinate 62,111,272 downwards.
GGTTTCGACACCACGGAACCATACAGAAGGCCGCACCAAAGGGTCATCGATGATTGTATCTGGCACTTCAGCATGTTCCCATCTGCAATCTTCCACATGCAGTGTACGGATGTCCTAAGTTCCTAAAAATGGACGTCAAAGCGAGGCACCAAGCCATAAGAAAGGTGAAGCATTGCATCAATTGTCTGCAGCATGGACACTACAGCAACCAATGCACTTTGGGAAACTGCAAGAGGTGTAGTAGAAAGCATAACACGCTGCTACACGGAGAAGCCGTTCCTGATGCCAAGGCAGGGCATAATAAGAAGACAACAACAGAAGCTGCTAGTGGTTCAGCAGCACTCACAACAAGAGTAACAAATCAAATCACCTCAGAAGCGGCTAGTTGTTCTTCAGCACTTACATCCGGAGCAACAAACTCCGGAAAATCATCCTACGTGTTCTTGGCGACAGCAGTCATTCATATCAGGGATGGACATGACAAATTAGTGGAGTGCCGAGCTGTTCTGGATTCTGGCTCCTAGCTCAACTTTATCTCAGCAGACTTGGCAGCGCGTCTACAAATACCTCATACGGACTGCAACACAATCGTAGCCGGCATTGGCAATCATGGGCGCAAGGCACAGCGACGTTTGTATACTACCATCCACTCAAAATTAAATAATTTCTCGACGGGTATTGAGGTAGTTATTTTACCAACAATAACCAGCGATCAACCAGCTCACGTTGTGGACATCAAACATTGGTCACTGCCCTCCAACATCAAGCTAGCAAATCCTGGATTCCAAAAACCTGGCAAAATTGATTTATTGATTGGAGCGGAGCATTTTTCGGAGTTAATGGCTATTGGACAAATTCAGATGGACAAAAATCTGCCAACACTCCAGAATAAACTCCTTGGATGGGTGGTTTTAGGCAGAATCACCAGCAACGAAGCATCAATGAAATTCTGTCTGATCAGTACTGAAGGCGCTACTTACGCAGACATTCAGCGAATCTGGGAGCTAGAACAAGTCAGTGGCTCTACTACTCAACCTCGGACACAGGGAGAATATCAGTGTGAGAAATCGTTTGAGGAAAATACTTCCAGAGATGAATCTGGACGATTCTTGGTAAGACTACCTTTTAAGGCAGAGCCAACAGTTTTTGGACATTCCAAGGCAATCGCGATTCGCCGCTTTATGTCTCTAGAAAAGGGGATGATGAAGAATCCAGAGTTGAGAATCCAGTATGCAGAATTCATGAGTGAGTATTTAAAATTAGGACACATGGTGAAGGTTGACGAACACGAAATAGGACCTTCACATTACGTTATTCCTCATCACTGCATATTAAAGCCGTCAAGTACTACTACTAAACTCCGCGTAGTATTTGACGCATCTTGTAAAACGACCACCAACATATCTCTCAACGAGATACTGTATAAAGGACCTACGCTTCAGGATGACTTGTTCACTATTTTGACTCGGTTTCGACTACACAAATACGTATTCACCGCAGACATCGAGAAGATGTATCGTCAGATACAAGTGAATCCAGCTGATCAGAAGTATCAGGTAATAGTCTATCGAAGTAGCCACAGCGACAAAATAGAGTTCTACAAGCTCCAAACATTGACATATGGAACCACATCAGCTTCATATATTGCAACTAAATGTCTACAAAGGTTATCTGAGGAAGCACGCATTTCACACCCACTTGGCGCAGAAGTGGCAAGGCGAGACTTCTACATGGATGACGTTATGACTGGCAGCAACGAGTTAAGTGAAGCTCTACAAACGCAGGCACAACTGAAGGGGCTTCTTAAAGGTGCCGGTTTCAATCTTCGGATATGGTGTTCCAACCACCCCATGCTTTTGGCGACGGTACCTGATGCGGATATTGAATTTAGGTTGGACTTGGATAACAAGGATGACGAAGGCATAAAGACGTTGGGATTAACATGGTTGCCCAAAACAGACCAGTTTTCCATTCAAACAAATTGGTCAAAGGTAAAAAAGGTGACTAAACGATCTATACTTGCAGACATAGCCCACATCTTTGACCCGCTCGGCTTAATTAATCCAGTGATAGTCCGTTCCAAAAATTTTCTACAACACTTGTGGAAATTAAAGCTGGACTGGGATGCGGCGCTACCAGAAGAACTTCATACGAGCTGGCTAAATTTTCGAGACGAGTTACCACTATTGAATGAGCTGAAAATAACAAGGCAGGCCTGTATCACAACTTCAAGGGGATTACTCCAAGTCCACGGCTTTTCCGACGCATCAGAAAAGGCTTATGGCGTTGCTATTTATCTACGCTCTATCGACGTCAACGGGAAGGTTGCAGTCAGGCTTTTATGTGCTGCATCAAAGGTGGCACCAACTAAAACCATAACTTTACCAAGGCTGGAGCTATGCGCCGCTCATATGTTAGCTCACATGATCCATCGTGTGAAGGAGATACTACAGCTGGCAGATGATCAAATCTTCTATTGGTGTGATTCAAAGATACACTGGATTCTCGTACAAAACATTCGTCGCTAATCGGATAGCCAAAATTCAAAGTAAGGGATCGCCACAGCGTTGGAAGTACGTAAGTACGACTTTTAATCCCGCCGATTTAGTCTCCCGAGGAACAAGTCCAAAAACATTAATACAGTCGGATCTTTGGTTCAACGGACCCGATTTCTTGAGAAAATCTTCATACGATTGGCCATCAGAAGACGCTTCCTTCGAGGATGAACAATCTGAACTAAAGCAAACATCGGTTTTATTAACCACTCAACAACAAAACAGTTTCATCCATCTAATCGACCATAAGAATTCTTTCAGACGTCTCACTCGCATCGTGGCATACGTAAGAAGATTTACAAAAAATCTTCAAATGGAACACAAGTTACTCTGTCCACTTACTGCAGAGGAAAATCATGAGGCGCTGCTTATTATCGTTCGTGACATACAAGCGCAACATTTCAAGGCGGAATTCACAAAACTTACCTACGGGGATCAATTGGACAAACGCAACAAAATCGCGAGTTTGGCGCCCTTTATCGATGGAAACCAGATTATACGCGTAGGAGGAAGATTGCAAGCGGCCAATATCTCCTTCGACACCAAGCATCCGATGCTCTTACCGAGAAATCATGCTCTTACTCGACTGTTGGTCACTGATATTCACAAGGAAAACTACCATGCTGGACCGCAAGCTCTTACGGCCATAGTTCGACAGCGTTTTTGGCCACTTCAAGGTAAATTACTGGCTCGTTCGGTTGTTCAGCAGTGTGTACGGTGCGTGAAGGCGAGACCCGTTATGTGTTCACAGCTAATGGGTAACCTCCCGGCACCAAGGATTCAACAAAGCCGACCTTTCTTACACTCTGGAGTTGATTTCTGTGGACCAATACAGATCCACTATAAAATCCGGGGGAAGCGTCCGCAGAAGCCCTATATAGCGGTATTTTGTTGTTTCTCCACCAAAGCCATCCATTTGGAGCTTGTATTGGACCTAACCACTGAGAGCTTCTTAGGTGCATTGAAGCGCTTCTTCGCACGGCGAGGTTATTCCAGAAGCATATATTGCGACAACGCCACCAATTTCCTTGGGGCATACAACAAGTTGGAGGAGGTTAAAAAAATGCTGCAGACAAAGGAGTTTCAAGAAGACATTGCATCACTATGTCTTTGAAAAGGGACGGATTTCCATTTCATTCCACCGCGAACGCCACATTTTGGTGGAATTTGGGAAGCCGGAGTGAAGTCAGCAAAGAAGCTGCTTTTTAAAACCATTCATCCGGTATCACTGACTTATAAGGAGCTTACAGCGATTGAAGCCATCCTCAACTCGCGACCATTAACACCCCTGTCGTCTAACCCTAATGATTTAACCGCTCTCACTCCAGGTCATTTCTTAACAGGTGAAGCTCTCACAAGCATTCCGGAGGCGAGAATATCAACTGACCGCCCTGATCTGCTTACACTTTGGAAGCTGATACAGTATGTTAAAACTGAATTCTGGAAACAATGGACGAAGGAGTATTTGACTGAACTTCAGCAGAGGACAAAATGGACGCATATATCTCCTAACATTGCACCTGGCGATCTGGTAATTATTAAGGATGATTCTCTCCCCCCGTTACAATGGCACATGGGACGGGTCATTAAGGCCATTGAAGGAGACGATAAACTAGTACGCGTAGCTGACGTCCGAACTGCAACTGGTCTTTACCGCAGACCCATACATCGTCTATGTCTATTACCCGTGCATCAGGAAGATACGTCGTCAAAACCGCCTGAAGAAAGCAATAATGAACATGAGGACTCCAGTAATAGGACTCGAACATCCACCAAACACAGAAGTCCAACGCAGTCAGCGCCGGTAGACCCTGGACCAAAAAAACGTCGTCTACGAATTGGTCCGCTGAGCGCGATCAGTGTATTGTTGTTGATCCTGTTTCTACCAGTCGGACGTTCAATTCAAGTAGCTCCGTTCTCTTCGCCACCAGGACTCTACTTTGAAAATGTAGGAGTCACAAATCTCATTACAGACGAATGGAAAATTGTCGTGTATTATAATATGACAAACTATTGGAAAGAAGGTAGGGATCTTGCAGACGAAGTAACCAAATTAGGGATGCTGTGCAAACGTCCAGAGAGCAATAAGTATTGTTCGGCTATACAAGAACAACTGCAGCATCAATTTGACCAAATTCAAGAGCAAAACAAGCTTCTCAACAACAGCGAGCAAAGTATCCGGAAGAGAAGAGCCCCATTGGAGATTATAAGAAGCATTGCTAGCTCTCTGTTTGGACTTCTGGATCAAGACTATGCAAAGGAGTTGAGCCAAAAAATCAAGATATTTCAAAACAACGAAGCCCGCTTACAAAGCATGATCCAAACTCAAACACTTATCCTTGAATCCACAACAAATATATTGAAAAAGGGTGAGGAAAACATAAAAGAACAGTTCAAACACATGGATAGTGAGATAGATTCACTGAGTAATCAACTGCATTTACAGCAGCTACAGCAACTGACAATATCCGTGGCGATCCACCTCTCATTAATTATGCAGAATTACAAGAATATCCAAACCGCGCTGTTGGATGTTCTCTTCAACATTCATCATGGGATCATCAGTCCCATGCTCATTATGCCTCAGCAATTAGAAGCAGGAATGCATATGATTCGACCTCATCTACCATTGACTCGGCGGCTGCCAGACTACGAAGACCATCTGAATATTCTGCAACTTTTCCGGTTGATGACTTTACAAGGCCGAGCTACACCTGAATTCATCATCGCAGAAATAAGAATACCTCTACTCACCAATGAGCGTTACGATACATTTCGAATAACTCCAGTCCCAATGGTTATTAATAATACGAACGCACACGTCATCCCTTCAACAGACATGTTGATTATTGATCCGCACAGAGACCAATACTTGCCAATCACAATAGACGATTTCAGCAAATGTACCCAGCTCTTCGAAAGCGAGTATTTTTGTAAACAAACTCACCCTATTTTTCACAAAGGATCTGACCAAAGCCGCTGTGAAATTTATTTATTGAACAAAGGTGATATTTCTCATGATCTCAACTTCACTGCTAATCCTTTTAGACAACTATCAAGCAAACAAGAAGAATACCATCCCAGGAACGAGGAAATCGCCTATCTTCAGGAGCAGTTAAAGAAGCTAAAATTCAACGAAACCGCAAGTCTAGAGGACACGACACAAGAAGTTCATCAGTTTTCCATTGCATACTCAAGTCTTTTTCTGCTATTGGCATTGGCAGCATATATTCTATGGACAAGATGTACATCAAAGACGGCTGCTCCAGTACCTGCACCCAGAAATAGGACGCCCCCGAACCAGGATTTCAACTTTCAAGGCAGCATATGTTGAAACGTGTTTCAAGGCGGGGGAGAATGTTCAATCTTCGCACGTCATTTAATTTTATTATTCTCTTATTACACACACCGCATTTCTTCCCACGACCAGAATAATATTTTTGCACACTAAGGGCCGTATTATTCACTTCGGGTTATTTATAACCTCTGGTTAATTCCAGTTTTTCCAGAGATTTGGTATTATTCACCTCTGGTTATCGTTTTTAACCGGTGATTCGCTGGTTTTGTAATCAGTGATTAAAGTTACCCAGGGAAAAATTTAACCGGTGAAAAAGTTCCAGTTTACTACGATACCCAGGGATTTAACCGGCGATTTGACAAATTTTGTATTATTCACGATTGAAGTTATGTCAAGATCTCATTTGTGGGATAATTGTAGTGATTCTGACGAAGAAGACGACTGGAGCGTCGCCAATACAAAATGGCACAACGAATCAACATCGACATATGTGACGACAAGGACTGTTTCTGCCGATTCGAATTTACAAAGCCAACAAAATTTTTTTCCCTTTCACCGTTCTCTACCCTTACCCCTTACACCCGCTCCCTGTAGTTTTCTGCTAGGGGTGTTTCAGGCCCAACTCCCGTATTAATTGTAAAACAGTTCTAAAGATATGAGAAGTGATTTTTTATAAAAGTTCTTATACCTTCCATGATCCATCGCCTCACTAAAAAAATATATTCAGTAAACTCCTATTGTCCGTCTTTAAACAAAAGCCATTCATTTTTCTGGTTTAATTGGTTCGTGAGACATCGCAATGCAAGGTCTTTTACCACCCACCTACGCCGCTGACCACTCTCAAAAATTTATTTTCGACCTATTCGCAGAGTTCCTGGTCTACAAGCAAGTATCAAGTTTCAAATTTGTGACATTAACCGTTCAGGAGATTTCGATTTTAGAATGGGTCGACCTAAGCTTTCAAGCATTTCGGACACATTGTTTTTGTCCGAACTCCCGAACCCCTTCACTTATTTAAAGATGTTTATTGCAAGTGGGTATACAATATTATAGATCTATGTATGTAAGTTTCGAATTTGAGCTTCCTTGCGTAATTGGTTCCTGAAACATAAAAACCAAAGTTTTTCGTCTAAAACGACACCCACATCGCCGCTCACCCCTCTACCAGAAACTTTATCACTTGAAGGCGTCCACTCAATCTACTCTACCAATAAACTTGAATAGCTCCAAGGGTTTGGGAGATGCAAGCCTTCAATTGACTGTACGCACTGTGAAATCCAATCACCCGGTAGCACACACTTAGAAAACTCTCGGAATTAAATGGGATGGTTCTCGTTGAACGTGTGAACTGTGCATCACACACATCGTTTGTACTGCTCCCAGATCCGCAACCATGAAAAAATTGCAGCCAAAAATTCTCATTTTTCCTGAAATTACAAATTTAAATATTCACAACAAATAAAAATGTCACATTCTGTAAATAATTAATAAAATTTTTGACGTTTGACTGGAAAAATAATGGAAAAATGGAAAACCAGCCGTTAAGATAACCCGACCTATTAAATCGCTAACCAGAGGTGAATAATACAATTTCATATCCAGAGAAATTAATCAGTGATTAAAGTTAATACCCCGGATAAGTTAACAGCTGGTTAAGGCGAAAATAACCCGAGCTGAATAATACGGCCCTAAATGTTTTCCCACAATTACCTCAAGTCCAAATATCATGTATCCGAAGCATATCTTTCCATAATTATGATATTTTTCCATACATTCCCAGACATCCAAATATCCAATATCCCAAGCACATCATATCACGTGGCTAGCCTGTACTATATGCAGCCACTATCATAAATGTATACCTTTTTTCTAAATTATAAATTCCCATAGACGGTCGCCAATGTTAAGTTAAGGTCTTCTCCTATAACTGTCTTCAAACAACTTTTCGACTTAACTGATGTTTATTAAATTAATTCAAAATATTTTATAGAAAAATTATGCTTACGTTGTCGTTGTATTTTATTTTTAACTCAAGCCCGCAACCTCAAAAATTATATCTAATTAATTTTTTCTGAATGACATATTTTTTAATAATTTTTTCTCGCCGAATACTTGATTTTAGCGAATTGTGGGGAGTGTTTTCTACCCGTGTTGCCCACAAGTAGCGGACACCCCACAACTGTACCCAATCTTAAGATATTTACTCAAAAACAGAGATTTTTGCTACGTCAACCCTAAAAATTCCCCCCCCCCCCCTTATAAAAATGTAATTTCTATTTAATTTTTTTTAAGAGCCGTATTACTACCTACAAAAGCTGCATACATATGTATGAGTTACGGTTAACATTTTGGAAGTAATAGGTAAAAATACATATCAAATAAAAATTAAATATTTAAAAAGTCAGTACATGTGCATGTTGATCTACACTACTTGCTTGAACTGAAAGAATTTAATAATGGTTTGTATGTTTCATTTAAATTTTTTTTATTATAATAAATGTTCAAAATGGCCACCTTCATTTTGAATGCACGCTAAAGATCGTTTGGCGAGTGTTCTCTTGGTATTCATATTCCTCAACTGCTGCCTTACTTTTATTGCTGCCGCATCGATCCTGGTATTGCGATATTCCAATGTTACTACTGCCGTTGCGTAGATAAGGTCCTTCATCCGTCCCCATACAAAGGAATCCATAATAGTAAAATCAGGAGATCTTGCAGGCCAGTGTATCGGTTCATTTCTACCGATCCAGCGATTGCTATAATTGGAATTTAACCAATCTGTGATCTGTCGGCCGTAATGAGCTGGATCACCTTCGTGTTGGTAAAACATGGCAGCCAATCGTACCAGTCATCCAACAAGTCCTGTAGATCATTTGATAAAAAATGTAAGTAATTGGAGCTACTTAGAGTAGGCGGAAGCCTAATCGGTCCAAGGAAATCGTCACCAATCACACCTGCCCATAAATTGACGCTGAATCTGTGCTAAAATTATGCCGCTCTTCTTGTATGTGTATTGCTTTGAACCCACTTATGTAGGTTGTGGAAGTTCGTGATACCGTCTCTGGTAAATGGGGACTCATCCGTCCACAGAATATTGTTGAAAAAATTATCGTCATCTACTTGTCGTTCAAGGAGCCAATTGCAAAACTCCATCCGTTTGGGGAAATCAATGGGTAGCAGCTTTTGTACTGGTGTGTGATGGTAGGCATGGAAGCTTTCTACTTTTAAAATACTCCAAACTTTCCAAGTAGAGATATTAAACTGCAATGCCAAGCGTCGGATACTGATCGATGGATCATTTTGAACTGCTTGCAGTATTCTTTCATCAATCTGAACAGCGATTATAGGCGCAGGATTTGCATTTACTCTGCTTGTTCTAACGCTGCCAGTTTCCCTAATTCTCCTGTAAACGTCTTGAAATACTCCCCTGTCAGGTGTCTGCCGATGAAGATGTCTCTGACTCTGATGGTAAAGCCTTCGCGCGACTCGTCCATTTCCGCGACACTATTCATAAATTGACACAATGTCAGCATATTCTTCATTGGAGTACTCAGGCATTTTGAAATAATTTTTTTAATTCTACTGACACCTTCTTCTCTTAGCAACGTAACTAAAACTGATAAGAATATGAAGGTAGTTTTGCTTTTATAGGTTTTTTATTTTGTAAGGCACACTATTAAAAAAGGCATAGTACCGCACCCAGTACTACCTACCACAGCCAGGTAAAAGCATCAATTATGTTGAAACTCACTTACATTTCATTGTTTTCCTACATACTTTAAATAGTAATAAATGTGGAATAAAAATACTTCAGTGCTACCGACAATTTAAACAGGATCTTAGACGAGGTCCACTTTATGGCGCTGACTTTTGAAATATTTAATTTCATTTAAATCAAATGAGAGGTAATTCGATTCCTAAAAAAACGAGTTAAAACACTTGACCTTGTGATTATTTGTTTTCAAGATATAACGTTTTAAGTAAATGAGGGTACCGGTCAAAAACACTTTTCTTAACCACCCTGTATCTCCACTGATATTGAAAATTAATCCACTCTGTAGAACAATTTTTATCTCCAAATATACCAAGGAATAACCCTTTACAAGGTGGCGGACGGAGTGCCAAACACCCTGTATAAAAATGAATGTTTGTTTGTTTGTTTGTCCCGTATGCGCTCCTAAACTATTCATCCGATTGCAATGAAACTTTGGTGATTTGTTTAGGGTGCGCTCGCGATGGTTTCTGCATTAGTAAAATCATTTCACAATTGGTGGTACGCGAGTTATTTCAACATTTGAGCATATTTCATATAGTTTAGCGGCAGTTCGTTCGTTGTCGGTGTATGAGCTATGCGTTCCTATTACCAAATGGTAACGTTGGAATTTTCCAACCGGAGAAAATTAAAACAACGCTTCAATATAGACAAATTTTCAACAACAGTCTTTTGTTTGATAGTTCGTATGTAATTTCATGATTAGGAGTTCAGAAAATGGATAATTTTAATCTATGTATGTTTTTATGGTGAATGTTTTCACAGTACATTTTTAAACTGAAAATACACGTTTTCCGGGTTCAATATTGTTAAATTTATTTTTATACTCTAGATGAAATCATATAGAGTATTATAAGTTTAATCCAGCCCAAAAGTTTGTAACGCATAGAACCAAGCCTCGGACGAAAAAAAGTTATATATTATTTTTTGTTTATTTGTGGCCAAAAACCTCAAATCCGCCTGACGTCCGTCCGTCCGTCCGTCCGTCCGTCCGTCCGTCCGTCCGTCCGTCCGTCCGTCCGTCCGTCTGTCCGTTAGCACGATAACTCAAGTACGCCTTCACCTAGGATCATGAAATTTTGAATCTGGATGTTTGGTTGAATTTGTAAGGCTAAGTTCGTTAACGGGCAAAATCGTCCTACTCCTTCGGGTAGCTGCCATACAAAATGTCCTTAAAACACGTGTTCAAGAATATTGGTCGATAACTTCAGAAGGGTTTAAGCTACGTCTTTGAAATTTTGTATGTGTTATTTTTCCAATAGTTGGAGCTAAATATATGATTATGAAGAAAATCCTATTAGTCCTTCGTGTAGCTGCCATACAAATATCCTGTCAAAATGTATTCACTTAATTTACAAAACTCACAATAACTCAAGTAATCTTTTAGCGAAGAATTCGGAATTTTGTACAGGTTAGTTTTGAGTGAAAAGGAAGTCGGAGTTTACTAATCAGCGAAATCCTTTTACTCCTTCTGGTAGCTGCCATACAAAATGTCCTTAAAACACGTGTTCAAGAATATTGGTCGATAACTTTAGAAGGGTTTAAGCTACGACATTGAAATTTTGTAAGTGCTATTTTTTCAATAGTTGGAGCTAAATATATGATTATGAAGAAAATCCTTTTAGTCCTTCGTGTAGCTGCCATACAAATATCCTGTCAAAATGTATTCACTTAATTTACGAAGCTCACTATAACTCAAGTAATCCTTTAGCTACGAATTCGGAATTTTGTACAAGTCAGTTTTGAGTGAAAACAAAGTCGGAGTTTACTAATCAGTGAAATCCTTTTACTCCTTCTGGTAGCTGCCATACAAAATATCCTTAAAACACGTCTTCAAGAATATTGGTCGATAGCTTCAGAAGGGTTTAAGCTACGTCATTGAAATTTTGTATGTGTTATTTTTCCAATAGGTGGAGCTAAATATATGATTATGAAGAAAATCCTGTTAGTCCTTCGTGTAGCTGTCATACAAATATCCTGTCAAAATGTATTCACTTAATTTACGAAACTCACAATAACTCAAGTAATCTTTTAGCTACGAATTCGGAATTTGGTACAAGTTAGTTTTGAGTGAAAAGGAAGTTCGAGTTTACTAATCAGCGAAATCCTTTTACTCCTTCTGGTAGCTGCCATACAAAATATCCTTAAAACACGTGTTCATCAATATTTTCCAATAACTTTTGAACGCTTCAAGCTACGAATTTGAAATTTTGTACACGTTCATTTTTGAATGGTTCCAAGGAAAAGGATAAATATGTAAGAAATCGAGTGAGTCCTTCCTGCTCCTCCCATGTGAAAGTCCTTTAAAAAGGACATTTTTTTCGATGACTTACCCAGTTCAAGATATGAAATTAAACACTGAATATTGTCTTTTAGTTTTGAGTAGCAATCTAATAGCAGTCCTTAATAAAGGACATACAACATGCACACACATAATTCTACTTTATACCCAACTACAATATAAATCGGAGTTCAGTATTCATCTAGAGTATTATACGATTTGCTTGCAGCCGATCGTGACTGCATTATGTTTGTGTGACGTTTCGGACTCGACTTTATCAAACTAATCGACAATATCTTTATAACTGTTTTACTTTACTATTTTAATAATAAAGTATTGTTATCGATTTTTAAAAAAAAAAATTTGCAACCCTGAACAATTTTTTTTCCACGTTTCATGACTAATAGACACCAAAAAAGCCAAAAAAATGTTCAGTCCGTCTGTGCGCCGTACGCCGTACGCCGTCCGCCGTATGCTAAACGTTTGAAAGCTTATAGCTCTCAAACTCTTTGAGCTATTAAGTTGCATTTTTTTTGTTTGTAGACTGAGAAGACCCCTTCAAGCGCCCACCTTTTGAGTGGTGGGGGTGTGAGGGGGGAGGTGTGGGAAGCGTTTCGGACGGAAAATTTTGGTTTCTAGATCTCAGTAACCGCTTAGGCTACGAGGCTGAAACTTGGAATTTATATAGAACATCGATAGTGGACCCATTTGCCAGAAATGGGGGATATGGGTAAAGGGGTGTGGGAGTGGGGGGAATAATAATGCGTCCGAAACGCTCGAAAGCCGAGATCGAGACATTCTAAAATCCATAACTCCTAATTGGTTAATGTCACGAAATTAAAACTTGATGAACATCTGTGGGCATACTAGGAGAATAGATCGGAAACAAATTTTTGAGTGGGGGAAGTGGCGTACGGAGGTGGGGGGTGAAAAACTTTAGATTACGATATCTCACGAACCAATTACACTAGAAAAATAAAACTTGGTTTCTGTATTAAGGTTGACAAATAAAGTTTTCTGAAAGTAAAATTTTTTAAGGGGGAGGTGGAGTATGGAAGTGGAGGGGATAAGAATTGTTCTAAAAAATCACGTCTCATATCTCAAGAACAGTGTATGATAGATGCTTAAAATTTTTACCGGAAGTAGGCCAAAAAAACCCCTAGCAGGGAAAAAAATTTGGCGGTAAGCGGGTAGGGGGTGAGTGTAGGGGAGGGTGAAAAGCAAAAAGTTTAGATTTTTATATCTCGAAGATATAAAGATATAAAGCTGAAACTTGGTAATTGCATAGAACTATAGTAGTAGCATGTTGAAAAAATATAATATTTTATAGAAGTAGTATGGTACGGGGATGGGAGGTGTTTTTCCTAACTATAGAACGGCTTATGCTAGAAAGTTGAAACTCGGTACGTATATGTAAGTCAACTAGAAAAGTCATTTAGACTGAAAAAAAATGCATATATCTATTGGCATACAGAGGGGGAGCGAAAAAAATGATCAGTGAAAATGGAATACATATATTTTTACGATTTTCATCATATCTATTAGGTCTTTCCAAATATTGAATCCATTTTATTCTACATCTTCTTCATATAAATACCTAGAAAGTGTTTTCAGGATTTTTTGAATTTCGACCCCCACGATGGTGTAAAGGGGCTGTATACATTTTCACGAACTCAGCCATATTCCTCAGGTCTGATTAGATATCGAATAAATTTTTACTTCCACGGACTTGTTTAAAACTTGTTTTCAAATATTTTCCTTTTTTAACCCCTAAGAGGGTGTAAACGGGTTGAACACGTTTTCACGAATTCCGTCATATCTCTTAGGAGAGATAAGACATCGGATTGGTTTTCACTTCCTCGGGCTTTCTTTATATATATCTAAAAACTCATTTCAGGATTTTTGGATATTCAATCCCAAAGTGGGTCCAAGGCGGTTGCATATATTTTCACAAATCTCCACATATTTCTTAGTTCTAATGAGATATTGAATTAATTTTTACTTCTTATGGCTTCCTATCTAATCGTCAAAAAGTTAATTTCAGGATTTTTAGATATTCAAGATATTCTTAGGATTGATGAGATATTAGAATGGTTTTCACTTCCACAGACTATTTATATAATCGCCTACAAACGCGTTTCTGATTTCATGTAATGGCCCAAAACCAAATCACGAAAAACCTCCTGATCACGTAATAACTACGTAGTATTATATTACTACTTAAACTGCGTCCCGGAATATGACCCAATTATGTAATTCATATTTTATATGTGACAGCGGCGTAAGTATTCTAGCGCGACCCCATTCTACACATTTTTTTAAGTTTTCAGTCAATCTTAAACGCGTTCCGAACTTCTACCCGAAAAATAATAAAGTTGCGCCCAGACTGTTGGCAGATTTTTTTATATGAAAGCAGGTAGAAAAAGGTTACAATTTTTTAACAGACGAGTCAATTAAAAACAAAGGTGAAATTACGTTAACAAGGGTTAGGTTAGGTTAGGTGGGTAGCTATTGACAGAGATAGCTAACACATAGACCGCTAGATGGGTTCGTTGTGATCCCACTGTACCACGGCACGGCTGTTTTTGGCTAATTTTCAAGAACAAACTGAGCCCAATTGGCCGCGGTATTGTTCTATCAAATATATTCCGTGTTTCTTGGTGCGAAGGAGAGGAGAGTTGGAAGGAATTGTGGAGAAGAAAGGGGATACCGAACTTAATCAGTTTTTAGGAATGTGAAGGAAGACCAGGAATCGGGCCGGGTATGGCAGTGTACTAGCAGGTGTTAATGATCATAATTTTGCAGTACTATTGGCTGTAATACGATCTACAAGAACAGCAAAGTTGCCTATAGCAAATCAACTACTGTCTGGCAGCTCTGATGGTATTTGTGAATCTGATAAGAATGTAAACAGAACTCATTTGCTCAGGTTTAAATCCTTTACAAGTGACCCTATTAAACATTCCGCACTGTTCACGATTTATATTAATATTCTGAAACCAATAGAAACTGAAAAATTCATATAAATAAATTATGCGTTGAGTGGGAATTGAACCCCGGTAGCAATGTTTTCAAGACCTAGAACACTACCACTGGACTATACCCGGCTTGTTAACAAGGGTAGTCAGAAAAACATTAAAAGGGATATTAATTTATTTAACATATTTGATTCAACTATTTAATAATTGATGAAGTTAAAAGTTTTAAAATATTTCGAAATTTCAACTATGGTATATGGTCAGAACTAGCAAATTGTTTAGCAATTGTGACTACTTTGCTATGTAAACATCAAATAATAAACTATTTAAAATATCTACTTATTTTGTAGAATTTGCTATATGCACTATATGAGCTATCTATATATTTGGATCAATCAACCTAAACCTTTATACAAGTTTTCTAATCTTTACAAGAATTAACTAGAAATTGTAGGAAAAATAACTAAATCCGTATTTTCTTTCTAACAAAAGTATTTTATGATTCTTGTAATATATAATAATAAATAATAATATTTATTCGGTGATGATTTCGCGTATAAGCTTATGTTATTAATAACTAGTGATGGGTCCATACCGATATATGGTGATATCACCTAATACGAATATATTCATTACGCGGTATTATAATATCTAAGCTAATATTTGAATATTACTAATATCTACTATATCATATAGAGCTGGTGCTTGTTGGAAAACAATCTTCATGCAATGATCATCGAATAGAGATTTATAACTATATTTGGTGAAGTTAAGCTAAAGAAAACATTACGGTATTTAAATTTTAAAAGTCAATATGATCGCGAAAATACACTATTGTTAGCAGCTTATTGCAAAATATCTAATTGCTGAAAAAGTTTTAACTCGGTATAGACCTATGAACACAAAACCGAAAATACATGAAAATCAAAACTAAAAACATACTGCAGTCACGATCGGCTGCAAGCCAATCGTATAATACTCTAGATGAATACTGAACTCCGATTTATATTGTAGTTGGGAATAAAGTAGAATTACGTGTGTGCATGTTGTATGTCCTTTATTAAGGACTGCCATTAGATTGCTACTCAAACCTAAATTGTTGTCAGTGTTGAATTTCATATCTTGAACTGGGTAAGTCATCGAAAAAAAATGTCCTTTTTGAAGGACTTTCACATGGGATGTGCAGGAAGGACTCACTCGATTTCTTACATATTTATCCATTTCCTTGGAACCAGTTAAAAATGAACGTGTACAAAATTTCAAATTCGTAGCTTGAAGCGTTCAAAAGTTATCGAAAAATATTGTTGAACACGTGTCTTAAGGATTTTTTGTATGGAAGGTACAACAAGGAGTAAAAGGATTTCGCTGACTAGTAAACTCGAACTTCCTTTTCACTCAAAACTAATTTGTACAAGATTCCGAATTCATAGCTAAAGAATGCCTTGAGTTATATTGAGTTCCGTAAATTAAGTGAATACATTTTGACAGGATATTTGTATGGCAGCTACACGAAGGACTAATAGGATTTTCTTCATAATCATACATTTATCTCTAACTATTGCGAAAATAACACATACAAAATTTCAAAGACGTAGCTTAAACCCATCTGAAGTTATCGACGAATATTCTTGAACACGTGTTTTAAAAACATTTTGTATGGCACCTACCCGAAGGAGTAGGACGATTTTGCCCGTTAACGAACTTAGCCTTACAAATTCAACCAAACATCCAGATTCAAAATTTCAAGATCTTAGGTGAAGGCGTTCTTGAGTTATCGTGTTCACGGACAGACGGACGGACGGACGTCAAGCGGATTTGAGGTTTTTGGCCACAAATAAACAAAAAATAATATATATAACTTTTTTTCGTCCGAGGCTTGGTTCTATGCGTTATAAACTTTTGGGCTGGATTAAACTTTTAATATTCTATATGATTTCATCTAGAGTATAAAAACTAACAAAGATGTTAAACATTACGGAGTTACCCCATTTACCCTTGCTCAAACTTACGAGGTGCGAAATTACTCTACTATCCTTTTCATTGTCCAATATATGTTAGTTATATTTAATTCAATTGTTATTTCCAAATATAAAACACCCACACTTTCTTCCTTATATAACGCATAGATTCAGCAATCAATTTTTCCTTTATTTACAAGGATCCAAATTGCACTAATTTACCAATCTACTCTTCTTTTTCTCACACAATAAATTTCATACATTGTGATTCATGTCTTCAAAGCAGACAGTCTTTTCCCTTCCGATAAATGTTGAATTCATTGTTTAAATCTACCATAATCTTCCCTTACACATTTGCACTTTCCCTATTTAATGTGTAGGTGGTAGGTGCGAAATTGCACAGGTGTACTTTCCCATACCCTTTCCTTCTTAAAGTGCCTGCCTTCTTTCTCTAGAATGCGCTCAATATAGTGGTAAATTTTTAGTTTTCTATCCTTTGCGGTTCTCGAAAAATATTGAATCAGATTTTTTTCCTTTTCACCTTCTCCCGACATCGCCCCCTACAATCACACCTTCAAAATTGTTTTCCCTGCTAGAAATCTACTGGGCCAAACTCCTGTAAAATTTCTAAGATCATATCTGGTACTGTTCTTGAGATATAAAAATCTAATTTTTTGAAGGGAATAGCCCCACTTTTGTGCTTCACCTCCCCCCCCAAAAAGTTTACGTGCAGTAGACTCCACTTGTAATCCTATATACAGAAACCAAATTTTATCTTCCTGCTGTAATTGGTTCGGAAGATATTAATGTCCCAAGTTTTTCATCCCCCACCTCGACACCCCACCACCCCCCATAAATTTTTTAGACCTTATCTAATCTACCATTATCCCTTAAGATAACCACAAGGTATCAACCTTCTGACATCAACCGTTCTGGAGATATGGATTTTAGAATGTTTCAATCCCAGCTTTCAAGCGTTTCGGACACATTATTTCCCCCCCCCCCCCTCCCACACCCTTCAACCTATATCGACAATTTTTTAAGCAATTGAGTCCACGATCATAGTTCTACATAAGTTTTAAATTTCAGCCTCCTAGCATAAGCTGTTCCTGAGATCTAGGAACCAACATTTTTCATCTAAAACGCTCCCCCTCCTCCCCCTTACACATCACCCCTCCCCAAAAGACACGCCATCACCATCCATCGGTCCCATGATATGATATTGGAATATTCCCTACCATATATTAGATCAGATTTCCATATTCGTATGTATTCACTGATATCACATATTCCTATGGATTCGCTGATATCAAATATTCACGAATATTTTATATTCACGAATATTTTATATTCACTAATATTTTATATTCACTAATATTTTATATTCACTAATATTTTATATTCACTAATATTTGATATCAGCGAATCCATAGGAATATGTGATATCAGTGAATACATACGAATATCGATATCTGACCTAATATATGGTAGGGAATATTCCAATATCTCATCATGGGACCGATGGATGGTGATGGCGTGTCTTTTGGGAAGGGGGAGGGGGCGGATGTGTAAGGGGGAGGAAGGAGGAGCGTTTTAGATGAACAATTTTGGTTCCTAGATCTCAAGAACCACTAATGCTAGGTGGCTGAAATTTAGAACTTATGTAGAACTAGAATCGTGGACCCAATTGGTTAAAAAATTGTCGATATAGGTTAAAGGGTGTGGGAGTTACGGGAAAAACAATATGTACGAAACGCTTGAAAGCTGGGATTGAAACATTCTAAAATCCATATCTCCTGAACGGTTGATGTCAGAAGGTTGAAACTTTGTGGTTATCTTAAGGGATAATGGAAGATTAGATAAGGTCTAAAAAATTTATGGGTTGTGGTTCGGTGTCGAGTTGGGGGGTGAAAAGCTTTGGACATCAATACCTTCCGAACCAATTACAGCAGGAAGATAAAATTTGGTTTTTGTATATAGGATTACAAGTGGAGTCTACTGCACTTAAACTTTTTGAGGGGGGAGGTGAAGCACAAAAGTGGGGGGCTATTCCCTTCAAAAAATTAAATTTTTATATCTCAAGAACAGTACCAGATATGATCTTAGAAATTTTACAGGAGTTTGGCCCAGTAGATTTCTAGCAGGGAAAACAATTTTGAAGGTGTGATTGTAGGGGGCGATGTCGGGAGAAGGTGAAAAGGAAAAAAATCTGATTCAATATTTTTCGAGAACCGCAAAGGATAGAAAACTAAAAATTTACTACTATATTGAGCGCGTTCTAGAGAAAGAAGGCAGGCACTTTAAGAAGAAAAGGGTCTGGAAAAGTACACCTGTGCAATTTCGCACCTACCACCTACACATTAAATAAGAAGATGCAAATGTGTAAGGGAAGATTATGGTAGATTTAAACAACGAATTCAAAATTTAACGGATGGGAAAGGACTGTCTACTTTGAAGATATGAATGACAATGTATGCAATTTATTGTATAAGGAAAAGAAGAGTAGATTGGTAAATTAGTGCAATTTGGATCCAAGTAAATAAAGAATAAATAGATCGGTAAATCCATGGTATGAGAAGGGGTCGATGGGAAATAAATATCATGATATTCGAATATTTGATATCGGCATATTCCTAATATCTAATATATCCAAATATTAGTAATATCATAGCGAATACTAATATATTCGTCTCATGTCTATTAATAACCAGAGATTAGACAATTGTCTTTACATCTTTACTTTTGCGGGGTGTTTTTTACATACAAGTATTTCGAATTCTTTTGAAATTGGTGTAACATTGTGATAGGAAAATTTAGACAAAAACCTATTTCTATTAACTTATATATTAACTTAAATGCTAACTAGAAAAGAAAATAAAAATAAAAAAAATGTAAACTATAATTCTAATTATTAGTTGACGTAACTAAAGGGTTAACGGATGCTGTACATTTTTCGAGAAAGGTTAACTCAAATTTGTTGACTGTGTCCGTGATCTTGGGAATGCCTGCTAAGTACTGAAGGCGAGCGGTAGAAAAATAAAATGGTTTGTCCAGTATTATTTTAAGGCATTTGTTCTGTAGTGTTTGAAGTTTTATTTTGTGAACTAAAGCACAGTGGTTCCATATTGGTGCTGCATATAATATGATCGGCTGCATGACCATTCTATAGATTAATAGCTTGTTGTCCACTGAAAGTTTCGATTTTCGATTAATAAAGGGGTAAAGTGCATGGATGCCTTTTGATATTTTACTTGAAACGTGTTCGAAGTGACCATGGAAAGATAATTTCGTACCAAGATTGAGTCCAAGATACTTAATATTTTTTGACCAAGTGATGGGTTCTCCAAGTATGTTCATAGTGGGATTAGGTAGGTTACGTGTGGCTCTTTTCTTGGTGAAATATGTGATTTGCGTTTTGCCCGGATTTATTTTTATTTTCCATTTGTTATAATATGATTGCAGCAAATCTAACTGAGTCTGAAGGTTATGCAGGATGATATTAACATCACTGGATCTAGTGTAAATCCCGGTGTCATCGGCGTACATCGCAATTTCACATTCAGGGGATTTCGGAAAGTCCGCAGTGTATATGTTGTACAAGGTCGGGCTCAAACAAGAGCCTTGTGGTACACCTGGTGGGATGTAGGAGTCAGATATACTGGATATCAGTTTTACGCAGAATTTACGGTTATTCAAAAAGGAGGTACCTAATTAGTTTCACGAGGTATATGGGGAAGCCGAAGTTCGTGAGCTTGTGCACAAGACCATCATGCCATACAGAGTCGAAAGCTTTCTCTATGTCTAGGGCAATGAATCCAGTGGACTGTTGATGAACGATGATTTTATAAATGTTGTCACACGGTGAAGCTGGTGATTTGTTGAAAGTCGTGGCATAACACCAAACTGGAAATCGGGTATTATTTCATTCGAAAAAGCATTTAATCTGGTCAGTATTACCTTTTCAAATACCTTACTTAGAGTAGGTAATAAACTAATAGGTCGGTAGTTTGTTGGAAACTTGGGGTCTTTTCCAGGTTTGGGGATTGGGATGATCAGTGCTTTTTTTCCACGCATTAGGAAAATAGCCGAGTTTAAAAGAGGCATTTACAATGAAGTTCAGCTTAATTATTGGCTTTTTAGGAAGATGCTTAATTAGAATATTTGGAAGGTTATCTACACCAGGTGCTGTGTTTGATTTTTGCTTTTGAATGATTTTCCTTATTTCCAAGGGCTTGCAAAGGTTAACTGAAAGGAAATCAAATGATGAGTTATTCAGGTTATCCAAAGTGTGTTGCACAATTCTCGCATTTTGGTCATTGCCTAGCGCCTCACTCAAATGATGGTGAAGGAGAAGCTTGCAGCGAGTAATTCGGCTTTATCGGCATTACTGTAGTAGACTTTGTTTTTTTGATCAGAAAGAGGTGGAATATATGTATCTATTTTTATTTTTTAGTGTGTTATGTAGCTTCTAGAGCGGTTTCGATCCTTTCCCAAGTCCCGATAGTTTTGAACTACATGATAAATTTCTGATCTTGTTAATGTTATCTTTAATAAGATGGGTGAGAGAGTTACATACAGTTTTAATATTGCGAGATCGGGTTCTTTGCCATTGTCGTCGCACAACATTTCGAAGTTTTATTAGTAATTTAGTAGACTCATCGATTTCTGGAGTGAATGGCTTGAAAGGAAATTTTTTTGTGGAGATCTCAGATGCGTTCCATATAGAAGTTGTGAACTAATTGATAAGCGAGTCAATTTCTTCATGGTTAGAGATCTCAGAAAGGTTTTGGCTACTTAAATCAATGGATCGTGATAAAATGTTGCGAAATTTGTGCCAGTTGATTTTTTTTGTAACATGAGATAAATTTCTGCGAATTATCAACAACAATATTTTTAATAATTGAAAATGATACGGGGAGATGGGGTGATGAAAGTTCATTCAAGGTTATTAATTGCAATAGAGGGACAACGTCATTACTCAGAACTATATCCTAAGTTGAAGGTGGGTAGTACGTGGGTTCCGTAGGTATATGAACAATAAAGTTTTTCCTCGTCATAAGATCATACAATAATTTACCTGCTTTATTAGCTTTAGCGCAATTCCAATGGCGGTGTTTCGCGTTAAAATCACCGCATACTACAAAACTGTACCTTAAATTTGTTTGTCGATC
The DNA here is from genome assembly GCA_951812415.1 of Beris morrisii. Classification (NCBI taxonomy): domain Eukaryota; kingdom Metazoa; phylum Arthropoda; class Insecta; order Diptera; family Stratiomyidae; genus Beris; species Beris morrisii. Next base: position 62,089,259 of record OX638312.1, on the reverse strand, counting down.
AATATCTGACTTAAAAGTATCAAGCTTTTCATTGTTAAGCTTTAGTTCCGGGGAAATAAGCTACGATTACTGTAGTATTAAGGTCATCAATTGTTATGGCGATTGATTCAATTACTTTAGTGCCAAGATCAGGGCGAACAGTGTGTTTAATTGATTTTTTTATAATTATCGTGACACCACCTCTGGTTACGTGTTCCCTATCGCATCTGTAGATGTTAAAATCTGGGTGGTACAATTTGTCACTGCCTTTGAGCCAAGTCTCGGTCACAACACAAAGATTTATTTCATTTTCTACTAAAAAGTCGAAAGTTTCAATTGATTTACTTTGGATGCTTTGGGCATTCCACAGAAGCGCTTTTAAATCGTTCAAATTATCCATAGAGAAATTTAACGGCCAGTTCAACTAATACATTATACTGATCTTGTGTTGGTTTTTTATATCTAAGAAACGGAATTTTCTAGAGATATCAATCTCACTTTGACTTCTAAAAGCTTAAAATATAATCGGACAAAAACCGGTGCAAGGGATTGTTCAAGTTTTCACGAATTCGTGTACGTTCACGGTCGAAAAACAAAAACCGAATGACTAATTGCAAGAACGCGTATACGTACGGGATGGGCACCATATATGTATGTTCGCTTTATCGTACATTCCCAGCAGAAAATGTATGAAGTGCTTCTCATAAGAAGGCCTGAAACCACAGCTTGCAAAAAGAGCCCTTCCACAACTACTTCCCGGGAAGCGAGAGAAGAAGGAGTTCATTCTTTTGTTAAGTCCCGATAAAACACCGTACGTTGAAGTGAAGCGAACATATGATGCCCATCTCGCGCCTTACCCGTGCTAATGTTATCAGTAGAGGAATCAGTGTAATTTTGCAAGTCGATAGAATGGTTAAAATATATAGGAAATGGGTGTATTTGGACGGTGTTTTCGAACATTTTCCAGCTGTAGGTAATCCTATGTAGCGATTAATTTTCAGTTTTTATTATTTTTTACCGGAATTCATGTCTTGAAATAGGTTCAGTTTAGTATTTAACAAAGGAAAGATATTAGTTAGTTCCTGGATAATATTCAAGATGTAATTTATACAGGAAACTCAAATCCTATCGTTTGTTTTAATTCTCAGCTAATCGTTTGTGACCCATATACCAATTTCGAAAATGAATAAGAAAGGTACTAGTAAGAGTAATTTATATACGGGCCTATTACGAAACTCGAGTCGAGTGAGTAACTCGACTCACATTTGGACTCGACTCGAGCTAAAGTTGGTATTATGAAACTCGACAATTGGAAAGTCACTTTCATTTCCAGCAGTCGAGTGAGTTTGACATTTCTTATAAGAAAATACTCACTCCATCGGCTCTCATAATACGCAGTTCTCTTAACTCACGCTTTTTTTTCGACTAAAAGTCGAGTGAAACTCGACAAGTAGGCTCTCGTCGAGTTTCATAGTCGCAGAATGTGAGTTTTTTGATCGAGTCGAGTTTCGTAATAGGCCCGATAGACTCATAGCCAAAGAAAAGAAAAAACTTGTGAGTAGATTAAATGAATCTAGCGGTACTGCAAGTGAGAACATTAACGACCTTTCAGTATTATGTGAAAATCAGGACGAAGTTTTGTGTGGTAGAGTCCTTGACGAATATGATACCGAAACAAATGAGGAAGACGAAAGATCGTTCTGCAGAAAATGCCGGGGAAGAAAGTACGGACTTAAAAAGAAAATTGAAAATATGGTACCATGATTTTAATCCATCAAGAGCAAGCATTACTTCATTATTGAAAATACTAAACTCTGAGGGTTTAGATGTGCCGATGAGTGATGGGACTTTTGAAAAATAAAAATAAAACTGTGATTAGAAGTGTAGCACCAGGAAGTTATTTCCATCTAGGTTTAGAAAACCAGTTAAAAAAATTACCGAGGAGTGTTGTATGAGAACAGAGAGAAATAATTTTAGATATTGGTGTAGATGGGTTGCCACTTTACAAAAGCAGCTCACAGACTTTGTGGCCCATAATGGGCAGGATTGTTAATATCAAAAATATCAATGTTATTTTAATTGGGACTTATCTTGGCAAACAAAAACTAATTAATGTAGATTCAAACCTACACGATTTCGCTGCAGAAATTAAAAAGTTGTTTGAAAACGGAATAATACTCTACAACAAAGAGTTGAAAGTTTTAATAAGAGCCTTTGTGTGTGATACTCCTGCACGATCCTTCCTGAGCGGTACAGTCGGTCACAACTCTTTAATCGGCTGCTGTAAATGCTATCAAATAGGAAAACGAATTAATAATGTCACTAGGTTTATTACGACATCATCCGAATTAAGAGCAGATAAAGACTTTTCTGAAAGGAAGCACAATGAATATCACAAAAATATACACTTAAGTACTCTCAGTACATTGTAATCAATAGGTATAAAAATGATTAGCCAGTTTCCACTTGAACCGATGCACTTAATCGATCTAGGAGTTACAAAAAAGTTGCTGTTGAGTCTGCTTAAAAGAAAAACAACTGACCAAATCAGCCCCGTTAATAAAGATTCTTTATCAAGGAGGTTAATATCGCTTACTCCATATATACCGAGAGAATTTCAGAGAAAACCAAGATCTTTTGATGATATTGCAAGATGGAAAGCAAACTGAATTTCTGCAATTTATTCTTTACACAGGATCAGTTGTGTTAAAGAATATTGTAAGTGATAACTTTTATTACGAATTCTTATTACTACATTCCGCATATAGACACCTTTCAACACCTTCAAATTTTGAGACAAACTTAAGTACGGCGAACCACTTGCTTAAATTATTCGTTGAAAATTTTCCAATTATTTTTGGAAAGAGTAGCGTAACATTTAACGTTCACAGTCTCCTCCATATAACTAAATGTATAGAGAATACAGGAATTTTAACAAGTTTTACTGCTTATGGTTTTGAAAACTTTATGCAAGATTTGAAAAGGAAAAGGAAAATTCGGAAACCGTCGGAAATTTTGCAACAAGTCCATAATAAATATTATGATGCGGGTATTTTGTCTAAAGAAAAACAAAACGGATTTAAAAAAAATCGCTATGGTAAAATTATTAGTTTTCAAAATGAAGATTTTTTTTTAAGTGCTAGTTCACCTGATAATTTGTGTAGCATAAAACCTTTCATTCCAATTAAAATCAATGGGTGTTCGGAAGAAAATAGAGGTTTGGTTACTGGGTTCCGAGTAGAAAACATTAACAATTTGTTTGATGAACCTTTGCAATCAATATCCGCATTAGGAATCTGTACATGCGAAATAAATACAGAAAATATAATAGAAGAAGCATTTCCTATTAGTGACATTGCACATAAAATAATTTGTTTACCAGACGGAAACGCGTATACACTGATTCCCATGCTGCACAACGTTTCATAGAGATAAAAAAATATAAAATAAAATTTGAAAAAATAGATAGAGCCATGTCTCAGAAGTCGGAGAAAAGGGGAGTTTTGAAAAGAAAGAATGATGCACTTGAGTCGTCATTACTTTCTGCGAAGGAAAATAGATCACCTGATGGAAAAAAAAGTAAGCAATGATGAAATAATTCTAGAATCTGATATTCAGTTTTAACTCAATTGCAGAACTAGAACATAAATTAAATGAATTGAAGGAGCTTATTGTGACGCAGAACAAAAATATTATGAGTGAATTGGTCGAGATTAAGGTATATATTCGACAGTTTGCCAAGGATCACAAGAGCAATGAGGAAATGAGGAAATGAGGAATTTATTTCCATTGAAAAATACAAATGAACTTAAGGAGTTTGAAGAGCAGATACCGAATTTAAGTGAAGATGATTTGGTAAGTTTATTCCATTAATTTTTTTAATATTTATAATTTCAGCAAAGTGGAGTACACATTGCATATGACCGAACGAATATTCCGATACGCATTTTCGTTTTTCTGCTTATTGTCAAATCTTCAGTAGATAATTAGAAAAGAATATGTGGGGGTTAATTATAATTTTATTGTTGTTTATTGTATTGTTATAGTTTATTGTTGAAAGAAAATGTTCTAATATTTCACAAATTAGACAAGAGACGGACTGCCACCGCTCTTGTTGAGTTTAGAGAAAACTAAATCACATGTTTGGCAAAAGGTAAACGACGCAAAACCGGTGAGTGGCAATACCATATAATTGGACCGTACATTCGGTAAGCGTCGCCTTATAGGGAAAATCCTGTCCTCCGTTCGACCTTAATTAAATTGTAAAAAACTCTTTTAATTATGTAAGAAAAGAGGTCAGAAACAGATGTGCGGGATTTTCCCGTCTTTATAACTCATGCCATAAACACAGGAACCAAAAATACCAAGAAGGGTAAGTCAGTTCCTGGGTTTATGCCATGTTACAAAAATGGTTTTATGGTACAACATAACAAGAAAATTGGTTGAAATCGTTTATAACATTTTCAAAAATATCATAAGGGAAAATTTTAGAGTTTCATTGATAATATTAAAACAAAGTCCGTCTGTCGGTACGAATATTTCTAGTCGTACGACGGATTCATTTTTCTTTTATTATCAATTAAAACTACAAATCCCTGAAGACTTTCCTTCATGATATTGTTGAGAAAGTTATAATTTATGATTATAACCAATTTCCCAATAACTAAAATTTCACAATAGGTCGAAAAACTAAAAATCGTATCGGAACATTCATTCATTCGTGTGAGATGTGTACAACGCAAATAAAAATTAATGTTGTGTTTCGCACACTTTTATTGAGTTAATTCCGGCAATTTTTTTCTCTTTAAAGATAGTAGCAATTCAGAATATTATTTCACGCGGTGGCATTCGGAAAAATCTCCACAATTTATTAGGAAAAGATGTAATTATGAATTATAATTATAATGGAATCCACCAGAAACTTCCATTTAAAGCTTTTACTGGAATTGATGAAATGTTTTTTTAGTAAGTTTATCGGTCCTTAATGTACTGCATACTTATTATAATTATTTTATTATTTAAATACAGAACATTAGCTATAGCTATAATAAGGAAAATTATGTAAAATTCATAAAAGATGGATTTAAGTTGGTAAAAAATAAATACTATAAGGGTAAATGTCTCCAGAAAAAACAACTTGCAACACCGTTAACAAGCAGTCACTCTTAAATATTTTTCTTTTAACTTTTCTTTTATAACTGTTCATTTTTTATTTTATTACAAAAAGTTAATTTCAAAAACACTATGAATTTCATAAAACTATTTTTATACTCTAGATGAAATCATATAGAGTATTAACATACTGCAGTCACGATCGGCTGCAAGCCAATCGTATAATACTCTAGATGAATACTGAACTCCGATTGATATTGTAGTTGGGGATAAAGTAGAATTACGTGTGTGCATAATGTATGTCCTTTATTAAGGACTACCATTAGATTGCTACTCAAAACAAAAAGACAATATTCAGTGTTTAATTTCATATCTTAAACTGGGTAAGTCATAGAACAAAAATGTCCTTTTTGAAGGACTTTCACATGGGAGGTGCAGGAAGAACTCACTACATATTTATCCTTTCCCTTGGAACCATTTAAAAATGAACGTGTACAAAATTTGAAATTCGTAGCTTGAAGCGTTCAAAAGTTATCGAAAAATATTGTTGAACACGTGTCTTAAGGACATTTTGTATGGCAGCTACCAAAAGGAGTAAAAGCATTTCACTGATTAGTAAACTCGAACTTCGTTTTTACTCAAAACTAATTTGTACAAAATTTCCAATTCATAGCTAAAAGATTACTTGAGTTATAGTAAATTCCGTAAATTAAGTGAAGACGTTTTGACAGGATATTTGTATGGCAGCTACACGAAGGACTAATAGAATTTTCTTCATAATCATACTTTTAGCTCCAACTATTGAAAAAATAACACATACAAAATTTCAAAGACGTAGCTTAAACCCTTCTGAAGTTATCGGCCAATATTCTTAAACACTTGTTTTAAGGACATTTTGTATGGCAGCTATCAGAAGGAGTAAGAGGATTTTGCTGACTAGTAAACTCGAACTTTCTTTTCACTCAAAACTAATTTGCACAAAAGTCCGAATTTGTAGCTAAAAGATTTCTTGAGTTATAGTGAGTTTCGTAAATGAAGTGAATACATTTTAACAGAATATTTGTATGGCAGCTCCACGAAGGACTAACAGGATTTTCTTCATAGTCATATATTTAGCTCCAACTATTGGAAAAAAAACACATACAAAATTTCAAAGTCGTAGCTTAAACCCTTCTGAAGTTATCGATCAATATTCTTGAACACGTGTTTTAAGGACATTTTGTATGGCAGCTACCCGAAGGCTTAGGACGATTTTGCCCGTTAACGAACTTAACCTTACAAATTCAACCAAACATCCAGATTCAAAATTTCATGATCCTAGGTGAAGGCGTTCTTGACTTATCGTGCTAACGGACAGACGGACGGACGGACGGACTTCAAGCGGATTTGAGGTTTTTGGCCACAAATAAACAAAAAATTATATATAACTTTTTTTCGTCCGAGGCTTGGTTCTATGCGTTACAAACTTTTGGGCTGGATTAAACTTATAATACTCTATATGATTTCATCTGGAGTATAAAAAGTTTAATCCAGCCCAAAAGTTTGTAACGCATAGAACCAAGCCTCGGACGAAAAAAAGTTGTATATTATTTTTTGTTTATTTGTGGCCAAAAACCTTAAATCCGCCTGACGTCCGTCCGTCCGTCTGTCCGTTAGCACGATAACTCAAGAAGCCTTCACCTAGGATCTTGAAATTTTGAATCTGGATGTTTGGTTGAATTTGTAAGGCTAAGTTCGTTAACGGGCAAAATCGTCCTACTCCTTCGGGTAGCTGCCATACAAAATTTCCTTAAAACACGTGTTCAAGAATATTAGCCGATAACTTCAGAAGGGTTTAACCTAAGACATTGAAATTTTGTATATGTTATTTTTCCAATAGTTGGAGCTAAATATATGATTATGAAGAAAATCCTGTCAGTCCTTCGTGTAGCTGCCATACAAATATCCTGTCAAAATGTATTCACTTAATTTACGAAACTCACTATAACTCAAGTAATCTTTTAGCTGCGAATTCGGAATTTTGTACAAATTAGTTTTGAGTGAAAACAAAGTTTGAGTTTACTAGTCAGCGAAATCCTCTTACTCCTTCTGGTAGCTTCCATACAAAATGTCCAAGCTACGACTTTGAAATTTTATATGTGTTATTTTTCCAATAGTTGGAGCTAAATATATAATTATGAAGAAAATCCTGTTAGTCCTTCGTATAGCTGCCATACAAATATCCTGCCAAAACGTCTTTACTTAATTTACGGAACTTACTATAACTCAGGTAATCTTTTAGCTATGAATTTGTAACGAACGGCCCGGGAAAAACTTTGAGGCGGACCAAACTTCATCACCAGCCCAGATCATATAACTTAATTCCTAGCAGGCTATTGCTAGAGAATTCACTGGGCAAGAAGAAAAAGCTTCATATGTCATTCTTTGGTCTGAGACCATAGAATACCCAGGAGAGGCGATTAAGTGCAGCCAAGTACGCGTACATGCGAGGCAACACCGCACACCAGACATCAAGCTGCACAGCCTAGCTGCAGAAAAGATGCTTGTGCGCAGTGCGCACTGACAGATCACGATCAGTCTTGTTCCAGCCGCCGACCACGATGGTCAAATTTTAATTAAAATCAGTTGAGTTCCAGCGACCGACCACTACGGTCAAGTGAGTAAAAAAAAAAGTAAAAGGTGCGCAGCCGAAAAGGGATATACAGGAGCCCGCACAAGGGGATTTGCCGAGCGCCGGCCGCCTGACGGAGCCAACGACGCAGGACGATCCAAAGGAAAAAATAAACCGGAGAACGGAAATAATAAAGAAAATGTAAGGATTTAAATTTTCACGTTTTTTTTTGTTTTCTTTTCTTCTTCGGAAGTTTTTTTTTTTTTTTTTTCTTTATATTTTTGATTTTTGCCACTTATGCGGAGCTAGTGTATAATAATAGCCCGATGGCCTAAATTCTCCTGATGTATTATTCGGTTCTTTTGTGTTTCTTTGTTTTGTGTGGTCCATTAGTGATCCTTTTTTTTTTTTTTGCGCCTTTCCTTTTTGTGTTTTGGGATGTTCGTCCATGAGTGCGCCGCTATCGTTATAGTCCTTACGGTAAATTAGTTTAAAACGCTCCGACAGAAGCGCCCGCGTATTATCTTCATAATTTTAAGGTTAGATCAGATCGCACGTAATCGACCGAAAAACGGTCCGCGTATAGAAAAAAGGAAGTCCGAAAAGCCGACAATCAAAAATTTCATTCGAATATCGTGTAAACGAGATCAAGTTAACATATGGTTTTTTTTTATTTTTGGTGAACGTTGGAAAGTTCTGGAAATGATTCACATTAAAGGAAAGTTCCGCCACGATCCGTTAATTTGGTGCGTATTCCGAACGAAGCAATAGTTTTCGTTGCGTATTTTGCGTCTATTTCATTCCGAATTGAATTGCAGTCGGGAATTTTCTTTTTTTTTGTCTCGGTTGTGAGGTTAAGGACGAAGTTATCGGTGGCACGAGGTGCGTAATACCGGTATGTGTAACGGAGGTTCCCCCGTTAGGCATTAAGCCATCGGCAGGTTCCGTTACCAAGCCCTGATTTTACCGCTAGTGACGCGCAACCACATGGATGCCAACGCAGTCCCTGGTTGCCCGCATGCGCCTTCTAAGTGGATCCTTTTAGGTTGTCGTCCGGTGTGCTGTTTTAGCTAAGATCATTTCAGGTTTTAAAAGGTTTCGATGGTTTTCCTTGTTTTTACTAAAATCATGAACCAGTAGGTGTTAAGATTCGGCCTTCATGTACCTTTGTGGCTTTATAGAGAATTTTCAGAAATCTTAGGAACTCTATTCGCAGACCTGCGGCGCTCCTCGAGACAACGGCTGGATCAGTTAAGCCGCAATCGTTGGAAAATTGGCCTCCTTCCTTTTTTTTTGGTACGTGCGTTCTACCTTTTGTTGTTCAGGGCCCACGTTATGTGGCTCCCGAAGCCGATATAGCCTTATGGAGGGGATTAGGAAGACCAACACCAGGTCCACCTTAGGGCACCATATTGCATGGAGTCCGACGATTTTGTACGGAGTCAGAAGACGGCACTACCCCTTCATTGGAGCCCAACGGTTGTGGCGCAGGAAACCGGCGCGTGTACACATTACTTGGCACCCGCTAATGGTACTGCCTGAATATGGCCCCATTGCCTGGCGCGTTACACCTTAAATGTTACATAGGGCGGCAGTGTTCGAGCCAGATAATAATATGACGCCCGATGAACCTAAATATCGGTTCGTTTTAATGCTTGGCATCCAAGTGGGTTTTTACTGGAATTGCCAACGCGTTGAATTATTTTCGGTATAATATTGGCTAAGTCATAAACTCTATTGAGTTTACCCCAACACCAAAGTATATAATTGAGATGTGCATCGGCCTTCCCGCCGAAAGTCTCTACTCGTGTGCTTTTCCACCTTCATGTCCCTTCTTTTCTTTTCCATTTCCTTATCATAGTCTGTATTCCTTCCTTCCTTCTTCCTCTACCTACTAGCCCGCTGATGATAGAATCCGAACCTCTCAAGTCGGATTTTAAGCCCAAAACTGTGCATAATTACGTAGTCCATGGTTACAGGTAGCCACTCACGCCCCTTCCGACGAGCTACGCACGTGCTAGAGCTAGATGCACGCTACCTTTCGGGAAACCATGGGACTCAAGTCACCCAACTGTGGCTTGGTCACCGGACGACAGTCGTCTTCGCGGTGTGGGCTCGTCCTGACCAACTTGGGACAATTGTTGATGGAGACATAATCCCTTCAATTGTTTCAGGGCGGAGTAAGGGATGACTCCACACTGATGGCTAATTCGACTATTTGGGCGGTAATGTTGTTGAAGATTTGGTTGGGACGGATACTACGGTATGACTTAGTTCATATCGTAGCACCACAAATCACTTCAACATTGCTGCGCCAAAAGCGCTCGCGTGTACATTACAAATTGGGAATTTTGTACAAATTAGTTTTAAGTAAACACGAAGTTCGAGTTTACTAATCACCGAAATCCTTTTACTCCTTCTGGTAGCTGCCATACAAAAAATCTGCCAACAGTCTGGGCGCAACTTTATTATTTTATGGGTAGAAGTCCGAAACGTGTTTAATGATGAGATGCTGTGTAGGTTACTATGCGACTGACAACCTAAAAAAATAACGTTCTAAATAGTGTCCTGGTTACGTTATTTTTTAGGTTGTCAGTCGCATAGTAACCTACACAGCATCTCATCACTAAACACGTTTCGGACTTCTACCCATAAAATAATAAAGTTGCGCCCAGACTGTTGGCAGATTTTTTTATTTATTTACGTATTTTTTTTATCAATAGAATAATTCATAGTAGTAAAAGCGAATTCGATCACATTAAAACTAAGAGATTTTCGGAATCAGTGAAATCTTGAAACATACCCCCAGGGGGTTTAATTGAGAAAAATACTTAAATCAGTTTTTCCCCGACTACGTTTAAAGCTGTGAATTCCAAATCTCAATATACCTTAGAAATATATCAGAATTCGTGAATATGTACTCAACCACTTTACACCCCCTTAGGGGTTGGATATCAAAAAATTTTGAAAATCGTTACTAGGCGCTTATATAAATAGCCCGCAGAAGTAAAATTGCTTTGATAGCTCGACATGTCTAAAAGTTTTAACGAAGTTTGCGAAAATGTGGATTCACGGACATTTTTTTTACTTAACCTCTGAACGCCAATAAAAATCTGAACTTTTTTTTTGCTTTAATTACTCTAATAGTACATCTACATATACGTACTAAGTTTCAACTTTCTAGCATAAGCCGTTTCTGAGATATAAAAAACCACCCCTCTCCCCCGTATCTTGATACCCCTGTGAAAAATTTTATTTTTCTAGGATGTCTGCCACTATCAATATAATCCTAAATTTTTAGCTTTCTATTGTAACGACTCGCATTTCCGGGGTAGGCTCATCGGGTGCCGGGATCCGTTACAAAACATTTATTTGATATTGGGACTTCACTTTATTCTCTAAATATAACATATTTTCTACTTTAAACCAACGTTTCAATGATTCTTGCTTGTTTTGTCTCTCAGCTTCGCTCCTGGTTTCCTTCTCCTACGTCTACGACTTCATCACTCTGTCTTGCGTTGACTCACGTTGGCTATGCCACCTCGGCGTAGTCTCCACTTGGCCTCCTGCGTTATTCTGCGCTGTTGCGTTAGCTTGCGTTGACTGCGTTTGCTCTCACGTCGTCTCTTCACTTTGCGCTGCTGCGTTGGCTTACGCTGACTGCGTCGGCTTACGCTGACTGCGTTGACTTGCGCTGACTGTATTTGTTCTGCGCTGCTGCGTTAGCTTGCGTTGCCCGTGATGTTGTCTTCTCTCGACTTCCTTCTACTGCTATACTCTACTTGCGTCGTCGTCTCTTGCTGTGTCGTCGTCTCTTGGCTTCCTGCCGCTACTGCGTCCTGCTGTGTCGTCGTCCCTTGGCTTTCTGCTGCTACTATGTTCTACTTGCGTCGTCGTCCCTTGCTGTGTCGTCGTCTCTTGGCTTCCTGCCGCTACTGTGTCCCGCTGTGTCGTCGTCTCTTGGCTTTCTGCTGCTAATATGTTCTACTTGCGTTGTCGTCTCTTGCTGCGTCGTCGTCTCTTGGCTTCCTGCACTACTGCGTCCTGCTGTGTCGTCGTCTCTTGGCTTTCTGCTGCCACTGCGTCCTGCTGCGTTGGCGGCTATCTTCTTCGGCGTCGTATTCTTGCGGCTTCTTGCGGTAGCTACGTCACATTGCGTTGGTCTGCGCTGGCTACGTTACTTTGCGCTGTTACTTCGTATTCGTCCTCACTTGCTCAGTTCTTCGTTCGGTTCAGGCTTGTTCATTGATGGAAGTACAACTCCACAAGAGCAATATCACAAGTTGAACCGATCGAGCTCGGTTTCCCAATAATGTTAGGAGAAAGGAAGTACAACTCCACTATCCCAGTCACAAACATGGGTACCGCCGACTGGCCTGCTCAGTTCTTCGTTCGACCCTGACTTGTTTATTGATGGAAGTACAACTCCACAAGAGCAATAACCCAAGTTGGATCGATCGAGCTCAGTTTCTCAAAGTTGTTAGAAGAAAGGAAGTACAACTCCACTATCTTGTCACAGTATGAGCACTGCCGACTGACTTGCCTTCTGGCTGATTCGTTCTTGCATATATTCAGTGAAGAACATTTCTTATCCGTGAATTATGTTATAGACTAAATTTGTATGGGGAAATTTTGCCTTTTTATAATTCGCGGCCGGTGTATGCTTATCTCGGTATATAGCCCCGCTGGGATTTCGTATACTTGTCGGCGGGTTTTCTGTCGCATCGCGTCGCCTGGGACGCTTTTGTGACCCCGCTGACATTTTTCCAGGTAGATCCCCAATTCTTGGTGCTGTGTTTCAGCTTTGTTAGTGTTTTATGTCCTTTGTTTTAATGTATTTCGGGTTCTATGTTCTCTGTTACGTGTTTTTATGTAACCCCGAGTCTTTAATTTGTGTACCTAATCCTATGTTCTTGGCAATTCATGATGTTCCGTAATCCTAAGTTATACTTCATGTACTTAATCCTATGTTGTTTAATTCGTGATGTTTTGTAAACCTAAGTTTGTGCTTCATGCACTTAATCCTATGTTGTTTAATTCGTGATGTTTTGTAAACCTAAGTTTGTGCTTCATGCACTTAATCCTATGTTGATTGGTTCTTGGCAATTCATGATGGTCCGTAATCTTAAGTTATACTTCATGTACTTAATCCTATGTGGTGTGGGTGGAAATTTCCGAAAAGTTTCCGTCCTTACACTTCCTCCTTTCCTTGACGAAGAGGCCTTATTGTGCAGGTGTATCCTCCTTGTCGACCAAATCGGACATCATACTCCTGCCCGCCGATCCGCCTGACCCACTTCTTCCGGTTTCCTGGTTTTCCGGCTTTCCGTTTGGCGAGTGTTTCTTGGATGGCCGACATTAGCTCTGGGGGAATCGTCTGAGAAGCCTCATTGCTGTCGTTGCCACTACTGCTGCTGTTGTGGCCGTTGCGACTGCTGTGGCTGCTTCTGCTGCTACTGCTGCTGCTGGAGTCGCTGCTGCTGCTGTCGCTGCTACTACTGTCGTTATCTGGATCCGATTTCTGGCCGCAGATCTCTCGGGCTATTTTCTGGCGCCAGGCCGGCATGTCGGCTTCGGAAAAGGTCATTGTTTTACCTCGGGAGCGGTGCTCTGCAAACGCACAACCAAATACTCCGCAGTCGTAAGAATTGGTTTGTTGTGGTCCTCTTGCTAATGTGGTCTTAAAAACTCCAGTCCCTTGGCCCGCGACATCACTGAGGTACTGTGCTAGTTTTTCGATTTCCGCCGGGATGCCACCACCCCTGGGGTCGTAATACTCCACAGTCGATGAGTTTAGGTGGGCGACGACCAGACACCAGTGGTTTCCATGCATATGTAGTGGGATTAATATGATTCCACCGCACTGATAATCGGGCTGCTTCCAGCGTCGGACCCCCTCGGCTCCTCTTTTTACCAAGCACGGTAAAAAAAATGTGTTTAGCACCGCGACGCTTGATCCACTCGGTCGTCCTTTATTGTGTTGGGCTAAGAGCTCCATGAAGGCGTTCATCACATTGTCGTTTAGCCATTGGTTAGCAAGTAGCATGGAGAGGTCCCGTCTGGACACTTGTAGTCTCCCTACAATGGCCACCACGTCGTCCTGATCCTCACCGACCCGGGGTTTCTTGACTGGTGGTGATCTTCACGTTGTCACCATTCGTTTTAAAGTCACCTCGTCTTTTGCTGAGTTGGCCATTTTATTTTTCGTATACTTATCGCACTGAATATACTGTCTGAAGTTTAATTTATACTGTGCCGAACTTGGTTGCTGTCGACCCTTTTATAGCACTAATGGTGGTCCCGTTAGGTCCTTTTTACTGTTATAAGTATGTATTCTCTTTTTTTTTTTTTTGCCTAACGGTGTATCTTGCGTGAATATTTCGTATCTCCGTTAGTTACTCGCTTCGTCCGCGGTGTGGTAAGCCTTTATTTCGCTGAGATGCGCGGTTCGGTTGTGGGACTCGCCATCCATCCGGAGTTTCACAATTACTGGTGACACAAAATTTTCAATTCGGTATGGTCCATCGAATTTTGGGGCTAGTTTTGCTGTGAAGCCGTCCACGGCCTTCGAGACGGGGTGTTGTCTCACCATGACCAGCTGCCCAATGGAGGGGGACCATTGTCGACGCCTCAAGTTGTAATGCCGCCCTTGATCTTGTGCTGCTCTTTCTAAGTTTCGTCTAACGATCAGAAAGGCTTCCCGTAATCTCGTGGCTTTCTCAGCAGGTGTTTGTGGTACTATGCCTGTCCCGAAGGTCTGTTCGTCGTATAGCGTTTGAGGGAGGCGTAATTCTCGTCCCTGGGTTAGGAACGCGGGGCTGTATCCGGTAGACTCTGAGACAGCCGAATTTATTGCTAATGTAATCTCCGGCAGTAATTCATCCCACTCCCGCTGATTGCCGCCGGTCAATTGTGCCATGATCGTCTTTATGGTTCGATTGGCTCGTTCCGTTGGGTTTTCTTGGGGAGTGTATGGGGCTGTGAATTGGTGTTTCACCCCCATCTCCTGTAGGAACTTCTGGAATGCCCTGCTGGTGAACTGAGTCCCGTTGTCGGTAACTAGTATCTTCGGGACTCCGAATTTGGCTAGGATGCGTTCTCGAAAAGCCCTTTTCAGTCCCTCGCTGGTCGCTTTCCGTAGTGGGATTATTTCCGTCCATTTCGTAAACTTAAACCAATATCATAGTGTGTCCATGTTTCGAGCGAGGTAGTGGTCCCATGAAGTCTGCGCATAGGATTGTCCAAGGCTCTTCCGCGATCTGGGTGAGCATCTTCCCCGCAGGTTTCTGCTGACTCTGCTTATATTTCTGGCATGACTCGCACGATCGTACATACCGACTGGTCTCCCTGAACATCCCGGGCCAGTAATATCGGTTAGCGATCCGGCCGATTGTTTTCCGGATGCCGAGATGACCGGCGCAGGGATGGTCGTGATTTTCCTTTAATATTCTGTCGCGCAGTGGTGTAGGAACGCACAGTTTCCACGGTGCGCAGTCCTCGTCGTTTGACTGATGTGGAATGTGACGATACATCCTTCCGTCCTCGATGACGTAGTCGGGGTATTTGTCCGGATTTTCTTTCACCTCCGATAACCTTTTCCTTAGCCATTTGCAGTTTGGTTCGTTTGTCTCCTCGATAGTAATCGTGTAGAGGGTGTCCGTTGGCTGTCTTGAGAGAGCATCGGCGACTACGTTTAGTTTGCCTCGTCGATACTGGATATCAAAGGTATATTGCTGCAACTCCAATGCCCATCTCGCGATTTGTCCTGTGGGGCTGTTGATTGAATTCAGCCATTTAAGCGCCATATGATCAGTAATGACTGTGAATTGATATCCTTCTAGGTAAGGACGCATTTTCCGGATTCCCCAGATAATGGCCAGGCACTCTTTCTCTGTCGACGAATAGTTGCGTTCGGCTGGGTTCAGGTGACGACTGGCATAAGCTATCACGTGTTCCTTGCTATTGATTTCCTGAGTTAGTACCGCGCCCAACCCGTAGTCGCTGGCGTCCGTTTGTAGCGTGAACTTTTGCTCGAAGTCTGGGCAAGCTAGCACCGGGGCGTCACAGAGTTTCTGTTTGAGGGTGTCAAAGGCGTTTTGTTGTTCTATTTGCCATTTCCAATGTTTTCCCTTTTTCAGCAGTGTGGTGAGTGGGTGCACCAGCGTAGCGAATTCGGGCACCAAACGTCGGTACCAGGATGCGACTCCTAAACTGCTTCGTAGTTCTCGGATGTTAGTCGGTGGTTGCAATGCTTTGATCGCGGCTATTTTATCTGGGTCAGTATGAATTCCTTGTTCGCTCACGACGTGTCCAAGGTACTTCGTTTCCTTCTTAAAAAACCGGCATTTGTCCACGTTGATCTTTAGATTAGCCGCTCGCAGTCGTCGGAATACTTCCCGTAGGTTACTCATGTGTTCTTCGAAGGAAGCTCCCGTGACGATGATATCATCTAGGTATGCAAACGCATACGGTTCCATCTCCGGACCAATCACTTGGTCCAAAGCCCGCTGGAAGGTTGCTGGGGCCGAGTGTAAGCCAAACGGCATGACTCGCCAGTGAAATAGTCCGCGGCCGGGTACGGTAAACGCCGCATATTGCTTGCTATTCTCGTCCATGGGGATTTGCCAGTATCCATTCTTTAGGTCTAAGCTGCTGATGTACTTAGCGTTTCGTAGCCGGTCTAGGATGTACTGGATCCTTGGTAGTGGGTATGCGTCTGGTACGGAGCGAGCATTGAGCTGTCGAAAATCGAGGCAGAGTCTCCAACTGCCGTTTTTCTTTTGCACCAGGACTACTGAAGAGCTATAAGGGCTGTGCGAAGGCTCTATGCATCCCTTGCTTAACAAGTCGTCTACTTCTGTGTTAATGATAGCCTGGGTGACGGGGTTGCTAGAAGTGTACCGGTGTTTGAAGGGTCGATCATCCCGCATTACGATCTTGTGGTTGGTGATATCTGTGACTCCACTAAGTTGTTCGAAAGCAGTTAATTCTTGGCTCAGAAATGCGTTAATGCCTTCCAGTTGATCTGTCACCTCGTCCTGTATCACGGTGCAAGTGCTAATGTTACTTGACTTGGGGGCGACGTCCTTGCTTTGTAGTCTGACGGTTTGGCCTCCACAGCTGAGTGTTGTCCCGATGCGATGCAGAAAGTCCATTCCCAGTATTATGTCCTCGATGATTCCAGGAAGAATCAGCAAGGGTATGCTACACTGGCTCTGGCCTAGGCTGATGTTCGTAAAAAGGGCTTTAGCCACTTCTCGTTTCGAACCATCTGCCATTTTGACGGTTACCTCTTGGTTGATGATTCGTCCGGCGGTTTGAAATTTGTTGGCGAGGGATTCGCTAATGAAGCTTTTTGTTGCGCCTGTGTCTATGGTAGATTTTAGGATCTTTTTGCCGAGGGTAATAGTGGCGAAGAGGTGATTGTCTTCTTGGTAGAGAAGACTTACTGCTGGCGAGGCTCGACTGACTGTTGCACCGGCTTTCCTCGCGTTTGGCCGGCTTCCCGCTCGTTTCCCGACCGGCGTCTGCAACAATTAATCGTCCGGGTGTTACGGCGACCACAATCCCAGCAGAAATATACTTGTGGGTTTTGGCAGAATCGTGTCCAGTGATCATCTTGGCCACAATTCCGACACGCGGTTCTGGTGTTGATTGGGGACTCTATGGTTTGTGCCACGGCACATCGTCGTTCTTCTTTGACCTTTATTGTCCGCTGGTTGGATTCCTTTTCGCCTTGGATACTTTCAAAGTCGTCGGCTAGTGTGATTAGTTCCTCCAACGTACCGAAATCTCTTCGTCGAATGTAGAGCTGATACTTGATTTGACAGTTCCGGAAAATCCGCTCAAGTTGTTGCTCCTCTGAGTAGTCCGCTAGGCGCATCAGGTTTTGCAAACCCAAGACGTAGTCCTTAAAGGTTTCTCCCGGTTGTTGCTGCTTCTGCCTAATCTTGTCGTCCAAATTCTCCAGGTATCGAGCTGGGAGGAAGAATTTCAGGAAGTCCTCCTTAAATTCGACCCATCGCCGCCATGTACGGACGGTGGTTATTACGGAACCAAATTAAAGCCCTATCACGAAGGAGCTCTGGCATTGTTCTTGGTAAGGAGTCCTTCGGGATATCGTATACAGCGGCTAACTCCTCAACACGTTCGAGGAAGCTCAGGGGCTCTTTCCCACCGTCGTACTTGACTGACCACTTTCGGATCTGGTCGGCAATCGCGGCGTACATCATGGTGGTGCCCTGGTTTGATTGAGGGATGATTGGAATTGTATCTTCGCGGTGAATCATGGCCGTTGTGTGGGGCCCTTCCTTAGCAGTTCCCCGATCCTGTTGTTCTGAGGGTATTTCCTCGGGTTTTTCTGGTAGCTTTGGCGGTACGGCTGACGTGGTGTCCTTCGTATGCTTGGCCTCTAATTCCGCAAGTCTGGGTTCGTGTTCGCTGTATCCTGTTTCCCTGATCCAGGCGACGAATTGTTTTCTGATGTCGTCGACGGTGCCGATGCCGTCGAAGCCGAATTCTTCCGCGTAAATGAGGAGTTCGTCCTTGCGCAAACTGTAGATCCAGTTGGTTTTAACCATGATGCTCGGTTTTCCTGACTCTTTTGGTCACTTTTCTGCACTGACTTGTCACTGCCTTATCTCGGCCACTCACTGTCTGTTCGCGGCAATATTCTTAGTTGTTTCACTTCTAATTCGCCGTTCACTTCACTGCTTCACACTGCTAGCTGTTAATTGTTTTACTATGTGTTCGCGGGATGATATTTCACTGTTTGTTTGCTCACTGTGTTTTTCAATGTTCGTATATTTACTGTTTATTACTTCACTGCCAGTTTTCCTTGTTTTTAATGGTTATCGTCTGTTCACTAGTTATTCACTGTTTATGCACTATTAGTTCACTGCCAGTTTCTTGGTCTTTAATGGTTATCGTCTGTTCACTGTCACTTCACTGTTTATGCACTATTCGTTCACTGCCAGTTTTCCTTGTCTTTTATTTTGAGAAGTCCCTGCTCGGGCGCCATTGTAACGACTCGCATTTCCGGGGTAGGCTCATCGGGTGCCGGGATCCGTTACAAAACATTTATTTGATATTGGGACTTCACTTTATTCTCTAAATATAACATATTTTCTACTTTAAACCAACGTTTCAATGATTCTTGCTTGTTTTGTCTCTCAGCTTCGCTCCTGGTTTCCTTCTCCTACGTCTACGACTTCATCACTCTGTCTTGCGTTGACTCACGTTGGCTATGCCACCTCGGCGTAGTCTCCACTTGGCCTCCTGCGTTATTCTGCGCTGTTGCGTTAGCTTGCGTTGACTGCGCTTGCCTCGACGTCGTTTCTTTACTTTGCGCTGCTGCGTTGGCTTACGCTGACTGCGTTGGCTTACGCTGACTGCGTTGACTTGCGCTGACTGTATTTGTTCTGCGCTGCTGCGTTAGCTTGCGTTGCCCGTGATGTTGTCTTCTCTCGACTTCCTTCTACTGCTATACTCTACTTGCGTCGTCGTCTCTTGCTGTGTCGTCGTCTCTTGGCTTCCTGCCGCTACTGCGTCCTGCTGTGTCGTCGTCCCTTGGCTTTCTGCTGCTACTATGTTCTACTTGCGTCGTCGTCCCTTGCTGTGTCGTCGTCTCTTGGCTTCCTGCCGCTACTGTGTCCCGCTGTGTCGTCGTCTCTTGGCTTTCTGCTGCTAATATGTTCTACTTGCGTTGTCGTCTCTTGCTGCGTCGTCGTCTCTTGGCTTCCTGCACTACTGCGTCCTGCTGTGTCGTCGTCTCTTGGCTTTCTGCTGCCACTGCGTCCTGCTGCGTTGGCGGCTATCTTCTTCGGCGTCGTATTCTTGCGGCTTCTTGCGGTAGCTACGTCACATTGCGTTGGTCTGCGCTGGCTACGTTACTTTGCGCTGTTACTTCGTATTCGTCCTCACTTGCTCAGTTCTTCGTTCGGTTCAGGCTTGTTCATTGATGGAAGTACAACTCCACAAGAGCAATATCACAAGTTGAACCGATCGAGCTCGGTTTCCCAATAATGTTAGGAGAAAGGAAGTACAACTCCACTATCCCAGTCACAAACATGGGTACCGCCGACTGGCCTGCTCAGTTCTTCGTTCGACCCTGACTTGTTTATTGATGGAAGTACAACTCCACAAGAGCAATAACCCAAGTTGGATCGATCGAGCTCAGTTTCTCAAAGTTGTTAGAAGAAAGGAAGTACAACTCCACTATCTTGTCACAGTATGAGCACTGCCGACTGACTTGCCTTCTGGCTGATTCGTTCTTGCATATATTCAGTGAAGAACATTTCTTATCCGTGAATTATGTTATAGACTAAATTTGTATGGGGAAATTTTGCCTTTTTATAATTCGCGGCCGGTGTATGCTTATCTCGGTATATAGCCCCGCTGGGATTTCGTATACTTGTCGGCGGGTTTTCTGTCGCATCGCGTCGCCTGGGACGCTTTTGTGACCCCGCTGACCTTTTTCCAGGTAGATCCCCAATTCTTGGTGCTGTGTTTCAGCTTTGTTTGTGTTTTATGTCCTTTGTTTTAATGTATTTCGGGTTCTATGTTCTCCGTTACGTGTTTTTATGTAACCCCGAGTCTTTAATTTGTGTACCTAATCCTATGTTCTTGGCAATTCATGATGTTCCGTAATCCTAAGTTATACTTCATGTACTTAATCCTATGTTGTTTAATTCGTGATGTTTTGTAAACCTAAGTTTGTGCTTCATGCACTTAATCCTATGTTGTTTAATTCGTGATGTTTTGTAAACCTAAGTTTGTGCTTCATGCACTTAATCCTATGTTGATTGGTTCTTGGCAATTCATGATGGTCTGTAATCTTAAGTTATACTTCATGTACTTAATCCTATGTGGTGTGGGTGGAAATTTCCGAAAAGTTTCCGTCCTTACACTATTCATTATGGTTTTCGAGAAATAAAATCAGAATGTTTTCCTTTCTACCCCCTTCCACCATCACCCACAACACCCACACCACCAACATTTTTTTCCCTACTAGAAGTGTACCGACCCCAACTCCTGTAAAATTTTCAAGATCATATCTGATACGGTTTCTGAGATATAAAAATTACATTTTTTGAAAAATTGCTGTCCCCCCACATTCGTGCTCCACCTCCCCTCTCAAAAAATTTTGTTTCGATAGACTTCTCTTGTGATCCCATATACAGAAACAAAATTTTATCTTCCTGGTGTAATTGGTTCGGAAGATATTGTTCACCCCCCACCCCCACACCCCACCACCCCTCTTAAAAATGTTAGCCCTTGTCTAATCTTGAAGTATTCCTAAGGCCAGCAACAAAGTTTCAATCTTCTGACATCAATTGTTCAGGAGATATCGATTTTAGAATGTTTCTATCCCGTCTTTCATGCGTTAAAGACTCATTGTTTTCCCCCCCACTTCCACACCCCTTACCCAATATCGACCATTTTTTTGCAATTGAGTCTATTATCATAGTACTACATAAGTTCCAAGTTTCAGTCTCCTAGCATAAGTGGTTCCTGAGATCTAGAAACCAAAATTTTTCGTCTAAAACGCTCTCCTCTCCTCTCCCCTTGCATCCCCACCCCTCGAAAATATACCAGTCGTAGGGGTTCACCCAATCAACCCACCATAAAAATTTCAATTTAATATCTCAACGGGTTTGGGAGCTACGCGCCTTCAAACGATTTTGCGTACGGCGTACGGCGGACGGCGTACGGGGGACGGCGGACGGCGGACGGCGGACGGCGTCTACGGCGGACAGGCGGACATTTTTTTTTTTTTTGCTTTTTTGGTGTTTACTAGTCCTAAAACATGTAAATACAAAATTTCAGGGTAGCAAACTTTTTTGAAATTTCAAGTCAGGTTATTAAAAAATAATAAAGTAAAAAACATACTGCAGTCACGATCGGCTGCAAGCCAATCGTATAATACTCTAGATGAGTACTGAACTCCGATTTATATTGTAGTTGGGGATAAAGTAGAATTACGTGTGTGCATGTTGTATGTCCTTTATTAAGGACTGCCATTAGATTGCTACTCAAAACTAATAGACAATATTCAGTGTTTAATTTCGTATCTTGAACTGGGTAATCGAAAAAAATGTCCTTTTTGAAGGACTTTCACATGGGAGGTGCAGTAAGGACTCACTCGATTTCTTACATATTTAGCCTTTTGCTTGGAACCATTCAAAAATTAATGTGTACAAAATTTCAAATTCGTAGCTTGAAGTGTTCGAAAGTTATCGAAAAATATTGTTGAACACGTGTCTTAAGGACATTTTGTATGGCAGCTACCAGAAGGAGTGAAAGGATTTCGCTGATTTGTAAACTCAAAATTCGTTTTTACTCAAAACTAATTTGTACAAAATTTCCAATTCATAGCTAAACGAATACTTGAGTTATAGTTAGTTCCGTAAATTAAGTGAAGACGTTTTGACAGGATATGTGTATGGCAGCTACACGAAGGACTAATAGGATTTTCTTCATATTCATACATTTAGCTTCAACTATTAGACAAATAACACATACAAAATTTCAAAGACGTAGCTTAAACCCTTCTGAAGTTATCGGCCAATATTCATAAACACGTGTTTTAAGGACATTTTGTATGGCAGCCACCAGAAGGAGTAATAGGATTTCGCTGACTAGTAAAGTCGAACTTTCTTTTCACTCAAAACTAATTTGTACAAAATTCCGAATTCGTAGCTAAAAGATTACTTGAGTTATAGTGAGTTTCGAAAATTAAGTGAAGACGTTTTGACAGGATATTTGTATGGCAGCTACACGAAGGACTAATAGGATTTTCTTCATAATCACACATTTAGCTCCAACTATTGGAAAAATAACACATACAAAATTTAAAAGTCGTAGCTTAAACCCTTCTGAAGTTATCGACCAATATTCTTGAACACGTGTTTTAAGGACATTTTGTATGGCAGCTACCCGAAGGAGTAGGACGATTTTGCCCGTTAACGAACTTAGCCTTACAAATTCAACCAAACATCCAGATTCAAAATTTCAAGATCCTAGGTGAAGGCGTTCTTGAGTTATCGTGTTCACGGACAGACGGACGGACGGACGGACGGACGGACGGACGGACGGACGGACGGACGGACGGACGGACGGACGTCAGGCGGATTTGAGGTTTTTGGCCACAAATAAACAAAAAATAATATGTAACTTTTTTTCGTACGAGGCTTGGTTCTATGCGTTACAAACTTTTGGGCTGGATTAAACTTATAATACTCTATATGATTTCATCTAGAGTATAATCATTAAGACACGTGTTTAACAATATTTTTCGATAACTTTTGAACGCTTCAAGCTACGAATTTGAAATTTTGTGCACATTAATTTTTGAATGGTTCCAAGGAAAAGGATAAATATGTAAGAAATCGAGTGAGTCCTTCCTGCACTTCCCATGTGAAAGTCCTTCAAAAAGGACATTTTTTTCAATGACTTACCCAAGTAGTAAGACATGCACTTTTGTACCCCTGCTCAGTACGTGCGGCTGAGAGAAGCTTTACCACCACAGGCGTAAAGTGTGGTGGAGCTGGAAGCTAAAAGTATGAGGCTTGTGTGCTTTTTGGAACCAAAATAATGAGATTAACCTGTGGAAAAGTGTCGTTTATTGACTCCCTAAATTTCCTAGCATTTCCTCTCGCGAAATTTCCCAGCGTTTTTGATATTAAGGAATATGAGAAGGGCTACTATCCTTATTTTTTTAATACAGTTGAAAACTTAGACTATATAGGATCATATCCACCACCAGACCTTTATGCTTATAATTCTATGAAAGTCAAGGAGAGAGACACATTCTTAAAATGGTATAGCGATGCATCGCAGAAAATGTTTGATAACAGGAAAGAAATACTGTTGTATTGTAAAAACGATGTTAATATCCTTCGAGAGGGTTGTACACGGTTCATGTACGAATTCTTCAAAATAACTAAAGTAAATCCTCTAATTGAAAGTTTAACCATTGCATCAGCTTGTATGCTCTCTTTTCGGAAAAACTTCCTTCAACAAAACGTTTTGGGTGTGATGCCAAGAAATGGATACTTTAAATCTCAAAACCAGTCCATCATAGCACACAAATGGCTTGCGTGGGAGAGTTTAAAGATAAAGGATAAAATTATTTCCGCCGCAAATAATGGGGAAGTTAGGTTAGAGAGAGGTGGGTTGATGGTAGACGGGTTTAACTCTAAATTAAATAGAGTGTACGAGTTTTTTGGATGTTTTTTCATGGATGTAAAGATTGTTTCAGAATGGAAGAGAGTTCAGACATTTCAAGTAGAGGTTGTGGGTTTTATCCCAGCGCTTTGAAAGTACTGAGCAGAGAATTGAGTTAATTAAAAGTAACGGATACGCACTCACCTTTATCTGGGAATGTGAATTCAAACAAATCTTAAAGAATAATCCTGCACTAGATAAAAAGTTGAATGCACTTGTTGAAGACATTTTGCCACCACTCAATCCACGTAATGCTATTTTTGGAGGGCGTACCGAGGTATTCAAAATGCATCACGTCATTGGAGAGAATGAGGTGATACGATATTTGGATTTTACTAGCTTATATCCATACATAAATAAATATTCTCCGTGTCCCACAGGGTATCCAGAAATTTTCCGTGGCATAGACATGCCTCCGATATGTGAAATTCTTTCAATGCATGGTTTTATCACATGTACACTTATTCCTCCTACTGATTTATTCCTTCCTGTTTTACCTTTTAAAACTAATTTAAAATTGTATTTCGCATTATGTCGGAAATGCGCCGAGATGAATAGAGTTTCTGCCTGCATTCATTCAGAGGATGAAAGACAACTTTCCGGTTCATGGGTTATACCTGAAGTATCGTTGGCTGTAAAAAAAGGTTATAAAATTTTAAAAGTGCATGAGGTTTGGAAATATAGCCACACTCAATATGACTCCGTTTCAAAAACTGGTGGTCTTTTTACAAAATATGTGAACACATTTCTAAAAATTAAACAAGAAGCGAGTGGATGGAGCTCCGAATACACAACTGAAGCTGAAAGGGAAAGTTTTTTGAAGACCTATCAAATGAGAGAGGATATTATTCTTGATAGAGATCGAATGGAAAAGAATTCGGGTAGACGTAACACTGCTAAAATTTGTTTAAACTCTCTATGGGGGAAGTTTGCTCAAAGAGAGGATAAAACTTTTACCAAAGTATTTAATGATTTTAGAGAATTTTGTAGTTTTACTGAATCCCCCGGAATCAAAATTTGTTCGATACTTCCTATCAATGAAAACACCGTCTGGGTTAATTGGAAATACATAGCAGAAAATTCGAATACGTTACCGCACGTGAACATTCCAATCGCTGCATACACAACTGCATTTGCGAGAATTAAACTTTACCATGCAATGGAGACAGTCGGGAAGGCAATTCTCTACTGCGATACTGACAGCTTGATTTTTGTAGATAATAAGTTAAGTCCTCTTTCTTTTGCTATGTCTGACTTTTTAGGTGACCTAACAAATGAGATTGAGTCTTTCGGAGCTGAGGCCTTCATCTCTGAGTTTGTAAGTACAGGTTCAAAAAGTTATGGACTTAAAGTAGAAACCGATAGGGGCAAAGAATACATTATTAAGTGCAAGGGAGTGACACTTAATTTTGAGAGTTCTAAGATCGTCAACTTTGAACGCCTAAGATCCTTAGTAATTAGCGATGGGGAGGATCGTGTTTGTATAGAGAATAAAAGCAAAATTAAGAGGAAACGTCCGGGAGTTGTCATTTCTTCATCAGAGAAAAAACATTTACAGTTCACATTTGATAAGAGAGTAGTAACAGATGGGAATTTTTCACATCCATACGGCTACAAGAAGATAAGACTAAGTAATTTGAAAGAATTGTAAAAAAATATTATTATTTGTATGTAAGTTTATAATTGTATGTAAGAAAAGTAGTTAATAACATAATATTTACCTTTTATAACGTTTCTGAAAAATATAAATAATCAATGTGAAAACATTCTCTTCTTTTTTCATTAAATGAAAGATGATTTGTTTTTTCTTTTTCATACAGCTCAAGATGTTTCACTTTGATACTTCCTTGGCCTACAGGTATTATGTAAACCTTCTGCAAACCAAGCTGGTTATCCGGTATTTCTTCGCCAACTTCATTCTTCAACTGGTTGAGGTAATTGAAGAGTGAAATCCAACCAGTGTATCCTTCCGATACGGGGAAGCGTCCTGGATAACTAAATATTATTTTCACCTCAAACGTGAACGGATCGAATCCAAGAACAACTTTTTTAATTTTGAGAGTCATCCAGATGGTAGGTATAGTTCAGTAGAGCGTTTTCGCCGGGAATTACTGATTTTTTTCTCTTGTGAGATTCGTTATTAGCATTTTCACAGAGATTGACTGGTTTTTTCCTTTTGCTAGACTTGTTACACTCTAACTTTATATTATCTGACAGCATATTCACTAAAAGAACTTAAAATGAAAACTGAAATGCTTTTGTTCACTTACATTTCTTCCAACTAGTCGAGCTCGAGTGTGATTTTTTCACAGAACTTATTGTGATATTTATACTTAAAATTGTCCACTTGCACATACCTTAATTAGATTATCATAGGTATTTGTCTAAAATGCAACATACAAAGTTACAAATTTTATAATTTGTGTAATTAATTGCTTCTCATTACAAAAAAAAAACACTATAATACAAAAAGTGAAGATCGTCTGTAGTGAACGAGTTATCTATAAATATGCAGGCATTTTACTTATAGACATCGAATTATCTATAATTAGAAACCATAAGTAATAGATGAATGGCAAAGGTCACATGTACTTGATATGGCTTATATTTAGATGTCATGTGAATGTTTTAATTAGATGTTTATAAAAAAAGGTGGAGCCCCTAGACCTTGCTATTACACCTGAGTTGAGTTATCTATAATGAAATACTTCCAACCTCAGCGCTTTGCACCAGAAGCAGTGTTGTATCTTCGAGCTGCGTTTAATGAAACTGTTGTAAGGAAACAAGACGTCTGTTCTCTATGAGGTCACTTTATTGAATGCTCAATACTTAAAGCTAACTTAATTGTAATGGCTACAGTGCTGCCAGATGATGTCGGATTTAGTACATAACACTTTCCCCCAACTAAGAATTATAATTAACTGCTCAATAATTAGAATTCATTTTAATTTCAAAAGTCGTACATAGGTATTTCAATTTCTTAATTCAAAGTTTAACATATTAATAGTTTAATATTTAGTGGAATATTGCCAGGTTATAATAATGACTTTGCTTTATTTCTTAATCTTTCTGACCTTCGAATAACAGTATCCTGAACTTCAGAATTTTCAATTTGGTTTTCTTTCTTAGCATTTTCAGTAAATAAGGTATTATTGTCTTTACCAATATTTTCTAAATCTTCATTATTCACAATTTCTTGGTTATTACAAGTATATGGATTTGTGGCAGAACTATTATAACTAAATTTAACATTTCTCTTTTCTTTTCTAGGCTTTAGTTGTCTACCATGTACTTTTCTATTTGTAATAACATAAATACTTTTCGTTAACTTTTTTTCAACTATTCCTGGAATCCATTTCACAAAATTATCGAATACATTTCTATACCATATTAATTTCTTATTTTTAAATTCATAGAAATTCTTATTATCCTCTTTATGTTTGATTGGAGAACACTGGTGCTTCGTATTATTATTATTTTTGTTTTGTTTATTATCATTATTATTTTTATTCTCCTTTGGTAGTTCTAGGTTTCTGTTACTTATTTCACTCTTAATTTCCTTTAATTGATCTAAAATAGTTCTGGGATTATAAGTAAATATTGTAGAAGATGGAGTTTTCTTAGTTGTGGTGGTAGGGGTATTCCTATATTTAAAAAGAAAATTATCTACTTTAAATTCTATTGGTAATTGTCTTGTCTTTTCATCAATTAAATACTTCTGAAGGCTTGTTTTCACGGTTTGAACCCCTCTCTCTGCGATACCGTTGGATTGTGGATGATATGGTGGAGCTGTGGTTAATTTAATACCATTAGCCCTGCAAAAATTGTTTAAATCCTGTGACCCAAACGGCGGACCATTATCTGAAACCATTTCTTGCGGTAAACCAAAAATTGTAAAAGTTTTACGTAAAGTTTTAATCAATTCAGTAGCAGTGGTCCTTTTCATTAGCGTCACGTCCAACCACTTGGAGAACGTATCTATAAGTAATAAGAAAGTTTCACCAGAAAAGTGAAAAAAATCAATGTATATACGCTCGAAAGGAACTGCAGTTTTAGGCCAGGTACTTAACCCTACCGGACTAGGCTTATTTGATAATTTTTGACATACTTCACAGCTTTGAACGAAGCTCTCAATATCGTTATCAATACGTGGCCACCAAATTGTACCCCTAGCAGATGATTTCATCCTCACAACTCCTATATGGCCCTCATGTATTATATTTAAAATCTGTTCTCGCAGAATTACCGGAATAACTATTCTATTTCCTATTAGAATGCACTTGTCCTGAACAGATAAATCAATTTTTCTTTTATAATATTCATTTAATGCAGCGTTTACCTGTTTTGGCCGACCATTTTGAATAAATTCAATTACTTTAGATAAGTTCTGATCTGCTTGAGTTTGTACGCTAATTTCATGCGCATCAATCGGCATTTTCCCAGTAATATTAAAAAAATTAATGCATGTTCCGTCGACGTCAGTAGTATCTGCGACTGGCAGTCTGGATAGCGCATCTGCATTTCCCATTAATGATGCCTTCCTATACTTAATCGTATAATCATATTGTGACAATATTAATGCCCAACGATGCAATCTAGCTGAAGCAACGGCTGACACATTTTTGTTACCAAATATCATCTCAAGCGGCTTATGATCACTGTATATAACAAATTTTTTTCCATAAATATATTTGTGGAATCGCTTCACGCCAAATATTATTGCTAAAGCTTCACGCTGTATCTGAGAGTAATTTTTCTCCGCTTCGGAAAGTGTACTAGACACGAAAAGGATAGGCCTTTCTTCCCCATTGCTCTCAATATGAAATAACACAGCCCTATGCACTGGCATCACAAACTACTCCTAAAGGTTTACTCTGATCGTAATGAACCAAAAGATTATTTTCGAACAACCAGCTTTTACTATTTTGGAATGTGCTTTCACATTCATCTGTCCAAGTGAAATCTTTATCTGCTTTTAAAAGCTCATATAAGGACTTCAGTCGAGAAGATATGTTCGGTATGAACTTCCCATAAAAATTTAATAACCCTAAGTAAGCTTTGAGAGATTTTAAATCCTTTGGAGGAGGAGCATCGAATATAGCCTTCATTTTATCCATTTTAGGACTGATTCCCACTTTACTAATTTCATGTCCAAGATATTCGACAGTCGTTCTTAGAAATTTACACTTTTCTAACCGTACTTTGACATTGTATTCATTCAGTCGAGATAAAGTCTCACGTACATTTCGCATGCAATCTTCTTTATCTTTCTCACCGATGATAAAAATGTCGTCTATATACCCCTTGGCATTTGTCATTCCCTGTAAAATATTATCAATAACCGACTGAAACATAGAAGGAGCTATTTTGATACCAAAAGGAAGTCTAGTATACTGAAATAATCCTTTTTGGGTATTGATGGTCAAGAATTTTCTAGACGACACTGCAACGGATATTTGCTGAAAGGCTCCGGCTAAGTCCAGAATGGTAAAATATTTACATCCACATAAAGTAGCCAAAATAGCATCGAGTCTGGGTATAGGATAATGCTCTGTCTCAACCAAGCGATTGATTGTCGCCATGCAATCAATGCAGATTCTAATTGAACCATCTTTTTTTTCTACCACTACGATAGGTGAAGCCCACTCGCTGTACTTCACGGGTATTAATATCTCTTCCTTCACTAACCTGTCTAACTCCCCGTCAACCTTTTCGCGAAGACCGAACGGAACTGTATAAGCCCCATGGAAAATTGGGTTAGAATCCGGTTTCATCACAATATGTGCTTCGTGGCACGATATCACACCGTGAAAGTCATAATCGAAAACCTTTGGAAAACTTTGTTTACACTGTTCAACGAAATATTCACTACTTTCTTCAATAATTTTATTGAGCGTGAGATTATTTTTCCATCCCTCAAAAACGGCGTCCAACCAATCTCGGCCAAATAATGGCACGAAATCTGTCTCGGCGTGCACAACTGCCAATTGCAAATTAAAAATCCTATCAAAATATCTCACTTTGACAGGTAATAACCCGACAACCACAACTGTTTCTCCTGTCACAACTTTTAAATTTTTTTCAAATTTCATTAATTCACTTCCCGTAAATAAATTTTTGTACGTCTTAATAGATATTACCGACATACATGCACCAGTGTCAATCTCCATTTTCATATCTACATCATTTACATTTAATAATATTAATAATGGAAAATTACTTTTAACATTTGTATAAACGTTACCTATTTTAAGATTTGATAAATCCATACTGTCTATCTTCTGTTTACTTTCGGTATTGCTCCGTTTGCTGCTACAGTTGCGGGCGTATTGGCCAAAGCCTGACAGCGATAACATTTAATTTCGTCTTTCTTCTTTTTTTCCGGCCCTTTCCTGCTGCTTTGTTGTGAAGATCTGCAACTAAAGTTGCTTCTTTGTCGAGATTGCTTGTGCTGTTGTGATTTCTTGTTGTGCCTTATCGATGCAATAAAGGGTGAACTGGTTTCGTGCATGCCCTTGACCTCTTTCAGCGTCATTTCCATAATTAAAGCCGTTTCACAAATTTTTTCAAACGATTTTGTTAGCGGCTCGTCTAACAGTTTTCTTTGGATGCTTTCATCCCGTTGTGATAATATGAATTTATCACATAGCGCTTGCTCTAAATATGCACCGTAATCGCATGATTCCGCTAATGTCTTTAGCTCCACTATAAAGTCTGTCAACGGTTCGCCATCTTGTAGCGTTCTTGAAAGGAATTTGTACCTTTCCATGCGGACATTTTTCTTCGGCTTAAAATGGCTTTGTAATGTTTTAATTAAAAATTCATACGTTCATTCCTTTGGAGATTTTGGTGAAATTAGTGATCGTAGTATTTTGTACACTTCACTACCGGCTGAACTGACTCCGGAACATTATTTAAAATTAGAACGTGTTCCATGCGCTCTGCATACTGCTCGAAGTCGTCCACGATCAAGAAAGGTTCGATGTTCGCCAACAGTCCTGTTGCAGGTGAAAAACTCGCCGTAGCTTTTAATTCCTGCTGCGCCATCCTCGTCGCCAAATTGTTGTATCTTCGAGCTGCGTTTAATGAAACTGTTGTAAGGAAACAAGACGTCTGTTCTCTATGAGGTCACTTTATTGAATGCTCAATACTTAAAGCTAACTTAATTGTAATGGCTACAGTGCTGCCAGATGATGTCGGGTTTAGTACAACGGGTTTAGTGAACGAGCTAAATCTAAACACAAACAGTTATTTTGTGTTCAGCGGGAAGGATGAAACGCGAGGTGGATTTCTAAAAATAAGCTTTGTGGAAATAATGACTGAATAAAATGCAAAAACTTTTATTTTAGTTGTCTTCTTTAAACTCCCCCACACCTCAACTTTCAGAAGCTTGCTTACTCGATCTGTACAATGCCTTCACAAAGCTTTGTAACATAGCAAGAATGAATGAATAAAATGCAAAAACTTTTATTTTAGTTGTCTTCTTTAAACTCCCCCACACCTCAACTTTCAGAAGCTTGCTTGCTCTTGCAACCGGGGGTCCAGCAACCAGCCTACGGGGAACACTTTCAGAAGCTTGCTCTTGGAACCGGGGGTCCAGCAACCAGCCTACGGGGAACACTTTCAGAAGCTTGCTCTTGGAACCGCCCCGCACCTCCCTTTTCAGAAGCTTGCTCTTGCAACCTAGGCTCCAGTTAACCTGGGAAAAACTAATTGCCTATCAGGCAGGAGCGAGAAAGACCGACAAAATTATCGCTACTGCCGGTCTCACACACCAACTAGTTTCCCACCTACTTGCGGAAGCTAACTTGCAATTCGAAAGCTAACCTTCCCCTGTCACCCAAAAACGAATTTGCTACACACTTTCATCAGGCAGGAGCGGGAAACAAACACCTAAATTATCACTACTGCCGGTCTCACACACCAACGGATTTTACCCACCACTTTCCCTAGAACAAGCTAAAAGCACAAAATTACCGGATTTAACCGGTTTTAACAGGTTTTCTGGGCAAAATGATCGAAAATGCTGATACTTTGGTCGGAAAATGGCGGAAAATGAGCTTTCTTAGGCCGAAAGCTCCAAAATCTCCATACAAACGAAAGTGTTAGCATTTATCATGCTCTCCACCTCGCACCTATGGGGCTTTATTACAAAAGTGTTTCACTTACTACTCTTGATGCTATCGCTTCGAAAGAGCAGATATGAACACGATCGAACTTGTTAAAACATTAAGGAAAAACATAACGCAGTCACGATCGGCTGCAAGCCAATCGTATGATACTCTAGATGAAATACTGAACTCGGATTTATATTTTAGTTGGGAATATATCAAAGGAATGAGGAGTGCACATACAATTATTGCATTACCTTTTATTTACAGGTAGAAACTATTGTATAGTGGCTACTGGTTAAACGATTTCTTGAGTTATAGTGAGTTCCATAAATTAAGTTAGGACATTTTTACAGAATTTTTGTATGGCAACTACATGAAGGACTTACGGGATATTTTTCATATTAATACCTTCAGCTGCGACTATTATAAAATCAATGTATACAAAATTTCAAAGTCGTAACTTAAAGCGTTCTAAAGTTATCGTTCAATATTGGTGAACACGTGTTTTAAGGACTTTTGTATGACAGCTACCCGACGGAGTTGATGGATTCCGCTAATTAATGAACTCAGTCTTGATTTTGATATAAAACGAATTCCTGTAAAATTTTGAATCCCTGTTTTAACTCGTACTAGAGTTATAGTGGATTCTGTAACTTGTACAATTTTTTGAAGGACTTTTGTACACGGTAAGAAGTTTTGGAATAGTTTTAAATATAACTTCAATACTAGTGAAAAATTGAGCCTCTTTTGCAATTCACCACGGGATAATCTTCAATTACATGCCTTAATTGAAAAAAATATTAATGCAACACGGACTAAAACTTAATATAATTTGTATTAAATATGATGTTGCAATATGAAGTATTACGCATTTCTGGGAAAAAAACGAAAATCGTGCTGCTAAATGTCTTTTGTTTTTAGTTCATATTGAGATCGCAAGTTGCCCCGAGTGCGACAGTACATTTAATATTGTATTATTAGAATTAAATATAATAATTGAATCGAACAGTTTTTACAATTCAGTGCAGGAAAGTTTTTATAAAAAACATAATGCAGTCACGATCGGCTGCAAGCCAATCGTATAATACTCTAGATGAATACTGAACTCCGATTTATATTGTAGTTGGGGATAAAGTAGAATTACGTGTGTACATGTTGTATGTCCTTTATTAAGGACTGCCATTAGATTGCTACTCAAACCTAAAAGACAATATTCAGTGTTTAATTTCATATCTTGAACTGGTTAAGTCATCGAAAAAAAAGTCCTTTTTGAAGGACTTTCACATGGGAGGTGCAGGAAGGACTCACTCGGTTTCTTACATATTTATCCTTTTCCTTGGAACCATTCAAAAATGAACGTGTACAAAATTTCAAATTCTTAGCTTGAAGCGTTCAAAAGTTATCGAAAAATATTGTTGAACACGTGTCTTAAGGACATTTTGTATGGCAGCTACCAGAAGGAGTAAAAGAATTTCGCTGATAAGTAAACTCGAACTTTGTTTTTACTCAAAACTAATTTGTACAAAATTTCCAATTCATAGCTAAGAGATTACTTGAGTTATAGTAAGTTCCGTAAATTAAAAGAAAACGTTTTGACAGGATATTTGTATGGCAGCTACACGAAGGACTAATAGGATTTTCTTCATAATCATAGATTTAGCTTCAACTGTTGGAAAAATAGTACGTACAAAATTTCAAAGACGTACCTTAAACCCTTCTGAAGTTATCGGCCAATATTCTTGAATACGTATTTTAAGGATATTTTGTATGGCAGCTACCAGAAGGAGTAAAAGCATTTCGCTGACTAGTAAACTGGAACTTTGGTTTTACTAAAAACTAATTTGTACAAAATTTCGATTTCGTAGCTAAAAGATTACTTGAGTTATAGTGAGTTTCGTAAATTAAGTGAAGACATTTTGGCAGGATATTTGTATGGCAGCTACACGAAGGACTAACAGGATTTTCTTCATAATCATACATTTAGCTCCAACTATTGAAAAAGTAACACATACAAAATTTCAAAGTCGTAGCTTTAGGCGTTCCGAAGTTATTGGTCAATATTCTTGAACACGTGTTTTAAGGACATTTTGTATGGCAGCTACCCGAAGGAGTAGGACGATTTTGCCCGTTAACGAACTTAGCCTTACAAATTCAACCAAACATCCAGATTCAAAAATTCAAGATCCTAGGTGAAGGCGTTCTGGAGTTATCGTGTTCACGGACAGACGGACGGACGGACGGACGGACGGACGGACGGACGGACGGACGGACGGACGGACGGACGGACGGACGGACGGACGTCAAGCGGATTTGAGGTTTTTGGGCACAAATAAACAAAAAATAATATATAACTTTTTTTCGTCCGAGGCTTGGTTCTATGCGTTACAAACTTTTCGGCTGGATTAAACTTATAATACTCTATATGATTTCATCTAGAGTATAAACACAACCACAAGGAGATTATTCAAAGGCGTATTCCCATGCGATCGTTTACCTTATAAAATTAAAAAGACAGCATGTGTTATTGCAAATACCGACCCCGCAGACAAAAAAGGCGTTCATTGGGTAGCATTTTATTTTCCGAGGACAGGCCCTGCTGAATTTTTTGACTCCTTTGGTAGATACCCCAACAATAAATATTTTAAAAGATTTTTGCATACCAACTCTAAGGTTTTTATAAATAGCAAAAAACGATTACAAAGTGTATACTCTTCGACATGCGGAAACTACTGCTGTGTATACATATATTCTCGATTCAAGGGGAAGGATCTAAAGCTATTTCTAAAGCAGTTTTCGTCAAAAGATTTTCCAGATAATGACGCCAAGGTAGTTAATTTATACCACCATATATTTTCATCGGGTGCTACACAGAATGGTGGGGTTTATTCCAACCAAAGTTGTAGATCAGAACTTGAACGTATAAAAGCACCAGTCTAAAACAAGCACGTTTCAGTTTTCATTTTAAAACCTTCTAACGAATATGTTGTCAGCTAATGTAAAAGCAGAGTGTAATAAGTCTAGCAATAGAAAAAAGTCAGACGATCTCCGTGAAAATACTAATAAGAAGCAAAAAAAGTCTATGATTCGCGGTGAAAACGCACTACTGAACTACACCTACCATCTGGATGACGCTCAAAATCGAAAAGTTGTTCTTGGATTTGACCCGTTGACGCCTTTTTTTTTTACGGCCGTCGTTATAACTTAGGGGGTCATCCTTTAATGCGATCGCACAGCTATAACGACATAGGTTGGGGATAAAATGGTGCGGCAGGGGATTTAGGTCGGTGGAACGGGAGGGAAGCGTCTGAAGTGTCGGTGGACGTTGTTTTTGAACTGCTGAAGGTTATACTTATCAGGAAACAGATCGGCCGGCAATGCGTTTCACATTACTGATGTTCGGGGGATAAAGGACTGCCTAAATTTCACTGTTCTCCACGAATGGGGCTGAACGGTATACTCGTGTGCGCGTGAAGCTTGGCGAGTGTTACGGGGGACCTCTAAGAGTGGGGGAATAAGTTCTTTTAGTTCCTTACTACATTTACCATAAAAATATCGATAGTAAAAACTGAGTACTCCGACATTTCAGCGATGCTCAAGGGAGTCTATAGACGTTTGAGGTGAAAATAATTTTCAGTTATCCTGGACGGTTTCCGGTGTCAACGGGATATACCGGGTGGATTTCAGTCTTCAATTATCTCACCCAGTTAAAGAATGAAGTTGAGGAAATACCAGGTAACCAACTTGGATTGCTGAAGAAATACACAATACCTGTAGGAGAAAGCAGTATCAAATTGAAACATCTCGAGCTATTCCGTCTGTTTGAAATGATGGAATTCTTCAATATCGTCATGTTTCACTATAACAGTGCTTCGGAAAGTGTACAGGAATACTACAACCAATATGTAGACAGATGTAAGCAGAAGGATGTGTTCAAGTTATCAGCCGAGGACTTTTTCATACCAGCCCGCACCTCTTACGTTCACGTAAATTACTCTCGACTTTTTCATGAGCTTCCTATCTTTTGTAACACTAATATTATTTTCAGTGTAATGGTTTCGTAATAAAAATAAGAAAAAAGAAAAACACATCATCTTTTTATTTAATGAATCCATTTATTAACATATGTAGGTAAATGTTGATACAGTTTTGTACAGCACATCTGTCGGTTAATGCCTCGCCGTGTACTTTACAGAATGTTTGAAATTTGTTTAGATACTCTCGGTATTTGAAGTTGTTTTATCTCAGCGTTTGGTATGTATTTCCTGAGAAACTTTTCTTTCGTATCACCCTTAATATATATTTTACAGTCTGTATAATTCCTCAATATCTCCGGAAGAGTGTTGTAACTGGAGTTACCATCATCCCACTTTAAACCGTTTATATTCTCTACATCGAATTGATTTTGTCTGCAAGCCCTCGACATCATCTCCTGATATGGGTACGGAGGGGCGAAGTGATAAAGCAATGGGCAGACTGATCCGAAAGGTAAGATAGCAAGTTCCTTAATAAAGTATTGACGGTTATTTCCACACACAAATTGAATATCAATTATTATCTCGCTCATGTTCACTGTCAGACCGTCTTGAATAAAAGAGATGCGAATGATTTTACTTTGAATATTTATATATTTTTCAGAACTACTTTTCTTACATACAAATATAAATTTATATACAATACATGTAATAATATTTCACAATTCTTTCAAATTACTTAAGCACGTCATTGAGCTAAGCCAAAAAACAAAAAACCCATCCATTACTACATTTACATGCTGGTTGACAACTATATCTGGTATCGGTCACAAATCACAAAAAGCAAAAGTGACCCCGCCTCCATAGTCCGGTAGTATATGCACAAAAAAGCAAAAAACCCATCGATTGTGTACGATTATGATTTGTACCTTAATTCCCATCATTATCAGTCATATTATCAGTCATAAGAATAATCACACCAACAAAACGATCGCCTTGAATGAAACAATCTGGAAACTTGTTTTTAAAATTCACACGATAATTCACCCATATAAAAAAATCTGCCAACAGTCTGGGCGCAACTTTGCTATTTTTTCGGTAGAAGTTCGGAACGAGTTTATTTCTGAGATGCTGTGTAGGTTACTATGTGTCTGAAAGCCTAAAAAAAAGTTCGGGAAGCGGTTAAAATGGGGTCGCGCTAGAATACCGCCGCTGCCTCATATAACATATGAATTACATAATTGGGTCGTACACCGGGACGAGATCTAGTCCTAGTATAATATCAGTAGTTACGCCATTAGAAGGTTTTTCGTGATTTGGTTTTGGGCCATTACATGAAATCGGAAATGCGTTTGTAGGCGATTATATAAAAAGTCTGTAAAAGTGCAAACCAATCTAATATCCTATCAATCCTAAGAAATATGTCGAAAGCCTTACGCCCCCTATAGTTGAATATCTAAAAATCCTGAAATCAACTTTTTGACGATTATGTAAGAAGCCTTAGGAAGTGAAAATGAATTCAATATCTCATTAGAACTAAGAAATATAAAAGAATTTGTGAAAATGTATGCAACCCCCTTGCACCCACTTTGGGGTTGAATATCCAAAAATCCTGAAATAAGTTTTTAGATATGTATAAAGAAAGCCAGAGGAAGTAAAAACCAATCCGATGTCTTATCACTCCTAAGAGATATGACGGAATTCGTGAAAAAGTGTTCAACCCGTTTTTACACTCTTAGGGGTTGAAAAAGAAAAAAACTTGAAAACAAGTTTTAGGTGATTATTAAATAAGCCCGTGGAAGTGGAAAGTTATTCAATATCTAGTCAGACCTGAGGGATACGGCTGAATTCGTGAAAATGTATACATCCCCTTTACACCACCTTGGGGTCCAATTATAAAAAATCCTGAAAACACTTTCTAGGTATTTCTATGAAGAACCCGTAGAAAAAAAATTAATTCAA
The DNA here is from genome assembly GCA_951812415.1 of Beris morrisii. NCBI lineage: Eukaryota > Metazoa > Arthropoda > Insecta > Diptera > Stratiomyidae > Beris > Beris morrisii. The sequence goes on along the minus strand of OX638312.1, from coordinate 62,051,283 downwards.
TATTTGAAATACCTAGTAGATATGACGAAAATCGTGAAAATATATGCATTCCATTTTCACTGATAATTTTTTTTGCCCCTTTTCTAGTTGATTTAGATATACGTACCGAATTTCAACTTTCCAGCATAAGCCGTTCTATAGTTAGGAAAAACACCCCCACCCCCGTACCATACCACCATTCTAAAAGATTATATTTTTCCAACATGCTACTACTATAGTTCTATCTAAATACCAAGTTTCAGCTTTATATTGTTATAGGTTCTCCAGATATAAGAAATCTGCCAACAGTCTGGGCGCAACTTTATTATTTTATGGGTAGAAGTCCGAAACGTGTTTAATGATGAGATACGGTGTTGGGTACTATGCGACTTACAACCTAAAAAATAATGTTCCAAATAGCCTCCTGGTTATTTTTTAGGTTGTCAGTCGCATAGTACCAACACCGTATCTCATCATTAAACACGTTTCGGACTTCTACCCATAAAATAATAAAGTTGCGCCCAGACTGTTGGCAGATTTTTTTTATTTATTTACGTATTTTTTTTATCAATAGAATAATTCATAGTAGTTGTTTTCTTTATTGTGGACAAGGAGCCTTTTCCCTGCCACAGGGTTTATTAGTTTGGTATTTAAAATCACTTTACAATTCTTGATATATTTCGGCAATAACGAATTTAGAAAACTTATTAAAGTCAGCTTATTACACTTCGACAGAGGCACATTTAGAACTTCATTAAAATTAAATCATTAAATCTTGATTTTCGGCACGTTTAGAACTTATTAAATTTTGACAGTGGCACATTTGGAACTTATTAAATTAAAATTATTAAATCTTGACAATGGCACATTTGGAACTTATTAAATTTTGACAGTAGTAACAATTGACAAAACGGGGAGAACCCCTTGATACGATGTGGCTCACTGGACTACTCCGCAAGTAATAAAAATTGGACCCTTTAAATTGCTAGTACATGGTAGCAAACTGCATCGAGCAAAATGCTGACTCCACTTATTCGTGGGAGTCAAGATTTTCTCGATGTCCCAAGAACAAAAATAAAATACCGAAATAAGACACCAAGCATATCTCACTTGCAATTATGTGCATTGAAATCTGCTTGGTTCTTGCATTTAATGCTGGTATCATGTATCCGAGATTATGGATCTTGTTTTGATTTCCATGCAGCCTGAAGCACATTCGCTGATTAGTGAGAACCGTGATATGTGATTCGTTATCTGAGTAGTCTAGACTAGCATGCAGCTTATGGGTGGTAGATTGCAATACGTTATTTTTGTTGGAATGCAATCAGCGATTTTACCTTCAGGCTACATGGGTCAAAATCAAGAAAGGTGAATCTAAACAGTAGTAAAAGCGAATTCGATCACATTAAACCTAAGAGATTTTCGGAATCAGTGAAATCTTGAACAATACCCCCAAGGGGTTTAATAGAGAAAAATACTTAAATCGAGTTTTTCCCCGACTACATTTAAAGCTTATAGAAGTAAAAGTGAATTCCAAATCTCAATATACCTTAGGAATATATAAGAATTCGTGAATATATACACAACCACTTTACACCTCCTTAGGGGTTGGATATAAAAAAAATTTGAAGAACATTACTAGGCGCTTATATAAATAGCCCGCAGAAGCAAAATTGCTTTGATAGTTTGACATGTCTAAAAGTTTCAACGAAATTCGTGAAAATGTGGATTCACGGACATTTTTTTTACTCAACCTCTGAACGCCAATAAAAATCTTAACTTTTTTATTGCTTTATTTACTTTAATAGCACATCTCCATATACGTACTAAGTTTCAACTTTCTAGCATAAGCCGTTTCTGAGATATAAAAAACCACCCTTCACCCCCGTACCTTGCTACCCCTATGTCTCTATATAATCCTAATTTTTTAGCTTTCCACTAATTACGGTTTTCGAGAAATAAAAATCAGAATTTTTTTCCTTTCTACCCCTTTTCACCATCACCCCCTACATACCAACCACTAAATTTTTTTTCCCTACTAGAGGTCTACCGCTCCCAACTTCCGTAAAATTTTGAAGATCATATCTGATACGGTTTCTGAGATATAAAAATGATATTTTTTGAGAAATTGCTATCCCCCCACTTTCGTGCCCCACCTCCCTTCTCAAAAAATGTACGTGCCTTAGACTCCTCTTGTGATCCCAAATACAGAAACAAAATTTTGTTTTCCTGGTGCAATTGGTTCGGAAGATATTGTAATTCAAAGTTGTTTACCCCCCACCCCTACACCCCACCACCCCCCTTAAAAATTTTAGCCCTTGTCGAATCTTCAAGTATCCCTAAGGGTAACCACAAAGTTTCAATCTTCTGACATCAATCGTTCAGGAGATATGGATTTTATAATGTTTCAATCCCGGCTTTCTAGCGTTTTGGACTCATTGTTTTCCCCCCCACTTCCACACCACTCACCCCTTATCGATAATTTTTTTGCAAATGAGTCCACTATCATAGTACTATATAAGTTCCAAGTTTCAGCATAAGTGGTTTCTGAGATCTGGAAACCAAAATTTTTCGTCTAAAACGCTCCCCCCTCATCCCCCCCTTACACCCCCACCCCTTTTAAAGATACCATCCGTAGGGGTTCACCCAATCTACCCACCATAAAAATTTCAACTTAATAGCTCAACGGGTTTGGGAGCTACGTGCCTTCATAGGATTTTGCGTACGGCGTACGGCGTATACGGCGGACAGACGGACATTTTTTTTTTTTGCTTTTTTGGTGTTTACTAGTCCTAAAACGTGTAAATACAAAATTTCAGAGTAGCAAATTTTTTTGAAATTTCAGGTCGATCACAATACTTTATTATTAAAAAATAATAAAGTAAAATTGGAACTTTTTACTTTTCACCCTCCCCCACCCTTATCCTCTACACCCTCATCCCTGAAATTTTTTTTTCTGCTGAGGGTCTATTAGGTCTACTTCTGGTAAAAAGTTTAAGCATCTATCTTACACTGTTCTTGAGATATGTGACGTGATTTTTTAATAAAATACTTACCCCCTCCACTTCCATGCTCCACCACTCCCTTGAAAAATTTTACTTTCAGCAAACTTTATTTGTCAACATTTATGCAGAAACCAAATTTTATTTCTCTTGTGCAATTGGTTCACCCCCGTACGTCACTGTCCCCTCTCAAAAATTTGTTTCGGATCTATTCTCCTAGTATACCCACAGATGTTCATTAAGTTTTAATTTCGTGACATTAACCGATTAGGAGATATGGATTTTAGAATGTCTCAATCTCGGCTTTCGAGCGTTTTGGACGCATTGTTATTCCCCCCACTCCCACATTCCTTTACCCATATCATCATTTTTTTTGCAAATGGGTCCACTATCGATGCTCTATATAAATTCCAAGTTTCAGCCTCCTAGCCTATGCGGTTACTGAGATCTAGAAACCAACATTTTTCGTCTAAAACGCTTCCCCCACCACTCAAAAGGTGGCCACTTGAAGGGGTCTGCTCAGTCTACCAACAAAAAAAATTCAACTTAATAGTTCAAAGAGTTTGAGAGCTATAAGCTTTCAAATGTTTTGCGTACGGCGTACAGCGGACGGCGGACGGCGTACGGCGCACAGACGGACTGAATTTTTTTTTTGCTTTTTTGGTGTTTATTAGTCATGAAACGAAAAAAAATTTTCAGGGTAGCAAATTTTTTTTTTTTAAAAATCGATAACAATACTTTATTATTAAAATAATAAAGTAAAATCATCACATCACCTCAAACTTGACTCGGAAACACATTACTCGCATTGGATATATGAGAAGAAAACCAGAGGAGGAATACGAGATTACCTAAATCAAAACATCCGCACATCGTACCTCGTCCAAAAGACCGGCTACATTACCATACAATAACCACAAAACGACGCGAAATAATTTTCCGCCACACGAAATCTGGTGCATAAAGGAAGTCAACATTGAACTTCAATCTTAATACACCTCCGAACCCACGAAATTACCGAAAACAAAACTTACGCACATCGTGCCTCTGGCAGATACAAAAAATCAACCCGACAACGACCCAACGTACATGCACGTGCGTCAGCGGTTTTCTCGCAAACTCTTCACACAATCGAAAGTGTCTTTCCACAGCTGTTTCTTCCCAAACTCTTCACACGATCGAAAGTGTCTTTCCACATCTTTTTTTTTTACCAAACTCTTCACCTGATCGAAAGTGTCTTTCCACATGCGCGTCTACAGCCACCATATACTCCTCTCTATCCAAAAAATATACCCAAACTCCTCACTCCGATCACGTCATCCTGCGCAGAACAAGCCCCCGACTAATCAGCACCCCTGAAAACCTGCTCCATGCCATCATGCCCATGCCATCCCGCACACACACTAGCACACACATCTCGCCACAGCAATCCGCGCATCGCCAAAACCGGTTCCCCGTACAAAAAGCATACGATTTACCCTCATACTTTTAGCTTCCAGAGCCCCCACACTTTACGCCTGTGGTGGTATAGCTGCTCTCAGCCGCACGTACTGAGCAGGGATACAAAAGTGCATGTCTTACTTAGTGATGGGTCCATACCGATATATGGTGATATCACCTAATACGAATATATTCATTACGCGGTATTATAATATCTAAACTAATATTTGAATATTACTAATATCTACTGTATCATATCGAGATGGTGCTTGTTGGACGACAATCTTCATGAAATGATCATCGAATAGAGATTTATAACTATATTCGGTGAAGTTAAGCTAAAGAAAACATTACGGTATTTAAATTTTAAAAGTCAATATGATCGCGAAAATACACTATTATTAGCAGCTTATTGCAAAATATCTAATTGCTGAAAAAATTTTAACTCGGTATAGACCTATGAACACAAAACCGAAAATACATGAAAATCAAAACTAATAAAACTAACAAAGATGTTAAACATTACGAACTTACCCCGTTTACCATTGCTCAAACTTACGAGGTGCGAAATCACTCGGATTTACTCTACTATCCTTTTATCTATCCGAATATTTTATATTCACGAATATTTTATATTCACTAATATTTTATATTCACTAATATTTTATATTCACTAATATTTTATATTCACTAGGCAGGCGGAAAAATCCTCGTCTTTAGTCCTCCACGTGGGCGCCTGCTGGTAATGATTAGTCGGGATGGATCTGGTTTCCACTCGATTGGTCAGCTAAGACTTACACACACGCTTTCAATCGAGTGCTGTGGTCATTAAGATTGAGGTACCCAACTGTGTGTTTTAACCTCCCGTGCCGTCTTCCCATTACCTTTGTATTCCCATATCCAAGTCAAGGTGGAAATCATCGTGCCGACGACTGCATGGCTGAGGGAGAGCTCGGTCGCGAACGATAGACTCCAGATACCGGGCGACCTCTGGTTTTAATTAGCCTTCCCATGGTAATGCGGTGCTCTGCCATGGGCGACCATCCCCTTCACGCGCTACTCGTGGGTCCAAGATGAATAGCAACAACAACAACAACACAGACAATAGAGAGTCTCCTGGAAGAGGTACTTGAGAGAAGTCTCGAGGAGCTCGACCTGAGGAGTCCTCAGCACACCATCGACGCTGAGATGGAGGAGAGACTGCTGGAGCCGGCAATCTCCTCGGGAGAAGCCAAAGACGGAAACGGCGGAGCAGCCAGGGCCAAAGAGATGAAGCCGACAGGGTGTGCCATACGGCCTACTGAAGGCAATTCATCTGGGCAGGTGGAGGCTAATGCCGGGAATACCGAGGCTACTCCCGCGCGTGTGCGTGCCACAGCCAGGCGCCGTTACTCGGAAGCCAAAATGGCCAATAGGCGCTATAACACAAACAAATTTTTGCTGAAGAAGATCCTGGAAAAGGATCCGGCTTCCCTAACAAAGCGAGATCAGAAATCGATGCAGAGGTTAAAGGCGCGTATCACCGAATACGAAGCATCTAACCCCGTTGCGGCTCCGGGTTCTAGCGTGAACCGAATTCAGGCCAACACAAAGGATCGGCCAACGAAAGTCAGTGCTAGTAATAGCACAAGGCGCGTAATCCGGCACGCCAAATCAACACCGATAGCAAGTACTAGTAGTAGTACAATGCGCGGTGTCGAGAGGGGCGGTTCGGGGCAACCCAGGTTGTCGCAATCGCAGAACAGAAAGTGGGTCGGAGCAGCGCTGCCAGTTGGCGATGCGCGTGTGCGTGCGGAGAAAACCAGAGAGGAGTTTGCAAGCAAGAGGCTCCGGTCCGAGGAGGATAGTCCTAGCCGAGAAAATTGCCAGGCCAAGAAGGCGAACGGCGGACACTCAGCACAGTTGTTAGGGAGCACCTTAAGGTGGCCATCATCGACCTAGGCCACAGCGAAGGTAGAGTTTCCGAAGACAACTGGAAGCTACTGTTAGCGGCTCTACGTAGCGGGTTGCTTTGCCGCTTCAGGAGCAAGCAGGGTCTCCCGGCTCCGCAGTTTAGCGCCACAGGATGGCACAGAGGGTTCAGGACTATCGGATGTCTAGATGAGCCCTCTCTGGAATTCGTGAAGGCGACGCTATCGTCATTGGTCAACCCGTGGCCAAATGCACGGTTGACTGTGGTGCAACGGGAAGACGTACCCGACAGACCGAAATGCAGAATATGGGTGCCGGCGCCAATTATGGCAAAGGAGGATGTCCTGGACATGCTCCAATACCAAAATCCAAGGATCCCGCCGGGGGACTTAGAGATTTTTAAGGCGGAGGAACCAACGGAGGAAGGCCAACCCTTCGTGCTGTGACTTGGGCCAGACGCAGTCTCCACCATCAAGGAGAACGGAGGGCGACTGGTCTTTGGTATAGCGGTGGTGACCGTCAAGTTCTTTGACAGGAACATGGTTCACACCTCGGAAGTGGGATCGGTAAGCGCCAACCCAGGCGCTGGCGACAGGCCGGACGTGGGGTCATCAAGTGCCAATCCAGGCGCTGGCGACCAGCGAGATAGAGAAGGCGCCAGGGGTGCCCAGGTTGAGTGCGCTCTTTCCGATGTTCCGGATAGTGCAAATAAACCAGCAGCACTCTAAGGCAGCCACTGCCAACCTTTGTGCGTTTCTCAACGAGGAACGCATCGACGTCGCTCTGATCCAGGAGCCATGGATAAACAGAGGTAAGATTCAAGGCCTGAAGTTGAAAAACTTCGTGTTATACCACGCCCGCGGCCACAATAAGCTAAGAGCGTGCATTCTCGCCAATCGTAATATTAATCTGTTTCTACTTTCTTCCCATAGCTCAGAGGACCTTGCCGTGGCCAGATGCGAGAGAAAAGGGAGCCTACCCCCTTTTCTGGTGGCCTCGGCATACATGGCACACGATCGCTGTGCTCCACCAGACGAGCTGAAGACACTGGCAGAGTATGCTAGTAGGCAAGGAGACAGCCTTTTGGTAGGGATGCCGACGTTAGGCTGTACAGAACCGTCTCCCGCAAATTATTTAACTTAGCTAAGGACAGTAATCTGCGGGAGGACTGGCCGGTGTACAGAAATAGTCTTAGAGATTTTAAGAAGACAGTCAAACGGGCCAAGCGAGAGTCTTGGGGACGCTTCTGTGAATCAATCGAGGAGACGAACGAAGCTGCTAGGCTGAGAAGGATTATATCCAAAGATCCAGTCGCACCGAGCTACCTGCGGGACTCCGCGGGGGGTTGGACGGAGTCCAGTAGCCAGACTTTGGAGCTGCTAATGAGCGTGCATTTTCCGGGTTGCTCCGAGGCACCACAGGACAGCACAGACAGTCCATTGAACGAGTACGTGGGGCAGGAATCCTGCAACTCTCGAGGAAGATAATATGGGCAATCAAGTCCTTCTTGCCTTTTAAATCGCCAGGAGTAGACGGGGTTTTTCCAGCTATGATGCAAAATGCGCTACCCTAGTTAATTCCCTGGCTACTGGCGATTTTTAGAGGATGCCTTGCTCTCGGCCACATTCCCTGCAAATGGAGGGAGGCACGAGTCATCTTCATACCCAAAGCGGGAAGACCAAGCCACATTTTAGCGAAGGACTTCAGACCCATAAGTCTGACCTCCTTCTTACTTAAAACCCTCGAAAGGTTGCTGGAGATATAAAGGGTTTTCCAATAAGGACTTGACAACTTTTTTTCAAAATAAAATGCAAACCATTTGAGATATTTCAAAAACTTTATTATCGGGTTGAAGTACAATCAAAACATTTATGAATGGAACTCGACTTCGTTCATATGGCCACCGCGGGCACGTTTGCAGCGGTCGATTCGTTGGACCCAATTTTCGATGACTCGGCCACACATTTCGGCCGAAATGGCTGCTATTTCGTGTTCAATGTTGGCTCTGAGCTCTTCCAACGTCGTCGGCTTGTTGGCATAGACCAACGACTTGACGTGGCCCCAAAGAAAAAAGTCCAGAGGCGTTAAATCGCACGAACGAGGCGGCCAATCGACTGGTCCATTTCTTGAGATAACACGCTCATCAAACTTACTCTTCAATAAATCGATTGTAACGTGTGCTGTGTGGCTTGTGGCACCGTCCTGTTGAAACCACATGTTGTCCAAGTCCATATCTTCCAATTCGGGCCAAAAATAATCGGTAATCATGGCGCGATAACGATTACCATTCACAGTAACGTGACGATCATTATCGTCGACGAAAAAATATGGCCCTATGACGCCGCCAGCATGCAAACCGCACCAAACAGTTATTTTTTGTGGATGAAGTGGTCTTTCATGAAGCACATGTGGATTTTCACCGGACCAATAACGCATATTTTGCTTATTGACGAACCCACTGAGCCAAAAATGAGCTTCGTCACTGAAGATGATTTTGCGATGAAATTGATCATCTTGGCGCATCTTTTCCAGAGCCCAATCGGAGAACGTACGTCGCTTCAAATGGTCCATCGGCTTCAATTCTTGAGTCAGCTTGATCTTGTATGGGTGTAAACCAAGATCCTTACGCAAAATTCGCCATAACGTGGTCTGGGCGATGCCCAACACTTGAGAACGCCGTGGAATTGACTGATTTGGATCATTTGCTACGGACGTTTCAACGGCAGCGATATTTTCGACACTTCGACCAACCCGTTGTCTCACTGGCACGGCAACATCACACAACGAATATGTAGACTCAAATTTTTGCACTAAACTTGTTACTGCCTGTCTACTAGGGCGAGAATTACGACCGAAAATCGGAGTTAACGCTCTTAAAGTAGCGGTCACCGACTCCGAATTTCTGTAGTAAATTTTTATAATTTGCAGACGTTGTTCCTTCGTGTACTTTACCATGATAAAAATGTTAAGTTTACTGAATAAATTGACGGTGACAGTTCGATGATTAGTGAAAGGGTGCGTTCACAAATTGAATTCAAAGTTGTCAAGTCCCTATTGGAAAACCCTTTACATCCGCGACAAAGCGGGGGTTATTGCCCTGTCGGGCTCACAACATGCCTATACCAAAGGTAGATCGACCGAAACGGCGCTACACCAGGTAGTTTTGGAGATTGAGAAGTCTCTGTCTTTTAAAAAATTCATTCTCGCGGCCTTCCTAGATATCGAGGGTGCCTTTAACAATGTAAAAGTTGGGGCGATCAGCGATGCACTGAGGGATGTGGGCAGGGACGTCATTTCAGTTTTTTCTAGGGGGGGGCAAGATGTTATGTTTGTATATATTTTTATATATAAATATGCGTATGTTATACATAATCTATAAATTACATAATTCAGGGGGGCAAATGCCCTCCCTGCCCCCCCCACAAATGACGTCAATGGATGTGGGGGGGGAAATGGGGCTCCGTAACTGGATAACCGCAATGCTAAGCAGCCGTGTCATTGAATCGACATTGGGCAGTAGCACGGTACGCAGGTACACGGCCCGGGGTACGCCACAAGGAGGTGTGATTTCACCACTACTGTGGCTCTTGGTAGTCAACACGATTTTAACTTCGCTAACCCGCCAGGGTGCGAAGGTGATTGCATACGCGGACGACTTAGCAATTCTGATATCGGGTAGGTTTCTGCCCACTATTAGTGACCTGCTCAAAAGGGCACTCACACTAGTGAGCGCGTTGGCGGACAGCTGTGGACTGGGGGTCAATGCCTCAAAGGCGGAGCTAGTTCTCTTCACGCGTAGAACCAAAGTCACAGAGTTCACACTCCCTAAACTGGGGGGTCTCACCCTACAGCTTAGAGACAATGCTAGGTACTTAGGTATAATCCTGGACCGGAAACTTACCTGGAGTAAGAACATCGACGAGCGACTAAGGAAAGCTCTAGGGGCTCTTTACGCTTGCAAAAATATGTTCGGGAAAAAGTGGGGGATTCAGCCAGGGATGGCTCACTGGATATACACGGCCATAGTCAGGCCTATCCTAACCTACGGAATTTTAGTATGGTGGGTAGCGCTGGGAAATCCACCTACCTCATTAAACTCACCAAGGTTCAACTTCTTGCTTCCACAGGAGCAACGGGCGTACTTAGCACCACACCTACAGCGGCACTAGAGATGATTCTTCATCTTCTTCCGCTGGATATTTATGGGAAGAGTGTAGCAGCAAAAAGTGCCGTACGCCTAAGACAGTCAGGCAGCTGGGTATCTAGACCTGGAGGGCACAGCAGCATACTCGGACGGTTTAGTGAATGTAACCCGTTAGAGGATACAGACTACTTGATTCCGCAGCTCGAATTTTCTAGAAGATTCTCAACGAGGATCCCTAGCAGAGAGGAGTGGAATGTGGATCAGCCCCACGAAGGGGCCTTTCATATCTACACGGACGGTTCGAAGACAGACGCGGGTACAGGTGTAGGGGTATTCTCCGCCGACTTGAACCATAGCGGGTCATTCAGAATACCGGACTGCTGTAGCGTTTTTCAGGCAGAGATGATGGGAATCGTTCAGGCTTGCAATCTGCTAGAGGCTTGTGCGATGCAAAACAAATCCGTCGTCATCCTAACAGAAAGTCAGGCGGCGATCAAGGCGCTTGACTCATACTTGATCAAATCCCGCCTCGTGAGGCTATGCAGGGATAAGATTAGTGCTTTATGCACCCTTTTGAACGTTACAATTTGTTGGGTTCCGGGTCACAGCGGGATTCCGGGCAACGAGGCTGCGGACGAACTCGCAAGGAGAGGTTCGGCGCTGAATCAAGCGCTAGCTCTTCCAGTGAGGAGGCCCATAGAGGACATTAAACATGCTATCGACGCGACGGCCATATCAGAGGCTAACACAAGATGGTCAGGACTCACATCGTGTCTTGTAGCCAGGCAGCTCTGGTCGACCCTAAATGCGAACAGGACAAAGTTTATCCTACTCGGAGATAGGAATACTCTTCGTATCCTAATTGGTGTACTAACGGGCCATTGCCTGATCGGCCGGCACGCCAGAAGACTAGGTGTTGCGGACGTTACAGATCTGTGCTGCACCTGTTGTGAACCTGACGCCGAGGAAAGTATTTTCCACTTGCTTTCCGAATGCCCGGGTTTGGCCTGGAGGCGCGAACGTACTTTAGGTACGCGCTTCGCCATAGACTTGGGCGAATTCGCAAGCATTAAGCTGAACAAGCTGCTGCAGTTTGTCAGGCTGGCGGGATGGTTTACTTAAATGTTGTCTTGGGCACACGGGTACCTTTTTCCCGTGCATGTGGGATCACAACGGACCCATTGGCGGTCTATGTGCTTGGTCGCGTAGCGACCACCCACCTTACCTAAAACCTAAAACCTAAACCTAATATATGGTAGGGAATATTCCAATATCATATCATGGAACCGATGGATGGTGATGGCGTGTCTTGTCGGAAGTGTGGGGGGGGGGGCGGATGTGTAAGGGGGAGGAAGGAGGAGCGTTTTAGATGAAAAATGTTGGTTCCCAGATCTCAGTAACCGCTAATGCTAGGTGGTTGAAATTTAGAACTTATGTAGAACTAGGATCGTGAACTCAATTGCTTTAAAAATTGTCGATATAGGTTGAAGGGTGTGGGAGTGGGGGGGAAAAACAATATGTACGAAACGCTTGAAAGCTGGGATTGAAACATTCTAAAATCCATATCTCCAGAACGGTTGATGTCAGAAGGTTGAAACTTTGTGGTTATCTTAAGGGATAACGGAAGATTAGATAAGATCTAAAAAAATTATGGAGGTGGTGGGGTCTCGAGGTGGGGGTTGAAAAACTTTGGACATCAATATCTTCCGAACCAATTACAGCAGGAAGATAAAATTTGGTTTCTTTTATATAGGACTAGCCGCGTACCGCGGCTACGCTCGCTTCGCTCACGATGTTTCATCTCTCCTGTTACTCCCGTTGATCCATTGGTCCTGTTTCTCCCGATACTCCTGTTACTATCGTTGCTCCCGTTACTCCGGTTGCTCCCATTTCTCCCGTTGCTCCCGTTACTCCATCCACCATCCTCCATCCACCATCCTGCATCCACCATCTTCTACCCACCATCCGCCATCCCCCATTTCTCCCGTTGCGCCGTTGCTCCCGTTACTCCATCCTCTATCCACCATGCTCCGTCCCCCATCCACCATCCTCCATCCTCTACCCACCATCCTCCATCCACCATCCTCCATCCTCAATCCACAATCCTCCATCCTCTATCCACCATCCTCTATCCACCGTCCTCCATCCACCATCCTCCATCTTCCATTCGCTATCCACCATCCTCCGTCCTCTATCCACCATCCTCCATCCACCATCCACCATCCTCCATCTTCCATTCTCTATCCACCATCCTCCACTATCCCCTATTTAACATCCATCGTCCAACTTTACCATTTAGTAATAGGAATAGGCATAACTAATACACCAAAAACGAACTGCCGCTAAATCATATGAAAAACACTCAAATGTTGAAATAACTCGCGAACCACCAACTGTTAAATAATTTTGTTAACGCAAAAACCATCGAGGGCGTACCCTCAACAAATCACCAAAGTTTCATCGCAATTGGATGAGTGGTTTAGGAGCCTATACAGGACAAACAGACAAACAGACAGACAAACATTCATTTTTATATATAGAGATTACAAGTGGAGTCTACTAAACGTAAACTTTTTGAGAGGGGAGGTGAAGCACAAAAGTGAGGGGCTATTCCCTTCAAATTAGATTTTTATATCTCAAGAACAGTACCAGATATGATCTTAGAAATTTTACAGGAGTTAGGCCCAGTAGATTTCTAGCAGGGAAAACAATTTTGAAGGTGATATTGTAGGGGGCGGTGTCGGGAGAAGGTGAAAAGGAAAAAAATCTGATTCAATATTTTTCGAGAACCGCAAAGGATAGAAAACTAAAAATTTACTACTATATTGAGCGCGTTCTAGAGAAAGAAGGCAGGCACTTTAAGAAGGAAAGGGTCTGGGAAAGTACTCCTGTGCAATTTCGCACCTACCACCTACACATTAAATGAGGAAAGTGCAAATGTGTAACGGAAGATTATGGTAGATTTAAAAAACGAATTCAACATTAATCAGAAGGGAAAGGACTGTCTGCTTGGAAGATATAAATGACAATGTATGAAATTTATTATATAAGGAAAAGAAGAGTAGATTGGTAAATTAGTTGAATTTGGATCCAAGTAAATAAAGAATAAATAGATCGGTAAATCCATGGTACGAGAAGGGGTCGATGGGAAATGAATATCATGATATTCGAATATTTGATATCGGCATATTCCTAATATCTAATATATCCAAATATTAGTAATATCATAGCGAATACTAATATATTCGTCTCATCTCTATCTTACTACTTACCCAGTCCAAGATATGTAATTAAACACTGAATATTGTCTTTTAGTTTTGAGTAGCAATCTAATGGCAGTCCGTAATAAAGGACATACAACATGCACACACGTAATTCTACTTTATTCCCAACTACAATATAAATCGGAGTTCAGTATTCATCTAGTTTGTAAGAATTCCATTCTCCTTGAACGCTTTTAGAGAACTTTTTACAGGTACGCTTCCGGAAAGTATTTGTAGCCTATTCTGTGAACAGTCGCAATTCGCAATTTTTGCGGAGAGTCACATTTTTAGAAAATCTGTGACTTTTCGTATTTTAGCATATGTCACAACTTTGACGTCTCAAAAAAACATCACAAAATTGTGACTAGCGAAATAGATGATCACAACGGTGAGCTAGGCAAACAAATTTAACGTTTAGTGAACTTTCAATAGTGAATATTAAAAAAAATCTGCCAATGGTCTGGGCGAAACTGTATTATTTTTCGGGTCAAAGTTCGGGAGCAGTCAAAGTCGGAGTGTATCATGAGTTGCTTCGAGATTATTAGATTTCTTGGAAAATTTATTTTGTTCTTAAAATAAAAAAATTTAAAATAGAGATTTTTAGCCGATTAAACATTGAAAAAGTCCGTGTGGACTATTCGAATTTCGGTATATTATGTACACTAAAAGCCCAGAGAAGTAAAAACGAATTTGTTGCCTTATCAGAATTAAGAGATATGAAGAATTGTTAAAACGTATACAAACCCATTACTTCCACTTGAAGTTTGAATTTAGAAAAAATTGTGAAACAGGTTTTTAGACGATTTCATAAGAAGCAACTTGATATCTCATGAGACAAGACGGATTTTCAAAAATTTGTGAAAACGTAAGCAAACCCTTCACTCCTTGGTTCTGGAAATTCGAAAAATCGTGAATGGTTGGCCGTAATAATCAATTTTATATCTCATCTAACTAAGGAATGGCAAAAATTGTTAAAAAATGTACAAACCCTTGGGGGTTGAATATCGAAAAATTGAGAAATGGGTTTGCAGGCGATTATATAAAAAGTCTGAGGAAATGAAAAGCGATCTAATATGTCATCGAACCTAAGAAATATGTCGAAGCTTTGAAAAGCATACAGCCCCCTTACACCCATTAGAATTGAATATCTAAAATTCTGAAATTGACTTTTTGGCTTTTTTTATATAGGAAACCTTAGGAAGTAAAAATAAAGTCGATATATCATCAGATATCCAACCTCCTTACACCCACTTGGGGGTTGAATATCCAAAAATCCGGAAAAGAGTTAATAAATAAATATGTAGACAGCGCGAGAAAGTAGAAACCAATACAATTTCTTATAACTTCTAAAAGAAATGACAGAATTCGTGAAAACGTGTTCAACCCGTTTATACCCTCTTAGGGGTTGAAAAAGGAAAAAACTTAAAAACAAGTTTTAGGCGATTATTACGCAAGCACGTGAAAGTGAAAAGATATTCGATATCTGATCAGACCTGGGGGATATGACAGAATACGTGAAAAAGTATACAACCCCCTTTGCACCCCCTTAGGGGTTGAATTTTAAAAAATCCTGAAAACACTTTCTAGGTATTTATATGAGGAAGTCGTACAATCAAAATGAATTCAATATTTGGAAAGACCTAATAGATATGACGAAAACCGTGAAAATATATGCATTCCATTTTCACTGATCATTTTTTTTGCCCCCCCTCCGAACGCCAATGGATATTTGAAATTATTTTTTAACTTAAAATATTTTTCTAGTTGATTTACATAAACATACCGAGTTTCAACTTTGTAGCATAAGCCGTTCATAGATAGGAAAAACAACCCCCACCCCCGTACCATACTACCCCTATTAAAAATTATATTTTTCCAACATGCTACCAATATACCTCTATCTAAAAACCAAGTTTCAGATTTATATCACTATAGGTTGTCGAGATATAAAAATCGGAACTTTTTTCTTTTCACCCTCCCCCACCCTCACCCTCTACACCCATACTTCCCTACTCCTGGTAAAAATTTTAAGCATCTTTCTTATACAGTTCTTGAGATATGAAACGTGATTTTTTAGAAAAATTCTTATCCCCTCCACTTTCATGCTCCACCGCCCCCTTCAAAAATTTTACTTTCAGCAAACTTTATTTATCAACCTTTATACACAAACCAAATTTTATTTGTCTAGTACAATTGGTTCGTGAGATATCGTAATCTAAAGTGTTTTACTTCCCACCCCCGTACGCCACTGCCCCCACTCAAAAATTTGTTTCCAATTTATTCTCCTAGTATACCTACAGATATTCATTAAGTTTCAATTTTGTGACATTAACCGTTTAGGAGATATGGATTTTAGAATGTGTCGATCTCGCCTTTTTTGCGTTTCGGACGCATTATTTTTCCCCCCACTCCCAAACTCTTTCACCTATATGGGCAATTTTTTTGCAAATGGGTCCACTATCAAAGCTCTATATAAGTTCCAAATTTCAGCCTCCTAGCATAAGCGGTTGCTGAGATCTAGAAACCAAAATTTTCCGTCTAAAACGCTTCCCCCTCCTCCCCTCTCACACCCCCACCCCTCAGAACTTCAAGGAGCCTACCCAGTATATTAATAAAAAAAATTTCAATTTAATAGCTCAAAGGGTTTGGGTGCTACGAGACTTCAAACGATTTTGCGTACAGCGGTCGACGTACGGCGTACGGCGGACAGACGGACTGAAATTTTTTTTTGCTTTTTTCGTGTCTACTAGTCATGAAATGTAAAAAAAAAATTTTGAGGGAAGCAAATTTTTTTTTTTAAAAAATCGATAACAATACTGTATTATTGAAATAATAAAGTAAAATTGAACATTTTTTTTATTTTCTGCTGTACTTACTGGACGAAGCTGAACAAAAGTAATTTAACGTAAGTTTAGAAAACTGTATTACGTTTTGTGTAATTTGAGGGCGTTAAGAAGAGCCACACTCCGAAAGTTGAGGAACGCAAGTGATCCATTTTCATTAATCGACAAGGGAACTATTGGAGCAATAGACGGCACCCACATAGCAATAACAAGTCCAACGATTTCGGATACCACACGACCAGCACATTTGTACCTAAATCGAAATGGCTTCTAGAACATAAATATGGAAGCTGTAAGTTTTGTTTAGACAAAACCTAACACATTTTCAACTAAAGAGTTTTCATCCTATAGATTAGCGATTCTGAAATGGTATTTTTGTAAGTGAATGCAAAGTTTTCGGGTTTTTGTCATGATTCAGGCATCTGAACAACAGATTCAATTCGAATTGATTTAATGCAGAAGCATAACTCCAATCATTTCAATTGGCTTCTTGGAGATGCATGGTATCCTTTGGAACCGTGGTTACTAACGCCAATAGCATCGCCAGAGTCAAGAAAGGAACGAAAATATAATGAACTGCATATAAAATCAAGAAATACAATAGAAGGGCTTTCGGGCTATTGAAATCACGTTTCCGATTTTTACTAAGGCACATAACTTTGCCTTACACACCTGCAAAGGCCATATTAATAGTTTATACCTGCGTGATTCTACATACCATAATATGTTCATTAATAGTGGTACTGCTTTCGATGGAGAAATCGTTACTGAAGACTTTTCTCATGAAACAAACGAAGGTGAAAAAACGGTTATTTTTCGGTAGGCAGACGCATTACAAATGATTATATTGAAATTTTAGAATAAAATGCATTATGTAAATACGCAAATAAATTTGTAAATTGATCTGATCCAAATAAAAATATAATAAACAGTATAAAAACTTGAAAAAAAAGTTTATTTATATGATATGTATTTACGTTCTTAAGGTGCGTTTCCATCTCTGCCGTTTTGCGTCGCCGACTACATTCTACATACATAAAAAACGAGCTAATAAAACGCGCCGAGGCAATCGTCGGGAGTTGACTCAATTTCAACTTTTTCGGCGAGAGCCGATACTAATTTGCCTTCGATAGCAGTGGCGGTCATATTGCCTTGCCAAGGGGGGGGGGGCATTGAAGTTCAGTACCTACTATAGAGAAAATAGGTGCGGTAGCTACCCGTTAATGCAAATGTGCAAATGCTATGGTCGCTGCGGTTGGTACTGCTTGAAAATATTAACTTTTCATTTCCGCATCTAAATCGCCAGATTTTGGCATCCGAATTTCAGAATATTAACAAGCATTAACATCGCTCTGAAGGGATTTCTTTAACATCGTTTAACTTATCAGCTGATTGTATGATATCAAAAATTGGAACCTGTATTGTCTGATTGTAAGTCTTTAAGCAATGGAAAATTGAATAGCATGGGTAGGACTAGAAAATAAAATTAATTGATTCAAAAGCTTGGTAAACATAATTTTTGATTTCAGTAGAAGTCGATGTCGATCTCGATTTTGACAAAATTTAGAAGCCCAAAGAGACTTCAAGATCTCTCACATGTATAAGAAAGATTTTGAGAGTTTTGTTAAAATTTCGATATTTCGTCAAATTCAGTTTGAAATCTTTGTATGTAAATTAGCTGTTTTTTGAGACCACTAGAAAAGTAGTTTATTTAATTTTTATTAGTTCTACTATCATACATATTTGATGAAACTCAATATTAGCCATTAAAATCCGAACCCTATATCTCATAATCTAAAGACTTCAGGTCCGACGAAGAAGTGATCACCCCAGTTATTAAGTTATCCTACAATACTTAAAATCTAGGAAAGAAATAAAATAGTCAATGTAATTTATTAGGTACATATATACATATTCACTTAGTCTCCTTATTGAGTCGATCTATACCTTAGATGACTGCCACCATAACCTAACCTAACCTACTCTCCCAATTCAAAAATTTAAAAAGTAAAACACGAAAATTCTCTAAAACTATTTTTAATTATAATAACTTCAAAAGCAGCATCTTATACCTGATTTACATCGCAAGATTTTGACAAGTAGAATTTGAAATCTCGAAAAGCGTTTGCAACGCTCTGAAGATATTTGTTTGACAACGACTATAATGATAAAAAGTTTAATTTGGAAAGAGTTAACTTTTGGAAACGAGAAAATTTAAATTTAATGAACAAGAGTCGAAAGCTTGCATTATCATGCAATTTGAATTTTTGTAATATTTTATACAGGTAGTTGTGGTGACAAATAATTTCAGGGCTGTTCAGTAACTATTATTTGTATTGAGGATTTTTTTCCCAAAATTTTTTTCGTAGTACCTCTTATAATGGTTTTAATTATTGTAAAAAATATGTTTTAAGTTTCACCCCGATCAGAAAAAAAAATGGAGATTCAGAAAAATGGGTCCCGATGTATTGATAAAACTGCCAAATAATATTATACTGGGGATGATTGTAATTCTAAGTTTATAGGTTATATACCATACATCGGAAATACCATCTAGTGGTCGTAATGAGAAAGTGAAGTTTTTCATATGCAATCGGTTTCCACCGTATTTTATTATGGTTAATAATACGAAGTTAGTATTGTCGCCAAAAATATCTAATTTCTAATGCTCAATATTAAAAAAGAGAAAGAGAAAACGGTTCAGAAAGTCCTTCACCAAGTACGAAATTAAAACTATGACTGATTAGTGATTAAATGTCAAAAATCATCTTTTTCGTTCTTGCTGAAGGACCTTTTTTTTCTTTTTTTCATAATATTGAGGACTCGAAAATAAATGTTGCCGTTCGTATCGTTGACCGTTATAAAGTTACGCTCAAAAATTTATTTTTTAAGAAAAACATTGATACACCACCTATATATTTAGAGTAACAATCACCCACAGAATAGTACTATATAGGCCCTATGTCTATATCTTGGTAGTTTTCGGAATTTTATAGATACAATTTTGGATTCTTTAAGGTCCTTGAGTCACGTATTCCCCATATATTATCGAGATGAAACTTAAAATATTTTTTTTACACTAATTCAAGCCATTATGATGGGTGCTGCTAAAAAATTCAGTGATTAGCTTTGAACTACCCTTTTTACCCGAGTAGATTTCAAATTCATCCAAATGTGGGAAATATATTAGAATTTGATAGAATCTTATCGAAATCTCGACATTTCGGCAAATCGAGTTTTAAATTTTTGGATATAAATCAGTTATTAATATGCGGAGTAGTAGTAGTTACTGTAAATACTCATAATTAAGTGCTTATAGCTGACTGCAACGCAATATTTCAAACTGGATTTGCAGAAAATTCGTGATTTTGACAAAACTATTAAGATCTACTGGATTAATAATAAATAATAAATTTGAATAATTTTGAAACCTGCTCTGTTGACTAGATTTTGTGAAAACATAGTTCAAAATCCTCTCAAAACGACCTGGACAGCAATGATATTGTGTTTCACTGCATTTACCACAATTTACGTCTTAATTTAGGATTAGGATGCACATAATGAAAAATGCACATAATGAAAATTGCACATAATGAAAATTGTCCAAGCATAATCCAAATCTAAATTTTTCAAAATTAGTTTCAAACAGTAAAAGCTACTTCCATAACATAACACACCACAACCCAAAGATTGATTACATATTCGAAATTTTATTACTTTTTGATTGAAATATTTTTAATTAGTACAGTCTTCTTTTCAATTAGGAGGCAAAAGACAAAAGAAGGATTAAAGAAAGACATAAGGGGAAATCAGATTTAATTGAATTATACTTTATTAAGAGTATCTATTAATCTAGTAGTCTCAAATAATTTGTCTTTAAAGCAGACGTGATAAAGTCATTATGGGTGACGATTTGTCAGGGGGGGGGCCATGGCCCCCATGGCCCCCCCTCCCTATGACCGCCACTGTTCTATAGGAGGTTAGTTTGGATCCAAATTTAGTACCCATGGTGATGGAAAAAATACTTTATTATTAACAAATAATAAATCTGACGTTTTAGCGTCGCGTCGACCATTTCGCCGCAGATGGAAACGATGATGTCGGCGACGCTAAACGGCGGAGATGGAAACGCACCCGAAGGGTTCTAATACAATTACTTACTGAGCTCGAGCTGTTCATTGACAGAGTTTCTGACAATGGAGTGGAAAATCCGTAATAAAAAAATTACATTAATTATTTGATATGCAGGTAACACTCATGTGAAGATCATTACGTTTTTATTTCTCCATTCCAAGATTTTTTGACGAAATCGAGCTTTAAGGCCGAACTTTTCATCTGTAATCAACTGGTCAATGTCGTCAATAGTACGGCACTTGCGGGCCTCTATACAAACTGACTTATCTACAAGATCAAATTAAATTGCGGTTATATATAATTTAATTATCACTTGGTGAGTTACTTGCTAAATCAGCAATTAAAGTTGTCAGGTTCAAGATGAAAGAAGGGACACAACGCTAACTCTTACCTCGCTCGGAATATCGATTATGATATGCGAATTATCTAGGGTTCAAACCTCCTCCCTCCCCCGACATAATGTAATTAAAAACTCACAACTAAATGTAACTAATACGCGACGCGTAAGTTTGTCTGTAACCCCCCCCCCCCCCCCCACCTCCCGAAATAATTTTCTGCGTTCGCGCCTGCACTCCACGTTTAAACTTAAACAGTCATTCAAAAATCACAAATCAACTTAAATCCCGATTTTCATTATTATTTTCTTTTAATATGAACTTGCAAACACAACACCACCCAACTTGTTGCGCTACACCAAGCGAATAAAACATTTCGTAATTTTTCATGCGAAATACAAATTTGTGTTTCATAACTCAACATCATTTCTTTTAGTGTAGTGATGGCAGTTTTGTATATATCTTCCCGATGCTATAGGTATTTGGTGGTATGCACGGAACAGGTCAACTTGTGAAAAAATCATACATCCGGCTGATTGCATAGTAGAATCTTGAATATGTGTAATAGGGTAGCGGTCTGGTATAGTAACTTGGTTCAATCTACGATAGTCTCCACATGGACGTATTTCTCCACTTTCTCGCTTCTTCACCAGATGCAGTGGAGACGATACCGGAGAAGACGATTGCCGACAAATCCCTAACTCCAGCATATGCTTAAATTCGAGTTTTGCACTTTGAAGTTTTTCAAAAATCAATCTACGTGGTTTTGAATACGGCAGTGGACCTTCCGTTGCTATGTCTTGCACTACGTTATTTTTCGCTGGGTGGCCATAATTTGGAGGTGCAGTCAATGAAGGGTAATTTTACTTTATTATTTTAATAATACAGTATTGTTTTCGATTTTTAAAAAAAAAAAATTTGCTACCCTCAAAATTTTTTTTTTCACGTTTCATGACGAGTAGACACGAAAAAAGCAAAAAAAAATTTCAGTCCGTCTGTCCGCCGTGCGCCGTACGCCGTCCGCCGTACGCCGTACGCCGTACGCCGTATGTCGACCGCTGTACGCAAAATTGTTTGAAGGCTCGTAGCTCCCAAACCCTTTAAGCTATTAAATTGAAAATTTTTTTATGAATAGACTGGGTAGGTCCCTTGAAGTGGTCAAATTTGGATGGGTGGGGGTGTGAGGGGGGAGGAGGGGGAAGTGTTTTAGACGGAAAATTTTGGTTTCTAGATCTCAGCAACCGCTTATGCTAGGAGGCTGAAATTTGGAATTTATATAGAGCTTCAGTAGTGGACCCATTTGCAAAAAAATTGCCCATATAGGTGAAGGGGTTTGGGAGTGGGGGGAAAAATAATGCGTCCGAAACGCAAAAAAGGTGAGATTGACACATTCTAAAATCCATATCTCCTAAACGGTTAATGTCACAAAATTGAAACTTAATAAATATCTGTAGGTATACTTGGAGAATAGATCGGAAGCAAAAATTTGAGTGGGGGCAGTGGCGTACGGGGGTGGGGGGTGAAAAACTTTAGATAACGATATCTCACGAACCAATTGCAATAGACAAATAAAATTTGGTTTGTGTAAAAAGGTTGACAAATGAAGTTTGCTGAAAGCAAAATTTTTGAAGGGGGCGGTGGAGCATGAAAGTGGAGGGGATAAGAATTTTTCTAGAAAATCACGTCTCATATCTCAAGAACAGTGTAAGATAGATGCTTCAAAGAAGTAGGCCTAATAGACCCCTAGCAGAAAACAAAATTTTGGAAGTATGGGTGTAGAGGGTGAGGGTGGGGGAGGGTGAAAAGGAAAAAGTTCCGATTTTAATATCTCGACAACCTATAATGATATGAAACTGAAACTTGGTATTTAGATAGAGCTATATTAGTAGCATCTTGGAAAAATATAATTTTTAATAGGGGTAGTATGGTACGGAAGTGGGGGGTGTTTATCCTATCTATAGAACGGCTTATGCTACAAAGTTGAAACTCGGTACGTTTATGTAAATCAACTAGAAAACTAATTTAGATAAAAAAAAATTTCAAATATCCATTGACGTTCGGGGGGGGGAGGCAAAAAAAATTATCAGTGAAAATGGAATGCACATATTGGTTTTCGTCATATCTATTAGGTCTTCCCAAATATTTAATTCATTTTTATTCTACGGCTTCTTCATGTAAATACCTAGAAATTATTTTCAAGATTTTTTAAAATTCGACCCCTAAGGGGGTGCAAAGGGGGTTGTAAACTTTTTCACGAATTCAGCCATATCCCTCAGGTGTGATCAGATATCGAATAACTTTTCACTTTCACGTGCTTGCGTAATAATCGCCTAAAACTTGTTCTTAAGTTTTTTCCTTTTTCAGCCCCTAAGAGGGTATAAACGGGTTGAACACGTTTTCATGAGTTCCGTCATTTCTTTTAGGAGTGATAAGAAATTGAATTGGTTCCTACTTTCTCGTGTTGTCTTCATATTTATTTATTAACTCCTTTCAGGATTTTTGGATATTCAACCCCCAAGTGGGTGTAAGGAGGTTGCATATCTGGTGATATATTGAATTCATTTTTACTTCCTAAGGTTTCCTACATAAAAAAGCCAAAAAGTCAAATTCAGTATTTTAGATATTCAATCCTAATGGGTGTAAGGGGATTGTATGCTTTTCAAAGTTTCGATATATTTCTTAGGTTCGATGAGATATTAGATCGCTTTTAATTTCCACAGACTTTTTATATAATTGCCTACAAACCCATTTCTCAATTTTTCGATATTCAACCCCGAAGGGTTTGTATATTTTCACAATGTTTCACAATTTTTTCGAAATTCAAACCCCAAGTGGAAGTAATGGGTTTGTATACGTTTTAACAATTTGTCATATCTCTTAATTCTGATAAGGCAACAAATTCGTTTTTCCTTCTATGGGCTTTTAGTGTACATAATATACTGAAATTCGAATAGTCTACACGGACTTTTTCAATGTTTAATCGGCTAAAAATCTCTATTTTAAATTTTTTTATTTTAAGAAGAAAATAAATTTTCCAAGAAATCTAATAATCTCGAAGCAACTCATGATACACTCCGACTTTGACCGCTTTCGAACTTTGACCCGAAAAATAATAAAGTTTCGCCCAGACCATTGGCATTTCCATATGTGTTCCGTATTGAGAAATTTACTGGGCTTAGAGTGCCAATGCTAATGCAGTTTGTATTAATAGTCAACTTAGTTGTATTATCGATTAATCGTTTGTTTTTCAAATCAACTATTAATCCAAACCTCTCGAGTAAATCGGCTGCTATTATGGGAATATTAATCTGAGCAATAATGAAGCCGTGCAAAAATTTTCGTCGCAAGCCTAAATCTACTTCTATCACTTTATTGCCGAAAGTATTGATTACTGTGCCGTTTGCGGCAGAAAGGCAAAAATCTTTTCGTGTGGAACCGGATTTACCGAATAATTTGTGGGTACTACGCATGAATCAAAGAATACAAGATTATGACAGACGCATGTGCCTTATTCTTCACTCTGCTGTGCTGACGTCACTCAGAGAGTTCGAGTGAGGAACAAACGAATGTATAAGCTGTTTTGTAACAGATTTGCAGTAATTTGTAAAGTGGTACCTAGGCGGTTTTGTACATTTTGCGTCTTTTGTTACTAATGTTATTAGTGGTGTACTCGTAAATGAAAATTATTAACAATGCGTTGTGCTATTTATGGCTGTAATAGTGATAACCAAAAAAAGAATCGAACAGAACAAGAAAAGTTAATTCGGTTCTTCACTTTCCCTAAAAATAAAAAAGTTTGTGAATTGTGGAAAGTCAAATGTCGAAGAAATGATAGTGTTAATGAAGCCACCGCGAGGATTTGCTCCAGACATTTTTATACTCTAGATGAAATCATATAGAGTATTATAAGTTTAATCCAGCCCACAAGTTTGTAACGCATAGAACCAAGCCTCGGACGAAAAAAAGTTATATATTATTTTTTGTTTATTTGTGGCCAAAAACCTCAAATCCGCCTGACGTCCGTCCGTCCGTCCGTCCGTCCGTCCGTCCGTCCGTCCGTCCGTCCGTCCGTCCGTCCGTCCGTCCGTCCGTCCATCCGTCCGTCCGTTAGCACGATAACTCAAGAACGCCTTCACCTAGGATCTTGAAATTTTGAATCTGGATGTTTGGTTGAATTTGTAAGGCTAAGTTCGTTAACGGGCAAAATCGTCCTACTCCTTCGGGTAGCTGCCATACAAAATGTCCTTAAAACACGTGTTCACGAATATTGGTCGATAACTTCAGAAGGGCTTAAGCTACGACTTTGAAATTTTGTATCTGTTATTTTTCCAATAGTTGAAGCTAAATATATGATTATGAAGAAAATCCTGTTAGTCCTTCGTGTAGCTGCCATACAAATATCCTGTCAAAATGTATTCACTTAATTTACGAAACTCACTATAACTCAAGTAATCTTTTAGCTACGAATTCGGAATTTTGTACAAATTAGTTTTGAGTGAAAAGAAAGTTCGACTTTACTAGTCAGCGAAATCCTGTTACTCCTTCTGGTAGCTGACATACAAAATGTCCTTAAAACTCGTATTTAAGAATATTGGCCGATAACTTCAAAAGGGTTTAAGCTACGACTTTGAAATTTTGTATGTGTTATTTTTCCAATAGTTGGAGCTAAATGTATGATTATGAAGAAAATCCTATTAGTCCTTCGTATAGCTGCCATACAAATATCCTGTCAAAACGTCTTCACTTAATTTACGGAACTTACTATAACTCAAGTAATCTTTTAGCTATGAATTGGAAATTTTGTACAAATTAGTTTTGAGTAAAAGCAAAGTTTGAGTTTACTAATCAGCGAAATCCTTTTACTCCTTCTGGTAGCTGCCATACAAAATGGCCCTAAGACACGTGTTCAACAATATTTTTCGATAACTTTTGAACGCTTCAAGCTACGAATTTGAAATTTTGTACGCGTTTATTTTTAAATGGTTCCAAGGAAAAGGATAAATATGTAAGATATCGAGTGAGTCCTTCCTGCACCTCCCATGTGAAATTCCTTCAAAAAGGAAATTTTTTTCGATGACTTACCCAGTTCAAGATATGAAATTAAACACAGAATATTGTCTTTTAGTTTTGGGTAGCAATCTAATGGCAGTCCTTAATAAAGGACATACAGCATGCATACATGTAATTCTACTTTATCTCCAACTACAATATAAATCGGAGTTCAGTATTCATCTAGAGTATTATACGATTGGCTTGCAGCCGATCGTGACTGCAGTATGTTTCACCAAATGATTACTTCAGAAATTTACGAAGTGAGCTTTTAGGTAACATATTCATACTTAGCTTTAGAGAATATTTTTCAGAATTTTGTGAGTTTCAGGTATTAATAACCGAAACTCCGCCAAATTTAGGGAAGATGCCGTTCCATTATTAAATCTACCCTGTAACTCCACCAAGGACATAGACATAGAAGACAATGGAAGAAAAGAGCGCGCAGCTACCCGAATACGGAAGGCAGACATACAGTTAATTCTACAAGGGTATGGATTAAGTGATAAATAAATGTACATATATCAACATTTTAATTCACCCACAGGACCGCTTCATATGAGGAAAGCTTAGAGCAAAATATACCCGTTGCTTCTGGGGAAAATACATGTAACGATTGCTTAAGCCTCAAGCATCGCATTGCCGAATTGGAAAAGAAGATTAGTGACTTAGAAAGTGAACGGTATATTATTCTTTTAATGCAGTGAGTAGATGTTAACGAATATTAACTAATTCAATAGAAATGGGGGGGGGGGGGGGTCAGAAAAGAGGAGTTGGATGCTGTAAAGGTACGAGCTCAATCCATCAAAGTGGAGCACGAAAAAACTAGTTTTTCATTGACAAACATAGAAGCGCAATTAAAAACAATTTTTACGGCTGGACAAATGAAAAACTGGGCGTACCAAAAAAAAATGTAAAATGGACCGAAGATGACATTGCTAAGGTGATAGTAATATACGCAACTGGAGCTAGGTCATACAAGATGCTGCTAAAGACAGGTTTTTCATATCCTTCGATACGAACGTTGCAGCGATGGTGCCAGAAAGTTGTTATGGACCGTGGAGTCCCTAGTCCAGTAACGCAAATATTGCGAAATTCTGAACTGAACGTCAATTCTCGAGCTTGTGTTCTATCTTTCGATGAAATGAAGATAAAAGCCACTTACTGCTACGATAAATCGAAAGATATGACTCTGAAGCCAGCAAATTACGCACAAGTAGCCATGATAAGAGGCCTTTTTGGGAATTGGAAACAGCCATTCTTTTATGACTTCGACTGCAGAGTGACAAAGGATGTTCTTTTCGATTTGATTGCAAATATAGAATCTTGTGGATTTTCGGTTCAAGCAATCGTTAGTGATCTTGGTGCCGGTAATCGAATACTTCATAAGGAGCTTGAAGTTTCACACACGAAGCCTTGGTAATTACAATTTAAGTTCCGTAAATATAAATAAATCATAAGTTGTGTTTTTTTGTAGGATTATTAATCCAGTACAGCCAGAAAGAAAAATATATATTTTCGCCGATGTTCCCCACCTCATCAAACTTATAAGGAATCACTTTATTGATGAAGGATTCGTTACCACCGCAGGAACAAAAATAACGAAAACGGTTGTGGAGAAGCTACTAAAACACACAGGTGGTGAGCTTTCTATAACGCATAAACTATCTTCGAATTTGTTAAGCGTTAAAGGAGCGGAAAGACAGAAAGTCAAATTTGCCACTAAACAGTTTTCGCACACAACAGCAATGGCAATCCATAGAGTTGCGAGTCTTGGATATTTGGAAGGTGAGAATGCGCGGATTTTATAAAAAAGGTATACATATCTTTATTTAAATATTAAACAATGCTCCATTGTATAATTTCATGTATACGTATTTTAAGGTCAATGATTGGTTCGATATTTTAAATGTGCGAGTTCCATACGGTGATTCAAGAGATCGAATAAAGGCATATGGAATAAACATCGATCTGCAACAAAAAACATACTGCAGTCACGATCGGCCGCAAGCCAATCGTATAATACTCTAGATGAATACTGAACTCCGATTTATATTGTAGTTGAGGATAAAGTAGAATTACGTGTGTGCATGTTGTATGTCCTTTATTAAGGACTGCCATTAGATTGCTACTCAAACCTAAAAGACAATATTCAGTGTTTAATTTCATATCTTAAACTGGGTAAGTCATCGAACAAAAATGTCCTTTTTGAAGGACTTTCACATGGGAGGTGCAGGAAGGACTCACTCGATATCTTACGTATTTATCCTTTTTCTTGGAATTAGTTAAAAATGAACGTGTACAAAATTTCAAAATCGTAGCTTAAAGCGTTCAAAAGTTATCGAAAATATTGTTGAACACGTGCCTTAAGGACATTTTGTATGGCAGCTACCAGAAGGAGTAAAAGGATTTCGCCGATTAGTAAACTCGAACTTTGTTTTTACTCAAAACTAATTTGTACAAAATTTCCAATTCATAGCTAAAAGATTACTTGAGTTATAGTAAGTTCCGTAAATTAAGTGAAGGCATTTTTACAGGATATTTGTATGGCAGCTACACGAAGGACTAATAGGATTTTCTTCATAATCATACATTTAGCTGCAACTATTGGAAAAATAACACATACAAAATTTCAAAGACGTAGCTTAAACCCTTCTGAAGTTATCGGCCAATATTCTTGAACACGTATTTTAAGGACATTTTGTATGGCAGCTACCGGAAGGAGTAAAAGGATTTCGCTGACAAGTAAACTCAAACTTTGTTTATACTAAAAACTGATTTGTACAAAATTCCGAATTCGTAGCTAAAAGATTACTTTAGTTATAGTGAGTTTCGTAAATTAAGTGAATACATTTTGACAGGATATTTGTATGGCAGCTACACGAAGGACTAACAGGATTTTCTTCATAATCATATATTTAAATCCAACTATTGGAAAAATAACACGTACAAAATTTCAATGTCGTAGCTTAAACCCTTCTGAAGTTATCAACCAATATTCTTGAACACCTGTTTTAAGGATATTTTGTATGGCAGCTACCAGAAGGAGTGAAAGGATTTCGCTGACTAGTAAACTGGAACTTTGGTTTTACTAAAAACTAATTTGTACAAAATTTTGATTTCGTACCTAAAAGATTACTTGAGTTATAGTGAGTTTCGTAAATTAAGTGAAGACATTTTGACAGGATATTTGTATGGCAGCTACACGAAGGACTAACAGGATTTTCTTGATATTCATACATTTAGCTCCAACTATTAAAAAAGTAACACATACAAAATTTCAAAGTCGTAACTTTAGGCGTTCCGAAGTTATTGGTAAATATTCGTGAACACGTGTTTTAAGGACATTTTGTATGGCAGCTACCCGAAGGAGTAGGACGATTTTGCCCGTTAACGAACTTAGCCTTACAAATTCAACCAAACATCCAGATTCAAAATTTCAAGATCCTAGGTGAAGGCGTTCTTGAGTTATCGTGTTCACGGACAGACGGACGGACGGACGGACGGACGGACGGACGTCAAGCGGATTTGAGGTTTTTGGGCACAAATAAACAAAAAACAAGCCAATCGTATAACACTCTAGATGAATACTGAACTCCGATTTATATTGTAGTTGGGGATAAAGTAGAATTACGTGTATGCATGTTGTATGTCCTTTATTAAGGACTACCATTAGATTGCTACTCAAAACTAAAAGACAATATTCAGTGTTTAATTTCATATTTTCAACTGGGTAAGTCATAAAAAAAAAATGTCATTTTTGAAGGACTTTCACATGGGAGGTGCAGGAAGGACTCACTCGATTACTTACATATTTATCCTTTTCCTTGGAACCATTTAAAAATGAACGTGTACAAAATTTGAAATTCGTGGCTTGAAGCGTTCAAAAGTTATCGAAAAATATTGTTGAACACGTGTTTTAAGGACATATGGTATGGCAGCTACCAGAAGGAGTAAAAGGATTTCGCTGATTAGTAAACTCGAACTTCGTTTTTAATCAAAACTAATTTGTACAAAATTTCCAATTCATAGCTAAAAGATTACTTGAGTTATAGTAAGCTCCGTAAATTAAGTGAAGACGTTTGGACAGGATATTTGTATGGCAGCTACATGAAGGACTAATAGGATTTTTTTCATATTCATACATTTAGCTGCAACTATTGGAAAAAAAATACATACAAAATTTCAAAGACGTAGCTTAAAACCTTCTGAAGTTATCGGCCAATATTCTTGAACACGTGTTTTAATGACATTTTGTATGGCAGCTACCAGAAGGAGTAAAAGGATTTCGCTGAATAGTAAACCCGAACTTCATTTTTATACTCTAGATGAAATCATATAGAGTATTATAAGTTTAATCCAGCCGAAAAGTTTGTAACGCATAGAACCAAGCCTCGGACGAAAAAAAGTTATATATTATTTTTTGTTTATTTGTGGCCAAAAACCTCAAATCCGCCTGACGTCCGTCCGTCCGTCCGTCCGTCCGTCCGTCCGTCCGTCCGTCCGTCCGTCCGTCCGTCCGTCCGTCCGTCCGTCCGTCCGTCCGTCCGTCTGTCCGTTAGCACGATAACTCAAGAACGCCTACACCTAGGATCTTGAAATTTTGAATCTGGATGTTTGGTTGAATCTGTAAGGCTAAGTTCGTTAACGGGCAAAATCGTCCTACTCCTTCGGGTAGCTGCCATACAAAATGTCCTTAAAACACATGTTCACGAATATTGGTCGATAACTTCAGAAGTGTTTAAGCTACGACATTCAAATTTTGTATGTGTTATTTTTCCAATAGTTGGAGCTAAATATATGATTATGAAGAAAATCCTGTTAGTCCTTCGTGTAGCTGCCATACAAATATCCTGTCAAAATGTCTTCACTTAATTTACGAAACTCACTATAACTCAAGTAATCTTTTAGCTACGAATTCGGAATTTTGTACAAGTTAGTTTTGAGTAAAAAGCAAGTTCGAGTTTACTAATCAGCCAAATCCTTTTACTCCTTCTGGTAGCTGCCATACAAAATATCCTTAAAACACGTGTTCAACAATATTTTCCGATAACTTCAGAAGAGTTTAAGCTACGTCTTTGAAAATTTGTATGTAATATTTTTCCAATAGTTGGAGCTAAATGTATGATTATAAAAAAAATCCTATTAGTCCTTCGTGTAGCTGCCATACAAATATCCTGTCAAAATGTCTTCACTTAATTTACGGAACTCGCTATAACTCAAGTAATCTTTTAGGTATGAACTCGGAATTTTGTTCAAATTAGTTTTAAGTGAAAACAAAGTTCGAGTTTACTAGTCAGCAAAATCCTTTTACTCCTTCTGGTAGCTGCCATACAATATATCCTTAAGGCACGTGTTCAACAATATTTTCCGATAACTTTTGAACGCTTCAAGCTACGAATTTGAAATTTTGTACACATTAATTTTTGAATGGTTCCAAGGAAAAGGATAAATATGTAAGAAATCGAGTGAGTCCTTCCTGCACCTCCCATGTGAAAGTCCTTCAAAAAGGACATTTTTTTCGATGACTTACCCAGTTCAAGATATGAAATTAAACACTGAATATTGTGTTTTAGGTTTGAGTAGCAATCAAATGGGAGTCCTTAATATAGGACATACAACATCCACACACGTAATTCTACTTTATCCCCAACTACAATATAAATCGGAGTTCAGTATTCATCTAGAGTATTATACGATTGGCTTGCAGCCGATCGTGACTGCAGTATGTTTATACTCTAGATGAAATCATATAGAGTATTATAAGTTTAATCCAGCCCAAAAGTTTGTAACGCATAGAACCAAGCCTCGGACGAAAAAAAGTTATATATTATTTTTTGTTTATTTGTGGCCAAAAACCTCAAATCCGCCTGACGTCCGTCCGTCCGTCCGTCCGTCCGTCCGTCCGTCCGTCCGTCCGTCCGTCCGTCCGTCCGTCCGTCCGTCCGTCCGTCCGTCCGTCCGTCCGTCCGTCCGTCCGTCCATCCGTCTGTCCGTTAGCACGATAACTCAAGAACGCCTTCACCTAGGATCTTGAAATTTTGAATCTGGATGTTTGGTTGAATTTGTAAGGCTAAGTTCGTTAACGGGCAAAATCGTCCTACTCCTTCGGGTAGCTGCCATACAAAATGTCCTTAAAACACGTGTTCACGAATATTGGTCGATAACTTCAGAAGGGTTTAAGCTACGACTTTGAAATTTTGTATCTGTTATTTTTCCAATAGTTGAAGCTAAATATATGATTATGAAGAAAATCCTGTTAGTCCTTCGTGTAGCTGCCATACAAATATCCTGTCAAAACGTCTTCACTTAATTTACGAAACTCACTATAACTCAAGTAATCTTTTAGCTACGAATTCGGAATTTTGTACAAATTAGTTTTGAGTAAAAAGGAAGTTTGAGTTTACTAGCCAGAAAAATCCCTTTACTCCTTTTGGTAGCTGCCATACAAAAAGTCCTTAAAACACGTGTTCAAGAATATTGACCGATAACTTCAGAAGGGTTCAAACTACTTCTTTGAAATTTTGTGTGTATTATTTTTCCAATAGTTGGAGCTAAATATATGATTATGAAGAAAATCCTATTAGTCCTTCGTGTAGCTGCCATACAAATATCCTGTCAAAACGTCTTCACTTAATTTACGGAACTTACTATAACTCAAGCAATCTTTTAGCTATGAATTGGGAATTTTGTACAAATTAGTTTTGAGTAAAAACAAAGTTTGAGTTTACGACTCAGCGAAATCGTCTTACTCCTTCTGGTAGCTGCCATACAAAATGTCCTTAAAACACGTGTTCAAGAATATTGGCCGATAACTTCAGAAGGGTTTAAGCTACTTCTTTGAAATTTTGTATGTATTATTTTTCCAATAGTTGGAGCTAAATGTATGATTATGAAGAAAATCCTATTAGTCCTTCGTGTCGCTGCCATACAAATATCCTGTCAAAATGTATTCACTTAATTTACGGAGCTCCCTATAACTCAAGTAATCTTTTAGCTACGAATTCGGAATTTTGCACAAATTAGTTTTGAGTGAAAAGAAAGTTCGAGTTTACTAGTCCGCGAAATCCTTTTACTCCTTCTGCTACCTTCCATACAAAAAATCCTTAAGACACGTGTTCAACAATATTTTTCGATAACTTTTGAACGCTTCAAGCTACGAATTTGAAATTTTGTACACATTAATTTTTGAATGGTTCCAAGGAAAAGGACAAATATTTAAGAAATCGAGTGAGTCCTTCCTGCACCTTCCATGTGAAAGTCCTTCAAAAAGGACATTTTTTTTCGATGACTTACCCAGTTCAAGATATGAAATTAAACACTGAATATTGACTTTTAGTTTTGAGTAGCAATCTAATGGCAGTCCTTAATAAAGGACATACAACATGCACACACGTAATTCTACTTTATCCCCAACTACAATATAAATCGGAGTTCAGTATTCATCTAGAGTATTATACGATTGGCTTGCAGCCGATCGTGACTGCAGTATGTTTATTCAAAACTAATTTGTACAAAATTCCGAATTCATAGCTAAACGATTACTTGAGTTATAGTGAGCTCCGTAAATTAAGTGAAGACATTTTGACAGGATATTTGTATGGCAGCTACACGAAGGACTAATAGCATTTTCTTCATAATCATACATTTAGCTTCAACTATTGGAAAATTAAAACATACAACATTTCAAAGTCGTAGCTTAAACCCTTCTGAAGTTATCGGCCAATATTCATGAACACGTGTTTAAGGATATTTTGTATGGCAGCTACCAGAAGGAGTAAAAGGATTTCACTGAATAGTAAACTCGAACTTTCTTTTCACTCAAAAATAACTTGTATAAGATTCCGAATTGATAGCTAAAAGATTACTTGAGTTATAGTGAGTTTCGTAAATTAAGTGAATACATTTTGACAGGATATTTGTATGGCAGCTACACGAAGGACTAACAGGATTTTCTTCATATTCATATATTTATCTCCAACTATTAGAAAAATAATACGTACAAAATTTCAAAGTCGTAGCTTAAACCCTTCTGAAGTTATCGACCAATATTCTTGAACACGTGTTTTAAGGACATTTTGTATGGCAGCTACCCGAAGGAGTAGGACGATTTGGCCCGTTAACGAACTTAGCCTTACAAATTCAACCAAACATCCAGATTCAAAATTTCAAGATCCTAGGTGAAGGCGTTCTTGAGTTATCGTGTTCACGGACAGACGGACGGACGGACGGACGGACGGACGGACGGACGGACGGACGGACGGACGGACGGACGGACGGACGGACGTCAGGCGGATTTGAGGTTTTTGGCCACAAATAAACAAAAAATAATATATAACTTTTTTTCGTACGAGGCTTGGTTCTATGCGTTACGAACTTTTCGGCTGGATTAAACTTATAATACTCTATATGATTTCATCTAGAGTATAATAATATATAACTTTTTTTCGTCCGAGGCTTGGTTCTATGCGTTACAAACTTTTCGGCTGGATTAAACTTATAATACTCTATATGATTTCATCTAGAGTATAAATAGTTACAGAGATGACATCTTTAATGAGCCAAGTTAGAGTTGTTGGCAAGAAAAGTTTATTGCCTTTTCGAAAAGGTACTATTTATGAATATTCTATTATTCTGTAAATATTGCCATGAATTTTTTTTTTTTTATAATGCTTTATTATCTTGTAATCTTTATATACAATTATTAATTATTAGCACTACTCCCCCTTCTAAGGATATATCCTTGTGGTAGGGGTGAGGAGTCTTATTAAATATTTGCAAGTTATGTATTTAGTGAATTTTAGCTTAGTGGTTATTCGAAAATTCAATTAATTCAATTCAGTTACAATTTTACAGATAGATTAATTTCATTGGTATATAATTCATTGTTAATTAAATTCAATTC
This sequence comes from Beris morrisii, assembly GCA_951812415.1. Lineage (NCBI taxonomy): Eukaryota > Metazoa > Arthropoda > Insecta > Diptera > Stratiomyidae > Beris > Beris morrisii. The sequence goes on along the minus strand of OX638312.1, from coordinate 62,016,278 downwards.
AATTACAATTTTACAGGTAGATTCAAGTTAATTTCATTGATAAGTTATTCAATTCAATTACAATTTTACAGGTAAATTCAAGTTAATTTCATCTTAATTTCATTGGTAAAAGACGGTATTTCAATACACTTAAAGATTATTACTGTTTTCTACTGTAGTACAATTGTTTAATATATTTTTTAAATTGTATAACATTCTCGCTTCTTTTTATATGAACTGGAAGTTCGTTAAATAATTTGCGACCGTGATAATTATAATGTCTCTGACCAGCTTCTGTTTGTCTAAGATCTATTTTGATGGTATTTAGTGCAGCGCTGCGGGTAGTGCCTGCATTTATTTGCAAAGGTTGACCTTCTATATCTTTATAGGTTTGTATTGTAGAAATTATGTCAAATATTTTTCTAAGGGGAAGTACATCTATAATGGGGTATAGTTCAGAAGTTGGGTAAGTCCGTTCTTTTTTCAAAAGGATTTTCAGTAATGTTTTTTGCATGATTTGCAGAGGTTTCAATATTGCGTCTGTTGGACATCCCCATTTGTTGTTGTTCTTTGAATAGCTATCATACAAACCAACACAGCACTTGCCTTGTTGTTTGAAGACCTGCAAAATCAATTCGGCATAAAATATATTCTCACGTATCGGCTCAATCAGGATGTGCTAGAGAATTTTTTCTCTGTCATTCGTAGCAAAGGTGGCTTGCATGATCATCCTGACCAACTTGAACTGCAGTACAGGCTCCGAAGCTATATAGTTGGACATAATGAAGGTAGTTTCGTAGACAGCTCAAATGCCGGTGAAGATAATACGCCTGATATAGAGCCAATTTTCTCAGGTTTGTACCAAGGTTAGGTTAGGTTAGGTGGGTAGCTATGGACAGATATAGCTAACACATAGATCGCTAGATGGGTCCGTTGTGATCCCACTGCACCACGGCACGGCGCCTACAGCTCATGGCTGTTTTTGGCTAATTTTCAAGAACAAACTGAGCCCAATTGGCCGCGGTATTGTTCTATCAAATATTTTCCGTGTTTCTTGGTGCGAAGGAGAGGAGAGTTGGAAGGAATTGTGGAGAAGAAAGGGGATACCGAACTTAATCAGTTTTTAGGAATGGGAAGGAAGACCAGGCATCGGGCCGGGTATGGCAGTGTACTAGCAGGTGTTAATGATCATAATTTTGCAGTACTATTGGCTGTAATACGATCTACCAGAACAGCAAAGTTGCCTATAGCAAATCAACTACTGTCTGGCAGCTCTGATGGTATTTGTGAATCTGATAAGAATGTAAACAGAACTCATTTGCTCAGGTTTAAATCCTTTACAAGTGACCCTATTAAACATTCCGCACTGTTCACGATTTATATTAATATTCTGAAACCAATAGAAACTGAAAAATTCATATAAATAAATTATGCATTGAGTGTGAATTGAACCCGGTAGCAATGTTTTCAAGACCTAGTACACCCAATTTATACAAATTATTCAAAAATGGTAATAATTTTTGGTTTTTACAGCAAAAGTATTGAGTCGTCTCAACCATATAGAACATCAGGTGGAAGAAGATGACAACCTTCATAATGAAATTGACGAAATGCGCTACGATGGATTGGAAAATTTAGCAGGTTTTATTTGCCATAAATTTAAAAATATATCTCCACAGATTTCAGTTTCACCAACGGAAGATTACTCGTGGACTTGGGTAAACCCGCTGACAGAGGGAGGTCTTTCAAAACCATCAGAAGATTTCATGTGAAAAATACTGCAGTTAGAGGTAATATTTCAAAATTTTAATCCTAACGATTCCTTATCTATTTGTAGAAACTTTTTAAAATCGCTGCTAGAAAACGCAAAGTATATTGATTGTCCTGAAAAAATAAAAAATTCATTTTTAAGATCTAGATTGTATTTTAGAATTAGGGATTTGAACAGAATTTTAAAAGAAAATAGTTTAAAAAGAAAATCAGATACGTATTATAAAGATAAGAAAAATAATAAAATGAAGAAAATTATCACATAAAAATATACTTTTTTATTTTAAACTCAAACATTCTATTTCTACAAGATTTATGCCATTAACCACGGAAAATATTTAAAAATCACCGAATATTGGTTTACAGTGAAGGTACTAACTACTCAGGCGCGTAGCGTGAATCTTCGTTGGGGTAGAGCGACGATTCGATCGCTAAATTTCGCGGAATTTTTTGATAACTTCCTGGAATTTAGTAATCGAAATTTTATTTCTGAATGAAAATTACGTGTTTATGGTTTTAGAATTCATAGAATTTGATTAACGTGTTATTGCGCTAGCCCTACGAAGTTTCACGCTACGCGCCTGCTACTACTGTATACACGAACTCTCTGAGTGACGTCATGCGCAGAACATGACAGAAATGGACTGACACTTGTCGTTATCTTATCATGATTTTATCCCATGGTCGACCACCTATACTGAGGGATTTTCTAGTTTTTTGAATTTGTGGATGTGGTGGGTGTATCATTATATGTGCCAGGAGGTACACATTTTTGAGCATTGTTTCCATATTTGAAGTGATACCAGCAGAGACGACCACTATTGTTGTTTTTTTTTCTACTGTTCGAACGTATAGGAGGATCCTCTCTTCCTCTCGCGGCCGGTCGTGTCTGCCGTGAAAATTGTTTACCTTATAGTTCTTTTAATGCGCTTATTTCTTGCGTCAGCTGTTCGAGCCTTAAACTGTCTGAAGAATTGGCTGTAGCCTGCCTTCTAGGCTCGCTGTAAGCTGAAATATTACCTGAACTATTCATGACTTCCCAGATTTTGTCCGCAGTGTCTAATATTGCTGACATATCATCGTCACGATACGATATGAGCGCTATGCTTATTAAATTTGGTAATCTACCTAGCCATAGTTTTTTAACTAGTTCTTCCCGTAATGTGCCTGAAGTACCAGCTAAAGTTTTCATCCTTCTATAGAATGTTGATGGTTTTTGGTCACCTAACTCTTCGCCAGATATACCATAAGTTTTTAGATTCTTGTACTATATAACGAATTCCGAGCATTGCACGTAATTCAGTGCACTTTTCAAAAATATTGTAACAAAATCTTATGGTTCAGAAAGTATTTAAAATGTAACAAAGGAAATAAATCCTTTTCTTAACACTCTTTCCCACCAGATTTTATATATATAATTATTTTATATAATTATTTTTAATTATTATATAATTATTTTTAATATTCTGCAAAAGATTATATTTATAATGTTACGACTAAAAAAAAATGTTTACTGTACGTTTGCAGCGTTTACTAATATAACTTTCACTTCTTTGGCACTTCACTTAAATTTTTCGAAAAAATTTATGATTTTATTAACGAACTATCAGAATTACACGTAAATATATATGTATGCGTTTATATGAGGATATAAGTAAATTAGCAATATATTTTTATTGTAAGATAATTGCATGGAGTTCGTACTTACATGATATCTAGAAAAAATACGTTTATACGTGCATTCTCGCAAAAGAATAAGCTGGACACTCTAGAAGAAAATGTTCCATTGTGTCGTAAATTACGTCGCAAGCAATTCATTTGGAATCGTCAATGAATCTAACTCTGACCAAATGTAGGCCACAAGAGCTATGCCCTGTGAGGACACCAATCAGACTACCACATTCTCTTCTGGTCAGTTTGAGAAGAAAAGCTGTGGTTCGTCCACTTGGTCCCTCAACAAGGTTTCTAGTCTGCCGTATTCCCAGAAGAATGCGCCATCTCTCAATGTGTAATACACTCACCCATTCAGCAATAGCAGCCCCAACAGAAGCAACAGGCAGACCGAAAACCTGTTCTGGTCCAACCAAAGCTAACTATTTCATTGCCATTATAACCCTGGTGGTCTGGAACCCATATGAGCTCTAAGTTATTGAGTCTAACACTCACGTACCATCTTCGAAAAGAATTGGATTATCTAGGGACTGTAAAGTAGAAAAGGCAGATTCGCCTGCCTCTCCATCTGCACTCTATGTATAATCCATTCTACTGCCTTAAGGATCGCACATACTTCAGCTTGAACGACTGGAGTATGTTTTTCTAGGTCGAAAGAGTACTTGAGACTATCGGTATACAAGTACAATCCAGCTCCCGACCAGTATTCAGTCATTGAGCGGTCCGTATAGAACATATCAGTGAATTCGCTAAGCAGTACAGACTGGTTTTTACCACTCCTCTCTACTTGGGATCACTACCTTCTGAGCATACAGGTCTAAGCCATAGCATCCGAAGCCGTATCGAAGATGGAGTTTCTGGGCAACCTTCGATCCATTTCTCCATTACCCGTGCAATGCTCTTTTTTCCACAGACCTAATCTCATTAGTATGTGTGTAGCTCTCATTGCTGCCGCCTGAACAACAATGTCAAGCGGTGGCAGATTGAGCAGTGCATCGAGTGCCACACCCGGTGTGGTACGCAGGGCACCTGTGACATCGTAGTTTGGCGAGACTTGCTCTAATGTATGCACATTCGAACTTAGTCAACCAAACCACTGATGCATAAATTAGGATGGATCTTATAATGGGTGTATAGAGCCAATATACCCTAAGGCCTAAGACCCTTTCCAGCACTGCCAGAATGTTACTAGCAAACTAACTTCCATAAGGCCTTATCGAAGCTATTCTCCTACCTCGTTCTAGCTTCGATAAGGTCTTACCGAACTTATTTGGCGCACATTTCCCCATGTTTCAACAGCAACAGCCAAACACCAACAGTTGGTATTAGGCCTTATCGAAGCTGTTCTTGCTTCCGTACGGAAGTTCATATTGCTTCCAAACGATGGTTACGACTTTCACGGGGAAGCAATACTTCGAATGGGAGGCTTCGGTAAGGTCTTACCGAAACTTGAAAAAGAAACCGAAAACGAAAAATAATTTTCACAAATTTTTTTCCTGTAAATTATTTTTATTTGTTTGAAAAATGCGAATTTATTTTAATTACACCTTGCACCAAAGATGGGAAGCGACGGGCTTCATCTTTCCGATAGCGCTAAATATCTCGGGGCTGTTCTAGACAAGAAACTCAGCTGGAAACTGAATCTGGAAGAACGCGTTAAAAAAGCGTCTAACGCTTCATATGGTATTCGTTGACTACGTCGTCATTGGAAGACATATCTCACGAGCGGCTACTGAAGTGACTGAGCAGCTAGCAGTCACTTCGACTCGTGGACGAATGTTTTCTGCTCGTTTGGGGCCGACAAATGGGTTTGAGAAGTCCCATTCTTACAGTCGGCGGACTGGAAAAAGATTATGAGGTATGAGGGGGCCAGATGCACAATAAAAGGGTACGGAAAAGAGTTTGGAGGATGGGAGGTATGGAGGAAGGAACATCTAGGGGAAATTATCCGACGGCTGACCAAACATGATTGACCTTCTTGTGGTGGTGATATTTCGTCAAGACGAGAGAAATAATCCGTCTGGTGGCGGATTCATTGTGGCCCAGTCGTGCCATAAGTCTATTGGAAGCAGAGCTGTTGCGGCCGGACCAAGGCCATGCTACTGCCATCAATTCTTCTTAAAAGGAGATCGATTTGGCAGTCTCATAGGCCTTGGTCCGATCGGAACAGCGGACCTGCACCTTAGGTATGTGCGTGTATATGCGAGTGCACGCCCTAAACCCAAGCCGATTTCTACTTAATTTTGCGTGGCGAAACGTATTCATGGTGTGCAGGTAACTAGAGTTGATAATATGAAATAATGAAGCTTACTTGTTAAGAAAAAAGAGTTCATCATACGAAATAGTGTGATAAAAAGAAATAGTGAAGCTCACTTTTAAGGAAAAAAGAGTTGATAAAAAGAAATAGTGAAGCTCACTTTCAGGGAAAAAATCTGCCAACAGCCTGGGCGCAACTTTATTATTTTTCCGGTAGAAGTTCGGAACGAGTTTAATTCTGAGATGCAGTGTAGGTTACTATGTGACTGAAAGCCTAAAACAAAAGTTCGGGAAGCGGTTAGAATGGGGTCGCGCTAGAATACTTACGCCGCTGCCCCATATAACACATGAATTCGTGAAAACGTGTTCAACCCGTTCTTACACTCTTAGGGGCTGAAAAAGAAAAAATCTTGAAAACTAGTTTAAGGTGATTATTAAAAAATTATTAAATCAGACCTGAGGGATACGGCTGAATTCGGGAAAATTTATACATCCCCCTTACACCACCTGGGAGGTCGAATTTCAAAAAAACCTGAAAAGACTCTTTAGGTATTTACATGAAGAATCCGTACAAAAGAAATTATTTCAACATTTAGAAAGACCTAATAGATATGACGAAAAATGTAAAAATATATGCATTCCATTTTTACTGATAATTTTTTTTGCCCCAAGTCCGAACGCCATATCACAAGGTCTTACCACTTACCGGACTACGCCAGCGTTTTCCAGGCGGAGATACTGGGAATCCGGGAGGCCTGTCGGACTTTACAGCAAGACGCTACGCCAAAGCGAAATGTTGTAACCCTCTCTGACAGCCAAGCCGCAATCAAGGCCTTAGATTCGGCTACCACCTCCTCTAAACTCGTCGAACAGTGTCGAGAAGAGCTAGCCCACTTAGGAAGTCAAGTCAAAGTTACTCTGCTAGGGCTAGGCCACAGCAAGATAGAGGGTAACGAGCGGGCAGACGAATTAGCTAGGCAAGGTTCTGCTCTTCAGGGTGCTCTCGTAGAATCCGTTCAGGTCCCACTAGGGACTGTTAAGCGCCAAATATCCACCCACTTTCCCACAAACGCGAACTCCAGATGGAGAGGACTGACCAACTGCGTCATATCTAGGAAGATATGGCCATCCTACTCCCGGAGCAGAACAGACGAACTCCTGAGCAGGAGCCGTGTGGACGTCTCCAGAGTCACAGCAGTCAGCACGGGTCACTGGCTGATCGGCGACCACGCGGCCAGACTGGGTATTCCGTTTAACGGAAATTGCCGCAGTTGTGGGGATGCAAATAAGAGGGAAACTGTTATTCACCTTCTTTGCGAGTGTCCTGCCCTAGCTAGAGCCAGACTTCGCGCACTTGGCAAACCCTTCTTCAATAACCTCGATGAGATCTCGAAAAACAAGATATTAGAACTGATTACCTTCTTGAACAGCTCTGGATGGATATGATAATCCATTCAAGTCCCAGGTCTCTGTAAAACTATATATATACTTCATCAGCCCTCAACGACCAGGTTAAACGAGTTGTGATATCAAAACGGCACTTCCTGTGCTCATTGGGCCCTGTTTTCGGCAGACGGGCTACCACGTAAACCAACCAACCAACCAACCGAACACCAATGGATATTTAATTTTTTTTTAAGTAATATTACTTTTCTAGTTGATTTACATATACATACCAAATTTCAAATTTCTAGCATAAGCCGTTCTGTAGTTAGGAAAAACACCCCCCCACCTCCGTACCATACTACCCCTATAAAAAATTATATTTTTCCAATATGCTACTACCATGGCTGTATTTAAATACTAAGTTTCAATTTTAAATCAGTTAAGGTTCTCGAGATATAAAAATCTAAACTATTTCCTTTTCACCCTCCCCCACCCTGACCCTCTACACCCTCATCCCTGAAATTTATTTTCTGCTAGGAGTTTCTTAGGCCTACTTCTGGTAAAAATTTGAAGCATCTATCTTACACCGTTCTTGAGATATGAGACGTGATCTTTTAAAAAAATTCTTAACCCTCCATTGTACATTTAGCAAACTTTGTTTGTCAACCTTTATACAGAAACCGAATTTCATTTCTCTAGTGTAATTGTTTCGTGAGCTATCATAATCTAAAGTTTTTCAGCCCCCACCTCCGTACGTCACTGCCCCCTCTCAAAAATTTATTTCGGATCTATTCTGCTAGTATACCTACAGATGATCATTAAGTTTTAATTTCGTGACATTAACAGTTTAGGAGATATGGATTTTAGAATGTCTCAATCTCGGCCGTCGAGCGTTTCGGACGCATTATTTTTCCCCCCACTCCCACACCCCTTCACCCATATCAACAATATTTTTGCAACTGGGTCAACTATCGAAGTTCTATATATATTTCAATTTTCAGCTTCCTAGCGTAAGGGGTTGCTGAGATCAAAAAACCAAAATTTTTCGTCTAAAACGCTTCCCCCACCTCTCCCCTCACACCCTCATCACCCAAAAAGTGGTAACTTCGAGGGGCCTACCCACTCTATTAAAAATAAAAATTTCAATTTAATAGCTCATAGGGTTTGGGAGCTATAAGCCTTCAAACGTTTTGCATACGGCGGACGGCGGACGTCGGACGGTGAACGGCGCACAGACGGACTGAAATTTTTTTTTGCTTTTTTGGTGCTTATTATTCAAGAAACGTATTAAAAAAAAATTTCAGGGTAGCAAATTTTTTTTTTTAAAATTCGATAACAATACTTTATTATTAAAATAATAAAGTAATAGAGTTGATAATATGAAATAATGAAGCTCACTTGTTAAGAAAAAAGAATTGATAAAAAGAAATAGTGAAGCTCACTTTTTAAGAAAAAAAAAGAGTTGATAAAAAGAAATTATGAAGCTCACTTTTTAAGAAAAAATCTGCCAACAGTCTGGGCGCAACTTTATTATTTTTTCGGTAGAAGTTCGGAACGAGTTTAATTCTGAGATGCGGTGCAGGTTACTATGTGACTGAAAAAACAAAAAAAAGTTCGGGAAGCGGTTAAAATGGGATCGCGCTAGAATACTTACGCCGCTGCCTCATATAACATATGAATTACGTAATTGGGTCATGCACCGGAACGAGATCTAGTCCTAGTATAATATTAGTTGTTACGCCATTAGAAGGTTTTTCGTGATTTGGTTTCGGGCCATTACCTAAATTCGGAAATGCGTTTGTAGGCGATTATATAAAAAGTCTGTGGAAGTGCAAACCCATCTAATATCTCATCAATCCTGAGAAATATGTCGAAAGTCTTACGTCCTATTGGAGTTGAATAACAAACATCCTGAAATCAACGTTTTGACGATTATGTAATACCATAGATATACTGCTGGTATTGATATCATAATATCGTCAATAATAGCAGTGCAATACTAAGCATAAACGAGATAAACGAACTGGTATATATCTAGTACTGAACCTGTTTCATGGTATATAAATTAGGCTTGTGTAGTTCGCGAATGAACTAGTTCGGATCAGTGTTCCCATAACGGAAATGAACGAACTAGTTCGCAGTCAGTCCCGCTCCTAGTTCGTTTGTATTCATTCATTGCCGTTTGTAAGTCAGTGGTGCAATATACCTGTAGACTGACGACCTTTTTTTTTAGCTCATCACATTCTATCAGACAACCTTTTTTACTTGTAGACTGACGACCTTCTTGTTTAGCTCATCGCATTGAACCATACGACCTTTTTTTTTGTCACCACATTCTACTAGAATGACGACTACGAGTCGTTCCCAAACTTCACTGCCTTTCTCATCACTGAACTCCCGCGAACTAATGAACGAAAAGAACGAACTAGTTCGTGACGGATCGGGAACCGGAAATGATCGCTCACTATGGTGAACTAAAATGCGCAAGCCTAATACAAATGCGATAATTTTACGCAGTATACCATGCATTTTACTGCTAGTTGTGCCATTCCACTATTGTGTGGCGAGTATCGCAACTAAATGTCTTTGTTTGCTTATATCAGATACTGTCAAATCATTCCATATGTGCAGTGTATCATGTGCAGCTAGTTTCAATACTATGATTTCAATACCATGGTTTGTATACTAGCTGTGTATCCATGGTATAAGAAGCCTAAGGAAGTAAAAATGAATTCGGTATCTCATTAGAACTAGAAATATGTAAGAATTTGTGAAAACATATGCAACCCCCTTGCACCCACTTTGGGGTTGAATATCCAAAAATCCTGAAATGAGTTTTTAGATATACATATATAAAGAAAGCCCGAGGAAGTAAAAAGCAATCCGATGTCTTATCACTCCTAAGAGATATGACGGAATTCTTGAAAACGTGTTCAACCCGTTTTTACACTCTTAGGGGTTGAAAAAGAAAAAAACTTGAAAACAAGTTTTAGGTGATTATTAAATAAGACCGTGGAAGTGAAAAGTTATTCGATATCTAATCAGACTTGAGGGATACGGCTGAATTCGTGAAAATGTATACATCCCCTTTACACCACCTTGAGAGTCCAATTTCAAAAAATCCTGAAAACACTTTCTATGTATTTCTATGAAGAACCCGTACAAAAAAAATTAATTCAATATTTCGAAAGACCTAATAGATATGACGAAAATCGTGAAAATGTCTGCATTCCATTTTCACTGATAATTATTTTTGCCCCACTTCCGAACGAAAATGTATATTTGAATTTTTTTTTAATCAAAATTACTTTTGTAGTTGATTTACATATACGTACCGAATTTCAACTTTCTAGCATAAGCCGTTCTATAGTTAGAAAAAACACCCCCCACCCCCGTACCATACCACCCCTATAAAAAATTATATTTTTCCAACATGCTACTACTATAGTTCTATCTAAATACCAAGTTTCAGCTTTATATTGTTATAGGTTCTCGAGATATTAAAATCGGAACTTTTTACTTTTCACCCTCCCCCACCCTTACCCTCTACACCCTCATCCCTGAAATTTTTTTTTCTGCTGAGGGTCTATTAGGCCTACTTCTGGTAAAAAGTTTAAGCATCTATCTTACACTGTTCTTGAGATATGAGACGTGATTTTTTAAAAAAATACTTACCCCCTCCACTTCCATGCTCCACTGCCCACTTAAAAAATTTTACTCTCAGCAAATTTTATTTGTCAACATTTATACAGAAACCAAATTTTATTTCTCTAGTGCAATTGGTTCGTGAGATATCGTAACCTAAAGTTTTTCAACCCCCACCCCCGTAAGTCACTGCCCCCTCTCAAAAATTTGTTTCTGATCTATTCTCCTAGTATACCCACAGATGTTCATTAAGTATTAATTTCGTGACATTAACCGATTAGGAGATATGAATTTTAGAATGTGTCGATCTCGGCTTTCTTGCGTTTCGGACCCATTATTATTCCCCCCACTCGCACACCCCTTCACCCATATCATCATTTTTCTTTGGAAATGGGTCCACTATCGATGCTCTATATAAATTCCAAGTTTCAGCCTCCTATCCTAAGCGGTTACTGAGATCTAGATACCAAAGTTTTTAGTCTAAAACACTTCCCCCACCTCCCCCCTCAAACCCTCGCCACTCAAAAGGTGGCCACTTGAAGGGGTCTGCTCAGTCTACCAACAAAAAAAAAATTCAACTTAATAGCTCAAAGAGTTTGAGGGCTATAAGCTCTCAAACGTTTTGCGTACGGCGCACAGACGGACTGAAATTTTTTTTTGCTTTTTTGGTGTCTATTAGTCATGAAACGTCGGAAAAAAAATTTCAGGGTAGCAAATTTTTTTTTTTTAAAAATCGATAACAATACTTTATTATTAAAATAATAAAGTAAAAAGAGTTGATAAACATACTGCAGTCACGATCGGCTGCAAGCCAATCGTATAATACTCTAGATGAATACTGAACTCCGATTTATATTGTAGTTGGGGATAAAGTAGAACTACATAAGTGTGTGCATGTTGTATGTCCTTTAATATTTATCCTTTTCCTTGGAACCATTCAAAAATTAATGTGTACAAAATTTCAAATTCATAGCTTGAAGCGTTCAAAAGTTATCGGAAAATATTTGTTGAACACGTGTCTTAAGGATATTTTGTATGACAGCTACCAGAACAGTAACAGGATTTCGCTGACTAGTAAACTCGAACTTCGTTTTCACTCAAAACTAATTTGTACAAAATTCCGAGTTCATAGTTAAAAGATTACTTGAGTTTTAGCGAGTTCCGTAAATTAAGTGAAGGCATTTTGACAGGATATTTGTATGGCAGCTACACGAAGGACTAATAGGATTTTCTTCATAATCATACATTTAGCTCCAACTATTGAAAAAATAACACATACGAAATTTCAAAGACGTAGCTTAAACCCTTCTGCAGTTACCGGCCAATTTTCTTGGACGCGTGTTTGAAATACGTTTTGTATGGCAGCTACCAGAAGGAGTAAAAGCATTTCGCTGATTAGTAAACTCGAACTTTGTTTTTATTTAAAACTAATTTGTGCAAAATTACCAATTTATAGCTAAAGATTACTTGGGTTATAGTAAGTTCCGTAAATTAAGTGAAGACGTTTTGACAGGATATTTGTATGGCAGCTACACGAAGGACTAATAGGATTTTTTTCATAATCATACATGTAGCTGCAACTATTAGAAAAATAACACATACAAAATTTCAAAGATGTAGCTGAAACCCTTCCGAAGTTATCGGCCAATATTCTTGAACACGTGTTTTAAGGACATTTTGTATGGGAGCTACCAGAAGGAGTAAAAGGATTTCGCTGACTAGTAAAGCCAAACTTTCTTTTCACTCAAAACTAATTTGTACAAAATTCCGAATTCGTAGCTAAAAGATTACTTGAGTTATAGTGAGTTTCGTAAATTAAGTGAATACATTTTGACAGGATATTTGTATGTGCCATACAAATATCCTGTCAAAATGTATTGGTGCCCTACACGAAGGACTAACAGGATTTTCTTCATAATCATACGTTTAGCTCCAACTATTGGAAAAATAGCACATAAAAAATTTCAATGTCGTAGCTTAAACCCTTCTGAAGTTATCGACCAATATTCTTGAACACGTGTTTTAAGGACATTTTGTATGGCAGCTACCCGAAGGAGTGGGACGATATTGCCCGTTAACGAACTTAGCCTTACAAATTCAACCAAACATCCAGATTCAAAATTTCAAGATCCTAGGTGAAGGCGTTCTTGAGTTATCGTGTTCACGGACAGACGGACGGACGGACGGACGGACGTCAAGCGGATTTGAGGTTTTTGGCCACAAATAAACAAAAAATAATATATAAATTTTTTTCGTCCGAGGCTTGGTTCTATGCGTTACAAACTTTTGGGCTGGATTAAACTTATAATACTCTATATGATTTCATCTAGAGTATAAACATACTGCAGTCACGATCGGCTGCAAGCCAATCGTATAATACTCTAGATGAATACTGAACTCCGATTTATATTGTAGTTGGGGATATAGTAGAATTACGTGTGTGCATGTTGTATGTCCTTTATTAAGGACTGCCATTAGATTGCTACACAAACCTAAAAGACAATATTCAGTGTTTAATTTCATATCTTGAACTGGTAAGTCATCGAAAAAAAATTCCCTTTTTGAAGGACTTTCACATGGGAGGTGCAGGAAGGACTCACTCGATTTCTTACACATTTATCCTTTTCCTTGGAACCATTCAAAAATTAATGTGTACAAAATAACAAATTCGTAGCTTCCCGAGTAGAAATTTTTTCAGGCTAGCCTGATTTGCCGTACCCCTGATCAGGGCCATGTCTGGTATAAGTACGGCAAGCCTGATCAGTCAAAATGCATTCAGTTAATTTACGAAACTCACTATAACTCAAGTAATCTTTTAGCTGCGAATTCGGAATTTTGTACAAATTAGTTTTGAGTAAAAACAAAGTACGAGTTTACTACTCAGCGAAATCCTTTTACTCCTTCTGGTAGCTGCCATACAAAATGTCCTTAGAACACATGTTCAAGAATATTGATCGATAACTTCAGAAGGGTTTAAGCTACGACATTGAAATTTGGTGCGTGCTATTTTTCCAATAGTTGGAGCTAAATATATGATTATGAAGAAAATCCTGTTAGTCCTTCGTGTAGCTGCCATACAAATATCCTGTCAAAATGTCTTCACTTAATTTCCGAAACTCACTATAACTCAAGTAACCTTTTAGCTACGAAGTCGGAATTTTTCGCAAATTAGTTTTGAGTGAAAAGAAAGTTCGACTTTACTAGTCAGCGAAATCCTTTTACTCCTTCTGGTATCTGCCATACAAAATGTCCTTAAAACACGTGTTCAAGAATATTGGCCGATAACTTGAGAAGGGTTTAAGCTACGTCTTTGAAATTTTGTATGTGCTATTTTTTCAATAGGTAGAGCTAAATGTATGATTATGAAGAAAATCCTATTAGTCCTTCGTGTAGCTGCCATACAAATATCCTGTCAAAACGTTTTCACTTAATTTACGGAACTTACTATAACTCAAGTAATCTTTTAGCTATGAATTGGAAATTTTGCACAAATTAGTTTTAAGTAAAAATAAAGTTCGAGTTTACTAATCTGCGAAATCCTTTTATTCCTTCTAATAGCTGCCATACAAAATGTCCTTAAGACACGTGTTCAACAATATTTTTCGATAACTTTTGAACGCTTCAAGCTACGAATTTGAAATTTTGTACACGTTCATTTTTAAATGGTTCTAAGGAAAAGGATAAATATGTAAAAAATCAGTCCTTCCTGCACCTCCCATGCGAAAGTCCTTCAAAAAGGAAATTTTTTTTGAAGACTTACCCAGTTCAAAATATGAAATTAATCACTGAATATTGTCTTTTAGTTTTGAGTAGCAATCTAATGCCAGTCCTTAATAAAGGACATACAACATGCACACACGTAATTCTACTTTATCCCCAACTACAATATAAATCGGAGTTCAGTATTCATCTAGAGTATTATACGATTGGCTTGCAGCCGATCGTGACTCCAGTATGTTTTTCTAATAATTCTGATATTATTTCATGCGCAGTAATGACGCCGTCAGAAAAATACAAAAAAACCGACCCAACACAACCTTCTACGTCAACAGGAAGACAAATAGTTATGAGGTATGAACCATCGGACGAGGGTAAACTCTGTGCAGACGATGACACATTGTCCATAATGTCCGATATCATGCCATCGGAGCGCGAAAGCAATTATAAATTGCATCTTAAGGATTTGGATCTCACCTCGAGAATTCAACATGCAGAGCAAGTTCCGCTTCCGGGCAAGTCGAGTGACAATGAAATCTTTGTGGATATAAATGGTGAGTACGAACATTTTTAGATTGACAATTTTTCTTACTCTTATACTTAATCCATCTATTTATCAATTACAGATGCGTTACTGGCGGGATTAAATCGTACTGGGTACCCATCACGCATCATTACCGAAAAAGACGTCACCGATGCAATTGGCAACTTCATCAACAACGCTTTGCATTGGGACGGAAATGGCGAGATCCGAAGAAAAAAAAACAAAGAATGATGTATACAGGGTGTAACTAGTACTGAGGTTCAAACGAAAATGGGAGATAAAGGAACTTGTCCTGAGTAGAAAATCGTTCCACACATACTCCCGTTTTTGCACCGTTAAGGAGATAGCGCGATTTTAAGGACGAAGGATTTTCATCGTACCTGTGATCACTGTTTGATCTCTAACTTCTGCTGTACTTAGCGTAACGTAATAATTCTGGGCTCGTTGGAAAGGACACAAATTCTTCTTTCTAATTGCTATCAACTGTGTCAATCAGTGTTATACTTTTTGAGAAAAATTTATTTAAATGACACAAAGATAATAAAAAATTAAAAAAAAATATAAAAAAGTCCTGTTTTCTCCAAGAAGGACCTGATTAACCACCAAATTTTATTACATTTTCGGAAAGCCCATAAAATTTCACTATACTTTTGATAACAGAATTTCTTCATAGGTTGAATTGTAAAGGAGCGGGGCTAACAGTTATCAAGCACGTTCCCTTCAAGTAAATCTGGTTTGGCACAAAATTTGATACAAAATTTCCACAATATGCATGTGTGGGCACGTGAAAATCCCCATACCTACCGAAATACGTCTCATCAACATCGCTTCAGTGTGAATGTTTGGGCTGGCATCATCGGCAGAACTTTCATCGGTCCGGTATTTCTTCCCCCAATTCTCAATTCCACCAATTATGCCAAATTTGTGGAGGAAACTTTACCAGACCTCATAAAGGATATACCACTCCGTGTACTGGTCAGGTTTTGGTACCAGCTCGATGGAGCGCCAGCGCATTATGGTGCTAATGTCCGTCGGTGGCTCGACGCGAATTTTCGGGATCGATGGATTGGTCGTGGCGGTCCCATTGCATGGCCTCCACGATCTCCCGACTTAACTCCCATGGACTTTTATGTCTGGGGGTATTTGAAAAGCATCGTCTACGCAGAGGAAATTCATACACGAGAACAGCTTATTTCCGTATCACCGAAGCATGCGATCAGTTACGAGCCCAACTACTGCGTGTGAACCCCACCAATGCCATTCGTCGGCGATACCACTTCTGCTTGCTTCACAACGGCGGACATGTTGAAAGTTATTGTAAACGTAATAAACTAAATAAACTAAATAAACGTAATAAACTATACTTCAACTATTTTATTTCGTCCTCACTATTATTAATCATACTCCTTCGGCGAATGACGGGTGTCAAACCAGATTTACTTGAAGGGAACGTGCTTGATAACTGTTAGCTCCGCTCCTTTACAATTCAACCTATGAAGAAATTCTGTTATCAAACGTATAGTGAAATTTTATGGGCTTTCCGAAAATGTAACAAAATTTGGTGGTTAATCAGGTCCTTCTTGGAGAAACCAGGACTTTTTTGTATTTTTTTTTTAATTTTTTATTATTTTTGTGTCATTTAAATGAATTTTTCTCAAAAAGTATAACACTGATTTACACAGTTGATAGCAATTAGAAAGAAGAATTTGTGTCCTTTCCAACGAGCCCAGAAATATTACGTTACGCTAAGTACAGCAGAAGTTAGAGATCAAACAGTGATCACAGGTACGATGAAAATCTTTCGTCCTTAAAATCGCGCTATCTCCTTAACGGTGCAAAAACGATAGTATGTGTGGAACGATTTTCTACTCAGGACAAGTTCCTCTATCTCCCATTTTTGTTTGAACCTCAGTACTAGTTACACCCTGTGTACAGGGTGTTTGGTACTCCGTCCACGACCTTGTAAGGGGTTATTCCTTGATATATTTGGAGAAAAAAATTGTTCCACAGGGTGGGTCAATTTTCAATAACAGTGGAGATACAGGGTGGTTAAGAAAAGTGTTTTTGACCGGTACCCTTACTCACTTAAAACGTTATATCTTGAAAACAAATAATTACAAGGCAAAGTGTTATAGCTCGTTTTTTAGGCAATCGAATTACCTTTCATTTGATATAACAGTCTAAATTGTAACTGCACCCAATCTTGAGATATTTACTCAAAAACACAAATTTTTGCTACGTGAACCCTTAAAATTCAGTGATCAATGTAGTTTTTCTCAGAAAACCCTATTATAAACATGTCATTTTAATTTTATTTTTTTATGAGCCGAATTATTACCTACAAAAGCTGCATACATATGTATGAGTTACGATTAACATTTTGGAAGTAATAGGTAAAAATACATATCGCATAAAAATTAAATATTTCAAAAGTCAGTGCAAGTGCATGTTGATCTACACTACTTGCTTGAACTAAAAGAATTTAATAATGGTTTTTATGTTTTATTTAAAAAAATGTTGTTATAATAAATGTTCAAAATGGCCACCTTCATTTTGAATGCACGATAAAGCTCGTTTGGCGAGTGTTCTCTTGGTATTCATATTCCTCAACTGCTGCCTTACTTCTATTGCTGCCGCATCGATCCTGATATTTAGATCTTCCAATGTTTCTACTGGCATTGCGTAGATAAGGTCCTTCATCCGTCCCCATAAAAAGAAATCCATAATAGTAAGATCAGGAGATCTTGCAGGCCAGTGTATTGGTCCATTTCTACCGATCCAGCGATTGCTATAATTGGAATTTAACCAATCTGTGATCTGTCGGCCGTAATGAGCTGGAGCACCATCGTGTTGGTAAAACATGGAAGCCAATCGTACCAGTGGAATATCATCCAATAAGTCCTGTAGATCATTTGATAAAAAATGTAAGTAATTGGAGCTATTTAGAGTACGCGGAAGCCTAATAGGTCCAAGTAAATAGTCACCAATCACACCTGCCCATAAATTGACGCTGAATCTGTGCTGAAATGATGCCACTCTTCTTGTGTGTGGTAAATTGGGACTCATCCGTCCACAGAATATTGTTGAAAAAATTGTCGTCATCTATTTGTCGTTCAAGGAGCCAATTGCAAAACTCCATCCGTTTGGGGAAATCAATGGGTAGCAGCTCCTGTACTGGTGTGTGATGGTAGGCATGGAAGCGTTCTACTTTTAAAATACTCCAAACCTTCCAAGTAGATATGTTAAACTGCAATGCCGAGCGTCGGATACTGATCGATGGATCATTTTGCACTGCTTGCAGTATTCTTTCCTCAATTTGAACAGCGATTATAGGCGCAGGATTTGCATTTACTCTCCTTGTTCTAACGCAGTACTCAGACATTTCGAAATTATTTTTTTTATTCTACTGACACCTTCTTCTTTCAGCAACGTAACTAAAACTGATAAAAATATGAAGGTAGATTTGCTTTTATAGGCTTTTTATTTTGTAAGACACCCTATTAAAAAAGGCATAGTACCGCACCCAGTATTACCTACCACATCCAGGTAAAAGCATCAATTATGTTGAAACTCAGTTACATTTCATTGTTTTCCTACATACTTTAAATAGTAATAAATGGGCAATAAAAATACTTCAGTACTACCGACGAATTAAACGAGGTCCACTTTATGGCACTGACTTTTGAAATATTTGATTTTTATGCGATATGTATTTTTACCTATTACTTCCAAAATGTTAATCGTAACTCATACATATGTATGCAGCTTTTGTAGGTAATAATTCGGCTCATAAAAAAATAAAATTAAAATGACATGTTTATAATGGGGTTTTCTGAGAAAAACTACATTGATCACTGAATTTTAAGGGTTCACGTAGCAAAAATTTGTGTTTTTGAGTAAATATCTCAAGATTGGGTGCAGTTACAATTTAGACTGTTATATCAAATGATCGATTGCCTACAAAACGAGTTATAACACTTTGCCTTGTGATTATTCGTTTTCAAGATACAACGTTTTAAGTGAGTGAGGGTACCGGTCAAAAACACTTTTCTTAACCACCCTGTATCTCCACTGTTATTGAAAATTGACCCACCCTGTGGAACAATTTTTTTCTCCAAATATATCAAGAAATAACCCCTTACAAGGTCGTGGACGGAGTACCAAACACCCTGTATATTGAATTAAATTAATGTGTTCTAAAATGTAATTTTTTTATTTTAAAAATTGTTTTTTGTTGGAAACACATTTAATTTTTATCAGTAGAGCCGATCCGGGCTACCTTTCGCTCATGTTTGGGCTTGATCAGGCTCAAGCCCGGCCCAAGTCCGGCCAGAATTACGCTAAATCCGGCAAACGTCAGGCGCCATGTCCGGTCCAGATTCGCGAGAGCGTTACACCCTAATCAGGCCCAGATTGGGTTCGCCTGATCTGGACCGGATTTATTTTCAGGCACGCCTGATCTAGACCGGACTTCAGCCGGATAAAATTTTTACTCGGGTTGAAGCGTTCAAAAGTTATCGGAAAATATTGTTGTGTCTTAAGGATATTTTGTATGGCAGCTACCAGAAGGAGTAAAAGGATTTCGCTGACTAGTAAACTCGAACTTTGTTTTCACTCAAAATTAATTTGTACAAAATTTCCAATTCATAGCTAAAAGATTACTTGAGTTATAGTAAGTTCCGTAAATTAAGTGAAGACGTTTTGACAGGATATTTGTATGGCAGCTACACGAAAGACTAATAGGATTTTCTTCATAATCATACATTTAGCTCCAACTATTGGAAAAATAACACGTACAAAATTTCAGAGACGTAGCTTAAACCCCTCTGAAGTTATCGGCCAATATTCTAAAACACGTGTTTTAAGGACATTTTGTATGTCAGCTACCAGAAGGAGTAACAGGATTTCGCTGACTAGTAAAGTCGAACTTTCTTTTCACTCAAAACTAATTTGTACAAAATTCCGAATTCGTAGCTAAAAGATTACTTGAGTTATAGTGAGTTTCGTAAATTAAGTGAATACATTTTGACAGGATATTTGTATGGAAGCTACACGAAGGACTAACAGGATTTTCTTCATAATCATATATTTAGCTCCACCTATTGGAAAAATAACACATACAAAATTTCAAAGTCGTAGCTTAAACCCTTCTGAAGTTATCGACCAATATTCTTGAACACGTGTTTTAAGGACATTTTGTATGGCAGCTACCCGAAGGAGTAGGACGATATTGCCCGTTAACGAACTTATCCTTACAAATTCAACCAAACATCCAGATTCAAAATTTCAAGATCCTAGATGAAGGCGTTCTTGAGTTATCAAGTTCACGGACAGACGGACGGACGGACGGACGGACGGACGGACGGACGGACGGACGGACGGACGGACGGACGGACGGACAGACGTCAAGCGTATTTGAGGTTTTTGGCCACAAATAAACAAAAAATATTATATAACTTTTTTTCGTCCGAGGCTTGGTTCTATGCGTTACAAACTTTTGGGCTGGATTAAACTTATAATACTCTATATGATTTCATCTAGAGTATAAAAAAAATATTTGAATATTATTTTTCGTTTTTTTTTTCAAAATCTGGCAAACGTCAGGCGCCATGTCCGGCCCAGATTTGCGAGAGCTTTATACCCTGATCAGGCTCAGATTGGGTTCGCCTGATCTGGGCCGGATTTATTTTCAGGCACGCCTGATCTGGGCCGGATAAAATTTCTACTCGGGGAGTTGGCTGTTGTAAAGTTGACGACTGCGTTCGTGACACCTCATCTGCTCGAGCCATGTCAACTGCTTTTCCAATTGTTAGGTTTTCTGCTTCAAATAAGCGCTTTTGGAGTTTTTTTCATACACTCCAAGAATGATCCGATCCCGAATCATACGATCTTCTGAGTATTTATAGCCACAAGACCGCTTCAATTTCCTCACGTCCATAAAAAAGGTGGCAAAAATCTCGCCCTCCTTCTGGTTTCTGCTTGCATGCTTGCCTTTATGACTGCATCATAATTTTTGCGATCACTTTCTAATAGCTGGAAGGAAGACATTGCATACCTCAATCGCTTGTGATCCGACTGCATTGAGAAAAACCGCAATTCCAACGGCCTCTTCTTTCACATGCAACTCAATTGTAGTGGCGAAAATTTTATAGTTTTGGTAAAATACTCGCCGATTTTCGGATAAATTGCCCTGAAGGTTTAATTCCTCCACTTTTTTTACGTATTCCATATTTGTTTTAGGAGAAATTACAATTTTCCTTGGTCTCACACGCGGTCTGTTTTCCGCTTTTACTTTATTTAAATATAATATGTCTTTATATTTATTCATATAGGTACAATGTCCATCTATCTATCTTCTATACAGGGTGTTTGGTACTCCATGTGCCACCGTGTACAGGGTGGGTCAGTTTTCAATATCAGTGGAGATACAGGGTGGTTAAGAAAAGTGTTTTTGACCGGTACCCTCACTCACTAAATCGATTGAATTACCTTTGATTTGATGTAATAGTCTAAGTTGTAACTGCACCCAATCTTGAGGTAGTTACTTGAAAACACAAATTTTTGCAACGTCAACCCTAAAAATTCAGTGATCAATGTGGTTTTTCTCAGAAAACCCCATTATAAAAATGTCATTTTAATTTTATTTTACTTTATTATTTTAATAATAAAGTATTGTTATCGATTTTTAAAAAAAAAAATTGTCTACCCTGAAAAATTTTTTTTATACGTTTTATGACTAATAAGCACCAAAAAAGCAAAAAAAATGTTCAGTCCGTCT
The DNA here is from genome assembly GCA_951812415.1 of Beris morrisii. Taxonomy (NCBI): domain Eukaryota; kingdom Metazoa; phylum Arthropoda; class Insecta; order Diptera; family Stratiomyidae; genus Beris; species Beris morrisii. The sequence continues at coordinate 61,994,532 of OX638312.1, read as the reverse complement.
GTGCGCCGTCCGCCGTCCGCCGTACGCAAAACGTTTGAGGGCTTATAGCTCCTAAACCCTGTGAGCTATTAAATTAAAATTTTTTTATTAATAGACTGGGTAGGTCCCTTGAAGTGACCACTTTTTACGGGGTGGGAGTATGAGGGGGGCGGTAGGGGAAGTGCTTTAGACGAAAAATTTTGGTTTCTAGATCTCAGCAACCGCTTACGTTAGGAGGCTAAAACTTGGAATTTGTATAGAGCTTCGATAGTGGACCCATTTGCAAAAATATTGTTGATATGGGGTGAAGAGGTGTGGGAGTGGGGGGAAAAATAATGCGTCCGAAAGGTTCGAAAGCCGAGATCGATACATTCTAAAATCCATATCTCCTAACCGTTTAATGTCACAAAATTAAAACTAAATAACCATCTGTAGGTATACTAGGAGAATAGATTGCAAACAAATTTTTGAGAGGGGGCAGTGAAGTACGGGGGTGGGGGTTGAAAAACTTTAGATTACGTTATCTCACGAACCAATAGCACTAGAGAAATAAAATTTTCTGTATAAAGGTTGACAAATAAAGTTTGCTGAAAGTAAAATTTTTTAAGGGGGCGGTGGAGCATGGAAGTGGAGGGGGTAGGAATTTTTTTTAAAAATCAAGTCTCCTATCTCAAGAACAGTGTCAGATAGATGCTTAAAATTTTTACCAGATAGACCCACAAAAGAAATAAAAATTTCAGGGATGAGGGTGGGGGAGGGTGAAAAGTTAAAAGTTATAATTTTTATAACTCGAGAACCTATAATGATATCAAGCTGAAACTTAGTATTTATATAAAGCTATAGTAGTAGCATGGTTAAAAAATATAATTTTTTATAGGGGTAGTATGGCATGGTGGTGGGGGTGTTTTTCCTAACTATAGAACGGCTTATGCTAGAAAGTTGAAATTCGGTATGTGTATGTAACTCAACTAGAAAAGTAATTTTGTTTAAAAAAAATTTCAAATATCCAAAAAAAATGATCAGTGAAAATGGAATGTATATATTTTCACGATTTTCGTCATATCTATTAGGTCTTTCCAAATATTGAATTCATTATACTCTAGATGAAATCATGTAGAGTATTATAAGTTTAATCCAGCCGAAAAGTTTGTAACGCATAGAACCAAGCCTCGGACGAAAAAAAGTTATTTATTATTTTTTGTTTATTTGTGGCCAAAAACCTCAAATCCGCCTGACGTCCGTCCGTCCGTCCGTCCGTCCGTCCGTCCGTCTGTCCGTCCGTCCGTCCGTCCGTCCGTCCGTCCGTCCGTCCGTCTGTCCGTGAACACGATAACTCAAGAACGCCTTGACCTAGGATCTTGAAATTTTGAATCTGGATGTTTGGTTGAATTTGTAAGGCTAAGTTCGTTAACGGGCAAAATCGTCCTACTCCTTCGGGTAGCTGCCATACAAAATGTCCTTAAAACACGTGTTCAAGAATATTTACCAATAACTTCGGAACGCCTAAAGCTACGACTTTGAAATTTTGTATGTGTTACTTTTTTGATAGTTGGAGCTAAATGTATTAATATCAAGAAAATCCTGTAAGTCCTTCGTGTAGCTGCCATACAAATATCCTGTCAAAATGTCTTCACTTAATTTACGAAACTCACTATAACTCAAGTAATCTTTTAGGTACGAAATCGAAATTTTGTACAAATTAGTTTTTAGTAAAAACAAAGCTTGAGTTTACTTCTCAGCGAAATCCTGTTACTCCTTCTGGTAGCTGCCATACAAAATGTCCTTAAAATACGTGTTCAAGAATATTGGCCGATAACTTCAGAAGGGTTTAAGCTACGTCTTTGAAATTTTGTACGTGTTATTTTTCCAATAATTGGAGCTAAATATATGATTATGAAGAAAATCCTGTTAGTCCTTCGTGTAGCTGCCATACAAATATCCTGTCAAAACGTCTTCACTTAATTTACGGAACTTACTATAACTCAGGTAATCTTTTAGCTATGAATTGGAAATTTTGTACAAATTAGTTTTGAGTAAAAACAAAGTTCGAGTTTACTAATCAGCGAAATCCTTTTACTCCTTCTGGTAGCTGCCATACAAAATGTCCTTAAGGCACGTGTTCAACAATATTTTCGATAACTTTTGAACGCTTTAAGCTACGATTTTGAAATTTTGTACACGTTCATTTTTAACTAATTCCAAGGAAATGGATAAATATGTAAGAAATCGAGTGAGTCCTTCCTGCACCTCCCATGTGAAAGTCCTTCAAAAAGGACATTTTTGTTCGATGACTTACCCAGTTTAAGATATGAAATTAAACACTGAATATTGTCTTTTAGGTTTGAGTAGCAATCTAATGGCAGTCCTTAATAAAGGATATACAACATGCACACACGTTATTCTACTTTATCCCCAACTACAATATAAATCGGAGTTCAGTATTCATCTAGAGTATTATACGATTGGCTTGCAGCCGATCGTGACTGCAGTATGTTTTTTATACTCTAGATGAAATCATATAGAGTATTATAAGTTTAATCCAGCCCAAAAGTTTGTAACGCATAGAACCAAGCCTCGGACGAAAAAAAGTTATATATTATTTTTTGTTTATTTGTGGCCAAAAACCTCAAATCCGCCTGACGTCCGTCCGTCCGTCCGTCCGTCCGTCCGTCCGTCCGTCCGTCCGTCCGTCCGTCCGTCCGTCCGTCCGTCCGTCCGTCCGTCCGTCCGTCCGTCTGTCCGTGAACACGATAACTCAAGAACGCCTTGACCTAGGATCTTGAAATTTTGAATCTGGATGTTTGGTTGAATTTGTAAGGCTAAGTTCGTTAACGGGCAAAATCGTCCTACTCCTTCGGGTAGCTGCCATACAAAATGTTCTTAAAACAAGTTTTCAAGAATATTGGTCGATAACTTCAGAAGGGTTTAAGCTACGACTTTGAAATTTTGTATCTATTATTTTTCTAATAGTTGGAGATAAATATATGAATATGAAGAAAATCCTGTTAGTCCTTCGTGTAGCTGCCATACAAATATCCTGTCAAAATGTATTCACTTAATTTACGAAACTCACTATAACTCAAGTAATCTTTTAGCTATCAATTCGGAATTTTATACAAGTTATTTTTGAGTGAAAAGAAAGTTCGAGTTTACTTGTCAGCGAAATCCTTTCACTCCTTCTGGTAGCTGCCATACAAAATATCCTTAAAACACGTGTTCATGAATATTGGCCGATAACTTCAGAAGGGTTTAAGCTACGACTTTGAAAATTTGTATGTGTTAATTTTCCAATAGTTAGAGCTAAATGTATGATTATGAAGAAAATGCTATTAGTCTTTCGTGTAGCTGCCATACAAATATCCTGTCAAAATGTCTTCACTTAATTTACGGAACTCACTATAACTCAAGTAATCGTTTAGCTATGAATTCGGAATTTTGTACAAATTAGTTTTGAATGAAAATAAAGTTTGGGTTTACTATTCATGGAAATCCTTTTACTCCTTCTGGTAGCTGCCATACAAAATGTCCTTAAAACACGTGTTCAAGAATATTGGCCGATAACTTCAGAAGGTTTTAAGCTACGTCTTTGAAATTTTGTATGTATTATTTTTCCAATAGTTGCAGCTAAATGTATGAATATGAAGAAAATCCTATTAGTCCTTCGTGTAGCTGCCATACAAATATCCTGTCCAAACGTCTTCACTTAATTTACGGAACTTACTATAACTCAAGTAATCTTTTAGCTATCAATTGGAAATTTTGTACAAGTTAGTTTTGAGTAAAAACAAAGTTCGAGTTTACTAATCAGCGAAATCCTTTTACTCCTTCTGGTAGCTGCCATACAAAATGTCCTTAAAACACGTGTTCAACAATATTTTTCGATAACTTTTGAACGCTTCAAGCCACGAATTTCAAATTTTGTACACGTTCATTTTTAAATGGTTCCAAGGAAAAGGATAAATATGTAAGTAATCGAGTGAGTCCTTCCTGCACCTCCCATGTGAAAGTCCTTCAAAAAGGACATTTTTTTTCGATGACTTAACCAGTTCAAGATATGAAATTAAACACTGAATATTGTCTTTTAGTTTTGAGTAGCAATCTAATGGGAGTCCTTAATAAAGGACATACAACATGCATACACGTAATTCTACTTTATCCCCAACTACAATATAAATCGGAGTTCAGTATTCAAATAGAGTATTATACGATTGGCTTGCAGCCGATCGTGACTGCAGTATGTTTATTCTACGGCTTCTTCATATAAATACCTAGAAAGTGATTTCAGGATTTTTTGGAATTCGACCCCCAGGGTGATGTAAAGGGGATGTATACATTTTCACGCATTCAGCCGTATCCCTCAGGTCTGACTGGATATCGAATAACTTTTCACTTCCACGGGCTTATTTAATAATCACCTAAAACTCGTTTTCAAGTTTTTTCCTTTTTCAATCCCTAAGAATGTAAAAACGGGTTGAACACGTTTTCACGAATTCCGTCATATCTCTTAGGAGTGATAAGACATTGGATTGGTTTTTACTTCCTCTGGCTTTCTTTATATATATCAAAAAACTCATTTCAGGATTTTTGGATATTCAACCCCAAAGTGGGTGCAAGGGGGTTGCATATGTTTTCACAAATTCTTTCATATTTCTTAGTTCTAATGAGATATCGAATTCCTACAGGCTTCCTACATAATCGTTAAAAAGTTGATTTCAGGATGTTTGATATTCAACTCCAATAGGACGTAAGGTTTTCGACATATTTCTCAGGATTGATAAGATATTAGATTGGTTTGCACTTCCACAGACTTTTTATATAATCGCCTACAAACGCATTTCCGATTTCATGTAATGGCCCAAAACCGAATCACGAAAAATCTTCTAATGGCGTAACAACTGATATTATACTAGGACTAGACCTCGTCCCGAAGTATGACCCAATTAAATAATTCATATGATATATGTGGCAGCGGCGTAAGTATTCTAGCGCGACCCCATTCTAACCGCTTCCCGAACTATATTTTAGGTTTTTACTACACCGCATCTCAGAATTAAACTCGTTCCGAACTTTTACCGAAAAAATAATAAAGTTGCGCCCAGACTGTTGGCAGATTTTTTTTATGAATCGTATTATTACCTACAAAAGCTGCATACATATGTATGAGTTACGATTAACATTTTGGAAGATGTAATAGGTAAACATACTGCAGTCACGATCGGCTGCAAGCCAATCGTATAATACTCTAGATGAATACTGAACTCTGATTTATATTGTAGTTGGGGATAAAGTAGAATTACGTGTGTGCATGTTGTATGTCCTTTATTAAGGACTCCCATTAGATTGCTACTCAAAACTAAATGACAATATTCAGTGTTTAATTTCATATCTTGAACTGGGTAAGTCATCGAAAAAAAATTTCCTCTTTGAAGGACTTTACAATGGGAGGTGCAGAAAGGACTCACTCGATTTCTTACATATTTATCCTTTTCCTTGGAACCATTTAAAAATGAACGTGTACAAAATTTCAAATTCGTAGCTTGAGCCGTTCAAAAGTTATCGAAAAATATTGTTGAACACGTGTCTTAAGGACATTATGTATAGCAGCTACCAGAAGGAGTAAACGGATTTCGCTGATTAGTAAACTCGAACTTTGTTTTTACTCAAAACTAATTTGTACAAAATTTCCAATTGATAGCTAAAAGATTACTTGAGTTATAGTGAGTTCCGTAAATTAAGTGAATACATTTTGACAGGATATTTGTATGGCGGCTACACGAAGGACTAATAGGATTTTCTTCATAATCATACATTTAGCTCCAACTATTGGAAAAATAACACATACAAAATTTCAAAGACATAGCTTAAACCCTTCTGAAGTTATCGATCAATATTCTTGAACACGTGTTTTAAGGACATTTTGTATGGGAGCTACCAGAAGGAGTAAAAGGATTTCGCTGACTAGTAAACTCGAACTTTCTTTTTACTCAAAACTAATTTGTACAAAATTCCGAATTCGTAGCTAAAAGATTACTTGAGTTATAGTGAGTTTCGTAAATTAAGTGAGTACATTTTGACAGGATATTTGTATGGCAGCTACACGAAGGACTAACAGGATTTTCTTCATAATCATATATTTAGCTCCAACTATTGGGAAAATAACACATACAAAATTTCAAAGTCGTAGCTTAAACCCTTCTGAAGTTATCGACCAATATTCTTGAACAGGTGTTTTAAGGAGATTTTGTGTGGTAGCTACCAGAAGGAGTAAGAGGATTCCGCTGACTAGTAAACTCAAACTTTCTTTTCACTCAAAACTAATTTGTACAAAATTCCGAATTCGTAGCTAAAAGATTACTTGAGTTATAGTGAGTTTCGTAAATTAAGTGAATACATTTTGACAGGATATTTGTATGGCAGCTACACGAAGGACTAACAGGATTTTCTTCATAATCATATATTTAAATCCAACTATTGGAAAAATAACACGTACAAAATTTCAAAGTCGTAGCTGAAACCCTTCTGAAGTTATCGACCAATATTCTTGAACACGTGTTTTAAGGACATTTTGTATGGCAGCTACCCGAAGGAGTAGGACGATATTGCCCGTTAACGAACTTAGCCTTACAAATTCAACCAAACATCCAGATTCAAAATTTCAAGATCCTAGGTGAAGGCGTTCTTGAGTTATCGTGTTCACGGACAGACGGACGGACGGACGGACGGGCGTCAAGCGGATTTGAGGTTTTTGGCCACAAATAAACAAAAAATAATATATAACTTTTTTTCGTCCGAGGCTTGGTTCTATGCGTTACAAACTTTTGGGCTGGATTAAACTTATAATACTCTATATGATTTCATCTAGAGTATAAAAATACATATCGCATAAAAAGTAAATATTTAAAAAGTCAGTGCCACTTATACAAAAAGAAGAACATGTTGATCTACACTCCTTGCTTGAACTGAAAGAATTAAATAACAGTTTTTATGTTTTATTTAAATTTTTTTTATTATAACAAATGTAGGAAAGGGTTCAACCGAAATAAATACTAAAACGATTTATATAGCAGGTTTTTATTTGCGAAACACGATCCGTGCTCGGTGAGCTCTACTTAACAAGTGCTTTTTTTCAGAGTTATTTTCAAAAAATGCGAACAAAATTCAAACTGTACTTTTACTGTTGGCATGATTTTAAATTTTTCCAATTTTTTTGCGATTTTAGCTCTAATTGTTTGTTTGTTTGTCCCGTATGCCTTCCTAAACCATTCATCCGATTGCGATGAAACTTTTTTGATATGTTGAGCGCACGCCCGCGAAGGTTTCTGCGTTAACAAAATCATTTTACAATTGGTGGTACGCGAGTTATTTCAACATTTGAGTGTATATATTTCATATAGCTTCGCGGCAGTTTGTTCGTTTTCGGTATATTAGTTATGCGTTCCTATCTAAATGGTAAAGTTGGACGATGGATGTTGGATAGTGGATAGAGAATAGTGGATAGAGGATGGAGGATGGAAGATGGAGGATGGTGGATGGGGAATGGTGGATGGTGGATGATGGATGATGGATAGAAGATAGAGGATGGAGGATGGAGATTAGAGGATGGAGCAACGGGAGCAACGGGAGAAATGGGAGCAACGGAGTGACGGAAGCAACGGAAGAAATGGAAGCAAAGGGAGAAATGGAGGCAACGGGAGTAACGGGAGCAACGAAATAACGGGATCACCGGGATCAACGGAGCAACGGAGCGACGGAAGCAACGGAAGAAATGAAAGCGACGGGAGTAACACCAAACAAACGTGAGCGTAGCGAGCGTAGCCGCGGTACGCGGCTAGTTTAATATAATTTCACTTAAATTTTTCCGTACATGTTTTGCACTTTCACTTTGTATTATATTATTTATGTGTAACTTATGGGATTTTAAACATTTTTAAATATCACTTTTCGGTTCTTTCCGACTGCGCCATGTTAAATACTGTGTATACTGGGATGAGGTTAGGATCCGGTATTAAATGTATACTCTGTGACTGTTCATGATGAAGTGGTGTATATTTCATATTCATACTTAGTTGGTGACATTTTAGTACTAGTTGGGTGCATTTATGAATAACAAGAATAATAGTAGACCCAGATGAGAACCCTGAGAAACACCCGAGGTAACATCAAATGATACAGAAAGCACTGATTTAATTTTCACTGAACACGAACGACTTAATAGGTATTCAGTAATTCAATTGAGCAATGTATTTGAGAAGCTCATGGAACTGATCTTAGCTAAGAGTAACGAATGATTAACTTTATCAAATGTCTTTGAAAAGTCTGTATAAACGGAATGCGTTTGATTACGGCTTCTTAAGGAGGAAGCGATAAACGAAGTATAGACAGACAGATTAGTAAGCGCTGACCTAGATTTAAAAAATCCATGTTGTTTCTCATCAGATATAATTCGTTAACAAAGTGTGATGGTGTCAGTCACAAAACCATCAATAATTTTAGGAAGTTTTGACTGGATACAAATCGGTCTGTAGTTCTTTATATCACTTTTATTACCTGATCTAAAAACGGGAATAAGATTACTGGATTTTCAGGCACAGGGAAATGAACCAGAGCTTAAAGATAAATTGAAAATCTTATAAATAGGACATTATACAAGAACAGCAATCTATATAATAACTCAGATAATTCGATTTTGGGTACATTAACGTGAATATTGTGATTAGTACAAGCAAAAACCGTATTCCTGCTAGAAACAAGAAGTACTTCATAAACAGATGAAAAATGTTTGGCGAATAGATCCGCAATACCTTTAGTATTATTAGCAACTACACCATTCAAAAATATTTCAGTAGGAAGTAGATTATCTTTTCTCAATGAATTGAGATAGTTCCAGAAAACATTTAAGTTATACGGTATCTGGTGTTGAATATTCGCTAGGAATTCGTCATAGCAACGCAGCTTACGTAGCCACTCGGAATTTAGTATAATCATCCAGTTGTCCTCAGCATTTATACGCACGGCGAGCAATTTTTTCTCTATTGTCAGATTCTTTATTTCACTAGAGAACCAAATAGGATAGGTAGAATAGGTAGGACTATGGACTATAGTAGTTGGAAGGTAACAACTGATAGACTGATCGATGTCTAATCCGCTTAATATGGGGTCCCAGACAACTAATGAGATTTGGCTAGAAATCAAATCATAATTAGCAATTTTAAGAATTAAAGAAGAAAAATAAATTTCGGAAGTAAGTGTAAAATTATCGTTAGTAAATATGTGAATAATTAAGTCTGGATGAAAACAAACAGTGGTAAAATATTTACTGATGATCGAAGATCACAATTTCGTTGCTAGCCTTACAGCTATTAGGAGCAAGTCAGCATCAGTGAAGGTGATGAGACGCAAATTAACGTCTCCCGCAATAACCTCATCCGCAACAGGAAAAGCATTGGCAATGTATCCGATAGTATTACAATGATATATAGGGTGTAACTAGTACTGAGGTTCAAACGACTAGAAAATCGTTCTACACATACTACCGTTTTTGCACCGTTAAGGAGATAGCGCGATTTTCAGGACGAAAAATTTTCATCGTACCTGTGATCACTGTTTGATCTCTAACTTCTGCTGTACTTAGCGTAACGTCATAATTCTGGGCTCGTTGGAAAGGACACAAATTTTTATACTCTAGATGAAATCATATAGAGTATTATAAGTTTAATCCAGCCCAAAAGTTTGTAACGCATAGAACCAAGCCTCGGACGAAAAAAAGTTTTACATTATTTTTTGTTTATTTGTGGCCAAAAACCTCAAATCCGCTTGACGTCCGTCCGTCCGTCCGTCCGTCCGTCCGTCCGTCCGTCCGTCCGTGAACACGATAACTCAAGAACGCCTTCACCTAGGATCTTGAAATTTTGAATCTGGATGTTTGGTTGAATTTGTAAGGCCAAGTTCGTTAACGGGCAAAATCGTCCTACTCCTTCGGGTAGCTGGCATACAAAATGTCCTTAAAACACGTGTTCAAGAATATTGGTCGATAACTTCAGAAAGGTTTAAGCTACGACATTGAAATTTTGTATGTATAACTTTTCCAATAGTTGGAGCTAAATATATGATTATGAAGAAAATACTGTTAGTCCTTCGTGTAGCTGCCATACAAATATCCTGTCAAAATGTATTCACTTAAATTACGAAACTCACTATAACTCAAGTAATCTTTTAGCTACGAATTCGGAATTTTGTACAAATTAGTTCTGAGTGAAAAGAAAGTTCGACCTTACTAGTCAGCTAAATCCTTTTACTCCTTCTGGTAGCTGCCATAGAAAATGTCCTTAAAACACGTGTTTAAGAATATTGGCCGATAACTTCAGAAGGGTTTAAGCTACGACATTCAAATTTTGTATGTGTTATTTTCCCAATAGTTGGAGCTAAATGTAAGAAAATCCTATTAGTCCTTCGTATAGCTGCCATACAAATATCCTGTCAAAATGTCTTCACTTAATTTACGGAACTGGCTATAACTCAAGTAATCTTTTAGCTATCTATGAATTGGAAATTTTGTACAAATTAGTTTTGAGTAAAAACGAAGTTCGAGTTTACTAATCAGCGAAATCCTTTTACTCCTTCTGGTAGCTGCCATACAAAATATCCTTAAGACACGTGTTCAACAATATTTTCGATAACTTTTGAACGCTTCAAGCTACGAATGCGAAATTTTGTACACGTTCATTTTTAACTAGTTCCAAGGAAAAGGATAAATATAAAAGAAATCGAGTGAGTCCTTCCTGCACCTCTCATGTGAAAGTCCTTCAAAATGGAAATTTTTTTCGATAACTTACCCAGTTCAAGATATGAAATTAAACACTGAATGTTATCTTTTAGTTTTGAGTTGCAATCTAATGCCAGTCCTTAGTAAAGGACATACAACATGCACACAAGTAATTCTACTTTATCCCCAACTACAATATAAATCGGAGTTCAGTATTCATCTAGAGTATTATACGATTTGCTTGCAGCCGATCGTGACTGCAGTATGTTTCTTTCTAATTGCTATCAACTGTGTCAATCAGTGTTATACTTTTTGAGAAAAATTCATTTAAATGACACAAAAATAATAAAAAATTTAAGAAAAAAATATGGAAAAGTCCTGTTTTCTCCAAGAAGGACCTAATTAACCACCAAATTTTATTACATTTTCGGAAAGCCCATAAAATGATAATTGATAACAGAATTTCTTCATATTTGCAACAACAAGTGAGTTCCCTGCACATGTGTGAAATACTGCTTAACATAGAATTTACCGCAAAACAGATGCAGTAATGAGCAACCATGTTAACAACACACGTATTGCTCTTATGTGTGGAAATTATGTTACAGGTAAGTAAAAATATGATAACTAATTAGATAGCGTCCATTTAAGAAAATTAACTAACATCCATTTAAGTTAATTAAGTAATATCCATTTAAGTAGGGTGTGGAGTTTACCTGCTCCCTTAAGGAACAGGAATGACTTCGTCCTACGTAGATTTTTCTGCGATAAAAGCATCGGGAGGAAGCAGCAGCAAACAGAATGTCATAGACAGCATTACGAGCAACATGGCAAGCAATAGGAGGTCTTTTACAACGGAAGAAATGGCAGACATGCACTTCGTGTATGGGTTGTGCGACGGGAATGCTAGGCGAGCCGAAAGAGTTTACCGGGAACGGTATCCGGACAGATCTCGGTACCCCATTATCGGATGTTCATCAGCATTCATCGGAACCTTCGTGAACGAGTTACACTGCAGCCGTGGCGGGAGACACAACATCCAGGACGGCGACACTCGGTACCTGTGACCACGGAGGAGCGCATACTGCGCATCGCGGCTAGGGACCCTACGGTAAGCACCCGGCGCATCGGCCATCGATTAGGCATCAACACCGGTGCAACAACGGTTGCCCGGTGATCGTGAACATCGGCGAGACTTTTGTCGTACCATGTTACTGCGAGCAGACGAACATCCAGCGTTTTTCGGAAGAATTCTCTGGACCGATGAATCGCAATTCACCCGCGATGGCATACAAAATTTCCACAATATGCATGTGTGGGCACGTGAAAATCCCCATACCAGCCGAAATACGTCCCATCAACATCGCTACCGTTTTTGCACCGTTAAGGAGATAGCGCGATTTTCAGGACGAAAAATTTTCATCGTACCTGTGATCACTGTTTGATCTCTAACTTCTGCTGTACTTAGCGTAACGTCATAATTCTGGGCTCGTTGGAAAGGACACAAATTTTTATACTCTAGATGAAATCATATAGAGTATTATAAGTTTAATCCAGCCCAAAAGTTTGTAACGCATAGAACCAAGCCTCGGACGAAAAAAAGTTTTACATTATTTTTTGTTTATTTGTGGCCAAAAACCTCAAATCCGCTTGACGTCCGTCCGTCCGTCCGTCCGTCCGTCCGTCCGTCCGTCCGTCCGTCCGTCCGTGAACACGATAACTCAAGAACGCCTTCACCTAGGATCTTGAAATTTTGAATCTGGATGTTTGGTTGAATTTGTAAGGCCAAGTTCGTTAACGGGCAAAATCGTCCTACTCCTTCGGGTAGCTGGCATACAAAATGTCCTTAAAACACGTGTTCAAGAATATTGGTCGATAACTTCAGAAAGGTTTAAGCTACGACATTGAAATTTTGTATGTATAACTTTTCCAATAGTTGGAGCTAAATATATGATTATGAAGAAAATACTGTTAGTCCTTCGTGTAGCTGCCATACAAATATCCTGTCAAAATGTATTCACTTAAATTACGAAACTCACTATAACTCAAGTAATCTTTTAGCTACGAATTCGGAATTTTGTACAAATTAGTTCTGAGTGAAAAGAAAGTTCGACCTTACTAGTCAGCTAAATCCTTTTACTCCTTCTGGTAGCTGCCATAGAAAATGTCCTTAAAACACGTGTTTAAGAATATTGGCCGATAACTTCAGAAGGGTTTAAGCTACGACATTCAAATTTTGTATGTGTTATTTTCCCAATAGTTGGAGCTAAATGTAAGAAAATCCTATTAGTCCTTCGTATAGCTGCCATACAAATATCCTGTCAAAATGTCTTCACTTAATTTACGGAACTGGCTATAACTCAAGTAATCTTTTAGCTATCTATGAATTGGAAATTTTGTACAAATTAGTTTTGAGTAAAAACGAAGTTCGAGTTTACTAATCAGCGAAATCCTTTTACTCCTTCTGGTAGCTGCCATACAAAATATCCTTAAGACACGTGTTCAACAATATTTTCGATAACTTTTGAACGCTTCAAGCTACGAATGCGAAATTTTGTACACGTTCATTTTTAACTAGTTCCAAGGAAAAGGATAAATATAAAAGAAATCGAGTGAGTCCTTCCTGCACCTCTCATGTGAAAGTCCTTCAAAATGGAAATTTTTTTCGATAACTTACCCAGTTCAAGATATGAAATTAAACACTGAATGTTATCTTTTAGTTTTGAGTTGCAATCTAATGCCAGTCCTTAGTAAAGGACATACAACATGCACACAAGTAATTCTACTTTATCCCCAACTACAATATAAATCGGAGTTCAGTATTCATCTAGAGTATTATACGATTTGCTTGCAGCCGATCGTGACTGCAGTATGTTTCTTTCTAATTGCTATCAACTGTGTCAATCAGTGTTATACTTTTTGAGAAAAATTCATTTAAATGACACAAAAATAATAAAAAATTTAAGAAAAAAATATGGAAAAGTCCTGTTTTCTCCAAGAAGGACCTAATTAACCACCAAATTTTATTACATTTTCGGAAAGCCCATAAAATGATAATTGATAACAGAATTTCTTCATATTTGCAACAACAAGTGAGTTCCCTGCACATGTGTGAAATACTGCTTAACATAGAATTTACCGCAAAACAGATGCAGTAATGAGCAACCATGTTAACAACACACGTATTGCTCTTATGTGTGGAAATTATGTTACAGGTAAGTAAAAATATGATAACTAATTAGATAGCGTCCATTTAAGAAAATTAACTAACATCCATTTAAGTTAATTAAGTAATATCCATTTAAGTAGGGTGTGGAGTTTACCTGCTCCCTTAAGGAACAGGAATGACTTCGTCCTACGTAGATTTTTCTGCGATAAAAGCATCGGGAGGAAGCAGCAGCAAACAGAATGTCATAGACAGCATTACGAGCAACATGGCAAGCAATAGGAGGTCTTTTACAACGGAAGAAATGGCAGACATGCACTTCGTGTATGGGTTGTGCGACGGGAATGCTAGGCGAGCCGAAAGAGTTTACCGGGAACGGTATCCGGACAGATCTCGGTACCCCATTATCGGATGTTCATCAGCATTCATCGGAACCTTCGTGAACGAGTTACACTGCAGCCGTGGCGGGAGACACAACATCCAGGACGGCGACACTCGGTACCTGTGACCACGGAGGAGCGCATACTGCGCATCGCGGCTAGGGACCCTACGGTAAGCACCCGGCGCATCGGCCATCGATTAGGCATCAACACCGGTGCAACAACGGTTGCCCGGTGATCGTGAACATCGGCGAGACTTTTGTCGTACCATGTTACTGCGAGCAGACGAACATCCAGCGTTTTTCGGAAGAATTCTCTGGACCGATGAATCGCAATTCACCCGCGATGGCATACAAAATTTCCACAATATGCATGTGTGGGCACGTGAAAATCCCCATACCAGCCGAAATACGTCCCATCAACATCGCTTCAGTGTGAATGTTTGGGCTGGCATCATCGGCAGAACTTTCATCGGTCCGGTATTTCTTCCCCAATTCTCAATTCCACCAATTATGCCGAATTTTTGGAGGAAACTTTACCAGACCTCATAGAGGATATACTGGTCAGGTTTTGGTACCAGCACGATGGAGCGCCAGCGCATTATGGTGCTAATGTCCGTCGGTGGCTCGACGCGAATTTTCGGGATCGATGGATTGGTCGTGGCGGTCCGATTGCATGGCCTCCACGATCTCCCGACTTAACTCCCATGGACTTTTATGTCTCGGGCTATTTGAAAAGCATCATCTACGCAGAGGAAATTCATATACGAGAACAGCTCATTTCCCGTATCACCGAAGCATGCGATCAGTTACGAGCCCAACTACTGCGTGTGAACCCCACCAATGCCATTCGTCGACGATACCACTTCTGCTTGCTCCACAACGGCGTACATGTTGAAAATTATTTGTAAACGTAATAAACTAAATAAAAGTAATAAACTATACTTCAACTCTTTTATTTCGTGCTCACTATTATTAATCATACTCCTTCGGCGAATGACGGGAGTCAAACCAGATTTACTTGAAGGGAACATGCTTGATAACTGTTAGCCCCGCTCCTTTACAATTCAACCTATGAAGAAATTCTGTTATCAAACGTATAGTGAAATTTTATGGGCTTTCCGAAAATGTAATAAAATTTGGTGGTTAATCAGGTCCTTCTTGGAGAAAACAGTACTTTTTTGTATTTTTTTTTAATTTTTTTTTTTTAATTTTTTATTATTTTTGTGTCATTTAAATGAATTTTTCTCAAAAAGTATAACACTGATTGACACAGTTGATAGCAATTAGAAAGAAGAATTTGTGTCCTTTCCAACGATCCCAGAATTATGACGTTACGCTAAGTACAGCAGAAGTTAGAGATCAAACAGTGATCACAGGTACGATGAAAATCCTTCGTCCTTAAAATCGCGCTATCTCCTTAACGGTGCAAAAACGGGAGTATGTGTAGAACGATTTTCTAGTCAGGACAAGTTCCTCTATCTTCCATTTTCGTTTGAACCTCAGTACTAGCTACACCCTGTATAGGCTACCAAATTAGAAGAAGTTGGTAGGTACACTGCACCTATTATCAATTTATCACTGATCATGATGAAGATTTCCTCTACTTTGATGTCACTAAACTGAATTCGTCTACTAGATTGCAGTAAATGTTCATAACACCAAAAGGACAAAATAAAAAGCTTCCTCGAAAGTATTTATACGTTCGCAGCGTAGGGTAGGCGGAAAATCCTCGCCTTTAGTCCCCCACTTGGGCAACTGTTGGTAATGATTAGTTGGAATGGATCTGGTTTCCACTCGATTACGCAGCTAAGACTTACACGTACGCTTAAGTCTTAGCTTACACGCACGCTTGGCGGGCACAAACTCCTCATCTTTAGTCCTCCACGTGGGCTCCTGCTGGTAATGTTTAGTCGTGGATGACATTGTGTCCTCACGATTGATCAGCCAAGACTACACGCATGTACTCAATCGTGCGCGGTGGTCATTAAGACTGAGGTAAAGTGGTGTGAGCGTATTGTAAACCGTGCCGAAGGATGAAAGGCTGAGGGTTAAATCAGTCACGAACGAGCTCCTATAACCACAGTATACTTTGCCTTATTCTGGTAAGCCGGATTAGGCCTTTGCAACTTTCGCAAATACTGCTCCTTCTTCCATCCGAACCAGGAATGTATCCACTGGGGCCCAGTCCACGGTTCATTCATCTTTCTCTACCTTCTCCCATCCCTCTCCCCTTCCCTCACCTTCGACTTCGGTTGGAACCAGCTGCTCCTATTTGGCCAAGCTGAATCTGGAGCAGGATTCTGAGGATGAAGACGTGGAGCTATGTAGATAGTACCGTAGTACCCGTCAACCTTCAGAGTGGTGGTGGCGAAAGAGATAACGGAAGCATCTTCCGCTACTCAATCATCATCCGCTGGTAAGGTTCATAGTCCAGCGGCACGTATTAGAAACAATAGGAAGCTAGCTAGGAGAGCGATCAAAGTGTTCAGGGGCGTCTAACCGAATGATTCATCGCTCATCCAGTCCAACGGACTGAATTGGGCAAGGGAGTATTTGAAGCTGCATTCTCCATCGGAAAAGTCTTCTGATGTGGGTAAATTGGACCCCTCGTCGGCTAAAGCTGGTGAGGAAGAAGAGAATCCGGTCGTGTGAGGGCGTGTGAGGCTGCTAGACTTGTGCAAAATCGATGTGGCTTTCCTGCAAGAACCCTGATTGTCAAACGATCGGATACAGGGTCTGAAATCAGCAGAATTTGATTTGTTCTTCTCGAAAGACACAGGTAAGCAGAGAAATTGTATTCTGATTTGGAAAGGAATTAATTCTTTTCTCTTGAACAATTACAGCAATGTTGACCAGACTGTAGTGAAGGTGGAGGGATCTGATGGTAATAGCCTTATTGTCGCCTCTCTCTACCTTCCGTATGATAGCAAAGAACCCCCACCCTCTGACGGGTTCAAACACTTGACCAGCATGGTGGAAAGGAAGAAGATCAACATCGTGGTGGTGTGCGACGCTAACGCTCACCACACTGAATGGGACAGCAGAGACATCAATAGTAGGGGTGAGTCACTTTTTGAATATATTTGCTCTTCCAGACTTTTATTATGCAACAGAGGTGATGATCCTACTTTTGTTGTTAGAAACGGAAGTCAAGTCTTGGACATAACTCTAAGATCGAGCTACGGCACAAAGTTTGAAGTCGGTAACTGGTCAGTCTCAGGAATGAAATCCGTCTCTGATCATAGGATAATTATATTCACGGTATCTTGCGATGTAGTGCGGGGTAACTCCTTACGTAACATCAAAAGGAGAGAAGTTTGTAAGGATAGTCAGTAGGAACCTTAGGCAGGAAACCAGGAGCTTAACCAGTGCGGAACAACTTGACAGGGAGATGGAGATGATTTCGGAAACCTTAATGACTGCCCTTAGATCGACTTGCCGGCTTTTAAATGGGGGTGGTAAGGGTGGTCCGAAGTAGTGATTAAAAGATCTTGAAATTTTGAGAGGAAGGGCGAGGAGGCTTTTCAAGAAAGCTAAAAGAACTCAGAATGACTTGGACTGGGATGCATACAGATTCAGCCAAAAAGAATTTAAATCGTCGCTGAACTTCGCCAAGCGAAGTTCATGGAGGAGGTTCATGGGTGCATCTCGCAGCTTGGGAACGCTTTTCAGGTAGTACATCTCCCTGCGGCGGACGCAGCCATTGCAAATCGCACAATCTCTCTTGAAAGGGTAAGGTGTGCGGTTATGTCCTTCTCTCCTTTTAAGTCTCCGGGAGTGGACGGTCTGGTGCCCATTATGCTGCAGAAGACCATGCCACTTATTGGTCCTTCCTTGGTGAGGATCTTTAGAAGTTGTCTAACTCTCGGGTATGTCCCGAAGATGTGGCGTGAAGTCAGGGTGATTTTCATTCCTAAGGCTGGCAAGCCAAGCCACACCCTGGCCAAGGACTTTAGAAACATTAGTCTCTCATCGTTTTTGCTGAAAACAATGGGGAGATTGATGGACTATTATCTTAGATATGTTCTGGACGCGAGAGGCTTCTCAGCTTCTCAGCACGCCTATATGAAGGGAAAATCTGTCGAAGCGGCCTTACATGAGGTCGTCTCCACGGTAGAAGAATCTTTGAATGTTAAAGAGTATACTCTAGCAGCGTTTCAAGATATTGAGGGTGCCTTCAATAATGTGGAGACGATTGGGTTCGAGAAGGTATTGAATAGATTGGGTGTTGACTCTTTCATTTCGTGCTGAATTGTGTCAATGCTAGGGGGTAGAATTATCAACTCCTCTTTGGTGGATGGATATAGCAGAATGAAAGCAACCCGTAGAACGCCACAGGGTGGGGTGCTATCTCCACTGCTGTGGGTCGCAGTGGTTGACGAAATTTTACAGGCTTCATCTTTGACCGGAGTCAAGGTGGTAGCTTACGCGGATGATATCGTTCTGATGGTGAGAGGTAAGTTCCTGGACACCCTGAGCGATTTACTAGAAGTTGGGCTCAAATCCTTGAGCAGGTAGGCTGGTACCTGCGGTCTCAACAGCAATCCGGAAAAAACCGACCTTATCCTCTTTATGAGGAAAAAGGCCGAGAATTGAGGCTCCCAGGCTTGAATGGCGTTACCATCCCGCTCTCCCTTAGTGTGAAGTACTTAGGAATCTATCTTCATCTTAGGTTGAACTGGAAACTCACGATTGACGACAGGATCAAGAAGGCATTGAATGCTTACTACGCTTGTCAGAAAATGGTGGGGAAAACCTGGGGCCTCACGGTAGTTAGACCTCTTCTCACGTAGCATGCATTGGATGTCGGGACTTACAGGGTCGCCATGATCAGAATTCAAAGAATAGCACTCATTGGGATAACTGGGGCCTTACGTACCACGGCCTCACAGCCTCTGGAAGTAATGCTCCACATAATCCCATTGGAATTAGCTGTAAAATCAATAGCAGCAAAGGATGGTATTGGATGGGAGGCAATGTGGGTCACATTAGCATCTTGTCAACTTCCCTGTGTTCCGCCATGCCGGAGCGCACTGACTACAGGACACCGTCTTGCAGTTTTGGACATTCCTATGCTGTGAATATTCCCACCAGACTGGAGTGGCGATCTGGGATCATCGCCCCAGACACGTTTGCTATCTACCCTGATGGATCCAAGAAGAAAAGCGGAACGGGCGCGGGAGAGTACTTTTGCGACCTTGACATTATGGAATCGTTAAGGCTGGCGGATAGCTCGAGCGTGTTTCAGGCCGAGATTTTTGCACTGACAAAAGCAGCTAAAATAATTGTGCGAAAACAGTGCGCGAATGGTACAACAACTATTTATGTTGATAGCCAAGCTGCCATCAAGGCTGTTGAGGCGCACATTACTAAATCCAGACTTCTGGGAGAATGAAAAAGAATATTGCAGATGGTGAATACGATGAATAGATGAATAGTATGAATGACAACCTGAAGATTAGTTGAATTTCTGGTCACAGTGACTTCCCTGGAAATGCAAAGGCAGATGAACTCGCCAGAAGGGGGTCGGAGATAAGCATAGAGCTGGCCGACGAATCGGTTCTATGTCCCATTGAATGAGTAAAGAGAATGATTGATATTGAAGCACTCAGACAGATGGAGGGGGCCTGGGTGAATCTCTCGGGATGCCGGCAAGCAAGAATCTGCTGGCCGAAACTTGATAGGAGCAACTCTATCTTCATTTTATCTCTGGGCAGGGACATTTGCAGACAACTTATAGGGGTCCTAACGGGACACTGTCCCTTTGAGAGACATGGAGAAATACTGGCAATACCCATGGCTGATCTGTGTCGCTGTGGTGTTGAGAATGTTGAACTGACACTGGAGCATCTAGTGTGTGAATGTGAAAGTCTGGCACGTACCAGGTATCGGTACTTGGGGTAATTCTGCTTGACCGATCTATAAGAACTTGCGATAATTCCTCTATGGAGAACTACTCTCTTCATAAGGAAGAGCAATATTTGGAATCAGTAGTCTAGAGCCCGGTTTTATACTAAGAGACCACAATGGATCCGCAGTGATCTCTCGTGATGGACTGTGGCACAATACTTCTGTCCACCCTTCTCAACCTAACCTAACCTACACGCACGCTTTCAATCGTGTGCTGTGGTTATTAAGATTGAGGTACGCAACAGTGTGTTCTACCTCAATTACCCATTTCTTCCTATACCCAAGTCAAGCTGGAAATTATCGTGCTGAGGACTGCATGGCTGAGGGGGAGCTCAGTCGCGAACGATAGATTCCAGATACCACTGGTTTTAACTAGCCTTTCCATGGTAATGCGGTGTTCTGCCATGGGTGGTCATTCCCTTCACGCGCTACTCGTGGGTCCAAGATGAACGCAAACAACAACAATGAAGAAAAACCAACAACGAGGACGATAGAGAATCTCCTGGAAGATGAACTGGAGAGAAGATTTAAGGAGCTCGACCTGAGGAGTTCGCAGCATACCATGATCGATGCTGAGATGGAGGAGAGACTGCTGGATCCAGCAATCTTCTCAGAAGAGGCCAATAGCGGGAACGGTGGGGCAGCCTTCGCTAAAGATGTGAAGCCGACAGAATGTTCCACGCCGCCGACTTAAGGCAACACATCCAGGCAGAGGGAGACCAATGCCGGGAATGCTGGGGCTACTCCCGAAGCGTGTACGTGTCATAGCCAGACGCCGTTATTCGGAAGCCAAGATGACCACTAGACGCTACAACACGCATAAGTTTACGCAGAGGAAGATCCTGGAGAAGGATCCGGTGTCCCTAACGGTGCACGACCGTAAAACCGTGCAGAGGGTAAAGGCGGGTATTGCTGAATACGAAGCGGTAAACGTCCAATGAAAGCCAGTGCTAGCAATAGCACAAGGCGCGTAGCTCGGAATGCGAAGTTGGCGACACCGATGGCAAGTGCTAGCAATAGTACAATGCGTGGCATCGGACGTGGCGGTTCTGGGCAACCTAGGTTATCGCAGCCGCTGAGTAAGAAGGGTTGGGGCCGCGCTGCCAGCTGGTGATCCGCGAGTGCGTGCGGGGAAATCGAGGGAGGACTCCGCTCCGCTCCGGTCCGAGGAGGATAGGCCCAGGGACGCTAAAATTCAAAGAACGCTGTCAGCCCGAGAGGGCAACCGGCAGACACTCATCTCAATTGTCAGGGAGTACCTCATGGTGGCCATTGTCGATTTAGGCCACAGCTAGAGTATGGTTTGCAAAGACAACTGGGAGCTTGTGCCAGCAGCTTTACGTAGCGAGGTGCTGAGCCGATTTAGAAGTAAGCAGGGCCTTCCAGCTACGCAGTCTAACGCCACAGGATGGCACAGAGGGTTGAGGACAATTGAATGTATAGATGAACCCTCTCTAGACTTCGTAAAAGTGACAGTCAAATAACTGGTCAACCCGTGGCCAAACGCACAGCTTGCTGTAGTGCAATAGGAAGACAAATCCGATATGCGAAAAGGCAGAATCTGGGTTCCAGCGCCAATTATGTTAAAGAATGATGTGCTAGACATGCTCCGATACCAAAATCCATTGATTCCACCGGGAGAAATACAAATTTCCAATGTCGCAGCATAAACCGTTCTAAAGTTGTTCATGAACATATGCTTTGAGGACTTTTTGTATGGAAGTTACCCGAAGGAGTAAAGTAATTTTACCGTCTAATGAATTTGAACTTCATTTTTCCTCCAAAATAATTTATACAAAAATTCAACTTCGTAGCTTACGGATTTCTGGAGTTATAGTGAGCTCCATTGATTGAGTGCGGCTATTTTTACAGGATTTTTGTATGGCAGCCACTCGAAGGACTCATTTGATTTTACTTTATTATTTTTTAATAATAAAGTATTGTGATCGACCTGAAATTTCAAAAAAGTTTGCTACCCTGAAATTTTGTATTTACACGTTTTAGGACTAGTAGACCCCAAAAAAGCAAAAAAAAAAAAAATGTCCGTCTGTACGCCGTACGCCGTCCGCCGTCCGCCGTACGCCGTACGCAAAATCGTTTGAAGGCGCGTAGCTCCCAAACCCGTTGAGATATTAAATTGAAATTTTTATGGTGGGTAGATTGGGTAAACCCCTACCACTGGTATATTTGAAAAACTTCGGATTACAATATCTTCCGAACCAATTACACCAGGAAAATAAAATTTAGTTTCTGTATATGGGATCACAAGAGGAGTCTACCAAAACTAAATTTTTTGAGGGGGGAGGTGGAGCACGAAAGTGGGGGGATAGCAATTTCTCAAAAAATGTCATTTTTATATCTCAGAAACCGTATCAGATATGATCTTGAAAATTTTACAGGAGTTGGGGACGGTAAACTTCTATGTGTGGGTGATGATGTGGGTGTTGGGGGTGATGGTATAAGGGGGTAGAAAGGAAAACATTCTGATTTTTATTTCTCGAAAACCATAATGAATAGAAAGCTAAAAATTTAGGATTATATAGATAGTGGCAGACATCCTAGAAAAATAAAATTTTTCACAGGGGTATCAAGATACGGGGGAGAGGGGTGGTTTTTTATATCTCAGAAACGGCTTATGCTAGAAAGTTGAAACTTAGTACGTATATGTAGATGTACTATTAGAGTAATTAAAGCAAAAAAAAAGTTCAGATTTTTATTGGCGTTCAGAGGTTGAGTAAAAAAAATGTCCGTGAATCCACATTTTCACAAATTTCGTTAAAACTTTTAGACATGTCGAGCTATCAAAGCAATTTTACTTCTGCGGGCTATTTATATAAGTGCCTACTAACGATTTCCAAAATTGTTCGATATCCAACCCCTAAGGGGGTGTAAAGTGGTTGTGTACATATTCACGAATTCTGATATATTCCTAAGGTATATTGAGATTTGGAGTTCACGTTTACATCTATAAGGGAAAAACCCGATTTAAGTATTTTTACGTATTAAACCCCCTGGGGGTATTGTTCAAGATTTCACTGATTCCGAAAATCTCTTAGGTTTAATGTGATCGAATTCGCTTTTACTACTTTGAATTATTCTATTGATAAAAAAATACGTAAATAAATAAAAAAAATCGGCCAACAGTCTGGGCACAACTTTATTATTTTATGGGTAGAAGTCCGAAACGTGTTTGATGATGAGATACGGTGTTGGGTACTATGCGACTGGCAACCTAAAACATACTGCAGTCACGATCGGCTGCAAGCCAATCGTATAATACTCTAGATGAATACTGAACTCCGATTTATATTGTAGTTGGGGATAAAGTAGAATTACGTGTGTGCATGTTGTATGTCCTTTATTAAGGACTGCCTTTAGATTGCTACTCAAACCTAAAAGACAATATTCAGTGTTTAATTTCTTATCTTGAACTGGTTAAGTCATCGAAAAAAAAGTCCTTTTTGAAGGACTTTCACATGGGAGGTGCAGGAAGGACTCACTCGATTTCTTACATATTTATCCTTTTCCTTGGAACCATTCAAAAATGAACGTGTACAAAATTTCAAATTCGTAGCTTGAAGCGTTCAAAAGTTATCGAAAAATATTGTTGAACACGTGTCTTAAGGACATTTTGTACGGCAGCTACCAGAAGGAGTAACAGGATTTCGCTGATAAGTAAACTCGAACTTCGTTTTTACTCAAAACTAATTTGTACAAAATTTCCAATTCATAGCTAAAAGATTACTTGAGTTATAGTAAGTTCCGTAAATTAAAAGAAAACGTTTTGACAGGATATTTGTATGGCAGCTACACGAAGGACTAATAGGATTTTCTTCATAATCATACATTTAGCTCCAACTATTGGAAAAATACTACGTACAAAATTTCAAAGACGGACCTTAAACCCTTCTGAAGTTATCGGCCAATATTCTTGAACACGTATTTTAAGGATATTTTGTATGGCAGCTACCAGAAGGAGTGAAAGGATTTCGCTGACTAGTAAACCCAAACTTTGTTTTCACTCAAAACTAATTTGTACAAAATTTCGAATTCGTAGCTGAAAGATTACTTGAGTTATAGTGAGTTTCGTAAATTAAGTGAAGACATTTTGACAGGATATTTGTATGGCAGCTACAAGAAGGACTAACAGGATTTTCTTCATAATCATACATTTAGCTGCAACTATTGAAAAAGTAACACATACAAAATTTCAAAGTCGTAGCTTTAGGCGTTCCGAAGTTATTGGTCAATATTCTTGAACACGTGTTTTGAGGACATTTTGTATGGCAGCTACCCGAAGGAGTAGGATGATTTTGCCCGTTAACGAACTTAGCCTTACAAATTCAACCAAACATCCAGATTCAAAATTTCAAGATCCTAGGTGAAGGCGTTCTTGAGTTATCGTGCTAACGGACAGACGGACGGACGGACGGACGGACGGACGGACGGACGGACGTCAAGCGGATTTGAGGTTTTTGGGCACAAATAACCAGGAAGCTATTTGGAACGTTATTTTTTAGGTTGCCAGTCGCATAGTACCCAACACCGTATCTCATCATCAAACACGTTACGGACTTCTACCCATAAAATAATAAAGTTGCGCCCAGACTGTTGGCCGATTTTTATACTCTAGATGAAATCATATAGAGTATTATAAGTTTAATCCAGCCCAAAAGTTTGTAACGCATAGAACCAAGCCACGGACGAAAAAAAGCTATATATTATTTTTTTGTTTATTTGTGGTCAAAAACCTCAAATCCGTTTGACGTCCGTCCGTCCGACCGTCCGTCCGTCCGTCCGTCCGTCCGACCGTCCGTCCGTCCGTCCGTCTGTCCGTTAGCACGATAACTCAAGAACGCCTTCACCTAGGATCTTGAAATTTTGAATCTGGATGTTTGGTTGAATTTGTAAGGCTAAGTTTGTTAACGGGCAAAATCATCAAACTCCTTCGTGTAGCTGCCATACAAAATGTCCTTAAAACACGTGTTCAAGAATATTGGTCGATAACTTCAGAAGGGCTTAAGCTACGACTTTGAAATTTTGTATGTGTTATTTTTCCAATAGTAGGAGCTAAATATATGATTATGAAGAAAATGCTGTTAGTCCTTCGAGTAGCTGCCAAACAAATATCCTGTCAAAATGTATTCAGTTAATTTACGAAACTAACTATAACTCAAGTGATCTTTTAGCTACGAATTCGGAATTTTGTACAAATTAGTTCTGAGTCAAAAGAAAGTTCGACATTACTAGTCAGCGAAATCCTGTCACTCCTGCTGGTAGCTGCCATACAAAATGTCCTTAAAACACGTGTTTAAGAATATTGGCCGATAACTTCGGAAGGGTTTAAGCTACGACATTGAAATCTTGTATGTGTTATTTTTCCAATAGTTAGAGCTAAATGTATGATTATGAAGAAAATCCTATTAGTCCTTCTTGTAGCTGCCATACAAATGTCCTGTCAAAATGTCTTCACTTAATTTACGGAACTTACTATAACTCAAGTAATCTTTTAGCTATGAATTGGAAATTTTGTGCAAATTAGTTTTGAGTAAAAACGAAGTTCGGGTTTACTAATCAGGGGAATCCTTTTACTCCTTCTGGTAGCTGCCATACAAAATGTCCTTAAGACATGTGTTCAAAAATATTTTTCGATAACTTTTGAACGCTCCAAGCTACGAATTTGAAATTTTGTACACGTTCATTTTTAAATGGTTTCAAGGAAAAGGATAAATATGTAAGAAATCAAGTGAGTCCTTCCTGCACATCCCATGTGAAAGTCCTTCAAAAAGAACATTTTTTTTCGGTGACTTACCCAGTTCAAGATATGAAATTAAACACTGAATATTATCATTTAGTTTTGAGTAGCAATCTAATGGCAGTCCTTAATAAAGGACATACAACATGCACACACGTAATTCTACTTTATCCCCAACTACAACATAAATCGGAGTTCAGCATTCATCTAGAGTATTATACGATTGGCATGCAGCCGATCGTGACTGCAGTATATTTTATATTCATTCTTTAAACTACAACCATCGGAAAACGAATGGCATAGCTTAAGGCGCTCCGAAATTATTAGCCAATATTCAAGAACACATGTTTTATGGACTTTTGTATGACAGCTATCCGAAGGAGTAGGATGATTTTGCCATTAACGAACTTAGCCTTACGAATTCAACCGAACATCCAGATTCAAAATTTCAAGATCCTAGGTCAAGGCGTTCTTGAGTTATTGTGCTAAAGGACAGACAGACGGACGTCAGGCGGACTTGGAGTTTTTGGCCACAAATAAGAAAAAATAATTTATAACTTTTTTTCGTCGGAGGCTCCGTTCTATGCGTTACAAATTTTTGGGCTGGATTAAACTTATATTACTCTCAGATTTCATCTAGAGTATAAAAATAAATTTTTTTATAGGGGTTGTATGTTGTTTCCTATCCATAGAATGGCTTATGCTAGAAAGTTGATACTTGGTGAATTTGATCTAATAGAACATTTATTTAGATTAAAAAAATGTGAAATATACATTGGCGTACGGAATGGGGGCCAAAAATATAGTCAGTTAAAATTAAATGCATATATTTTCACGAATTTCGTTATATCTCTTAGGTCCTCTAATATATTGAAGCAATTTTTATTACACAGATTTTTCACATAAATCCCTAGAAAGTGTTTTCAGAGTTTTATGAAATTCAACCCCTAAGAGGGTGTAAAGGGGTTGTGTACATTTTCACGAATTAAGCCATATAATTTAGGTCCGATTAAATATCGAATAACTTTTCCCTTCCACGGTCTTGTTTTTGAATCGCGAAAAACATGTTTTCAACTCCTAAGAGGGTATAAATGGGTTTAGCGTTTTTACGAATACCGTCATAATTCTTAGGACTGATAGACATCAATATGTTTTTTACTTCCTCGGCTTTCTTTATATTTAACTTCAAACTATAATTTCAAGATTTTTGAATATTCAACACTCAAGTGGGTGTAAGAGGTTTGCATACGTTTTTACAATATTATATATCTCTTTAGGTTTGATGAGATATCAAATGGACTACAACTTCTACAGAGTTTTTACATAATAGCCTACAAACCGATCTATTATTTTCTGATATCCAACACCCGAGGTAGTGAAAAGGAGTTGCACACATTTTCACAAATTCCTACATATTTCTTCTATCTGATGAGATATCGAATTTATTTCTTCCCGTATTTTTGCTAGAAAGTTAATTTCAGGATTTTTAAATATTCAACCCATACGTGTTGTAAGGGATGCATAGTAACCTACACCGCATCTCAGCATTACACGCGTTCCGAACTTCTATCCAAAAAATAATAAAGTTGCGACTGTTGGCAGATTTTTCTATTCTTATCAGCTTCACAAATACCATCATCTACCAGATAGTTGTTGATTTGTTGTAGACAACATTGCTGTTCTGATAGATCACAACCAAACAGCACTAAAAATTATTAACTCTCGAAAGGTGCAGTGGCCCCGCCGAAATAGAAGGCACGGTCGGGTCGGATCCGACCCATTATCATTTTATCATTTTAACAGGGTATTTTTTAATTTTTTTTGTAAGAAAAAATCATTAATCATATTTCAATATACGTTGTTGATCTTTTAACAATAATTGAACAATTTTTTAATTAACATTTAACATTCTATCACCCTTTTACATTGAGCAAATAAAGTATCTCTTGAATAGACTGAGGTACTTGGGTCGGATCCGACCCACACCGTACCTTAACTTAACACCTACTAGAATACTGCCCCTAAGCTAACTGGACTGTATACTACTTTGTATTAAAGTCTAAACACCTAAGTCCAGTCCGGTATCCTTAAAAAAACCCTCTGAAATATTGAAAGTATTTTACTTCTACGAGTTTTTCAGATAAATTCATTCTCATTGGAGTGTAAAGGGTTTGCATAAATTCTTATGAATTCCGACATATACCTTAAGATTGATAAGATATTGAGTTGATTTTTCCTTCGTAAGAGCTATAGTGACTTCAAAATTAACTTAAATTTTTTTGGATATTCAATCCCCAAAGGGAATGCAACGCCCATACGTCTTATCAATTTTCTCCATATATCTTAGGTGTAATGAGATATGAGATTGAATTTTACTTTAATGGGCATTTGATATAATCGCCAAAAAAATAATTTCACGATTATTCTTATCCCCCTCACTTCCATGCGCAACCGCTTCTCTAAAAATATTTATTCAGCAAACTCCATTTGTCGCTCTATGTACACAAACCGAATTTAATCTTTCGTTAAGTTACATACTTTACATTTGGGACGTGATTGCTTATGTCACAAATGTACAGTTATTAAATTTGTTAAATAAGTTTGTTAGGTCTTATACCATGGATACACTGCTTGTATACAAATTACATTATGCAAATCATGATATGCAATACAAGATAGCATGATACACAGCCCATACATGTTATACTTGTAGAAACCGGACCATCACATCGCACACAAAAATGAAAACGCGCTCAAGCAATTCTACCTGAAGGAAGGATAGAAAAATCCACAACTGCCATTCATTGGAATTTCAGTTGATTTCAGTTAAAAGAAGGCTATATCAGCTAAAATCATCGAATTTATATACAAGGAAACAGGTTGGATATTATGTAGATATCAGCTCGTTGACGTACTATATGCGTATTATTGGGTGATACACTGGTGATATTGACGATATTATGATTTGTATACGAGCTGTGTATCCAAGGTATTAGTTAGTGTTCTTGATAAAAGAAATTAACCTTAAGTTTTAATAGAATAATAGTTTAATTTTTATTTCAATCTTACCGCATTATTATGATTCCAAAAAATGTAAGCTGGTGGTTCTGGTGAATTTAATATTACGCATGTGAGGTTTATGGTAGATCCACTCTCAATATATAAATCAGGAGCGCCAATAATCTCTGTTGACGGCTCTGTAATAATAAAATATATATAAAGAATCTTAATGTGCATTACTGCAGATAATCTCTACAATACATAAAACTTTTAATGGTTGGATGTACGATAATTCAAAAGGAATTATTTTCGATAAGGGCTCAAGACAGATATCGCCCATAAGCCCATCATACTAAGATTTAAGGAAATTGATGGAGCAAAACAAGGAAGAAGGTGTATGGAAATTAATGTTGTAGCTGTAGAGTAGTTTTTCATAAACGTTGGCATAACTGCGAGAGAGACCTAATTTTACAATGCTCAATAAATGTTTATTTCAACACTTACTAAAAAACATAATAATAAAATAGAAGTGCACATCATAGTGTGTACCTTTATTATAGATAGGAACTAATTATTATGTGGTATACATGATGGATTGTAATTTCTACACAGTTAAAATTTGTTGACTAGATTTTAATATTTTTTGAATTGGATATATGTCCACACCAAAAAATTATTAAATTTTAAACTTCCCAATGTATTAAAAACATATTTTAATCTTTTATAGTATTGCAGAGCAATACTCTAAATATTGAAATATTAATAAAAAAAATCTTATTGAATAGTATTACATTACAAGCTCATACCATTAGAATATAATGTAAAAAGAAGAGAATAAGAAGAAGAAGAATACCTAAAAGAAACATATAGTTTTAACTCGGTAATATTTATAATATTTAACTATTTTACATACCAAGGTTGAATCCTTAAAGGAAAATGGATATTCCTTACATATATTATTTGTTGCGAGTGTTGAGCGCTGTCGAACTACTAGGGTCTGTTGAAGCTTAATTAAATCGTAGAAAGTGCGGTACATGCAATATTTTTAAAACTTTTTAGCTCGACGAGCTTTATTTTTTCAAAAATCACTTCCACAAATATTTTCGGTCTACAAAAACTCATATTACCGAAAGAAAAAATAACATGTCACGCTGAATGCAAGAGAAATCGAAAATCGTGATGAAATTTATACCAAAAAGTATTAGTCTGAAATCGCTCAGAATAATTGAAAGTTGAATTTCTATACCTTTTAGGTTTATTATTAAATACTTTCGTATAATAATTAAAAGGGCACTCTTTCCGAAAAATGTAAGACCATTTGCATTACATGGTGATACTAACATTATTATGTGCTCAGCTCATTGTTCTGAAAAATATTTCTATAGATTAAATTTCAGTACTATTTGATTAAAATACAATGTAAACTAATAATTTGATCCAAATGGATCATAACTTAATCCGTAATGTATTAAATATTAATGTAAGTATTTTGAAAGTTTACATTCCAAATCTAGATTTATTTAATTTTGTCCAAGATTTTTAAACGTGTAGAAAAAACTAAATTTCGTATTACTACCGTATTATTACCGCACGTTATGCTATGTTCCTAAGTCTGGCGGTTTCGCAAATCTAATATACTTTGTAGCATATGCTACCATTAGTGATGTGCAATGCAATTACTGTTTAGTATCGAATAATTACTGAGCACTTGAAATTGGTATTCGATATTTGGTATTCGATACTTTTTCAATTACTTTGTACCAGGGGTTTTTTGTTTTAGCTCATCACATTGTATCAGCCGACCTTTTTTTTTAGCTCATCACATTGTATCAGCCGACCCTTTTTTTTTTAGCTCACTATATTGTATGAGATGCCTTTCGTTTTGCATCACATTGTACGAGACGCCTTTTGTTTTGCATTGTACAGTTCACTACTTCCAACGAACTGTCACGGCGCGTCAATTTGTGTTCTGCAAAATCGTCCCGCTTCCTGCAATAAGTCTCCACTCTTCGTGTCTTAGGCGTCCTGCAGCTTGGTATGAGTGCAATATGGTGAGTTGTGACGCATTTTGGCTGCATTTCGCTCCGCGCTAAATTTGGGAACCCCAATGAAAAAGGAAATTTTGAATGCACTTTTTGAGAAATAGGATTGTCTGACAGACGCAGACGTTGTTCGCAATTCTCAAATATGTATTAAAAAGAAATAATTTTCCAAACGTACCACCACAACACCTCTACATTCCAAGTTTTAGCTTAAGATATAATTTGTTCTCCCCATTTCACACTCACCCACAAAAGTTTGTCCTTCTTGTTTTTGAGACATGAGAAGTGATTTTTTTTTTGTAAACTCTTATTCTCCCTTCCAGTCTCATCGTTCACCGCACCGTGAAAATTTTTATATACGGTGAACTTTTCTTATTCTATTATACTATATACAATTAGCCAGTTTTGTCTTTCCGCTAAGTTTTCACTCTCCGTTACGATTAATTAAAATCCGTTAAAATTATATGTCACCTTACATCTTCCATCTTCTATCCTCTTTCCCCCATTTTCCAACGGCTATCTCCTATCCTTCCTAGTGCATCCTCCCTTCTACATCCTCCTTCTTCCTTCCTACATCCTCCTTCTTACTTCCTACATCCTCCTTCTTACATTCTCTATCCTCCATCATACATCCTCCTTCATCCATCTTCCTCCATCATCCATTCATCCTCCTCCATCATAAATCCATCCTCCATCATCCATCCTCCTCCATCATCCATCCATCCTCAATCATCCATAATTATCCATCATCCATCCTCCTCCATCATCCATCCTCCTCCATCATCCGTTCTTCTCCATCATCCATCCTCCTCCATCATCCATCCTCCTCCATCATCCATCCTCCTCCATCATCCATCCTCCTTCATCATCCATCCTCCTCCATCATCCATCTTCCTCCATCATCCATCCTCCTCCATCATCCATCCTCCATCATCATCCATCCTCCTCCATCATCCATCCTCCTTCATCATCCTTCCTCCTCCATCAATCATCCTCCTCCATCATCCATCCTCCTCCATCATCCATCCTCCATTCTCCATCATCCATCCTCCATTCTCCAAACTCCCTTTTCCATCCTCCATCCTCCATCCTCCATCCTCCATTCTCCATTCTCCATTCTCCATTCTCCATTCTAAATCCTGCATACTAGATCCTCCATTCTCCATCATCCATTCTCCATTCTCCATCCTCCATCCTCCAACCTAAATCCTCCATCCTCCATCCTCCAATCTCCATTCTCCATTCTCCATCATCCATTATCCATTATCCATTCTCCATTCTCCATTCTCCATCCTCCATCGTCCATCCTTCATCCTCCATTCTCCATTCTCCATCATCCATTATCCATTCTCCATTCCCCATTCTCCATTTTCCATTCTCCATTCTCCATCCTCCATCCTCCATCCTCCATCCTCCATTCACCATCATCCATTCTCCATTCTCCATTCTCCATTCTCCATTCTCCATTCTCCATTCTCCATTCTCCATTCTCCATTCTCCATTCTCCATTCTCCATTCTCCATTCTCCATTCTCCATTCTCCATTCTCCATTCTCCATTCTCCATTCTCCATTCTCCATTCTCCATTCTCCATTCTCCATTCTCCATTCTCCATCCTCCATCCTCTATCCTCCATCCCCCTAATCCATCTCCATTCTCCATTTTCCATTTTCCATTTTCCATTTTCCATTTTCCATTTTCCATTTCCATTTTCCATTTTCATTTTCCATTTTCCATTTTCCATTTTCCATTTTCCATTTTCCATTTTCCATTTTCCATTTTCCATTTTCCATTTTCCATTTTCCATTTTTCATTTTTCATTTTCCATTTTCCATTTTCCATTTTCCATTTTCCATTTTCCATTTTCCATTTTCCATTTTCCATTCTCCATTCTCCATTCTCCATTCTCCATTCTCCATTCTCCATTCTCCATTCTCCATTCTCCATTCTCCATTCTCCATTCTCCATTCTCCATTCTCCATTCTCCATTCTCCATTCTCTATTGTCCATTGTCCATTGTCCATTGTCCATTGTCCATTGTCCATTCTCCATCCTCCATCGTCCATACTTCATCTTCCATTCTAAGTTCTCCATCATCCATTCTCCATTCTCCATTCTCCATTCTCCATTCTCCATTCTCCATTCTCCATTCTCCATTCTCCATTCTCCATTCTCCATTCTCCATTCTCCATTCTCCATTCTCCATTCTCCATTCTCCATTCTCCATTCTCCATTCTCCATTCTCCATTCTCCATCCTCCATTCTCCATTCTCCATTCTCCATTCTCCATTCTCCATTCTCCATTCTTCATTCTCCATTCTCCATTCTCCATTCTCCATTCTCCATTCTCCATTCTCCATTCTCCATTCTCCATTCTCCATCCTCCATCCTCCATCCTCCATCCTCCATCCTCCATCCTCCATCCTCCATCCTCCATCCTCCATCCTCCATCCTCTATCCTCTATCCTCTATCCTCTATCCTCTATCCTCCATCCTCCATCCTCCATCCTCCATCCTCCATCCTCCATCCTCCATCCTCCATCCTCCATCCTCCATCCTCCATCCTCCATCCTCCATCCTCCATCCTCCATCCTCCACCCTCCACCCTCCATCCTCCATCCTCCATCCTCCATCCTCCATCCTCCATCCTCCATCCTCCATCCTCCATCCTCCATCCTCCATCCTCCATCCTCCATCCTCCATCCTCCATCCTCCATCCTCCATCCTCCATCCTCCATCCTCCATCCTCCATCCTCCATCCTCCATCCTCCATCCTCCATCCTCCATCCTCCATCCTCCATCCTCCATCCTCCATCCTCCATCCTCCATCCTCCATCCTCCATCCTCCATCCTCCATCCTCCATCCTCCATCCTCCATCCTCCATCCTCCATCCTCCATCCTCCATCCTCCATCCTCCATCCTCCATCCTCCATCCTCCATCCTCCATCCTCCATCCTCCATCCTCCATCCTCCATCCTCCATCCTCCATCCTCCATCCTCCATCCTCCATCCTCCATCCTCCATCCTCCATCCTCCATCCTCCATCCTCCATCCTCCATCCTCCATCCTCCATCCTCCATCCTCCATCCTCCATCCTCCATCATCCATCCTCCATCCTCCATCCTTCATCCTCCATCCTCCATCCTCCATCCTCCATCCTCCATCCTCCATCCTCCATCCTCCATCCTCCATCCTCCATCCTCCATCCTCCATCCTCCATCCTCCATCCTCCATCCTCCATCCTCCATCCTCTATCCTCTATCCTCTATCCTCTATCCTCTATCCTCTATCCTCTATCCTCCATCCTCCATCCTCCATCCTCCATCCTCCATCCTCCATCCTCCATCCTCCATCCTCCATCCTCCATCCTCCATCCTCCATCCTCCATCCTCCATCCTCCATCCTCCATCCTCCATCCTCCATCCTCCATCCTCCATCCTCCATCCTCCATCCTCCATCCTCCATCCTCCATCCTCCATCCTCCATCCTCCATCCTCCATCCTCCATCCTCCATCCTCCATCCTCCATCCTCCATCCTCCATCCTCCATCCTCCATCCTCCATCCTCCATCCTCCATCCTCCATCCTCCATCCTCCATCCTCCATCCTCCATCCTCCATCCTCCATCCTCCATCCTCCATCCTCCATCCTCCATCCTCCATCCTCCATCCTCCATCCTCCATCCTCCATCCTCCATCCTCCATCCTCCATCCTCCATCCTCCATCCTCCATCCTCCATCCTCCATCCTCCATCCTCCATCCTCCATCCTCCATCCTCCATCCTCCATCCTCCATCCTCCATCCTCCATCCTCCATCCTCCATCCTCCATCCTCCATCCTCCATCCTCCATCCTCCATCCTCCATCCTCCATCCTCCATCCTCCATCCTCCATCCTCCATCCTCCATCCTCCATCCTCCATCCTCCATCCTCCATCCTCCATCCTCCATCCTCCATCCTCCATCCTCCATCCTCCATCCTCCATCCTCCATCCTCCATCCTCCATCCTCCATCCTCCATCCTCCATCCTCCATCCTCCATCCTCCATCCTCCATCCTCCATCCTCCATCCTCCATCCTCCATCCTCCATCCTCCATCCTCCATCCTCCATCCTCCATCCTCCATCCTCCATCCTCCATCCTCCATCCTCCATCCTCCATCCTCCATCCTCCATCCTCCATCCTCCATCCTCCATCCTCCATCCTCCATCCTCCATCCTCCATCCTCCATCCTCCATCCTCCATCCTCCATCCTCCATCCTCCATCCTCCATCCTCCATCCTCCATCCTCCATCCTCCATCCTCCATCCTCCATCCTCCATCCTCCATCCTCCATCCTCCATCCTCCATCCTCCATCCTCCATCCTCCATCCTCCATCCTCCATCCTCCATCCTCCATCCTCCATCCTCCATCCTCCATCCTCCATCCTCCATCCTCCATCCTCCATCCTCCATCCTCCATCCTCCATCCTCCATCCTCCATCCTCCATCCTCCATCCTCCATCCTCCATCCTCCATCCTCCATCCTCCATCCTCCATCCTCCATCCTCCATCCTCCATCCTCCATCCTCCATCCTCCATCCTCCATCCTCCATCCTCCATCCTCCATCCTCCATCCTCCATCCTCCATCCTCCATCCTCCATCCTCCATCCTCCATCCTCCATCCTCCATCCTCCATCCTCCATCCTCCATCCTCCATCCTCCATCCTCCATCCTCCATCCTCCATCCTCCATCCTCCATCCTCCATCCTCCATCCTCCATCCTCCATCCTCCATCCTCCATCCTCCATCCTCCATCCTCCATCCTCCATCCTCCATCCTCCATCCTCCATCCTCCATCCTCCATCCTCCATCCTCCATCCTCCATCCTCCATCCTCCATCCTCCATCCTCCATCCTCCATCCTCCATCCTCCATCCTCCATCCTCCATCCTCCATCCTCCATCCTCCATCCTCCATCCTCCATCCTCCATCCTCCATCCTCCATCCTCCATCCTCCATCCTCCATCCTCCATCCTCCATCCTCCATCCTCCATCCTCCATCCTCCATCCTCCATCCTCCATCCTCCATCCTCCATCCTCCATCCTCCATCCTCCATCCTCCATCCTCCATCCTCCATCCTCCATCCTCCATCCTCCATCCTCCATCCTCCATCCTCCATCCTCCATCCTCCATCCTCCATCCTCCATCCTCCATCCTCCATCCTCCATCCTCCATCCTCCATCCTCCATCCTCCATCCTCCATCCTCCATCCTCCATCCTCCATCCTCCATCCTCCATCCTCCATCCTCCATCCTCCATCCTCCATCCTCCATCCTCCATCCTCCATCCTCCATCCTCCATCCTCCATCCTCCATCCTCCATCCTCCATCCTCCATCCTCCATCCTCCATCCTCCATCCTCCATCCTCCATCCTCCATCCTCCATCCTCCATCCTCCATCCTCCATCCTCCATCCTCCATCCTCCATCCTCCATCCTCCATCCTCCATCCTCCATCCTCCATCCTCCATCCTCCATCCTCCATCCTCCATCCTCCATCCTCCATCCTCCATCCTCCATCCTCCATCCTCCATCCTCCATCCTCCATCCTCCATCCTCCATCCTCCATCCTCCATCCTCCATCCTCCATCCTCCATCCTCCATCCTCCATCCTCCATCCTCCATCCTCCATCCTCCATCCTCCATCCTCCATCCTCCATCCTCCATCCTCCATCCTCCATCCTCCATCCTCCATCCTCCATCCTCCATCCTCCATCCTCCATCCTCCATCCTCCATCCTCCATCCTCCATCCTCCATCCTCCATCCTCCATCCTCCATCCTCCATCCTCCATCCTCCATCCTCCATCCTCCATCCTCCATCCTCCATCCTCCATCCTCCATCCTCCATCCTCCATCCTCCATCCTCCATCCTCCATCCTCCATCCTCCATCCTCCATCCTCCATCCTCCATCCTCCATCCTCCATCCTCCATCCTCCATCCACCATCCTCCATCCTCCATCCTCCATTATCCATCCATCACATATTCCTATGGATTCGCTGATATCAAATATTCACGAATATTTTATATTCACTAAATTTTCTATTCACTAATATTTTCTATTCACTAATATTTTATATTCACTAATATTTTATATTCACTAATAAATATTTGATATCAGCGAATCCATAGGAATATGTGATATCAGTGAATACATACGAATATCGATATCTGACCTAATATATGGTAGGGAATATCATGGGACCGATGGATGGTGATGGCGTGTCTTTTGGGAGGGGTGATGTGTAAGGGGGAGGAGGGGGAGCGTTTTAGATGAAAAATGTTGGTTCCTAGATCTCAGGAACCGCTTATGCTAGGAGGCTGAAATTTAAAACTAATGTAGAACTATGATCGTGGACCCAATTGCTTAAAAAATTGTAGATATAGGTTGAAGGGTGTGGGAGTGGGGGGAAAAATAATGTGTCCGAAACGCTTGAAAGCTGGGATTGAAACATTCTAAAATCCATATCTCCTGAACGGTTGATGTCAGAAGGTTGAAACTTTGTGGTTATCTTAAGGGATAATGGAAGATTAGATAAGGTCTAAAAAATTTATGGAAGGTGGTGGGGTGTCGAGGTGGGGGGTAAAAAACTATGGGTAAATGGGGTAAGTTCGTAATGTTTAACATCTTTGTTAGTTCTGATTTTCATGTATTTTCGGTTTTGTGTTCATAGGTCTATACCGAGTTAAAAATTTTTTCAGCAATTAGATATTTTGCAATAAGCTGCTAATAATAGTGTATTTTCGCGATCATATTGACTTTTAAAATTTAAATACCGTAATGTTTTCTTTAGCTTAACTTCACCAAATATAGTTATAAATCTCTATTCGATGATCATTTCATGAAGATTGTTTTCCAACAAGCACCAGCTCGATATGATACAGTAGA
Source organism: Beris morrisii (assembly GCA_951812415.1). Lineage (NCBI taxonomy): Eukaryota > Metazoa > Arthropoda > Insecta > Diptera > Stratiomyidae > Beris > Beris morrisii. The sequence continues at coordinate 61,956,609 of OX638312.1, read as the reverse complement.
TATTAGTAATATTCAAATATTAGTTTAGATATTATAATACCGCGTAATGAATATATTCGTATTAGGTGATATCACCATATATCGGTATGGACCCATCACTACTTTTCAGGAATGCCGATATATTTCTTAGGTCTACTAAGATATACAATTCACTTTCACTTCTAAATTCTTTGAATATAGTCGGGGAATAAACCGATTTAAGCATCAAGCCACCTGGGGAGTAAGACATTTTTCGAGTTTTCACGAATTTCGATTTTTTTTAGGTTTAATGATATCGAATGCACTTTCACTTCTATTAAATAATCTATTGAAAAAACAAATACGTAAACAAATAAAATAAATAATAAATTTGCGCCCAGGCTACTTTATTATTTTATGGGTAGAAGTCAGAAACGTGTTTAGTGCTGAGATGCGCTGTAGGTTACTATGCGACTGACAACCTAAGGAATAACCAGAAGGCTATTTTTCACGTATAATTTTTCTTCTCTTCCAACCCCTATCCGCTTAGGAGCGAACGACGACGAGTCCGACTAGCCCGTCGAGACGGGGTGGGCGCCACACAACTAAAGCTTTCGTCGTCGTTCTAACTACCTAGCCAGCTGTGTAGCGAGGTAGGTTAAGTTACCACCGGAACTCTCTCTCGCGGATCTGTAATCGGAGGACGTTACACTAAATTTACACGGAAGCTTTTGAAAAGAATTGTACTGTGGTTAAAGAATTATTTTAATTAAGTTCAAGAAGTAACATGAATAGGTGAATGAAATTGTTAAAAGAAAAAAAAATAGCTAAATTAAGATCTTAAGCTAGGGTACCACTGGTGTCTGCTCCGTCCTCAGGACAAATTCGTCTTGCCGCGAACCGCCACAATTTTTGTCTTCAATTATAAAGGATGTCCCAGAAGGCGCCGCGTCGATTCGAAAGTTAGCGTGATAAAAATTTCCGCCGAGCTTATTTTCGATACCGTCCCGCGAATTTTACCGTTTATATCCGCACCGCGTTTCGTACCTTAGACGGTTAGATTCTATTTTTGTCTACCTTTTGTGCGCACGCCGAAACTTCCGCGCACCCAAATGTTCGTTATGTCGCGTAAGAATCCGTGATATTCGATCACCCAAAACTGTTCGTTACTACGCTGACTTAAAAGCCCTAACGCTTCGTTCCACAATTCGGCTCCGTACAATAAATAGAATACCTTTTGTTCGTTATTAATTTTCACTTCTTCGTCTAAGCAACCGTATTTATCTTAGTATTTATTTAAGGTTTCGCACTAGGTTTTCGGTATTACCATCTACGTTAGTTAGTTCGTCATTTTTCTTATTTTCCACTACAACTTCTTAAACAAACGTTTTCTGATTCCGCACTTAGTCACTCTACCTTCACCAAACTTTCGCCTTGCGTGTTTTATTCCGTATCAATGTTCGTTAATTTAGTTCAATTTCTCCGTTTGACTCTACACTTCCGAAAATCTTCTTCACCGTCCACCTCTCGTTTTTCTCGATCAAACTCAAAAAGCCACGATCTTTCTGCTTTTCTCCCGACGAAAACTTTTAACGGCACTCGCGCACGGTTAGGGGTTTTGAACTCCCATTCTCGGTCATAAACCCCCGTCTAGTACGGATCTTTTTTTTTGCATTCGAACACATCACTAATTTTGGAGTGTTTAAGTTACCACGTAAAAAGGCTGTTCAGCGAAACATGGCGGCCCCCATTGTTTATGTTTATTTCGCGAGAACTGTCACCCGACGTCGCGAAGTTGTTCTGTGTCCGAAGTGCTTCCCGGTTGTGAACTCCAGGTCATGCGACGAGGACGGTAAGTTTATTTGATTTATAAAGTTTTATTAAGGGAGACTAAGCAAGTCGGACGGCATTCGCGCAAGTCGGACGACTCCGATCTTCGTTTGGACCGCGTAAATGTCTAATTCCGACACTCCGCGCACTGGTAGTTTTGTTTTGTTTGGTGTTGTGACAGTATAATCCTTGTCTTCTCCTTAATCCTATTCCTAATCCTATTCCTAATCCATATTAGCTTTTTCGAAATTCCAAAATATATATCCCTATACTAGTGTTACATTATGTACAGTTTTTGTTTAGGAAAATCTAAAGTAGCCCCGTCTTCCGATTTCAGCTTGTTCTCGTAATTCATAAAGTTCTGATATAAATTTATTTGCGTTATTTTAGATAAGCAGCGACAGCAGTTGGGTCGAGACGAAACGAGTCTCCCGTGGAGCAAATCGCCAGCTGGCTTGCGGTAAGATACCATATTATAATTTCCGTATTACATTCACTAATTTATTCTTTTCTGCATACTTAACCCAGGTTCCGGAGGAAGAGCGTCCGTTGGTCTTCGCCTCAAGATCTCCAATCAGGTATACCCAAGTATCCAGAATTTTCTCTAGTAACTTCTCCTTTTTTTTTTTTCAGGCGTAATATATTCGGAACGTTATTTTTTAGATTGTCAGTCGCATAGTAACCTACAGCTCATCTCAGCATTAAATACGTTTCGGACTTCTACCCATAAAATAATAAAGTTGCGCCCAGACTGTTGGCAGCTTTTTTTATTAGTAATAGTACCTATGTTAAAGTTTTCGGAAAAATAGTGTCAGCGTCCTCTTTGAAAATTCATATCTCTAGTAATTTTTATCCTAGAATAATAAAATATGGCTTATTTTAAAGAGGGAGGTAGTCGCAATATAAAAAAAATACGAATAAAAATTATCCTTGAAATTTTCTTTCTTTCCTTAAATATCTCAAAATACGGTTTTTTTTAATTTTTTATGTTTTGTAGGTTATACTGTTTTACAAAACATACCAAAAAATTAATTTTAATTTTTAATTTTGTATATTATATACTGTTTTTCAAAACATATCAAAAAATTAACTTGAGATATCAAGGCGATCGGGGTCAAAAAAATTGAACTAAATTATTAGAGAACTAAACTAACCTTAATTCATAACCACTGATGTTCTTCGATTTTTTTGACATACCAAGTTAATTTTTTGATATGTTTTGAAAGACAGTATAATGTGCAATATGTAAAAAATTTAAAAAAAATTTAAGATATCAGTTTTGAGATATTCAAGGTTAAAGACAAAATCGTTATCCTTGAAAAAGATTTCAAGGATAATTTTTAGTCATATTTTAACTTTATAATTTTTTATTAATCGACCTGAAATTTCAAAAAAATTTGCTACCCTGAAATTTTGTATTTACACGTTTTAGGACTAGTAAACACCACAAAAGCAAAAAAAAAAATTTCCGTTTGTCCGCCGTATACGCCGTCCGCCGTACGCAAAATCGTTTGAAGGCGCGTAGCTCCCAAACCCGTTGAGGTATTTAGTTGAAATTTTTATGGTGGGTAGATTGGGTGAACCCCTACGGATGGTATCTTTTAAGGGGGTAGTGGTATAAGGGGGGATGAGGGGGGATCGTTTTAGACGAACAATTTTGGTTTACAGATCTCAGGAACCACTTATGGAGGAAGAAATAAGAAATAACCAGGAGGCTATTTGGAAAGTTATTTTTTAGGTTGTCAGTCACATAGTAACCTACACAGCATCTCATCATTAAACACGTTTCGGACTTCTACCCATAAAATAATAAAGTTGCGCCCAGACTGTTGACAGATTTTTTTATATTGCGACAACCTCCCATTTAAAATAAGCTTTATTTTATTATTCTAGAATAAAAAATTACTAGAGATATGAATTTTCAAAGAGGACTCGGACACCATTTTTGCGAAAACATACAGCAGTCACGATCGGCTGCAAGCCAATCGTATGATACTCGAAATGAAATACTGAACTCCGATTTATATTGTAGTTCGGAATAAAGTAGAATTACGTGTGTGCATGTTATATGTCCTTTATTAAGGATGCCATTAGATTGCTACTCAAAACCAAAAGACAATATTCAGTGTTTAATTTCTTATCTTAAACTGGGTAAGTCATCGAAAAAAAAATTTCCTTTTTGAAGGACTTTCACATGGGAGGTGCAAGGACTCACTCGATTTCTTACATATTTATCCTTTTCCTTGGAACCATTAAAAAATTAATATGTACAAAAGTTCAAATTCGTAGCTTGATGCGTTCAAAAGTTAGCGGAAAATATTGTTGAACACGTGTTTTAAGGATTTTTCGTATGAAAGGTACCAGAAGGAGTAAAAGGATTTCGCTGACTAGTAAACTCGAACTTCGTTTCCACTCATCATACATTTAGTTCCAACTATTGAAAAACCAACGTATACAAAATTTTAAAGTCGTAGCTTCAGGCGTTCCGAAGTTATTGGTCATTATTCTTGAACACATGTTTTAAGGACATTTTGTGTGTCAGCTACCCGACAGAGTTGGACGATTTTGCCCGTTAACGAATTTAGCCTTACAAATTCAACCAAACATCCAGATTCAAAATTTCAAGATCCTAGGTCAAGGTGTTTTTGAGTTATTGTGCTAACGGACAGACGGACGGACGGACGGACGGACGGACGTCAGTGGATTTGAAGTTTTTGGCCATAAACAATCAAAAAATAACATATAACTTTTTTTCGTCCGAGGCTTGGTTCTACGCATTACAAACTTTTGGGCTGGATTAAACTTATAATACTCTATATGATTTCATCTAGAGTATAAAAATGAAATAGAATCAAAATCTTAGCCCTGCTTGGCTAGTCTCTGCTCTGCTCTGCTTGGCTTGCTCCGCTGCTTGGCTTGTCGCTGCTTGACTCGTCGCTGCTTGCTCTGGTCTGCTTGGCGCATCGCTGCTTTGCTCGTCGATACTCTGCTGGCTAGTCGCTGCTTGGCTGATTCAGTGCGTTTGTCTTACTGACTATGATTGGCTTCGACTACACTAAGCGGACTTATAAAGCCTCAGCCTTAGCATCGCCTCAACGTCCTCATGACAGTCCCAAACTACTCGAAGCAAACTTATAAAGCCTCAGCCTTCTTGTAAGATGGTACCGGTCAGTGACGGTCGTTAGTTCTTTAGTCTCCTCGATTCTATAGTTTGGCGGACTTATAAAGCCTCAGCCCAAACATAGGTCGACTTGATTTTAAACACAGTCTTCAGTTTTCGCTCCGGCGGAATTATAAATTCACAACCTTTGCTACTGGATGATCGCAGCCGACAGCCTGCCTTCTGGCCGTTCGCTGGAGACTATATATTCGCGGTTGATGCATGTGATGTTGATGCACTATAAGTAAAACCGTACTTCAGATGCGATTTGTCGGCGGGTTTTATCTGTCCACCCGATGTCGCCTGTGGCATTGTCGTGGCTCCTGCTGGCTGTACAGGCTTTTTGTCTTGTGATGCCAATGTGCACCCTTTCAGGTTCTTGAGCTTCTTGTGTTCCTTTTGTCTACTGTGTTTTATGTTTTGTGTCTCCATGTAATTCATGTTCTGTGTTTGTTAATCTTATGTTCTATGTACTCGTAATCCATGTTATTCTTCTGTTCTATGTTATTTCAATTCATTTGTAATTCAGTGTGCTCTGGTCCTCTGTTCTTCGGCAATTGGTGTGGGCGGAAATTTATCCCAGAATTGCCGTCCTTACAAGATATGAAATTGAACACAGAAGGTATTCTCTTTAACTTTCGAATGGCAACCAAAGGAGAGTCCTTGATAAATGACAAACTATCATCATCATCAATGGCGCGACAGCCCAAATCGGGCCAGGGCCTGCAGGATACATTGTCTGAAGTCATCTCGGTTCAGCGCCAGCGTCCTCCAATTTGTGATGAAGAAGCGATCTGCAATCTGCGTCAATTGAGTCCTCGTATCTTTTCCGCGGTTTTCCCACCGGTCGTTTGCCATGAGCTCTACCTTTCAGTGTGCGTTTGGGAATTCTTCCGTCGTCCATTCGCTCCACATGGCCTGCCCATTGTAGCTTACGAAATTTTATAAGAGTCGATGCGGATGGGTCGTCGTAGATGTTATACAACTCGTTGTTGTACCGGATACGCCATTCAGTACCTTCTCTTACTGGTCCCAAAATTCTTCGAAGAATTCGTCGTTCAAAAGCGTCTATTGATTTTTCAGACGCTTGGGTGAGAGTCCACGTTTCGCTTGCATATAGTAGCACAGGTCTTATAATGACAAACTATATACATGCGCAAATCGGAGTTCTGTATTGTGAGGACGCAAATTTGCATACAAATTTTCGCTCACAAAAACTAGACACAGAACATGGAATAAAAATAGAATTAAGACTAAAATGAATTAACAACGAATAACATAGAAACATAGAACATAGAACATGGATTAATAAAACCTAGAAGAAAAGGAATAAAGCTGCCAGAGCAAAAAGCCTGTATGCCAGCGAGAGCCACAACAAAACTACAGGCGGCGATGCGCGGCTGATTAAACCCGCCAGCAAATCCCATACAAAGTCCACCGAGGATATATACGGACATGTGCAGACACCGACCACGAATCATAAAACGACGAAAAATGTCCAAGCGCTAATATTATAATTCGCGGTTTTTAAATGTCCCCGTCAGAATATAAGAACAAGCGAACTACCAGAAAGCGCCTCCCACACCCAGTGCCACAGTGGGCAGCGAGTCTTTTGTGACGAAGGTTGTGCGTTTATTGATCCGCCTGAGAAACTTAAGAATTGCTGAGCTCGACTTTCCTTGGAACGTCGAAGAGCTGGGTCACTGACAGGTCTTCACTTTACGTGAAGGTATGAGGTTCTATGAATCCGATTCACGTAACTTGGAACTGTACGTCAGTAGGACACCATTTCTAACCAGAGCGGAGCAAGCCAAGCAGCGGAGCAAAACCAAGCAACGACGAGCCAAGAAGCGCCGAGCCAAGCAGAGCGGAGTAAGCCAAGCAGCGACGAGCCAAGCAGAGTGGAGCAATCCAATCAGCGGAGCAGGGCAAGCAGCGACGAGCCAAACAGCGACTAGCCAAGCAGAGAATCGATAAGCCAAACAGCGACGCTTCAAGCAGAGCTGAGCAAGTCACGACGACCAAAGCAGGCCACGACGAGAAGAATGAGCTACGGCAAACATGAGCCACGACGAGCGGAGTGAGCAAGCCACGACGAGCAGTAACGAGCAGAGCAAGCCACGACGAGCAGTAACGAGCAGAGCAAGCCACGACGAGCAGAGCGAGCTACGCAAGCAAGCAACGGCGAGCAACGAGCAGAGCAAGCCACAACTAGCAAGGCACGACGTTCAAACCACATCAAGCAGAGCGAACCACGATGAGCAAAGCAACGACGATCAGAGCCAAGCGACGAGCAGAGACGAAGACAGGCAGAGCAAGGACGAGCAGAGCAGAGGCAACGCGCCGAGACGAAGACAGGGCAGAGCAAAGACTAGCAGAGCAGAGGCAAAACGCCGAAACGAAGACAGGGTAGACGAAGACAGGACAGAGCAAGGACGAGCAGAGCAGAGGCAACGCGCCGAGACGAAGACAGGGCAGAGCAAAGACTAGCAGAGCAGAGGCAACGCGCCGAGACGAAGACAAGGAAGAGTAAGGCGATCGGAATCGTGCCAGAATGTCGAGCCAGTACGGGCTACGATAAGCCACGATGAACTACGCCAAGCAGAGGCTGAGACGAAGACAGGGAGAGATGACGAACGAAGAAGGGTCGAGCAAGGCAAGCGGAGTCAGGCTAGAAAAGTGGAATTACGGCGAGCGGAGCGAAAATGCGGTGACGGAGAAAACCAATTTAAATCAAATTTAAATATTGGAAATAGAAGTAATGAAGTCAGGAAGTAACATCAAGATTTAATAAAACAGTGAAGTCAAATAACAAATATTTTGTAACGAGCCCTGGCACCCGCTAGGTTTTACCCCGGCTATAAATCGAGTCGTTACAATATTTCATCTAAAGTATCATTCGATTGGATTACAGTCGATCGTGACTGCAGTATGTTTTATACTTGTATTATATCATACACTAGTCGCGTCCCGCTTACATTTGTATGGTGCTATTCCTCCGAAACTGTACTTAAAAACCTTCTACTATGATCTGCATTATTGTAATAATTTCCCTTGTGTAACATTATGGATTTTTATACTATAGATGAAATCATGTAGAGTATTATAAGTTTAATCCAGCCGAAAAGTTTGTAACGCATAGAACCAAGCCTCGGACGAAAAAAAGTTATATATTATTTTTTGTTTATTTGTGCCCAAAAACCTCAAATCCGCCTGACGTCCGTCCGTCCGTCCGTCCGTCCGTCTGTCCGTGAACACGATAACTCAAGAACGCCCTCACCTATGATCTTGAAATTTTGAATCTGGATGTTTGGTTGAATTTGTAAGCCTAAGTTCGTTAACGGGCAAAATCGTCCTACTCCTTCGGGTAGCTGCCATACAAAATGTCCTTAAACACATGTTCAAGAATATTGGTCGATAACTTAAGAAGGGTTTAAGCTACGACTTTGAAATTTTGTATGTGTTATTTTTCCAATAGTTGGAGTTAAACATATGATTATTAAGAAAATCCTGTTAGTCCTTCGTGTAGCTGCCATACAAATATCCTGTCAAAATGTATTCACTTAATTTACGAAACTCACTATAACTCAAGTAATCTTTTAGCTACGAATTCGAAATTTTGTACAAGTTAGTTTTGAGTAAAAACAAAGTTCGAGTTTACTAATCAGCGAAATCCTTTTTCTCCTTCTGGTAGCTGCCATACAAAATGTCCTTAAAACACGTGTTCAAGAATATTGGTCGATAACTTGAGAAGGGTTTAAGCTACGACATTGAAATTTTGTATGTGTTATTTTTCCAATAGTTGGAGCTAAATGTATGATTATGAAGAAAATCCTATTAGTACTTCGTTTAGCTGCCATACAAATATCCTGTCAAATAGTCTTCACTTAATTTACGGAACTTACTATAACTCAAGTATTATTTTAGCTATGAACTCGAAATTTTGTACAAATTAGTTTTGAGTGAAAACAAAGTTCGAGTTTACTAATCAGCAAAATCCTTTTACTCCTTCTGGTACCTGCCATACAAAATGTCCTTAAGACACGTGTTCAACAATATTTTTCGATAACTTTTGAACGCTTCAAGCTACGAATTTGAAATTTTGTACACGTTCATTTTTAAATGGTTCCAAGGAAAAGGATAAACATGTAAGGAATTGAGTGAGTCCTTCCTGCACCTCCCATGCGAAAGGGACAGGTCCTTAATAAAGGACATACAACATACACACGCGTAATTCTACTTTATCCCCAACTACAATATAAATCGGAGTTAAGTATTCATCTAGAGTATTATACGATTGGCTTGCAGCCGATCGTGACTGCAGTATTTTTCTACGTTATTTCAATAATACTGTGTTGTGATCGAATTTTTTTTCACTAATAGACACCAAAAAAACAAAAAAAAAGTTCAGGCCGTCTGTCTGCCGTCCTCAAAATTGTTTGAAGGCTCGTAGCTCCCAAACCCTTTTAGCTATTAAATTGCAAATTTTTTTGTAAATAGACTGGGTAGGCCTCTTCAAGTGTTTTGAGTGATGGGGGTGTGAGGTGGGGGCAGCGTTTTAGACGGAAAATTTTTGTTACTAGATCTCAGCAGCCGCTTCCGGAGTGAAATACTTTAGATTGCGATATCTCACGAACCAATTGAACTAGAAAAATAAAATTCGGTTTGTGCATAAAGAAATGTTGACAAATGAAGTCTACTGAATATAACATTTTTTAAGGGGGTGGTGTAGCAGGGTAGTAGGGCGATAACAATTTTTCTTAAAAATTACGAACAGTTTAAGATATAATAGCCCATGGATAGCTGAAACTTGAAATTTATACAGGGTGATTAAATGTTAGTTGTTTTCCGGCGTCAGTAGGGTTTCTGGTGTAAAATCCCAACACGAAATCCCCGACTGTTGATTAATCGCTGTCCTTGAGGACATGACAGTTGGAACACCTTCATTGGATACGCCAGTTTTATAAGATTGTGTTGGATTAGGTCTGAAGGAGCTGTTTCGTCATCGGAGGGCATAGACTCATCAGATGGTGTATCATTTGTTATCAAACGTATAGTGAAATTTTATGGGCTTTCCGAAAATGTAATAAAATTTGGTGATTAATCAGGTCCTTCTTGGAGAAAACAGGACTTTTTATACTCTAGATGAAATCATATAGAGTATTATAAGTTTAATCCAGCCCAAAAGTTTGTAACGCATAGAACCAAGCCTCGGACGAAAAAAAGTTATATATTATTTTTTGTTTATTTGTAGCCAAAAACCTCAAATCCGCCTGACCGTCCGTCCGTCTGTCCGTGAACACGATAACTTAAGAACGCCTTCACCTAGGATCTTGAAATTTTGAATCTGGGTGTTTGGTTGAATTTGTAAGCCTAAGTTCGTTAACGGGCAAAATCGTCCTACTCCTTCGGGTAGCTGCCATACAAAATGTCCTTAAAACACGAGTTCAAGAATATTGACCAATAACTTCGGAACGCCTAAAGCTACGACTTTGAAATTTTGTATGTGTTACTTTTTTAATAGTTGGAGCTAAATGTATGATTATGAAGAAAATCCTGTTAGTCCTTCCTGTAGCTGCCATACAAATACCCTGTCAAAATGTATTCACTTAATTTACGAAACTCACTATAACTCAAGTAATCTTTTAGCTACGAAATCGAAATTTTGTACAAATTAGTTTTGAGTGAAACCAAAGTTCGAGTTTACTGGTCAGCGAAATCCTTTTACTCCTTCTGGTAGCTGCCATACAAAATATACTTAAAACAAGTGTTCAAGAATAATGGTTGATAACTTTAGAAGGGTTTAAGCTACGACTTTGAAATTTTGTATGTATCATTTCTCCAATAGTTGGAGCTAAATATATAATTATGAAGAAAATTCTGTTAGTCCTTCGTGTAGCTGCCATACAAATATCCTGTCAAAATGTATTCACTTAATTTACGAAACTCACAACAACTCAAGCTATCTTTCAGCTACGAATTCGGAATTTTTTACAAATTAGTTTTAAGTAAAAACAAAGCTTGAGTTTACTTGTCAGCGAAATCCTTTTACTCCTTCTGGTAGCTGCCATACAAAATGTCCTTAAAATACGTGTTCAAGAATATTGGCCGATAACTTCAGAAGGGTTTAAGCTACGTCTTTAAAATTTTGTATGTGTTATTTTTTCAATAGTTGGAGCTAAATGTACGATTATGAAGAAAATCCTATTAGTCCTTCGTGTAGCTGCCATACAAATATCCTGTCAAAACGTCTTCAGTTAATTTACGGAACTTACTATAACTCAAGTAATCTTTTAGCTATGAATTGGAAATTTTGTACAAATTAGTTTTGAATAAAAACAAAGTTCGAGTTTACTAATCAGCAAAATCCTTTTACTCCTTCTGGTAGCTGCCATACAAAATGTCCCTAAGGCACGTGTTCAACAATATTTTTCGATAACTTTTGAACGCTTTAAACTACGAATTTGAAATTTTGTACACGTTCATTTTTAAATGATTCCAAGGAAAAGGATAAATATGTAAGAAATCGAGTGAGTCCTTCCTGCACCTCCCATCTGAAAGTCCTTCAAAAAGGACATTTTTTTTCCGATGACTTACCGAGTTTCAGATATGAAATTCAACACTGAATATTGTCTTTTAGTTTTGAGTAGCAATCTAATGGCAGTCCTTAATAAAGGACATACAACATGCACACACGTAATTCTATTTTATCCCCAACTACAATATAAATCGAAGTTCAGTATTCATCTAGAGTATTATACGATTGGCTTGCAGCCGATCGTGACTGCAGTATGTTTTGTATTTTTTTTTAATTTTTTATTATTTTTGTGTCATTTAAATGAATTTTTCTCAAAAAGTATAACAGTTGATAGCAATTAGAAAGAAGAATTTGTGTCCTTTCCAACGAGCCTAGAATTATTACGTTACGCTAAGTACAGCAGAAGTTAGAGATCTAGCAGTGATCACAGGTACGATGAAAATTCTTCGTCCTTAAAATCGCGCTATCTCCTTAATAGTGCAAAAACGGGAGTATGTGTAGAACGATTTTCTACTCAGGACAAGTTCCTCTATCTCCCATTTTCGTTTGAACCTCAGTACTAGTTACACCCTGTATAGAGCTAAACGCTAAGAGCGCGTCGTCGAAACCCGCCAACAGCAATTTTATTTTTCCGCTAATTTTAAGAATGGAATTTTTTAATGGTAAGCTACCATAGAAGCAAATTTGATTAAATGTTAGTTGTTTTCCGGCGTCAGTAGGGTTTCTGGTGTGAAACCCCAACACGAAATCCCCGACTGTTGATTAATCGCTGTCCTTGAGGACATGACAGTTGAAAACCTTCACTGGATACGCCAGCTTTATAAGATTGATTGATTGAACACTGACGGCGGAAAACAACTAACATGTTGAGTTGTCGCTGGACAACCGATAAATTTCCTGCTGGGCGGTTGTGAGCGCGATCGAGATTCAGCATTTCGCTGGGACTCGATCGCGCCCGCAACTGCCGCGAACTTCGCACGGGATTGAAAAGGAACCGCTAGTTTTGGACAACCCGACGAGCGAAGAGTTTTTTCTTTAGGAAGGAGATCGTGGTCGGATGGCAGCAAAAGAGGAACGAAAAATCGACGGATCGGTAAATCGACAGCGAAACGAAAAGTAAAACATACTGCAGTCACGATCGGCTGCAAGCCAATCGTATAATACTCTAGATGAATACTGAACTCCGATTTATATTGTAGTTGGGGATAAAGTAGAATTATGTGTGTGCATGTTGTATGTCCTTTATTAAGGACTCCCATTAGATTGCTACTCAAACCTAAAAGACAATATTCAGTGTTTAATTTCTTATCTTGAACTGGTTAAGTCATCGAAAAAAAAGTCCTTTTTGAAGGACTTTCACATGGGAGGTGCAGGAAGGACTCACTCGATTTCTTACATATTTATCCTTTTCCTTGGAACCATTCAAAAATGAACGTGTACAAAATTTCAAATTCGTAGCTTGAAGCGTTCAAAAGTTATCGAAAAATATTGTTGAACACGTGTCTTAAGGACATTTTGTACGGCAGCTACCAGAAGGAGTAAAGGGATTTCGCTGATAAGTAAACCCGAACTTTGTTTTTACTCAAAACTAATTTGTACAAAATTTCCAATTCATAGCTAAAAGATTACTTGAGTTATAGTAAGTTCCGTAAATTAAAAGATAACGTTTTGACAGGTTATTTGTATGGCAGCTACACGAAGGACTAATAGGATTTTATTCATAATCATACATTTAGCTCCAACTATTGGAAAAATACTACGTACAAAATTTCAAAGACGTACCTTAAACCCTTCTGAAGTTATCGGCCAATATTCTTGAAAACGTATTTTAAGGATATTTTGTATGGCAGCTACCAGAAGGATTGAAAGGATTTCGCGGACTAGTAAACTCGAACTTTGTTTTTACTCAAAACTAATTTGTACAAAATTTCGATTTTGTAGCTAAAAGATTACTTGAGTTATAGTGAGTTTCGTAAATTAAGTGAAGACATTTTGGCAGGATATTTGTATGGCAGCTACACGAAGGACTAACAGGATTTTCTTCATAATCATACATTTAGCTCCAACTATTGAAAAAGTAACACATACAAAATTTCAAAGTCGTAGCTTTAGGCGTTCCGAAGTTATTGGTCAATATTCTTGAACACGTGTTTTAAGGACATTTTGTATGGCAGCTACCCGAAGGAGTAGGACGATTTTGCCCGTTAACAAACTTAGCCTTACAAATTCAACCAAACATCCAGATTCAAAATTTCAAGATCCTAGGTGAAGGCGTTCTTGAGTTATCGTGCTAACGGACAGACGGACGGACGGACGGACGGACGGACGGACGGACGGACGGACGGACGGACGGACGGACGGACGGACGGACGGACGGACGGACGGACGGACGGACGGACGGACGGACGGACGGACGGACGGACGGACGGACGGACGGACGGACGGACGGACGGACGGACGGACGGACGGACGTCAAGCGGATTTGAGGTTTTTGGGCACAAATAAGCAAAAAATAATATATAACTTTTTTTCGTCCGAGGCTTGGTTCTATGCGTTACAAACTTTTCGACTGGATTAAACTTATAATACTCTATATGATTTCATCTAGAGTATAAAAATGCGCGGCGGCGGAGTGAAAACGAAAATCGTCGTAGCGGAAACGTTCTGAAAATTGTCGCGGTGTGAAACGAAAAAGAAACCGAATCAAGAAGAAGTGTTGGGTGGACAAAATTTTCGGTGTGCGTGAGAAAACTCGCGGATTTTCTTTCTGAGTGAGGTACGGGATCTTTGTCGACGAAAAATCGGCCCTAACGTAACACAACATAAAACACAGGCAATCTGATGTCTATATGCTTTAAAAATGGCAAAATCTGTCGCCTGAAATTTCTTTCCTTTCTTGTTTCCTCGATTTTTCTTTTGGTTCGCCTACTCCGCCCCGTCCGACGTTGCGAATTTTCGCGTTTCTCATACGTGCGCGCGTGTGCCGTGAATCAGTTAGTGCCGGTTGAGGGAAGAGAAGAAAAAAAAACGTGAATCGAGTGACGAGTTCTCCGGTCCCGCTGCTCTTGGAACGGTAAGGTTCGCGCGCGCTACAGAAAAGTTGCCGAGGAGCTCGACTTCCATGCACAGAGTGCAAGAGTAGAAAAAAAAAGAACGATATGAATCTCGGTGGTTGATTATCGCACGTCACTTCATCGCCCATAATATCATTAACTGATTGTTCAATGAACCATCGAACTCCATCGACATCCGGCCGCGCCACATAATTTTAAGTCATCAACCCTACATAGACATTAAGTAAGCTAAAACCTTTTTTATAATTTTGCTAGCTAAAGTATCAATTTTTTACACCTGCATTATATGCCATCAGCAATTGCATGGTCTTTGCCCTATTTACGAAAAAGAAATTTCATTAACCTCAGGTGTGCAATGTGCACTAATTGCAATTTTGAGGTAATATGCACAATGACCGGTGCATATCACCTGATATTGCGAATCAGACAAAAAATGTAAACGTTAGCCGTATTGGCAGTATTAATGTAATAATTTCATATATAAGATTTTAGGAATAATAATAAACGAGTCAGTCAATTGTTATACGTCGTTCGTTACTCAACTCCCAGTTCCAAGTTTGCCAGTTTTAAAACCTTGTGCCAAGTTTCCCAGTTAAAACCTTATGCCAGAATCATCTGTAATAGTGGATTAAAGTGAAGTTAAAGTGCCAACAGATAAAATAATAAGTTAAAATTTGTGCATCGGTATTGTACCGAAGTACATGTAATATATTTGAACGAATTTTGCATTCGTTCAAAAGAAATTCGCGGGCAAGTAAAAGAACTTGCTCGCTTACTAAACACTGATTGTAAACATACTGCAGTCACGATCGGCTGCAAGCCAATCGTATAATACTCTAGATGAATACTGAACTCCGATTTATATTGTAGTTGGGGATAAAGTAGAATGACGTGTGTGCATGTTGTATGTCCTCTATTAAGGACTGCCATTAGATTGCTACTCAAAACTAAAAGATAATATTCAGTGTTTAATTTCATATCTTGAACTGGGTAAGTCATCGAAAAAAAAATTTCAATTTTGAAGGACTTTCACATGGGAGGTGCAGGAAAGGCTCACTCGATTTATTACATATTGTTACATGTAAACCTGGCAACCGCGCAACTCGATAGATTACGAATAAGGGAAACAGTAGCAACCGAATACCTAGTTGCAAAATAACCCAATCAAAAACGTAGAAAGTATACAAGGAGAAACAACACGACTATATTTCCCCTCTAATCGAATGCGATCGAATGTATGGGAACAGCCTAGAAGATCACATGGAAGGCTCTCAAGCTTTCCAGCATATTCTACACACACCACCGAACGAAGATTCAAGAACAGTCTCGACCACAGACAAATGGTATAAAAGCAGATAAAGCTTTCAGCGAGGGACATAGTAATTTTGATTGCGTCGACTGTGACAGCCAGCGTGTATACGCGACCGTGTTGGTAGAGAGCGAAAGTGATCGAGTCAAGCGATATAAATAAGCGGGCAGTGCTGCCATACAGTGCGAATTATTGTGCGAATATAATTCTGTGAATTAAAGTGCGGATTAATAAATTATCACTTATTTTTATTTTAACCGAATTGTGTTTTACTTGAAATCCCGGCGAACCCCTAGCTCGCAACAATATTTATCCTTTTCCTTGGAACCATTTAAAAATGAACGTATACAAAATTTCAAATTCGTACCTTGAAGCGTTCAAACGTTATCGAACTAGATGAATACTGAACTCCGATTTATATTGTAGTTTGGGATAAGGTAGAATTACGTGTGTGCATGTTGTATGTCCTTTATTAAGGACTGCCATTAGATTGCTACTCAAAACTAAAAGACAATAATCAGTGTTTAATTTCATATCTTGAACTGAATAAGTCATCGAACAAAATTTGAAATTCGTACCTTGAAGCATTCAAAAGCTATCGAAAAATATTGTTTAACGCGTGTTTTAAGGACATTTTATATGGCAGCTACCAGAAGGAGTAAAAGGATTTCACTGATTAGTAAACTCGAACTTTGTTTTCACTCAAAACTAATTTGTACAAAATTTCCAATTCATAGCTAAAAGATTACTTGAGTTATAGTAAGTTCCGTTAATTAAGAGAAGACATTTTGACAGGATATTTGTATGGCAGCTACACGAAGGACTAATACGATTTTCTTCATAATCATATTTTTAGCTCCAACTATTAGAAAAATAACACATACAAAATTTCAAAGACGTAGCTTAAACCCTTCTCAAGTTATCGGCCAATATTCTTAAACACGTGTTTTAAGGACATTTTGTATGGCAGCTACCAGAAGGAGTAAAAGGGTTTCCCTGACTAGTAAGGTCAAACTTTCTTTTCACTCAAAACTAATTTGTACAAAATTTTGAATTCGTAGCTAAAAGATTACTTGAGTTATAGTGAGTTTCGTAAATTAAGTGAATACATTTTGAGAGGATATTTGTATGGCAGCTACATGAAGGACTAACAGGATTTTCTTCATAATCATATATTTAGCTGCAACTATTGAAAAAGTAACACATACAAAATTTCAATGTCTTAGCTTAAACCCTTCTGAAGTTATTGACCAATATTTTTGAACACGTGTTTTAAGGACATTTTGTATGGCAGCTACCCGAAGGAGTAGAGAGGAGTTAAGAGTTAACGAACTTAGCCTTACAAATTCAACCAAACATCCAGATTCAAAATATCAAGGTCCTAGGTAAAGGCGTTCTTGAGTTATCGTGCTAACGGACAGACGGACGGACCGACGGACGGACGGACGGACGTCAAGCGGATTTGAGGTTTTTGGCCACAAAGAAACAAAAAATAATATATAACTTTTTTTCGTCCGTGGCTTGGTTCTATGCGTTACAAACTTTTGGGCTGGATTAAACTTATAATACTCTATATGATGAGTATAAAAAGAGTATCGGTGCAGTTCATTTCATCGGTAGAAAAAAGAATTAGTTCTAACTAAAACCGAAAAGTTGTTCGCCTTGCTTCTCACGTCACGGGTCACGAGTGAATTTGGTTCGGTATTGTGTTCACTACGTTATTTATTTGGTACCTACGTGCCGGCTACGAGAAATTGTTCGCGGTGAGTGTGCCAGAAATGTAGGAGAAAAAACCATTGAGTTAAATGAAAAGAAATAAAAATAAAAAAATAACCACAACATGAATAAGAAAAATAAATAAATAACAAATAATGACATGACTGGACAGGACTGACGAGGACGGATTTTAACAAATAAAAGAGATAATAATAGTTTAAGAACGAGAAACACAAAGAAATTAAATGGGGTGAGTTTTTTTTTTCTTTTTTTATTTGCAATATTTTTTTGTGGTTTTGGTTTCCTGTTTTTGTTTTTCAGATTTTTTTACTATTTTCATGGTTAATTTAGGTTGTTGGTTTTTTTTAAGATCTTAAAAGGCTAGAAGAGCCAAATGTAAAATGAACCCGATCGTTTGAGCCCCAATCCTCGAAACTCAATAAGGGGCCAAGTAAATGTTGAATTTTTGGACAAACTTGGCTGAGGTAGGGTGGGCAGACAGGGCGCTATACCATCTGAGCGCCCTGACAAATCGCGAAGTCGCGCAACTCCACCTCTTCTTGGTCTTTCATGACCTATTGGGAAAATAGTCCCATTTTAAATTACCCTGGAGTAAGCCGACACGAAATTTTTGTTGTACAGGCCAAGGGCTTATGGTCTGATTATCGAGCAAGAACCCCCCCACAACTGCCGTAGCTAGTCCCGGCCGCCAGCAAGCGTGTCGCTTCCGCTCGATTTTCAGCCACCAATTCGGACGTAGGAGGAATTGGCCCACTCTTTCCTGAACCTTCCTTTCCCTCGAATATTTTGACTTTTTCAAGTCGAAATATTCACTCCAAGGCATTACAAAATGGCGCCCAATGTGGGGCTAGCCACATCAACGATTGGTGCACAAAGCTTAGCTCATCAACACGCGCGAGTTCAGAAAATTCCGTGCAAAAAAGTTGATAGGCAAAAGGACTCAATATCGTCATTCTGCGACAGAAAATTCGCCTGAACGGCAACAACAGTCCAAGTGTACAGCTTTTCTGATTTTTCCACAGCAAACCACTTCGTCGGTCCTGTATGGAGGCAATGTGGAACTGACCTATTGACGAACCGTTTTGGCAACCTTTAGGCGCCAACTCGGTTCCATAGGAAAGGGAAACATTGTCTGTATGCGAGATTGATGTGATGTAAGTTGGGTCAGACTTTATTTTCTTGACCCATTCCACTTTTGTTTCGTAAGTACCCTTTTGAGAGCTGGGCATACCTTGTCTTGGCGGGCATGTCGTCAGACGATTGAGCACAATACTTGCGAAACATTAGTGAGTTTGGTGATTGAAATTTCGTCGAAATTTCGGAGAAGTCCCCTATTTCCTTATCCTTCGTTTTAGAGTTCCTTTGTAAAGTAAAATAATTTTTTTTTTAACTAACGTAGTATATTTTTTTTGGTAAATTAAATTTTTTTTGGTAATTCTTCGGACGAAATTTGACTTAGATTTTTTTTTGCTTGTTGATTTTGATTTTTCTAGTTGCTATTTTTCCTCCCATTTTTTTTTTCTTGTTGAATTTTTTTCGTACGCGATCCCGATTTTCCCGATGAGTCGAGAAAGACAGAGGTCGGCTTCGCGATTTGCTGCATATGAGGGGAGGGGAAAGGAGCGACAACGTGAGGCAGTGGCGGATCCAGACTTTGCTGTTGGGGGGGGGGGGGGGGGCGGAAATTTTTTTGATTTGACTATTTTGCTTGATCAAGTTCTGTGTGAATTAAGCTACATAGACTGCACTTAGCAAAAACGGGATCATATTGTTTTCATCTTATTATGGGTCAATCCATCAAGAATCGCCAAAGTTGTGACCTTCCCATTTCCGATTCTTTTGAAAATGTTTGTAATTGAAGAACTAGTGAAAAAAATAATTGAAATTTAAGTTTTTGTTTCTATCTCATTTTTTAACTAACAAAAACAACAACAATCTTTAAAATAAGCCCTACTTTATTATTCAAGGATAAAAATTACCAGAGATATGAATTTTCAAAGAGGACTCGGACATCTTTTTTGGGAAATCTTTAACATACTATAACTAACAAAAAAATGAGATACAAACAAAAACTTGAAATCATATTTTTTTTCACTAATTCTTCGAGTACATAAATTTTCAAATGAATCAGCGATGATAAGGTCACACTCGTTCTTGATTAAATGACCCTTTTTCTATAAAATAATTGAGAACCACTATACTGTTCTTCGATTTTTTTGACCCCGATCCCATTGAGATCCCAAGTTAATTTTTTGATATTTTTTAAAAAACAGTATAACCTACAAAATATAAAAAAAAACCGTTTTGAGATATTCAAGGATAAAGGACAAAATCATTATCCTTGAAAAAAAGGATAATTTTTATTGCGACAACCTTCCCCTTTAAAATAAGCCATATTTTATTATTCAAAGAGGACTCGGACACCATTTTTGCAAAAACTTTAACATACTATAACTAACAAAAAAAATGAGATAGAAACAAAAAATTGAATTTCAATTATTTTTTTCACTAGTTCTTAAAGTACAAAAATTTTCAAAATAATCGGAGATGGTAAGGTCCCAAATTTCGTCATTCTTGGCGGTTCTTGATGGAATGACCCTATTACCTACGCAATATGTTGTGTTGTAGTCTTTTTATCATGGTGCGTTTACACTCACCCTTGAGGCTCGCCTCGAGGCGTGCCTCTACCCCCATCAGGTCATTGCAAACCGGTTTTCGTCGGCTGTGTTCTTTGCTGTGTTGAAAGCAATTTACACTCAACATGCCTTTGCGGCGCAACTTGCCTATAAGTGCGAAACGACAGAAATACGATGACATGCGAATTGTGTGGTACCACAGTTCATTGTATGTGTGTACACATATGGAAGCGTGAGTCGGAGAAAAAGTTGAAGAATATTAGACTTTTGCGACTGCACGAGCCATCTGATTGGTTGATTTTATGGTGGGGATAGAGGTGCGCCCCAAACGTTGAGTGTATGGTAAATCCACCATCATGGTTCTGTTTTGTGCTTTGCATTGCACCGCAGAACTACAGTAAATGCTAATTACAGTCCACATTGCAGTGGAGTAAAAAAAATCAGCGAACGGTTGAAGTATGTATGTTTAGAAAATTCGGAATTGCTCTTGGGGGGGGGGGGCGGCCGCCCCCTCCGCGCCCCCCCACCTGTATCCTCCAATGACGTGAGGGTTCATGGTGCGTTTACACTCACCCCTGAGGCTCGCCTCGAGGCGAGCCTCTACTCCCATCAGGCCATTGCAAACCGGTTTTCGTCGGCTGTGTTCTTTGCTGTGTTGAAAGCAATTTACACTCAACATGCCTCTGCGGCACAACTTGCCTATAAGTGCGAAACGACGAAATACGATGAGCTGCGAAGTGCATGCTGCCACAGTTCATTGTATGTACACATATGGAAGCGTGCGTCGGAGAAAAAGTTGAAGAATGTTAGACTCTTGCGACTCCACGAGCCATCTCATTGGTTTATTTTTTGGTGGGGATAGAGGCTCGACTCAAACGCTGAGTGTAAATGCACCATCATTTGTTTTTTTGATTTATTCATACATTCAAATATTGATTCAGTTATCCAACAATTCGTGCAAATATTTTCTTTTGACGCATTTCGTGATTCATTCATACATTTATACATTCGGACTTACAAATAATCAATAATTCAATCTCATGCATTAATTCTTTCGTTTGAAAAAAAAACGGTTTTTTGTTCGATCATTCAATTGTGCAATCGTTAATTTTTTTCTATTCGATTATCTACGTTTATCGATCATTCGGTCATACATTCGTGATTCATTCATTTATTCGTTCACATTCATTCATTCGTTCAGACACTCAATTGTTTAATCATCCGCTCATGCATCCAGTAGTTCAAATATTTGAAGTATTTGAATTTTTTTTTTTGATCTTTCGATGAATATGTGATTTCTATGTTCGTGAAATCATTCATACAGCATGTATTCATCGTTTCGTACATACAATCATTTAATTATTCATTCGTTCGTTCAATTATTATATCGATTATTCTTTCAGTCGTTTGTTTGGTTGGTTGGTTTACGTGGTGGCCCGTCTGCCGAAAACAGGGCCCAATTAGCACAGGAAGTGCCGTTTTGATACCACAACTCGTTTAACCTGGTCGTTGAGGGCTGATGAAGTATATGTATAGTTTTACAGAGATCAAGGGCTTGAATGGATTATCATATCCATCCAGAGCTGTTCAAGAAGGTAATCAGTTCTCCTATCTTGTTTTTCGAGATCTCATCGAGGTTATTGAAGAAGGGTTTGCCTAGTGCGCAAAGTCTGGCTCTAGCTAGGGCGGGACACTCGCAAAGAAGGTGAATGACAGTTTCCCTCTTATTTGCATCCCCACAACTGCGGCAATTGCCGTTAAACGGAATACCCAGTCTGGACGCGTGGTCGCCGATCGATCAGTGACCCGTGCTGACTGACGTGACTCTGGAGTCGTCCACGCGGCTCCTGCTCAGGAGTTCGTCTGTTCTGCTCCGGGAGTAGGATGGCCATATCTTCCTAGATATGACGCTTAATTGATACACAAATTTAGTCGTTCACTCGTTCATCACTCACTAGTTCAATAACTCACTCGTTCAATAATTCACTCGTTCAATCAATCATTTTTTTTAAGAACTAAATTTTTTCAATAACTCACTCGTTCATCACTCACTCGTTCATTCAGCTATTCATTCACGATTTTGCTTTATTTTAGTCATTTATCGATCATTCATTCAGTCGTTTAATTGATACTCTGATTTATTCGCTCGTTCACTCATTTATTCACTAATTCATTCACTCGATCAATAACTCACTCGTTCAATAATGCACTCGTTCAATAACTCACTCGTTCAATAACTCACTCTTTCAATCAATCATTTTCTAAATAACTCACTCGTTCAATCACGCACTCGTATATCCATTCAACATACAATGCCGTTAGCTCACTCGCCTTCCAAGGAGATTGTAAATCCAGACCGCGAAGCCAGGACAAAGTGTGGACATGTATTCCACATCGACTGTCTGAACTCGTGGACCAAAGAAAATCACAATTGTCCAAACTGCAGACAACATTTGGGTCCACAGGATTATTGGTCCACTCTGAGCATAGAGGGCGCGTCCGCTAGACCCGGAGCGATTACCAGAAGCAAAATGCAGTCGAGGGGCCTGAAGTCTCAAAGCGATGTAATTTCTCCTTCAAGGTTAAACCTAGATCTTGCACTCGAGGTAGGGAGCGGACGAACCTTCTATGCCCCGGATGGATCGATGATCCAGGAACGAGGTAGTCCTCAATTCCCATTTCCAGGCACAAGTTCAACAAAAAGGGGGGAAAGGCCTCGTTGGTCGGATGTGCATGAGGAGGTAATAACAGCGCCAGTGCGCGCTGATCCGCCTGTAGTCCGAACCGAACTTGGATTGGACCAATTGGTACAATTAATTAGAACAGTTCTGCGGGAGGAGCGGGCGTCACAAGAGTCAGTGGGGCCCACTATTCGGCAGCAGATCGAAACTCGCGTGCCATGACAGGGAGGGTAGTTCAGCGGATCGAAGCGGCCGCTGGGGCCAGCGATCGCGTTAGCCACGGCCCTAACTATCGCCAACGCAATTCCTGCAGCCCATTCAGTCATTGGCGTCTTCGCTTCAACGGAAATCGCCAACTCTTACGCGCAGAGGAGATGATTTTTAGGGCCGAGACTCTCGCGATGAGCGACGTACGCGGCAATTTGGACCTGCTGACGCAGGGTTTCCATCTGCTGCTGGATGGTCGGCCCAACAAGTGGTACTGGTTGTGGCGTCGATCCAACCCCGATGCATCGTGGGGTAACCTGAAGGATGCATTTCTACAGGTCTGGAGAGAGCGAAGCACGAATTGGGAGGATGCAAGCAGATGCTTGGCAGACGGCAAGCGCCAAATGAGCCCTTCATGTAGTATGAGCAAGACATGACGGAGCTTCACACGTTGCTGCGCACTCCCATAATGGAGTTCAAATTCGTGGATCTGGTGCGCGGAAATCTGGTGGCCAGCACACAGCAACAAATGTGCTTCCACTCCATCCTAACGATAGACGAATTATGTCGGCTAGTGGGACAAGTGGAAGATGTGCGTAAGGCTATCAGACCATCACCCTGGAACCAAACCAGAATCCACGAATTACAGGAGGAAATCGACGTGGCTGGACTATCAAACCCCCTGACTTGTTGGAATTGCGGGAAGGAAGGGCACGGCTATCGTGAGTGTGGAGAGCCCTTAAAAGGCATTTTCTGCTTTGGTTGTGGGCGGGCGGACGTGTTGAAGCCTAACTGCAAACATTGCAAGGCGGGAAACTTCCGCAAGGACGGAAGGGTTGCGGGTTCCTCCCGTCCAGGTCCGCCTTCTCATACCCTCAGAACGCAATAGTGCCTGACCAACCCAGCGATTCAAAAACCAATTCCCAAACCCCATTTCAACTTGTTATCCCAAATAAAAATATTTCACCCCACTTTGACACCCTTTTAGAGACCCCTCCCAATTTTTATACCACCCCACCCACAATTTCACCCCATTTTTCAGCCCCTGTTAACGTAAATTCACCCTCACCTAAAATTTTAACCCCTCTTAACCCTCGCATCACGATTCTGCAGGAGAGAACAGACTTCGATGTCAATCCATCTACTTCTCCGCCTGGAGGGTTAAGTCCAAGTGGTTCGAGACGAAACGCTCCCCATCCTCACAAACCATACCATCAACGGTTGAAGGAGTATGCGGAGGTGCGAGAGCGGATTTTTACCACTGTTCCGGACGTCCGTGCGGACGAAGTGTCCACACTAACGAACGAAACAGGTTGCAGAAAGTCGGTCTTGCGCATGCGCATATTCTGGAGGATGGTGAGGGCTAAAAAGAAAGCTATTTTATCGACGGTCATCACCGAGGCGTTTGACGTACGTCCATACGCTGTGGTATCCCTGTACGGAGTGGACGTTAAAGGCCTCCTCGATAGTGGGGCGAGCATCAGTTGCCTGGGGGTAAATTCCCTACAGCGCCTCCAAGATGCACAGGTGAAGTATCGACCGGACTGTCAGGAGGTGAAGACCGCTGATGGTGCAGCACAAAAGGTATGATGGGAACGGTAGTTACTGAAATTACCTTTCGAGGCAAAGCCAAGCCCATTACACTATACATCGTGCCGAGCCTGTCGCAGGAATTTTACCTGGGTGTAGATTTCTGGTGATCCTTCCATCTTGCTCCTAGCATCATCAGCGTGGTCGATACTCCCGATACTGCATCGCAACTGATAGCTCCGGATGCCCACCATTTAACGCCCACAGATGTGAAGAGGTTGGAAATGGCAAAGTCCAAATTTCCATCATACGAAGTCCATGGACTAGGTGTGACCAACGTCGTCGAACATAGTAAAGACGTTGGTGATGCAAGTCCCATCAAACAGCGACATTATCCCGTGTCTCCTGCGATCCAAAAACTCTTATATGACGAGATCGATCGCATGAAAGCACTTGGCGTGATAGAGACCAGTCAGAGTGCGTGAAGCTCGCCTGTGGTTCTCGTGAGGAAACCAGGCAAGGTTAGGTTGTGCTTGGACTCGCGCAAAGTCAATAATGTGATGAAGAAGGATGCATATCCATTACCACATATTGACGGTATCTTAAGTCGTTTGCCGCAAGCCAACTTTATCACCAGCCTTGACCTGAAACACGCCTTCTGGCAGATTCCTTTCGAGAACAAATCCAGAGAGTACACTGTAATATATTAAATACTGAACGCACCCAACTAGTACTAAAATGTTACCAACTAAGTATGATTATGATATATAAACCACTTGATCATGAACAGTCATAGAGTACACATTTAATACCTGATCCCAACCTTATCCCAGTAAACCAGATAACATGGCGCAGCCGAAAAGAACCAAAAAGTGATATTTGAAAAAAATTTTAAGAAAAATCCCATAAGTTAAGGTAATAAAATAAATCAAAGGGAAAGTGCAAAGCATTTACGGAAAAATTTACGGAATTATAGTAAATGGACATTGTATATGGGTAAATATAAAGACAAATTAAGTTTAAATAAAGTAAGAGCGGAAAACAGACCGCGTGGGAGGCCAAGAAAAATTTGTATTTCTCCTAAAACAAATATGGACTACGTAAAGAAAGTGGAGGAATTAAGCCTTCAGGCCTTAGCCGAAAATTGACGAGTTTTTTACCAAAATTACAAAATTTTCGCAACTGCAATTGGGCTGCATGTAAAAGAGGAGGCCGTTTAAATTGCGGTTTTTCTCAATGCAGTTGGACCACAAGCGATTGAGGTATACAATACCTTCCAGCTATCTGACATTGATCGCAAAAAGTATGATGCAGTCATAAAGGCATTTAATGATTTCTGCTTGCCCAAAAAAATATAAGTGTATGAAAGTTTCATCTTTTGGAACAGAAATCAGAAGGAGGGCGAAACTTTTGACTCCTTTTTTATGGGCGTGAAGAAATTGGTGCGGTCTTGTGGCTATAAAGACTCAGAAGATCGTATGGTTCGGGATCGGATCGTTCTTGGAGTGTTCGACAAGAAAACTCCAAAAGCGGTTATTAGAAGCAGAAAACTGAACAACTGAAAAAGCAGTTGACATGGCTCGAGCAAATGAGGTGTCACGAGCGCAGACGTCAACTTTACAACAGTCAACTCGATCAAATTCAGCATCGGAGCTAAATTCTATTACTAGAAAACATTACAATAAGAAAGAAAATGTAAATAAAGTTACTAATAATAATAAACAAGCAAATGCCAATTTTAATAATTTTAATAAAAATAATGTTAATCAGTTGGGTAGTAATAACCACAAAGATAGATTAAATTCATTAAGTATTCTAAATAAAAAATGTAAATATTGCAATTCAATCCACAAGTACGGCAACTGTCCCGCATTTGACGAAATATGTAAAAAATGTGGACGAAAAAATTATTTCGCTGCAGTCTGTCGAACTGCAAATATTAATACAGTAAGTGAGTCTAACTGTCATAAACAGTGTTGTGATTCGGTTTACATAGATGCAATAACAGGTAATATTTTGAACCAAAATAATAAATTTTGGATTGAGGAAGTTAAAATTAATAACAAAATTATTCATTTCAAGCTTGACACAGGAGCTGAGGTCAATGTACTCCCATTTCATCTTTGTAAGAAGCTAACTAACGCGAACATTTTACCAACTGATACTAAACTGATTGCTTATGGAGGTACGAGAATAAATGTGATAGTAGAAATTACATTACAATGCTGCATTAAAAATGAGGTTAGCAATGAAAACTTTTTTATAGTAGACGGCGAATCAACGCCAATATTAGGATTAATTTGGTGTATAAGTCTGCAATTAGTGAAAAGACTATACAATGTGAAATGTTCAGGCAAGGAATCCGTTATACAGGAATATTATAGTCTATTTGAGGGTGTAGGCTGTTTTAAAGAAAATTTTGAAATAAAGTTGAAAGAAGGTGCTTCTCCGGTTGTTAAACCGAGCAGACGTATCCCAATAACTTTACAAAAACCATTGAAATTAGAACTGGAAAGGCTAATAGGTATGGGAATTATAGAGAAATGTGATCGGTCAAGTGAATGGGTGTCAAATTTGGTCATTATTGAAAAATCAAATAAGAAATTAGACTTTGCCTAGATCCGCAAGATTTAAATAAAAATCTTAAGAATCAAAACCAACACTAGTAAATAAAAAATATTTCAGTGTTTTGGATTTAAAGGATGGATTTTTTCAAATAAAATTAAATAATGATTCAAGTAATCGTTGCGCATTCAGCACGCCATTTGGTAGCTATAAGTTTCTAAGACTTCCGTTTGGGCTAAAAATAGCACCGGAAACTTTTCAAAAACTTAATGAAGAAAATTTTAGGAACATTGAAGATATTGTTGTTTACATAGATGACATACTAATTGCAACAGAAACAATTGAGAAGCATCAAGAAATTTTAAAGAAGGTTTTAGAAAGAGCTAAACAACTTAACATAAAATTTAACAAAGATAAATTGCAATATTGTGTCAAAGAAGTTAAATTCTTAGGGCATATAATATCCGATCAGGGTATTTCGTTTGACAAGGAAAGAATTCAGGGAATTCTAGATATTAGCATACCGGAATCTAAAAAAGATGTACAGAAATTATTAGGTATGGTCAATTATATGTACAGTAGTATACCAAGTTTGGCTGAGATTACAAACCCTTTGAGAGAATTATTAAAGAAAAATGTCATTTTCCATTGGCAAACGCCACATGCTAATTGCCTGAAGCATATCAAACAAATGATAATCAATGCTCCAGTATTAAAGCACTTTGATCCAAAAGCATCCTTAGTAATCCAAACTGATAGCGGTCAAAACGGCGTAGGATGTTGTATCATGCAGAATGAAATCCCATTTCTTTTTCATCCAAAAGTCTTTCTGATGCTGAACGGAGATATGCTCAGATCGAAAAAGAGATGTTGGCTATCTGCTATGCATGTCAAAAATTTTATAACTGGATTTATGTTATTATTCAAACTGATCATAAGCCTTTACTAGGTATAATTAAGAAAGATATTAATAAAATTGCGTCAGCAAAACTGCAACGCATGAAAGTAAAATTGTTAAAATATAATTTAGAACTTCAGTTTGTACCTGGCAATAAAATGTATATCGCTGATTTATTGTCGAGGTATTATAAAAAGGGTGACAATACAGAAACAGTGAATGGAGTAAGTGAAGTAGTTCATTCAGTAAATGTTAGTGATGAAAAATTACTAGAATTCAAAAAAGAAACCGACAAAGATATGGTTTTGTCAGAATTGAAAAAAGTGATCTTCAATGGATGGCCTAAAACTAAAGACACTTTGTCCAAAAATATAAAACCATTTTGGAAATTCAAAAATGATTTAGTAATAGAAGATAATATAATATTTTTAGATAACAAAATTTTTGTCCCTTTAACATTGAGGAGGTATACATATACTTACGGCATTACATAGATCACATTTGGGTATAGAAAGAACAAAAAGTAGAGCAAGAGAAGTCGTGTACTGGCCTGGAATAAATACATACATTGAGGATCTAGTAGCAAGTTGCAAAATTTGTCAAAAATTTTGCAGTGCATTTAGACGTGAACCTCTTTTGCCGCATAATATACTTGAACATCCTTTTATGAAAATAGGAATGGACATTTTTGAATTTAAAAGCAAGAATTATTTAGTTGTTATAGATTATCACTCCAAATATATGGATGTTTTAAAATTAAGCAAGAAAAATGCGTCTGAAATAATTAAGAAATTGAAAAATATTTTCTCTGTACATGGGATTCCTATGGAAATTGTCGCAGACAACGTTCCTTTTAATAGTTTAGAATTTAGGCAATTTGGAAACTTATTTGGAATAAAAATAGCTAAGTCGAGTCCTATTTATCCACGTTCAAATGGTCTAGCAGAACCAGCTGTTCAAATAGCAAAGAATATGTTAAAAAAAGCTGGCGAGGAAGAACTTTGGCTTTCATTAATGGAGTATAGAAATACACCTTTGAAGGATTTAGATCAGGCTCCAAACAAACTTCTAATGGCTAGAACTACACGTAGGGTAGAATGGGTAGCCCTGCACCATAGGCAGAAATGCACCACTCGCCATTGGCGCTCGCCCGTAAGTAAAATCTTGAAAGCAGAAGTAGTACTCTCTTTCTCTTTGCTATCCATACGATCGCGTTCAGGAATCGTTAAAATACCGAGTAATGCCGAACAGATATTCGGAGAAAAAGAAAAACGCAAAGGAAACTAACTTTTATCACATATGCAACATTTTTGTTTAAGGAAAAATCATCGATCGTGAACCTTTCTAGGTAGGCACATATATAGCGTGTAGTCTAAGGTGTGTTTTAGTCTTTACTTAGTTTATTATTTGTTTCTATTTATTATTTGTTTCTATTTATTATTTGTTTCTATTTATAAAAAAAAAATAAAAAATATCCATCAGGTCGGAATCGGTAGAATTGCACCACTAGCATATAGGGAGAGATGCACCAGATTGTTATGCCTCCTTTGCCTGAATTCATGGCCACAAATCTTAATGATATTCAAATTATTTTGATGCAACCAGAACGGATTCGTGCTACAAGGAGACAGCAGGAACATATCAAATTTGCAATAGATTTTTCAAATTTTAATATCCGTTGACTTATCAAAACTTATATAAAACCATTGTATTCTTATTATTCGGTATTTTCTATTATTTTTTATTAGTATAAAAATCGAAAAAGGTTTAATATATTTACTGTTTAGTTCGTTATTGTTTGTTACTTTTATAAATATATTTTATGTTTTTGTTTCCACTAATTTGGTTTGGGTTGGCTATATATATAAAATGTGGTGCATTTCTCCCGTATGATGGGAGAAATGCACCATTTGGACTGACTGCGTTCTTCTTCATTAGTCCTCAAGTTCTGTTTATATTTTGCTCTTTCTTATGAATAAAATATTTGCGCAAGGTGTTTGATCAAATAAAGAAAGAAAAATTATTCATGTTCCACTATTTTCCTCGAAGATATGGAGTAATTAATGAAAAATTGTGCATTTCTACCTAGTCTCCCCTATCCGGTGTAATTATCACACTACGCGCGCAGCGAATTCGGGCACGTCAGCTCCGTCTGACGTTTAAATTGTCCGTCACGCAAAGTCTATTTCTGTTAAAACAAAAGGATGCAAGACACGTGGTTTCTGTAGATGGGGCAACCAGGCAACTTTCCTGTACACGGGGATCTATCTGCTCAGTGCCTTGTTATTATTGGTTTTTAATCTATCTCTTTCATGTAGAAGGGATTTAAAAACAATGGAGGAAAGTAATATGTTTGTATTAAAGATCCACAGCTTACCATAACTACATATCCGTTACTGCGTCACATCCTTTTTTCGTATATTTTTATTATCACTTCGAAAGTGCATTTAGCCTTGTTTTTTGTTGTGAAAATTTAGTGAAGTGAAGAACAATTTTAAATTTCGAAATATCATTTATTTATCGGTTTTGGGTTTGTTTTAAAAACCGCGTACCGCAGTAATCTTTATTAAGAAGAACATATCGCTTTTGGTGTAAACAATTTTTTTTTAAATTCTTATTTTAGACTTAATTCTGGGTAAAACTGTTTAAACCGCAAGACTCCACAAGATCAAGAAGTGCCTTTCCTGAAAAGTTGTATTTTTTACGTTTGATATATTTTCTCAAAAATAACTCATGCCACCTCTTCTGTCAGATAAAGTAGAAGGAAATTTAAAATGTTTAATTATTTAATAATGTAATATGAGACTGATTTGAAGCTTTCTGTTCGTCAAAATTAGATGTGCAATATATACAACCTTCTCAAAAATAATAAAATTTTACTCCACTCTACTATATGCTCGTTTTGCAGTAAGGAATAATTGTCCAAAATTGCATTCGAGTGGTTTCTGAGAAAATGGGTCATGAATTTTACACTGCAAAGTCTTCACTCAAGTGCTCAACACTTGAACATTATTTTTTAAAAATTTGAATTGAATTTGGCTTCCGTTGGGCGTCAATTTATAACAGATTCAAATCAATAACAAGTCCTTTTAATAGAAATGATTTTAATAAAGAAACAAACAGTATAACGTATGCAAAATGTAATTTCAAAAAGAACGCCGGACCTGGTCGTCGTCCGCTTTTATATCCGGTTGGGCTTGATGGTGGTTGTGCATGACATCAGAGTGGGAGATTGAGAATCAGTCGGTATTGATGATTGTGCAGTAGCGGCGGTTGCGCAGTGGTGGCGTTACATAGGTAGATTTGTATTGCCAGTTTTTCGCAATCCGAAAACCAGCTTGCATGGCCTTTTCCAAATCCGCCGCTCTAAAAACTTCCAATTTGGTTGCTTCTAGTAGAAAAAACATACTGCAGTCACGATCGGCTGCAAGCCAATCGTATAATACTCTAGATGAATACTGAACTCCGATTTATATTGTAGTTAGGGCTAAAGTAGAATTACGTGTGTGCATGTTGTATGTCCTTTATTAAGGACCACTATTAGATTGCTGCTCAAAACTAAAAGACAATATTCAGTGTTTAATTTCATATCTTGAACTGGGTAAGTCATCGAAAAAAAATTTCCTTATTGAAGCACTTTCACATGGGAGGTGCAGGAAGGACTCACTCGATTTCTTACATATTTATCCTTTTCCTTAGAACCAGTTAAAAATGAACGTGTACAAAATTTCAAATTCGTAGCTTGAAGCGTTCAAAAGTTATCGAAAAATATTGTTGAACACGTGTCTTAAGGACATTTTGTATGGCAGCTATCAGAAGGAATAAAAGGATTTCGCTGATTAGTAAACTCGAACTTCCTTTTTACTCAAAACTAATTTGTACAAAATTTCCAATTCATAGCTAAAAAATTACTTGAGTTATAGTAAGTTCCGTAAATTAAGTAAAGACGTTTTGACAGGATATTTGTATGGCAGCTACACGAATGACTAACAGGATTTTCTTCATAATCATATATTTAACTCCAACCATTGGCAAAATAACACATACAAAATTTCAAAGACGTAGCTTAAACCCTTCTGAAGTTATCGACCAAAATTCCTAAACACGTGTTTTAAGGACATTTTGTATGCCAGCTACCAGAAGGAGTAAAAGGATTTCGCTGACTAGTAAAGTCGAACTTTCTTTTCACTCAAAACTAATTTGTACAAAATTTCGAATTCGTAGCTAAAAGATTACTTGAGTTATAGCGAGTTTCGTAAATTAAGTGAATACATTTTGACAGGATATTTGTATGGCAGCTATACGAAGGACTGACAGGATTTTCTTCATAATCATATATTTATCTCCAACTATTGGAAAAATGACACGTACAAAATTTCAATGTCGTAGCTTAAACCCTTCTAAAGTTATCGACCAATATTCTTGAACACGTGTTTTAAGGACATTTTGTATGGCAGCTACCCGAAGGAGTAGGACGATTTTGCCCGTTAACGAACTTAGCCTTACAAATTCAACCAAACATCCAGATTCAAAATTTCTAGATCCTAGGTGAAGGTGTTCTTGAGTTATCGTTCTAACGGGCAGACGGACGGACGGACGGACGGACGGACGGACGGACGGACGGACGTCAACCGGATTTGAGGTTTTTGGTCACAAATAAACAAAAAATAATATATAACTTTTTTTCGTCCGAGGCTTGGTTCTATGCGTTACAAACTTTTGGGCTGGATTAAACTTATAATACTCTATATGATTTCATCTAGAGTATAAAAACGATTCTATCGAAATGGCTATTTTCATTGCACCTACATTTTTCATGCACATTCAACGTCTGCTTTAAATGACGTCCGGTTAGTATGACCTGATTGCGATTTCCCTTCAATGTCATTATAAACGGACTCCACTGTAGTTATATCTGGGGGTCGAATTTAACTAATTTTATTCAATACCCTATAAATATATTAATATTTTTGTTATTAATTTTTCAAAGGTAGTATTATATCTTGGATACACAGCTCGTATACAAATCATAATATCGTCAATATCACCAGTGTATCAGCCAATAATCTGCATATAGTACGTCAATGAGCTGATATCTACATAATATCCAACCTGTTTCCTTGTATATAAATTCGATGATTTTAGCTGCCATCAGTGCCATCTGTTACGGAAATCAACTGAAATTCCAATGAATGACAGTTGTGAATTTTTATATCCTTCCGTCAGTTAAAATTGTTTGAGTGTGTTTTCATTTTTGTGTGTGATGTGATGGTCCGGTTTCTACATTTCTTTATTAGCAATGAAAGTGCTTTTCGCCGGAACATCATACTGCGACGTTTGACACGAAAAGCCTTTTTTTCTTCATTGCTAAAATTTCAGAATGCACTAAATGTCAAAGTCATGTATGGGCTGTGTATCATGCCATCTTGTATCGCATATCATGATTTGAATAAAGTAATTTGTATACAAGCAGTGTATCCATGGTATTACGTGTTGTTTATATTATGTATGTATGAATTTCCTTTGTCCAAGATTTGTTCAAATTGATTTATTTTTATTTCTCCTTATTATATTTTAATATAAGTACCCTGCAAGAAAGCGCTACCCGAAAGTATAAACACATGCATTAAAACCAACACCCTGACATCAAAATTGTTTAATTGGCTGCGATACATTTAAACTCTGAATACATGGCCCTTTTCCAGTCTTATGTGCTATAAAATTTCCGCGTAAATTAGTCGGACCTATCCCGCAACGCCGTAACCCCTGATACACTACTATCATTTCTGTTCTACTGCACTTAGGTACCTGAAGTTTTGGATATTTCTAAACTTCTTGCTTTATTTCTTATTTCATACTTCATTGTTTTTTTAGGTTTTTTTTATTGAAAAATGATTTTTTTCTTCTACACCTTAATCAGCCCGAACAGGTACCAGGAAAACGCATTTTGAATTAAAACGGATATGTAGTTAAACTATAGGGTATCGTATCGGTATCGTACTGGCTTCGCTTTGTAATTTTAAATCCGCGCTAGACCTTTTTTCTGGGACGGCCCTAGTATGGTTTCGGGCCGTTAGGGCTGATGTCAGCAATTGGGACGAACTAGTAGGAAAGCTACGGAATCAGTTCCTCCCACCCGACTACGATGATAGGTTACTTGAGGAGATTCAACAAAGGACTCAGGGCGAACATGAACCGATTGGCTTGTACATTGCCGCGATGAGGGGGTTGTTCGCGCGGCTGTCCGAACCTTGTACTGAAGCCCAAAAGGTTATAATTCTCAAAAGAAACATTCACCCGGAGCTCCAAATTCATCTTGCCTTAGAAATGGCAAAAATCACGCGCGGCCTTTCAAGACCCAAAGAAGAAGCCGTGGATAGTCGTACGCTCACTAGATCGCGTAAGCGGAATTCGGTATCCAACCAAACACCTGATTATTTGTTGGAGCTTTGGCGTTTCCATTCTGGGCTTCAAGCTAGTGGGTCTTCTAGATTCTGGTGTTTCCAGAACTATCTTAGGAAGGGATTGATTTTTGGAAAGGTTGGGGCATCATTCCAAATCTGGGGACAGGGGAATGGCAGTTTTTTTCCGCCAGTGATGTTCCTTTACCTGAGGTGACTACGATTCAAGCCAGATCAAGAAAAAGGACAATACTTATCGGTTCTGTATTGACTTTCGCAAAGTTTACAAGATCACGGAGAAAGATGCCTACCCTCTACCCTATGTCACCGCCACGCTGGACAAACTAATAGATGCTCGGTTTTTGTCATCTATAGATATTCAGTCTGCCTATTGGCAAGTCCCCGTCGAAGAGGCCTCTCGAAACTACACTGCCTTTACAGTGCCTCTTCCAGTTCAAGCGGATGCCATTCGGACTACATAATGCCCCAGCTACTTGGCAGCGGTTGGTTGACCGGATTTTGGGGCCTGAGCTTGAACCTCACGTCTTTGTTTTTTAGACGACATCATAATCGTCACACAGACATTCGAGAAACATCTGGAGCTTCGCCGCGAAGTCTTTAGTCGGTTGCAGGCTGCAGGGTTAGTCCTTGGGCAAGACAAGTGCCAATTCTACCAGAGGGAACTTCGTTACCTTGGCTATGTAGTGCATAAGATGGGATTAAACGTTGATCCGGAGAAAGTAGAGGCGATACTAAACATACCCGAGCCAAAGAACGTGTCGGACCTTCGGCGTTTTATTGGTATGGTCTCGTGGTACCGACGCTTTATTCCAACCTTTTCCTCCATTATCACACCTATGACGCATCTCCTACGGCAAAATCAAAAGTTCGAATGGACCCAAGAATGCTCGCAGGCCTTGGCGGAAACCAAGGAGCGGTTAATATCGGCCCCTGTTCTCACTTGCCCAAACTTCGAGTTACCTTTCGTCATACAGACGGACGGCCCGGGATATGGAATTGGGGCGGTACTATCGCAGACGCACCCCGAAGGGGAGAAGGTAGTAGCCTGTAGCGACCCAGTTATTGAAACAATAAAATTGAAATCCTATTTTTACTGGAGCAATAGAAATTTAAAATCGAAATTCTATTTTCGCTGAAATAATAAAAACTCAAATTCTATTGTCGTTGCAATCCGATAATTTAAAATCGAAATTCTATTTTCACTGAAATAATAAAAATTCTAATTCTATTGTCGTTGCAATCCGATATTTTGCACCGGTAGTATCAAAGAACGCCGACAGCGACCCTTTACGGTAAAACACTAGAGATAGTAACAATAGAAATTTATATTCTATTATTCAACCTATATACAGCCGAAGTAATTTTGAATTATGTAAAACTAGTTTGTAAGTTAGAAGTTAAGTTAAGCTATAATAAATAGTCAGTCGTTTTTGAACTACAAATCCACACGGACGCTTCTGTTTTATTCGCTAAATAAAGATTCCCCAAAGTCACTAACCAAGTATACTAACATCCCCACAAGCCTACTTGAGTCGGTCACAACTACTCGACCACTGAACGGGAATGTCTTGCGGTAATCTAGACGGTCGAGAAACTAAGGCCATATATTGAAGGGAGTAAGTTTCAAGTAGGGATGTTAAAAAAATATCGATATATCGAAACTGCGATATTTTTTAAACGATATATCGATATTATCGGCCGATATTTTTAAAAGCGATATATCGATATTAAAATCCGACTATCGGACCCGATATTTATACTCTAGATGAAATCATATAGAGTATTACAAGTTTATTCCAGCCCAAAAGTTTGTAACGCATAGAACCAAGCCTCAGACGAAAAAAAGTTATATATTATTTTTTGTTTATTTGTGGCCAAAAACCTCAAATCCGCTTGACGTCCGTCCGTCCGTCCGTCCGCCCGTCCGTCCGTCCGTCCGTCCGTCTGTCCGTGAACACGATAACTCAAGAACGCCTTCACCTAGGATCTTGAAATTTTGAATCTGGATGTTTGGTTGAATTTGTAAGGCTAAGTTCGTTAACGGGCAAAATCGTCCTACTCCTTCGGGTAGCTGCCATACAAAATGTCCTTAAAACACGTGTTCAAGAATATTGACCAATAACTTCGGAACGCCTAAAGCTACGACATTGAAATTTTGTATGTGTTACTTTTTCAATAGTTGGAGCTAAATATATGATTATGAAGAAAATTCTATTAGTCCTTCGTGTAGCTGCCATACAAATAACCTGTCAAAATGCATTCAGTTAATTTACGAAACTCACTATAACTCAAGTAATCTTTTAGCTGCGAATTCGGAATTTTGTACAAATTAGTTTTGAGTGAAAACAAAGTACGAGTTTACTACTCAGCGAAATCCTTTTACTCCTTCTGGTAGCTGCCATACAAAATGTCCTTAAAACACGTGTTCAAGAATATTGATCGATAACTTCAGAAGGGTTTAAGCTACGACATTGAAATTTGGTGCGTGCTATTTTTCCAATAGTTGGAGCTAAATATATGATTATGAAGAAAATCCTGTAAGTCCTTCGTGTAGCTGCCATACAAATATCCTGTCAAAATGTCTTCACTTAATTTCCGAAACTCACTATAACTCAAGTAACCTTTTAGCTACGAATTCGGAATTTTTCGCAAATTAGTTTTGAGTGAAAAGAAAGTTCGACTTTACTAGTCAGCGAAATCCTTTTACTCCTTCGGGTATCTGCCATACAAAATGTCCTTAAAACACGTGTTTAAGAATATTGGCCGATAACTTGAGAAGGGTTTAAGCTACGTCTTTGAAATTTTGTATGTGTTATTTTTCCAATAGTTGGAGCTAAATGTATGATTATGAAAAAAATTCTAGTAGTCCTTCCTGTAGCTGCCATACAAATATCCTGTCAAAACGTCTTCAGTTAATTTACGGAACTTACTATAACTCAAGTAATCTTTTAGCTATGAATTGGAAATTTTGTACAAATTAGTTTTGAGTAAAAACAAAGTTCGAGTTTACTAATCAGCGCAATCCTTTTACTCCTTCTAATAGCTGCCATACAAAATGTCCTTAAGACACGTGTTCAACAATATTTTTCGATAACTTTTGAACGCTTCAAGCTACGAATTTGAAATTTTGTACACGTTCATTTTTAAATGGTTCTAAGGAAAAGGATGAATATGTAAAAAATCAGTCCTTCCTGCACCTCCCATGTGAAAGTCCTTCAAAAAGGAAATTTTTTTTCGATGACTTACCCAGTTCAAGATATGAAATTAATCACTGAATATTGTCTTTTAGTTTTGAGTAGCAATCTAATGGCAGTCCTTAATAAAGGACATACACCATGCACACACGTAATTCTACTTTATGCGCCCCAACTACAGTATAAATCGGAGTTCAGTATTCATCTAAAGTATTATATGATTGGCTTGCAGCCGATCGTGACTGCAGTATGTTTTTTGTTAAGTATAGCATATCTTAGATCTCGAACGCCATTTTTCATTTCTGCTTATTTTTGTATAAATGTACTTACTTATACTTTGGCCGCAAATTTAGCTATTTCTAGTTGATATTTTACGTGGCAATCTAATAAGTTACTTAAGCCTAGTACTAACTAGAAGCGAAACGAAATTTTCTATACAAGTTTTTCATTCGAGCGAAAATTGTTAGTGGATTTTGTATGTGATTTGACAGAAAATTACGTTTTCGCTTCTAGTTAGTACTAGGCTTTATGCCGAAGCATTCGGAAAACAGAGCGTCTGAATATCTGAAATTAAGCAAACATATGATTCTTAACCTAGTGGGAGCTCTGACTGGACATTGTCACATGAGGAAGCATCTCCATAGGATTAGCCTCATCATCATAATCATCAATGGCGTGACAGCTCAAGTCGGGTCCTGGCCTCCTCAAGTCGTCGCCTCCAATCGTCTCGATCCAAAGACCGCGTCCTCCAGCTGCTAATTTTTAAGATGGCTTTGCAGTCTTTATCAACCGAGTCTTCCCATCGCTTGCGTGGTTTGCCTACTGGCCTGTTACCACTCGCTTTGCCTTTAAGAGCACGCTTGGGGATTCTTGTGTCTTCCATCCGCTCTACATGGCCAGCCCACTGCAGTTTACGTAGTGTGATGAACGTTGAAGCTCTGAGAGTAAAATATGCAGAATTTGCGATGATGAAGACGAAACACCAGAGCACATTATCTGTGAATGTGATGGACTTGCTCATAAAAGACTTCATCACATCACTTAGGGTTTCATGAAACCATCGGAATTCCTGGCTATTCCTCTTCGAAAAACACTAAGTTTCACTGAAAACGCAGGGATCGAAGACGAATCATAGATATTCCAGAGGGACGTCGCAATAGGCCCAATTCAGGCTTCAATGACAGAGGTGACCAAACCAACCCCTACACGAAAATCTAATATAATAATGTATAAGAGGGATGTCAGAAAGGGTGAAACTAGAAAACTGTTGATCACGCAAAGTCTATTTCTATCGAAACAAAAAGATGCAAGACATGTGGTTTCTGTAGGTGGGGCAACCAGGCAACTATCCTGTGCACAGGGATCTATCCGCTCAGTAAACTATCCGTTGCTGCGTCACATGCTTTTTATACTCTAGATGAAATCATATAGAGTATTATAAGTTTAATCCAGCCGAAAAGTTTGTAACGCATAGAACCAAGCCTCGGACGAAAAAAAGTTATACATCATTTTTTGTTTATTTGTGCCCAAAAACCTCAAATCCGCCTGACGTCCGTCCGTCTGTCCGTCCGTCCGTCCGTCCGTCTGTCCGTTAGCACGATAACTCAAGAACGCCTTCACCTACGATCTTGAAATTTTGAATCTGGATGTTTGGTTGAATTTGTAAGGCTAAGTTCGTTAACGGGCAAAATCGTCCTGTTCCTTCGGGTAGCTGCCATACAAAATGTCCTTAAAACACGTGTTCAAGAATATTGGTCGATAACTTCAGAAGGGTTTAAGCTACGGCATTGAAATTTTGTACGTGTTATTTTTCCAATAGTTTGAGCTAAATGTATGATTATGAAGAAAATCCTGTTAGTCCTTCGTGTAGCTGCCATACAAATATCCTGTCAAAATGTTTTCACTTAATTTACGAAACTCACTATAACTCAAGTAATCTTTTAGCTACGAATTCGGAATTTTGTACAAATTAGTTTTGAGTGAAAACAAAGTTTGAGTTAACTAGTCAGCGAAATCCTTTTACTCCTTCTGGTAGCTGCCATACAAAATATCCTTAAAACACGTGTTCAAGAATATTAGTAGATAACTTCAGAAGGGTTTAAGCTACGGCATTGAAATTTTGTATATGTTATTTTTCCAATAGTTGGAGCTAAATATACGATTATGAAGAAAATCCTATTAGTCCTTCGTGTAGCTGCCATACAAATATCCTGTCAAAATGTATTCACTTAATTTACGAAACTTACTATAACTCAAGTAGTCTTTTAGCTATGAATTCGGAATTTTTTACAAATTAGTTTTGAGTAAAAACAAAGCTTGGGTTTACTTGTCAGCGAATTCCTTTTACTCCTTCTGGTAGCTGCCATACAAAATATCCTTAAAACACGTGTTCAAGAATATTAGTAGATAACTTCAGAAGGGTTTAAGCTACGGCATTGAAATTTTGTATATGTTATTTTTCCAATAGTTGAAGCTAAATGTATGATTATGAAGAAAATCTGGTTAGTCCTTCGTGTAGCTACCATACAAATATCCTGTCAAAACGTCTTCACTTAATTTACGGAACTTACTATAACTCAAGTAATCTTTTAGCTATGAATTGGAAATTTTGAACAAATTAGTTTTGAGTAAACACGAAGTTCGAGTTTACTAATCAGCGAAATCCTTTTACTCCTTCTGGTAGCTGCCATACAAAATGTCCTTAACACACGTGTTCAACAATATTTTTCGATAACTTTTGAACGCTTCAAGCTACGAATTTCAAATTTTGTACAAGTTCATTTTTAAATGGTTCCAAAAAAAAGGATAAATATGTAAGAAATCAAGTGAGTCCTTCCTGCACCTCCTTCAAAAAGGACATTTTTTTTCGATGACTTACCCAGTTCAAGATATGCAACTAAACACTGAAAATTGTCTTTTAGTTTTGAGTAGCAATCTAATGGCAGTCCTTAATAAAGGACTTACAACATGCACACACGTAATTCTACTTTATCCCCAACTACAATATAAATCGGAGTTCAGTATTCATCTAGAGTATTATACGATTGGCTTGCAGTCGATCGTGACTGCAGTATGTTTTCGTATATTTTACTTTATTATTTTTACTTTATTATTTTTTAATAATAAAGTATTGTGATCGACCTGAAATTTCAAAAAAGTTTGCTACCCTGAAATTTTGTATTTACATGTTTTAGGACTAGTAAACACCAAAAAACCAAAAAAAAAAAATGTCCGTCTGTCCGCCGTAGACGCCGTCCGCCGTACGCCGTACGCAAAATCGTTTGAAGGCGCGTAGCTCCCAAACTCGTTGAGATATTAAATTGAAATTTTTATGGTGGGTAGATTGGGTGAACCCCTACTACTGGTATATATTCGAAGGTTGGGGGTACAAGGGGAGAGGAGAGGGGAGCGTTTTAGACGAAAAATTTTGGTTTCCAGATCTCAGGAACCACTTATGCTACGAGACTGAAACTTTGAACTTATGTAGTACTATGATAATGGACTCAATTGCAAAAAATTTGTCGATATTGGTTAAGGGGTGTGGAAGTGGGGGGGAAAACAATGAGTCTTTAACGCATGAATGACGGGATTGAAACATTCTAAAATCGATATCTCCTGAACAATTGATGTCAGAAGATTGAAACTTTGTTGTTGTCCTTAGGAATACTTCAAGATTAGACAAGGGCTACAATTTTTAAGAGGGGTGGTGGGGTGTGGGGGTGGTTGGTGAAAAACTTTGGATTACAATATCTTCCGAACCAATTACACCAGGAAGATAAAATTTTGTTTCTGTATATGGGATCACAAGAGAAGTCTATCGAAACAAAATTTTTTGAGGGGGGAGGTGGAGCACGAAGGTGGGGGTACAGCAATTTTTCAAAAAATGTAATTTTTATATCTCTGAAACCGTATCAGATATGTTCTTGAAAATTTTACAGGTGTTGGGGTCGGTAAACTTCTAGTAGGGAAAAAAATGTTGGTGGTGTGGGTGTTGGGGGTGATGGTGGAAGGGGCTAGAAAGGAAAACATTCTGATTTTTATTTCTCGAAAACCATAATGAATAGAAAGCTAAAAATTTAGGATTATATAGAGCCACTATGGAGATATCCTAGAAAAATAAAATTTTTGATAGGGGTAGCAAGGTACAGGGGTGGAGGGTAGTTTTTTATATCTCAGAAACGGCTTATGCTAGAAAGTTGAAACTTAGTACGTATATTTAGATGCACTATTAGAGTAATTAAAGCAAAAAAAAAGTTCAGATTTTTATTGGCGTTCAGAGATTAAGTAAAAAAAATGTCCGTGAATCCACATTTTCACAAACTTCGTTAAAACTTTTAGACATGTCGAGCTATCAAAGCAATTTTACTTCTGCGGGCTATTTATATAAGCGCCTAGTAACGATCTTCAAAAATTTTCGATATCCAACCCCTAAGGGGGTGTAAAGTGGTTGAGTACATATTCACGAATTCTGATATATTTCTAAGGTATATTGAGATTTGGAATTCACAGCTTTAAACGTAGTCGGGGAAAAATTGATTTAAGTATTTTTCTCAATTAAACCCCCTGGGGGTATTGTTCAAGATTTCACTGATTCCGAAAATCTCTTAGTTTTAATGTGATCGAATTCGCTTTTACTACTATGAATTATTCTATTGATAAAAAAAATACGTAAATAAATAAAAAAAATCTGCCAACAGTCTGGGCGCAACTTTATTATTTTATGGGTAGAAGTCCGAAACGTGTTTAATGATGAGATGCTGTGTATGTTACTATGCGACTGACAACCTAAAAAATAACATAACCAGGACGCTATTTAGAACGTTATTTTTTTAGGTTGTCAGTCGCATAGTAACCTACACAGCATCTCATCATTAAACACGTTTCGGACTTCTACCCATAAAATAATAAAGTTGCGCCCAGACTGTTGGCAGATTTTTTAATAATAAAGTATTGTGATCGACCTAAAATTTCCAAAAAATTGCTACCCTGAAATTTTGTATTTTCACGTTTTAGGACTAGTAAACCCCGAAAAACAAAAAAAAAATTCCGTCTGTCCGCGGTAGACGCCGTACGGCGTACGCAAAATTGTTTAAAGGCGCGTAGCTCCCGAACCCGTTGAGATATTACGATAAAATTTTTATGGTGCGTAGATTGGGTGAGCCCCTACGCCTGGTATCTTTTGGGAAAAAATTCTGATTTTTATTTCTCGAAAACTGGAATGAATGGAAATCTAAAAATTTAGGATTATATAGAGCCACTATACAGACATCCTAGAAAAATAAAGTTTTTGATAGAGGTAGCTAGGCACGAGGGTGATGGGTGGTTTTTATACTCTAGATGAAATCATATAGAGTATTATAAGTTTAACCCAGCCCAAAAGTTTGTAACGCATAGAACCAAGCCTCGGACGACAAAAAGTTAGATATTATTTTTTGTTTATTTGTGGCTAAAAACCTCAAATCCGCTTGACGTCCGTCCGTCCGTCCGTCCGACCGTCCGTCCGTCCGCCCGTCCGTCCATCCGTCCGTCCGTCTGTCCGTTAGCACGATAACTCAAGAACGCCTGCACCTAGGATCTTGAAATTTTGAATCTGGATGTTTGGTTGAATTTATTAGGCCAAGTTCGTTAACGAGCAAAATCGTCCTACTCCTTCGGGTAGCTGCCATACAAAATGTCCTTAAAACACGTGTTGAAAAATATTAGCCGATAACTTCGGAAGGGTTTAAGCTACAACTTTGAAAATTTGTTTGTGTTACTTTTTCAATAGTTGGAGCTAAATGTAGAATTATGAAAGAAATCCCGTTAGTCCTTCGTGTAGCTGCCATATAAATATCCTGTCAAAATGTATTCACTTAATTTACGAAACTCACTATAACTCAAGTAATCTTTTAGCTATGAATTGGAAATTTTGTACAAATTAGTTTTGAGTAAAAACAAAGTTCGGGTTTAGTAATCAGCGAAATCCTTTTACTTCTTCTGGTAGCTGCCATACAAAATGTCCTTAAAACACGTGTTTAAGAATATTGGTCGATAACTTCAGAAGGGTCTAAGCTACGA
The DNA here is from genome assembly GCA_951812415.1 of Beris morrisii. Classification (NCBI taxonomy): domain Eukaryota; kingdom Metazoa; phylum Arthropoda; class Insecta; order Diptera; family Stratiomyidae; genus Beris; species Beris morrisii. The sequence goes on along the minus strand of OX638312.1, from coordinate 61,912,813 downwards.
CTTTGAAATTTTGTATGTGTTATTTTTCCAATAGTTGGAAACTATAACTCAAGTAATCTTTTAGCTATGAATTGGAAATTTTGTACAAATTAGTTTTGAGTAAAAACAAAGTTCGAGTTTACTAATCAGCGAAATCTGTTTACTCCTTCTGGTAGCTGCCATACAAAATGTCCTTTAGACACGTGTTCAACAATATTTTTCGATAACTTTTGAACGCTTCAAGCCACGAATTTAAAATTTTGTACAGGTTCATTTTTGAATGGTTCCAAGTAAAAGGATAAATATGTAAGAAATCGAATGAGTCCTTACTGCACCTCCCATGTGAAAGTCCTTCAAAAAGAACATTTCTATACTCTAGATGAAATCCTATAGAGTATTATAAGTTTAATCCAGCCCAAAAATTTGTAACGCATAGAACCAAGCCTCGGACGAAAAAAGGTATACAGTATTTTTTGTTTATTTGTGGCCAAAAACCTCAAATCAGCCTGACGTCCGTCCGTCCGTCTGTCCGTCCGTCCGTCCGTCTGTCCGTTAGCACGATAACTCAAGAACGCCTTCACCTAGGATCCTGATATTTTGAATCTGGATGTTTGGTTGAATTTGTAAGGCTAAGTTCGTTAACGGGCAAAATCGTCCTACTCCTTCGGGTAGCTGCCATACAAAATGTCCTTAAAACACGTGTTCAAGAATATTGGTCGATAACTTCAGAACGGTTTAAGCTACGACATTGAAATTTTGTATGGGTTATTTTTTCAACAGTTGGAGCTAGATATATGATTATAAAGAAAATCCTGTTAGTCCTTCGTGTAGCTGCCATACAAATATCCTGTCAAAATGTATTCACTTAATTTACGGAACTTGCTATAACTCAAGTAATCTTTTAGCTACGAATTCGGAATTTTGTACAAATTAGTTTTGAGTGAAAAGAAAGTTCGACTTTACTAGTCAGTGAAATCCTATTACTCCTTCGTGTACCTGTCATACAAAATGTCCTTAAAACACGTGTTTACGAATATTGGCCGATAGCTTCAGAAGGGTTTAAGCTACGGTTTTGAAATTTTGTATGTGTTATTTTTTCAATAGTTGGAGCTAAATGTATGATTATGAAGAAAATCCTATTAGTCCTTCGTGTAGCTGCCATACAAATATCCTGTCAAAATGTATTCACTTAATTTACGGAACTCACTATAACTCAAGTAATCTTTTAGCTATGAATTGGAAATTTTGTACAAATTAGTTTTGAGTAAAAGCGAAGTTCAAGTTTACCAATCCGCGAAATCCTTTTACTCCTTCTGGTAGCTGTCATACAAAATGTCCTTAAGACACGTGTTCAACAATATTTTTCGATAACTTTTGAATGCTTCAAGCTACGAATTCGAAATTTTGTACACGTTTATTTTTAAATGGTTCCAAGGAAAAGGATAAATGTGTAAGAAATCGAGTGAGTCCTTCCTGCACGTCCCATGTGAAAGTCCTTACCCAGTTCAAGATATGAAATTAAACACTGATTATTTTTTTTAGTTTTGAGTAGCAATCTAATGGCAATCCTTAATAAAGGACATACAACATGCACACACGTAATTCTACTTTATCCCCAACTACAATATAAATCGGAGTTCAGTATTCATCTAGAGTATTATACGACTGGCTTGCAGCCGATCGTGACTGCAGTATGTTTTGTATCTTAGAAACGGATTATGCTAGAAAGTTGAAACTTAGTTCGTATATGTAGATGTGCTATTAAAGAAAAAAAAGTTCAGATTTTTATTGGCATTCAGAGGTTGAGCAAAAAAAATGTTCGTGAATCCACATTTTCACAAATTTCGTTAAAACTTTTAGACATGTCGAGCTATCAAAGCAATTATACTTGCAATTTTACGTGCTATTTATATAAGCGCCTAGAAACGTTGTTCAAAATTTTTCGACATCCAACTCCTAAGGGGGTGTAAAGTGGTTGTGTACACATTCACGAATTCTGATATATTTCTTAGGTATATTTAGATTTGGAGTTTACTTTCACTTCTATAAGCTTTAAACATAGTCGGGGAAAAACCTATTTAAGTATTTTTCTCTATTAAACCTCCTGGGGGAAAGTTTCACATAGCCTTCTGGTTATTTCTTAGATTATCAGTCACGTAGTAACCTACACCGCATCACAGCATTAAACACGTTTCGGACCTCTACCCATGAAAAATAAATTTGCGGCCAGACTGTTGGCATATTTTTACTTTATTATTTTTTAATAATAAAGTATTTTTATCGAACTGAAATTTCAAAAAAATTTGCTACCTTGAAATTTTGTATTTGTATTACTAGTAGACCCCAAAAAAACAAAAAAAAAGTCCATCTGTCTGCCGTAGACGCCGTACGCCGTCCGCCGTACGCAAAACCGTTTGAAGGCACATAGCTCACAAACCCGTTCAGATATTAAATTTAAATTTTTATGGTGGGTAGATTGGGTTAACCCCTACGATTGGTATCTTTTTGATGGGTTGTGGTGTAAGGAGGGAGGAGGGGGGCGCATTTTAGACGAAAAATTTTGGTTTCTAGATCTCAGGAACTGCTTATGGTAGGAGGCTGAAATTTGGAACTTATGTGGTACTATGATAGTGGACCTATTTGCAAAAAATTGGTGATAAGGGTTGAGGGGTGTGGGAGTGGGGTGAAAAACAATGTGTCCGAAACGTGGGAGTGGGGTGAAAAACAATGTGTCCGAAACGTTAGAAAGCTGGGATTGAAGCATTCTAAAATCCATATCTCCTGAACCGTTGATCTCAGAAGTGTGAAACTTTGTAGTTATCTTAAGCGATACTAGGAAAGTAGATAAGAGCTAAAATTTTTAAGAGGGGAAGTGGAGTGTAGTGGTGGGTGTGAAAAACTTTAGATTACAATATCTTCCGAACCAATTGTAAAAGGAAGATGAAATTTGGTTTCTGTATATAAGATCACAAGTGGAGTCTACGGAATGTAAAAATTTTGAGAGGGGAGGTGGAGTACGAAAGTGGGGGGATAACCATTTTTCAAAAAATTTAATTTTTATATCTTAAGAACCGTACAAGATATGATCTTAGAAGTTTTACAGGAGTAAGGCCCAGAAGACTTCTAGCAGGAAAAAAAATTTGTCGGTCCTGGCGAAGAGGATGACGGAAGGGGTGTGTTTAAGATTCAACTTTTTATTGAATTCTACAACTTTTCTGCCTCGGCAAAATCAGGCCGTAGGCATCTCACTTTCTTTATTACATAGTTTACGGAACCTTCAGTCCCCTGCTTTTTGCATATACCTTACGGGACCTTCAGTTCCTAGTTTTTTTTGATCATCATTATCAGTTCAGCCGTTGAGATGTAAGCATCAAAAGTGTAACATTATTACTTAAAATAAAACTAGCAAGTATTTTTTCACTTGATCATACTACATGATGCAGCATTTTTCTTCGGACAACGTTTCTTTGTTTGGTTTCGCTCGCGCATTGTTACGCAGGACGAAGTTTTGGATTTGGATGAAATCGTCGTCGATTTGGAAGGCGATTTGACTCAGGAAGCAGAATATTGTGCATAAGGCACAACATTTCACCCGCCGGTGAATAAGGCACCCTGCAAAGCTGTAGTTATTGGAACTACATCATCACAACATCATCACTACATCATCGCTACATCATTCCTGCACCATAAGGAGTGCACAACGAGCAGAGTTACGAGTACACAAGGCATTCAATCAAAACATTTTGGTCCGTCGAGCCGGATAGCGATCGACGGGATCGTTATCCTTTCTTTCTCCTGGAACTGCGTTGCTGCCGCTACAAGTTGCCGACACATGTAAGTCCCAATTTTTTTCCTTCTATATCCCACCTAAACACATCACAAAACACAACCCCATAGTGCTTTTTATACTCTAGATGAAATCATATAGAGTATTATAAGTTTAATCCAGCCGAAAAGTTTGTAACGCATAGAACCAAGCCTCGGACGAAAAAAAGTTATATATTATTTTTTGTTTATTTGTGCCCAAAAACCTCAAATCCGCCTAACGTCCGTCCGTCCGTCCGTCCGTCCGTCCGTCCGTCCGTCCGTCCGTCTGTCCGTTAGCACGATAACTCAAGAACGCCTTCACCTAGGATCTTGAAATTTTGAATCTGGATGTTTGGTTAAATTTGTAAGGCTAAATTCGTTATCGGGCAAAATCGTCCTACTCCTTCGGGTAGCTGCCATACAAAATGTCCTTAAAACACGTGTTCAAGAATATTGGTCGATAACTTCAGAAGGGTTTAAGCTACGACATTGAAATTTTGTATGTTTTATTTTTCCAATAGTTGGAGCTAAATATATGATTATGAAGAAAATCCTATTAGTCCTTCGTGTAGCTGCCATACAAATATCCTGTCAAAATGTATTCACTTAATTTACGAAACTCACTATAACTCAAGTAATCTTTTAGCTACAAATTCGGAATTTTTTGCAAATTAGTTTCGAGTAAAAACGAAGCTTGAGTTTACTTGTCAGCGAAATCCTTATACTCCTTCTGGTAGCTGCCATACAAAATGTCCTTAAAATACGTGTTCAAGAATATTGGTTGATAACTTCAGAAGGGTTTAAGCTACGTCTTTGAAATTTTGTACATAGTATTTTTCCAATAGTTGAAACTTAATGTATGATTATGAAGAAAATCCTATTAGTCCTTCGTGTAGCTGCCATACAAATATCCTGTCAAAACGTCTTCTTTTAATTTATGGAACTTACTATAACTCAAGTAATCTTTTAGCTATAAATTGGAAATTTTGTACAAATTAGTTTTGAGTAAAAACAAAGTTCGAGTTTACTAATCAGCGAAATCCTTTTACTCTTTTTGGTAGCTGCCATACAAAATGTCCTTAAGACATGTGTTCAACAATATTTTTCGATAACTTTTGAACGCTTCAAGCTACGAATTTCAAATTTTGTACACGTTCATTTTTAAATGGTTCCAAGGAAAAGGATAAATATGTAAGAAATCGAGTGAGTCCTTCCTGCACCTCTCATGTGAAAGTCCTTCAAAAAGGACATTTTTTTTCGATGACTTACCCAGTTCAAGATATGAAATTAAACACTGAATATTGTCTTTTAGTTTTGAGTAGCAATCTAATGGGAGTCCTTAATAAAGGACATACAACATGCATACACGTAATTCTACTTTATCCCCAACTACAATATAAATCGGAGTTCAGTATTCATCTAGAGTATTATACGATTGGCTTGCAGCCGATCGTGACTGCAGTATGTTTTTTTTTGGAAATTCGTAATTAAACGCGCGTGACTAAGTGTGTTCGGCTTTCGTTTTCTTTTTTTTGGTTTTTTCTTTAAATTGAAACGTTGCTGAAAAAACGTGGACCATACGGTGAATTTTTTTTAATACGGCAATTCAAGGGTACAGTTAAGCCCTTTTCTCTCTACGAAACCTGTTTTACGGTACCTCTACAACGTTACGGCAATTGTCGATTTTGTTCGAATTCTTTTTTTTTCATCGCAAGGTTCTGATAAACGTAATTTTCGAATTTATAAGGATTACCACAATATTGGAAATTTAAATCCTTTACGTTTTTCATTTGGTTTTTAAGTAGTATCCATAAGATGGCCGAAGATTTAAGGGCCTTGATACTGCGTCGCGGACAAATCAAGTCGCAGGTAACGCGCTTCGATAAATTTCTCATTGAATCGAAGGACAATGAAAAGCTTATCGAATTGCAAACGCGCTTGGAAAAAATCGAAACGACGTGGAACGATTTTAACGACCTTCAGTCAAAAATTGAATTATTGGATGATTCATCCGATCAATTTGTTGAACGAGATAATTTCGAAATGAAATACTTTGATGTGGTCGCACGGGCGAAGCAAAGAATAATTATTCAGGTCCCTTCCTGTCATAAAAAACGGGAGTCTTTGGTCGGTGAAAATGTGGCACCGATTCAGAATATCAAGCTGCCACAGATATCCTTGCCTGACTTTGGGGGGGGAGTATGACAAGTGGTTGCATATTTATGACCTGTTCAAATCGCTGATCCATGATAACATGAATATAGCGAATTCGCAAAAATTTCATTATTTACAATCCGCTTTGCGGGGTGAAGCTTCGCAGGTTGTACAGTCATTGGAGATTTCCGACAAGAATTATATCGTTCCCTGGCAGTTGCTTAAGGAACGTTATGAAAACAAGAAGATAATAGTTCAAACCCATTTGAAGGGAATATTTGAGCTACGACATTGAAATTTTGTATGTTTTATTTTTCCAATAGTTGGAGCTAAATATATGATTATGAAGAAAATCCTATTAGTCCTTCGTGTAGCTGCCATACAAATATCCTGTCAAAATGTATTCACTTAATTTACGAAACTCACTATAACTCAAGTAATCTTTTAGCTACAAATTCGGAATTTTTTGCAAATTAGTTTCGAGTAAAAACGAAGCTTGAGTTTACTTGTCAGCGAAATCCTTATACTCCTTCTGGTAGCTGCCATACAAAATGTCCTTAAAATACGTGTTCAAGAATATTGGTTGATAACTTCAGAAGGGTTTAAGCTACGTCTTTGAAATTTTGTACATAGTATTTTTCCAATAGTTGAAACTTAATGTATGATTATGAAGAAAATCCTATTAGTCCTTCGTGTAGCTGCCATACAAATATCCTGTCAAAACGTCTTCTTTTAATTTATGGAACTTACTATAACTCAAGTAATCTTTTAGCTATAAATTGGAAATTTTGTACAAATTAGTTTTGAGTAAAAACAAAGTTCGAGTTTACTAATCAGCGAAATCCTTTTACTCTTTTTGGTAGCTGCCATACAAAATGTCCTTAAGACATGTGTTCAACAATATTTTTCGATAACTTTTGAACGCTTCAAGCTACGAATTTCAAATTTTGTACACGTTCATTTTTAAATGGTTCCAAGGAAAAGGATAAATATGTAAGAAATCGAGTGAGTCCTTCCTGCACCTCTCATGTGAAAGTCCTTCAAAAAGGACATTTTTTTTCGATGACTTACCCAGTTCAAGATATGAAATTAAACACTGAATATTGTCTTTTAGTTTTGAGTAGCAATCTAATGGGAGTCCTTAATAAAGGACATACAACATGCATACACGTAATTCTACTTTATCCCCAACTACAATATAAATCGGAGTTCAGTATTCATCTAGAGTATTATACGATTGGCTTGCAGCCGATCGTGACTGCAGTATGTTTTTTTTTGGAAATTCGTAATTAAACGCGCGTGACTAAGTGTGTTCGGCTTTCGTTTTCTTTTTTTTGGTTTTTTCTTTAAATTGAAACGTTGCTGAAAAAACGTGGACCATACGGTGAATTTTTTTTAATACGGCAATTCAAGGGTACAGTTAAGCCCTTTTCTCTCTACGAAACCTGTTTTACGGTACCTCTACAACGTTACGGCAATTGTCGATTTTGTTCGAATTCTTTTTTTTTCATCGCAAGGTTCTGATAAACGTAATTTTCGAATTTATAAGGATTACCACAATATTGGAAATTTAAATCCTTTACGTTTTTCATTTGGTTTTTAAGTAGTATCCATAAGATGGCCGAAGATTTAAGGGCCTTGATACTGCGTCGCGGACAAATCAAGTCGCAGGTAACGCGCTTCGATAAATTTCTCATTGAATCGAAGGACAATGAAAAGCTTATCGAATTGCAAACGCGCTTGGAAAAAATCGAAACGACGTGGAACGATTTTAACGACCTTCAGTCAAAAATTGAATTATTGGATGATTCATCCGATCAATTTGTTGAACGAGATAATTTCGAAATGAAATACTTTGATGTGGTCGCACGGGCGAAGCAAAGAATAATTATTCAGGTCCCTTCCTGTCATAAAAAACGGGAGTCTTTGGTCGGTGAAAATGTGGCACCGATTCAGAATATCAAGCTGCCACAGATATCCTTGCCTGACTTTGGGGGGGGAGTATGACAAGTGGTTGCATATTTATGACCTGTTCAAATCGCTGATCCATGATAACATGAATATAGCGAATTCGCAAAAATTTCATTATTTACAATCCGCTTTGCGGGGTGAAGCTTCGCAGGTTGTACAGTCATTGGAGATTTCCGACAAGAATTATATCGTTCCCTGGCAGTTGCTTAAGGAACGTTATGAAAACAAGAAGATAATAGTTCAAACCCATTTGAAGGGAATATTTGAGTTATGTCCAGTGCATAAAGAATCGCACAGTGCTCTTAGGAATATTTTGAACGAGTTTTCGAAGCATTATCGTTGCTTGAAAACATTGGGGCAGCCTGTCTACACTTGGGATACTATTTTGTTATATGTCATAGTATCGAAATTGGATTCAACATCCAAAAGGGACTGGGAAAAATCAAGCAGGTCAAAGGCATTTCCAACCATAACTCAGTTCGTAGAGTTTTTGAAGGAGAAATGCGAACTATTAGAAACAATTTCGAACAAGTCCTCTACTAATAGTAGCAACTCGAATCAGAATTTTCATCAAGGAAAGCATTCAAATTCGAAAGTCTTTTCATGTCAAGCAAGTATAGCCTGCTACTTATACAAGGGATCACACAGTCTTTTTCAGTGCAAGCAATTTATTGACATGACGCCATCCTCACGTTTTAAAGAAATAAAAAGGCTAAATCTATGTATTAATTGCCTACGACCAGGACACCAGGCGCAAGTTTGTAAATCGGGTAGTTGTCGCAAATGCAGTAAAAGGCACACCTCCTTACTTCATCGCGAATTGCAATCGAAAGCATCTGGCGAATCGTCGCATTTAGAGGTTTCTGATACTGTGATCGAAGGGATCACTAGTAAAAGCGCACTGATTGAAACAAGCAATTCATCGAGTGCAATTGCCCATTGTGGCCACTCATCAAACAATACGACCATATTATTATCCACTGCAATTATAGAGGTTTATGACCATGTGGGTAATAAGGTATTATGTAGAGCTCTGTTGGACAGTGGCTCACAATCCAATTTTATAACTCAAGACTTACTTCATAGACTGGGCCACAAGGGTACAGTAATTCATCAGTCAATAACTGGGATCAACATGGCACAAACCAATATAACTCAAAGAGCAAAGATAACCTTGAAATCAGTACATCAACCCTATCAAACAACATTATCATTCTTAGTGATAGATGCGATAACAGGTCGTATCCCACACAGATTAATTGATTTCGAACATCTAAAAATTCCATCAAATCTTAAGCTGGCAGATCCTCAACTTTTCAAACCCAGTGACATCGACATGTCAATATTAGCCAGCACATTTTATGATCTTTTATGCATCAATCAAATAAAAATGTTACCCAAACAGCCTATTTTGCAAGAATCAAGGTTGGGATGGATCATTTCGGGTCCAATCACAAATCCTCAAAGGGGCCCATTGCATTGTCATCTAAACCTCCATGAAGAAGTAAGAAAGTTTTGGGAAATAGAAGAGTGTTCTGATAGGAAAATATTGTCAAGGGAGGAGTTTAACTGTGAAACTCACTTCCTACAAAATGTTAAGCGCGATCATTTGAATCGCTTTGTTGTCAAGTTGCCATTGAAGGACAATTGCAATAATCTGGGAGATTCAAGACGGAATGCCGTCAAACGTTTCTACGCTTTGGAACGAAAACTTGAAAGGAACAGTTCTCTCAAGCTGCAATATTCGGAATTTCTGTCGGAATATGAAAACTTGAACCACATGACTAAGGTGAACTCGATCCCAAATGCAAACTTGCACTACTATTTGCCACATCATTGCGTTACAAAAGAATTGAGCTTAACAACCAAGTTGCGTGTTGTCTTCGATGCGTCTGCAAAAACGTCATCAACATTATCGCTCAATGATGTTATGGCTGTGGGTCCCATTTTACAGGACGATCTATTCTCAATTGTGTTGAGATTTAGAAAGCATAACGTAGTACTAACTGCTGATATCACGAAAATGTATCGACAGGTGCCTCTTGATGAGGAACATAGAGATCTTCAAAGAATTTTATGGCGTTAAAATCCACGAGAAGACCTGCAGGAGTATCGACTAAATACGGTTACTTACGGCACAGCCGCTGCCTCCTTTTTAGTCATACGTTGTCTCGTGCAGCTCGCAAATGAGAGCTCAAGTACTCTACCGCATGCTAGTCAAGCCATTCTTACAGACTTTTATGTCGATGATCTCCTCACTGGGGCTAAAGATATTCAATCTGCAATCAAACTCAAAGAAGACATTGAAAGCGTTTTGAGCAATGGTGGTTTTGAGCTAAGGAAGTGGATGTCCAATAGATCAGAAGTTTTGAACAATCACCCAGCTTCGCAGTCCGAACCCTGTGAAACATATGTACTAAATTATGATCAAGGTCACAAGACACTAGGCATTTTGTGGAGTCCTCACAACGATTCTTTTTGCTATTCAATCAATTTTAAAAATTCGTGTAGCGACAAGACCACAAAAAGAGCTATCTTATCGATGGTAGCTCAGCTGTTTGATCCACTTGGGCTATTGTGCCCAATAATAACAAAGGCAAAGATTGTGGCAGCATGGCTTGTCATGGGATGAGCCTGTGCCCGAGAATTTGCTCGGTATTTGGCAACGATATTTAAACGAATTCGAAATAATAAAGGCAATCGAGATACCCAGACTTTTACTTATTCCCGATGCGATGCATATTCAAATGCATGGTTTTTGTGATGCATCTGAAAGCGCATATGGTGCGTGTTTGTACATCAGATCTGCGTCAAAAGTCAACGTCTTGACAAGGCTCGTTTGCGCAAAATCTCGCGTTGCACCAATAAAATCACTCTCCTTGCCAAGGCTGGAGCTCTGCGGTGCACTTCTTTTGGCTCAATTAGTCAAGAAAGCTCGCGAAGCACTCAAAATACAGATAGATGATATATACTGTTGGTGTGACTCTACAGTAACATTGAACTGGATATCGGGTGAACCGAATCGATGGAAAACCTTTGTAGGTAACCGGGTTTCACAGATACAACAGCTCACGCATGGTGTAGTCTGGCGACATGTATGTTCTGAGCACAATCCGGCGGATATAATCTCTAGAGGTTCGAATCCAAGTGTTTTAAAGGAACATAGGCTCTGGTGGAATGGTCCGATCTGGCTCTTAATGGATCCATCTTGCTGGCCACAATCCGTTCTAGAAAGAGTCATCGAAACTGATGAAGAACGAAAACCTAGTATAATTCTTCTGACTAGTGTCTCATGCGACTTATTTGAAAGATACTCATCCTTTAACAAAATGATACGCATCACAGCTCATTGCCTTAGATTCAAGCAAAACGCCCTCTCTGCATGCAAGGACAGGGCGATCGGAATCATCACAACCTCTGAACTAGAAAGGGCTATCACTGCTCTCGTTAAGATAGTTCAAATGGAAGATTTTCAATTAGACTTACAATCATTACTTAAGTCAAGCGAGGTATCAAGAAATAGCACACTCAAATCATTGAACCCTTTTATAGACGACAAAGGGATCATCCGCGTCGGAGGTAGGCTTCGAAACGCGGAACTTCCATTTAACCACAAGCATCCTATTGTGCTACCATCGAAGCACAAATTCACAAGATTGTTGATCGAGCATATCCACAGAAAAAACCTACACGCTGGGCCATAGACGGTGTTGGCTACAATTCGTCAGACTTACTGGCCACTTAGAGGGAGGCAGGTCGTTAGAAGCGTTTTAAGAAAATGCATTGTCTGCTTTAGAGCGAGCCCAACGTTAATGTTTCCCCAAATGGGAAATTTACCATAGAAAAGAATTTCTCCAAGTCGATTTTTTTCTAATGTTGGCATCGACTATGCAGGGCCTTACCTTTGCAAGGACGGAAAATGCCGCAATCGTAAAATGATAAAATCACATGTATGTTAGAACAACAACAAAGAACGCATACACACACATCCAACGATGCAGCATCACCCCTACCTAAAACCAAGACTTATAAAATTGCAATATAAATAAAACTGCCAACGATCATTCGGGGCATTCGATACTGAACTTTTGTTTCAATAACAGCTCTATCATCAGAAGTGGGATACGGTAGGTAGTACAAAGCACCTGCTGATCAAGGACAAGTTGTAGTAAATGAATTACAAATCAGAATGAGTAAAGGAATTACAAATCAAAAAAGGTAAAAGAATTACAAATCAAAAAGAGTAAACGAATTGAAAATCAAAGAGTAAACGAAAGAAGCCGTGCGAAATCAAATAAAAAAAACATACTGCAGTCACGATCGGCTGCAATCCAATCGTATAATACTCTAGATGAATACTGAACTCCGATTTATATTGTAGTTGGGGATAAAGTAGAATTACGTGTATGCATGTTGTATGTCCTTTATTAAGGACTGCCATTAGATTGCTACTCAAAACTAAAAGACAATATTCAGTGTTTAATTTCATATCTTGAACTGGGTAAGTCATCGAAAAAAAATGTCCTTTTTGAAGGACTTTCACATGGGAGGTGCAGGAAGGACTCACTCGATTACTTACATATTTATCCTTTTCCTTGGAACCATTTAAAAATGAACGTGTACAAAATTTGAAATTCGTGGCTTGAAGCGTTCAAAAGTTATCGAAAAATATTGTTGAACACGTGTTTTAAGGACATGTTGTATGGCAGCTACCAGAAGGAGTAAAAGGATTTCGCTGATTAGTAAACTCGAACTTTGTTTTTACTCAAAACTAATTTGTACAAAATTTCCAATTCATAGCTAAAAGATTACTTGAGTTATAGTAAGTTCCGTAAATTAAGTGAAGACGTTTGGACAGGATATTTGTATGGCAGCTACACGAAGGACTAATACGATTTTCTTCATATTCATACATTTAGCTGCAACTATTGGAAAAATAATACATACAAAATTTCAAAGACGTAGCTTAAAACCTTCTGAAGTTATCGGCCAATATTCTTGAACACGTGTTTTAAGGACATTTTGTATGGCAGCTACCAGAAGGAGTAAAAGGATTTCGCTGAATAGTAAACCCAAACTTTATTTTCATTCAAAACTAATTTGTACAAAATTCCGAATTCATAGCTAAACGATTACTTGAGTTATAGTGAGTTCCGTAAATTAAGTGAAGACATTTTGACAGGATATTTGTATGGCAGCTACACGAAAGACTAATAGCATTTTCTTCATAATCATACATTTAGCTCTAACTATTGGAAAATTAACACATACAAATTTTCAAAGTCGTAGCTTAAACCCTTCTGAAGTTATCGGCCAATATTCATGAACACGTGTTTTAAGGATATTTTGTATGGCAGCTACCAGAAGGAGTAAAAGGATTTCGCTGACAAGTAAACTCGAACTTCCTTTTCACTCAAAAATAACTTGTATAAAATTCCGAATTGATAGCTAAAAGATTACTTGAGTTATAGTGAGTTTCGTAAATTAAGTGAATACATTTTGACAGGATATTTGTATGGCAGCTACACGAAGGACTAACAGGATTTTCTTCATATTCATATATTTATCTCCAACTATTAGAAAAATAATAGATACAAAATTTCAAAGTCGTAGCTTAAACCCTTCTGAAGTTATCGACCAATATTCTTGAACACTTGTTTCAAGGACATTTTGTATGGCAGCTACCCGAAGGAGTAGGACGATTTTGCCCGTTAACGAACTTAGCCTTACAAATTCAACCAAACATCCAGATTCAAAATTTCAAGATCCTAGGTGAAGGCGTTCTTGAGTTATCGTGTTCACGGACAGACGGACGGACGGACGGACGGACGGACGGACGGACGGACGTCAGGCGGATTTGAGGTTTTTGGCCACAAATAAACAAAAAATAATATATAACTTTTTTTCGTCCGAGGCTTGGTTCTATGCGTTACAAACTTTTGGGCTGGATTAAACTTATAATACTCTATATGATTTCATCTAGAGTATAAAAATCAACAAAATAAATAATAGCAGTGAAGTGTTAAACAAAGATAACAATAAGTGAGTGGAAACTGAATGTGAACGGAACATTTTTTCGGAGTAAGCACTTTTAAGCTATAGATTGAACAATGAGTGATTGCGATCATGAGGGTGAGGCAGAACCACTTTTGGTGCCAAGTGGTGATACAAATGAGACAGTAAGTCTTAACATGTTAAAAACTATTATGGGTATGATGGGTAACCAACCGAAATCGACTCCATCGCGTGACGCAGCGGTTTTTGCTATTTTCCACCCTGACCATTCTCGATATTCAATACAGCAATGGTGCGAAGAGGTTGACAGTTGTATCAAGCGATTCGGTCTTTTGGATTTTGATATTTTCGCTAGGGTCGAATCGGCGTTAAAAGGTCCAGCTCGCGACTGGTATAGACAAGTTGGCGGTCACACTAACACTTGGAAAGAATTGAAACAACGCCTCATTGACAATTTTTCAGGTGAGGAAAATCTCTCCAAACTATTTAAAAGTGCCGCTAATTATGAAAGCTGTAACGCTAGTGATTATAAGGAATACGTCTTGGAAAAATTGTCCCGGTTGCAGCGGTTGCCTTTCGTGCTGACCGAAAGTCATTTAGTTCGCCTAACAGTCGGATCAATAACTGATTCCAGTTTCCGAAATGCATACGAGGCTGCGTTGCCTAATAGTACTGATGACTTGATGCGAAAATTGTCAGCTAGTCGTGCTCCTACTAGACCTCAGATTGATGGAAAACGGAATCTAATTGATCGACGTACATTTGGTCAAGGTGCCAGCTACATTGAGCACCAATTGACAAAGAAATTTAGAAGATCAGAACAAAATTCGCTACGAAAGCCCAACAATGATTTTTGTCCCCGATGCTCAACGACAGGACACCATATTAGAGATTGTCCAAAAAGTTTTCAAAAAAAAGAAGAAGTTCGTTCTACTGTCGCCAATACTAATATGATGCATTGCGGGTATTGCGGAAAAAAGGTCATGTAGAAAGTAACTGCTGGATAAAGGAAAGAACAGAAGTTAAGAAAATAAATTTTTGTAATTCTCACGGGAATTCTTGCATCACGACTGTACTTATTGATAGCAAACCTTTCAAATGTTTACTTGATACTGGTTCCGAATGTTCTTTGGTCAGCTCCAGAGTAATTCGTCAGTTAGGACGGTCTACTATTCCATGCTCAATTGCTCTAAGGGGCATTGGGAATAACACAATTATTTCTCGGGAAAAAGTAGTATTAATAATCGAATTCCAAGACATAGCTCTAGAACTCACCTTATTGGTAATCGATACGATGGATAGCAATACTGATGCCATTATTGGGTCAGACATTCTTGCTGATCGTACTCTTCAAATTATTGCTGATCAAAACGGTGGAGCCCGAATTCGTCGCATAACTAATGAACCCTGTGTTAATTTCGTTACTAAATCAAAAACATCTAATATTGACCCAATTGAACATTTAAATGAAAGTGAAAATTATGCATTACAAACAATTATTAATAAGTTCGCGATTTCGACAGAAATTAACAAGAGGTGTATAGTGAAAACTGGTGAATTAGATATTAAATTAAAAACGGATTGCTTAATAAACTATAGACCATACAGATTGGCATTTTCTGAACGCGAAATTGTTAAAGAAATGGTTAATGAGTTAAACATACAGGGTGTAATTCGTGAAAGCAGTTCTCCATTCGCGAGTCCAATAATCCTTGTTAAGAAGAAAAATGGTCAAAATAGACTTTGTGTGGATTACAGAGCACTTAATAGACAAACAATAAAGGATAGGTATCCGTTACCACGTATTGACGATCAATTGGATCAGCTGGCCGGTAATATATACTTTACAACATTGGATATGACTTCTGGTTTTCATCAAATACCTATCGCACAAGATTCTATAGAAAAGACTGCCTTCGTCACACCCGATGGTCACTACGAGTACCTAAGGATGCCTTTTGGATTAGCAAACGCTCCAGCAGTTTTTCAGCGTGCTATCAACAAAGCGCTTGGAAGTTTACGCGATAATATTGCGTTGGTCTATCTTGATGATGTACTAATTCCATCAAAATCTGTTGAAGAAGGATTAGAACGACTGGAGCTTGTTATGAAAGCACTTTCAAACGCAGGATTTTTATTTAACCTTAAAAAATGTAAATTTCTTCAAATCAGCATTAAATATTTAGGGCGTGAGGTATCCAAAGACGGAATACGACCGGCCGAAGCTAAAATTGAGGCGCTCATGAAACAGCCAGCACCAACTAATGTTAAACAAGTTCGACAGTTCATGGGTCTGGAGAATTATTTTCGAAAGTTTATCCCTGACTTCGCATCAAAGACCAGTGCTATCACCTATTTGACACGGAATAACGTATCTTGGCATTGGGGAATGGAGCAAGAAGATGCTCGACAGTTTATCTTACAGCAGCTAATAACAAGACCTTTACTAGCATATTTTCAACCTGAACTTAAAACAGAATTACACACAGATGCTAGTTCAATTGGATATGGTGCAATACTGTTTCAACACCATGGAAATATCATGAAAGTAATTGGCTACTTCAGCAAAGCAAGTAGACCAGAAGAATCCAGGTATCATAGCTACGAGCTTGAAACCTTGGCAGTAGTTAACTCTCTTAAATATTTTCGAACATATCTTCTTGGCGTGCAGTTTTTCCTAGTTACTGACTGCAATGCTATTAAAGCCACTCAATATAAACGAGACATCGTACCAAGAATTGCTAGGTGGTGGATCTACCTACAAGATTTCGATTTCACTATAGAATATCGCAAAGCAAAACAAGTTCAGCATGTAGATTATCTCAGCCGCAACATTCCAGTTAAAATCGTCGCACATGTAACTCGAGTAACCGATAACTGGTTGCTGATAGAACAAAACTAGGATGAAGAAACCAATGATATTTTAAAACGACTTAGTCAGGATACCCGAGAAGAAGGTATACGTGGTGAATACCTCACAAACAAAGGATTGTTGTACAAGAAGACCTCAGGAGGAAATAAGTTGTTTGTGCCAAGGACATGCCGTTTGACAATCATACGTAGAGTTCACGAAGAAAACAATCATGTTGGCTGGGAAAAAGTATTACATAAGCTTCAACAAAATTTCTGGATGCCATCCATGAGCAGAAATGTTCGGAAATTTATCGACAAGTGCATCATTTGCCTGGTCGCTAAACGACACTCGGGAAAAAAAACAGGTGGCTTTGCATTCAATAGAAAAAACAGCCGTTCCCTTCCATACTATTCATCTAGACTGTGTGGGTCCATTTTATCGAAATAGTAATAGTGAGACCCATTATGTACTCGTTATTGTGGATGGATTTACCAAATTCTTGATATTAAAACCGCTAACAACGTTAAGAGCGGAAGAAACAGTGAAAGCATTTAGCAGTTACATCATGCTTCTTGGAGTACCTGTGCGTATCATTACAGACTCGGGAACTAATTTTACAAGTTCCGCATGTAAAGATCTTACCACGGCTTTTGGAATAGAACATCACATCATTGCCCCGGGCATTTGTCGTGCAAACGGACAAGCTGAACGGTATGTAGATACTGTAACTAATCTGCTGCGGACTAATATCGACCAGATAACTGAATGGACAAAGTATTTAGATAGAATACAGTTGTCCTTAAATACAACCATAAACAAAAGCACAGGGCTGTCTCCTCTGAAGGTTCTTACTGGTGTTGACGTTCTAACACCCGAGATTAGTGCTCTCTTAATGGATTTAGAAATAGAACCACAATTCGACGATATAAAAGAAATACGTCTGTTAGCTGAGAAACGTTTGCAGGAAAATGCAACTAAACAAAAACGGCGTTTCGATAGCAGTAAAAAGACTCCCTCGAAGTTAATAATTGGTACTCGCGTACTGTATAAAAGTAATCAGATACGAAATTCAAAATTAAATGCTCACTTTCAAGGGCCTTACACAATTATTGGTATTTTACCACACGATAGGTATAAACTAAAACAGGATCATTCCAGAAAATCTACAATAGCAGCCCGTGAATCCTTAAGAGTTATTCCTGATGACGATTACGCAGTAGATACACTGGGGCCATCTAATTCGATCTAAAAGGTAAATATGTATATTTCATTAACTATATTATTGTGCACGAAATTTTGGCGATCCCCTCTAATGCCTCTGAGTAGATCTGACAAGCTTACAAAGCCTCTGAGCAGACCGACAAGCAAACATTTAAGTTCATCTTTAATAACGTATCTGACAAGCTTACAAAGCCTCTGAGCAGACCGACAAGCAAACATTTAAGTTCATCTTTAATAACGTATCTGACAAGCTTACAAAGCCTCTGAGCAGACCGATGAGCACATATTTAATGTAATTAATATATCATACCTTGCATGTAGCTAACAAATGCTAAAGCAACTAAGCTTATACACTTAATACGTACTAACAATAAAACGAAGTATATTTACAGATTTTTAATATAACTGTCTCGAGAGCGAGGACTTCATCAGGCTGGCCGTGTTAGAACAACAACAAAGAACGCATACACACACATCCAACGATGCAGCATCACCCCTACTTAAAACCAAGACTTATAAAATTGCAATTATAAATAAAACTGCCAACGATCATTCGGGGCATTCGATACTGAACTTTTGTTTCAATAACAGCTCTATCATGTATGCTTATTCGTGTGTCTCTCCACCAAAGCCGTGCACCTAGAATTTGTTAGCGATCTGACCACTGATGGTTTTCTTAATGCCTTGAAGCATTTTATATCTCGTCGGGGACTATGGCAAAGTATTTACAGCGACAACGCAACTAATTTTGTTGGAGCTAATAGCGAGCTCAAACGTGTCACATCGTTTCAAATCGATCCAAGGGTATAGAACTTTGCGAAACAGAACAAAATCGAATGGCATTTTATACCTGCTCGATCCCCCCATATGGGCGGTCTTTGGGAGTCCACGAAGTTTCATCTCAAACGTATAGTAAATAATATCTCAATAACGAAAAGAATTCTTATTTTCCATTTCTCGAAAACCGCAAAGCATAGAAAACTAAAAATTGACGAGTATATAGAGTCACTGAAGAGTATCCTAGAAAAATAAAATTTTTGATAGGGGTAGCAAGGTACTGGGGTTGGGGGGTGATTTTTCATATTCCAGAAACAGCGTATGCTAAAAAGTTGAAACTTAGTATGTATATGTAGAAGTACTACAGGAGTAATTAAAGCAAAAAAAAAGTTCAAAATTGTATTGATGTACAGAGCTGGAGGAATGCGGTTTAGGTCACTATGCGGCTGATAACCTAAAGAATAAGGAGGATACCATTTGGAACGTTATTTTTTAGGTTATCAATCGCATAATGACCTACACCGCATCTCAGTATTAAACACGTTTTGGACTTCTACCCAAAAAATAATAAAGTTGCGCTCAGACTATTACTTCGAAAGTGCATTTAGCCTTGTTTTTTTATTTATTGACTTTGGGTTTGTTTTAAAAGCCGTGCACCGCCGTAATCTTTATTAAGGAGAGCATATCGCTTTTGGGGTAAAAAATCTTTCTTTTAAAAATTCTTATATTAGACTCAATTCTGGGTAAAACTGTTTAAACCGCAAGACTCCACGAGATCAAGAAGAGCCTCTCCTGAAAATTTGTATTTTTTTACGTTTGATCCATTTTCTCAAAAACCACTCATGCCACCTCTGCTGTCAGATAAAGTAGAAGGAAATTTAAAATGTTTAATTATTTATTAATGTACTTGACGCTTCCTGTTCGTCAAAATTTGATGTACAAGATATAACCTTCGCAAAAATAATAAAATTTTACTCCATTCATGTGCTCGTTTTGCAGAAAGGAATAATTATCCAAAATATCATTCGAGTAATTTCTGAGAAAATGGGTAATGAATTTTACACTGAAAAGCCTTTTGCAATATGCTCCCCTAACGTTAAATTTGATACGGGAAGGGAGATAAGAATTTATTTTTCATTGGAAAAAATATTCGATATATCGATATTTTTTTTCGATATATCATCAGCCGATATTGATATTTTTTTCAATATCGATGTATCGATATTTTTTTTCGATATTAACCTCCCTAGTTTCAAGTCATCACGGACCACTACTCACTATTGTGGTTGGCTAATCTTAAGGAACCATCGGGACGGCTTGCTCGTTGGGCAGTTCGATTGCAACAATTTGATTATGACATTATTCACCGGAAAGGAAAAGAACACCTTGTACCAGACGCTCTGTCACGGGCTGTCCCCATAGCTGCAATCGAAGCTGACCCGATCACCGATAAATGGTACTTGCGGATGTGCGAGAAAATAAAATCCGACCCTCAAATATATTCGACATGGCGTCTTGAAGGTGAAGTCCTACTTAAACATCGTGATCGAGCGTACCCGGAGTTTGAGGACGAACAAGACGCCTGAGTCAGAGTAAAACTATATATAAATTTATAATTCTACGAAATTACCTTGATATTCATCTACTGAAAACAGTGTATTTTGCCATTGTACAGTCGTTGCTCCAATATGGAATTATAGCTTGGGGCGCTGCTTTTTCAAATAAGATTAATCCAATATGTCATTTACAAAGCAAAATAATCAAAATTTGTTTGAAACAAAGTATTTTCTACTCAACTACTAAAGCCTTCCAGGAGTTCAACGTACTTAACATAAGACAAATCTACGCTCTGACTGTTCTGAAATTTATTTTCAAAAACCTGTCTAGCTTCCCTCAACGAAACATGAATTATACCACGCGACTACTTAAAACAAATCCTCTAGTCACAACGAAATGTATGAAAGCGCTTACATCAAGACATGCCAGTGTTATTGGGCCCAGGCTGTTTAACGCTCTACCAGTAATTATTAAAAATAATATAACAGCTCTGAACTATAAAGTGAAACTTAAATATTTCGTACTGAAAAGTTTTAAACTAATAAATATGATTATTTAAAAAAAAAAAAAAATGCTGAATATGAAAAATGTATATAAATATTGTATTTCCTCTCATTTGTTTTCCTTCAAACGAAATGAATGATATTAATGTTTCTTTTTTGTTTTTACTTTATTATTTTAATAATAAAGTATTGTTATCGATTTTTTAAAAAAAAAAATTTGCTGCCCTGAAAATTTTTTTCTCCACGTTTCATAACTAATAGACACCAAAAAAGCAAAAAAAAATTTCAGTCCGTCTGTGCGCCGAACGCCGTCCGCCGTACGCTAAACGTTTGAAAGCTTATAGCTCTCAAACTCTTTGAGCTATTAAGTTGAATTTTTTTTGTTGGTTGGCTGAGCAGACCCCTTCAAATGACCACCTTTTGAGTGGTGGGGGTGTAAGGGGGGAGGTGGGGAAGCGTTTTGAACGAAAAATTTTTGTTTCTAGATCTCAGTAACCGCTTAGGCTACGAGGCTGAAACTTGGAATTTATATAGAGCATCGATAGTGGACACATTTGCAAAAAAAGGAGGATATGCGTAAAGGGGTGTGGGAGTGGGGGGAATAATAATGCGTCCGAAACGCTCGAAATCCGAGATCGAGACATTCTAAAATCTATATCTCCTAATTGGTTAATGTCACGAAATTAAAACTTGATGAACATCTGTGGGCATACTAGGAGAATAGATTGGAAACAAATTTTTGAGTGGGGGAAGTGGCGTACGGAGGTGGGGGGTGAAAAACTTTAGATTACGATTTTTCACGAACCATTTACACTAGAAAAATAAAATTTGGTTTCTGTATTAAGGTTGACAAATAAAATTTGCTGAAAGTAAAATTTTTTAAGGTGGCGGGTGAGTATGGAAGTGGAGGGGATAAGAATTTTTTTAAAAAATCACGTTTCATATCTCAAGAACGGTGTATGATAGATGCATAGAATTTTTACCGGAAGTAGGCCAAATAAACCCCTAGCAGGGAAAAAAATTTTGGGGGTGAGCGGGTAGAGGGTGAGGGTGGGGGAGGGTGAAAAGGAAAAAGTTTCGATTTTTATATCTCGAGAACCTATAAAGATATAAAGCTGAAACTTGGTACTTGGATAGAACTATAATAGTAGCATGTTGAAAAAATATAATATTTTATAGGGGTAGTATGGTACGGGGGTGGGGGGTGTTTTTCCTAACTATAGAACGGCTTATGCTAGAAAGTTGAAACTCGGTATGTATATGTAAGTCAACTAGAAAAGTCATTTAGATTGAAAAAAAATTCAAATATCCATTGGTGTACAGAGGGGGGGGGGCGAAAAAAATGATCAGTGAAAATGGAATGCATATATTTTCTCGATTTTCATCATATCTATTAGGTCTTTCCAATTATTGAATCCATTTTAATTCCACGGATTTCTCATATAAATACCTAGAAAGTGTTTTCAGGACTTTTTGAAATTCGACCCCCACGATGGTGTAAAGGGGTTGTATACATTTTCACGAACTCAGCCCTATCCCTCAGGTCTGATTAGATATCGAATAACTTTTTACTTCCACGGACTTGTTTAATAATCACCTTAAACTCGTTTTCAAATGTTTTCCCTTTTCAACCCCTAAGAGGG
This sequence comes from Beris morrisii, assembly GCA_951812415.1. Lineage (NCBI taxonomy): Eukaryota > Metazoa > Arthropoda > Insecta > Diptera > Stratiomyidae > Beris > Beris morrisii. The sequence continues at coordinate 61,890,332 of OX638312.1, read as the reverse complement.
TATAAACGGGTTGAACACGTTTTCACGAATTCCGTCATATCTCTTAGAAGTGATAAGACATCGGATTGGTTTTCACTTTTTCGGTCTTTCTTTATATATATCTAAAAACTCATTACAGGATTTTTGGATATTCAACCCCAAAGTGGGTCCAAGGGGGTTGCATATATTTTCACAAATTCCCACATATTTCTTAGTTCTAATGAGATATTGAATTCATTTTTACTTCTTACGGCTTCCTATATAATCGTCAAAAAGTTGATTTCAGGATTTTTAGATATTCAAGATATTCTTAGGATTGATGAGATATTAGATTGGTTTTCACTTCCACAGACTATTTATATAATCGCCTACAAACGCATTTCCGATTTCATGTAATGGCCCAAAACCAAATCACGCAAAACCTCGTAATCATGTAATAACTACGTAGTATTATACTACTACTTAGACTGCGTCCCGGGGTATGACCCAATTATGTATTTCATATTTTATATGTGGCAGCGGCGTAAGTATTCTATCGCGACCCCATTCTACCCATTTTTATACTCTAGATGAAATCATATAGAGTTTTATAAGTTTAATCCAGCCGAAAAGTTTGTAACGCATAGAACCAAGCCTCGGACGAAAAAAAGTTATATATTATTTTTTCCGTCCGTCCGTCCGTCTGTCCGTTAGCACGATAACTCAAGAACGCCTTCACCTACGATTTTGAAATTTTGAATCTGGATGTTTGGTTGAATTTGTAAGGCTAAGTTCGTTAACGGGCAAAATCGTCCTGTTCCTTCGGGTAGCTGCCATACAAAATGTCCTTAAAACACGTGTTCAAGAATATTAGTCGATAACTTCAGAAGGGTTTAAGCTACGGCATTGAAATTTTGTTAGTGTTATTTTTCCAATAGTTCGAGCTAAATGTATAATTATGAAGAAAATCCTGTTAGTCCTTCGTGTAGCTGCCATACAAATATCCTGTCAAAATGTTTTCTCTTAATTTACGAAACTCACTATAACTCAAGTAATCTTTTAGCTACGAATTCTGAATTTTGTACAAATTAGTTTTGAGTGAAAACAAAGTTTGAGTTTACTAGTCAGCGAAATCCTTTTACTCCTTCTGGTAGCTGCCATACAAAACATCCTTAAAACAGGTGTTCAAGAATATTAGTAGATAACTTCAGAAGGGTTTAAGCTACGGCATTGAAATTTTGTATATGTTATTTTTCTAATAGTTGGAGCTAAATATATGACTATGAAGAAAATCCTATTAGTCCTTCGTGTAGCTGCCATACAAATATCCTGTCAAAATGTATTCACTTAATTTACGAAACTTACTATAACTCAAGTAGTCTTTTAGCTATGAATTCGGAATTTTTTACAAATTAGTTTTGAGTAAAAACAAAGCTTGGGTTTACTTGTCAGCGAAATCCTTATACTCCTTCTGGTAGCTGCCATACATAATATCCTTAAAACAGGTGTTCAAGAATATTAGTAGATAACTTCAGAAGGGCTTAAGCTACGGCATTGAAATTTTGTATATGTTATTTTTCCAATAGTTGAAGCTAAATGTATGATTATGAAGAAAATCTGGTTAGTCCTTCGTGTAGCTACCATACAAATATCCTGTCAAAACGTCTTCACTTAATTTACGGAACTTACTATAACTCAAGTAATCTTTTAGCTATGAATTGGAAATTTTGAACAAATTAGTTTTGAGTAAACACGAAGTTCGAGTTTACTAATCAGCGAAATCCTTTTACTCCTTCTGGTAGCTGCCATACAAAATGTCCTTAACACACGTGTTCAACAATATTTTTCGATAACTTTTGAACGCTTCAAGCTACGAATTTCAAATTTTGTACAAGTTCATTTTTAAATGGTTCCAAAAAAAAGGATAAATATGTAAGAAATCAAGTGAGTCCTTCCTGCACCTCCTTCAAAAAGGACATTTTTTTTCGATGGCTTACCCAGTTCAAGATATGCAACTAAACACTGAATATTGTCTTTTAGTTTTGAGTAGCAATCTAATGGCAGTCCTTAATAAAGAACTTACAACATGCACACACGTAATTCTACTTTATCCCCAACTACAATATAAATCGGAGTTCAGTATTCATCTAGAGTATTATACGATTGGCTTGCAGTCGATCGTGACTGCAGTATGTTTTTAGGTTTTCAGTCACATAGTAACCTACACCGCATCAATCTTAAACGCGTTCCGAACTTCTACCCGAAAAATAATAAAGTTGCGCCCAGACTGTTGGCAGATTTTTATATTTATTGTTGAATTTTCAAATCTAATGAATGCTAATGATCCTTATTTCTTTTATATTAATAATGAATTTATTAATGTTCCAATGAATAATATTAATCACTACTCCACACACAAGCAGTATAGCTCATGTGGAGCATAATAACATGTAAACGTATATGGAAAAATAAAATAATTAATTAAAAAAAAAAAAAAAGTTGTTCCGAAAAACGAAAGGAATGCAGTCATGTCGCAATTACATGATCCTCCAACATCTCGGCATTTCGAAGACCCTGGGTCGTATCCAAAACCAGTTCTATTGGCCGCCAAAAGGCGGCTTAGCACACGGGTGAAGACAAGTAACAACCCGGTTGTAGGATATTAATAATTATTAAAAAGAAAAAAAAAGGATAACTATAATTAATAACAAAAAAAAGGAGGAGAAGGGGGTTCGCAAGAACAAGGAGATAGCAGGGCAATACCATATAACGAAATGGGTTGGTTAATTGGTAATAAGGCAAGGTTAATTAAGGAGTTTGCGAAGCAAAATCCTGGAAGAAAGGGTGTGGTTGCTACGTTTAGAATAACGAAGGCCCGCAAGGCTCGAATATGGTACCCGGGAAGATGGGTTTTGTGTGCGGACGGCTGCTAAGGTAATTTGTTTTACGTTTGGCTCATTAAATTAGTTTTTTTATTCAATTGGAAGTATTTCTTTGGCTGAGAGGAAGAATTAGTACGCGAACTTGAGCAGATGAAAGTCCGCGTTTAAAGAAGCGGTAACGTTACCAACACCTGAGGACCGACCCGCGCAGAATTCGGTCCGAAAACCTGAGTAAGGAACAGAGTTGCCGCCTGCCATTCCGTTGAGGGCCATGGAACATTATTTAGAAAATCTGTACCAACATTAGGCCAAGTAGACCAAATACTGCAACACTGATATGGAGAACGAGTTTGTAGAGTTTGCAGGAACCGAGGTTTCCTCCAAATGGGACACTATGACCAAGCCCTTTTTGCCACTGGACTGTCGAGGAATGAGGCTGATCCAACACCGATCACGACACGTTGTCATAATTACCCGAAAAAAAATTGCTGAAGATAGACTTTTACTAAGTGAGGAAAGGATCAAATGGGCTATAGGCACTTTTGCTCCCTATAAATCACCAGGACCAGATGGCATAAGGCCAATCATGCTACAAAGAGCATCTGTGGCAATCCGAAATTGGCTAAGCACTATTTATAGGAGCTGCCTGTCGGTGGGGTACGTCCCATATGCCTGGCGGGAGGCGCGTGTCGTTTTTATCCCGAAAGCCGGCAGACCCAGCCACACAACAACAAAGGACTTTCGACCCATCAGTCTATCGTCCTTTGTGCTCAAGGTACTTGAGAGGCTCTTGGAAATGCACATTCGGAATCTATGTGGAAACAGGATGCTGTCAGGCGCACAGCATGCTTACATGAGAGGGAAATCTGTAGACACAGCCCTGCATGAGGTAGTGGGGTCTATAGAATCTAGTCTGGAGTATAAGGAATTTGCTTTATCAGCTTTTCTGGACATAGAAGGGGCTTTCAACAACGTGACAGTGGAAGCAATTAGGGCGGCATTATATAGCATAGGATTGGAGGAGGTATTGACAAGATGGCTAACGACTCTTCTGAATACCAGAATCGTGAGTGCGAATATGGGGCAAGGCAATGTTATAAGACAGGCCTCGAGGGGAACTCCTCAGGGGGGGGGGGATATCGCCCCTTCTTTGGCTCCTCGTTGTGAACGAGGTTCTCCTGGAAATTGAAAAGCAGGGAATAAAGGTCGTGGCATATGCAGACGACATTGTGGTAATCGCCAAGGGCAAGTTTTTGGATACGCAGTCGAGTATTTTGGAATCTGCACTCCGCACACTCAGCCAGTGGGCTGGAAGATGCGGCCTGGGGGTGAATGCTTCTAAAACTGAATTGGTGCTATTTACAAGGAAGCATAGAATTCCGGCATTTAGTCTGCCGAAGCTCGAAGGCGTGGAGCTTAGACCATCGGAACAAGCTAAATACCTGGGTCTAATTCTGGATAGGAAGCTCAGATGGAAATTGAATATTCAGGAGCGCATTAAGAAGGCAAATAACGTGCTTTTCGCGAGCAAACAGACCGTGGGCAAAAGCTGGGGTCACAAACCAAATATAGTACACTGGTTGTACACGGCGGTTGTGAGACCTATTCTGACCTATAGGGCAGTGGTATGGTGGAAAGCCATGGATAAAGAGTACAATCTTAGGGAACTAGGAAGAGTGCAACGGACTGCTTGTGTTATGATCACGGGAGCCCTTCGCACAACACCTACTGCCGCGTTGGAGGTGTTTATGCATCTATTACCAGAGGATATCTTTGTGAAACAGGTAGCGGCAAATACAGCAGTTAGGCTATCGAGCTGTGCACTTTTTAAGCGGAGCTCTAAAAGGCATAGTTCAATTCTCAGCGAATTTCTGGGAAGCCCGGCGGATATTAGTACGGACCACTTAACTCCAGGGATGGATTTTGTGACGCCGTACGAAATTGTGTATCCTAGTAGAGTGGACTGGGAGAACAATAGGGTACTACGTGAAGGGAAAATCCCCGTATATACGGATGGATCGAAAATGGAATGCGGCACTGGTGCAGGCGTCTTCTCTGAGCAGCTGAGTGTAGGGAAGTCGTTTAAGCTGCCAGATATGTGCAGCGTATTCCAAGCGGAAATTCTGGCGGTGTTGCAGGCATCAAACATCCTGTTAATGGGGGAGATATGCGATCAGAGTATTTCACTCTACATTGACAGCCTGGCGGCCATAAAGGCGCTGGAATCGGTCACCATTAAATCCCAGTTAGTAAAGCGCTGTCGAGAAGTGCTAAAGGTACTTTGTAGTCAGAACAAAGTACAGATTTGCTGGGTGCCAGGGCATAGTAATATTCTAGGGAACGAAAGAGCGGACGAGCTGGCGAGATCGGGATCGGCATCGAATGGTAGGGTTGAGAAGGATGTTTGTCCACCGATATGCGGCATCAAAGCGCAAATTGGTGAGCGATCCATAAAGACAGCCAACTCTAGGTGGGCAGGACTGCCAAGTTGCAGGATTTCTAGATCCCTGTGGCCCGAGCTGGATAGTCAAAAGACTAGGTATATATTGACTTGGGATAGAGGAAAACTGCGACTGCTCGTCGGAGCACTAACGGGACACTGTATGCTGAGGAAACACGCTATGCGGCTAGGGATTGCGGAATCGGACATGTGTAGGTTCTGCCACGATCTGTATGCTGTGGAGGACATCACTCACATTCTGTGTGATTGCCCGGGGATCGCTAGGAGGCGTCTGAAATGGTTGGGTAGCCTTTTCTTCGAGAACATCGAGGATTTGAGGTCGTTAGGGTATGACAAATTAGTCAGGTTCTGCAGGGAATTGGAGTGTTTCTGAGGTGATGGAATAGCCCACGAGGACCTGAAGGGATCGCAATGGACCCGCTTGGCGCCTAGTGAGCGTGGTGGTTTTAGCGCTGCGCACCTTCTTAAACCTAACCTAACCTAACCTAGACATACATACGCAACGAAAAGTATTTTGTACCGCACCTCGCAATAAAATGTTTCGAATATTGAATTGAATAAATATAGATTTGTTAATTAAAAAAATTCGGTTAATTGTAGTTCATTAATTTTTTTTCAGTTGGACCTAGCAGGCGTGGTGATTGAGCCGTAAAACCACCTGGCGCCCAAGTACTGTTGTCCTGTGACCTTTCAATTTTGCTGGTACCCAATACCTTCGCCACGCCCGTCTCTACAACTTAGCCGAGAGTAAAGGGGGAAAAAAACCGTAACCGTTTGAATACTTTGCGGAATCGGAATTTTATTTCTGAATGAAAACGTTTTCAAGGTTATAGAATTCATGATCGTGTTAATTGTGCTAGCCATACGAAGTTTCATTCTACGCACCTGAATTACGCACATAGGGATGTTTTCTTATGTAGTGTTTTCTTACATATACAGGGTGTAACTAGTACTGAGGTTCAAACGAAAATGGGAGATAGAGGAACTTGTCCTGAGTAGAAAATCGTTCTACACATACTCCCGTTTTTGCACCGTTAAGGAGATAGCGCGATTTTAAGGACGAAAGATTTTCATCGTACCTGTGATCACTGTTTGATCTCTAACTTCTGCTGTACTTAGCGTAACGTAATAATTCTGGGCTCGTCTGCATGCCTTACACTACAAAGCATTCAATATAAAGTATAGAATATGCAATTTTTGAGAGGCCGTGGAGTACGGAAATGGAGGAATATGTTTTTCTAAAAAATCACATTTAATATCTCAATAACCGTTCAACCGGGGGGGGGGGGGAAAGAAGGGGAACTTGCCTTCCCCTGCATTTGACCATCGCTGAAAGTTGTGAAAAACCATATTTTATAGACCAAATGTGGTTGCATCTATTTTTGCCATTTACATTGTTCACATTTTTCATGCCTGGACTTAAGTTCTTAGTAATGACACCAAAATGAAAATCAAATCAAGCTATAGAATTAGATAATTAGCCCTTTTCCGGAATTGATCAAGGCCGCGTAATGAAGAAGAATCAGATCAGGCACGACACAGCAGACTGCAGTGTATTTACAAATCGAACGACCTACAAGATTTTTCGCTACGATTTTCGTTGAATTGCTAGTTTTTGTAGACATATATATTTATAAATATAAAAATTCGGCTGGATTGCAAATGACAAGCACGACAAGCATGACAATACATATAAGTCACGAGTTTTCTTATTCATACTTTCAAGAATGACATAAATTATTGTATTTTACAATTTCGTTATTATCAAATATATTTTACTTTATTATTTTAACAATAAAGTAATGTTATCGATTTAAAAAAAAATGGCTACCCTGAAATTCATGACTAATAGACCCCAAAAAAGTAAAAAAAAAATGCATTCCGTCTGTACGCAACCGCCGTCCGCCGTACGCAAAACGTTTGAGGGCTTATAGCTCACAAACCCTTTATTGGTAGACTGGGCGGACCCCTTCAAGTGGCCATCTTTTGAGTGGTGGGGGTGTGAGGAGGGAGGCGGGGGAAGTGTTTTAAAGGAAACATTTTGGTTTCTAGATCTCAGTAACCGCTTACGCTAGGAGGCTGAACTTGGAATTTATATACAGCTTCGATAGTGGACCCATTTGCAAAAACTTGTGATATGGGTGAATGCGTCCGAAACGCTCGAAATCCGAGATCGACACATTCTAAAATCCATATCTCCTAAACGGTTAATGTAACGAAATTGAAACTTAATGAACATCTGGCGTACGGAGGTGGGGGTGAAAAACTTTAGATTACGATATCTGACGAACTAATTGCACTAGAAAAATAAAATTCGGTTTCTTTATAAAGGTTGACAAACAAAGTTTGCTGAAATTGTGGAAGGGATAAACATTTTTCTAAAAAATTACGTTTCATATCTCAAGAACAGTGTAAGATAGATGCTTAAAATTTTTACAAGAAGTAGTGGAGTGGGAAGGATGAAGAGGAAAAAGTTCCGATTTTTATATCTCGAGAACCTATAAAGATATGAATCTGAAAGTTGGTAGTTAGATAGAACTATAGTAGTGGTATGTTGGAAAAATATAATTTTTTAGGGGTAGTATAGTACGGGGTGGGGGTTGTTTTTCCTAACTACTGAACGGCTTATGCTACAAAGTTGAAACTCGGTATGTATATGCAAATCAACTAGAAAAGTAATATTGATTAAAAAAAACAAATATCCATTGGCGTTTGGAATGGGGGCAAAAAAAATTATCAGTGAAAATGGAGTACATATATTTTCACGATATTCGTTATATCTATTAGGTTTTTCCAAATATTGAATTTGTTTTTATTCTTCAGATTCTTCATATAAGTACTTAGAAAGTGTTTTTTGAAATTCAACCCTCAAGGTAGTGTAATGGTTTTGTATACATTTTCACGAATTCAGTCGTATCCCCTAGGTTTGATGAGATATCGAATAACTTTTCATTTCCACGGGCTTGCTTAATAATCACCTAAATCTCACTTTCAAGTTTTTTTTCTTTTTCAACCCCTAGGAGGGTGTAAACGGGTTGAACACATTTCCACGAATTTCGTCATATCTCTTAGGAGTGATAAGACATCGGATTGGTTTTCACTTCGTCGGGCTTTCTTTACTTATATATAAAACTCATTTCCGGGTTTTTGGATATTCAACACCAAAGTGGGTGCATTCCTATTTATTTATTAGTTCTGATGAGATATCTAATTCAGTTTTAATTCCTAATACCCTGTACAGACTATGCGTTTTAAACGCGTTTAAGTAAGCAAAATGAACGTGTTAAAAATGTAGTGTTCTGACTAGGCAACTCGTTTTATTTTGATACAAGACAGCTTGACTTGATTTGTTTTGACAAGTAGATATTCAGCTGTGTTTCATGAGCAAATTTATGCTTTCTAAATTATTTGAAACAAAAGTGTTTGTATAGCAGTAATGAAAAGTGAATTAATTAACTAATTAACTCCCTTTCTGCAGCATTAAATAGTTTGTTTCAAAGTTTACTTCGATTTCCGCGAGGGTCGCAGAACATGTTTTCTATTAAACGCGTTGTAGCAACGTCTTTTCGTAAACGTGTTCGGGAAGTGTTTTCAACGCGTTTAACTCGGGTTAAACGTGTTAATCTCGTAGTCTAAACATGGTATATATACAAATAAGCACGACACAGTTTGCAGCCGACACAGTTTTTACTACAGGCGAAGCGATACGAGGGACAGTTTCTGCGCGAAGTATTTAGTAAAGCGTTTTTGGTTGCATTTGACCATCCTACATAATCGTCAAAAAGTTGATTTCAGTATTTTTAGATATTCAACTCCAAGAGGACGTGAGGCTTTCCACATATTTCTTAGGATTGATGAGATATTATATTGGTTTTCACTTCCACAGACTTTTAATATAGTCGTCTACAGACGCATTTCCGATTTCATGTAACGGTCCGAAAACAAATCACGAAAAACATCCTAACTGATATTATACTACGACTTAGACCACAGACAATACCAGATGACGAATCAACATAGGAAAACGTGTGCCATGTTCAAATTTGTCGTCCCTCTACATTGAAGATGACAAAGTAAGCATTTGCAATAGAATTTTATCTAATGCACGAACCCTGCAAGCTCCAAATTGTAAGCTCGATATTCGAATTATGTACTAACCATATTGTATATTAGGTGCAAACACGTACCTTACAATACAATACGATCACCAAATTTTACCGAATTATTTGAATACTTCCACGAATTTGTTACGCAAAATTTTATGAATGAATGAAACTATATTTTTATGGTTCTTAAATTGGTTGAATTTCATGATCGTATTGTTGCGCTACTCCACAAAAATTCCGGCTACACGCCTGTTATGAACATGTACATGTACATGTATACATACCCCTAAACAATGTCAATTTATTTCAGATTGAGTGTCGTACGATTGGTATGCAGTGTTGCCGCGAGGATCCTGTTCCTCTTAACATTTTTGTTACAAAAGTAGAAATTTGGCAACGCTGTTGGTATATTTTATTTGTGAGTTAGCTGCCTTAGTTTTTGGATTCGGTTAGTATCTGTTTTCCTCAAATTTAGTTGATCACCTTCCCATTTGCAATGCTTTCTAATAAGGACTAGTATCATGAAGTTCAAGCACTGAATGCGATGCGCATAGCAGTCGCTTTCATTGAACCAAATAGGAAATTTTTGATTTGTGACTTCGATACACTTATCCACAATTATTGATTTAATCTTATCTACTTCAGGTTGGGTACTAAAAAGACCTTTAAAAACATCAATTTGTAATTTGCAAATATCAAAGAAATTGTCTGTTGGAGGAACAAGCTTTCCAAAATCTGTTCCTTCATTGAAATTTTTAAATTTAAGAAATAGTTCAGAAGCTGTCACCAAGGATTCATTATGCGGTTTTACCATAGTCCGAAAACAATTTTCGCAAGGATTTCCAATTTGTTTCACCAATTTATAACAACAGTATTCCGCAAAGTATCTAGAAGATATATTGTCAATTGGTATTTCCATTTTTCTCTTCCAAAAGTACTTGGTGATCCACATCGTCAACTTTGTTCAGGATTTCTTCCTCCATTTCAGTATCTTCATAGCCATTGATTATAGTATCTTGAGAACTTTGATTGCCAGAATTAGGATCCTGAAGAATTGATGACCAGTCGATGTCTAAAATCTCGTCGTCATCTTTTTCGCAATTCGCGTATTTCGAAGAAAATATAAGTTTTATAGACAGGATTTTTGCAATTATCGCGCTGAACTCATAAACATTTGGGTTTCTTTTATTTGCATTACGTGCACGTATATGGGAGAAAAAGTTTTCCAAAGGATCTTGATTAACTTTTGAAGAATAGAAATAAAATAGATCATCATATCTTTCAAATAAGTCAGCAGATACAGATAATATGGAATCAATTGTTAAAATAAGACCTTTAAAACAGTAGGTAGTAGAAGTAGAATTAATTATTTTTATTTGAGAAATATATGATTTCATATTATATAAAAATTCAAATGCTTCCGAATTTCGAGTAAGAGGGGGTCGGCCATTTAATATATCGAAAAGTTTATTCATTTTCTCAATGAAGACTGCCGTGGGGATTGCTTTATGAGACACCTTTTCTGAAAACTTGTTAAGAGCTGCTAGAGTTTGAACAGCAGCAGATACAGAGTGACTTAAAACCTGTACTGCCAATCGGACGCTCATTTTTTTTAAGTTTGTGGGGTTAATGTGCATATATGTTAATTTGGGACACAATTTTGTCACATTATTTTTTTCCATACTATACACTTCTCTTACAACATCCATACTAACTATACCATCTTCTGTTTGTAAGTCCTTGTGTAACATATTATTTCTTATTGATTTAAAAAGATGCGGCACATCAAATGAACAATGTATTTTCTTCTCATTATATTCAAAATAATTTTTGTCGATTGTAATATCTAACTTTTTGTAAAGAGAACTATTTGTAGAACCCTGATCGCAAGTTATTAACTTTACATTTAAGCCTAAATTAGAACAAATGTTTATACTTTGGTAAATATAATATTTCAGAGTTTCGGAAGGAATAGAAGTACCACATACTGCGTAACCCAAAACTTGCTTAAATTTACCACATATAGCACGAATCATGAAGACACATACATGCTTCGCTTTCTCATTTTTTCGGTAGCCATTTCCATAGTCGACAAAACCATCAATTCGATCGTGTACAATATTATATGTTAAGTTTTCTTGAATTGCCATTTCATCAAAAACAAGAACAACTTCCTTACTTTTATTATCTAATTTATCAACTTGGATTTTCATTTGGGCCAAAATGTTTTCATTATATCCAGGTGATAAACTCTTTATAATTGACCATTTATGGATAGAACTTGGATGGGGCATTCGAAATCCCAATACATCTCGCATAAATAGATATAGTGCTGCATTTCGAAAATATAGAGATTGTGAAACCCATTTCTCACCGGGAGAGTAAGTACTACCAGTTTGAAGCAACATAGTAGCAAACGTCTTGGAATTAGGACCTGCTTTCGATTCTTCCTCAATGAGCATCGCAATTTTCAAACCGGGTTTCGCCGTTATTTTATAATTCTTTTTTTATGTATAATTTTATAATTCTTAAAAATTTTTAGGTGTATTTCACAAAATGAAAAAAAAGTATTTTATTACATTGATGTTTTAGATAATACTTAAATTTCATCTGTTCAGTGTTTCAAGACGCTACGTGATTGATGAATGAATGATTAACCTTAAGGGGGTCGTCTTATGTGACGGCGAGTTTTTTCCGCTTTTTTCGGGAATTTTTTGTTTGGCGATTATGAAAGAACCAATTTTGAAATTTTTACCACATATTTATTCATATTTCAACAAACGTTAGAATTTTTTTTTAAGGAGAAATATGCGTGCAGAGCTCTTGAAAGTGACCGCTGTAAAAAAATTTTTTCAAATGGCTGCCATGATTCCGGCGGTCCCCCTCATCTGAAATCAAAAAATTAAATTGATACTTCATTTATAGACCTGTGGCTATAACTGATACCAGAATTAAGTCAAAATTTTAAAAATAAATAAATTGGCCTAACTTTGAAAACTTTTTTCGATGAATTTAACTTCAGCAAAAAGAAACTATAACAGATCCGCTGAACATGTTATTAAAATTTCAGCGCAATCGGTTCAGTAGTTTTTTCTGAAGCCAATTTAAAAAAATGCAGTTTTGAGAAAAACGGAATTGAAGATCGGTGGTGGGCCCGGCGAGCTCCGAACAGTTGCTCCATTGTACGGCTATTACTTTATAACGACTTCGAATTCGGAAAAATCCTTTAACTTACATATTCTAGGAATAATTTGAAAGTAATTTAGTTAAAAAAAATTGTTTTCAGACACGACACATAGGGCGACCCTCTTAAAACAAAAACATTTCAAAAATAGGGATACCTCTTCGTGTAGAATCATTAAAATCCAATTCCGTTTGAATATATTTTAGTGAAAATCGCGTACAGTGCATAATGCCATTATGTTTGGATGTATACCGTATATGTACATATGTATATGTGCGTTTCTTATTGACCTTTTTTTGTTTTCTCGATGCGCTTTCAGGTAAAGCGTCTTCTATATCATTCATTTTGATCTATGTACAAGGATGAAAGTTTTATTCTAGATTCAAACCACGATGCATGAAGCTTTTTAGCTGGCACTGGTACGCCAGCTAATTTTTGAAAATGGGTACATATTTCTAACATTGCATTCGTCATCTGGTTATTATATTGTCTGTGCTTAGACCTCATCCCGGAGTATGACCCAATTATGTAATTCATATGCTATATGCGTAAGTATTCTAACCGCTTCCTGAAATTTTTATACTCTAGATGAAATCATATAGAGTATTATAAGTTTAATCCAGCCCAAAAGTTTGTAACGCATAGAACCAAGCCTCGGACGAAAAAAAGTTATATATTATTTTTTGTTTATTTGTGGCCAAAAACCTTAAATACGCTTGACGTCCGTCCGTCTGGATGTTTGGTTGAATTTGTAAGGATAAGTTCGTTAACGGGCAAAATCGACCTACTCCTTCGGGTAGCTGCCATACAAAATGTCCTTAAAACACGTGAATGAGAATATTGGTCGATAACTTTAGAAGGGTTTAAGCTACGACATTGAAAATTTGTATGTGTTATTTTTCCAATAGTTGGAGCTAAATATATGATTATGAAAAAAATCCTGTTAGTCCTTCGTGTAGCTGCCATACAAATATCCTGTCAAAATGTATTCACTTAATTTACGAAACTCACTATAACTCAAGTAATCTTTTAGCTACGAATTCGAAATTTTGTACAAATTAGTTTTGAGTGCAAAGGAAGTTCGGGTTTACTAGTCAGCGAAATCCTTTTACTCCTTCTGGTAGCTGCCATACAAAATGTCCTTAAGACAGGTGTTCAACAATATTTTTCGATAACTTTTGAACGCTTCAAGCTACGAATTTGAAATTTTGTACAAGTTTATTTTTAAGTGGTTCCAAGGAAAAGGATAACTATGTAAGAAATCGAGTGAGTCTTTCCTGCACTTTCCATGTGAAAGTCCTTCAAAATTGACATTTTTTTTCGATGATTTACCCAGTTCAAGATATGAAATTAAACACTGAATATTGTCTTTTAGTTTTGAGTAGCAATCTAATGGCAGTCCTTAATAAAGGACATACAACATGCACACACGTAATTCTACTTTATCCCCAACTACAATATAAATCGGAGTTCAGTATTCATCTAGAGTATTATACGATTGGCTTGCAGCCGATCGTGACTGCAGAATGTTTTTTTATGTTTTCAGTCACATAGTAACCTACACCGCATCTCAGAATTAAACTTGTTCAGACTTCCCTGAACATGGCCATATTGGCCACTATTAAACACGGCGGCTGTGAAACACGGGCGGCTGTGAAACACGGGCGGCTGAGTTTTATGGCTCCGTATGTAGAAGCCGGAAACCAGCATAATAAAAGCTCCATGGCCCTATTTAAGCCGTGACGAATCAAGTTCGCGTCGCATTTGCAAATTATAATTTCTTGAATCACGCGCCGCTTCGCCGCTGAGACAAAAGGTAAATAATAGCCCGCATTTGCCTTTACCCTATTTTTTTCTCTTGGGCTTTCCATTCGTTGCTTCAACGAAAGGATAGTCAAGGGAAAACAATAGGAAGCCGAAAATCAAGAAAAAAAATACGGAATAAAACTACAAAACCTACATAAAAAAAAAATATAAAAACTGAACCGAGAATAAAGATCATACGGCTCACAAATCGGCAATCTTTTCATTTTTTACCTTTTCCCAAATTAATTTCAGGGAAAGAAGAGTTCGGACGTGATAGTCCGATCATTTGGTCCGTCGAGCATTTTTGTTGTAATGCTTTCGGTGTTGGGGACTTATTTGCAAGTGCTATAGGCTAGCAGCTTGTTAGTGAGGTAGTTTGCCTTAGGCAATTTTTGTGTTGATGTGTTTGCTTATGCAAACTACATAATTTGGTTACACCGTGTAACACAGTGTTGAGTGTATTTGTCACTCGATTGCCGACAAGTGCCGGTTGTCATATCACCGAAAAAGCGCAAATTTTCAGTAAATTTCACTAAATTTGCAATTTTGCAAATGAAAATTTGCACCGTTTCGGTGATATGACAACCGGCTCTTGTCGGCAATCGAGTGACAAATACACTCAACACTGTGTTACACGGTGTAACAAAATTATGTAGTTTGCATAAGCAAACACATCAACACAAAAATTGCCTAAGGCAAACTACCTCACTAACAAGCTGCTAGCCTATAGCACTTGCAAATAAGTCCCCAACACCGAAAGCATTACAACAAAAATGCTGTGTTGGGTACTAACACTATAAAACTTTGTTTTGGTAAGCCGATAACCAGAACTAACAACCACGCCACGCAGCACAACAACAGTGCCGTGTTGGCTCACTAACACTTCGAGCGATTCGCATCGAATCATCCCAAGTCAAGAACAAAACACTTAGTGGCGTAAAACACTATCCCCAAACACCAAAATTAAGCCATTTCCTTGATTTTTAAAATTTCGGCAACGTCAAACTCGCTCTGCAAATCAAAGCGGCAGATTTGACGTATAGCCAAACTTTTAAAAAAAAAACACATTGGACCATGCCCGTCGAATTCACGGATCATCTTGGCAATATTGTTTTGAAGAGCGCATTCAAATTCAGCGCGATCAAAACAATAATCACGCAACATAATCCTCGAAAGGGCAGAAATCACCACAAACGTTAAACAAGTCGATTGACCCGGTCAATCAACTTAAAAACTCAAAAAAAAAAAAAAAAAATATTATTCGAGTCGATTCGACTCACAAAATCACCGGCGACGTCGTCGCAAAATTCACGATACTAACAATACTCAATTCGCACAGTACGTGTTCAATTCGGCAACATCGTTGCACCTCGCTCCAACGCATAGACTTTGTAATAACAAAGGATTGCGTTGTACTTCATTGCACACAAGCGCAAGTAACAAGCTCGAAAGTAGAATCCATAACAAATCTCACACAAGAGAGAGTAGGACAACCCATTTCAAGAAACCCTAAGCTTAATCATGGAAAAGCTCATGAAGGAGCAGGACGCCTTGTTAAAAATGGTGAGACAATCAATCGCCAATTTTAAAAAGACAGGAGAGACAAGGCGCACTGCTGGTTATATCTCCGCTCGTCTCGAGGCCTTCGAACAAACCTGGTCTGAATGCACCAAAACACATAAAAGCATTATGATGGCTACAAGCGAGACTGAGTCAGAAAGCGACTTTGATAAATACGTGGAACTTTACGCAACCACTGAAGAAGGCGCATTCTCGTATATTGGGGAGCTTCGGGATCGTGCCGCAAGGCTAAAACAATCATGCGTTTCCGAAACTCAAACCCCTGAGACCCAAACTCCCAAGATTCAACCCTTGATAAACTTGCCTCGAATCGATATTCCAAAATTTGACGGCAATTACGAAAGATGGCGCGTTTTTCACGATTTGTTCAAATCGCTCATTCACAATAATGATCAAATTCCACAAGTACAAAAACTTCATTATCTAAAAAGCAGCGTTTCAGGCAATGCTAACAGAATTCTTAGCCAATTCGACATAGCAGAGGCCAATTACACTGCTGCGTGGGAATTGTTGATCAAACGCTATGATAACAAACGCGTATTGGTGAACACGCACATCACTAGATTGATGGAATTACCCGAAATTCGTTCAGAAACCGATCGTGAACTAAAAAACCTTTTAGATACCGTCAATGAAACCCTTCACGAATTACAAACGCTAGGCATAAAAACGGTAGACTGGGACCCAATCATTCTACATATCTTAACAAAAAAACTTCCGTACCTAACGCATAGTTTATGGGAACAACAAGTTTCCAATTCTGAATCACTACCAACGTATGACGAATTTCAAAGCTTCATAGAAGCCAGACATAGAACTCTAGAAGTTCTATCAGAATCTCGAGCAAAATCGAATTCTGCGGGAAAATCCAAGAACTTCGCTAGTTCTCCAATGCGTAAATCGTCAACTTGTCCATACTGCAATTCTGACCACCCCTTATTCAAATGCCAGAAATTCCATGGCATAGACGTATCCGAAAAATGGAAATTCATACGGTCTCAAAATCTCTGTTCGAACTGTTTAGGCACGCATTCGATCAGCACTTGCACCAACACGTACAGGTGCTCTAAATGCAAGGGTCGACATCACTCGACGTTACACGAAGACCGTAAAAATCCGCCAGAAAATGATGCGCTAACAACTGAAGCGACTAAGGAAACAGCCAAACCAGACGCTTTAGCATATCCGTCAACATCAAACTGCAACTTTAATCAGTTAAAACAACAAGCCCTCTTGGCCACGGCCATAGTTGAAGTCAAGACAGCGGATGGAAGTAGAATTGAACTACGAGCTCTGATAGACTCAGGCTCAGAAAGCTCTTTCATCTCTCAATCGGCATTTCAACAAACACGAATGAAGGCAAAACCAACGTCGCTAACGATCACAGGTCTCAACGCGACTAACGTGAGCACCGCCACTAAAACGCTCAACCTAAAAATTCTTACCAAGTTGGGAAAGAAAAAAGAAATAAACGCACAAGCTTACGTCATAAACAACATAACGAAAGTTTGTTCAGCAAAATCTCTATCGGCCACCGAATGGCCTCACCTCAAAGGAATCACCCTGGCAGATCCAAAATTCATGGAACCAGGGTCGATCGATTTGCTCCTCGGAGTAACAGTGTACGCTCAAATTCTGCGTCCAGGATTCAAACAAAGCCCTCAAGGTGTTCCTGTAGCTCAAAAAACATCCCTAGGATGGATATTGTTTGGCCAAGTACCAAACGGGCCAGTGAACTCTAATAACGGATTCACTGGATTTACCACAATCGCAAAATCCAACGCATCGTTAAGCAAGGATTTAAGAAAACGTCAGAAAACAGAAAAAATAGCGACGACACGGCAACCTACATCCGATCAGAAGCTGAGTGAAGAATCTCAAAGGTCTTCACAGGAACGGCCTCCGGATGGCTCATACCAAATGAACATTCCTGTTAAGCCAAGCATTCGAGAGTTAGAAAATTCAATGCACACGGCAGGGAATAGGTTGTTAGGTTTCGAACGAAGGTGTACAACCAACCCAAAATCAAGGGAACTACATGCAAAATGCATAAACCAACACATGGAATCAAAACATATGGTACCTGCTCAGGTTGTAGATTCCACAATCCCTACAGCTCATTCGGGCTACTATGGGTTTCATCATCAAAGCGTCTTAAAGGATAACGCATCCAAAAGGACATCAATCGGCAAAGGCCTAAACGAACAAACGTTCACCGGTCCCACGTTGCAATCGAAACCACTCGCTATAATGGTGGATTGGAAGATTCATCGGTATGCGGACATCGGAAAAATATATGAAATGGTAACGGTCGACCCTCGAAGCCAACAATATAAAAGAATATTACGGCAGGATAGGACAAACGACACCATGATGAAATACTTCATCACAACAACAGCTGCACCTTACACGGCTGTCAATACGCTACACCTTCTAGCAATCAATGACCAGCACATGCTGCCAAAATCCGCGTTACAAAAATTCCACGTTGACAACGTGTCGGCTGGATGTAACGACAGTATTGAAGAACCGAAACCTCTTCAAACGAAAATAAAACGACTCACCAACAATCATGTCGGCAAACTAAACCCATTCATCGGCGACCCCGGCTTCGTACGACTTGAAGACTGTTTGCGATATTACTATTATCACTATGAGGAAACCCTATACGAAGGTTTCGCCTCAACAATCAGCACCATATCATCGGAACCGGTGTTGAAAGCATTACGACGATTCGTCGGACGACTTTGTCTAGACTCCAATGTCTACACAGATTGATTGTGGCACCAATTTCGTCAGAGCAGACGTCACACACTCACTCAATAACAATTTGGTAAGGATCATAAGACAAAATCTTGTAAAAACCTTCATCTTCGAGAATCTGACGACGGTGCAAGTGCTGATCGAAGCAGATTTAAACCCGCGACCAATTTGCGCCCTTAGCGCATATCGCAACAATGTACATCCAAACTATGAACAATTTCAAAGAGAAACCTCTGAATTCACGATACCCAACCTCTCCATAACGACCATTTCTGACTACACGTTTAGGTTAAGGAACAATATTTCCGGTACCAGTGGTTATCAACCACATGAATGGCAGAGATGGAAGGTACGAACACAGAGTGAGGTGTCAAAAAACATTACCCGCCTTACCAAGTGGCATCGCACGAGAATAAAGGACGTCCACTACGAGAAGGACGGACTTATTGGCAAGTATACTTCAAAACGCAAGGACATAAAATACAAATTCGACGTACAAAAATAATAATAAATAAATTCTTCTTGAAGTTTTTGTGTTCGTTTTGGATGTTCAATGTTTTAACCAAAGTTGAGCCTCCTGGTTCGATGTTTTGTTTTTAATTTTTTTTCAGATTATTTTTCCAAACGATGATTGACCAATTCCAAGAAACTCGCCGAAGAGAAAGCACTGAAGGAGTACAGACCGGACCGCTAGCAGCAAGCACAGCGCATCGATACCACGGTATCATGACATCCAGTCACTCAAATTCTTCGCCGCGTCAACTCATCATAATAATATATTTCATTTTATTGAACTTACATGCAGTAGAACCAACCTACAATTGTATAAATGTATAGTATAAAAGTAAGCTCATTACACCTAAGTCATGCAAACTAATGTAAAATAGTCAATATCACTAGAATTAAGATTAACTTTAAGTGGATCATAATTATATTATGTACTATTAACATTAGAATTAAGTATTCATATTATAATTTAGAATTTAAGCATGAATTAATTTAAGCAAAAAATAAGAAAAGAAAAATTATTATTACTAATTTTATAAAAAAAAAAAAAAATATGGACACCTACTCCAAACTTTCGCGCGCGGGAGAATGTTCAGACTTCCCTGAACATGGCCATATTGGCCACTATTAAACACGGCGGCTGTGAAACACGGGCGGCTGAGTTTTATGGCTCCGTATGTAGAAGCCGGAAACCAGCATAATAAAAGCTCCATGGCCCTATTTAAGCCGTGACGAATCAAGTTCGCGTCGCATTTGCAAATTATAATTTCTTGAATCACGCGCCGCTTCGCCACTAAGACAAGAGGTAAGTAATAGCCCGCATTTGCCTTTACCCTATTTTTTTCTCTTGGGCTTTCCGTTCGTTGCTTCAACGAAAGGATAGTCAAGGGAAAACAATAGGAAGCCGAAAATCAAGAAAAAAAATACGGAATAAAACTACAAAACCTACATAAAAACATACTGCAGTCACGATCGGCTGCAAGCCAATCGTATAATACTCTAGATGAATACTGAACTCCGATTTATATTGTAGTTGGGGATAAAGTAGAATTACGTGTGTGCATGTTGTATGTCCTTTATTAAGGACTGCCATTAGATTGCTACTCAAAACTAAAAGACAATATTCATTGTTTAATTTCACATCTTTAACTGGGTAATTCATCGAAAAAAA
Source organism: Beris morrisii (assembly GCA_951812415.1). Lineage (NCBI taxonomy): Eukaryota > Metazoa > Arthropoda > Insecta > Diptera > Stratiomyidae > Beris > Beris morrisii. The sequence goes on along the minus strand of OX638312.1, from coordinate 61,869,913 downwards.
ATGTCCTTTTTGAAGGACTTTCACATGGGAGGTGCAGGAAGGACTCACTCGATTTCTTACATATTTATCCTTTTCCTTAGAACCATTTAAAAATGAACGTGTACAAAATTTCAAATTCGTAGCTTGAAGCGTTCAAAAGTTATCGGAAAATATTGTTGAACACGTGTCTTATGGACATTTTGTATGGCAGCTACCAGAAGGAGAAAAAGGATTTCGCTGATTAGTAAACTCAAACTTTGTTTTTACTCAAAACTAATTTCTACAAAATTTCCAATTCATAGCTAAAAGATTACTTGAGTTATTGAAAGTTCCGTAAATTAATTGAAGACGTTTTGACAGGATATTTGTCTGGCAGCTACACGAAGGACTAATAGGATTTTCTTCATAATCATACATTTAGCTCCAACTATTGGAAAAATAACACATACAAAATTTCAAAGTCGTAGCTTAAACCCTTCTGAAGTTATCGGCCAATATTCTTAAACACGTGTTTTAAGGACATTTTGTATGGCAGCTACCTGAACGAGTAAAAGGATTTCGCTGACTAGTAAAGTCGAACTTTCTTTTCACTCAAAACTAACTTGTAAAAAATTTCGAATTCGTAGCTAAAAGATTACTTGAGTTATAGTGAGTTTCGTAAATTAAGTGAATACATTTTGACAGGATATTTGTATGGCAGCTACACGAAGGACTAACAGGATTTTCTTCATAATCATATATTTAGCTCCAACTATTGGAAAAATAACACATACAAAATTTCAATGTCGTAGCTTGAATCCTTCTGAAGTTATCGACCAATATTCATGAACACGTGTTTTAAGGATATTTTGTATGGGAGCTACCAGAAGGAGTAAAAGGATTTCGCTCACTAGTAAACTCGAACTTCCATTTCACTCAAAACTAATTTGTACAAAATTTTGAATTTGTAGCTAAAAGATTACTTGAGTTATAGTGAGTTTCGTAAATTAAGTGAATACATTTTGACAGGATATTTGTATGGCAGCTACACGAAGGACTAATAGGATTTTCTTCATAATCATATATTTAGCTTCAACTATTGGAAAAATAACACATACAAAATTTCAAAGTCGTAGCTGAAACCCTTCTGAAGTTATCGACCAATATTCATGAGCACGTGTTTTAAGGACATTTTGTATGGCAGCTACCCGAAGGGGTAGGACTATTTTGCCCGTTAACGAACGTAGCCTTACAAATTCAACCAAACATCCAGATTCAAAATTTCAAGATCCTAGGTGAAGGCGTTCTTGAGTTATCGTGTTCACGGACAGACGGACGGACGGACGGACGGACGGACGGACGGACGGACGGACGGACGGACGGACGGACGGACGTCAGGCGGATTTGAGGTTTTTGGGCACAAATAAACAAAAATTAATTTATAACTTTTTTTCGTCCGAGGCTTAGTTCTATGCGTTACAAACTTTTGGGCTGGATTAAACTTATAATACTCTATATGATTTCATCTAGAGTATAAAAAAAATCTGCCAATGGTCTGGGCGAAACTTTATTATTTTTCGGGTCAAAGTTCGGGAGCGGTCAAAGTCGGAGTGTATCATGAGTTGCTTCGAGATTATTAGGTTTCTTGGAAAATTATTTTTGTTCTTAATATAAAAATATTTAAAATAGAGATTTTTAGAACAAGATTTTATACATTGAAAAAGTCCGTGTAGACTATTCGAATTTCAGTATATTATGTACACTATAAGCCCATAGAAGTAAAGACGAATTTGTTGCCTTATCAGAATTAGATAGTCGAATTGTTAAAACGTATACAAATTCATTACTTCCACTTGGGGTTTGAATTTCAAAAAAATTGTGAAACAGGTTTTTAGACGATTTCATAAGAAGCAACTTGATATCTCATGAGACAAGACGGATATTGAAAAATTTGTGAAAACGTAAGCAAACTCTTCACACCCCCTTGGTTCTTGAAATTCGAAAAATGGTGAAATTGGTTTTAAGATCATTACATCATTTCATGCCGTAATAACCAATTTTATATCTTATCAGAACTAAGGGATGGCAAAATTTGTGAAAACATATGCAAACCCTTGGGGGCTGAATATCCAAAAATCGAGAAATGGGTTTGTAGGCGATTATATAAAAAGTCTGTGGAAATGAAAAGCGATCTAATATCTCATCAAACCTAAGAAATATCCCGAAACTTTGAAAAGCATACAACCCCCTTACACCCATTAGGATTGAAAATCTGAAAATACTGAAATTGACTTTTTGGCTTTTTTATATAGGAAACCTTGGGAAGTAAAAATGAATTCGATATATTATCAGATATGCAATCTCCTTACACTTACTTGGGGGTTGAATATCCAAAAATCCTGAAAGGAGTTAATAAATAAATATGAAGACAGCACGAGAAAGTAGGAACCAATTCCATTTCTTATCACTTCTAAAAGAAATGACGGAACTCGTGAAAACGTGTTCAACCCGTTTATACCCTCTTAGGGGCTGAAAAAACTTAAAAACAAGTTTTAGGCGATTATTACGCAAGCACGTGAAAGTGAAAAGATATTCCATATCTGATAAGACGTGGGGATATAGTAGAATTCGTGAAAAATTTTACAACCCCCTTTGCACCCCCTTAGGGGTCGAATTTTAAAAAATCCTGAAAACGCTTTCTAGGTATTTATATGAAGAAGCCGTAGAATAAAAATGAATTCAATATTTGGGAAGACCTAATAGATATGACGAAACCCGTGAAAATATATGCATTCCATTTTCACTGATCATTTTTTTTGCCCCCCCTCTGAATGCCATTGGAAATTTAAAATTTTTTTTTATTTAAATTAGTTTTCTAGTTGATTTACATAAACGTACCAAGTTTCAACTTTGTAGCATAAGCCGTTCTATAGATAGGAAAAACACCCCCCACCCCTGTACCATACTACCCCTATAAAAAATTATATTTTTCCAACATGCTACTAATATAGCTCTATCCAAATACCAAGTTTCAGCTTTATATCGTTATAGGTTGTCGAGATATTAAAATCGGAACTTTTTCCTTTTCACCCTCCCCCACCCTCACCCTCTACACCCACACCTCCTAAATTTTGTTTTCCGCTAAGGGTCTATTAGGCCTACTTCTGGTAAAAATTTTAAGCATCTAACTTAAACTGGTCTTGAGATATGATAAGTGATTTTTTTGAAAAATTCGTATCCCCTCCACTTTCATGCTCCACCGCCCCCTTAAAAAATTTTACTTTCATCAAACTTCATTTTTCAACCTTTCTACACAAACCAAATTTTATTTATCTAGTACAATTGGTTCATGAGATATCGTAATCTAAAGCTTTTCACCCCCCACCCCCGTACGCCACTGCCCCCACTCAAATTTTTGGTTCCGATCTATTCTCCTAGTATACCTACAGATATTCATTAAGTTTCAACTTTGTGATATTGACCGTTTAGGAGATATGGATTTTAGAATGTGTCGATCTCACCTTTTTTGCGTTTCGGACGCATTATTTTTCCCCCCACTCCCGAACCCCTTCACCTATATCGGCAATTTTTTTGCAAATGGGTCCACTACCGAAGCTCTATATAAATTCCAAATTTCAGTCTCCTAGCATAAGCGGTTGCTGAGATCTAGAAACCAAAATTTTCCGTCTAAAACGCTTCCCCCTCCTCCCCCCTTACACCCCCACCCCTCCAAATTTGGTCACTTTAGGGGGCCAACCCACTCTACCCACGAAAAAAAATTCAATTAAATAGCTCATAGGGTTTGGGTGCTACGAGCCTTCAAACAATTTTGCGTACACCGGTAGACGTACGGCGTACGGCGTACGGCGTACGGCGGACAGACGGACTGAAATTTTTTTTTGCTTTTTTCGTGTCTACTCGTCATGAAACGTGAAAAAAAAAATTTTGAGGGTAGCAAATTTTTTTTTTTTAAAAATCGAAAACAATACTGTATTATTGAAATAATAAAGTAAAATATAAAAACTGAGCCGAGAATAAAGATCATACGGCTCACAAATCGGCAATCTTTTCATTTTTTACCTTTTCCCAAATTAATTTCAGGGAAAGAAGAGTTCGGACGTGATAGTCCGATCAAAACTCGTTCCGAACTTCTGCCCAGTCGAGCGAGATGGACAGTGTTTTCCATTTTTATACTCTAGATGAAATCATATAGAGTATTATAAGTTTAATCCAGCCGAAAAGTTTGTAACGCATAGAACCAAGCCTCGGACGAAAAAAAGTTATGTATTATTTTTTGTTTATTTGTTCCCAAAAACCTCAAATCCGCTTGACGTCCGTCCGTCCGTCCGTCCGTCCGTCCGTCTGTCCGTGAACATGATAACTCAAGAACGCCTTCACCTAGGATCTTGAAATTTTGAATCTGGATGTTTGGTTGAATTTGTAAGGCTAAGTTCGTTAACGGGCAAAATCGTCCTACTCCTTCGGGTAGCTGCCATACAAAATGTCCTTAAAACACGTGTTCAAGAATATTAGCAATAACTTCGGAATGCCTAAAGCTACGACTTTGAAATTTTGTATGTGTTACTTTTTTAATAGTTGGAGCTAAATGTATGAATATCAAGAAAATCCTTTTAGTCCTTCGTGTAGCTACCATACAAATATCCTATCAAAATGTCTTCACTTAATTTACGAAACTCACTATAACTCAAGTAATCTTTCAGGTACGAAATCGAAATTTTGTAAAAATTAGTTTTTAGTAAAACCAAAGTTCCAGTTTACTAGTCAGCGAAATCCTTTCACTCCTTCTGGTAGCTGCCATACAAAATATCCTTAAAACAGGTGTTCAAGAATATTGGTTGATAACTTCAGAAGGGTTTAAGCTACAACATTGAAATTTTGTATGTATTATTTTTTCAATAGTTGGAGCTAAATATATAATTATGAAGAAAATCCTGTTAGTCCTTCGTGTAGCTGCCATACAAATATCCTGTCAAAATATATTCACTTAATTTACGAAACTCACTATAACTCAAGTAATCTTTTAGCTACGAATTCGGAATTTTGTACAAATCAGTTTTTAGTAAAAACAAAGCTTGAGTTTACTTGTCAGCGAAATCCTTTTACTCCTTCTGGTAGCTGCCATACAAAATGTCCTTAAAATACGTGTTTAAGAATATTGGCCGATAACTTCAGAAGGGTTTAAGCTACGTCTTTGAAATTTTGTATGTGTTATTTTTCCAATAGTTGGAGCTAAATGTATGATTATGAAGAAAATCCTATTAGTCCTTCGTGTAGCTGCCATACAAATATCCTGTAAAAATGCCTTCACTTAATTTACGGAACTTACTATAACTCAAGTAATCTTTTAGCTATGAATTGGAAATTTTTGTAGAAATTAGTTTTGAGTAAAAACAAAGTTCGAGTTTACTAATCAGCGAAATCCTTTTACTCCTTCTGGTAGCTGCCATACAAAATGTCCCTAAGGCACGTGTTCAACAATATTTTCGATAACTTTTGAACGCTTTAAGCTACGATTTTGAAATTTTGTACACGTTCATTTTTAACTAATTCGAAGGAAAAGGATAAATATGTAAGAAATCGAGTGATTCCTTTCTGCACTTCCCATGTGAAAGTCCTTCAAAAAGGACATTTTTTAACTTGGAGGAGTTTTATTGAGTGAAGGTGTAAATGTGAGTACTTTAACCAGAAAAAAAAGTTCGTAAAGCGATTAGAATGGGATCGCGCTTGAATACTCCGCTGCCACATTTAACATATGAATTACATAATTGGGTCATGCTCTGGTACTAGGTCTTAGTCGTATTATAATATCAGTTGTTACGTGATTAGGAGGGTTTCGTGATTTGGTTTTGGGCCATTATATGAAATCGGAAATGCATTTGTAGGCGATTATATAAAAAGTCCGTGAAAGTAAAAACCAATCTGATATCTTATCAATCGTAAGAAATATGTCGAAAGCCGTACGTCCTTTTGGAGTTGTATATCTAAAAATGCTGAAATCAATCTTCTCCCCACTCCCACACCCCTTTACCCATATCATCCCTTTTTTTGCAAATGGGTCCACTATCGATGCTCTATATAAATTCCAAGTTTCAGCCTCCTAGCCTAAGCGGTTACTGAGATCTAGAAACCAAAATTTTCCGTCTTAAACGCTTTTCCCACCTCCACCCTCACACCCCCACCACTCAAAAAGTTGGCACTTGAAGGGGTCTGCTCAGTCTACCAACAAAAAAAAATTCAACTTAATAGCTCAAAGACTTTGAGAGCTATAAGCTTTCAAACGTTTTGCGTACGGCGGACGGCGCACAGACGGACTGATATTTTTATACTCTAGATGAAATCATATAGAGTATTATAAGTTTAATCCAGCCCAAAAGTTTGTAACGCATAGAACCAAGCCTCGGACGAAAAAAAGTTATATATTATTTTTTGTTTATTTGTGGCCAAAAACCTCAAATCCGCCTGACGTTCGTCCGTCCGTCCGTCCGTCCGTCCGTCCGTCCGTCCGTCCGTCCGTCCGTCCGTCCGTCCGTCCGTCCGTCTGTCCGTGAACACGATAACTCAAGAACGCCTTCACCTAGGATCTTGAAATTTTGAATTTGGATGTTTGGTTGAATTTGTAAGACTAAATTCGTTAACGGGCAAAATCGTCCTACTCCTTCGGGTAGCTGCCATACAAAATGTCCTTAAAACACGTGTTCAAGAATATTGGTCGATAACTTCAGAAGGGTTTAAGCTACGACTTTCAAATTTTGTATGTGTTATTTTCCCAATAGTTGGAGCTAAATATATGATTATGAAAAAAATCCTATAAGTCCTTCGTGTAGCTGCCATACAAATATCCTATCAAAACGTCTTCACTTAATTTTCGAAACTCACTATAACTCAAGTAATCTTTTAGCTACGAATTCGGAATTTTGTACAAATTAGTTTTGAGTGAAAAGAAAGTTTGGCTTTACTAGTCAGCGAAATCCTATTACTCCTTCTGGTGGCTGCCATACAAAATGTCCTTAAAACACGTGTTTATGAATATTGGCCGATAACTTCAGAAGGGTTTAAGCTACGTCTTTGAAATTTTGTATGTGTTATTTTTCTAATAGTTGCAGCTAAATGTATGAATATGAAGAAAATCCTATTAGTCCTTCGTGTAGCTGCCATACAAATATCCTGTCAAAACGTCTTCACTTAATTTACGGAACTAACTATAACTCAAGTATTCGTTTTGCTATGAATTGGAAATTTGGTACAAATTAGTTTTGAGTAAAAACGAAGTTTGAGTTTACAAATCAGCGAAATCCTTTCACTCCTTCTGGTAGCTGCCATACAAAATGTCCTTAAGACAATATTTTTCGATAACTTTTGAACGCTTCAAGCTACGACTTTGAAATTTTGTACACATTAATTTTTGAATGGTTCCAAGGAAAAGGATAAATATGTAAGAAATCGAGTGAGTCCTTACTGCACCTCTCATGTGAAAGTCCTTCAAAAAGGACATTTTTTTCGATTACCCAGTTCAAGATATGAAATTAAACACTGAATATTGTCTTTTAGTTTTGAGTAGCAATCTAATGGCAGTCCTTAATAAAGGACATACAACATGCACACACGTAATTCTACTTTATCCCCAACTACAATATAAATCGGAGTTCAGTACTCATCTAGAGTATTATACGATTGGCTTGCAGCCGATCGTGACTGCAGTATGTTTTTTTGCTTTTTTGGTGTCTATTAGTCATGAAACGTGGAAAAAAAATTGTTCAGGTTGGCAAATTTTTTTTTTTAAAAAAATCGATAACAATACCTTATTATTAAAAGGTAAAGGTTGACCGTTTGAGCAACCACCTGAAAATCCCGCCATGTTCCAATTCTGATGTGGAACAAACACCACAAAAGCGCCGTTTCCCACCATGTTCCAATTCTGATGTGCAACAAATACCACAAAAGTTTTAATATGGCAATGCTGGTGTTACGGAAATGTCATTTTGAAGTAAATTTGTAGTGTAAAAGGTAAGTGAAAATCAGAATTTCAAATGGCTATAATAATTTCATAATGAGCAACAAGTGAAACATAGCTCAATATGTTTCAAAATATCGATAAATTTAATGAAAAATATTTTATTTCATTTCCAAGCGGTGGCTCAAACGGTCAACCATTTCCCAGGATTTTTGTATGGCAGCTACTCAAAGGACTCGTGGGAACTTTCATATGCATTCATTTAACTGCAACGTTTGAAAATCCGTATACAAAATTTCAAAGTCGCAGCTTAAGGTGTTCTGAAGTTATAGGTCAATATTCTTGAACACGTATCTTAAGAACTTTTTGTATGGCAACTACCCGAAGGAGTAGGACGAGTTCACCCGTTAACGAACTTAGCCTTACAAATTCGATCAAACAAACTTTTTACTTTCGTTGAGTTCAGGTCTCCCTAAACTGAAAAAATCTCGCAAACCACTTTAAATATTAACAACTAGGACGATAATGCTAAGATTTTACTTACTACAAACAATCTCCTCATAACACTTTTCAAAAGACTAAAGAAAACTAAAACTAAGCACAAATTTAATAGTTCAAATCAGATATTTTTAAATTGTGTTCGATGAAAATTCTCAAAGCCAATGGCGATTTAAAACAATATATGAGCAAATTTCCTGGAAAAATTAAAACTCACAAACATACTACAGTCACGATCGGCTGCAAGCCAATCGTATAATACTCTAGATGAATACTGAACTCCGATTTATATTGTAGTTGGGGATAAAGTAGAATTACGTGTGTGCATGTTGTATGTCCTTTATTAAGGACTCCCATTAGATTGCTACTCAAAACTAAATGATAATATTCAGTGTTTAATTTCATACCTTGAACTGGGTAAGTCATCGAAAAAAAATTTCCTTTTTGAAGGACTTTCACATGGGAGGCGCAGGAAGGACTCACTCGATTTCTTACATGTTTATCCTTTTCCTTGGAACCATTTAAAAATGAACGTGTACAAAATTTAAAATTCGTAGCTTGAAGTGTCAAAAGTTATCGAAAAATATTGTTGAACACGTGTCTTAAGGACATGTTGTATGGCAGCTACCAGAAGGAGTAAAAAGATTTCGCTGATTAGTAAACTCGAACTTCGTTTTCACTCAAAACTAATTTGTACAAAATTTCCAATTCTTAGCGAAAAGATTAATTGAGTAATAGAGAGTTCCGTAAATTAAGTGAAGACGTTTTGACAGGATATTTGTATGGCAGCTACACGAAGGACTAACAGGATTTTCTTCATAATCATACATTTAGCTCCAACTATTGGAAAAATAACACACACAAAATTGCAACGTCGTAGCTTAAACCCTTTTGAAGTTTTCGGCCAATATTCTTTAACGCGTATTTAAATGACATTTTGTATGGCAGCTGCCAGAAGGAGTAAAAGGATTTCGCTGACTAGTAAAGCCGAACTTTCTTTTCACTCAAAACTAATTTGTACAAAATTCCGAATTCGTAGCTAAAAGATTACTTGAGTTCTAGTGAGTTTCGTAAATTAAGTGAATACATTTTGACAGGATATTTGTATGGCAGCTACACGAAGGACTAATAGGATTTTCTTCATAATCATACATTTAGCTTCAACTATTGAAAAAGTAACACGTATAAAATTTCAAAGTTGTAGCGTTAGGCGTTCCGAAGTTATTGGTCAATATTCTTGAACACGTGTTTTAAGGACATTTTGTATGGCAGCTACCCGAAGGAGTAGGAGGATTTTGCCCGTTAACGAACTTAGCCTTAAAAATTTAACCAAACACACAGATTCAAAATTTCAAGATCCTAGGTGAAGGCGTTCTTGAGTTATCGTGTTCACGGGCAGACGGACGGACGGACGGACGGACGTCAAGCGGATTTGAGGTTTTTGGGCACAAACAAACAAAAAATAATATATAACTTTTTTTCGTCCGAGGCTTGGTTCTATGCGTTACAAACTTTTCGGCTGGATTAAACTTATAATATTCTACAGGGTGTAACTAGTACTGAGGTTCAAACGAAAATGGGAGATAGAGGAACTTGTCCTGAGTAGAAAATCGTTCTACACATACTCCCGTTTTTGCACCGTTAAGGAGATAGCGCGATTTTAGGGACTAAGGATTTTCATCATACCTGTGATCACTGTTTGATCTCTAACTTCTGCTGTACTTAGCGTAACGTAATAATTCTGGGCTCGTTGGAAAGAACACAAATTTTTCTTTCTAATTGCTATCAACTGTGTCAATCAGTGTTATACTTTTTGAGAAAAATTCATTTAAATGACACAAAAATAATAAAAAATTTAAAAAAAATGCGAAAAAGTACTGTTTTCTCCAAGAAGGACCTGATTAACCACCAAATTTTATTACATTTTCGGAAAGCCCATAAAATTTCACTATACGTTAGATAACAGAATTTCTTTTATGCAGAACTACTCTCTTCATAAGGAAGAGCAATATCTAGAATCAGAATCATAGTTTTTTGTTGAATTGTCTGTAGTCAACTACTGTTTGTCTCTTGGTCGGTTCTCACTGATAACTTGCAGTACTCCTGTTCGTTAATGTTATATCTGTTTATACTGTTGTTTATCTTGCAGGTTGAAATGTCTGCGCCTATATCGATTAATAGTTTTATTGTTATTCCATTGCTTGTTTTTAAATTTATATAATTTGTCATTCCATCCTCGAATTGGACTGTTTTTAACTTCATCGCAAGTTCTGATAGATCGGTCAAGGAGATATTCCCCAAGTACCGATATCTGGTACGTGCCAGACTTTCGCATTCACATACTGGATGCTCCAGTGTCGGTTCAACATTCTCATCACCACAACGACACAGATCAGCTGTGGGTATTACCAGTGTTTCTCCATGCTTTCCAAAAGGACAGTGTCCCGTTAGGACCCCTATAAGTTGTCTGCAAATATCCCTGCCCCATGACAAAACGAAGCTAGAGTTCCTCCTATCAAGTTTCTGCCAGCAGATTCTTGCTTGCCGGCATCCCGAGAGATTCACCCAGGCCCGGCTCCGCCTGTCTGAACGCTTCACTATCATAATCATTCCCTTTACACGTTCAATGGGTCATAGAACCGATTCACCGGCCAGCTTTATGCTTACCTCTAACCCTCTTCTGGTGAGCTCGTCTGCCTTTTCATTTCCAGGGAAGTCACTGTGACCAGAAATCCAACTAATCTTCAGGTCTAACTATGTACAGCCAGTGGACTATCCTTGAGGCCCCAGGTTTTCCCCACCATTTTCTGACAAGCGTAGTAAGAATTCCATGCCTTCTCGATCCTGTCGTCAATCGTGAGTTTCCAGTTCAACCTAGGATGAAGATAGATTCCTAAGTACTTCACACTAAGGGAGAGCGGGATGGTAACGCCATGCAAGAGTGGGAGCCTGAATTCTCGGTCTTTTTTCCTCGTAAAGAGGATAAGGTCGGGTTTCTCCGGATTGATGTTGAGATCGCAGTTACCAGCCCACCTGCTCAAGGATTTGAGCCCAACCTCTAGTAAATCGTTCAAGGTGTCCAGGAACTTACCTCTCACCATTAGGACGATATCATCCGCGTAAGCAACCGCCTTGACTACGGTCAAAGATAGAGCCTGTAAAATTTCGTCAACCACTATGACCCACAACTGTAGAGATACCACCCCCCCCCTGCGGGGTTCTACGGGTTGCTTTCATTCCGCTACATCCATCCCCCAAAGAGGAGTTGATAATTCTTCCCCCTAGCATCGACACAACCCAGCAAGAAATGAATGAAGCAACACCCAATCTATTCAATGCCTTCTCGAACGCAATCGTCTCCACATTATTGAACGCACCTTCAATATCTAGAAACGCTGCTAGAGTATACTCTTTAACATTCAAAGATTCTTCTGCCGTGAAGACGACCTCATGTAAGGCCGTTTCGACAGATTTTCCCTTCATATAGGCGTGCTGAGAAGCTGAGAAGCCCCTCGCGCCCAGAACACATCTGAGATAATAGTCCATCAGTCTCTCAATTGTTTTCAGCAAAAACGATGAGAGACTAATGGGTCTAAAATTCTTGAGTGGGGCTTGGCTTGCCAGCCTTAGGAATGAATCACCCTGACTTTACGCCACATCTTCGGGACGTACCCGAGAGTTAGACAACTTCTAAAGATCCTCACCAAGGAAGGACCAATAAGTGGCATGGTCTTGTGCAGCATAATGGGCACCAGACCAGATGTTTTAGGAATGATCGTCTCAGCACAAAAAGGTTGAGATATTCCGAGTAAACCTTATAAAAGGTACAAATGATGCGGGCAAGTCTTTTTCCGACACATTCTTCATTTTATCTTTCAAACAGTTGGTAAGTTTGATAGATGCGAGTGCTACACCTGTTTTTAAGCGGGTTTAAATTTTTTCACTGTTCTACATACACTGGCAAAAAGAACAATTGCCTTAGACGTAACTCCATTAAAATACTGGATCGAGTTACGTCGATTTTGTGGTCGTAGTTCTTTGTATTAAATTCACTTACCTATGACATAAAGATGTATGAAATGACTCATATGAGGTGTTGTAGAAACTTGACACTCATATATTCCTGAATCTCTATGCTGTGGATACTTAATTTGTAAAATCCAATCTTCAGTGTGCGGATGATGTATCGCTCGAAATCGTTGATCTGATGTGTATGTGTATCTTCCTACCGTTAACAAGTGAATATCGCGATGCCTAACCCACGATACTTGTAGCAACATCTGAAATGAATGTAAGAAATATAATTTTAACGGAAATAATACTAACAAATATTATTAGTTTCACTTTATTATTTTTTAATAATAAAGTATTGTGTTCGACCTGAAATTTTCAAAAAATTTCCTATACTCAAATTTTGTATTTTCACGTTTTAGGACTAGTAAACCTCAAAAAATGGGGTGTAGATTACTATGTGGGTGACTAAAAAATAACGTTCCAAATAGCCCACTGGTTATTCTTTACGTTGTTAGTCGCATAGTAACGTACACTGTATCTCAGCATTAGACGTGTTCCGGACTTCTACAAAAAAAAACAATGAAGTTGCGCCCGTCAGATTATTATACTCTGGATGAAATCTGAGAGTATAAGTTTAATCGAGCCCAAAAGCTTGTAACGCTTATAACGTTTATTTGTGGCTAAAAACTCCAAATCCGCTTGAAGTCCGTCCGTCCGTCTATCCGTCCGTCTATCTGGACATAGTACCTTGAAAATTCGAATCTGGATGTTTGGTCGAATTTGTAAAGCTAAGATCGTTAACGGACAAACGGGTAGCTTACGAAAAGTCCATAAAACACACGTAAAAGAATATTGGCCGATAACTTCAGAAGGGGCTTAGCTACGTCTTTGATATTTTGTATGTGTTGATTTTCTAATAGGTGGAGCTATTTTAGCAATAGCTAAAATGATTATAAAGAAAATCACATTAGTCCTTCGTGTAGCTACCATACAAAAATCCGGTCAAAATGTCTTCCTTAATTTACGGAACTCACTATAACTCAAGTAATCATTCAGCAACGACTTCGGAATTTTGTAGAAATTAGTTTTGAGTGAAAACCAAGTTCGAGTTTACTAGTCAGCTAAATCCTTTTACCCCTTCTGGTAGCTTCCATACCAATATTTATATTTATTTATATAATATTACAACAATATTTTCCGATAACTTTTGAACTCTTCAACACATTAAAAAAAATTTACTACTCTGAGGCCAGTTCCTACGATGTACAGTCGCGTCTAACTGGAACTTTAACTGACAGATATGCATACAAAACTTTCAGTTAAAGTTCCAGTTAGAGTTTAACTGAAGATCGTTATAGTAGCCTTTAGAGTAGGCAATTTAGTGCCTGCTCTGAGAGCAGTAAAATTATTTACTATTATCAAATTTAATTACTTTATTATTTTTATACTCTAGATGAAATCATATAGAGTATTATAAGTTTAATCCAGCCGAAAAGTTTGTAACGCATAGAACCAAGCCTCGGACGAAAAAAAGTTATACATTATTTTTTGTTTATTTGTGCCCAAAAACCTCAAATCCGCTTGACGTCCGTCCGTCCGTCCGTCCGTCCGTCCGTCCGTCCGTCCGTCCGTCCGTCCATCCGTCCGTCCGTCTGTCCGTGAACACGATAACTCAAGAACGCCTTCACCTAGGATCTTGAAATTTTGAATCTGGGTGTTTGGTTGAATTTGTAAGGCTAAGTTCGTTAACGGGCAAAATCGTCCTACTCCTTCGGGTAGCTGCCATACAAAATGTCCTTAAAACACGTGTTCAAGAATATTGACAAATAACTTCGGAACGCCTAAAGCTACGACTTTGAAATTTTGTATGTATTACTTTTTTAACAGTTGCAGCTAAATGTATGATTATGAAGAAAATCCTGTTAGTCCTTCGTGTAGCTGCCATACAAATATCCTGTCAAAATGTTTTCACTTAATTTACGAAAATCACTATAACTCAAGTAATCTATTAGCTACCAAATCGAAATTTTGTACAAATTAGTTTTGAGTAAAAACAAAGTTCGGGTTTACTAATCAGCGAAATCCTTTTACTCCTTCTGGTAGCTGCCATACAAAATATCCTTAAGACAGGTGTTCCAGAATATTGGTTGATAGCTTCAGAAGGGTTTAACCTACGACATTGAAATTTGGTACGTATTATTTTTTCAATAGTTGGAGCTAAATATATGACTATGAAGAAAATCCTGTTAGTCCTTCGTGTAGCTGCCATACAAATATCCTGTCAAAATGTATTCACTTAATTTACGAAACTCACTATAACTCAAGTAATCTTTTAGGTACGAATTCGGAATTTTTTACAAATTAGTTTTGAGTAAAAATAAAGCTTGAGTTTACTTGTCAGCGAAATCCCTTTACTCCTTCTGGTAGCTGCCATACAAAATGTCCTTAAAATACGTCTTCAAGAATATTGGCCGATAACTTCAGAAGAGTTTAAGCTACGTCTTTGAAATTTCGTATGTGATATTTTTCCAATAGTTGGAGCTAAATGTATGATTATGAAGAAAATCCTATTAGTCCTTCGTGTAGCTGCCATACAAATATCCTGTCAAAACGTCTTCAGTTAATTTACGGAACTTACTATAACTCAAGTAATCTTTTAGCTATGAATTGGAAACTTTGTACAAATTAGTTTTGAGTAAAAAGGAAGTTCGAGTTTACTAATCAGCGAAATCCTTTTACTCCTTCTGATAGCTGTCATACAAAATGTCCTTAAGACACGTGTTCAACAATATTTTTCGATAACTTTTGAACGCTTCAATTTACGAATTTGAAATTTTGTACACGTTCATTTTTAAATGTTTCCAAGGAAAAGGATAAATATGTAAGAAATCGAGTAAGTCCTTCCTGCACCTCCCATGTGAAAGTCCTTCAAAAAGGACTTTTTTTTTCGATGACTTATCCAGTTCAAGATATGAAATTAAACACTAAATATTGTCTTTTAGTTTTGAGTAGCAATCTAATGGCAGTCCTTAATAAAGGACATACAACATGCATACACGTAATTCTACTTTATCCCCAACTACAATATAAATCGGAGTTCAGTATTCATCTAGAGTATTATACGATTGGCTTGCAGCCGATCGTGACTGCAGTATGTTTTAATAATAAAGTATTGTAATCGACCTGAAATTTCAAAAAAGTCTGCTACCCTGAAATTTTGTATTCACACGTTTTAGGACTAGTAAACACCAAAAAAGCAAAAAAAAAATGTCCGTCTGTCCGCCGTCTGCCGTCCGCCGTACGCAAAATCGTTTGAAGGCGCGTAGCTCCCAAACCCGTTGAGATATTAAATTGAAATCTTTGTGGTGGGTGATTGTGAACCCCTACGGGTGAAAAATTTTGGATTACAATATCTTCCGAGCCAATTACAACAGGAAGATAAAATTTAGTTTCTGTATGTGGGATCACAAGAGGAGTCTACCAAAACTAAATTGTTTGAGGGGGGAGGTGGAGCACGAAAGTGGGGGGACAGCAATTTTTCAAAAAAATTTAATTTTTATATCTCAGAAACCGTATCAGATATGATCTTGAAAATTTTATAGGAGTTGGGGTCGGTAAACTTCTAGTAGGGAAAAAAATGTTGGTGGTGTGGGTGTTGGGGGTGATGGTGAAAGGGGGTAGAAAGGAAAACATTTTGATTTTTATTTCTCGAAAACCATAATGAATAGACAATTTAGGATTATATAGAGCCACTATGGGAACATCCCAGAAAAATAAAGTTTTTGATAGGGGTATCAAGGTACGGGGGAGAGGGGTGGTTTTTTATATCTCAGAAACGGCTTATGCTAGAAAGTTGAAACTTAGTACGTATATGTAGATGTACTATTAGAGTAATTAAAGCAAAAAAAAAGTTCAGATTTTTATTGGCGTTCAAAGGTTGAGTAAAAAAAATGTCCGTGAATCCACATTTTCAAAAACTTCGTTCATGTTCATGTCGAGCTATCAAAGCAATTTTACTTCTGCGGGCTATTTATATAAGCGCCTAGTAAAGATCTTCAAAATTTTTCGATATCCAACCCCTAAGGGGGTGTAAAGTGGTGGTGTACATATTCACGAATTCTGATATATTTCTAAGGTATATTGAGATTTGGAATTCACTTTTACTTCTATAAGCTTTAAACGTAGTCGGGGAAAAACCGATTTAAGTATTTTTCTCAATTAAACCCCCTGGGGGTATTGTTCAAGATTTCACTGATTCCGAAAATCTCTTAGGTTTAATGTGATCGAATTCGCTTTTACTACTATGAATTATTCTATTGATAAAAAAATACGTAAGTAAATAAAAAAATCTGCCAACAGTCTGGGCGCAACTTTATTATTTTATGGGTAGAAGTCCGAAACTTGTTTAATGATGAGATGCGGTGTAGGTTACTATGCGACAGTCAACTTAAGAAATAACCAGGAGGCTATTTGGAACGTTATTTTTTAGGTTGTTAGTCGCATAGTAACCTACACCGCATCTCATCATTAAACACGTTTCGGACTTCTACCCATAAAATAATAAAGTTGCGCCCAGACTGTTGGCATATTTTTTACTATTAATGCGGAAATTCATACACAAGTGTGTAAATCCATCGTTAAAAATGTGCGTAAAATTACACACGGTGTGGAAAAACTAATACATATGTACTACTCACATATGTACTACAAAAATATGACATGCTTATGTTAGTAGTATGGACGACACCACACCAGGTAAAAAGGCCAAAAACGATAGGGACAGCATGCTAAAAAGTAACTTTCCCCGACACCAAGAAGATCACTCCCTAAAAACTGCCACCACCACCGGAAAAAAATGTACGAAATCCAATGATGAGTGTTGTTTCCCTACCGCCTTAGCAAAACTCGCGAAAAGGTCTTGTTTGCTATTCGAATGAAGGGGATAGCTGATCTTTGCAACTTCCTCCACTACCAGATAATTAGCAAACGAAAAAGCTTTTCTGGGTTATTTGCAATTCTCTTTTACCGATCATAATCGTATAACTTTTAATTCCACTTCTTCAAAAATATATGCCTACGGCAATTCTGGGCGTCGTCTTAATTAAGAACTTGAACTTGAACATGCTTATATTTACATATTTTTCCGGAAACAAATGCTTACCTTTTCGTTTGTTTACTTTCGGTGACCGGTTTTATTTTTCAGATGTGAGATTAAGGTCAGTGACCGATCATAATCGTACACTATAACTTTTTGGTTTCTGTGCATTGTATATATCCCAAACTAGACTACGGCGGTTTAGCTCAATGACCTGCTTAAGTGATTTGAAAGATTTTTGAAATATCAGTACATGTATTTTTTATTTGTATATAAGAAAAGTTAGTTGATAACATGAATTTACTTTTAGTGTTTATACATAATAAAAATATGATACAGTTAATTTTTATAAGAGTATATCTTTATTTTTAATACATAATTCTTGTTTCTTAAGTAAAATATTTTTTAGTAATTCGTCCATTTGTAAAATCCTGCGCTGAAATCTTAATCGGTCTAATGCATACGTTTGCCAAGTACCCTTTCTGCTGGATCTATATGCGTACCCCAGGCAATCATATATTTGACCGAAACATGATCACAAAAACGGACATGTTTATAATCTAGCGAAGGCATTGTACAGATTGAGTAATTCGACGATTAAGAAAAATATCACAATTATCAGCAGAAGATATTTTAGCACTATAGGTAATGATGACGACCAACGTGATTTTTTAACCGGCTTGTTATACGGTCCACAAACGTCTTTGCCGTTAGCGAACACACAATCAGGAGACAGGCGTAGATGTTCAGCTTCCACATCAGAAGGGGTAGAAAATGCGCTCATTATCAGGGAGCAGAAGAAGCACCTGACGTAATCCTTCAAATTGGTGTAAAAAAAGCCGCTTTTTACCTGCTTAAGAACTTTCCTCTCCTCCAAATCCAAATTTTTGAATGTCTTAAGACGGTCGTATTCATGTCTTAAGTTCAGCATATTGACTAAAATCCGAATGTTATAGCACGTCTTTTATATCAATCCAAGAATTATGGACTGATGGAAAACCAAGCCATTTTACGTAAACTTGATTGCCCCTCCTTTTTAGAATCTTCCTCTACAAGGTATACATCGGGATGTTTGACTCTTATTAACTCTAGTTCGTAGAACCCTCCTTGTATTATATTTCCCTGATAGTCTTTGAGTATGTAAGTACGTGGTTCTGTACTCTTTACTTCGTTTATCTGAAATATTTCGGTGGACCAGTTGGGGGTATAGCCTTTCTCGAATACGTGCTTGTACTTGCTTACACGTACATGATCTCCTTTCTTGAATTTAGGTCTTGACGTAACCTTCAGCTTACGGTAGACATCTCTAAGAATCTGAATTTCATTCGATGGTCCAACGTCTATAGGACGCATTTTTATGGTACGATGTTTTGTCCTATTGTATTTGTTTATTAGCCCTTTTAGTAACCCAGTCCACTTATAGTTTCCGTTCATACTAAACTCTTTCCACATCATGTTTTTTAGGGTTCGATTGAACCGTTCTACAATTGAGGCTTTCAATTGACTAAAGGTAGAGTAGTGATTGATTTCAAATTTTTTCATCACGTTATGAAATGCCTTATTAAAAAACTCTTTTCCATCATCTGTTTGCAAATTTTTTGGGAAACGTCGTTCATTAAAAATTGACTGTATTGCCTTGATAATCTCCCCAGCACTTTTATTTTTAAGGGGCAAGGCCCACGCATATTTGGAGAATGTGTCTATTACTGTTAGAAGGAAATTAAAGCCCTTATTCTTAGTTGAATAAGAGCTCATATCCACTAAATCCGCCTGCCATAAGTCATCTATTCCACGAATGGTCACACGACGACGGCTAAAATTTCTACGAGCTGTCTTATGCAGTTCATTAATAACCTGTCTTCTACTCATTTCATCATGTGTATAAATAGCGGACTTGTTTGCACATGTTTTATATAGAAAACAGTATAGAAAATGATGCAGTTTGATCATCCGTTTACAATGATGGTTGCGGGACCGTCGGGAAGTGGTAAGACGACATTTATTGAATCATTCCTGAAAAATACATCGCTAGTTAACACTCAGATAAAAAAGATTATCTGGTGTAATGGTGAGCAGCGAGCGATACCGTCACAACTAGCATTTAAAAATATTGAATATTTAGGCTCTATACCCGAAGAATTTATAAACGAAACGAATGAACCTACATTAATCGTACTAGACGATTTGATGCTAAATGCATTTTCAAAGCAGGTTTGTGAACTTTTTACAAAAGGGTCACACCATAGGAATTTTTCAGTAATACTTGTAACCCAGAACGTCTTCCATCAGGGTAAGTTTTGTCGAGATATTTCGCTTAACTGTAAATATATGGTGGTTTTCAAAAATCCCCGCGATAAAAGTCAGTTCCTTCATTTAGCCAAGCAGATTTACCCTGAAAATAGTGCAGAGCTGGTGAGAATATATAAAGATATTACTCAGACTCCACACGGGTATTTGTTAATAGATCTGACTCAGTCTACTAACGATTTATTTAGATTCAGAACAGATATCTTTAATAAAAGATTTGCAACGTGCTATTGTTCAGCGAATGATTTACACAGTAAAAATGGTGTCACGAATGAAACGATTGAAGGACAACAAACATATGCTATATGTTCTCAAAAATGCTAGTCCATGTTTAAGAAAGGCTATCATGAAAAAGGCAGATCCTGAAGTGGTCAAGACTATTTGTGAAATTACATTAAACACGTTGAAGGGGAATCATATACCAGGCCGTAAAATATTTAACAGTCTATGTAAGTATAAAAAGAGCATGCGAAGGTTAGTTGAAGCAAGACGGTCTGTTCCTAGACATAAAACGACTGTTCCTAGACGTAAAATCTTAGTACAGCAAGGTGGTTTTCTACCAATCCTGATAGGAAGTGTACTTTCAGGTGTTATTGGATCGTTGATTGAAAAATATGCATAGAAAGAGCGCTCTTAATAAAATGCTACTTCTTTCACCAGAAGTGTATGAACAGTTAAAGGGCCAGATAGAAGGTGGAAATGGCCTGTCTATATTCGATAAGACTATACACACCATTTTGAGGAATAAAAAGCTGTCTGACGACGACAAATGGTATAATTATAGGAACACGCTGATAAAGTTTCTTAATGCTAAGCGTAAAGGAAGACAGTCTCGTGAAGAAAAATCTCTCGCGTTTACGCCACAAGTAAAGTTAGGAAGTCAGAAAAATTTACGAGACAATGCGACACAGACAAGGATTGCATTCAAAGAGGAGATGTCAACGCAAACCTCCCCGATGAAGAACCCCGACCCATTTTACAGTACGGCCGAAGATGTCTTTGAGACAGGCGACGTGAGTTTACCGAAGTATCATAGTTCCAGTGCCGAAGAGATAACACCGCCAAGACGATCGCTAACGCCTCGGTTCAAAAGACGATTATCTGTAAGCGGTATAGCAAAAACATTGAAACCGGCTGCAAAGTTTCGCAAAACTACGCCTGAAGTCAAGAACATGGAAAAAGAATATAGAATTATAACGGCTGATGACGGTATAACTCAGTATACTATACCAAATGAGATGGATGTTGATGAAGCGGCACAGCTTATAGAAGAACTAGAGCAGGGAGAAGGGGTGGATAAATCAGAACAGAGAACCCCTACCAAACAAACTATATTAAAGCCTTCACGACTAGAATATCCTTCAGTAAGTACAGACGATCGGTACCCTATACCTGGACGTTTAAAAAGAAGAACGGAACGGGCCGGAAGTGCACCAAATATTTTCTGGGAAAGAGTTTAAAAATGCCTATAAACATAAGAGAAAACGATTTTTACATATGCCTTCTAAGCAACAATTCCATGCGCATATACAATGAAAATACACTGTCAGCCTTCACGAATATGCTTCCTAGTGCCTGTAAGTTGGACGGTGGATGGAGTGTCGGAATGACTGAAATTGCATTAGCAAATCGAAAAACGAAATCAGTTGGGAAAAAAGATGGAAAACATGTGAAAGAAGATGAAAAAGTGGAAGGTACTACTAAAAAGGTGAAGAGAGCTGCGACAGATGCACTAAAGATTAAAGCTTTTGTAAAAAAAGTACATGGATTTCCATTTATCTTAAATGGAGTTACCAAGAGTTATTAAATTTGTGTTACAATAAACATGATATGAACTTTTCTACTTTCTTATCTTCGTTCAACGATGCAATCAAGCCATATTGGTATGTTGATGCTCATCCGGATTTTAAAGAGATGTTATACGCCATCTTAGAATCTGATGAAATTCGTAAAGATATCCCTGACACGAGTAAAGACGAACGAGTTACAAGAGCAGAAGATCTCTATTTACACATTTATCAGGATAGCGAAGTTGCGGATATTGTAACTTTAGGAGCTTTCGTACATGATTCTTTATATTATTTTTTCAGTAGCATAATTAGGCAGATTCCTAGAGAAAAACGTAATTATAAAGCACTAAAACGCATGATAGACTATTACATACCTCCAGCGCTCAGTATAAGTGAAAAGCTCGGGGAAAGTGTCCCGAAGAAGCTTGACTCTTTAGATTTAGAGATAAAAGACTTGGCTATTAAAATAAAGATAAAGTACCCGCTGCCAACGCCAATTAATATTAATGATTTAGTCGGGCTTTTTGTTGCGAATATACAGTTTGATGACGAAACTGAATCTGTTGCAGCTCGGAGGAAAAAATCAGGTCAAATTAGGCAAAAAATTCTTCAAACTCTAAATGATTTGGATGCAGAGGCCTCTACCTTTGAGATACCAAACAGGCGTATAATTACGGATAAAAGTATAATATTGGATGTTCCCTATAAAAAAACACCCGAGGGTATCCTGTTAATGACAGGTGTGCCTATAGATTTGAAAAAGAAAGACTTATCCGGATTCATTACCGACATATTCTTTCAATTACCGCCGGAGAAGCGTGATGCTAGTCTCCTTACTAAGGAGGTGGGCAAGTCGTTTGATAAGATTTCAGTAGAAGAGCAGAAGAAGGATACTTTAGACAGAATCGCCGTATTAGAAGAATCTGTTCTCGAAATAAAGAACAGATTTCCGCGAGAACTAACAGCTGTAGTTGCAGAAGAATGCAGAGCTTTAGGGATAATCCACATTTACACTGATATCATTCGCCCCCAAATAGTAGGCGACAAATTAGTGAGAAATCTACGTATGATACCCTTGAAAGAGTGCGATAATATATTCAGGTTTGAGCATGTAGAATACTACCCTCTGGAAAAGACCTACATTGAAAGTATCTCCATAAAGATAACCGATGATCAAGGCGAATTAATCGACTTCATTCCAGGCTATACCCCGACATATGTGATGCTTCACTTCAAAAGACAATAAAGTATAAATATTCAGACGCGTATAAGGGATCTTCATAACTAGCGTACATTCAAATCGAAATGAATTCATATTACACAAGGTATTATTTAATCCAAAGCGGCGCTGGTTTGTCGGATATAGGTGATATTTATCGATCGCCACTTATATATCAGCGTGGAAGAGGTATCGGTAGCTTCTTCAGTGGATTACTACGTTATTTACGACCTTTAGTTTCGTCAGGCGTAAAAACTATAAAGGAGCAAGCTATAAAGACTGGAAAAACAATATTATCAAAAGTGGGGAGTAAGCCTCTCAAGAACATTTTAAAAGAACAAGGACAAGCCGCTACTCAAGATCTGATGCAAAAGGGCGTAAAAAAACTCTTTGACAGCATGGGTGGAGAGGGTATGAAAAGGCGCATGGCTATAAAAAGGGCAAATCCGTTTTCAACAGCACAGTTAAAAACGGCTCCTAAACGTGGAAAACGTACCAAATCAAAGAGAAAATCTATTAAGAAAAGACCAGCAACCAGTAAAAATAAAAGAGTTAAGAACAATAAGCGTAAGCGTGTATTGGATGTATTCGATAAGTAAGGAGAATGGCCTTGTACAGAGAATGTATGAAGTCTGAATTAGATTTATTTAAAGCACCACCGATACAGGCCAATATTTTAAAAACAGAAGAAGTATCATACAAACCAATAGCTTCTCTTGATAACTCTTCAGTTCTGGAATTCGTCTCGCTAGGACATGGGGACACATACCGCGATTTATCCAGTATCTACCTTCGCTTAAAAGTTCAGCTAATTAAGGCAAAAGGTGGGAAAGAAGAATTCTACACCGGAAAAGAAAAAACCCGAGTTAAAGCTGGTGACCCTGAAGAGGAAAGTGATCCAATCGGCGTAGTTAACAACCTGATGCATTCACTTTTTAGACAATGTACAATACAATTAAATGGCAGACCGATTGCTCAAACTGACAACAACTACCATTACAGAGCTTACATTGAAAACTTATTGAATTACGGTAGAGATGCATCAACAACACATTTAGAATCTGTAGGATGGTACCTCGACCAAGATGGTATGGAAATGATTGAAGATGGAAGCAAAAGCGGGGGTCCTATTAAATTTAATGCAGGATATCTCAAACGATCTGAATTGCTTTCGAAAAGTAATGTGGTAGAGCTTATGGGAAAGATTCATGGTGATTTACTTAATCAGGATAAGTTACTTCTGAATGGGGTAGATTTTAGACTCTCACTATCCCTGGAAAAACCCGAATTTTATCTATACTCAAAAGAAGACGGGCACTCACCGCAAATTAAAATTATAGATGCAACAATGTATATGAATCACGTAACTGTTAATCCCAATATTTTAATGGCACATGAAACTATTCTTCAGAGATCCAACGTGATATATCCGTACAAGCGTGTCGAAGTAAAAAGTTATACGTTACCGGCTAACAGTTCAACACTATCTTTAGATAATGTCATAATCGGACAGCTACCGAACTTGTTAATTTTCGGCATGGTAGATAATGATGCCTACAGCGGTAAACAGACGAAGAATCCATTCAACTTTAAACACAATAATATCACACGATTCAATTTATCCGTGAATGGAGTACAAGTTCCAAACCAGGCTTTAGAGTTTGATTACTCTCAGGAAAAACCTATAAGTACACGGGGATACCTTTCACTATTTAAGGGAACAGGCATTCATTACTTCGACAAAGGCAATCAAATCTCTAAGGAATTCTTCGATAATGGATGCTTTTTAATGGCGTTCGATTTAACTGCAGACAATTCATACGGGTCATCTTGTGGCAGTTTATTAAATCAGGGAACAGTGAGGATCGAGGGAAGGTTTAAGAAAGCTGGAAAAAAGTGTAACTTGTATAGTATATGCCGAGTATGATGGAAGTCTTGAAATAGACAAACTTCGTGGAGTTCATACTGATTTTTGAAAAGTATAAATACAGCCTTTTAATCACGCACTCTTCATATTACTCAGCAGACGAGGAAGAACAACAAAGATGGCCTATTGTGTTGTAAATGTCGAATATTTTAATGAAGGTAATCTAACCTTCTTTAAAAAGGTTTCGTTTGCCGGTTTCACATCACAAAATAAATTATTCTCGAAGGAAGTAACGTATAAATATCCCACATCATCGGCTACCACAACAGATCAGACAGGCGCATTTGGAAATTTGGAGCTTAAGCGTTTGGATGAAAATCTTATTATGACGCTAGCAAAATTTGCAACCGTTTTTGTTTATAGCGCTACAACAAAGGAATTCTTAGAAAGTTACACCACCAGTCACACCAAGATCATCGACATTGATGCTATAGCTTCGAAAGAGCAGATATGAACACGATCGAACTTGTTAAAACATTAAGGAAAAACACAACCACAAGGAGATTTTTCAAAGGCGTATTCCCATGCGATCGTTTACCTTATAAAATTAAAAAGCCAGCATGTGTTATTGCAAATACCGACCCCGCAGACCAAAAAGGCGTTCATTGGGTAGCTTTCTATTTCCCGAGGACAGGCCCTGCTGAATTTTTTAACTCCTTCGGTAGATACCCCAGCAATAAATATTTTAAAAGATTTTTGCATACCAACTCTAAGGTTTTTATAAATAACAAAAAACGATTACAGAGTGTATACTCTTCGACATGCGGAAACTACTGCTGTGTATACATATATTCTCGCTGCAAGGGGAAGGATCTAAAGCTATTTCTTAAGCACTTCTTGTCAAAAGATTTTGCAGATAATGACGCCAAGGTAATTAGTTTATACCACCATATATTTTCATCGGGCGCTACACAGAATGGTGGGGTTTTTCGTAGCCAGTATTGTAAATCGGAGGCAGAGAGTATAAAAGCACCAGTCTAAAACTAGCACGTTTCAGTTTTCATTTTAAAACCTTCTAACGAATATGTTGTCAACTAATGTAAAAGCAGAGTGTAATAAGTCTAGCAAAAGAAAAAAGTCAGACGATCTCCGTGAAAATACTAATAAGAATCAAAAAAAGTCTATGATTCGCGGTGAAAACGCACTACTGAACTACACCTACCATCTGGATGACGCTCAAAATCGAAAAGTTGTTCTTGGATTTGACCCATTCACGTTTGAGGGGAAAATAATATTCAGTTATCCTGGACGGTTTCCTGTGTCAACGGGATATACCGGGTGGATTTCAGTCTTCAATTACCTCACCCAGTTAAAGAATGAAGTTGAGGAAATACCAGGTAACCAACTTGGATTGCTGAAGAAACACAGAATACCTGTAGGAGAAAGCAGTATCAAATTGAAACATCTCGAGCTATTCCGTCTGTTTGAAATGATGGAATTCTTCAATATCGTCATGTTTCACTATAACAGTGCTTCGGAAAATGTACAGGAATACTACAACCAATATGTAGACAAATGTAAGCAGAAGGATGTGTTCAAGTTATCAGCCGAAGACTTTTTCATACCAGTCCGCAGCTCTTACGTTCACGTAAACTACTCTCGACTTTTTCATGAGCTTCCTATCTTTTGTAACACTAATATTATTTTCAGTGTAACGGTTTCGTAATAAAAATAAGAAAAAAGAAAAAACATCGTCTTTTTATTTAATGAATCCATTTATTAACATATGTAGGTAAATGTTGATACAGTTTTGTACAGCACATCTGTCGGTTAATCCCCCGCCGTGTACTTTACAGAATGTTTGAAATTTTTTTAGATCACTTAATCTCGGTATTTGAAGTTGTTTTATCTCAGCGGTTGGTATGTATTTCCTGAGACACTTTTCTTTCGTATCACCCTTAATATATATTTTACAGTCTGTATAATTCCTCAATATCTCCGGAAGAGTGTTGTAACTGGAGTCACCATCATCCCACTTTAAACCGTTTATATTCTCCACATCGAATTGATTTTGTCTGCAAGCCCTCGGCATCATCTCCTGATATGGGTACGGAGGGGCGAAGTGATAAAGCAATGGGCAGACTGATCCGAAAGGTAAGATAGCCAGTTCCTTAATAAAGTATTGGCGGTTATTTCCACACACAAATTGAATATCAATTATTATCTCGCTCATGTTCACTGTCAGACCGTCTTGAATAAAAGAGAAGCGAATGATTGTACTTTGATTATTTATACATTTTTCAGAACTGCTTTTCTTATATACAAATATAAATTTACATACAAATAAAAAATGATATTAAACCAAAATACAAAAAATACATCCGTTACAACATTTACCGGTTGTCGGTTTGCAACTATATCCGGTATCGGTCGCCATAGTCCGGTGGATATATGCAATGCGCAAAAACCAAAAAGTTATTGTGTACGGTCACCGAAAGTAAACAAACGAAAAGGTAAGCATTTGTTTCCGGAAAAATATGTAAATATACGCATGTTCAAGTTCAAGTTCTTAATTAAGACGACGCCCAGAATTGCCGTAGGCATATATTTTTGAAGAAGTGGAATTAAAAGTTATACGATTATGATCGGTAAAAGAGAATTGCAAATAACCCAGAAAAGCTTTTTCGTTTGCTAATTATCTGGTAGTGGAGGAAGTTGCAAAGATCAGCTATCCCCTTCATTCGAATAGCAAACAAGACCTTTTCGCGAGTTTTGCTAAGGCGGTAGGGAAACAACACTCATCATTGGATTTCGTACATTTTTTTCCGGTGGTGGTGGCAGTTTTTAGGGAGTGATCTTCTTGGTGTCGGGGAAAGTTACTTTTTAGCATGCTGTCCCTATCGTTTTTGGCCTTTTTACCTGATGTGGTGTCGTCCATACTACTTATGTTTGCTTATTATTATTATTAATTTATCTCTTATATATAAAAATGAATGTTTGTCTGTCTGTTTGTCTGTTTGTCCTCATCCAATTGCGATGAAACTTTGGTGATTTGTTGAGGGTACGCCCTCGATGGTTTCAGCGTTAACAAAATTATTTAACAGTTGGTGGTTCGCGAGTTATTTCAACATTTGAGTGTTTTTCATATGATTTAGCGGCAGTTCGTTTTTGCTGTATTAGGCTCCTGAACCACTCATCCAATTGCGATGAAACTTTGGTGATTTGTTGAGGGTACGCCCTCGATGGTTTCAGCGTTAACAAAATTATTTAACAGTTGGTGGTTCGCGAGTTATTTCAACATTTGAGTGTTTTTCATATGATTTAGCGGCAGTTCGTTTTTGCTGTATTAGTTATGCCTATTCCTATTACTAAAAGGTATAAGAGGATAGTGGATGGAAGATGGAGGATGGTGGATAGAGAATGGAGGATGGATGATGGAGCTTGGGGGATGGTAGATGGAGGATGGTGGATAGAGGATGGTGGATGGAGGATGGGAAATGGTGGGTGAAGGATGGTGGATAGAGGATGGAGGATAGAAGATGGAGGATGGTGGATGGTGGGCGGAGAATGGTGGATGGAGGTTGGAGGATAGAGAATGGGGGATGATAGATGGAGGATGGGAAATGGTGGGTGAAGGATGGTGGATAGAGGATGGTGGATAGAGGATGGAGGATGGTGGATGGTGGATAGAGGATGGATGATGGAAGACGGAGGATGGCGGATAGAGGATGGAAGATGGATGATGGAGTTATTTCAACATTTGACTGTTTTTCATATGATTTAGCGACAGTTCGTTTTCGGTGTATTGGTTATGCCTATTCCTATTACTAAATGGTATAAGAGGATAGTGGATGGAAGATGGAATATGGAGGATGGAAGATGGAGGATGGTGGATAGAGAATGGAGGATGGATGATAGAGTTTGGGGGATGGTAGATGGAGGATGGTGGATAGAGAATGGTGGATGGAGGATGGGAGATGGTGGGTGAAGGATGGTGGATAGAGGATGGAGGATAGAAGATGGAGGATGGTGGATGGTGGGCGGAGAATGGTGGATAGGGGATGGTGGATAGAGAATGGGGGATGATAGATGGCGGATGGTGGATGGTGAATAGAGGATGGTGGATAGAGGTTGGAGGATGGTGGATGGTGGATAGAGGATGGATGATGGAAGATGGAGGATGGCGGATGAAAGATGGAGGACGGTGGATGGAGGATGGTGGATGGGGATGGTAGATGGTGGATGGTGGATGGAAAATGGTGGATGGTGGATAGAGGATGTAGGATAGATGATGGTGGATTGGAGATGGGGATGGAGGATGGAGTAACAGGAGCAAGAAATGGGGGTAACGGGAGAAATGGTAGCAACGGGAGTAACAGGAACATCGTGAGAAGCAGGAGCAACTGATCAACGGGAGAAATGGGAGCAACGGAGAAATAGGAGCAATGGATCAACGGGAGAAACAGGAGCAATAGATCAACGGGAGAAAAGGGAGCAACGGGAGTAACAGGAGCGATGGAACAACGTAAGCGAAGCGAGCGTAGCCGCGGTACGCGGCTAGTTGATAATATAAATGAATAAGCTTTAAGCGAATGATCGGCAGATGAATTCCTAGACGTATTCTGAAGGGAAAAGGACACAGCAATCGACAATTAGAAAGATTTAATGAGATCAATCAACACATGATAATTGGGGAAAATCAGGATATAGGTCAAAAAGGATAGAAAGTATAAAACATAATACATGTTTATTAAATATATAAATTTATTTTATTTGTTTTAAAGCCACAAACTTCACACTTTATAAATATTATTTTCTTTTTAAATTTGAAATCACGCCTTACACAAAACCACGAAACAAGTGAGTTAAACAACGAAGCGGTCAAGTTAATACATATCATAAAACAAATTACTACGCTTTAAGTATAAAAATTACATGCAAAATGCGTAATTTTATACACATTGATCAATTTTGCACATTAAATGTTTAAAATTTCTAGCGGTATTGCAATATTACTACCCAGTCAGTAAATTTATGAATGTAATGTGTAAAAACACGCATTTTTAAGAATTACTCTCAATTTTGTTAAATTTAATGAAAATTCGTAAATTTACTACATCAATGCGGAATATTTTACTGCTTTAAGGATAGTAATTTTCACAAAAGTTTCTACTATGAAGCTAGGAATTTGAAATTTTGTACACAAGTTTCAAGGAAAAGGATAAATATGTAAGAAATGGAGTGAGTCCTTCCTCCCATGTGAAAGTCCTTAAAAAGGGAAAAAAAATTATCGGTGATTCACCTAGTTCCAAATGTAAAATTAAATGATATTGATCACTGATGATATTGTCTTTTAGTTTCGAGTAGCAACCAAATGGGCGTCCCTAATAAAGGACAAACTACATGCACACACCTTATTCTACTTTATCCCCAACTACAATGTAAATCGGAGTTTAGTATTTCATCTAGAGTATCATACGATTGGCTTGCAGCCGATCGTGACTGCAGTATGTTTTTTGTTAGTTATAGTATGTTAAAGATTTCGAAAAAATGGTGTCCGAGTCCGCTTTGAAAATTGTTTTGCATTATACTTTTAAAAAAATCAAACAGCATCCACGTCTGTACGACACCTCTTTACTTCATCAAGTGTTCTCCAAGTCTCTACTCTTCCGCTGTCAACGTTATAAAGTTAGCAACATGTATTCCTTATGCTAAGTTACACTTTGCCTTAATAATAAGTATTCTTATACTATATTTCCTTTTTTTTCAATACTTAATATATAATTTTATAACCAATAGAATATGTTTAAGGTCTGAATTTACTTATTTAAACTTGTTGAGTTGTCGCTGGATACGCGATAAATTTCCTGCTGGGCGGTTGCGAGTGCGTTCAGAATTCAGCATTACGATGAATTTTGATCGCACCCGCAACTGCCACCAACTTAGCAGCGAGAGAGATTTGACCGTTATTCGGTAGAGGCCGGAAGCGGCAAATTGAACACGAGGACGAGTCGGCACCCGACAAGCGCGGCTATTTCGTCATTAGTTTGGAAAAAAAATTTTTGATATTCTTACGGAAATTTTGACGATTTTGCGGCAAATTACGCGAAAATCGAGTGAGTGTGGTGCATGCGAATTCCGTTCGAGTACGCGCGTTTTGAACAAGTGTCGGAGTGGAAAAAAGTTCCGAGAGAGAGATAGGACGGGGACCGTACGAAAATTTCTCGGCTGCAAAGTGATACCGTCGCGACTCCGATGGAAATTATCGAAAATTTCCAGTAATTTTAACCGAAAAAAAAAACAAAATCCTTTGTCGCGTCAAAATTTCCGTCTAGATGTCGTTCAATCGAATTCACATTCCATTCTAGGATAAACGGGCCCGATCCCGGACAACAAAAAAATATGTTCTCGATGAAAATTCCGTTTTTTTTTCTTCTTTTAAATTTCGCTTCGGAAAAGTGAAGTGAAAAGAATTCAGTCGGGCTGAAATAACGCGTTTTTTAAAATCATAAATTCAACGCGTGAAGGGCATTAAACCAAAAGTAAAAGAAATTTGAAAAAAGTGCGCAAAAGTTTGCGAGACTCGGTAGATGCCGGCGACGGAGCGAGAGTTTTTTTTTGGAAAAAAAGGCAGAGTGTTTCGCGCGTGCAATTCGCAATCGATTCTGATTTTTAACGCGACTCGTAATCGACGGATGTGTTGCCTGGTTTTTTTTTGTTCGCCGAATTAAAAGTTGTGTCCAATTCAATTAGCCCGTAATTTAGATCGAGGCTATCGCTTAAGGTTCCCAACTACGCCTGGATTGGAAGCCGAACAACGGCTGAGACGATCGATCGGTCGGATGGGCAGTCTAAATGTGTTTTATTCAATAAATCCCTTATTCTTTGTGTAAATATTCAGCCAATTTACAATTTAAATGTTAAAATAAGCCTCTTCGACAATATGAAACGGACTTGTTTCGCTTTAGTTTTGTTTTTCGCAAGAGAATGAATGTCCTCGACGAATTAAAATTAAATCTTCGATACTGTCTGTGCTCGTCGTCCCAGTTGTGTAGTTTCTTATCGTTATCGTTTTCGACGTTCGCGTGTCGCGATTTTGATGTGCAAATAATTTTTTTTTTGGGTTCGTTTGTACACACATAAAGAAATATTACACTAGTGCACTGAAAAGGAGAGCGATACTGCAGGAAAAAACTTGCGAGTATTTCCCCGCGAGGTATGGCTCCATAGCCAGAATTTGGACGGCAAACCAAAGCCCCAGATAAAGCGTCAAGCACTAGTTTAACTGGAAACTTAGCTTCAAATTCGAATAGCATCAAGGCGAAAATTTTTTAAAATCATATGGCGACTGCCGTAGGCGCAACAGATTATTGTAGTACATAGTACGAACACATCGACCCTGGCTATTTCGAACGACGTCACGATCTCCTCGGCTCCGAAAACTTAGGCAAATGATATACAAATAAATGAATGAATTAAAAAAAGTGATATACAAATAAATAAATGAATTAATAACATACTGCAGTCACGATCGGCTGCAAGCCAATCGTATAATACTCTAGATGAATACTGAACTCCGATTTATATTGTAGTTGGGGATAAAGTAGAATTACGTGTGTGCATGTTGTATGTCCTTTCTTAAGGACTCCCATTAGATTGCTACTCAAAACTAAATGACAATATTCAGTGTTTAATTTCATACCTTGAACTGGGTAAGTCATCGAAAAAAAATTTCCTCTTTGAAGGACTTTACAATGGGAGGTGCAGAAAGGACTCACTCGATTTCTTACATATTTATCCTTTTCCTTGGAACCATTTAAAAATGAACGTGTACAAAATTTCAAATTCGTAGCTTGAGCCGTTCAAAAGTTATCGAAAAATATTGTTGAACACGTGTCTTAAGGACATTATGTATAGCAGCTACCAGAAGGAGTAAACGGATTTCGCTGATTAGTAAACTCGAACTTTGTTTTTACTCAAAACTAATTTGTACAAAATTTCCAATTCATAGCTAAAAGATTACTTGAGTTATAGTGAGTTCCGTAAATTATGTGAATACATTTTGACAGGATATTTGTATGGCGGCTACACGAAGGACTAATATAATCTTCTTCATAATCATACATTTAGCTCCAACTATTGGAAAAATAACATATACAAAATTTCAAAGACATAGCTTAAACCCTTCTGAAGTTATCGACCAATATTCTTGAACACGTGTTTTAAGGACATTTTGTATGGTAGCTACCAGAAGGAGTAAGAGGATTCCGCTGACTAGTAAACCCAAACTTTCTTTTCACTCAAAACTAATTTGTACAAAATTCCGAATTCGTAGCTAAAAGATTACTTGAGTTATAGTGAGTTTCGTAAATTAAGTGAATACATTTTGACAGGATATTTGTATGGCAGCTACACGAAGGACTAACAGGATTTTCTTCATAATCATATATTTAAATCCAACTATTGGAGAAATAACACGTAAAAAATTTCAAAGTCGTAGCTTAAACCCTTCTGAAGTTATCGACCAATATTCTTGAACACGTGGTTTAAGGACATTTTGTATGGCAGCTACCCGAAGGAGTAGGACGATATTGCCCGTTAACGAACTTAGCCTTACAAATTCAACCAAACATCCAGATTCAAAATTTCAAGATCCTAGGTGAAGGCGTTCTTGAGTTATCGTGTTCACGGACAGACGGACGGACGGACGGACGGACGGACGGACGGACGGACGTCAGGCGGATTTGAGGTTTTTGGGCACAAATAAACAAAAAATAATATATAACTTTTTTTCGTCCGAGGCTTGGTTCTATGCGTTACAAACTTTTGGGCTGGATTAAACTTATAATACTCTAGGGTGTAACTAGTACTGAGGTTCAAACGAAAATGGAAGATAGAGGAACCTGTCCTGAGTAGAAAATCGTTCTACACATGCTCCCATTTTTGCACCGTTAAGGCGATTTTAAGGACGAAGGATTTTCATCGTACCTGTGATCACTGTTTGATCTCTAACTTCTGCTGTACTTAGCGTAACGTAATAATTCTGGGCTCGTTGGAAAAGACACAAATTCTTCTTTCTAATTGCTATTAACTGTGTCAATCAGTGTTATACTTTTTGAGAAAAATTAATTTAAATGACACAAAAATAATAAAAAATTAAAAAAAAATACAAAAAAGTCCTGTTTTCTCCAAGAAGGACCTGATTAACCACCAAATTTTATTACATTTTCGGAAAGCCCATAAAATTTCACTATACGTTTGGAACAGAATTTCTTCATATTTGCAACAACAAGTGAGTTCCCTGCACATGTTGGAAATACTGCTAAACATTGAACTTACCGCAAAAGAGATGCAGTAATGCGCAACCATGTTAACAACACACGTATTGTTCTTATGTGTGGAAATTATGTTACAGGTAAGTAAAAATATGACAACTAATTAGATAGCGTCCTTTTAAGTAAATTAGCTAACATCCATTTAAGTTAATTAAGTAATATCCTTTTAAGTAGGGCGTGGAGTTTACCTGCTCCCTTAAGGAACAGGAATGACTTCGTCCTACGTAGATTTTTCTGCGATAAAAGCAACGGGAGGAAGCAGCAGCAAACAGAATGTCATAGACATCATTACGAGCAACATGGCAAGCAATTGGAGGTCTTTTACAACGGAAGAAATGGCAGACATGCACTTTGTGTATGGGTTTTGCGACGGGAATGCTAGGCGAGCCGAAAGAGTTTACCGGGAACGGTATCCGGACAGATCTCGGTACCCCCATTATCAGATGTTCATCAGCATTCATCGGAACCTTCGTGAACGAGGTACACTGCAACATCCAGGACGGCGACACTCGGTACCTGTGGTCACGGAGGAGCGCATACTGTGCATCGCGGCTAGGGACCCCACGGTAAGCACCCGGCGCATCGGCCATCGGTTAGGCATCAACCACATGCAAGTGTTCCGAATTCTGCAAGGAGAAGGACTGTATCTCTATCACAATACACCGGTGCAACAACTATTGCCCGGTGATCGTGAACATCGGCGAAACTTTTGTCGTACCATGTTACTGCGAGCAGACGAACATCCAGCGTTTTTCGGAAGAATTCTCTGGACCGACGAATCAATTCACCCGCGATGGCATACAAAATTTCCACAATATGCATGTGTGGGCACGTGAAAATCCCCATACCAGCCGAAATACGTCCCATCAACATCGCTTCAGTGTGAATGTTTGGGCTGGCATCATCGGCAGAACTTTCATCGGTCCGGTATTTCTTCCCCCAATTCTCAATTCCACCAATTATGCCGAATTTTTGGAGGAAACTTTACCAGACCTCATAGAGGATATACTGGTCAGGTTTTGGTACCAGCACGATGGAGCGCCAGCGCATTATGGTGCTAATGTCCGTCGGTGGCTCGACGCGAATTTTCGGGATCGATGGATTGGTCGTGGCGGTCCGATTGCATGGCCTCCACGATCTCCCGACTTAACTCCCATGGACTTTTATATCTGGGGGTATTTGAAAAGCATCGTCTACGCAAAGGAAATTCATACACGAGAACAGCTCATTTCCCGTATCACCGAAGCATGCGATCAGTTACGAGCCCAACTACTGCGTGTGAAACCCACCAATGCCATTCGTCGGCGATACCACTTCTGCCGACGAATGGCGATACCACTTCTGCTTGCTCCACAACGGCGGACATGTTGAAAATTATTTGTGAACGTAATAAACTAAATAAACGTAATAAACTATACTTCAACTCTTTTATTTCGTTCTCACTATTATTAATCATACTCCTTGGCGAATGACGGGTGTCAAACCAGATTTACTTGAAGGGAACGTGCTTGATAACTGTTAGCCCCGCTCCTTCACAATTCAACCTATGAAGAAATTCTGTTATTAAACGTATAGTGAAATTTTATGGGCTTTCCGAAAATGTAATAAAATTTGGTGGTTAATTAGGTCCTTCTTGGAGAAAACAGGACTTTTTTGTATTTTTTTTTAATTTATTATTATTTTTGTGTCATTTAAATGAATTTCTCTCAGAAAGTATAACACTGATTGACACAGTTGATAGCAATTAGAAAGAAGAATTTGTGTCCTCTCCAACGAGCCCAGAATTATTACGTTACGCTAAGTACAGCAGAAGTTAGAGATCAAACAGTGATCACAGGTACGATGAAAATCCTTCGTCCTTAAAATCGCGCTATCTCCTTAACGGTGCAAAAATGGGAGTATGTGTAGAACGATTTTCTACTCAGGACAAGTTCCTCTATCTCCCATTTTCGTTTGAACCTCAGTACTAGTTACACCCTGTATATGATTTCATCTAGAGTATAAAAAGAGGAGAAACAAACAAATGGGGTGGGTTTTTTTTTATTATTGATTTTTGCATTGTAATTTTTTTGGTTCGTTTTGGTTATATATTTTTGGTTTCAGAATTTTTTTTTTTTTTCATGAATATGATTAGAGGCTAAAGGCCAGATTAAAATGAACCAGAGCGTCTAAGCTCCTCCACCTGAACCTCAATAAGGGGCCATGACGGAAGTTGTTTTAGGACAGTCATGGCTGAGGTAGGGTGGGCAGACAGGGCGCTGTACCTGCTAAGCGCCCTGACAAATTGCGAAGTCGCGCAACTCCACCGCTTCTTGGTCTTTCTCGACCTATTGGGAAAATAGTCCCATTTTAAATCACCCTGGAGTAAGCCGACACGAAATTTTTTGTTGTACAGGCCAAGGGTTTATGGTCTGAAATCTGGGCAAGAACCCCCCACAACTGCCGTAGCTAGTCCCGGCCGCCAGCAAGCGTGTCGCTTCCGCTCGGATTTCAGCCACCAATTCGGACGTAGGAGGAATTGGCTCACTCTGTTCTGAACCTTCCTTTCCATCGAATATTTTGACTTTTTCAAGTCGAAATATTCACTCCAAGGCCTCCGTTCACAACAAAATGGCGCCCAACGTGGGGCTTGCCACATCTACGCTCAGTGCACAAAGCGTAGCTCATCAACACGCGCGAGTTCAGAAAAATTCCGTGCAAAAAGTTGATGGGCAAAAGGACTTAAATTTAGTCGTTCTGCGACAGAATTTTCGCCTGAACGGCAACAACAGTCCAAGTGTACAGCTTTTCTGTTATTTCCACAACAAACCATCTCATCGGTCCTGCATGGAGGCAATGTGGAACTGACCTATTGACGAACCGTTCTGGCAACCTTTAGGCGCCAACTCGGTTCCATAGGAAAGGGAAACATTGTCTGTATGCGAGATTGATGTGATGTAAGTTGGGTCAGACTTTATTTTCTTGACCCATTCCACTTTTGTTTCGTAAGTACCCAATTGAGAGCTGGGCATGCCTTGTATTGGCGGGCATGTCGTCAGACAATTGGGACCAATACTTGCGAAACATTAGTGAGTTTGGTGAATGAAAATTTCGTCGAAATTTCGGAGAAGTCCTCTATTTCCTTATCCTTCGTTTTAGAGTTCCTTTGTAAAGTAAAATATTTTTTTTTGAACTAACGTAGTATATTTTTTTTGGTAATTAAATTTTTTTGGTAAGTCTTCGGACGAATTTTGACTTAGAGTTTTTTTTTTGCTTGTTGTATAAATTTTTTTTCTTGTTACTATTTTTCTTCCCAATTTTTTTTTTCATGTTGCATTTTTTTCTCGCGATCCCGATTTTCCCGATAAGTCGAGAAAGACAGAGGTCGACTTCGCGATTTGCTGCATATGAGGGGAGGGGAAAGGAGCGACGACGTGAGGGTTCATTTGGTTTGTTTTTGATTTATTCATTTGTTCGTTCATTCATTTACTCAATATTCAATTGTTGATTCATTCGTTTAGTTGGTAAACATTTTTCTTTATACGTCTAATCATTCAGTCGTTCAATCGATCAATCACTCGTTCATTCATTCATTTATTCAATCATTCATTCGTTCAGACACTCAATTATTGATTTTTTTTTATTCGTTCAATCGTTCAATTATTGATTTTTTTCATTCGTTCAATCGATCAATCACTCGCTCATTCATCCATTTATTCAATCATTCGTTCGGTGACTCACTCGTTCAATCAATAATTTTTTTAATAATACATTTGTTTAATAACTCACTCGTTAATCACTCACTCGTTCATCACTCACTCGTTCAATTGATACACTAACTTACTCGCTCGTTCACTCATTTATTCACTAATCCATTCACTCTTTTTTTCAATAGTTCACTCGTTCATCACTCACTCGTTCATTCAGCTATTCATTCACGATTTGGCTTAATTTTAGTCATTTATCGATCAATCATTCAGTAGTTTAATTGAAACACTAATTTACCCGCTCGTTCACTCATTTATTCATTAATTCATTCACTCGTTCGTTCAATCGTTCGAACGTTCAAATATTAAAAAAAAATTTTTTTTTACTTCATTCAATCGATCAATCTTCAATCGCTGAAATTTTTTTTTCAATCACTCACTCGTTCAATCACTCACTTGTTCAATAGATCACTCGTTCAATAACTCACTCGTTCATCCATTTTTAATCGAGTACAATGCCATTAGCTCACTCTCCTTCCAAATCGACCGAGGTTCTGTGTACGGCTTGCCAGGACATTTTAAATCCAGACCGCGAAGCCAGGACAAAGTGTGGTCATGTCTTCCACATCGACTCTCTAGACTCGTGGACCAAAGACAACCACAATTGTACGAACTGCAGACAGCATTTGGGTCCTCAGGACTATTGGTTGGTTCGGGACTTGGAGGGCGCGTCCGCCAGACCAGGTGCAGTGACGCACAGCAAAAAGATGTCATAAGCAGCAAAGTCTCAAAATGTTGGTATGTCGCCTTTAAGGTTAAATTTGGATGTACCACTCGAGACAGGTGGCGGACGAGCATTCTATGCCCCGGACGGATCGATGGCCCAGTAGACAGGGAGTTGCAGGGTTGTAAGTGGACGCAGAAGGCACAGACAAAAGAGAAAGAATGAAGTGGTCGGAAGTACGAGACCAAACGCCGACAGAGTCAGTACCAGCGCCGTCGTTGGTTCCAAATTCTTGGGGGGTAGAAAATTTGGTCAAGTTGATACGCACGGTATTGCGCGAGGAATTGGCACAACAGCCCAGAGATAACGTCAACTTCAGTCTGCCACCACCACCCAATCGACGTAAAGCACTGGACGAGCCTGTGCAAATTCGGGGTGGACCGGCTCATGCGAACGCCCGGATTGGTGACCGCAACGGCAACGGCCCAAATTATAGACACCGCAACCTTGGCAGTCCGATTCGCCATTGGACGTTGCGATTCAATGGGGACAGCCAATCGTTGCGGGGTGAAGAATTAGTCTTTAGGGCCGAAGCTTTAGCGATGAGTGATCTGGGCGGGCGCATGGACCTGTTGGCCCAGAATTTTCATTTGGTTTTGGATGGTCATCCGAATCAATGATACTGGCTTTGGAGGCGATCCAATCCAAACACATCCTGGACAATCTTGAGATCCACCTTTCTTCAAGCTTGGGGGGAGCGCAGTTCAGATTGGGAGGTGCGCAAGCGGATGCTGGGGCGACGTCAGGCACCGAACGAGCCATTCTTGCTATATGAGCAAGACATGACGGAGCTCCGTACATTGCTGCGCACTCCCATGTTGGAAAACGAATTCGTGGATCTGCTGCGCGGGAATTTGCTAGCGAGTACGCAGCAGCAAATGTGCTTCTACGAGGTGCACGAGATGGCTCAGTTGCGCTATCTCGTGAACCGCGTAGAAGAAGTGCGGAAGGCTACGCGAGCGAATTCTTGGCAGCAAGGAAGGGTCCACGAACTTGGCGAACCTCAAGCCGAAGCGTCGGAAGAGCGCGAATTGGATGAGTTGGATGGCATATCAAAGTCGTTGACTTGTTGGAATTGCGGTATCGATGGTCATGGGTATCATGAGTGCACCGAAGCCCCGAAAGGTATATTCTGTTATGGATGTGGGCGGGCTGACGTTCTAAAGCCCAACTGCATCCATTGCAAGTCGGGAAACTTCCGCAAGGACGGAAGGGTTGCGGGCTCCTCCCGTCCAGGTCCTCCTTCTCATACCCCCAGAACGCAATAGTGCCTGACCAACCAAGCAATGCACCAGTCAATTCCCAATCCCCATTTCTTCTTGATCTCCCTATTAAAAACACTTCACAACATTTGGATACTCCTTTAGAGACCCCTCCCAATTTTAACACCACCCCACCCACAATTTCACCCCATTTTTCAGCCCCTGTTAACATAAATTCAACCTCACCTAAAATTTTAGCTCCTCTTAACCCTCGCATCACGATTCTGCAGGAGAGAACAGACGTCGAAGTCAAACCATCTATTTCTCAGCCTGGTTAAGTTCAAGTGGTTCGAGACGAAACGCTCCCCATCCTCACAAACCATACCAACAACGGTTGAAGGAGTATGCGGAGGCGCGAGAGATGATTTTTGCCACTGTTCCAGACGTCCGTGCGGATGAAGTGTCCACACTAACGAACGAAACAAGTTGCAGAAAGTCGGTCTTGCGCATGCGCATATTCTGGAGGATGGTGAGGGCAAAAAAGAGAGCTATTTTATCGACGATTATCACCGAGCCGTTTGACGTACGTCCGTACGCTGTGGTATCCCTGTACGGAA
Organism: Beris morrisii; assembly: GCA_951812415.1. Classification (NCBI taxonomy): domain Eukaryota; kingdom Metazoa; phylum Arthropoda; class Insecta; order Diptera; family Stratiomyidae; genus Beris; species Beris morrisii. The sequence continues at coordinate 61,829,569 of OX638312.1, read as the reverse complement.
TGGACGTTAAAGGACTCCTCGATAGTGGGGCGAGCATCAGTTGCCTGGGGGCAAACTCCCTACAACGCCTCCAAGATGCACAGGTGAATTATCGACTAGGCTGTCAAGAGGTGAAGACAGCTGATGGTGCTGCGCAAAAAGTATTGGGCACAGTGAATGCTTACATTACCTTTCGAGGCAAAAGTAAGCCCATCACACTGTACATAGTGCCAAGCCTGTCGCAGGAATTGTACCTGGGGGTAGATTTCTGGCGATCCTTCCAGCTTGCTCCTAGCATCATCAGCGCGGTCGATACTCCCGATACTGCATCGCAACTGATAGCTCCGGATGCACACCATTTAGCGCCCACAGATGTAGAGAGGTTGGAAATGGCAAAGTCCAAATTTCCATGGTACGAAGTCCATGGACTAGGTGTGACCAACGTAGTCGAACATAGTATAGACGTTGGTGATGCTAGTCCCATCAAACAGCGGCACTATCCCGTGTCTCCTGCGATCCAAAAACTCTTATATGACGAGATCGATCGCATGAGAGCACTTGGCGTGATAGAGACCAGTCAGAGTGCGTGGAGCTCGCCTGTGGTTCTCGTGAGGAAGCCAGGCAAGGTCAGGTTATGTTTGAACTCGTGCAAAGTCAATAGTGTGACAAAGAAATATGTTTATCCATTACTACATATTGACGGTATCTTAAGTCGTTTGCCGCGAGCCAACTTTATTATCAGCCTGGACCTCAAAGACGCCTTTTGGCAGATTCCTCTCGAGAACAAATCCAGGGAGTACACAGCATTTACCATTCCTGGCCGGCCTCTATACCACTACATTCGCATGCCTTTTGGGTTATGCAACGCGCCGCAAAGGATGTGTCGTTTGATGGACAAAGTCATCCCACCCGAGTTGAAGGAAGGGGTGTTCGTATATTTGGATGATCTGCTGTTGATTTCTGAGGATTTCGACTTACATCTGATCATATTGGCCGAAGTCGCAGATTGTTTGCGAAAGGCTGGCTTGACTATAAACGTCAACAAGAGCAAGTTTTGTCTGAGAGAGGTCAAATATCTCGGATACATCGTTGGAGACGGAGGCTTGAAGACAGATCCGAACAAAGTCTCAGCCATCGTCGATTACCCTTCGCCAAAGTCCGCACGTCAAGTACGACGCTTCCTTGGTATGGCAGGCTTTTATCGACGATTCGTCCCCAACTTTGCCGCTACCGTGTCACCGATCTCAGACACCCTAAAGAAGTCCAACCAGTTTGCTTGGACTACAGAGGCACAAACCTATTAGTGAAAGACTTGTTGACGAAAGCCCCCTTACTGATTAATAAAGATTTTAAGAGGCCTTTCGTAATACAATGCGATGCCAGTAAATCAGGTGTGGGTAGCGTTCTCTTTCAGGAAAACGACGACGGATCGGAATCTCCTGTGGCGTATATGTCACAGAAGCTCACTTCTGCTCAACGCAACTACAGCGTAACCGAACTCGAGTGTTATGCCGCTGTGTTGAGCGTGAAAAAATTTCGAGCCTATGTAGAAGGGACGGCGTTCAAAGTCATTACGGACCACGCAAGTCTCAAATGGCTCATGTCGCAGAAAGACCTGCAAGGACGGTTGGCAAGGTGGAGTCTAAAACTCAAAGGTTACGACTTCACAATCGAGCACCGACGAGGGGGTGGACATGGATTCTCCAGAGTTCTCTGGCAAAGAATATAAAGAATTAGTGTCCACTGTCTATGCGAACGCCGATCGGCTTCCTGACGTATGCGTGAGGGACGGTTTTGTGTACAAGCGTACAGAGCCTCACAACGGTGACCCGATTGCTGAAGACGGGGCCTGGAAGTTGTGGATTCCATCGAACCTTACGTCAACTGCGATTGCTCAGGCGCACGAGGCAGATACCACGGTCCATGGTGGTTGTGCCAAAATGCTAGAGCGAGTCAGGCGATTTTTGTACTGGCCCGGGATGGCTACACAAGTACGCACCTACGTTCTGACGTGCGACACTTGTAAAGAGACAAAGTCCCCGAACAGACCTCTACGAGCGTCTATAGGAGAACCGTTCCGGACTGATCAGCCATTCCAACACCTTTACATCGACATACTGGGACCATATCCGCGTACCAAACGGGGTAAAATAGCTATCTTGATCGTCTTGGACCACTTTAAGAAATTTCACCTATTACATCCTTTGGGGCGAATCACTGCCGAAGAGATCACCAACTATTTGGAGGGGCAGGTCTTCCATACGTTTGGAACACCCGACACGATCCTCTCCGATAATAGCTCTCAATTCAGGTCAAATGTGTTTAACTCCATGCTGAACAAATACGGAGTTCAACACCTGTATACCCCGAGCTACTCACCGCAAGCGAATGCTTCAGAGCGTGTCAACCAGTCCATCCTGGCCGGTATCCGAGCATTCATCACTGATGACCAAACACGATGGGATGAGAGTCTAACAAAATTGGATGTGCATTTCGGAGCTCACTCCACCAAGCCACTGGATTTTCTCCTTATCAGGTTCTGTTTGGAAATCACATGATGTTGCATGGGAAGGACTACGAACTGCTGAAACGTTTGCGAGCGTTGGGAGAGTCAAATGTACAGCTTCGACCTCGAGAGGGAATTCCTATCGTGAGGCAACTGGCGCAAATAAAAATAAGGGTCGCACATGAGGACGGTCGCAAGCGTTATAATCTGCGTGCTACTAAAACACAATTTTGTGTAGGACAAGAGGTCTACCGAAGAAATTTTTTTCTTTCCACAGCCGCGCAGAATTATAATGCCAAGCTGGCGAAGAAGTTCCTCAAGTGCAGGATTCGTCGTGTGCTAGGCAACTCACGATACAAATTGGAGGATTTAGGAGGCAAACGTGTGGGGATCTACCACTCCAAAGATCTTAGGCAGTGATTCGAGGTGTTAGGCCCATAATTGCCCGGCTCTCAGCGTGAGCATGAGGTTGTTGAGTTGTCGCTGGATAAGCGATAAATTTCCTACTGGGCGGTTGCGAGTGCGTTCAGAATTCAGCATTACGATGAATTTTGATCGCACCCGCAACTGCCACCAACTTAGCAGCGAGAGAGATTTGAATGTTATCCGGTAGAGGCCGGAAGTGGCAAATTGAACACGAGGACGAGTCGGCACCCTACAAGCGCGCGGCTATTTCGTCATTAGCTTGGCAAACATTTTTTTGATATTCTTGCGGAAATTTCGACGATTTCGCGGCAAATTACGCGAAAATCGAGTGAGTGTGACCATGCGAATTCCGTTCGAGTACGCGCGTTTTGAACAAGTGTCGGAGTGGAAAAAGTTCCGAGAGAGAGATAGGACGGGGACCGTACGAAAATTTCTCGGCTGTAAAGTGATACCGTCGCGACTTCGATGGAAATTATCGAAAATTTCCAGTAATTTTAATCGAAAAAAAAACATCCTTTGTCGCTTCAAAATTTCCGTCTAGATGTCGTTCAATCGAATTCACATTCCATTCTAGGATAAACGGGCCCGATCCCGGACAACAAAAAAATATGTTCTCGATGAAAATTCCGTTTTTTTTTCTTCTTTTAAATTTCGCTTCGGAAAAGTGAAGTGAAAAGAATTCAGTCGGGCTGAAATAACGCGGTTTTTAAAATCATAAATTCAACGCGTGAAGGGCATTAAACCAAAAGTAAAAGAAATTTGAAAAAAGTGCGCAAAAGTTTGCGAGACTCGGTAGATGCCGGCGACGGAGCGAGAGTTTTTTTTTGGAAAAAAAGGCAGAGTGTTTCGCGCGTGCAATTCGCAATCGATTCTGATTTTTAACGCGACTCGTAATCGACGGATGTTTTGCCTGGTTTTTTTTGGTCGCCGAATTAAAAGTTGTGTCCAATTCAATTAGCCCGTAATTTAGATCGAGGCTATCGCTTAAGGTTCCCGACTGCGCCTGGATTGGAAGCCGAACAACGGCTGAGACGATCGATCGGTCGGATGGGCAGTCTAAATGTGTTTTATTCAATAAATCCCTTATTCTTTGTGTATATATCCAGCCAATTTACAATTTAAATGTTAAAATAAGCCTCTTCGACAATATGAAACGGACTTGTTTCGCTTTAGTTTTGTTTTTCGCAAGAGAATGAATGTCCTCGACGAATTAAAATTAAATCTTCGATACTGTCTGTGCTCGTCGTCCCAGTTGTGGAGTTTCTTATCGTTATCGTTTTCGACGTTCGCGTGTCGCGATTTTGATGTGCAAATAATTTTTTTTTTGGGTTCGTTTGTACACACATAAAGAAATATTACACTAGTGCACTGAAAAGGAGAGCGATACTGCAGGAAAAAACTTGCGAGTATTTCCCCGCGAGGTATGGCTCCATAGCCAGAACTTGGACGGCAAACCAAAGCCCCAGATAAAGCGTCAAGCACTAGTTTAACTGGAAACTTAGCTTCAAATTCGAATAGCATCAAGGCGAAAATTTTTTAAAATCATATGGCGACTGCCGTAGGCGCAACAGATTATTGTAGTACATAGTACGAACACATCGACCCTGGCTATTTCGAACGACGTCACGATCTCCTCGGCTCCGAAAACTTAGGCAAATGATATACAAATAAATGAATGAATTAAAAAAAATGATATACAAATAAATAAATGAATTAATAAAATGATATACAAATGACTAAATGAATTAAAAAATGATATACAAATAAATAAATGAATTAATTAAAAAAAAATAATTTAAAAAAAAAAAAAAATTACAGACGGACAGGACTGACGGGACGGAAATAAATAAATTAAATAATAATTCCAAGATCAAGAAAAAAAAGAGGAGAAACAAACAAATGGGGTGAGTTTTTTTTTATTATTGATTTTTGCATTGTAATTTTTTTGGTTCGTTTTGGTTATATATTTTTGGTTTCAGAATTTTTTTTGTTTTTTCGTGAAAATGATTAGAGGCTAAAGGCCAGATTAAAATGAACCCGAGCGTCTAAGCTCCTCCACCTGAACCTCAATAAGGGGCCATGACTGAAGTTGTTTTAGGACAGTCATGGCTGAGGTAGGGTGGGCAGACAGGGCGCTGTACCTGCTAAGCGCCCTGACAAATTGCGAAGTCGCGCAACTCCACCGCGTCTTGGTCTTTCACGACCCATTGGGAAAATAGTCCCATTTTAAATCACCCTGGAGTAAGCCGAAACGAAATTTTTTGTTGTACAGGCCAAGGGTTTATGGTCTGAAATCTGGCCAAAAACCCCCCACAACTGCCGCAGCTAGTCCCGGCCGCCAGCAAGCGTGTCGCTTCCGCTCGGATTTCAGCCACCAATTCGGACGTAGGAGGAATTGGCCCACTCTTTCCTGAACCTTCCTTTCACTCGAATATTTTGACTTTTTCAAGTCGAAATATTCACTCCAAGAAATTCTGTTATCAAACGTATAGTGAAATTTTATGGGCTTTCCGAAAATGTAATAAAATTTGGTGGTTAATCAGGTCCTTCTTGGAGAAAACAGTTTTTTTTTGTATTTTTTTTTAATTTTTTATTATTTTTGTGTCATTTAAATAAATTTTTCTCAAAAAGTATAACACTGATTGACACAGCTGATAGCAATTAGAAAGAAGAATTTGTGTCCTTTCCAACGAGCCCAGAATTATTACGTTACGCTAAGTACAGCAGAAGTTAGAGATCAAACAGTAATCACAGGTACGATGAAAATCCTTCGTCCTTAAAATCGCGCTATCTCCTTAACGGTGCGAAAACAGGAGTATGTGTAGAACGATTTTCAACTATCTCCCATTTTCGTTTGAACCTCAGTACTAATTACACCCTGTATACAGGGTGCGCCATCTTTTATTTCGATATGTAAACATTGAATAACTTTGAAAAAAACATACTGCAGTCACGATCGGCTGCAAGCCAATCGTATAATACTCTAGATGAATACTGAACTCCGTTTTATATTGTAGTTGTGGATAAAGTAGAGTTACGTGTGTGCATGTTGTATGTCCTTTATTAAGGATTAATTAGATTGCTACTCAAAACTAAAAGACAATATTCAGTGTTTAACTCAATATCTTGAACTGAGAAAGTCATCGAAAAAAAATGTCCTTTTTGAAGGACTTTCACATGGGAGGTGCAGGAAGGACTCACTCGATTTCTTACATATTTATCCTTTTCCTTGGAACCATTCAAGAATTAATGCGTACAAAATTTCAAATTCGTAGCTTGAAGCGTTCAAAAGTTATCGGAAAATATTGTTGAACACGTGTCTTAAGGATATTTTGTATGGCAGCTACCAGAAGGAGTAAAGAGATTTTGCTGGCTATTAAACTCGAACTTCGTTTTTACTCAAAACTAATTTCTACAAAATTCCGAGTTCATAGCTAAAAGATTACTTGAGTTATAGTGAGTTCCGTAAATTAAGTGAAGACTTTTTGACAGGATATTTGTATGGCAGCTACACGAAGGACTAACAGGATTTTCTTCATAATCATATATTTAAATCCAACTATTGGAAAAATAACACATACAAAATTTCAAAGTCGTAGCCTAAACCCTTCTGAAGTTATCGACCAATATTCTTGAACACGTGTTTTAAGGATATTTTGTATGGCAGCTACCAGAAGGAGTAAAAGGATTTCGCTGACTATTAAACTCGAACTTCGTTTTTACTCAAAACTAATTTCTACAAAATTCCGAGTTCATAGCTTAAAGATTACTTGAGTTATAGTGAGTTCCGTAAATTAAGTGAAGACTTTTTGACAGGATATTTGTATGGCAGCTACACGAAGGACTAACAGGATTTTCTTCATAATCATATATTTAGCTCTAACTATTGGAAAAATAACACATACAAAATTTCAAAAACGTAGCTTAAACCCTTCTGAAGTTATCGACCAATATTCTTGAACACGTGTTTTAAGGACATTTTGTATGGCAGCTACCCGAAGGAGTAGGACGATTTTGCCCGTTAACGAACTTAGCCTTACAAATTCAACCAAACATCCAGATTCAAAATTTCAAGATCCTAGGTGAAGGCGTTCTTGAGTTATCGTGCTAACGGACAGACGGACGGATGGACGGACGGACGGACGGACGGACGGACGGACGGACGGACTTCAGGCGGATTTCAGGTTTTTGGCCACAAATAAACAAAAAATAATATATAGCTTTTTTTTGTCCGAGGCTTGGTTCTATGCGTTACAAACTTTTGGGCTGGATTAAACTTATAATACTCTATATGATTTCATCTAGAGTATAAAAACTGATTTTTACATGTGAGGTATTTTTATTCAATTTAGTCCTTTACAATTTATTTGGATTAGTTTTTGAATACAACATCAATCAAGTGGCTGCCTCTATTGACCACAGCAGAATGTGCCCTTTTTGCTGCGTTTTCCATTACTTTTTGGAGCATCTCGGGCGGTATAGCGATGATTTCGGCATGAATGTTTATTTGAGCTCGTCAATGGTCTGAGGCTTGCTGGTGTACACTTTGCTTTTCAAATAGCCCCATAAAAAGGAGTCCAGAGAAGTCAAATCTGGAGATCTCGGTGGCCAGTCAATGTCACCTCTTTTCGACATCCAGGGAATTTTCGTTGCAGAAACTGAATTGTTTCATTTGCAGTGTGGCATGGCGCACCGTCTTGTTGAAACCAGTAACCATCCAGACCTTTATCACGCATTTGCGGGCAGACATAATGAGCTAACATCCACGGATATCGTTTTCCATCGACTGTTTCGTTCTGTAGGGAAAAAAATGGCCCAATGATGGTTTTGGCGCAAACACCGGCCCAAACAGTCACTTTTTTATCATGCAATGGCGTTTCATGGATCTCGTGTGGATTCTCCGTTCCCCAAATGCGGCAATTTTACTTATTAACGCCGCCAAATACTGTGAAATGGGCCTCGTCAGTCATCAAAATTTGCTTTCAAAAATCAGGTTCAGTGTCAACAATCGAGCGACTGTTTCGTCGTATTCCAAGAGACGTAGACGGTCTGTCGGCAATATTCTTCTGAATTGACGTTTCCAAAACTTGTCCAATCAAGTCAATCTATTGAAAAATGTCAAAGTTATTCAATATTTACATACCGACATAAAAGATGGCGCACCCTGTAGCTTCTCGGACTTATAAAATTCGGGCAAAATCACAGATCTCAGATTAGATAAAATTCTTCATCGAAACAAGAAACGAAAAAAATGGTAATAAGACATACAGCAGACACGATCGGCTGCAAGCCAATCGTATGATACTCTAGATGAAATACTGAACTCCGACTTATATTGTAGTTGGGGATAAAGTAGAATTACGTGTGTGCATGTTGTATGTCCTTTATTACGGACTTCCATTTGATTGCTACTCAAACCTAAAAGACAATATTCAGTGTTTCATTTCATATCTTTAACTGGGTGAGTCACCGACAACAAATTTTTTTTTTGAAGGACTTTCACATGGAAGGTGCAGGAAAGACTCACTCGATTTCTTACATATTTATACTTATCCTTGGAACCATTCAAAAATTAATGTGTACAAAATTTCAAATTCGTAGCTCGAAGCGCTCAAAAGTTATCGGAAAATATTGTTGAACACGTGACATAAATAATACCATAGAACAATACAACAAAATATCACTTAATTCGAATTGTAAAATAAAAATCTGCCAACAGTCTGGGCGCAACTTTATTATTTTTCGGGTAGAAGTTCGGAACGATTTTAAGATTAAAGCGGTGTAGGTTACTATGTGACTGAAAACCTAAAAAAATTGGTAGAATGGGGTCGCCGTAGAATACTTACGCCGCTGCCACGTATAAAATATGAATTACATAATTGGGTCATACTCCGGGACGCAGTTTAAGTAGTAATATAATACTACGTAGTTATTACGTGATTGGGAAGCTTTTCGTGATTTGGTTTTGAGCCATTACATGAAATCGGAAATGCGTTTGTAGGCGATTATATAAATAGTCTATGGAAGTGAAAACCATTCTAATATCTCATCAATCCTAAGAATATCTTGAATATCTAAAAATCCTGAAATCAACTTTTTGACGATTATATAGGAAGCCGTAAGAAGTAAAAATGAATTCAATATCTCATTAGAACTAAGAAATATGTGGGAATTTGTGAAAATATATGCAACCCCCTTGAACCCACTTTGGGGTTGAATATCAAAAAATCCTGAAATGAGTTTTTAGATATATATAAAGAAAGCCCGAGAAAGTGAAAACCAATCCGATGTCTTATCACTCCTAAGAGATATGACGGAATTCGTAAAAACGTGTTCAACCCGTTTATACCCTCTTAGGGGTTGAAAAAGGAAAACATTTGAAAAGAAGTTTTAGGTGATTACTAAACAAGTCCGTGGAAGTAAAAATTTATTCGATATCTAATCAGACCTGATTGATATGGCTGAGTTCGTGAAAATGTATGCATCCCCTTTACACCATCGTGGGGGTCGAATTTCAAAAAATCCTGAAAACACTTTCTAGGTATTTATATGAAAAATCCGTGGAATAAACATACTGCAGTCACGATCGGCTGCAAGCCAATCGTATAATACTCTAGATGGATACTGAACTTCGATTTATATTGTAGTTGGGGATAAAGTAGAATTACGTGTGTGCATGTTGTATGTCCTTTATTAAGGACTGCCATTAGATTGCTACTCAAAACTAAAAGACAATATTCAGTGTTGAATTTCATATCTGGAACTCGGTAAGTCATCGGAAAAAAAATGTCCTTTTTGAAGGACTTTCAGATGGGAGGTGCAGGAACGACTCACTCGATTTCATACATATTTATCCTTTTCCTTGGAATCATTTAAAAATGAACGTGTACAAAATTTCAAATTCGTAGTTTAAAGCGTTCAAATGTTATCGAAAGATATTGTTGAACACGTGCCTTAGGGACATTTTGTATGGCAGCTACCAGAAGGAGTAAAAGGATTTCGCTGATTAGTAAACTCGAACTTTGTTTTTATTCAAAACTAATTTGTACAAAATTTCCAATTCATAGCTTAAAGATTACTTGAGTTATAGTAAGTTCCGTAAATTAACTGAAGACGTTTTGACAGGATATTTGTATGGCAACTACACGAAGGACTAATAGGATTTTCTTCATAATCATACATTTAGCTCCAACTATTGGAAAAATAACACATGCAAAATTTCAAAGACGTAGCTTAAACCCTTCTGAAGTTATCGACCAATATTCTTGAACACGTATTTTAAGGACATTTTGTATGGCAGCTACCAGAAGGAGTAAAAGGATTTCGCTGACAAGTAAACTCAAGCTTTGTTTTTACTTAAAACTAATTTGTAAAAAATTCCGAATTCGTAGCTGAAAGATAACTTGAGTTATAGTGAGTTTCGTAAATTAAGTGAATACATTTTGACAGGATATTTGTATGGCAGCTACACGAAGGACTAACAGAATTTTCTTCATAATTATATATTTAGCTCCAACTATTGGAAAAATGATACATACAAAATTTCAAAGTCGTAGCTTAAACCCTTCTAAAGTTATCAACCAATATTCTTGAACACTTGTTTTAAGGATATTTTGTATGGCAGCTACCAGAAGGAGTAAAAGGATTTCGCTGACCAGTAAACTCGAACTTTGGTTTCACTCAAAACTAATTTGTACAAAATTTCGATTTCGTAGCTAAAAGATTACTTAAGTTATAGTGAGTTTTGTAAATTAAGTGAATACATTTTGACAGGATATTTGTATGGCAGCTACAGGAAGGACTAACAGGATTTTCTTCATAATCATACATTTAGCTCCAACTATTAAAAAAGTAACACATACAAAATTTCAAAGACGTAGCGTTAGGCGTTCCGAAGTTATTGGTCAATATTCTTGAATACGTGTTTTAAGGACATTTTGTATGGCAGCTACCCGAAGGAGTAGGACGATTTTGCCCGTTAACGAACTTAGCCTTACAAATTCAACCAAACACCCAGATTCAAAATTTCAAGATCCTAGGTGAAGGCGTTCTTAAGTTATCGTGTTCACGGACAGACGGACGGACGGACGGACGGACGGACGGACGGACGTCAAGCGGATTTGAGGTTTTTGGGCACAAATAAACAAAAAATAATATATAACGTTTTTTCGTCCGAGGCTTGGTTCTATGCGTTACAAACTTTTGGGCTGGATTAAACTTATAATACTCTATATGATTTCATCTAGAGTATAAAAATGGATTCAATAATTGGAAAGACCTAATAGATATGATGAAAATCATGAAAATATATGCATTCCATTTTCACTGATCATTTTTTTCGCTCCCCCTCTGTACGCCAATAGATATTTGAATTTTTTTTCAATCTAAAAGACTTTTCTAGTTGACTTACATATACATATCGAGTTTCAACTTTCTAGCATAAGCCATTCTATAGTTAGGAAAAACACCCCCCACCCCCGTACCATACTACCCCTATAAAATATTATATTTTTTCAATATGCTACTACTATAGTTCTATCCAAATACCAAGTTTCAGCTTTATATCTTTATAGGTTCTCGAGATATAAAAATCGAAACTTTTTCCTTTTCATCCTCCCCCACCCTCACCCTCTACCCGCTCACCCCCAAAATTTTTTTCCCTGCTAGGGGTTTATTTGGCCTACTTTCGCTAAAAATTCTAAGCATATACCTTATACTGTTCTTGAGATATGAGACGTGATATTTGAGAAAAATTCTTATCCCCTCCACTGCCATACTCCACCGTCCCCTTAACAAATTTTACTTTCAGCAAACTTTATTTGTCAACCTTAATACAGAAACCGAATTTTATTTTTCTAGTGTAATTGGTTCATGAGATATCGTAATCTAAACTTGTTCACCCCGCACCTCCGTACGCCACTTCCCCCACTCAAATATTTGTTTCCGATCTATTCTCCTAGTATGCCCACAGATGTACATCAAGTTTTAATTTCGTGACATTAACCAATTAGGAGATATAGATTTTAGAATGTCTCGATCTCGGCTTTCGAGCGTTTCGGACGCATTATTATTCCCCCAACTCCCACACCCCTTTACCCATATCCTCCTTTTTTTGCAAATGGATCCACTATCGATGCTCTATATAAATTCCAAGTTTCAGCCTCGTAGCCTAAGCGGTTACTGAGATCTAGAAACCAAAATTTTCCGTCCAAAACGCTTCCCCCACCTCCCCCCTCACACCCCCACCACTCAAAAGTGGGGCACTTAAAGGGGTCTGCTCAGTCTACCAATAAAAAAAATTCAACTTAATAGCTCAAAGAGTTTGAGAGCTATAAGCTTTCAAACGTTTAGCGTACGGCGGACGGCGTACGGCGTACGGCGCACAGACGGACTGAAATTTTTTTTTTCTTTTTTGGTGTCTATTAGTCATGAAACGTGGAAAAAAAATTTTTCAGGGTAGCAAATTTTTTTTTTTAAAAATCGATAACAATACTTTATTATTAAAATAATAAAGTAAAATAAACTATAAATTAAAAAAAAAAGATTTCATCACAGTTATTTATAATTTAAATATTTTTGTGTTGAATGAGGTATTTCAGTACGAATGTTGCTATTTACAGATTTGATATAATTAAAGAATAGAATTTTTTCATGGTAAGCCACCATAGAAGCAAATTTGATTAAATGTTGGTTGTTTTCCGGCGTCAGTAGGGTTTCTGGTGTGAAACCCCAACACGAAATCCTCGACTGCTGATTAATCGTTGTCCTAGAGGACATGACCGTTGGAAAACACTTCACTGGAATACGCCAGTCTTTATAAGATTGTGTTGGACTAGGTCCGAAGGAGCTGTTTCGTCATCGGAGGGCATAGACTCGTCAGAGGGTGTATCATGCCTACTATCCGAAACACCCTTACAGCTGGTGGAAAATGCTGAGCATAATTTCTATATATCCCACTCGAAATCAAATTTACGATCCGAGACTTATAAACTTTTAGCTAAATTTCCGCCATCGCAACCTTATACTTGATATAATTATTTAATAATATATTAGCAAAAGGATTACAAATTTGTTCATATATAGAAATGCTAGGTATTCCATCAGAGCCCTATTACCCACTAGGCTGACTAGGCTATAGCTTAGGGCGCCAAAAAAAGTCTTGTTATGACTAGGCTTCAGCCTAACGCCATACAAGAAATGGCAGCTAATATAATTTTCCTGGCAGGCAGAAATCGTCGTCTTTGGTCCTCCACGTGGGCGCCTGCTGGAAATGCTTTTAGTCGTAAGGACCTGGGTCTTCCCGACTTTAACAGCTAAGACTTACACGTACAGTGTTTGTGGAAGCTTGGACACTACCAGACATTCCATCCATCGCAAACGATCCCTTAATTTTATTGGAATCCACACGGTCACATCGATCGTACACCTCTCTTCATTAGCAAGCTTAACTTCTGTTGCCTTTGAATTTGCCAGATGTACCACCAACTTCTGCAGTATATCCCAACCAGATTTCCCGATAATTGTCCTTGACGCCCCGGAATCTAAAAGACCTATAAACTCCTCGTCGAATATGGACACTAATAAATGTGGTCGAGTGTCTCCCTCTACAAGAGTTTGTGCAAAATGCACTTGTACGACAGGTGCGGTTTCCTTACTCGTGCTCACTTCTCCGGTAATTAGTGAGCACGATTTTCGTTTCCCGAACTAGTGCTCGGCCCACTCATGTCCTCCTCAGGCTGACTCTTCCGCTCTGGACTGCATTCCGGACAGTTCGATCGGAAAACCCCAAACCTCCTACAACCGAAACAGTGAGTGTTTTTCCTCCTTACATGTACTTGACAAATGACCCGTTTTCTTACAATTTAAACAAATTTTCTCCCTCCGACTCGAATGACCCGAATTATTACCCGAATCGGTAAGTTGCGGCCAACTTTTCGGAGTATCGCTTGCGTTCGCGTAAGCCAAATCCGGCTCAAGCAGACACGACTTCCTCGGCGGTGGTGGTGCAAACGCTTCAACCGAAACTCTCGTTGCTTGCAACGTTCGACCAAGAGTTATTAGCTCCCCTACTGACTTCACGGTTCTAAGTTCGAGGTGCATCTGGAAGAAAGGTGTAATATTTCTGCGGAGAATCCTCATCTTCTCCCCATCTGAGGGCGTTATCGAGAGGCGCTTAAATAAACTCTCCATAATCGCACAATACACCCCAATTGACTCAGACTTACCTTGAGTCCGCCGTTTGATTTCGTCTAGCAAACGGTCATCATAATCGGAATGTAGGAATTCAGCCCGCAGTTCTTCAACCAGATGAACCCAATTTATACAATTCGATTTATTCGCGCGCAGCCAAATAAAACCGATTCAGAAGAACAGATCACCGGTGTGAGGACGGAAATTTCCACACACAAACATTGAACTAAAAAAATAAACAACACTGTGTGGGGTGTGGGCTACATGTGTGGAATGCATGTAGCAAACACTTCACACATTATAAAGACAAAGTAACCGGTTGCTTGATTTTGTTTGATAATAAAAATCAATCAACCGGTCGCTGAAAAAAAAACAGCAGAAGAAAAACTGGATCGAAAAGTATCACGCGAGAATCAGATTGATAAAATATTTAACGAATATTAAAATTGTTGATCAAGTTAAATAATAATTTTAATTAATTAATAAAACGTTTTTTTTAAGAGCTTTATTGCTAATTCCACAAATGGTGACCCTCGACAATGAAGAACTCCTTCATGAAATTATTATATTAATATAATAATTGGTATTTGCATTCCGCTATCCGAAACCGGCTGACAAAGCGACAACTCGCAGCCACGCAACGATTCAACAAAATCTAGCAACAAAACTGAACCGATTAGTGGAAGAAAATGTTTTTTCAACTTCAAAACGAACTCGACAAAATTCACGTGACAGCGATTCTAGCAGCTTTGAAGAATATGTACTTCAAGAAAGACTAAACGCCTACGACGACACAAAGCAACGGCGACAGAGACTTTGTCTAATTGAATTATCTCAATCACAACAACAAGAAACTCATAACGAAATCAATTCTGGAATAATTGACCAGAATCCTTCGGAACCTCTAAATTTCACCAGTAGCAACGTTCGTGGCAACATCTTCAACAACATCAGCAGCAGCAGCAAGTTCAACAGAGCCACTAGCACCTTCAGCAACAGCATTAACAAATGCATCGGCTATTTCTGAGGCGACATTAGGTTAAGTGAAGTTTGTAAGATTTGTTAATTTCTTTTTTGTGGTAGTGTTGAGGTGGTGCAAGTGCAGTTTTATTGATTTGTTTCCTCTATTGTAGTTCCGCTACGGTGTTTCCACTTTGGGGTTTTCTTTCTGCTGTTCAGTTTTCTGTTTAATTTGTGCATATAATACAATGTCTAACGCAGACGGTAATAAGCCGTTGGCACGGGCCAACGTTGACGATACGGTTCGGCTCGACATCGACGCATCTACTAGAAACCCTTTTACGCGATTGGCCGCGGTCGCGATCCAGAAACTACCGTTTTGGACGTCGGACCCGGCTGCATGGTTTCGCGTAATGGACGCCCAATTCGCGGCTGCTTCAATAACGACGGAACTTAAGCAGTTCAATCATGCGCTTAGCATGTTGAGTGCGGCGGAATGTGAAATTGCGATGGATATCATTGAGCACATTCCGCCTGATACTCCATACACATATTTTAAGGACGCGATGGTCGGAAGATTCGGAGAATCTGAGGACTTGAAGCTGAAGCGATTGGTTAGTGGTGAAGATCTAGGAGATTGTAAACCGTCACAGTTACTTGGCAAAATGCGGTCGCTTGCCGGCAACAATTTCACTGACGACGTGTTGAAGAAATTCTGGCTTCAGCGTCTACCGCCACAGACGCAAGCGATTTTGGCCACGTCTTCGGGTTCTCTCGTAGAGTTGAGTCAGGTCGCTGACAGAATCGCGGAGACGTCGTCAAACTCTATGCAAATTGCAAGCTCATCTACAAAGCAGCAGTTGACTTTGGAAACTCTTCAAAGTCAAATTGCTGCGTTAGCAACTTCTGTCGGTGACCTTGCCCAAATTTCTAGGTGGAGTCGAGGCTCTAAACGGAGCTTCAATGATAAATGGAAGAAGTCACGCTATCGATCAGCAAGTTCGTCTCAATCAAACGACGGTTATTGTTTTTACCATAAGCGTTTTGGAAACAAGGCCACTAAATGCCGCGGGCCGTGTAAGTTTCCAAAAGCAAAAAACTAGGTCGGGTGTTGGAGATGGCGACTTCCGACACGAGTCCGACCTCTAGTCGCCTTATTATTTCGGACGCAACATCCGGTCGACCGTGGCATTTGTAGACCATCAGACAGTCCATGGGCCTCTCCACTTCACATGGCCCGCAAAAAGGACGGAAGTTGGAGACCATGCGGTGATTATCGAGCGCTCAACGCGCAAACAGTTCCGGATAAGTATCCAATCCCGCACATACTTGGCCCCTATCATAGAACACGAAACGAAATTTCGAACAGCAATTTTCGTATAGCAGGCATCACAGAACTCGAAACATGTGACACTTCGATCCGTTTTTTCGTATATTTTCTCGTTAACATTTCAGTTTTCGAATTCAAGTAGTAGGTGTAAATTTTGTAAGCTTTTGCGATGTAAGTAGTCTTTATTTGTGAAAAAAATAGAAAATTACGTTAAAAACAAGAAATTTAATTATTGAATACGTGGATAATTATACTTTTAGGGCGAAGCTAAAAAATAAAAACCAGGGGTGGAATCATGAATCTCGAAACGAGACTCTCTTTTCGAGTCTAGTTAAACTCGTTTCGAGTTCATCTTGGCAGCACCAATCGCGAAACTAGTTTCAAAGCCGTATGGCCCAGATGATAAAACAGAAAAGTACTGGAATATTTCTGCAGGATGACATCTGACAGACAGTTGACTGAATAATTTCAATTTGATTTGATATTTCCATAATATGTGCATGTGTTTAGCTTAAAATCTAGTTTATATTATTTATAAAAATTGTTTTTCGAGAATTGATTCAACTCTGGTGATAAAAGCTCGTGGCTATTAGGTAACGTCAAGTGAACTTTTTGCAATATTATTCTAGTGTATATCGTAATCGTAGGTGATAGTGGTTATGCCTTGGCACCCTGATGACTGTCACCGTATCGTCTGCAAAATAGCGAAAATTTAGAAACTCTTTTCAACACAGTTCACTCCAAGGCTAGAAGCTTGGTTGAGAGAACGATAGGTTTATTAAAAGGGCGATGGCGATGTCTAGAATATGAAAGAAGAATGAGGTATTCACCAGGAAAAGCATCCTCCGTTATAAGTGTAAGTGCAGCTTTGCACAACATTTGCCTACACTTTAATGTCGGATTGAACTCATCTGAATTGTGCTTGACTGGGGCAAACGTCAATCTTAGTTTAGCTTGCGAGGAAACTTCGGACAGGAATCTTAAAAGAATAGCTGAAAGGACACGTAATAAAATAAAGAATTCTTTATTGAATATAAACATCCAGTGGTCATGTTTCATTTCGTATTGACCATATTACAAACCGTAAAAATAGTAAAGTAAAAACAAAAACAAAATATGAATGAAATTCAAGTCTTTTCTCCTCAATTTAAGTCTTTTCTCCTCAATTTAAGTCTTACATCATCTTCTCATGTCCAATTCCAGTGGTCCGTTTTCGTTGAGCTCAGTAGACAACGAATTCCATAAATCATGGACTACATTTTTTGAATTTAAAGCCTTTAAATCACCTTTGGCTAAATCAGAATGGTTCGCCATAAAATCCGTTAAATTTCTAATTTGTTCCCGGTTCACGCTTTGTGATATTTTTAAATCACCGGTAGCCCTATTAAAATAAACACATTCTCGAACCTAAACCTTTCAAATTTATAATAATATACTTACATTTTAAAAAAAAACATACTGCAGTCACGATCGGCTGCAAGCCAATCGTATAATACTCTAGATGAATACTGAACTCCGATTTATATTGTAGTTGGGGATAAAGTAGAATTACGTGTGTGCATGTTGTATGTCCTTTATTAAGGACTGCCATTAGATTGCTACTCAAAACTTAAAGACAATATTCAGTGTTTAATTTCATATCTTGAACTGGGTAAGTCATCGAAAAAAATTTCCTTTTTGAAGGACTTTCACATGGGAGGTGCAGGAAGGACTCACTCGATTTCTTACATATTTATCCTTTTCCTTGGAACCATTCAAAAATTAATGTGTACAAAATTTCAAATTCGTAGCTTGAAGCGTTCAAAAGTTATCGAAAAATATTGTTGAACACGTGTCTTAAGGACATTTTGTATGGCAGCTACCAGAAGGAGTAAAAGGATTTCGCTGATTAGTAAACTCGAACTTTGTTTTCACTCAAAACTAATTTGTACAAAATTCCGAGTTCATAGCTAAAAGATTACTTGAGTTATAGTGAGTTCCGTAAATTCAGTGAAGACTTTTTGACAGGATATTTGTATGGCAGCTACACGAAGGACTAATAGGATTTTCTTGATAATTATACATTTAGCTCCAACTATTGGAAAATTAACACATACAAAATTTCAAAGACGTAGCTTAAACCCTTCTGAAGTTATCGGCAATATTCTTGAACACGTGTTTTAAGGACATTTTGTATGGCAGCTACCAGAAGGAGTAAAAGAATTTCGCTGATTAGTTAACTCGAACTTTCTTTTTACTCAAAACTCACTTGTACAAAATTCCGAATTTGTAGTTAAAAGATTACTTGAGTTATAGTAAGTTTCGTAAATTAAGTGACTACATTTTGACAGGATATTTGTATGGCAGCTACACGAAGGACTAACAGAATTTTCTTCATAATCATATATTTAGCTTCAACTACTAGAAAAATAACACATACAAAATTTTAAAGTCGTAGCTTAAACCCTTCTGAAGTTATCGACCTATATTCTTAAACACGTGTTTTAAGGACATTTTGTATGGCAGCTACCAGAAGGAGTAAAAGGATTTCGCTGACTAGTAAAGTCGAACTTCCTTTTCACTCAAAACTAATTTGTACAAAATTCCGAATTCGTAGCTAAAAGATTACTTGAGTTATAGTGAGTTTCGTAAATTAAGTGAATACATTTTGACAGGATATTTGTATGGCAGCTACACGAAGGACTAACAGGATTTTCTTCATAATCATATATTTAGCTCCAACTATTGGAAAAATAACACATACAAAATTTCAAAGTCGTAGCTTAAACCCTTCATAAGTTATCGACTAATATTCTTGAACACGTGTTTTAAGGACATTTTGTATGGCAGCTACCCGAAGGAGTAGGACGATCTTGCCCGTTAACGAACTTAGCCTTACAAATTCAACCAAACATCCAGATTCAAAATTTCAAGATCCTAGGTGAAGGCGTTCTTGAGTTATCGTGTTCACGGACAGACGGACGGACGGACGGACGGACGGACGGACGGACGGACGGACGGACGGACGGACGGACGGACGTCAGGCGGATTTGAGGTTTTTGGCCACAAATAAACAAAAAATAATATATAACTTTTTTTCGTCCGAGGCTTGGTTCTATGCGTTACAAACTTTTGGGCTGGATTAAACTTATAATACTCTATATGATTTCATCTAGAGTATAAAAATCTGTATAATTCGAATGATATACACTTGACGACTAAAATTTAATTGTTTCGAGTTGTCAAACAAAGCAAATTCGAGATTGGTAGTATCAAATTCAACTCGAAACTGGTACGATTTTTTTACTTCGAGCACATTACACGTCGAAACGAGATTGGTAGTACCAAATCAGCTCGAAAATCGAAAACAAAGCTCGTTTCGAGATTCATGATTCCACCCCAGTACAAAGTTTTGGTAGAACTCATGGTGGTGCATCCAGATTTAGCTCAAGGATATACCATAAGCAGCGATGCAAGTTTCAAAACAGTAAGTTTGTGGAAAAAGTTGTCGGATCAGCTCAATTCCCAAGGGCCATCGAACTAGCTCTACGAGAAGCGAAAAGTGAATACAAAGGTGCAATTTTTATGTTGAAAAATATATTGTATCATACGAATTCTAAATCACACTTACTGGATGTTCGATATTTCAAATATTCGATTTATCTCCAATTTCCTTCCGAATAATTATTAAATTTTGCTCCATGCGCAACTAAGATAAGGAACGGTCCTCTCGATCGGACACTGGAGGAGTGTGGATGCGTCTCGAGTTTTGAAACCACGGAAAGGTACGAACCACTTCAAAATTTATTTTGTTCACTATTTTTATACTCTAGATGAAATCATATAGAGTATTATAAGTTTAATCCAGCCGAAAAGTTTGTAACGCATAGAACCAAGCCTCGGACGAAAAAAAGTTATATATTATTTTTTGTTTATTTGTGCCCAAAAACCTCAAATCCGCTTGACGTCCGTCCGTCCGTCCGTCCGTCCGTCCGTCCGTCCGTCCGTCCGTCTGTCCGTGAACACGATGACTCAAGAACGCCTTCACCTAGGATCTTGAAATTTTGAATCTGGATGTTTGGTTGAATTTGTAAGGCTAAGTTCGTTAACGGGAAAAATCGTCCTACTCCTTCGGGTAGCTGCCATACAAAATGTCCTTAAAACACGTGTTCAAGAATATTGACCAATAACTTCGGAACGCCTAAAGCTACGACTTTGAAATTTTGTATGTGTTACTTTTTCAATAGTTGGAGCTAAATGTATGACTATGAAGAAAATCCTGTTAGTCCTTCGTGTGGCTGCCATACAAATATCCTGCCAAAATGTCTTCGCTTAATTTACGAAACTCACTATAACTCAAGTAATCTTTTAGCTACGAAATCGAAATTTTGTACAAATTAGTTTTGAGTGAAAACAAAGTTCGAGTTTACTAGTCAGCGAAATCCTTTTACTCCTTCTGGTAGCTGCCATACAAAATACCCTTAAAATACGTGTTCAAGAATATTGGTCGATAACTTCAGAAGGGTTTAAGGTACGTCTTTGAAATTTTATTTTTCCAACAGTTGAAGCTAAATGTATGATTATGAAGAAAATCCTATTAGTCCTTCGTGTAGCTGCCATAGAAATATCCTGTCAAAACGTTTTCTTTTAATTTACGGAACTTACTATAACTCAAGTAATCTTTTAGCTATGAATTGGAAATTTTGTACAAATTAGTTTTGAGTAAGAACAAAGTTCGAGTTTACTTATCAGCGAAATCCTTTTACTCCTTCTGGTAGCTGCCATACAAAATGTCCTTAAGACACGTGTTCAACAATATTTTTCGATAACTTTTGAACGCTTCAAGCTAAGAATTTGAAATTTTGTACACATTAATTTTTGAATGGTTCCAAGGAAAAGGATAAATATGTAAGAAACCGAGTGAGTCCTTCCTGCACCTCCCATGTGAAACTCCTTCAAAAAGGCCTTTTTTTTCGATGACTTAACCAGTTCAAGATAAGAAATTAAACACTGAATATTGTCTTTTAGGTTTGAGTAGCAATCTAAAGGCAGTCCTTAATAAAGGACATACAACATGTACACACGTAATTCTACTTTATCCCCAACTACAATATAAATCGGAGTTTAGTATTCATCTAGAGTATTATACGATTGGCTTGCAGCCGATCGTGACTGCAGTATGTTTATTATTATAATATTATTAACTAAAACCGAAACTAAAATTGAATAAACGGAAATTTGAATAAAATAGTTTCTAACAAATTAAAACCAACAACTATTAATCATAATTTATTTATTGGCGCGACTTCAAAATCTGATTCTGACATTGAATTGTACAAATTGAAATGAAAATCTATTACAATTCAAATTTTTTTCGATTCAATGAGGTGGTACTTTCCATACGTTTCGTTCGTATTCAGAAATCCTCGTCTTTGGTCCTCCACGTGGGCGCCTGCTGGAAATGCTTCTAGTCGTAAAGACCTGGGTCTTTCCGACTTTAGCAGCTAAGACTTACACGCATGCATTCAATCGTGCGCTGTGGTCATTAAGATTGAGGTACCCAACTGTGTGTTTCTCCTGTGCTGTCCTCCTAATACCTCTCCCGCTCCTATGCTTCCTGTCCAGGGCCAAATCCAGGGGTGTGAGCGCTGTACCGTGCCCAGGGATTAGTTGGTTGGGGCCCGCAAATCTCTTCCAATCGCTAACGGTGGCCTGCGGGGTAAAATTGAGCACCCCCCCGCAGTACCCTTGCCTTATCTTGACATGCCGGCTCTGTTAAGATGGACCAACCCCTTCCGAGCATACTCGTGGGACCAAAAAATGAACCAAAACCAAAACAAAAAAAACAAAAACAACACCAAAACCATAACTGATGCTCAGCTCGACATCGGTACTTCGTCCGAGGACGAACTTCTTGCCTCCAGTCAGGAGACAACTATCAGACCAGGCAACGCAGCGCGTGCGAGTACAAGTCAGAGTACACCCGTGCAGCCTCAACCATCAACATCCGGTCTACAACATCCGAAGGAGAATGCCAGCCATGGCATTCGGAAGCAGGCCAAAAAACGGAAGTCCGTCGGGGTCGCGAGGAAGTGTCGGTACTTGAAGGCTCTTTTCATTTTAAACAAGATTGCTAAAAATGAGGAAGCGGGTACCGTAAACGAGCGCGATGCGGCGGACAAAGCCTTCTACCAGGCGATTGTAGAGGAGCACAACAAACGCCTCAGAGAGGAACCGCCGAAAGAACGGGAATCTGGGAAGCGTAACAGATCCCAGGATGAGGTGGATCATGCTACAAGGAGAAGCAAGATTCCCAAGCCCAGCACACTTCTAACATCAGCCAGCGGGGTTCAAGCGAAGAAAACCTTCAGCGAAACTGCAAGAAGCCACCTTGAGGTCGCATTGGTAGATGAGCTATCTGCCGGTAAACTCACCGCTGAGGCGTGGCGCAACGTGGAAGGAGAGCTGTCGGAATCGATACTGGCCCCCAGAAAAAGCACGGAGGACCTGTGCTTGGCTTTGACTCCGGTGAACTCGTGAGAGGATACCACGTAATCACTCGAAGGATTTTCTCAGTGAATGTGTCGCTAAGTTTAGAGTCGCTTGGGACGGCATAAGACTTAAGCTTATCCCAGCTGAGGAGATCCCTAAAAGACCGAGAGCCCGCATCTGGATTCCAGTCATGAAAATGGACAGCGAGAAACTTCTTTGCGGTCTTCGCCTACAGAATCCGTCGATTCCCATGGATGACTGGGCTGTCATCAAGGCAGAGGAACCGCAACAAAACAGCCTCACCTACCTAACTAAGCTGCGCGTTTTATGAGCACGTAGACGCGCACTTGAACCCTCACGTCATTTTTACATCTCCGAGGAAGCAGATTTTAAACTGCGGTTCGGCATCAGGCATGCCAAAGTGAAAGTCTTTCGCTCCTCAGGTCCAGACGACGACATAGACTTTGTCGACAAAGCTAACGAGTTGTTAGAGGAAATGAGCATCGCAGGGAAGGAGACAGCCACTGACAGCAAGGAAGTCGGGAAGGAAACAGCCAATAAAAATGTTGAAGATAGTACAGGTTAACCTGAGGCACTCGAAGTGCGCCTCGGATAACTTATTGGTCCTCCTTGGGGAAGAGGACATCGACATCGGCCTAATACAGGAGCCATGGGTAAACGACTTTACCGTAAAGGGGCTCCAAAACACTCACTACAACCTTTTCTACAATCACAAGCAAGGTAAGCCCAGAACATGCATCTTAGTTAATAAACAGATAAACGCCTTTATGTGTCCAAACTATAGCTCTGACGATTTAACAGTTGTTAAATTGGAGGTTGCAAATGGGGGGGACCTATACATCTCCTCGGTTTATATGGCTCACGACCAACCAGCGCCACCCGAGGAACTGCATCATCTTACCGCCAGTATTTCATCCAAGAGGGGCAATCTTCTAGTGGGATGCGACGCCAACGCACGACATACGCTTTGGGGCAGCTCGGAGACCAAAGAACGAGGTGAGTCCTTATTTGATTTCATTATAAACAGTAACCTCTCTATATGTAACAGTGGTGACACCCCAACCTTCATTTTTCCGAGTACGGAAAATTTTCAAGGTTGGGAGGAAGTTCTGGATATTACTTTACTAACAGAAAATAACATTTATAGGGTTGAGAATTGGAGAGTATCCAACTTGCAATCCTTCTCCGATCACAGGTGGATCTTCTTCAACGTGAATCTCATGCCGGAGACTCAAAAGCCTTTTAGAAACCCTAAAAAAATTGACTGGGAGAAATTCGGTCAGGTCGCTAAATCGAAACTATCCAAAACAACCAATACTATCATCAAAACTATAGAAGATCTGGACGACAAGGTGGGGAAATTCGAACGAGCCATGAAGGTCGCGTTTAATGCCTCATGTCCTTTGAAATATAGTAAGAAAACGCTCCCCCCATGGTGGAGTGAAGACCTGTCAAGATTAAGGAAAATAACTAGAGAGGTTTTTAACATCTGTTACAGGCGCAAGTCTTGGCAACCTTACAAGGAATGCCTCAAGATCTACAAGAAATCCATTAGAACGGCCAAAAAACAGGCTTGGACTGATCACTGTCAATCCATTGAGAGTGTCCGGGATTCGGCGAGGCTCAGCAAGATTCTATCCAAGCAACACACGAACCCGTCGTTCGTGAAAAAGTCGGACGGGACCTGGACTGATTCCTCCGCCGAGACTCACTTTCCTGGGTGCCAAAACAGCGGGACGGAGATGTCAAGCATCCAGGGTGTACAGTGTATACCGGAGGAAGACATCAATTCCGTTATCAATGAAGAAAGAATTGCCTGGTCCATTAACAGTTTCTCTCCTTACAAATCCCCTGGCATGGACGGCATACTTCCAATTATGCTGCAGAAACTACAAGATGTAGTAGTTCCATGGCTTGTGGAAATTTTCAGAAGTTGCATTCTACTAAATCATGTGCCCTATGCCTGGAGAAGTGTCCGGGTAGTGTTTATTCCGAAGGTTGGCAAGAGAGGTCACGAACTCGCGAAGGATTTCAGACCCATTAGCCTAACATCATTCGTGTTGAAAACACTGGAGCGCATTATAGATATACATGTGAGGCAGACCCTGGAAAGGTCACCGCTATCCAAATCTCAGCATGCTTACCTCAGAGGGAGATCCACGGAGACGGCTCTCCACGAAGTGGTGCGCACGATTGAGCACACGATAAACTACAAGCAATACACTTTAGCAGCCTTTTTAGATATAGAAGGGGCATTCAACAACGTCCACACCGAAGCTATCCAGGAATCTCTTACCGAACTGGGTGTGACCGAAAGCTTCAGAAATTGGATAATATCCATGCTACGGATCAGAATTATCCATTCAAACCTAGGAAAGAGCAATTTGACCAAGCACGTGCGTAGGGGAACACCACAGGGCGGTGTTATCTCACCTCTACTCTGGCTATTGGTCATGGATAAAATCCTAGTAAGACTAGACAGGGAGGGAATCAAAGTGATTGCGTACGCGGATGATCTGGTGATTTTGGTCTCGGGATTATTTCCTTCCGTAATCAGTGAGATTATGGACAGCGCTCTGGGTAAGGTAAGCACCTGGGCTACCGGCTGTGGCCTTGGTGTAAATCCGGATAAAACTGAGTTGGTACTATTCACCAGGAAAACCAAGATACCAGACTTTAACCTTCTCCGCCTGAACGGCCAACCGCTCCAGCTCTCCTCCAGCGCAAAGTATCTTGGTGTTATCCTTGATTCAAAGCTGAGCTGGAAACTCAACATAGAAAACCGGGTGGAGAAAGCCCGTGTGGCCTTCTACGCCTGCAAAAGAACCTTCGGCAAGAAGTGGGGACTCAAACCAAGGATGGTTTTGTGGCTGTACACTGCTGTAATACGTCCAATTCTCAACTACGGGTCACTAGTCTGGTGGCCCGCTCTGAGTAAGGACTATAACATAACTAAACTCAGTCGAGTTCAACGAAGTGCGGCCATAGGCATTACAGGTGCTATGCGGTCATGCCCGACCGATGCTCTAAACGTGCTACTCTACCTCCTACCAATCGACCTTTATATAAAAAACACCGCATCAAACAATGCCGTCAGGCTCAAAGAATCTGGGTGCTGGACTACGAAGCCATACGGGCATAGTAATATCCTGGGACAGTTACCAAAGGAATTGGTTACGTCACCGACTGACTACATCACCCCCAAACTGAGCTTCACGAAACGATTCTCTGTTGGTTTCCCAACTAGAGATCCGCTTGACGTCCGTCCGTCCGTCCGTCCGTCCGTCCGTCCGTCCGTCCGTCCGTCCGTCCGTCTGTCCGTGAACACGATGACTCAAGAACGCCTTCACCTAGGATCTTGAAATTTTGAATCTGGATGTTTGGTTGAATTTGTAAGGCTAAGTTCGTTAACGGGAAAAATCGTCCTACTCCTTCGGGTAGCTGCCATACAAAATGTCCTTAAAACACGTGTTCAAGAATATTGACCAATAACTTCGGAACGCCTAAAGCTACGACTTTGAAATTTTGTATGTGTTACTTTTTCAATAGTTGGAGCTAAATGTATGACTATGAAGAAAATCCTGTTAGTCCTTCGTGTGGCTGCCATACAAATATCCTGCCAAAATGTCTTCGCTTAATTTACGAAACTCACTATAACTCAAGTAATCTTTTAGCTACGAAATCGAAATTTTGTACAAATTAGTTTTGAGTGAAAACAAAGTTCGAGTTTACTAGTCAGCGAAATCCTTTTACTCCTTCTGGTAGCTGCCATACAAAATACCCTTAAAATACGTGTTCAAGAATATTGGTCGATAACTTCAGAAGGGTTTAAGGTACGTCTTTGAAATTTTATTTTTCCAACAGTTGAAGCTAAATGTATGATTATGAAGAAAATCCTATTAGTCCTTCGTGTAGCTGCCATAGAAATATCCTGTCAAAACGTTTTCTTTTAATTTACGGAACTTACTATAACTCAAGTAATCTTTTAGCTATGAATTGGAAATTTTGTACAAATTAGTTTTGAGTAAGAACAAAGTTCGAGTTTACTTATCAGCGAAATCCTTTTACTCCTTCTGGTAGCTGCCATACAAAATGTCCTTAAGACACGTGTTCAACAATATTTTTCGATAACTTTTGAACGCTTCAAGCTAAGAATTTGAAATTTTGTACACATTAATTTTTGAATGGTTCCAAGGAAAAGGATAAATATGTAAGAAACCGAGTGAGTCCTTCCTGCACCTCCCATGTGAAACTCCTTCAAAAAGGCCTTTTTTTTCGATGACTTAACCAGTTCAAGATAAGAAATTAAACACTGAATATTGTCTTTTAGGTTTGAGTAGCAATCTAAAGGCAGTCCTTAATAAAGGACATACAACATGTACACACGTAATTCTACTTTATCCCCAACTACAATATAAATCGGAGTTTAGTATTCATCTAGAGTATTATACGATTGGCTTGCAGCCGATCGTGACTGCAGTATGTTTATTATTATAATATTATTAACTAAAACCGAAACTAAAATTGAATAAACGGAAATTTGAATAAAATAGTTTCTAACAAATTAAAACCAACAACTATTAATCATAATTTATTTATTGGCGCGACTTCAAAATCTGATTCTGACATTGAATTGTACAAATTGAAATGAAAATCTATTACAATTCAAATTTTTTTCGATTCAATGAGGTGGTACTTTCCATACGTTTCGTTCGTATTCAGAAATCCTCGTCTTTGGTCCTCCACGTGGGCGCCTGCTGGAAATGCTTCTAGTCGTAAAGACCTGGGTCTTTCCGACTTTAGCAGCTAAGACTTACACGCATGCATTCAATCGTGCGCTGTGGTCATTAAGATTGAGGTACCCAACTGTGTGTTTCTCCTGTGCTGTCCTCCTAATACCTCTCCCGCTCCTATGCTTCCTGTCCAGGGCCAAATCCAGGGGTGTGAGCGCTGTACCGTGCCCAGGGATTAGTTGGTTGGGGCCCGCAAATCTCTTCCAATCGCTAACGGTGGCCTGCGGGGTAAAATTGAGCACCCCCCCGCAGTACCCTTGCCTTATCTTGACATGCCGGCTCTGTTAAGATGGACCAACCCCTTCCGAGCATACTCGTGGGACCAAAAAATGAACCAAAACCAAAACAAAAAAAACAAAAACAACACCAAAACCATAACTGATGCTCAGCTCGACATCGGTACTTCGTCCGAGGACGAACTTCTTGCCTCCAGTCAGGAGACAACTATCAGACCAGGCAACGCAGCGCGTGCGAGTACAAGTCAGAGTACACCCGTGCAGCCTCAACCATCAACATCCGGTCTACAACATCCGAAGGAGAATGCCAGCCATGGCATTCGGAAGCAGGCCAAAAAACGGAAGTCCGTCGGGGTCGCGAGGAAGTGTCGGTACTTGAAGGCTCTTTTCATTTTAAACAAGATTGCTAAAAATGAGGAAGCGGGTACCGTAAACGAGCGCGATGCGGCGGACAAAGCCTTCTACCAGGCGATTGTAGAGGAGCACAACAAACGCCTCAGAGAGGAACCGCCGAAAGAACGGGAATCTGGGAAGCGTAACAGATCCCAGGATGAGGTGGATCATGCTACAAGGAGAAGCAAGATTCCCAAGCCCAGCACACTT
The DNA here is from genome assembly GCA_951812415.1 of Beris morrisii. NCBI lineage: Eukaryota > Metazoa > Arthropoda > Insecta > Diptera > Stratiomyidae > Beris > Beris morrisii. Next base: position 61,801,054 of record OX638312.1, on the reverse strand, counting down.
CTAACATCAGCCAGCGGGGTTCAAGCGAAGAAAACCTTCAGCGAAACTGCAAGAAGCCACCTTGAGGTCGCATTGGTAGATGAGCTATCTGCCGGTAAACTCACCGCTGAGGCGTGGCGCAACGTGGAAGGAGAGCTGTCGGAATCGATACTGGCCCCCAGAAAAAGCACGGAGGACCTGTGCTTGGCTTTGACTCCGGTGAACTCGTGAGAGGATACCACGTAATCACTCGAAGGATTTTCTCAGTGAATGTGTCGCTAAGTTTAGAGTCGCTTGGGACGGCATAAGACTTAAGCTTATCCCAGCTGAGGAGATCCCTAAAAGACCGAGAGCCCGCATCTGGATTCCAGTCATGAAAATGGACAGCGAGAAACTTCTTTGCGGTCTTCGCCTACAGAATCCGTCGATTCCCATGGATGACTGGGCTGTCATCAAGGCAGAGGAACCGCAACAAAACAGCCTCACCTACCTAACTAAGCTGCGCGTTTTATGAGCACGTAGACGCGCACTTGAACCCTCACGTCATTTTTACATCTCCGAGGAAGCAGATTTTAAACTGCGGTTCGGCATCAGGCATGCCAAAGTGAAAGTCTTTCGCTCCTCAGGTCCAGACGACGACATAGACTTTGTCGACAAAGCTAACGAGTTGTTAGAGGAAATGAGCATCGCAGGGAAGGAGACAGCCACTGACAGCAAGGAAGTCGGGAAGGAAACAGCCAATAAAAATGTTGAAGATAGTACAGGTTAACCTGAGGCACTCGAAGTGCGCCTCGGATAACTTATTGGTCCTCCTTGGGGAAGAGGACATCGACATCGGCCTAATACAGGAGCCATGGGTAAACGACTTTACCGTAAAGGGGCTCCAAAACACTCACTACAACCTTTTCTACAATCACAAGCAAGGTAAGCCCAGAACATGCATCTTAGTTAATAAACAGATAAACGCCTTTATGTGTCCAAACTATAGCTCTGACGATTTAACAGTTGTTAAATTGGAGGTTGCAAATGGGGGGGACCTATACATCTCCTCGGTTTATATGGCTCACGACCAACCAGCGCCACCCGAGGAACTGCATCATCTTACCGCCAGTATTTCATCCAAGAGGGGCAATCTTCTAGTGGGATGCGACGCCAACGCACGACATACGCTTTGGGGCAGCTCGGAGACCAAAGAACGAGGTGAGTCCTTATTTGATTTCATTATAAACAGTAACCTCTCTATATGTAACAGTGGTGACACCCCAACCTTCATTTTTCCGAGTACGGAAAATTTTCAAGGTTGGGAGGAAGTTCTGGATATTACTTTACTAACAGAAAATAACATTTATAGGGTTGAGAATTGGAGAGTATCCAACTTGCAATCCTTCTCCGATCACAGGTGGATCTTCTTCAACGTGAATCTCATGCCGGAGACTCAAAAGCCTTTTAGAAACCCTAAAAAAATTGACTGGGAGAAATTCGGTCAGGTCGCTAAATCGAAACTATCCAAAACAACCAATACTATCATCAAAACTATAGAAGATCTGGACGACAAGGTGGGGAAATTCGAACGAGCCATGAAGGTCGCGTTTAATGCCTCATGTCCTTTGAAATATAGTAAGAAAACGCTCCCCCCATGGTGGAGTGAAGACCTGTCAAGATTAAGGAAAATAACTAGAGAGGTTTTTAACATCTGTTACAGGCGCAAGTCTTGGCAACCTTACAAGGAATGCCTCAAGATCTACAAGAAATCCATTAGAACGGCCAAAAAACAGGCTTGGACTGATCACTGTCAATCCATTGAGAGTGTCCGGGATTCGGCGAGGCTCAGCAAGATTCTATCCAAGCAACACACGAACCCGTCGTTCGTGAAAAAGTCGGACGGGACCTGGACTGATTCCTCCGCCGAGACTCTGGAACTCTTGATGAACACTCACTTTCCTGGGTGCCAAAACAGCGGGACGGAGATGTCAAGCATCCAGGGTGTACAGTGTATACCGGAGGAAGACATCAATTCCGTTATCAATGAAGAAAGAATTGCCTGGTCCATTAACAGTTTCTCTCCTTACAAATCCCCTGGCATGGACGGCATACTTCCAATTATGCTGCAGAAACTACAAGATGTAGTAGTTCCATGGCTTGTGGAAATTTTCAGAAGTTGCATTCTACTAAATCATGTGCCCTATGCCTGGAGAAGTGTCCGGGTAGTGTTTATTCCGAAGGTTGGCAAGAGAGGTCACGAACTCGCGAAGGATTTCAGACCCATTAGCCTAACATCATTCGTGTTGAAAACACTGGAGCGCATTATAGATATACATGTGAGGCAGACCCTGGAAAGGTCACCGCTATCCAAATCTCAGCATGCTTACCTCAGAGGGAGATCCACGGAGACGGCTCTCCACGAAGTGGTGCGCACGATTGAGCACACGATAAACTACAAGCAATACACTTTAGCAGCCTTTTTAGATATAGAAGGGGCATTCAACAACGTCCACACCGAAGCTATCCAGGAATCTCTTACCGAACTGGGTGTGACCGAAAGCTTCAGAAATTGGATAATATCCATGCTACGGATCAGAATTATCCATTCAAACCTAGGAAAGAGCAATTTGACCAAGCACGTGCGTAGGGGAACACCACAGGGCGGTGTTATCTCACCTCTACTCTGGCTATTGGTCATGGATAAAATCCTAGTAAGACTAGACAGGGAGGGAATCAAAGTGATTGCGTACGCGGATGATCTGGTGATTTTGGTCTCGGGATTATTTCCTTCCGTAATCAGTGAGATTATGGACAGCGCTCTGGGTAAGGTAAGCACCTGGGCTACCGGCTGTGGCCTTGGTGTAAATCCGGATAAAACTGAGTTGGTACTATTCACCAGGAAAACCAAGATACCAGACTTTAACCTTCTCCGCCTGAACGGCCAACCGCTCCAGCTCTCCTCCAGCGCAAAGTATCTTGGTGTTATCCTTGATTCAAAGCTGAGCTGGAAACTCAACATAGAAAACCGGGTGGAGAAAGCCCGTGTGGCCTTCTACGCCTGCAAAAGAACCTTCGGCAAGAAGTGGGGACTCAAACCAAGGATGGTTTTGTGGCTGTACACTGCTGTAATACGTCCAATTCTCAACTACGGGTCACTAGTCTGGTGGCCCGCTCTGAGTAAGGACTATAACATAACTAAACTCAGTCGAGTTCAACGAAGTGCGGCCATAGGCATTACAGGTGCTATGCGGTCATGCCCGACCGATGCTCTAAACGTGCTACTCTACCTCCTACCAATCGACCTTTATATAAAAAACACCGCATCAAACAATGCCGTCAGGCTCAAAGAATCTGGGTGCTGGACTACGAAGCCATACGGGCATAGTAATATCCTGGGACAGTTACCAAAGGAATTGGTTACGTCACCGACTGACTACATCACCCCCAAACTGAGCTTCACGAAACGATTCTCTGTTGGTTTCCCAACTAGAGAGGAGTGGAAGAACGGTGCGGTGGAAGCAGACTTCGACACGATAATATTTACCGACGGTTCGAAAATGGACTGCGGGGTCGGGGCAGGAATATTCTCAGATACACATAATATCGCTAAGTCCTACCGCCTCCCGGACCACGCTAGCGTCTTCCAGGTAGAGATACTGGGGATCCGGGAGGCGTGTCGTACACTAAAACACGACTCATCGCCAAAACACAACATCGTCATTTTCACCGAAAGCCAAGCCGCAATCAAAGCACTAGACTCGGCTACCACCTCCTCTAAACTAGTTCAGCAATGCCGTAACGAACTAGCCGGTCTGGCGGAACGGCTCCAAGTCACTGTGCTCTGGGTCCCGGGGCATAGAGACATAATGGGAAATGAGCGGGCTGATGAACTGGCCAGGGAGGGCTCCGCTCTTCCCGGCTCTCTTGCGGAACTAGTTCATGTTCCTTTAGGAGTCGTAAAGAGGGTCATACTCTCACACTTCCAGACAGTGGCTAATTCCAGATGGAAAAGCCTAACTACCTGCGCCATATCTAGGAAGATGTGGCCATCTTACAAACGAGCCAAGTCAGACGAACTTCTATACAAGACCGGGGCAGACGTCTCCAGAATCACGGCGATCAGTACAGGTCACTGGCCGATTGGGGATCATGCGGCCAAACTGGGCATTCCATTCAATGTAAACTGCCGCAGCTGCCAGGACACTAATGAGCGAGAGTCGCTTGTTCATTTCCTTTGCAAGTGTCCGGCTCTAGCTAGAGCCCGAGAGCGAGCACTAGGCAAGCCCTTCTACGGGGACCTGATGGAGATTTCGGGGAAGAGGATTGGAGAGTTATTACATTTCCTGAACAGCACAGGGTGGCTATAGCGATCCAATTCAATCAACCTTTCTCACATTCATCTTCTGTATTCCCCAGTATCAAGAACCCTTAACAGCCGAGTTTAACACGAGTTTGTGGTTTCAAAACGGCCTCTGAGCTAATTGAGCCCTGTCTGGGTGACAGGGCTGCCACTTAAACCAACCAACCAACCAATGATACATCGATGGAAATTTTTCGTATATAACTTTCGAGTTGTACGAAATTTCGTTTCGTGTTCTGTGATAGGGGCCCAGGACTTCGCCCGACATCTCGAAGGCTGCACTGTCTTTTCCACAGTCGATTTGGAACGTGCATATCACCAGATACCTCTGAACGAGGATGACGTTCCAAAAACGGCAATTACAACACCTTTTGGTCTGTACGAGTTCGTTCAAATGACCTTTGGATTGCGCAATGCTGCACAAACCTTTCAAAGGTTCATCTTTTCGGTTTTGAGGGATCTAGATTTTTGTTTAGTCTACATTGACGACATCTTGATCACCTCAAAATCAGAAAAGGAGCATTTCGTTCACCTCGACACTCTTTTTCAACGTCTTGAAATGCATGGTTTAGTGATTAATTTGGCGAAATGCCACTTCGTCAAGATTCAGGTTGATTTTTTGGGACATACCATCGATTCAAGTGGAATTCGTCCAATTACTTCTAAAGTCGAAGCCATAATCTCCTACCCGCAACCGACTACCGTTCACGAGATGAGGCGTTTTCTAGGTATGATCAACTTCTACCGACGGTTCATTCCTCATGCTGCCACATCTCAGTCTATTTTAGACAAGTTCACTAAGGGTAGTAAGAAAAAACGTGATAAGACGGTACTTAAATGGAGCCCTGAGTCATCAGAAGCTTTCGACTGCTGTAAAAAGCAGTTAGCACAAGCTACGATTCTAGCCTTTCCCTCTTCCACAGCAGCACTTTCACTTGTGGTTGATGCTTCGGACACAGCCATCGGGGCTGTGTTACAGCAGAAACTATTAAATGTCTCTCAGCCTTTGGCATTTTTTTCGCGAAAACTTTCTGCAGCACAGCAAAAATATAGTCCATACGATCGCGAGCTTTTGGCAGCATACGTTGCCATTAAGCATTTCAAGTTCATGCTGGAAGGCAGACACTTCACTCTTTTCACGGATCACAAACCATTGATTTTCGCTTACAAACAAAATTCCGAAAAAGCGTCTCCACGCCAACTTAGGCACCTGGACCTCATCGGTCAGTTCACGACGGATATTCGGCATATATCTGGTTTAGATAACGTTGTCGCCGACGCAATGTCCCGGATTGACGAGCTATTAATTCCCGCGACTGTGGATTATGCTCAAATAGCCGATGCTCAGCTGACCGATGAGGATTTACCATTCATAAAAAATTTACCGAGCCTGAAGATGCTACCTATTAACATCGAAAATTCCTCCCAGCAGCTTTGGTGTGACGCCTCGCAAAGCACTTTGCGGCCTTACATACATGCGACGTTGCGTAGGAAGATTTTCGACGTGGTTCACGGTACGGCTCATCCGGGTGCTAAAGCAACAACTAGGCTATTAGCTGGAAAGTTCGTCTGGCCATCCATCAACAAAGATTCCCACAGATGGTTCAGAGAATGCATGGCGTGTGGGAAGGTCAAAAGCCCACTCGGTAACTTTGAACCGGTCACAGAAAAATTCACCAATATTCACATAGATTTGGTTGGACCGCTTCCAACTTCGGAAGGCTTTAGTTACTGCCTGACTGTCATTGACCGCTTTACTCGATGGCCAGAAGCGTACCCAATTGTGGACATTCGTGCATCAACCGTTGCTACCTCGCTGGTCAGAGAGTACATTCCACGCTATGGAACTCCGCTCACAATAGTGACTGACCAAGGAGCGCAATTCGAAGCTCAACTATTCGCAGAGTTGGGTAGGGTTTTGGGTTTAAGCGATGCAGAACAACTGCGTATAACCCCAAAGCGAACGGTATGCTTGAACGATGGCATCGGGTACTCAAAGACTCATTGATGTGCAAAGCATCAGAAGGTTAGACTCGCGAACTACCGTTCATTCTTCTAGGGCTTCGCTCCATCATCAGAGGAGATGCCGATGCCACTCCAGCTGAACTGGTTTACGGCCAAAATCTACGTTTGCCGTACGAGCTCGTACAATCAAACACAACACCAACACTTTCACCTAGTGACTACGTGCAGAGGCTGCGGGAGGTCATGCGTTCGGTGAAGCCTAAACCACCCTCTTCTCACACACCCACGAACACATTCGTCTTTAAGTCACTTAAAGACTGTGATCACGTATTTGTTCGTCAGGACCAAGTTAGGAAATCACTTCAACCGCCTTATGAGGGTCCGTTCAGGGTACTTCGTAGTAACGAGAAGTTCTTCACAATTGCTTTTAAAGGCAAAGAGAAGAACATCTCGATAGACCGCCTTAAACCTTCTTTTCATTCCCCGGCCTATCCGTCCACGCACCCTGTAAAAGCGCTAAAACACGTTACTTTCGCATAGAGGACAACGCTTCCATCCTTGGTACGGACCAAAGCACAGACTGGTGTGCAGCGTTAAGGTGTCGAGAAGGACCGTTAGTCCTCCTCTAGGAGGGGGGTGTGTGGGGTGTGGGCTACATGTGTGGAATGCATGTAGCAAACACTTTACACATTATAAAGACAAAGTAACCGGTTGCTTGATTTTGTTTGATAATAAAAATCAATCAACCGGTCGCTGAAAAAAAACAGCAGAAGAAAAACTGGATCGAAAAGTATCACGCGAGAATCAGATTGATAAAATATTTAACGAATATTAAAATTGTTGATCAAGTTAAATAATAATTTTAATTAATTAATAAAACGTTTTTTTTAAGAGCTTTATTGCTAATTCCACAACTGAATTAAAATGTAAGCTTAGAACTAAGAAACAAGCATAGAACACCAAAGGGACAACACGAGCAGGGAAGACATAAATGGACAAAACTAAGCTGAAAGAGAAAGTGCACTTTGGCATAACGCCTGAAAATCGGTGGGACCGCAACAATGCCTCAGGCAACACTGCACGGTTGAATAAACCCACCGACAAAATTACATGTATGATCCGAAAGCACTATATACTGACGGATGCATGCACCGACCGCGAATCACAACAAAGAAAAATTTCGAGTGCTAACGAAATGATTCGCGGATGGTAAATGTTCCCGCAAACATATAAGCGAATGACGAGAAAGAGGTCAGTCAGCAATAACTAGTCTGCTAGCAAGGCACGTGGACTTAAAGTTCCTCTTGTAGCAACATTGACTACTGTTCTGACAGGACAAACATCTCTAATCGGTTCCCAAGCTGAACAAGGTATTGTGGACTTAAAGTTCCTCTTCGAAAGCTTGAGACCAATTAGTTGGTGTCCAGACCATGATGACGATGAGCAAAAACGTCAAGTGAGGACGACGTAAGAAGCGAAGACAGCAAGCAGAGGCAGCAAGCGAAGACAACAAGCGAGGACAATAGAACGAAGACAGCCAAGCAGCGGCGAGCCAAGCAGCGACAAACCAAGCAGCAGATAGTGCAAAGCAGCGACGACGCGCAGAGTAAAGCAGCGACGACCACAGCAAACCACGACGTGCATAGCGTGCCACGACGCGCAGAGCAAAGCAGCAACGACGCGCAGAGAAACGCAGCGACGACCACAGCAAACCATGACGTGCATAGCGACCCACGACGAGCAGAGCCAAAGCAGCGACAAGCAGAGAACACGCTACGATGAGCAGAGCAGACGAACAGAGCACAGCAGACGAACAGAGCACAGCAGACGAACAGAGCACAGTAACCGTCAACAGAGCAGATCAGGCGAACAGGGACAAGATGACGATCAGTAACCAGGGTCAAGTTAAGGCAAGCAGAGTCGTGCCAGGAGTTGAGCTAAATCCAAATACGACAAGCCACGACGAACGACGCCAAATCACGACAAGCAGACACAGCTGAACCAAGACGAACAAGCAGAGACCACACAGAGAGACGAAGACAGGGAAGGACACGCAAACAGTGAAGGACAAAGACAGGGAGAGCAAAGGCCACACAGAGGGACGAAGACAGGGAGAGAGCAGAGAGGGTCTAGGCAAGGCAAGTGAAGTCGTATCCACAGAAAATACGAATCGGGTCACGTTTAGCAGAGACGACGATCAGACGGCAAGGAGAACACCCAATGGAAATCAAATAATAATTTTAATGTATTTGAACTAGTAATAAAGTGATGTCTAATAACAAATAAATATTTTGTAACGGATCCCGGCACCCGTTGAGCCTACCCCAGAAATTCGAGTAGTTGCAACAGCTGAACGAAATAAATGCGCCTTAGATACCCCTCGTGCCTTGCGAAGCTCTTCCACCCTTTCCAAGAAGGCGCAAAGTTTATTTGGCTCACCTGTGAAATTCACTTCCAATTTCGCTAACTCCATTCTCGATGGTTCCCGCTCCTCGCCGATTCTCCTCATTTGCACAGCCGTGGAGTTAGCTTCCGATGTCACTATCAAATGAAAAACGGCTTCCCCCTCTTTGGATGATACCTGGCTCGATTTATCGCACAAAGTACCTAAATTTAAAAGAATCATCGCCCTTGTGGTTGACTTCAACTTCGCTTCCTCCTTCGTAGGTGGACACCCATCTAACCTTCGAAGACACCACTCAATCTTAGACAAAATTGTTGTGTATTCGCTCGACCCCTCATCACCTACCAATGATTCTATTAAAAGTCCAATTTCGTCATTCTTCTTTTCCACCGCCTCCAGATCCTCCTCAAAATAAATGGATAATCTTTCCCCACTATCGACGTATTCCCCAACCACTCAGCACGTAAAGAAGCAGTTCACAAAGCTTTGCGCATCGTATCGACCTTATCTGACTGTAGGTTTCGAGTGGCCAACTCATAAATTAATTCGTCCTGGCTCAGACGATATACGTAGATTTTTTCCCATTTTGTATAAACACGAGCTACTCGTATTGCACCAATAAAACACTCTGAATTATTTATTCAATTTAGTTATTACACATACTACTATGAAGGAAAACTAAGGTGTAATTTTTATTTAAAAACACAAAAGAAATATCATACACTAATTATTATACTAAAATCTATTACTCCTGCCGAAAAGAAGAGAAGTTCATCCACTGTAGGCCAATTTGCCACTATCGAACTTAATAAAAAAAGTATACTACTGAAATTATGCAAAAGTAATTAAAATCGAAAGTCCAATTCTTACCAACTCGCTACTACTCCAATTATTTCTATCGGAATTTAGCACTTCCCTTGTAAAAACACTACTCATTTTCACTAATTTTTCACCAAACGTAGAAAAATATAAAAATGCCGAACAAAGAAAAAAAAATTTGCCACTAAAACGTTGGGCGCCAATTATTACCGTTTTTTCCCGCAGAAAACCGTAATGAACCCCTTTACCACGGAAAGGAGCGAACGGGTCCTTATCCGGCCAACCCAGTGACGGGTCGTGGGCGCCAGTGGTTCCTTGATTTGAAGGTACCCTGCTCTCAAAATCTCCCCGACCGAACCACTGTTTCGGGGAAATCACACCGAATTTAACCACTCCTTTCGAGTACTGAAGGAAAGTCGTACGGAGTTCCACACCGCGCTCACGGAAGAAAGAGCTGTAACACGACACAATATTTTTACACGAAATGAACTAAAAGTTGGCTTTTTGTCGAAATGCAACACAATTTATTTAAATTCAAAATCACTTCAACCAAAATTAAGAAAACTCTAATTATGGCATTGCCAAAAAAAAAAACGAAAATCGCTACGCTGGTATTGTCCATAGGGGTCTTCTGCTAAATACCTGAACTACCCTACTACCTTAAGTCTAGGGCGCCGCTGGTGATACTCTCCCTCGACGTATAGACGTGGCGGTTTCCGGTACTGCTTTTAAAGTCGTCCTGACCAGTCCAGATATATGTCCGTCCTCGACGTTCTTTTCGCTGCTTTCTTTTTCTTGAGAGATCCGACTTTGCCACGATCGATGCTTCCGATTTATTCCTGATTAACTCCGGATAAGTTGTAACCCGTCACCGACTTGTGATCAGGTCCAACAACAATTTTTATTCCCGAAAACTCACTTTGTTCTGCCTCTAATTTATCCAAAAAAGAGACCGTTTCCTGGCAAGCACCTTCCTTCAAGGCTCGCCCAGTTCAAATTTGTCAGTTAGTTGTCCGGTTAATTGGCCTTCCATTTTCTGTACAGGTTAATGTCTCACCTTTCAGGTCGTTAATCCCAACTTTCTCTTAATTCGCTAGCTTTCACTCTCGGTTGATTCGGTGTCCACTTTATACCGGGGATCTACTTAATCGATCGTTTCACTTACTCAAATTCGCGCAATATCCGCCATAATTGTTATGCGAATTCCACCGTCACTTGACATTTCTCGGACGAAGTGTTTACGTCTTGTTTGATGTGCTATTTTTGTGTACATTTCAGCGTTCGTGTTGTGAAATGTTCAGCGCTTGCTTACGTCGCGTGTGGTGTTGCTTTTCGTGTTTAATGTTCGATGTTTTCCCCAAAAGCTCGGATGGAATACGTTGCGTGTTGTGTTTGTTTTCCTTTCGTGACTTCTCCAATTATTTTACTCTACTTCTGTCCTAAACTAAACTATCCTCACTAATCTTAATAATTCCTTAAACTCCAATTCATATTCCATCTATATATACCTAATCTTAAATCCTAAATAAAACTAATCCTCATAAATACTAATTCGCTATTTTTGCGTTTACTCTTAGGTTGGCTCGGATGTGGATTATTGGAGTGGTGATTCTGCAAGGAGCTCGACAAATAAATTCTTGGTAAGTTGGTAAATTTAAAAACGCGATATTTTATTCCACTAAACAATTCTTTTCTTTTCTTGCAGGGGGACGTCCCGGATTGACCCGTAACAGATCCCAGGAATGATTAATAGTGGTATTCTGCATTGGCTGCCGCCTAGTCGGATGTTGGTGGAGAGAGCCTTGGTAACTTTTTGTGTTGAACCGTCTGGCTGTTACCTCCTGGTTAATGATACCTCCGGTGGTTCAAAGTTTATTGGCGATGGATTCGATGATAAAGCTCTTTGTCGCCCCTGTGTCTATCGTAGCCTTTAGTATTCCTTCGCCTAAGGCAAAGGTAGCGAAGATGTGACTGTTCTCTTGGTATAGCAGGTTTACTGGGGTCTAGGATCGCTCATCTGAGGCTTCGACACTCCTCGCGGCTGGCGGGCTTCTTGCACGTTTCCCGACTGACGTCTACAGCAATCGATGGTTCGAGTATTTCGGTGTCCGCAGTCCCAGTAAAAATACACTCAGTGGTTCTGACAGAATTGTGCCTTGTGACCGTCTTGGCTACAGCGTCGGCAAGCTGTTCTGAAGTTGATCGGGTTTTCTACGGTTTGGGCTACGGAGCAACGTCAACGTATTTCTTTGTCATGAGGCGTCGGCCGGACAGGTTCCCTCTCCTCTCGAATGCTTTCGTAGTCATCGGCTAACGCGGTCAGTTCTTGTAATGTAGAGGAATCCTTCCGCTGAATGTAGAGCTGATATTTGGCGTGACAGTTCCGAAAGATCCGTTCAAGCTTCTGCTTCTCGGTGTAACCCATTGGACGCATTAGGTTTTGTAGGCTCAGTACATAGTCTTTAAATGTTTCTCTTAGTAATTGTAGTTTTTGTCGAATTTTGTCATCCAGATCCTCCAGGTAACGTGCTGGAAGGAAAAATTTGAGGCAGTCTTCCTTAAATCCGACCCACTGTTGCCACGCACGATGATTATTCCGAAACCATGTCAGGGCTTTATCGCGGAGAAGCTCCGGCATTGTCCTCGGTAGGAAGTCTCTTGGGATGCCATATACATTGGTCAGTTCTTCAACTTGTTCGATAAAGTTTAAAGGCTCTTTTCCCCCGTCATATTTAACGGACCACTTCCGGATCTAATCGGCTACCGCGGTGTAGGTCATGGCTGAATTCCTATCCGACTCCTGGTTGGGGTTTACTAAAGACTTTGTTTCACGGCTCTCCGTATGGGATTCTTCGCTATCGACTCATCCGTACAGTTGCTCCTGCGGTGTTTCCTCGGGAATCACCTGTAGTCTCGATGGTGGGGCTGATGTGGATAATGCATTTCATGTGTTTCAACTCCAACTCCGACAGTCTTGATTCCTGTTCGCTGTACTCATTTTCCCTGATCCAGGTGATAAATTGTTTTCTTAGTTCATCGACTGTGCCAGTGTTGTCGAACCCAAACTCCTCCGCATAGGCAAGGAGTTCTTCCTTGCGTAATCCGTATACCCAATTTGTCCTTACCATGGTGGTTTCTCGTTTGTCTCGTGGATGCTTCACTGAATGCCTCTTCACCGTTAATTCTCTGTTCACCGCCTGGTAATTCACGGGTTGACAATCCTTTAGTTCACTATACTTTCTCTGATAGATTCTCCGATGTCTGGCTCTCCACTGTTTATTATTTCCCTGTCTCCGCTGACTGATAATTCACTGTTATAATTTTATAATTATAATTGATAATTCACTGTTTGATAATTCGTTTGTTCACTGTATTTTCCACTGTTTGTCACTTCAACGCTGCTATACTGCAGTTTTCCTAGTTCGTTAGTTATTTTGTGAAGTCCCAGCTCGGGCGACATTGTAACGACTCGAATTTCCGGGGTAGACTCATCGGGTGCCGGGATCCGTTACAAAATATTAAAAATTAATAATATTAAAACTACTCGCACGTATATTGGTGCACGACTCAACTAAGTCAATCGCAATATTTTTTATTTATTTGACTTCACTTTATTCCTTCTATATTCATTATATTATTATATTCATTTTATTATTATTATTGCTCGTCGTCTTTGCTCGTTGTCTCCGCTCGTTGTCTTCGCTCGTCTTCACACCTTGTCTTCGCTCCTTGTCTTCGCTCGTTGTCTTCGCTTGTTGTTTTTGCTCGTTGTCTCTCGACTTGGCTTGGCTCGGTCTGGACACGAACTAGTCGGTCTTTCAAAGAGGAACTGTAAGTCTACAATGCCTTATCCAGCTTGTAAACCAATTAGAGACGGTTGTCCTGTCAGAACAGTAGTCAACGTTGCTACAAGAGGAACTCTAAGTCCTCAATACCTCCTTTTGCTTGCTAGTTGTCCCTTATATTGGTACTCATAACAACCGGTTTTCATCAAGATCTTTGTGTTGTGATTCGTGGCTGGGTAATGCTTTCGTCCGTATACCGGGTGTTTGGTACTCCGTGTGCCACCTTGTAAGGGGTTATTCCTTGATATATTTAGAGAAAAAAATGGTTATACAGGGTGGGTCAATTTTCAATATCAGTGGAGATACAGGATGGTTAAGAAAAGTGTTTTTGACCGGTACCCTCACGTTAAAACCCTCATCTTTTGTAGGTAATAATATGGTTCATAAAAAAATTAAATTAAAATGAAATTTTTATAATGGGGTTTTCTGAGAAAAACTACATTGATCACTGAATTTTTAGGGTTGACGTAGCAAAAATTTGTGTTTTCGAAAATAAATAAATATCTCAAGATTACACTGTTACATTAAATGAAAGGTAGTACGATTCCCTAAAAAACGAGTTATAACACTTTGCCTTGTGATTATTGGTTATCAAGATATAACGTTTGAAGTGAGTGAGGGTACCAATCAAAAACACTTTTCATAACCACCCTGTATCTCCACTGATATTGACCCATCCTGTAGAAAAATTTTTTTTTCCAAATATATCAAGGAATAATCCCTTACAAGGTGGCACACGGAGTGCCAAACAAATTGTATAGCAAGTTAGATTTTTCACTGTTTTTTGATTCGTAGTCGGTTTATGCAGCCGTCAGTAAATAGGATTTTCGGATTTTGCGATTTTGTCGGTGGGTTTTATCCACCGTACAGTGTCGCCTGAGGCATTGTTGCGGCCCCACCGATTTTTCAGGCGTTTTGCCAAAATGCACTTTCTTTTCCAGCTTAGTTATGTCCGTTTATGTCTTCCATGCTCATGTTTTCCCTTTTCTTTGCTCCTTTATGTCTTTGGTGTTATATGTTGCTTATTTGTCTTACTTCGAAGTTTTTAAAATTCAGTGTTGTTTATTCGTCTTACTTTTAAGTTTTTAATTCAGTGTTACATGTTTTATAATTCAGTGTTACATGGTTTGTGTGTCGAAATTTCACTAGAAATTTCCGTCCTCACAATGTACTCACCAAGTTTCAACTTTCTAGCAAAGCCATTTTAAGGATAGGCAAAATACCCCCACCCCCGTACCATACTACCCCTATAAAAAATTATTTTTCAAACTTGCTACTACTATAGCTCTATCTAAATACCAAGTTTTAGCTATCCATCATTATGTGTTCTTGAGATATAAACATACTGCAGTCACGATCGGCTGCAAGCCAATCGTATAATAATCTAGATGAATACTGAACTCCGAATTATATTGTAGTTGTAGTGTGCATGTTGTATGTCCTTTATTAAGGACTGCCATTAGATTGCTACTCAAACCCAAAAGACAATATTCAGTGTTTAATTTCATATCTTGAACTGGGTAAGTCATCGAAAAAAAATGTCCTTTTTGAAAGACTTTCACATGGGATGTGCAGAAAGGACTCACTTGATTTCTTACATATTTATCCTTTTCCTTGGAACCATTTAAAAATGAACGTGTACAAAATTTAAAATTCTTAGCTTGAAGCGTTCAAAAGTAATCGAAAAATATTGTTGAACACGTGTCTTAAGGATATTTTGTATGGCAGCTACCAGAAGGAGTAAAAGGATTTCGCTGAGTAGTTAACTCTAACTTTGTTTTTACTCAAAACTAATTTGTACAAAATTTCCAATTCATAGCTAAAAGATTACTTGAGTTATAGTAAGTTCCGTAAATTAAGTGAAGACGTTTTGACAGGATATTTGTATGGCAGCTACACGAAGGACTAATAGGATTTTCTTCATATTCATACATTTAGCTCCAACTATTGGAAAAATAATACATACAAAATTTCAAAGTCGTAGCTTAAACGGTTCCGAAGTTATCGGCCAATATTCTTAAACACGTGTTTTAAGGACATTTTGTATGGCAGCTACCAGAAGGAGTAAACGGATTTCGCTGAATAGTAAAGCCGAACTTTCTTTTCACTCAAAACTAATTTGTGCAAAATTCCGAATTCGTAGCTAAAAGATTACTTGAGTTATAGTGAGTTTCGTAAATTAAGTGAATACATTTTGAAAGGATATTTGTATGGCAGCTACACGAAGCACTAACAGGATTTTCTTCATAGTCATATATTTAGCTCCAACTATTGGAAAAGTAACACATACAAAATTTCAATGTCCTAGCTTAAACGTGTTTTAAGGATATTTTGTATGGCAGCTACCCGAAGGAGTAGGGCGATATTGCCAGTTAACGAACTTAGCCTTACAAATTCAACCAAACATCCAGATTCAAAATTTCAAGATCCTAGGTGAAGGCGTTCTTGAGTTATTGTGTTCACGGACAGACGGACGGACGGACGGACGGACGGACGTCAAGCGGATTTGAGATTTGGTTCAACAATACTTTTCGATAACTTTTGAACGCTTCAAGCTACGAATTTGAAATTTTGTACACTTTCATTTTTAAATGGTTCCAAGGAAAAGGATAAACATGTAAGAAATCGAGTGAGTCCTTCCTGCACCTCCCATATGAAAGTCCTTCAAAAAGGACTATTTTTTCGATGACTTAACCAGTTCAAGATAAGAAATTAAAGACTGAATATTGTCTTTTAGTTTTGAGTAGCAATCTAATGGCAGTCCTTAATAAAGGACATACAACATGCACACACGTAATTCTACTTTATCCCCAACTACAATATAAATCGGAGTTCAGTATTCATCTAGAGTATTATACGATTGGCTTGCAGCCGATCGTGACTGCAGTATGTTTATACTCTAGATGAAATCATATAGAGTATTATAAGTTTAATCCAGCCCAAAAGTTTGTAACGCATAGAACCAAGCCTCGGACGAAAAAAAGTTATATATTATTTTTTGTTTATTTGTGGCCAAAAACCTCAAATCCGCTTGACGTCCGTCCGTCCGTCCGTCCGTCCGTCCGTCCGTCCGTCCGTCCGTCCGTCTGTCCGTGAACACGATAACTCAAGAACGCCTTCACCTAGCATCATGAAATTTTGAATCTGGGTGTTTGGTTGAATTTGTAAGGCTAAGTTCGTTAACGGGCAAAATCGTCCTACTCCTTCGGGTAGCTGCCATACAAAATGTCCTTAAAACACGTGTTCAAGAATATTGGTAGATAACTTCAGAACGGTTTAAGTTACGTCTTTGAAATTTTGTACGTGTTATTTTTCCAATAGTTGGAGTTAAATGTATGATTATAAAGAAAATCCTATTAGTCCTTCGTGTACCTGCCATACAAATATCCTGTCAAAATGTATTCACTTATTTTACGAAACTCACTATAACTCAAGTAATCTTGTAGCTACAAATTAGTAATTTTGTTCAAATTAGTTTTGAGTAAAAAAGAAGTTCGGGTTTACTAGTCAGCAAAATCCGTTTACTCCTTCTGGTAGCTGCCATACAAAATATCCTTAAAACACGTGTTTAAGAATATTGGCCGATAACTTCATAAGGGTTTAAGCTCCGTCTTTGAAATTTTGTATGTGTTATTTTTCCAATAGTTGGAGCTAAATGTATAATTATGAAGAAAATCCTATTAGTCCTTCGTGTAGCTGCCATACAAATATCCTGTCAAAACGTCTTCACTTAATTTACGGAACTTACTATAACTCAAGTAATCTTTTAGCTATGAATTGGAAATTTTGTACAAATCAGTTTTGAGTAAAAACGAAATTCGAGTCTACTAATCAGCGAAATCCTTTTACTCCTTCTGGTACCTGCCATACAAAATGTCCTTAAGACACGTGTTCAACAATATTTTTCGATAACTTTTGAACGCTTCAAGCTACGAATTTGAAATTTTGTACACGTTCATTTTTAAATGGTTCTAAAGAAAAGGATAAATATGTAAGAAATCAAGTGAGTCCTTCCTGCACCTCCTATATGAAAGACCTTCAAAAAGGAAAATTTTTTTCGATGACTTACCCTGTTCAAGATATGAAATTAAACACTGAATATTGTCTTTTAGTTTTGAGTAGCAATCTAATAGCAGTCCTTAATAAAGGACATACAACATGCACACACGTAATTCTACTTTATCCCCAACTACAATATAAATCGGAGTTCAGTATTCATCTAGAGTATTATACGATTGGCTTGCAGCCGATCGTGACTGCAGTATGTTTTTTCTAATGTAATAGGCTCGTGAGATGTCGTAATCTAAAGTTTTTTTACTCTAGATGAAATCATATAGAGTATTATAAGTTTAATCCAGCCCAAAAATTTGTAACGCATAGAACCAAGCCTCGGACGAAAAAAAGTTATACAGTATCTTTTGTTTATTTGTGCCCAAAAACCTCAAATCCGCCTGACGTCCGTCCGTCCGTCCGTCTGTCCGTGAACACGATAACTCAAGAACGCCTTCATCAAGGATCTTGAAATTTTGAATCTGGAGGTTTGGTTGAATTTGTAATTTTAAGTTCGTTAACGGGCAAAATCGTCCTACTCCTTCGGGTAGCTGCCATACGAAATGTCCTTAAAACACGTGTTGAATAATATTGGTCGATAACTTTAGAAGGGTTTAAGCTACGACTTTGAAATTTTGTATGTGTTATTTTTCCATTAGTTGCAGCTAAATATATGATTATGAAGAAAATCTTATTAGTCCTTCGTGTAGCTGCCATACAAATATCCTGTTAAAATGTATTCACTTAATTTACGAAACTCACTATAACTCAAGTAATCTTTTAGCTATGAATTGGAAATTTTGTAAAAATTAGTTTTGAGTAAAAACAAAGTTTGGGTTTACTAATCAGCGACATCCTTTTACTCCTTCTGGTAGCTGCCATACAAAATGTCCTTAAAACACGTCTTTAAGAATATTGGCCGATAGCTTCATAATGGTTTAAGCTATGTCTTTGAAATTTTGTATGTGTTACTTTTCCAATAGTTGGAGCTAAATGTATGATTATCAAGAAAATCGTATTAGTCCTTCGTGTAGCTGCCATACAAATATCCTGTCAAAACGTCTTCACTTAATTTACGGAACTCACTATAACTCAAGTAATCTTTTAGCTATGACCTCGGAATTTTGTACAAATTAGTTTTGAGTAAAAACGAAGTTCAAGTTTACTAGGCAGAGAAATCCTTTTACTCCTTCTGGTAGCTGCCATACAAAATATCCTTAAGACACGTGTTCAACAATATTTTGCGATAACTTTTGAACGCTTCAAGCTACGAATTTGAACTTTTGTACACATTAATTTTTGAACGGTTCCAAGGAAAAGGATAAATATGTAAGAAATCGAGTGAGTCCTTCCTGCACCTCCCATGTGAAAGTCCTTCAAAAAGGACATATTTTTTCGATGACTTACACAGTTCAAGATATGAAATTAAAAACTGAATATTGTCTTTTAGGTTTGAGTAGCACTCTAATGGCAGTAATTTATAAAGGACATACAACATGCACACACGTAATTCTACTTTATCTCCAACTACAATATAAATCAGAGTTCAGTATTCATCTAGAGTATTATACGATTGGCTTGCAGCCAATCGTGACTGCAGTATGTTTTTCCTCCCACCTTCGCACGCCACTGCCGCCACTCAAAAATTTGTTTCCGATCGATTCTCCAAGTATATCTACAGATGTTCATTAAGTTTTGATTTCGTGACATTAACCGTTTAGGAGATATGGAGCGTTTTGGACGCCTTATTATTCCCTCTACTCCCACACCCTTTCACCCATATCAACAATTTTTTGCAAATGGGTCCCATCGAAGCTCTATATAAGTTCCAAGTTTCAGCCTCCTAACATAAGCGGTTGCTGAGATCTAAAAACCAAAGTTTTTTTTAATTTTCCTAGTATACCTACAGGATGTCATTAAGGAAGCAAACCCTTTAACGCCCGAAAATGCGTCAATTTTCCTGAATTTTACTTTATTATTTTAATAATAAAGTATAGTTATCGATTTAAAAAAAAAATTTGCTATCCTGAAAATTTTTTTTATGCGTTTCGTGACTAATAAGCACCAAAAAAGCAAAAAAAAATTTCAGTCCGTCTGTGCGCCGTCCGCAAAACGTTTGAGAGCTTATAGCTCCCAAACCCTATGAGCTATTGAATTGTTTTTTTTAATAGACTGGGTAGGCCCCTTGAAGTGACCACTTTTTGGGGGTGGGAGTGTAAGGCGTTTTAGACGAAAAATTTTGGTTTCTAGATCTCAGCAACCGCTTATGTTAGGAAGCTGAAACTTGGAATTTATATAGAGCTTCGATAGTAGACCCATTAGCAAAAATATTGTTGATATGGGTGAAGGGGTGTGGGAGGGGAGGGGGAATAATGCGTCCGAAACGCAAGAAAGCCGAGATCGACACATTCTAAAATCCATATCTCCTAAACAGTTAATGTCACAAAGTTAAAACTTTATAAATATCTGAAGGTATACTGGGACAATAGGTAGGAAACAAATTTTCCAGTAGGGTCTGGGGCTGTCGGAGGTGGGGTGAAAACTTTAGATTACGATATCTCACGAACCAATAGCACTAGCGAAATAAAATTTGGTTTCTGTACAAAGGTTGACAAATAAAATTTGATGAAAGCAAAATTTTTTAAGGGGAGGGGGCGGTGGAGCATGGAAGTGGAGGGGGTAAGAATTTTTTAAAAAAATCGCGTCTCATATCTCAAGAACGGTGTAAGAGAGATGCTTAAAATTTTTACCAAAAGTAGGCCTAATAGACCCCAGCAGAAAAAAAATTTCACGAATGTGGGTGTAGAGGGTGGGGGAGGGTGAAAAGTAAAAAGTTCCGATGTTTATATCTCAAGAACCTATAATGATATAAATCTGAAACTTAGTATTTAGATAGAGCTATAGTAGTAGCATGTTGGAAAAACATAATTTTTTATAGGGGTAGTACGGTACGGGGGTGCGGGGTGTTTTTCCTAACTATAGAACGACTTATACTAGAAAGTTGAAATTCGGTATGTATGTATATGTAAATCCACTAAAAAAGTAATTCTAAGTAAAAAAAATTCAAATATTCATTGGTTCGGAAGTAGGGCAAAAATAATGATCAGTGAAAATGGAATGCATATATTTTCACGATTTTCGTCATATCTATTAGGTCTTTCCAAATATTGAATTAATTTTTTTTGTACAGGTTTTTCATAAAAATACCTAGAAAGTGTTTTCAGGATTTTCCGAAATTCGACCCCCAAGGTGGTGATGTGGTGATGAAGGGGATGTATACATTCTCACGAATTCAGCCGTATCCCTCAGGTCAGATTAGATATCGAATAACTTTTCACTTCTATGGTCTTATTTAAAAATCACCTAAGAGTGTAAAAACGGGTTGAACACGTTTTCATGACATAAAGACATCGCATTGGTTTTTACTTCCTCAAGCTTCCTTTATATAAATCTAAAAACTCATTTCAGGCTTTTTGAATAATCAACCCCAAAGTGGGTACAAGGGGGTTGCATAAGTTTTCACAAATTCTTCCATATTTCTTGGTTCTAATGAGATATCGAATTCATTTTTACTTCCTAAAGGCTTCCTACATAATCGTCAAAAAGTTGAGTTCAGGATGTTTGTTATTCAACTCCAAAAGGATGTAAGCCTTTCGACATATTTCTCAGGATTCATGAGATATTAGATTAGTTTGCACTTCTACAGACTTTTTATATAATCGCCTTCAAACGCATTTCCGATTTCATGTAATGGTCCAAAAACAAATCACGAATGGCGTAACAACTGATATTATACTAGAACTAGACCTCGTCCCGGAGTATGACCCAATTATGTAATTCATATGTTATATGTGGCAGCGGCGCGACCCCATTCTAACCGCTTCCCGAACTTTTTTTTAGGTTTTCAATCACACAGTAGCCTACACCGCGTCTCAGAACGCGTTCCGAACTTCTACCCAAAAAATAATAAAGTTGCGCCCAGACTGTTGGCAGATTTTACTTTATTATTTTAATAATAAAATATTGTTATCGATTTTTAAAAAAAAAAAATTTGCTACCCTGAATATTTTTTTTATACGTTTCTTGACTAATAAGCACCAAAAAAGCAAAAAAAATTTTCAGTCCGTCTGTGCGCCGTACGCAAAACGTTTGAAAGCTTATAACTCTCAAACTCTTTGAGCTATTAAGTTGAATTTTTTTCTGTTGGTAGACTGAGCAGACCCCTTCAAGTGGCCACCTTTTGAGTGGTGGGGTTGCGAGGGGGGAGGTGGGGAAGCGTTTTAGACGGAAAATTTTGGTTTCTAGATCTCAGTAACCACTTAGGCTAGGAAGCTGAACCTTGGAATTTATATAGAGCATCGATAGTGGGCCCATTTGCAAAAAAAATTATGATATAGGTAAAGGGGTGTGGGAGTGAAGGGAATAATAATGCGTCCGAAACGCAAAAAAGCCGAGATTGAGACATTCTAAAATCCATATCTCCTAATCGGTTAATGTTACGAAATTAAAGCTTAATGAACATCTGTGGGTATACTATGAGAATAGATCGGAAACAAATTTTTGAGAGGGACAGTGGCGTACGGAGGTGGGGTGTGAAAAACTTTAGATTACGATATCTCACGAACCAATTGCATTAGAAAAACGAAATTCGGTTTCTGTATTAAGGTCAATAAATAAAGTTTGCTGAAAGTAAAAATTTTTAAGGCGGATTTAAAGTGTGGAAGTGGAGGGGATAAGAATTTTTCTAAAAAATCACGTCTCATATCTCAAGAACAATGTACGATAGATGCTTAGAATTTTTACCAGAAATGGGCCCGATAGACCCCTAGCAGGAAAAAAGGAAATTTTGAGGGTGAGGTGTAGAGGGTGAGGCTGGGGGAGGGTAAAAAGGAAAAAGTTTCGATTCTTATATCTCGAGAACCTAAAATGACATCAAGCTGAAACTTGGTATTTAGATAGAACTATAGTAGTAGCATGTTGGAAAAATATAATTTTTTATAGGGGTAGTATGGTACGGGGTGGGGCGTGTTTTTCCTAACTATAGAACGACTTATGCTAGAAAGTTGAAACTCAGTATGTATATGTAAGTCAACTAGAAAAGTAATTTTGATTAAAAAAAAATTAAATATCCATTGGCGTTTGGAAGTGGGGCAAAAAAAATTATCAGTGAAAATGGAATGCATATATTTTCACGATTTTCGTCATATCTATTAGGTCTTTTCAAATCTTTAATTTTATTTTTATTCCACGTATTCTTCATATAAATACCTAGAAAGTGTTTTCAGTATTTTTTGAAATTCGACCACCACGGTGGTGTAAGGGGGTTGTATACATTTTCACGAATTCAGCCGTATCTCTCCGGTCTGATTAGATATCGAATATATTCTTACTTCTACGGGCTTGTTTAATAATCACCTAAACACGTTATCAAATTTTTTCCTTTTTCAACCCCTAAGAGTGTAAAAGCGGATTGAACACGTTTTCACAAATTCCGTCATATCTCTTAGGAGTGATAAGACATGGGATTGGTTTTTATTTCCTCGGGCTTTATTTACATATATCTAAAAACTCATTTCAGGATTTTTTAATATTCAACCCCTAAGTGGGTACAAGGGGGTTGCATATGTTTTCACAAATTTCTACATATTTCTTAGTTCTAATGAGATATCAAATTCATTTTTACTTCCTAAGGCTTCCTACGTAATCGTCAAAAGTTGATTTCAGTGTTTTTAGATATTCAACTCCAATAGGACGTAAGGCTTTCGACATATTGCTTACGATTGATAAGATATCAGATTGGTTTTCACTTCCACAGACTTTTTATATTATCGCCTACAAATGCATTTCCGATTTCATGAAATGGCCCAAAACCAAAACACTAAAAATCTCATAATCACGTAACAACTGATATTATACTACGACTTAGACCTAGTCCCGGAGTATTACCCAATTATGTAATTCATATGTTATATGTGGTAGCGGCGTAAGTATTCTAGCGCGACCCCATTCTAACCTTTTCTGAACGTTTTTCTGAGTTTTCAGTCATAAAGTGTTAAAAATTGAACCAGCCGTGCGCTAAAAATCAGTCTAACCAGTCCGACTTTGGCCGTGCGCAAACGAGTTAGTTGGTCTTGAACTCGATGTCGACGCGGTCGTTTTTAACGTTGCCTTCAGTCTTTATTTAATGGTCACTATTTTTTGTATAACTAACGAAATAAATTGAATTGTTCCTTAAACCGGGACCATTATTTTAATAAGTTGGTGAAGTTTTCCAACATTGGTGCCGAAACCCGGGAGAAAAGAACTAATTTAAGTGATAACGGTACATAAAACGGATGCATCATATCGATCGGTTTATCGTGGTCAAATAACGAAGCTAACAAAAGCGGCAGCGGAATACCTACAATTACCGTCTGCAAAAGCGCGTGAAGAAAATGCTGATGAAGTTGAAGAAAACGTATGTTCTTATTTGGAACGCATCAATGTGGCAAACGCGAATCTGGTGAGGGCAAATGAAGCTGTCCTTACTGCAATAAAAGAAGAGGAATTAGAACGTGAATGTAAGATTTCCGCTGAATACGAGGATAAAGCAGTGGCTATCATGGCACGCTTAAATCAACGTCTTCTTCAAATTCAACGGCTTAGAATTCCATTAAATTCTTCAGCTCCTGTTACGAATCGTGATTCGTGCATTAAAAATTCGGTCAAACTTCCGAAATTGCAATTGCAAAAGTTTTCCGGCAATTCGAAAGAATGGCTTCCATTTTGGGAGCAGTATAAGAGCTCGATCCATGAAAATACTTCTCTATCGAGCGTGGATAAGTTCCATTATTTGCAGTCGCTGTTAACTGGAAAAGCAGCGATGACTCTAGCTGGTTTTACTCCTACATCAGCGTGCTACGACGGAGCCGTGGCGCTCTTATTAGAGCAATTCGGAGATCGCGACAAAAGTATCGACCAATGCATGTTGCAGTTTATGTCGCTTTCCAGAATAAAGTCAAAAGACGATTTTGTTGGACTGAGGAACTTATACAATATGGTCACCTCATCTATGCGTTCTTTAACCGCTCTGGGTGTTCCCGCGAATACTTATAGTATCATGCTGAAGAGCGCTTTATTGAAGTCCTTGCCGGATGATCTTCGAGTGGATTTTCATCGGTTCCAAGAAAAAACTAAAGAGCATGCCGAGGCTGATAACCCTACAGAAAGAGAAGATACCAGCTCAGTAGAAGAGAGTTCATCCTCATTGAAATTTCACGGCGATAGCCAAATAGCCGCCATCATTAAATTTCTGAAGCGAGAAGTGACTTCGTTGGAAAAATCATTCGAGATAAGAGACTCGTCACGTAGTGTGAGTGCGTTAAATGCAAAAGCAGTGGCCACTGCAACAGGCTTAATGACTCTAGATAGTAGTAGTTCGTGTTTTTTCTGCAAAGCACCCGACCATAAGTCAAATTCATGCAGTGCAAAACTATCATTTATACAAAAGAGAGAAATGTTGAAACGAGATAGACGTTGTTTTCGGTGCACTGGTGGTGGTCATTCGGCTAAATTCTGCAAAACAAAGCTAATATGCAAAACCTGTAAGAGAAAGCATGCAACGTCTATGTGCGATCCGGATTTCGCTCGTAAATCAAAAGTGATTCCAAATGAGAGGGAAGAAGATAGAAAGAGCTTACCGCTACCACCACAACAGTCACTAAACCTGTGCACATCGAATAGTGGAGCTGTCAATAATACATGTGGGGGGGCTTAGTTTTTTCCTAGAAAAACACTGAGTTTACAAGAATAATTCTTTAATTCAGAAAATATAGATAAAATTATGCAAGAACAATAATTACAAAGAAAAACTCAAAAAAATTCCGGCTTCGTAACTTCGTCACGGTCTTTTCTCTACTCGTCGTTCTTCTCGTCTGAAATTCAGTTGTCTTCTATTATATACTTCGGTACATAGCAGAATGGGTTAAACTCAGCTCTTCGATCCATAGTAGAATGGGTTAAGCTCAGCTCCTACATTCGGCCATCCTGCTTATCGTCTGTCCCAGACGATTCGTCTTCACTCGTCCAGTAGGCTTCCGATCCGGACGCCCATGGTTTAATATTGTCAGCTGATGTGGATGTCGTATTTGGCCCATCGTGCAAGCCAACCTTTCGTACTTCGTACCTGTCGCCCCGCTTAACCTTCGTTATCTCGTAGGGTCCTAAGAATTTCGGGAACAGCTTAAGTCCCGCACCAAATTGTGTCCTTTTAATTGCCACCAGATCTTGAACACTATACTTCCTTGCAACCCTACGTTTTTTGTTAAATTGCCTTTTATTCTCAGCTTGAATGTTGACTATCTGCAATTTTGCAGAGTCTCTTAATGCTGTACGCTGGTCCTCAAATTCTTCGACTATCGATTCTTCAATGATGCGCGCTAATCTCGGATCTTCACTCTTACGCATCGGTACACCGATCATAAGTTCAAACGCGGTTTTATTTGTACTTCTACTTACTGTAGAATTCATGATCATCTGCAATTGTGACACGTGCTTGAACCACTTCGTTGGATCGTCAACTGACATCTTTGATAGAACAGAAACGATAGTTCTATTCATCCTTTCCACCTGCCCGTTGCCTCTCGGTACTCCGGTTGTTATTAGGATGTGCTGAATACATTGCCTCTCACAAAAGTCCTTAAATAGATTCGACGTAAACGCGGTACCTCTGTCTGTTATAATTCGGTATGGATTCCCAAACACTGCCCATTGCAAATCTAGCTTTTGTAGAACTTCTTCGCTGGTCGTTGATTTTGTTGGAAATATCCACACAAACTTGGTGAATGCGTCTACTACTACTAATAAGTGTTTGTATAATTTCGACGTCGAAGGTAGAGGGCCAAGATGATCCAAATGTAAAGTGTGTAGTGGAGCGTCGATTTTCGTAATCGGGTTCAAAAAGCCTTTTTGTTTTCCCGATTTATTTGTAGCCAAAATACAGGCTACACAATTACCGATGACTTTCTCAATCTTCTTATTAAGTTTTGGAATGTAGTATTCCCGCTTTGCTATTGCTTCTATTCGTCTTGCAGAAATATGCCCTTGCTCGTGAATTGATTTAATAACCTCGTATTGTAAGGACTTCGGTACTGCCACCAAATTAATCCCTTCTACGAATTTGTAGAGTATTCCGTTCTTCTGTTCAAAATTTTGGTAGGTTTCAACCTGTTCGAGTATTTTTAAAATCAGCTGGCACTGATCGTCCTGGCGCTGTGCTCTTCGTACCCGGAACAAAATACCTGCCTCGATCACCATCACTAGTGGGTATCTGCTTAGTGCATCTACGTGCTTCATAGAGCTTCCAGGCCTATGATGAACAACGCAATCGAATTCCTCTAAACTCAAGGCCCATCTTGCAACCCTGGTACACAGTTCCTTTTTTTTCATTGTTAAATGAAAGGCTCGGCAGTCCGTAAATATTTTAAACTGGATACCCAAAAGGTATACACGTAATCTCTTCAACGATCGTACTATCGCTAACACCTGCAACTCGTAGCTTGAGTAATTTCTTTCCGCCGTCGACGTCTTGAAACTCAAATAGAAAACAGGGTGATATTGCTCACCATGTTTCTGCAGAAGGATTGCACCATAACCATTTATACTCGCGTCAGTGTAAAGCTCTGTTTTACGATCCGGATCAAAAGCTTTAAGACTGGATCATAACATAAACATTGCTTAAGTGCATTAAAAGCAATTTCTTCCTCAACACCAAATCGAAAGCCTCTTTCTTTCTTCAGCATATCTGATAATGATTTTGAGATCACCGCGTAGTCTTTGATGAACTTCCTAAAGTATCCTGTAAGTCCCAGAAAGCTTCGAATTTGCTTCAGCGTTTTAGGTTTAGGAAAATCTTTTACAGCTCTAATTTTCTCATAGGACGGCTTTAAAGTTCAAGTTTCAGTTTTTCAATAACATGACCCAAGAATTCTATTCTCCGACTTAAAAACTTGCATTTCTCCCATTTAATAATCAGTTCATAGCTCTTCGCAACACCCAAGACTATTCTTAACTTGCTCAAATTTTCTTCCTCGGTTTTCGACGGGATGACTAGATCATCGATGTAGACGCGTACAATTTTCTTTTGAATGAAGTCGTGGAAAACTGAGTTGATGTACCTTTGAAAAACCGCCGGTGAATTAGACAATCCAAATGGCACTTTCTTAAATTCGAACTGTCCATCGGGTACTACAAATGATGTATATTTGCGGCTTGACTCTTCCACATCAACATGGAAAAATCCATTTTTTAAGTCTAGTACCGAAAATACTTCGGCTGAATGTAAGTCTTCTAATACATCCTCAATCAATGGTAAAGGGTATCGATCTCTTACTATTTTTGAGTTCAATTTCCGAAAATCTATGCAGAGTCTGTATCCACCATCTTTCTTTCTAACTAGAACAACAGGACTAGCAAAACTTGACGAGCTATGTTGTGCGACACCATCATCCAGCCACTGCCTTATTTGTTCATTAACGATATCTTTCTCTTTCGGAGACAATCTTCTAGGATGCTGAGAAATCGGATGTTCGTCGGATAATACTATCTTCATTTGGATACAAGATCTCGTAGGCTTAGTTGGAATATAATCGCTATAAAGTTTTTCGACTTCCTGCCTAAAGTTCCTATTAGCAATCATACTGATACTACTGGGTTGTTTCTCTTCAATAATCTGAATCTTAGCAATAAAATTCTCTTCTTCGTCGTCTTCGCTTTCTTCAATAATCAGATTACAAATTTCTTCCGCCATGGTATCCAAATTTTCTTTCGCAATGGGACTCGACTTGACTAAACTTACTCTTCCATTTTCGACCGTCAAACAAAAATTTCGAAGTAAATCTTCATCACTTATCCAACTATCTGGTACTATTTGAAAGCTTGCTTCTTCCGTTTCCCCATTCACTTCAACTTCGGCGGCAATGGAACCTTTGGACTGCCTGTATTTACCTCCTAATCCTAGCAAAATGGTTCCTTTTCTCACCGCATGCGACTTCGAAAGTTTCCTACTCACGGATTCTTTAATTAAAGAAATATCGCTGCCTTTATCGACGAGAGCCGTTTGTTCTACTGAATCGATACGAACAATAATTCGCATCTCTGGACTGCATATCGTATTGACTTGTGCTTTTGATGTGCTAGGGACATCTTTAGAGGAGGCTGACTTGCAATTCGTAGAAACATGACCAAAGCCATTGCATTTGAAACATCGAGCCCCTTTAGACTTATGCGGACAATTCACGGACATGTGATTACGAGCACCACAATTGAAACATCTCTTGGAGCTCTTACCCGCATCCTGCTCAGTGGTTTTCTTTGGTAGGTCTGGATGATTCTTTTTCGTCCGTTGGGATTTAATTTGATCATATACTTTAAATCTTCGACGCAATTCCTCACAAGTTCTGGCCTCATACAGCATAACCTTATTTCCAGCATCATCGAGAATCCCGTTTACCACGTACATCACCAGAGATTCTTCATCAATATCGCATCTATTTGCCATCCGCTTCATCTCGTATAAATATTCCAACAAAGACTCACCCGATTTTTGTCTCCTAGTTTGTAATAACTTGTGAATGTCGATGCTGCGTGGAAGATCGTCGAACTCACGTGGAAGTACTCGCCGTAAGGATTTCCAACTTGTAACATCTCTCTCTGCCTGAATAGCTAATTTCGCTGCACCTGTCAGTAATTTTCTCGAGTACAAATATTTCTGGACTTGACTCCACTCACAGACTAACGCTACGTTTTCAAACTCCTGCAACCAATCAACAATATTACTCGATTCACCGTCGAAATCGTTCAAAGAATCTTTGACATCTCGGAAAGCGAGCTGATTCATAGTCGGATGCATGTCGGATCTTCTGCGCTGGGTACCTGCAATATTACTCGCTTCACCAACATCATCATTCCCATCGCCGTCTCTAGTTGCTGCCGCTGGTATTTCTGCTAGCGGATGGTTCTCTTTCTTGTCGTAGGATACCGAATCGGTCGAGGCATCACTTTCGTCGTTGGACATGATTGCAGTTTTCAGTCTACCTACTAGATCGGCTTTTTTTCTGTAACGTGTGAAAGGCCCCTTTCTCGAAGTAACCGCTGCAATTCCCTGGTTGTTAATGCCTCCAAATCCATCAGCGCACTACTACAACGACGCATTCGTGTATGAACTGGTTATGTACAAACTACCGCACATACACCAAGAATCCTATAATTTAAATACACCGATTTCGTAAAGTCTTCTTTTGTAATTTTTTTGTTACAGGTTCACTAAACGGTTACAATTAGCTATGGCGTGCTTAGCAACAAGTTTAATAGTTCACAATCATGACCACCTTCACAATTTGTCTTCTTATCTTTTTCACCTTGTCTATACCGTTTCCTCTTTTCCGTCTTTTCTGTCTTTTCCGCCTCTTATCTTTGATTCTTCTTTTCGAAACACGGCCACTTTTTAATATCGACACTAATTCTTTTCTATTGTTTCTCACTTACACGCGATCTTTTCCGTCTTTTAATTTTTTTTCAAATTTTCCGAATTTTAATTTTCCTGGTTTTCTAATAGATCATCCTACTTCTGACACCAAAATATGTGGGGGGCTTAGTTTTTTCCTAGAAAAACACTGAGTTTACAAGAATAATTCTTTAATTCAGAAAATATAGATAAAATTATACAAGAACAATAATTAAAAAGAAAAACTCAAAAAAATTCCGGCTTCGTAACTTCGTCACGGTCTTTTCTCTACTCGTCGTTCTTCTCGTCTGAAATTCAGTTGTCTTCTATTATATACTTCGGTACATAGCAGAATGGGTTAAACTCAGCTCTTCGATCCATAGTAGAATGGGTTAAGCTCAGCTCCTACATACATTTCTTCAAACAGCATGTGTTGTGATTTCGAAAAATAATATAGCAGGAAATTGTGTAGTACGCATAATCTTTGATGGAGGAAGCCAAATGTCCTTCATACAGAAGGCCGTATCATCCAAGTTGCAGTTGCCCGTTCTTGGAACACAAGAACTCAGCGTTATACCATTTGGCAGCATGGAACCCACACCGAACAAAACTTTTAACCGAGTCGATATGTATCTTAAGAGCCAATATGGTGGTAATTTCCTTTATTTTGAAGCAATCGAGGTGCCGGAAATATGTCTAGATGTCGTAAAGTCACCTGAAACATGCAGACAATTTGATGAGTTTGCATTAGCCGACGCATGCTTACCAGGAAACGTATTGGAGGAGGGCATTAGTATTTTGATCGGAGCAAACGAATATTGGAAGTTTATGACAGGAGCCCATAGAAGAATCAATGGAAACTTAACCGCAGTGGACACATTATTTGGGTGGACGATTATGGGCCCATCCGCGGCTTGTGTTGCTTCGAATATTTATAGCATATCAGCTCTTTCGCTAATAAATGAAAAAACTGTTGAAGCCTTTTGGAAATTGGAGGCCATTGGTATAGACAATAGCGAACCGTATGACTCCATCACTAATACCTTGGAGCATAATATTAAGAAACGAGAGCAAACATATGTGGCATCCTTGTTATGGCGAGATCTTAACTTAGTACTGGATGATAATCGCTACATAGCTCTTCAGCGACTTTCGAGTTTGATAAAAAAATTATCCAGAGAACCAAAGAAGCTACTCGAATACAATGTAGCTATTAGAGAGATGTCAATAGCTGGATTCGCCGAAAAGGTTGACGCTAACGTAGTTCCTTGTGAGCGTTTATATTATATGCCTCATAGACCAGTCTACCGAGAAGATAAAGACACAACGAAGCTTCGCATTGTTTTTGACGCCTCTGCAAAAGGCAAGGGTGCACTATCGCTCAACGATCACCTATCAGCTGGACCAAACTTGCTTCAGGATTTATTAAAGATTCTTCTTAATTTTAGAATCGGCAGATATGCGTTGGTGGCCGATATCGAGAAAGCCTTTCTACAAATTGAATTAACTGAGTGCGACCGCGATGTTCATCGTTTCGTATGGTTTGCAGATCCCCTTAACTCTACTGATGATTTGCCGCCGTACCAAGAGTACAGGATGACGAGGGTGACATTTGGCGTTACATGTAGCCCGTTCTTATTGTCGGCTACTATTCTGAAGCATTTGAGCGAGTATGAAACGGAGTATCGAGAAACGTGTGATATTTTGAAAAATTCCTTCTACATGGGCGATCTTGTATTTAGTCACGACAGTCTGGCAAACGTGAAAAGAATAAGTCAGGAGGCTATCGATATAATGGAAGGTGCCTCCATGAACTTAAGGAAATGGAACTGTAATGATAAATCCATCAGAAAATCATTCGCGAATTTATCAAGCCAGACTACAATTCAAAAAGTTTTGGGTATAAATTGGTTTATTTGTACTGATGAGTTAGCGGTAGACTTGGAGTCCGTACAGAAATTCCTATTGCACCCCACGACTGGAACAAAACGAAATTTATTGCAGCTATTGTCTAGAATCTTTGATCCATTGGGGTTGCTAGGACCGTTTGTCATCGGATTAAAGATCCTTTTTCAAGATATCTGGAGACTAAAACTAGACTGGGATGAAAAACTCTCTGAAGAGTTTTTAAGGACTTGGAGCGATTACGGTAAGCACATACCATACTTGAAAGAGCTAGTATTTCCAAGACATGTTACTTCGAAAGGTGATAATACTGTGAGAAAAGAACTTCACATTTTTGCCGATGCCAGTTTAAAGGCATATGGAGCTGTCGCTTACATACGAACGATTATAGAAGATAAGATATATATTAAATTACTTTGCTCCAAAAATAGAGTCGCACCCTTAAAACAAGATGGAAAAAGGGAATTAACATTGCCTAAATTGGAGCTAACCGCGACTTTAATTGCAGTGAGACTTCACGATTACCTACAACAGAACCTAACAATAACCTCTGACCAAGCATATTTCTGGTCTGACTCCAAAATTACACTGTTCTGGATATGCGGCGATGTTTGTGGATGGAAACCGTACGTAGCAAATCGTGTGCGAGAAATTAAGGCCAAATCGAATGCTGATTCATGGAGACATTGTCCAGGGGATAGTAATCCTGCAGATTTATTGACACGAGGATTAACGGGGAAGGCCTTGCTTGAGAACACTACATGGATGTCTGGACCGACATGGTTACTACAACAACCAGAAAATTGGCCCAGCGGAGAGTTTTTCACTGAAGCTCCTACAGTTTTGACTTGCTTACAAGCGGAAGAATCAATCATGGAAGAAACTGTTTTATTGGAACCTTTGCTACTCTACGAAAATTACAGTTCATGGAGGAAAATATTACGAATTAGTGCGTACGTCCTTCGATTTATCGCCATGTTGCGAAAAACTTCGGATCGAAAAAGCGGTTATCTTACTGCTGCTGAATTAATGCTAGCTGAGTCGTATTGGATCAAGTATATCCAGTTACAAAATTATTTCAGTGAAATTACTTCTTGTCGGAAAGGTTTCGGCGTTGTTACTTCATCAAAACTTCGTGATTTAAATCCTGTTTTAAAAAATGACGGAATTCTTCGAGTTGCTTTTAGACTGCAGATGCTACCAGATAATATGGACTTAATTCTTCCCATAATTTTACCAAAATCATCCCATATAACGCGCTTGATAATTAAAGATATTCATGAACGTGTACTCCATGGAGGAGTAAATTTGGTTTTAACTCATTTAAGACGCCGATTTTGGGTTCCGAAGGCTCGACAATTGATAAAAGGAATCATAAAGCGATGCGTTATATGCAAGTGTTTGACAGGGAAGCCTGCATCTCAGCCCTTCGCCCCGTTGCCAAGCAGTAGATTAAACGCAACCAGACCTTTCGAGACAACGGGAGTTGACTTCGCCGGCCCACTCTACGTCAAGTCTAATCGCGAAGATCCATCAACTTGCAAAATGTATATAATGCTGCTGACCTGCTCTGTTGTCAGGGCTGTTCATCTCGAGCTTCTTCCGGATGTGACTACTGAAACCTGTATACTTGGCCTACGACGCTTTATTGCCAGACGTGGTGTTCCTCACCTTATCATATCGGATAACGCGAAGACATTTAAACGCGCTTCATTGGAATTGGCGCAACTTGCTGTATTTATCTCATCGGAGGAACTAAAGGACTATCTTAGCTTCAAAAATATAACGTGGGAATTCATCGTGGAGCGAGCTCCCTGGTGGGGTGGATTTTGGGAGCGGCTAGTACGCTCTGTTAAGATTGATCTCAAGGCCACTATCGGACGTGCGGTACTTAATGAGCCGCAGCTGCAGACATTATTGTGCGAAGTTGAGAGTGTCATAAACTCAAGGCCATTGACATACATTTCGGATGATCTATCGGATTTGACACCACTAACCCCATCACATTTTTTGACTGGTACTAACGCTGTTCTTCCATCACCAGATTATCGTCGTGCGTCTGTAAACGAAGATATCCGTCAAAAATGGCTTTCTCGATAACGTTCTATAAACTTCTTCTGGAAGCGTTGGAGAGAAGAATATTTACAGCAGTTAAGGTCTGCTCATGTTTATAAGGCTGCCAAGTCGTCAAAATTGGCATCTGGAGATGTTGTCCTAGTACACGACTCATCCTGTCCTCGAGTTTTATGGAAACTGGCGTTGATAGAAACTACTTTTATTGGACGTGACGGTAAAATTCGTTCGTGTGAAGTAAAGATGTCAAATGGAGTAAGAATGAGACGACCTGCGCAACTACTGTATCCGCTAGAGGTAACTGGAGATCAATCCAGCCGGCGCCCGGAGGATGTTAAAAATTGAACCAGCCGTGCGCAAAAAATCAGTCTAACCAGTCCGACTTTGGCCTTGCGCAAACCAGTTAGTTAGTCTTGAACTCGATGTCGACGCGGTCGTTTTAAACGTTGCCTTCAGTCTTTATTTAATGGTCACTATTTTTTAGAGATGAGACGAATATATTAGTATTCGCTATGATATTACTAATATTTGGATATATTAGATATTAGGAATATGCCGATATCAAATATTCGAATATCATGATATTCTTTTCCCATCGACCCCTTCTCATTAGAGATGGGAAATTCGGATCTTTTCAATGAACCGGTTCACCGGATTTCGCTCTTTTCATTGAACCGGCTCTTTGAGCCGGTTCAAAAGATCCAGGTGGATCTTTTGCACTGCCGTACAAGGGGACTGCAGATTAATATCGAAAAACCGAAAACTAATTTAAAAAAAAAAAATTATGAATAAATTATGAGCTTTAATAAAAATACTCAAAGTTGATTATTTTAAGGCAATGCTGGGGGTATTGCGGGAAATAATAGGAATCTCGTTTTAAAAAATATTGGCTCTAGTCCTGGATTTGACGGCATAACAATTGAATGTCTAAAAATATTAAAAGATTTTATCTCAAAGCCTCTTACACACTTAATTATTTTTAACCTTTCGAAGAGTGTATTCCCTAAAATTTAGTAAACACTCAACAACTATTGACTTATTTCCTTAATATATATCGTTGGAAAAATAATTGAAAAGGTTGCAAAGTAGAAATTAATGAGTTTCTTTAAAATACATAAAATATTAAACGAAAGTGAAAATATTTCTATGGCAAGAGCGAAGCGCACGTCAGTCAAACATGAACGCGAAAAGAGAGTTATAATCCTTTTAGCCACGAAGGGCTGCGCAAAAGACAGTTGGAGCGTAGCGCGCGTCAGCCAAACATAAGCACGAAAAGGGAGTTTTAGTCCCTATAGCCCTACAAATTTTGAGCTAGCGATATCTTTTAATTTCAAGTCGAGCGGGGAGTGAAACAAATTGAAATTGACTTAAAAGGGGAAATACCATAAACGAAAAATGTAAATTTTCATTTTGGCGTTTAGGTGTCCAGTAATACTTTTTCCTAAATATATATTCAAATATATTCAAAGTAGACAGTCCTTTCTCTTCCGATAAATTTTGAATTCGTTGTTTAAATCTACCATAACTTCCATTACTCATTTACACTTTCCTTATTTAATGTGTTGGTGGTTGGTACGAAATTGCATAGGTGTACTTTCCCAGACCCTTTCCCTGCCTGCCTTCTTTCTCTAGAATACGCTCAATATAGTAGTAAATTTTTAGTTTTCTATCCTTTGTGGTTCTCGAAAAATATTGAATAATATTTTTTTCATTTTCACCTTCTCCAGACATCGCCCCCTACAATCACACCTTCAAAATTGTTTTCCCTGCTAGAAGTCTACTGGGCCTACTTCCTGTAAAATTTCTAAGATCATATCTGTTACTGTTCTTAAGATATAAAAATCTAATTTTTTGAAGGGAATAGCCCCTCACTTTTGTGCTTCACCACCCTCCTCAAAAAGTTCATGTTCAGTAGACTTTACTTGTAATCCTATATACAAAAACCAAATTTTATCTTCCTGCTGTAATTGGTTCGGAAGATATTGATGTCCATAGTTTTTTACCCCCCACCTCGACACCCCACCACCCCCCATAAATTTTTTAGACCTTATCTAATCTTCCATTATCCCTTAAGATAACCACAAAGTTTCAACCTTCTGACATCAACCGTTCAGAAGATATGGATTTTAGAATGTTTCAATCCCAGCTTTCAAGCGTTTCGGACACATTATTTTTCCCCCCACTCCCACACCCTTCAACCTATATCTACAATTTTTTAAGCAATTGGGTCCACGATCATAGTTCTACATAAGTTTTAAATTTCAGCCTCCTAGCATAAGCGGTTCCTGAGATCTAGGAACCAACATTTTTCATCTAAAACGCTCCCCCTCCTCCCCCTTACACATCACCCCTCCCCAAAAGACACGCCATCACCATCCATCGGTCCCATGATATGATACGGGAATATTCCCTACCATATATTAGGTCAGATATCCATATTCGTATGTATTCACTGATATCACATATTCCTATGGATTCACTGATATCAAATATTCACGAATATTTTATATTCACTAATATTTTATATTCACTAATATTTTATATTCACTAATATTTTATATTCACTAATATTTTATATTCACTAATATTTTCTATTCACTAATATTTTCTATTCACTAATATTTTATATTCACTAATATTTGATATCAGCGAATCCATAGGAATATGTGATATCAGTGAATACATACGAATATGGATATCTGACCTAATATATGGTAGGGAATATTCCAATATCATATCATGGGACCGATGGATGGTGATGGCGTGTCTTTTGGGGAGGGGTGATGTGTAAGGGGGAGGAGGGGGAGCGTTTTAGATGAAAAATGTTGGTTCCTAGATCTCAGGAACCGCTTATGCTAGGAGGCTGAAATTTAAAACTTATGTAGAACTATGATCGTGGACCCAATTGCTTAAAAAATTGTAGATATTGGTTGAAGGGTGTGGGAGTGGGGGGAAAAATAATGTGTCCGAAACGCTTGAAAGCTGGGATTAAAACATTCTAAAATCCATATCTCCTGAACGGTTGCTGTCAGAAGGTTGAAACTTTGTGGTTATCTTAAGGGATATTGGAAGATTAGATAAGGTCTAAAAAATTTATGGGGGGTGGTGGGGTGTCGAGGTGGGGGGTAAAAAACTTTGGACATCAATATCTTCCGAACCAATTACAGCAGGAAGATAAAATTTGGTTTCTGTGTATAGGATTACAAGTAAAGTCTACTGAACATGAACTTTTTGAGGAGGGTGGTGAAGCCCAAAGGTGAGGGGCTATTCCCTTCAAAAAATTAGATTTTTATATCTCAAGAACAGTAGCAGATATGATCTTAGAAATTTTACAGGAGTTAGGCCCAGTAGACTTCTAGCAGGGAAAACAATTTTGAAGGTGTGATTGTAGGGGGCGATGTCGGGAGAAGGTGAAAATGAAAAAAATATTATTCAATATTTTTCGAGAACCGCAAAGGATAGAAAACTAAAAATATATGACTGTATTGAGCGTATTCTAGAGAAAGAAGGCAGGCACTTTAAAAGGAAAGGGTCTGGGAAAGTACACCTATGCAATTTCGTACCAACCACCTACACATTAAATAAGGAAAGTGTAAATGAGTAATGGAAGATTATGGTAGATTTAAACAACGAATTCAACATTTATCGCATGGGAAAGGACTGTCGGCTTCGAAGATATAAATGACAATGTTTGAAATTTATTGTGTGAGGAAAAGAAGAGTAGATTTATAAATTAGTGCAATGTGGATCCCAGTAAGTAAAGGAAAAATTGATTGTTAAATCTATGCGTTATACATATAAGGAAGAAAGGGTGGGTGTTTTTATATTTCGAAATAACAATTGAATTAAATATAACTCCCATATATTGGACAATGAAAAGGATAGTAGAGTAAATCCGAGTGATTTCGCACCTCGTAAGTTTGGGCAAGGGTAAATGGGGTAAGTTCGTAATGTTTAACATCTTTGTAAGTTTTGATTTTCATGTATTTTCGGTTTTGTGTTCATAGGTCTATACCGAGTTAAAAATTTTTTCAGCAATTAGATATTTTGCAATAAGCTGCTAATAATAGTGTATTTTCGCGATCATATTGACTTTTAAAATTTAAATACTGTAATGTTTTCTTTAGCTTAACTTCACCAAATATAGTTATAAATCTCTATTCGATGATCATTTCATGAAGATTGTTTTCCAACAAGCACCAGCTCAATATGATACAGTAGATATTAGTAATATTCAAATATTAGTTTAGATATTATAATACCGCGTAATGAATATATTCGTATTAGGTGATATCACCATATATCGGTATGGACCCATCACTACTATTTTTTGTATAACTAACGAAATAAATTGAATATCTCTTTAAACCGGGACCATCATTTTAATAAGTTGATGAAGTTTTCCAACACATAGTAACCTACACCGCGTCTCAGAATTGAACGCATTCCGAACTTCTACCGAAAAAATAATAAAGTTGCGCTTAGACTGTTGGCAGATTTTTTTTTATGGTGATAAAATAATCGGATCATTTTAAAATTTTTGCATTATATAATTACAACTTACAACTTACAACTGTTCAAATAATTTTTTTTTGTTTTACAAAACAAAACGGCGTCTTTAAAGGGTATTCCTTTAGGCGTCTTTTGCGAGACATCGAAAAGTGCTCCATTTGTTATATTTTTATACTCTAGATGAAATCATATAGAGTATTATAAGTTTAATCCAGCCCAAAAGTTTGTAACGCATAGAACCAAGCCTCGGACGAAAA
This sequence comes from Beris morrisii, assembly GCA_951812415.1. Classification (NCBI taxonomy): domain Eukaryota; kingdom Metazoa; phylum Arthropoda; class Insecta; order Diptera; family Stratiomyidae; genus Beris; species Beris morrisii. The sequence continues at coordinate 61,762,422 of OX638312.1, read as the reverse complement.
AAAGTTATATATTATTTTTTGTTTATTTGTGGCCAAAAACCTCAAATTCGCCTGACGTCCGTCCGTCCGTCCGTCCGTCCGTCCGTCCGTCCGTCCGTCCGTCCGTCCGTCCGTCCGTCCGTCCGTCTGTCCGTGAACACGATAACTCAAGAACGCCTTCACCTAGGATCTTGAAATTTTGAATTTGGATGTTTGGTTGAATTTGTAAGACTAAGTTCGTTAACGGGCAAAATCGTCCTACTCCTTCGGGTAGCTGCCATACAAAATGTCCTTAAAACACGTGTTCAAGAATATTGGTCGATAACTTCAGAACGGTTTAAGCTACGACTTTCAAATTTTGTATGTGTTATTTTCCCAATAGTTGGAGCTAAATGTATGATTATGAAGAAAATCCTATAAGTCCTTCGTGTAGCTGCCATACAAATATCCTATCAAAACGTCTTCACTTAATTTTCGAAACTCACTATAACTCAAGTAATCTTTTAGCTACGAATTCGGAATTTTGTACAAATTAGTTTTGAGTGAAAAGAAAGTTTGGCTTTACTAGTCAACAAAATCCTATTACTCCTTCTGGTGGCTGCCATACAAAATGTCCTTAAAACACGTCTTTATGAATATTGGCCGATAACTTCAGAAGGGTTTAAGCTACGTCTTTGAAATTTTGTATGTGTTATTTTTCTAATAGTTGCAGCTAAATGTATGAATATGAAGAAAATCCTATTAGTCCTTCGTGTAGCTGCCATACAAATATCTTGTCAAAACGTCTTCACTTAATTTACGGAACTAACTATAACTCAAGTATTCGTTTTGCTATGAATTGGAAATTTGGTACAAATTAGTTTTGAGTAAAAACGAAGTTTGAGTTTACAAATCAGCGAAATCCTTTCACTCCTTCTGGTAGCTGCCATACAAAATGTCCTTAAGACAATATTTTTCGATAACTTTTAAACGCTTCAAGCTACGACTTTGAAATTTTGTACACATTAATTTTTGAATGGTTCCAAGGAAAAGGATAAATATGTAAGAAATCGAGTGAGTCCTTACTGCACCTCTCATGTGAAAGTCCTTCAAAAAGGACATTTTTTTCGATTACCTAGTTCAATATATGAAATTAAACACTGAATATTGTCTTTTAGTTTTGAGTAGCAATCTAATGGCAGTCCTTAATAAAGGACATACAACATGCACACACGTAATTCTACTTTATCCCCAACTACAATATAAATCGGAGTTCAGTACTCATCTAGAGTATTATACGATTGGCTTGCAGCCGATCGTGACTGCAGTATGTTTTCTATTCATTTTAAGCTGAAAACCAAAACATTTTTCGAATACTGACAGATGAATGGGAAGAATATACATTTAAACTAGCACTGTTTTAAATTAAATTAAATTAATACTATCGTCTGCAAGCCAATCGTATAATACTCTAGATGAATACTGAACTCCGATTTATATTGTAGTTGGGGATAAAGTAGAATTACGTGTGTGCATGTTGTATGTCCTTTCTTAAGGACTCCCATTAGATTGCTACTCAAAACTAAAAGACAATATTCAGTGTTTAATTTCTTATCTTGAACTGGTTAAGTCATCGAAAAAAAAGTACTTTTTGAAGGACTTTCACATGGGAGGTGCAGGAAGGACTCACTCGATTTCTTACATGTTTATCCTTTTCCTTGGAACCATTTAAAAATGAACGTGTACAAAATTTCAAATTCGTAGCTTGAAGCGTTCAAAAGTTATCGAAAAGTATTGTTGAACACGTGTCTTAAGGACATTTTGTATGGCAGCTACCAGAAGGAGTAAAAGGATTTCGCTGATTAGTAAACTCGAACTTCGTTTTTACTCAAAACTAATTTGTACAAAATTTCCAATTCATAGCTAAAAGATTACTTGAGTTATAGTGACTTTTGTAAATTAAGTGAATACATTTTAACAGGATATTTGTATGGCAGCTACACGAAGGATTAATAGGATTTTCTTCAAAATCAAATATTTAGCTCCAACTATTGGAAAAATAACACATACAAAATTTAAATGTCGTAGCCTAAACCCTTCTGAAGTTATCGACCAATATTCTTGGACACGTGTTTTAAGTACATTTTGTATGGCAGCTACCCGAAGGAGTAGAACGATTTTGTCCGTTAACGAACTTAGCCTTACAAATTCAACCAAACATCCAGATTCAAAATTTCAATACCCTAGGTGAAGGCGTTCTTGAGTTATCGTGTTCACGGACAGACGGACGGACAGACGGACGGACGGACGGACGGACGGACGGACGGACGGACGGACGGATGAAAGGACGGACGGACGGACGAACGGACGAACGGACAGACGTCAAGCGGATTTTAGGTTTTTGGCCACAAATAAACAAAAAATAATATATAACTTTTTTTCGTCCGAGGCTTGGTTCTATGCGTTACAAACTTTTGGGCTGGATTAAACTTATAATACTCTATATGATTTCATCTAGAATATAAAAATCAGCCAACAGTCTGGGCGCAACTTTATTATTTTATGGGTAGAAGTCCGAAACGTGCTTAATGATGAGATGCGGTGTAGGTTACTATGCGACTGACAACCTTAAAAATAACGATCCAAATAGCCTCCTGGTTATTTCTTAGGTTGTCAGTCGCATAGTAACCTACACCGCATCTCATCATTAAGCACGTTTCGGACTTCTACCCATAAAATAATAAAGTTGCGCCCAGACTGTTGGCAGATTTTTATACTCTAGGTGAAATCATATAGAGTATTATAAGTTTAATCCAGCCGAAAAGTTTGTAACGCATAGAACCAAGCCTCGGACGAAAAAAAGTTATATATTATTTTTTGTTTATTTGTGGCCAAAAACCTCAAATCCGCCTGACGTCCGTCCGTCCGTCCGTCCGTCCGTCCGTCCGTCCGTCCGTCCGTCCGTCCGTGAACACGATAACTCAAGAACGCCTTCACCTAGGATCTTGAAATTTTGAATCTGGACGTTTGGTTGAATTTCTAAAGCTAAGTTCGTTAACGGGCAAAATCGTCCTACTCCTTCGGGTAGCTGCCATACAAAATGTCCTTAAAACACGTGTTCAAGAATATTGGTCGATAACTTTAGAAGGGTTTAAGCTACGTCTTTGAAATTTTGTATGTATTATTTTTCCAATAGTTGGAGCTAAACATATGATTATGAAGAAAATCCTGTTAGTCCTTCGTGTAGCTGCCATACAAATATCCTGTCAAAATGTATTCACTTAATTTACAAAACTCAGAATAACTCAAGTAATCTTTTAGCTACGAATTCGGAATTTTGTACAAGTTAGTTTTGAGTAAAAAGAAAGTCGGAGCTTACTGATCAGCGAAATCCTTTTACTCCTTCTTGTAGCTGCCATATAAAATGTCCTTAAAACATGTGTTCAAGAATATTGGTCGATACCTTTAGAAGGGTTTAAGCTACGACATTGAAATTTTGTATGTGTTATTTTTCCAATAGTTGGAGCTAAATATATAGTTATGAAGGAAATCCTGGTAGTCCTTCTTGTAGCTGCCATACAAATATCCTGTCAAAATGTATTCACTTAATTTACGAAGCTCACAATAACTCAAGTAATCTTTTCAGTATGAATTCGGAATTTTGTACAAGTTAGTTTTGAGCGAAAAGGAAGTTCGAGTTTACTAATCAGTGATATCCTTTTACTCCTTCTGGTAGCTGCCATACAAAATATCCTTAAAACACGTGTTCAACAATATTTTCCGATAACTTTTGAACGCTTCAAGCTACGAATTTGAAATTTTGCACACATGAATTTTTGAATGGTTCCAAGGAAAAGGACAAATATGTAAGAAATCGAATGAGTCCTTCCTGCACCTCCCATGTGAAAGTCCTTTAAAAGGGACATTTTTTTTCGATGACTTACCCAGTTCAAGGTATGAAATTAAACAATGAATATTGTCTTTTAGTTTTGAGTAGCAATCTAATGGGAGTCCTTAAGAAAGGACATACAACATGCGCACACGTAATTCTACTTTATCCAGAACTACAATATAAATCGGAGTTCAGTATTCATCTAGAGTATTATACGATTGGCTTGCAGCCGATCGTGACTGCAGTATGTTTTTTATTTACTTACGTATTTTTTTTATCAATAGAATAATTCATAGTAGTAAAAGCGAATTCGATCACATTAAACCTAAGAGATTTTCGGAATCAGTGAAAACTTGAACAATACCCAAGGGGGTTTAATTGAGAAAAATACTTAAATCGGTTTTTCCCCGACTACGTTTAAAGCTTTTAGAAGTAAAAGTGAATTCCAAATCTCAATATACCTTAAAAATATATCAGAATTCGTGAATATGTTCACAACCACTTTACACCCCCTTAGAGGTTGGATATCGAAAAAATTTGAAGATGGTTACTAGGCGCTTATATAAATAGCCCGCAGAAGTAAAATTGCTTTGATAGCTCGACATGTCTAAAAGTTTCAACAAAGTTTGTGAAAATATGGATTCACGGAAATTTTTTTTACTCAACCTCTGAATGCCAATAAAAATCTGAACTTTTTTTTGCTTTAATTACTATAATAGTACATCTACATATACGTACTAAGTTTAAACTTTCTAGCATAAGCCGTTTCTGAGATATAAAAAACCGCCCCTCTCCCCCGTACCTTAACACCGCAATCAAAAATTTTATTTTTCGAGGATGTCTCCATAGTGGCTCTATATAATCCTAAATTTTTAGCTTTCTATTCATTATGGTTTTCGAGAAATAAAAATCATAACGTTTTCCTTTCCACCCCCTTTCACCATAACCCCCAACACCTACACCACCAACATTTTTTTCCCTACTAGATGTTTACCGACCCCAACTCCTGTAAAATTTTCAAGATAATATCTGATACGGTTTCTGAGATATAAAAATTACATTTTTTGAAAAATTGCTGTCCCCCCACTTTCGTGTTCCACCTCCCCCTTCAAAAAATTTAGTTTTGGTAGACTCCTCTTGTGATCCCATATACAGAAACTAAATTTTATCTTCCTGGTGCAATTGGTTCGGAAGATATTGTAATTCAAAGTTTTTCACCCCCACCCCCACACCCCACCTCCCCTCTTAAAAAATTTAGCCCTTGTCTAATCTTGAAGTATCTCTAAGAACAACAACAAAGTTTCAATCTTTTGTCATCAATTGTTCAGGAGATATCGATTTTAGAATGTTTCAATTCCGTCTTTCATGCGTTAAAGACTCATTGTTTCCCCCCCCACTTCCACACCCCTTAACCAATATCGACCATTTGCAATTGAGTCCATTATCATAGTACTACATAAGTTAAAAGTTTCAGCCTCGTAGCATAAGTGGTTCCTGAGATCTGGAAACCAAAATTTTTCGTCTAAAACGCTCCCCTCTCCTCTCCCCTTGTACCCCAACCCCTCCAAAATATACCAGTCGTAGGGGTTCACTCAATCTACCCACCATAAAAATTTCAATTTAATATCTCAAAGGGTTTGTGAGCTACGCACCTTCAAACGGTTTTGCGTACGGCGTACGGCGGACGGCAGACGGCGTACGGCGTCTACGGCGGACAGACGGACATTTTTTTTTTTTTGCTTTTTTGGGGTCTACTAGTCCTAAAACGTGAAAATACAAAATTTCAGGGTAGCAAATTTTTTTGAAATTTCAGGTCGATAACAATACTTTATTATTAAAAAATCTGCCAACAGTCTGGGCGCAACTTTATTATTTTATGGGTAGAAGTCCGAAACGTGTTTAATGATGAGATACGGTGCTGGGTACTATGTGACTGACAACCTAAAAAATAACCAGGAGGCTATTTGGAACCAAATACGAAACGTGTTTAATGATGAGATACGGTGTTGGGTACTATGTGACTGACAACCTAAAAAATAACCAGGAGGCTATTTGGAACCAAATAGCCTCCTGGTTATTTTTTAGGTTGTCAGTCACATAGTACCCAACACCGTATCTCATCATTAAACACGTTTCGGACTTCTACCCATAAAATAATAAAGTTGCGCCCAGACTGTTGGCAGATTTTTTTTATTTATTTACGTATTTTTTTTATCAATAGAATAATTCATAGTAGTAAAAGCGAATTCGATCACATTAAACCTAAGAGATTTTCGGAATCAGTGAAATCTTGAACAATACCTCCAGGGGGTTTAATAGAGAAAAATACGTAAATCGGGGTTTTCCCCGACTACGTTTAAAGCTTATAGAAGTAAACGTGAATTCCAAGTTTCAATATACCTTAGGAATATATCAGAATTCGTGAATATGTACACAACCACTTTACACCCCTTTAGGGGTTGAATATCGAAAAATTTTGAAGACCGTTAGTAGGCGCTTATATAAATAGCCCGCAGAAGTAAAATTGCTTTGATAGCTCAACATGTCTAAAAGTTTTAACGAAATTTGTCAAAATGTGGATTCACGGACATTTTTTTTACTCAACCTCTGAACGCTAATAAAAATATGAACTTTTTTTTGCTTTAATTACTCTAATAGTACATCTACATATACGTACTAAGTTTCAACTTTCTAGCATAAGTCGTTTCTGAGATATAAAAAACTACCCCTCTCCCCCGTACCTTAACACCGCAATCAAAAATTTTATTTTTCTAGGATGTCTCTATAGTGGCTCTATATAATCCTAAATTTTTAGCTTTCTATTCATTATGGTTTTCGAGAAATAAAAATCAGAATGTTTTCCTTTCTACCCCCTTTCAAAATCACCCCCAACACCCACATTACCTAAATTTTTTTCCTACTAGAAGTTTACCGACCCCAACTCCTGTAAAATTTTCAAGATCATATCTGATACGGTTTCTGAGATATAAAAATGACATTTTTTGAGAAATTGCTATCCCCCACTTTCGTGCTCCACCTCCCCCCTCAAAAAATTTAGTTTTGGTATACTCCTCTTGTGATCCCATATACAGAAACTAAATTTTATCTTCCTGGTGTAATTGGTTCGAAAGATATTGTAATCCAAAGTTTTTCACCCCCCACCCCCACACCCCACCACCCCTTGTTACGAATATGTTTTCGGCCGCTTGGGCAGCCTCCATTTCGCTTCCAGAATAATGGGCCCCTTTGGACCTAGACAGCATATTTCGCCGACTGCTCAGGAGCCGATGGGGGGGTTTGAAAAAAAAATGTGTCCAAAAGGGGCACCATCCTTGTTGATGCTGTCAAAAGAAGAAAAAAAACCTATAAGGAAAAGAATGAGGAACAAAACCAAGGGGAACAAAAAAAAAAAAAGGAACATAGCCGCACCACTACCGTCGCGACTCACTTACACATCTAGAACCGCGGCCCGTGAAAGAGGAAGAGAGGAGAGATCGGAAATACCAAAGCCATCCCTGCCTGATGGAGCCCCAGGGCTCCCTTCTTAGGAGACCTACTCCATTATGCCACCAAAATTATATGAGCGAACGAAGAAACAAAAAAAGTAAGAAAATTATGTAACACGCTGTCGTCTTCGCTTCTCCACTAGACAGGAACCTGTACAAAACGCTACTTGGAATAAAAATTATAAGTTATACATGCAAAAGAAAAGAAAATTCATGCATAGTTCATCAGTTCATATATAATTCAATAACTCAAAGGAAAAAAATTATGTTTAATATATTTAGGATTTTATATGAATTTTATTAAAGTGATCGTGTTGGTTGATCGGTGGACGCTGCATCGCTGGGGCCCTTTACATCCATTTTTCCGGCGGTTACATGCATGTTTAACAAAGAAAATTTTTACCTGCAGGGTTTTTTTCTCCTTCGTACTGAGTTCAGCCGAGATTTTGCTATTAGGTTGAACCACACAAAAGTTTTATAGTTTTAGTTTTATAGTTTTTCACTTCAGCCACTGTGCGAATAGTTATATAGCTTTAGTTTTAAAATTTTTCACTTGAGTCACTTGCGAATGTAATTCAAATTGTTTCTATCACTCAGGAAATCAAATTGTTTCTATCACTCACTTTTTCAGTTTTTTTTTTTATTTTTGCGGGAAATTATGTCGAAGTGCACTTTTCGATCGTTCTTGGGTTTTTTCTTTCTTATCCACCCACTTCAGCCGTCACACCCAGATAAAACAGAAATTTTCATCTCACGATCGCCGTGAAAAAAAACGGTTTTTCATGACGAATGAGATGTATCATTTACGCGGGAAGCGATGTTCTCTTCGTTTTCTCCTCGTACCCCCAGATGCCGCCAGTAGAGTATCCAAGATCCGAATCCAAATTTTCGCTCGCTGGTTTTTATTATTATTATGGTTATCATTATTTTTACATTCTAACTTATTTTTTTTTTTACATGTGTACTGGAATACAAAGGTAACATGCCTTGTGGAGCGGTCGCGTCAAAAAAAAACCCAGAGCCAATATTATATCGAAACGATCACTGTATGACTACACCACAACACATTTTCAGTTTGAGACCATTTGCATGAGAAAGAAATGAACATCTATATAAAAAAAATTTAGCCGGGCTGCATTCGTAACAATCGTGGGGACGACCCAAACCCAGGAGAGACGTCTCATAAAATTAGCCGGGCTTCGTACATAAAACCAACTGAAAGGGATGGTTGTCTAATAATTAGGTCTTAATATCCTTACTGTGGTATATGCCAATAATGTTTCCGGTTCCATCCTCAAGTTGATGGGAAACATTTCCTATCTTTTCTTTTATCTTGGCTTCAATAAATTTCGGAGCAAACTTAGCTGCAAAGCGGTTGACGGCACTACTTTGTACAAAGTTTCTTACATATACTGTTTGCCCTGGCACAAAGGATTTGGGTGTACTACGCAGGTTGTAAGTATGAGCACTCTTTTTGGAAGCTAATTCTAGATTTTGGCATATTTTGTCCTGTAACATTCGAATACGTTCGATATGGGGCGTTATGGATATATCCCCCTCTCCTAAAGAGTTTAAAGCTTGGAGGAGCTCATAATCTGATCCATGGCGTATTGCGTGATAGCCAAACATCAAGAAATGCGGTGAGTAGCCAGTCGAAGCGTGTACCACATTTCGAAGTGCTGACGATGTCTCGCTGAGATGATCATCCCAATTTCGGTGATCAGAACCCACATACGAGCGTATGGCCGATAAGATGGTTCGGTTGACCCTTTCGGAGGCATTAGCCTGTGGTGCATAGAAAGGAGAAAGTGTGTGCTTTACACCAAAATTATCCAAGAGCGTTTTAAACGCTCTGGCAGTAAACTGTCCGCCATTGTCTGAGTGGATATATTCGGGAACACCGTAGGTTAGAAATACTTCATTTTCCAGAAACTTAATGACACGATCTGATGTGGCGCTCGGCATTGATTTCAACCAAACGAATTTCGTGAATTTGTCCAGCACAACAAAAATGAACTTGTTTCCGCCAATTGACCGAGGATACGGACCTAAGAAATCAATGTACAGACGTTGCATGGGACGAACGACTTCAACTCTTTCACCCATTGGGGGACGCATGGTATGGTTAGCGGGCTTGCTTTGTTTACAAACTACACAGGATGCAACATAATTAGCAACGTCCTGTCGTAGCTTCGGCCAATAGTAGTACCTCTGTAGAAGTTCTACCGTCTTTTGTACCCCGCAATGAGATGAAATTGGGTCATCATGCGCCTTCGAAATCAGTTCTTCAGTTGCGGAATGTGGCACCCACAGTTTATGCATTGGGATGTCAGTGTTTGCCACGGTTTTGGGGTTAGTGCAGATATAAATTTTCCCATCCAAAACGCTGAGATTCGAGTAGCGGTTGGGGGATTCTGATATTCGAGAGACTAAATCAGTGTACGACGCGTCATCGAAAGCTGTCATTGGTACGGCTTCATTGACATGGAACGGAAACTCTTCCTCCAACTCTAATTCACTACAGACCACTCGTGATAGTGCATCAGGAACGACATTCAACGTGCCTTTCCTATGCTCAATTTGAAATTTGAACCCCTGCAGTTTCAAGCTCCAACGCGCCAAACGCCCAGATAAATCCTGTTGCTGCATGAGCCACTTTAAACTTGCATGGTCCGTAATTATCGTGAACTCCAGTCCTTCGACGTAGGCCCGAAATCTCTTCACACTCTGGACAGCAGCCAAACACTCTAGCTCCGTCACACTATAATTCCGTTGTGCAGCGTTGAGTTTCGCAGACATGAAAGCTATCGGATGTTCTTCACTTAAATCCGTCTTTTGGAATAAGACACTTCCGATGCCTGTGGCACTCGCGTTGCACTGTATGAAAAATGGTTTCGAAAAGTCCGGGTTTATCAACACTGGCGCTGTTGTAAGCAGTTTCTTGGTTTCCTCGAAGGCCTGATTTGCATAGTCATTCCACATGAATGCCTTCTTTCCCTTGAGTAGATCCGTTAGCGGCGAAGTCACTGAGGCAAAGTTTGGTATGAATCTCCTATACCAGCCGGCCATACCCAAGAACCTACGCACCTCCCTTGTGCTTTTGGGGATCGGGTATGCCGTAATACCGGAGATTTTTTCCGGGTCAGTCTTAAGTATGCCATTACTAACAACATACCCTAAGTACTTGATTTCCTTCATGAGGAATTTGCTTTTCTCAACATTTATCGTGAGGTTGGCAGTTCGCAGGAGCTGAGCAACATGATGAAGAAGATCAAAATGTTCTTCCAATGTGCTGGAGGTGATAAGCAAGTCATCCAAATATACGAATACCTTATCGTGTAGTTGATAGAGAATGACTCTATGCATCAGCCGGCACATTGTTTGTGGCGCGTTGCACAACCCAAAAGGCATGACCGTAAATTGATAGAGCGGACGCCCAGGTACTGTAAACGCAGTTTTATCGCGCGAAGATGGATCCAATGGTATTTGCCAAAAAGCATCCTTTAGATCCAAGCTCGAGATGAATTTAGTGGCTTGCAAACGCGAGAGAAGGCCGTCAATTAATGGAAGGGGGTAAGCGTCCTTACACGTAACGTCATTGATCCGCCGAGCATCCAAACAGAGTCTAACTTTTCCATTTGCCTTACTCTTCAACGTTACTGGCGAACACCAAGAGCTTGAACTCTCTTCGATTACGCCTAGCCCTAGCATACGGTCCAGTTCATCGTAGAATTTCTTTTGAACAACCGGAGATACAGAATAATGCCGCTGCTTAACCGGTGCTGCGGAACTCACATCAACTACATGGGAAACTAGAGAGGTCTTCCCTAGACTCATACGATTGAATGATGGAAACGAATCTGCGATCTCTTTTAGTCTCAAGCGGTCTTTCTCACTCAAATTGTGTTGTAGAGAATTTGTAGGGGGTGGTTGCCAAACTATTTCTTCAACCTGCGTTGGAGCCAATCCAAAAAGATCCCAGAAATCAATGCCCAGGTATAAAGGGTTTTTCAGGGATGGAGCAACTAGAAATCGCATCATTCGACTCTTTCCTGCGAATGTAACCAAAACACGAACATAACCCAACACTTCGCACTTTTGACCGCATGCCGTAGATAAGTGTGAATGCAGAGAATGAACCTGTAGTGAGAGATCTGTGATGAGTTTGGACCCTTCGGCCCCGAGTACGCTCGAACTGGCACCACTATCAAGTAACCCCTTAAAACGTTGCCCTTTTATAAATATCTCGGCATACGGACGGTTGTCGCCATTTATTTGGAAGATTGATGACACATCGGCTTGTTTTAATTGCCGACGAATTTTCCAGTAACGTTTACGATTTGGTGGACTAGTCTGACATACCTGAGTTTTAAGTTTAGTTGGAATTGAGATCTTTCCTATATTGTGGATTTGGGTGGCGGATCCATATTGGTAGCCTGGTTCTGATAGGGACTCTTTGTAGATTGGATGCGACTCGTCCCAGTTTGATTCGCACTCCTCTGACCGTTTTCCGACTTCCGTTTACATGTTGCGCAGTTTGGTTTTACAACGTTTGGTGTACCGCATCCGTATGTGTAATTTCCTTTGCACAATCGGAAAATACGTGTCCAATATCTTTACAATTCCAACAGATTGCCATTCCTCTCCCTGAACCGGGTTCCCGTTGTACTACACCTTTAGACCTTTGCGCTGTGCTTACGTGAGCGTCAACTTGGATTTCGCTGACATGTTTTCGACCAGAGCAATTCGAGTCACCATCATACCCAATCCTCTTCCAAGTATCTTCAATGGTGACGCACCTTCTCTTCAACTGCATTACAGTTTCAAAGTCGATCCCAGCTAAATGTGCCTGTAATCCTGGACGCATATTGCGCCACAGGATTTGTTGCAGCTGCTGATCTGACAAAGGTGAACACAGCTGAAGAACAAGGTTATCAATTGCATCCGCGAAATCCCGAAATGGTTCCTTAGCTTTCTGAAAGCGACCGTCTATTAACCTACGGACATCTAAATCTGTGTTTTGTGTGTCAAAGCGCTCTCGTAATGAATGGCAAAATTCAGGCCATATAATATCAGGCATAGTTTCCCGCAGAGTCCAATACCACTCAGCAGCTGGACCTCTCAATAGAACAAAAATCTCCGAAACCAATTCCAATTCGGAAATCCCATTTGATCTGCCCAATGTCTCAACCCTGAAAAGAAACCTATTGACATTCATGCTCGTGCTAGATCCATCAAAAGTAACACCCCACTTTGACATCGGAATAAAACGCTTTTGACCATGTGCTGCAAAGTTCGTATTGCGCGAAACAGGGATAAAATCCTGACGAGTGCTTGAAAAAAGCCAAGCAGGTGCTTGACAATTTAGCGGTGCCTGTTCGCGTTCCTGTACTTGTGCTGGAGAAATGTCATTGTGAGCCTTCAGTCCTCTTTCCGGAGCATCACACTCGCCGATACTGTTTGGAGCTTCTACTCCAGGAGCCCCTCCTTGGAATTTAAGAAATGTAGCCCCTGCATCCGGAGAAGAGGTGGTACTAAAATTTATCTCGGAAAGCTTTCGATAAAAAGTTTCCAGGGCTACCTCATCAGGCTTAGCTAAAAGATCCTCAATCACCGAATTTAGCTCTTTGATTTTTCCTAAATTTTCCCGACCCGTAGCTTGAATCGACCCCGAAGAGCATTTCACTAACCGCGTTAAACGACCAGTATAGTGCTTGAGACGAGAAAGACACTTATCCAAATCATCAGATTTTCCCATCTTACACTCTTTTAAAATACTGGAAATGTCGTCTAAGCCCTCTTGACAATTTTCGAGTTCCCTTGGTAGATCTCGGAGAATGATTTCCGGCAAATTGGAGCTTGGTCTCAAGACCGGTCTTTCCTTTTCCAACTTCAGCTGCGACTCAAGACTTTCCAACTGGCCCAGACCCGTCCCACTAATGCCACGAATGATGCATTCCATCTGGAACTCATCGGGTTCCAAATGGTCCACGGTGAAATTCATTGTATTGAATGCAAATATATAGTAATAACCAAAAAAAATAAAGAAAAATAAAAAACAATGTGCGAAATAAAGATGCACAAAAAAAATATAATATACGAAATCCTAAAATCCTTGAATTGCGTACATGTGAATAGTCAATAGCCAAGTGTGTTGTATAATCGTAAAGAAATCAAAGGGGGTCCTGGGATCCACCAGACTTCGGAATGCAACCTACTCTCTCTCTCTCTCTTTGTATAAAAGAAATTCGGGAAAACCCCAAATAAACAATTCGCTCCCAACCGATGACTGCGGTAGATGGTACGACGTGCTATAGCTGACCATACTAAATTATTTTAGAATTACAAAAAAAATTCAGGAAGCTCATCGATGTGATTTCTGTTTCGACAAACGAAATTATTCGTGAAGCTGCACAACAATTGCTGCAACTGACGGGACCGCCCGGATTAAATTCCGCGAGAAATCAAATCGAGTCTTAGTTCGCGACATTGAATAGTGGTTTTGTACTTACACAGGTATTCGATAGGTCATACGAAACCGACGCAAATGCGGATAACCTGTGCGCACACCCGTAAACAATGTGATTTTAGCAGGGGTTAGATAAAAACAAGTATATTCGGCTTCAAAGTAGCTCGGCACTTAAGGTGTACTTGTATCCCCTAATTGAAGAAAGGAACGCGCGAAAATAATTGAAAATGCTCAACCATAACTCCAAACAATTACAATAACTTTTTACAAGGAATAGAAAAAAAATCTACAGGAAAAAAATAATGAACACGCACATTTATGTACGACGTTACTCATTATGAATCGTAAAATTATTCTTAATTGAACTCTAAAGTGTTGTTGTACCACCTAGCAAACGAGGCACTGCATATTGTATGCAAAATTCCAGTCACAACAAAGGCAATCAGCTGTGAGAAGGTTGAAGGTATTGAATTGCATATTTCTAGGATATTGCGATTTGTATTAATTGTTCAACCATGTACTAAGTTACATAAGCAGTAGCTTCAAGTCAACTCATGGCAACCATCACGCGGGTGAACCTGGATCGAATCCTCAAATGGACCGATTTTTTTATTTAAGAATTTTCGGAAATATGCAATGACATCGCTGGATAGGCAGGCGCTATACAAAAATATCCAAAGTAGAAAGCAAATCCGGTTGCAACAACACCAAGAATTTTAACGAAAAAAAATTTAATGAAGTTAAGCGAAGTCATTCGCCTCTCAGCTAGAACGGAAAATTTCCTAAGCCTGTATTTGATATTGCTTGATATGAAACTGGATCCGTATAATTAGAACGGGATTAGGGATATTACAATTAAAAGAAAGACATGAAATTGATTTTAATTGTATAGGTAGGAAATTGGAAATTTTTAAGGCAATAGAAATGTAGACGTGTACACACACACACGGTCTGGGCGCCACTGTTACGAATATGTTTTCGGCCGCTTGGGCAGCCTCCATTTCGCTTCCAGAATAATGGGCCCCTTTGGACCTAGACAGCATATTTCGCCGACTGCTCAGGAGCCAATGGGGGGGTTTGAAAAAAAAATGTGTCCAAAAGGGGCACCATCCTTGTTGATGCTGTCAAAAGAAGAAAAAAAACCTATAAGGAAAAGAATGAGGAACAAAACCAAGGGGAACAAAAAAAAAAAAAGGAACATAGCCGCACCACTACCGTCGCGACTCACTTACACATCTAGAACCGCGGCCCGTGAAAGAGGAAGAGAGGAGAGATCGGAAATACCAAAGCCATCCCTGCCTGATGGAGCCCCAGGGCTCCCTTCTTAGGAGACCTACTCCATTATGCCACCAAAATTATATGAGCGAACGAAGAAACAAAAAAAGTAAGAAAATTATGTAACACGCTGTCGTCTTCGCTTCTCCACTAGACAGGAACCTGTACAAAACGCTACTTGGAATAAAAATTATAAGTTATACATGCAAAAGAAAAGAAAATTCATGCATAGTTCATCAGTTCATATATAATTCAATAACTCAAAGGAAAAAAATTATGTTTAATATATTTAGGATTTTATATGAATTTTATTAAAGTGATCGTGTTGGTTGATCGGTGGACGCTGCATCGCTGGGGCCCTTTACATCCATTTTTCCGGCGGTTACATGCATGTTTAACAAAGAAAATTTTTACCTGCAGGGTTTTTTTCTCCTTCGTACTGAGTTCAGCCGAGATTTTGCTATTAGGTTGAACCACACAAAAGTTTTATAGTTTTAGTTTTATAGTTTTTCACTTCAGCCACTGTGCGAATAGTTATATAGCTTTAGTTTTAAAATTTTTCACTTGAGTCACTTGCGAATGTAATTCAAATTGTTTCTATCACTCAGGAAATCAAATCGTTTCTATCACTCACTTTTTCAGTTTTTTTTTTTATTTTTGCGGGAAATTATGTCGAAGTGCACTTTTCGATCGTTCTTGGGTTTTTTCTTTCTTATCCACCCACTTCAGCCGTCACACCCAGATAAAACAGAAATTTTCATCTCACGATCGCCGTGAAAAAAAAACGGTTTTTCATGACGAATGAGATGTATCATTTACGCGGGAAGCGATGTTCTCTTCGTTTTCTCCTCGTACCCCCAGATGCCGCCAGTAGAGTATCCAAGATCCGAATCCAAATTTTCGCTCGCTGGTTTTTATTATTATTATGGTTATCATTATTTTTACATTCTAACTTATTTTTTTTTTTACGTGTGTACTGGAATACAAAGGTAACATGCCTTGTGGAGCGGTCGCGTCAAAAAAAAACCCAGAGCCAATATTATATCGAAACGATCACTGTATGACTACACCACAACACATTTTCAGTTTGAGACCATTTGCATGAGAAAGAAATGAACATCTATATAAAAAAAATTTAGCCGGGCTGCATTCGTAACACCCTCTTAAAAATGTTAGCCCTTGTCTAATCTTGAAGTATCCCTAAGGACAACAACAAAGTTTCAATCTTCTGCCATCAATCGTTCAGGAGATATCGATTTTAGAATGTTTCAATCCCGTCTTTCATGCGTTAAAGACTCATTGTTTCCCCCCCCCCCCCACTTCCACACCCCTTGTCCAAGATCGACCATTTTTTTGCAATTGAGTCCATTATCATAGTACTATATAAGTTCCAAGTTTCAGCCTCCTAGCATAAGTGGTTCCTGAGATCTAGAAACCAAAATTTTTCGTCTAAAACGCTCTCCTCTCCTCTCCCCTCGTACCCCTACTCCACAAAAATATACCAGTCGTAGGGGTTCACCCAATCTACCCACCGAAAAAATTTCAATTTAATATCTCAACGGGTTTGGGAGCTACGCGCTTTCAAACGATTTTGCGTACGGCGTACGGCGTCTACGGCGGACAGACGGACATTTTTTTTTTTTTTGCTTTTTTAGGGTCTACTAGTCCTAAAACGTGTAAATACAAAATTTCAGGGTAGCAACCTTTTTTGAAATTTCAGGTCGATCACAATACTTTATTATTAAAAAATAATAAAGTAAAATTATAAAAAATATATAAAACAAAAAAGATATGAGGCTTTTCAAGAAAATGTTCAATTTTCGACTATTTTTTTGACAATTTTTACCCCCAAAAAGTGGTTTATTCACGCGATATCCTCAAAACTTTAGGCATATCCTTCCGATATTTATATAGACAAAAAGCTCACAAATAATCAGCCAAATCGATCCATAACTTTTTGAGCTACAACACGAGCAGTTTTTGAAGATGCAGTTTCGAGATAATCGCGTTTTAAGTTTCAATACCTCGCGTTCCTTTTGTATAATTTGGCATTTTAGCTTTGAAAAATACACCGCACATGACATACTTCCGATCCAAACTGACACATCGGTTTTTTGAAAATTGTAAAGGGTTTGCTTCCCATAAGTTTAAATTTCGTGACACTAACCGTTTCAGAGATATAGAGTTTAGAATGTCTCAATCTCGGCTATCGAGACTTTCGAATGCTTTGGTAAAACCCCCGTACCACCATACCAATCTATCACTATCGAAAATTTGTTTGCTAATAGATCCACTATCGTAGCTCTATATAAATTCCAAGGTTCAGCCTCATAGCATAAGCGGTTGCTGAGATCTAGAAACCAAAATCTTCCTTCTAAAACGCTCCCCCACCTCCCCGCACATAACCCAATTCCTTAAAATATGGCCATTCAAAGGGGTACACCGAGTCTTCCCACAAATTTCAAGTTAATAGCTCACACGGTTTTGGAGTTACAAGTCTTCAAAACGATTTCGCGTACGGCGTACAGACGGACTGACTTTTTTTTTGCTTTTTCGCTGTTTCATGACTAGTATGAAACGTGAAAAAAAAAATTTTTCAAGGTAGCAAATTTGTATACTCTAGATGAAATCAGATAGAGTTTTATAAGTTTAATTCAGCCAAAAAGTTTGTAAGGCATAGAACCAAGCCTCGGACGAAAAAAAGTTTTATATTTTTGTTTGTTTATTTGTGGCCAAATACCTCACATCCGCTTGGCGTCCGTCCGTCCGCCCAACCGCCCGTCCGTCTGTCAGTTCGCACGATAACTCAAGAACGTCTTCACCTAGGGTCTTGAAATTTTGAACCTGGATGTTTGGTTGAATTTGTAAGGCTAAGTTCGTTAACGGGCAAAATCGTCCTACTCCTTCGGGTAGCTGCCATACAAAATATCCTTGAAACACGTGTTCAAGAATATTGGCAGATAACTTCAGAAGGGTTTAAGCTACGTCTTTGAAATTTTGTATGTGTTATTTTTCTAATAGTTTGAGCTAAATGTATGATTATGAAGAAAATCCTATTAGTCCTTCGTGTAGCTGCCATACAAATATCCTGTCAAAATGTATTCACTTAATTTACGAAACTCACTATAACTGAACTAATCGTTTAGCTATGAATTCGGAATTTTGTACAAATTGGTTTTGAGTGAAAACGAAGTTTGAGTTTACTAGTCAGCAATATAATTTTACTCCTTCTGGTACCTTCCATAAAAAAAATCTTTAAGACATGTGTTCAACAACATTTTCCGATAACTTTTGACCGCTTCAAGCTACGAATTTGAAATTTTGTACACCCTAATTTTTGAATGTTTCCAAGGAAAAGGATAAATATGTCAGAAATCGAGTGAGTTCTTCCTGCACCTTCCATGTGAAAGTCCTTCAAAAAGGAAAATTTTTTTCGGTGACTCACCCAGTTCAAGATATGAAATTAAACACTGAATATTGTCTTTTAGTTTTGAGTAGCAATCAAATGGGAGTCCTTAATAAAGGACATACAACATGCACACACGTAATTCTACTTTATCCCCAACTGCACTATATATCGGAGTTCAGTATTTCATCTAGAGTGTCAGGCGATTGGCTTGCAGCCGATCGTGACTGCTGTATTTTTGTACTCTAGATGAAATCATATATAGTATTATAAATTTAATCCAGCAGAAAAGTTTGTAACGCATAGAACCAAGCCTCGGACGAAAAAAAGTTATATATTATTTTTTGCTTATTTGTGGCCAAAAACCTCAAATCCGCTTGACGTCCGTCCGTCCGTCCGTCTGTCCGTGAACACGATAACTCAAGAACGCCTTCAGCTAGGATCTTGAAATTTTGAATCTGGAGGTTTGGTTGAATTTGTAAGGCTATGTTTGTTAACGGGCAAAATCATCCAACTCCTTCGGGTAGCTGCCTTACAAAATGTCCTTAAAACACGTGTTCAAGAATATTGGTCGATAACTTCAGAAGGGTTTAAGCTACGACTTTGAAATTTTGCATGTGTTATTTTTCCATTAGTTGGAGCTAAATATATGATTATGAAGAAAATCCTATTAGTCCTTCGTGTAGCTGCCATACAAATATCCTGTCAAAATGTCTTCACTTAATTTACGGAACTCACTATAACTCAAGTAATCTTTTAGGTATGAACTCGGAATTTTGTACAAATTAGTTTTGAGTAAAAACGAAGTTCGAGTTTACTAGTCAGAGAAATCCTTTTACTCCTTCTGGTAGCTGCCATACAAAATATCCTTAAGACACGTGTTCAACAATATTTTCCGATGACTTTTGAACACTTCAAGCTACGAATTTGAAATTTTGTACACATTAATTTTTGAATGGTTCCAAGGAAAAGGATAAATATGTAAGAAATCAAGTGAGTCCTTCCTGCACCTCCCATGTGAAAGTCCTTCAAAAAGGACATATTTTTTCGATGACTTACACAGTTCAAGATATGAAATTAAGTACTGAATATTGTCTTTTAGGTTTGAGTAGCAATCTAATGGCAGTCCTTTATAAAGGACATACAACATGCACACACGTAATTCTACTTTATCCCCAACTACAATATAAATCAGAGTTCAGTATTCATCTAGAGTATTATACGATTGGCTTGCAGCCAATCGTGACTGCAGTATGTTTTTTTTTAAAAAGTCGATAACAGCACTTTATTATTAAAATAATAATGTAATAGGGAATAAAAAATCGACATACCGCTTTAGGGGTTGAATATACAAAATTATGAAATCGATTTTTAGGCGATAATTTATAGAAAACCCGTTAAAGTAAAAACCATTCTATATCTCATCAGACCTAAGTGGTAAGAAGGATTCGAAAAAACGTACACAATAATTGTTCACTACTTGTTATTGTTGAGGGATAAGCTCCTTTGCTTATACGTGGAATTCGACACACGCCACACGGCACTTGAACCGTTGCTCCGTTGATAGATAAATCTAAATAGATAATTATGGAAGAGTACGGCACTTGAACCGTCCCTTCTAGAATTATTGTCACAAAACAAAAATGTTATTGGAAAAAGTACGGCACTTGAACCGCCAATTTCCTTATGATTACTTAAAGAGATTTATTCATGTGATGTGGTTCCTTTTATTATATTAAAGTGCTTTATCAGTATAGTCTGCATGAGCATGGGAAGACGTCTCAACTGGTCATTAACGTCCGGATTATATTACCAAAACATTTGACGACGGAGACATCTTCCCACACACACGCCAGACTAAGCCTTCAGGTGGTAGATTATTGTTATGGCAATGTCAGCAAATCGTGTGCTAGGTACTTGTTTGGCATGCAATCGCATCTTGGAATTTTCCTGCACACAATTTGCTGACATTGCCATATTAAATGAATGAAAAACAAAATTTTAATTTATATGTGCTGCTGAACAGTTATCTTATACAGGGTGTTTGGCACTCCGTGTGGGTTATTCCTTGATATATTTGGAGAAAAAAATTTTTCTACAGGGTGGGTCAATTTTCAATATTAGTGGAGATACAGGGTGGTTAAGAAAAGTGTTTTTGACCGGTACCCTCACTCACTTAAAACGTTATATCTTGAAAACGAATAAATACAAGGCAAAGTGCTATAACTCGTTTTTTAGGCAATCCAATTACCTTTCATTATAAAAATTTAATTTTAATTTTATATTTTTATGAGCCGTATTATTACCTATAAAAGCTGCATACATATGTATGAGTTAGGATTAACATTTTGGAAGTAACAAAAATTAAAAATTTAAAAGTCAGTGCCATAAAATGGACCACGTTTAAAAACCTGTAAGTGAGTTTCAACATAATTGATGCGTGGTAGGTACTACTGGATGCGGTACTATGCCTTTTTTAATAGGGTGTCTTACAAAATAAAAAGCCTATAAAAGCAAAACTACCTTCATATTTTTATCAGTTTTAGTTACGTTGCTAAGAGAAGAAGATGTCAGTAGAATTTAAAAAAAATAATTTCAAATTGCCTGAGTACTCCAATGAAGAATATGCTGACATAATGTTAATTTATGGAGAGTTTAACCAAAATGAACGAGCCGCGCGAAGGCTTTACCACCAGAGACATACTTATCGACGGACACCTAGCAGGAGAGTATTTCAAGACGTTTACATGAGAATTAGGGAAACTGGCAGCGTTAGAACAAGGAGAGTAAATGCAAATCCTGCGCCTGTAATCGCTGTTCAGATTGATGAAAGAATACTGAAAGCAGTGCAAAATGATCCATCGCTCAGTATCCGACGCTTGGCCTTGCAGTTCAACATATCTACTTCTAAGGTTTGGAGTATTTTAAAAGTAGAACTCTTCCGTGCCTACCATCACACACCAGTGCAGGAGCTGCTACCCATTGATTTCCCCAAACGGATGGAGTTTTGCAATTGGCTCCTTGAACGACAAATAAATGACGACAATTTTTGCAACAATATTCTGTGGACGGATGAGTCCCAATTTACCAGAGACGGTATCACAAACTTCCACAACCTACATACGTGGGCTGAGAGCAATCCACACACAAGAAGAGCGGCATCATTTCAGCACAGATTCAGCGTCAATTGATGGGCAGGTGTGATTAGTGACGATTTACTTGGACCTATTAGGCTTCCGCGTACTCTAAATAGCTCCAATTACTTACATTTTTTATAAAATGATCTACAGGATTTGTTGGATGATATTCCACTGGTTCGATTGGCTTCCATGTTTTACCTCCTGCTCATTATGGCCGACAGATCACAGATTGGTTAAATTCCAATTATGGCAATCGCTGGATCGGTAGAAATGGACCGATACACTGGCCTGCGAGATCTCCTGATCTTACTATTATGGATTTCTTTGTATGGGGACGGATGAAGAACCTTGTCTACGCAACGCCAGTAGAAACATTGGAAGATCTAAATATCAGGATCGATGTGGCAGCAATATAAGTAAGGCAGCAGTTGAGGAATATGAATACCAAGAGAACACTCGCTAAACGAACTTTAGCGTGCATTCAAAATGAAGGTGGCCATTTTGAACAGTAATTATAATAAAAATATTTGAAATAAAAATATTTGAAATAAAAACCATTATTAAATTCTTTCAATTCAAGCAAGTACCTTAGATCAACATGCACATGCGCTGACTTTTGAAATATTTAATTTTTATGCGATATGTATTTTTACCTTATACTTCCAAAATGTTAATCGTAACTCATAGTTATGTGTGCAGCTTTTGTAGGTAATAATACGGCTCATAAAAAAATAAAATTAAAATGACATTTTTATAATGAGGTTTTCTGAGAAAAACTACATTGATCACTGAATTTTAAGGGTTCACGTAGCAAAAATTTGTGTTTTCGAGTTAATATCTCAAGATTGGGTGCAGTTGTAACTGCAATTGTAATTTAGACTGTTACATCAAATGAAAGGTAATTGGATTGCCTAAAAAACGAGTTATAACACTTTGCCTTGTGATTATTCGTTTTCAAGATATAACGTTTTAAGCTTGTAAGGGTACCGGTCAAAAACACTTTCCTTAACCACCCTGTATCTCCACTAATATTGAGAATTGACCCGCCCTGCAGAACAATTTTTTTCTCCAAATATATCAAGGAATAACCCCTAACAAGGTGCCAAATACCCTGTATATAGAAACTAATTTATGTTTCTGGTATAATTGGTTCGGAATATATTGTAATTCGAAGTTCCTGAAATCTAAAAACCAAAATTGTTCGTCTAAAACGCACACCCACCACCCGCCTTACACCTCCATCCTCCCAAAACATACCACTTGTAAAGGTAGACCCATTCTATCCACCAACAATTTCAGCTTAATACCTCAAAGGGTTTGTGAGATACGCGCCTTCAAATGATTTTATGTACGCCATACGGAGGACGGCATCTACGGCGGATAAACGAAAGTTCTACTTTATTATTTTTTAATAATAAAGTTTTGATCGACATTAAAATTCCAAAAAATTTGCTACCCTGAAATTTTGCATTTTCACGTTTTAGGGCTGGTAAACCACAAAAAAGGAAAAAAAATAAATCCCGTCTGTCCGCCATACACAGTACGCAAATAAAATAATAAAGTTGCGCCCCGACTGTTGGTTTTTACTTCTTTGGTGTTTTCTAGTCCTAAAACGTGAAAATACAAAATGTCAGGGTCGCAAATTTTTATACTCTAGAGTAGGTACTATAAGTTTAATCCAGCCCAAAAGTTTGTAACGCATAGAACGGAGCTCGGATGAAAAAAGTTATATTTTTTGTGTTTATTTGGGGCCAAAACTTCCAAATCTGCTTGTTGTCCGTCCGTCCGACCGTCTGACTGTCCGCACGCCTACCTGTCCACACGCCTGCCTATCTGCCCGAATTTTCGTCTGACCATCCGTCCGTCTATCTGTCCGTAAGCTCGATAATTCAATAAAACCTTGACGTGCGATCTTGAACATTTTAATCTGAACGTTTGGTCGAAATTTGTAAAACTAAGTACCTTAATAGGCAAAATGGTCCTACTCCATCGGGTAGCTGCCATAGGAAAAGTCCTTAAAACACGTGTTAAAGAATATTGGCCAATAAATTCAGAACACCTTAAGCGTAGTGAGCCAAGAATGATTTTCTTGCGTCTTCCATCTTTCTTCTCCATTGAATCCGCATGGATAGATTACAAAACGTTTGTTCGCTGCCTCATTAATTTGCTTTGGTCGAATCGTGCCGAGCATAAGAAAATACATGCGGTGCGGAGAACGGAGCCTAGGAGCGACGGAGCGTTATGTTGCGATTGTGTTTTATACAAAATTATATTTATATATTAATTTATAGTACACAATATATGAATTACATACTGGTACTATACATATAGTGGTTACAACAGGATTCCATAGTCTCGCTTTCCGGAAAATCGAGTATCATTTTCCTGAAAAGTTCTTGCTCGACTGTCATTAGCTTGACTTCGTTCTAAAGTCGGAAAACATGTGTCTCATGGATTAAATTAATTATTCGTTCGTAATTTGTAAACAACCATACCGATGTCATTCGAGTGATCGGGTCAAAATCACGTGTTCCAAAATCCCAGTATTAAAAAAACACCCCGTTTCCCAAAATTCCATTTTCCAAAATATAATTTCTCATTAAAATAATTCATTTCGCATTTTTTATCCGATTAAAGAGGAGTGATGCTTCTAAGAAGATATGTTTATTGTTTTTGTCGTAGATACATAATTCGCCAAAACTTTATTTGTGTATTTATTATTATATATAATTATTTATTTTACATTGTACACTAGGGATGTTAAAAAAATGTCGATATATCGAAATTGCGATATTTTTTGAACGATATATCGATAATATCGGCCGATATTGTAAAAAGCGATATATCGATATATCGATATTGAAATCCGACTATCGGACTCGATATTTTTTTTAAGTATAGCATATTTTAGAAATCGAACGGGTTTTTTGCATTTAATCTGCATTTCTGATTATTTATGAGGGATGCCAGAAATGTTGAAAGTATAAAAAAAATTTTCGATCATGGAAACCATATCTGTCGAAACTAGGTTCAAGGCACGTGATATATACGGGCACATGCACGCAAATCTTCACTTTAGGCGCCAATACAAATATATGTACGACGAGGCAACTATCAGAAATACCTGATTGTCCCTGCCTCATCCTTGTCATCCGAAAGAGTTGCGTCGACAATAAATATTGTGGTGCCAAATAATCGCAGTCGGCTTACTGGAGAGCATATTAAGGAGCGAGTATTCTTAACAACTGTCCCAGAAAAGTACTGGTTCTCATAAGCTTACATTTTAAAAATATGTCAATATATAATATTTCATTAATAAATAATTTAAATCAAGTTTGCTCTTAATACTTTTTTCGATTATGCCCCTTTTATCCTTATTTCTTAAAAAAAATATATTTAAAAAATAACAGTATTTCTATCCGGAAACTTTATTTCGATCAAAAAAGGCATTATTTTGATTTCATAAGTCAACAGAGAAGAATTTTCCGCTTTTCACCAACATTTCCAGTAGTTCAATCAAAAAACTCTCAGATATTGAAATTGCAATGATAAAATTGAAATTGAATTTCAGACTCTAAGAATAGCTAAATTTGGCAACTGTTACCGAAGGCAACGAAATCAAATGTCATTTATTTATTAGCTTTCGGTTTGCTAAAAGCCGCGTGCGCCGTATTTTTTTTTATTAATGTTAATTTTGATGCAGCATTGGAGTTTATTTTTCATTAGAAAAAATATTCGATATATCGATATATCGATATTTGTTTCCGATATATCGTCAGCCGATATTGATATTTTTTTCAATATCGATATATCGATTTATCGATATTTTTTACCGATATTAACATCCCTATTGTACACGACCTCGCCGAACACTTGAGGTATCATTCGATTCGTCTCAGCTGAATGGGTGAAAAACTTAAAATAGTAGTGCAGTTCGAAGAAACACTTTCCATGAATAAAATAAATGTTTATTAATTCAGGCACTCGGGATCAGACATATAAATTATCCATAAAAACTGGATTTTGGTAAAAGCGATTATGAAAAACAGGAAAACTGTCGAACCCAACCGATTAGATGCTCCGCGCTGACTTAATCTGGTTAGTCTGTTATAGAATTCCTAGCATGAAGCGTTTAAAAGTTATTGACCAACACTCGTGAAAACGTGTTTTAAAGAACGGAACCTACTCTAAGAAGTGAGGAGATCATACTTTCAGCTCAAAACTAATTCCTATAAAACTCAGACTTCCAAACTAATCGATTTCTCGAGCTATAGTAGGTTTCGAAATTTGAATGCAAATATTTTCCAAGAATAAGTATAATCCATCCCAAAAGTTTGTAATGCATACAAAGAAGCCAAAGCCGGGAAAATATTATTTGTGCCAAAACCTCCAAATCTGCACATGTCAATCCGTTCGTCTGTCTGTTCGTAATCACAATAACTCAAGAATACCTTGACCTACATAGAATTTTGAAATCTTCGGGTACACTGTTTTAAAAAAATTGACTTTTCAATCCAATTTTTACTTGAAATTTCCAGTATATTTCATTTTTTCAAGTAAAAGTACTCATTTCAAGCACTTTTACTCGAAATTACAAATAAAAGTACTCATTTCAAGCACTTTTACTTGAAATTACTGGTATTAGTAAATTATGCATGTATTTTTCAACTGAACCGTACAATTTACTTGAAAAGTCTCACAAAATTACGTTCTTTTTCAAGTAAACCACAAAGTTGGTCGCTTCGATTGATTTGGTTGTCTACTGAGATAAAAATGCAATGCCTTCGGTGGCGCAGTGTCTACGCTCGCCAAACCTACGCACCAAAACTAGAATTGATCGCGGGTCCTGGTTCGATTGCTACCTACATCCAAGTGTTTTATTCAGAATTAGTAAGTAAGTAAGAAATAATATTTGGAAGTAGGTATATAATATTAAAGGGTGCTAATTTATACACTTTTTTTTTTTTAGAGAATATAGAGTGCTAATTATACTCTTTTTTAGAGAATATACAGTGAATTTGCTGCTTTCGAAGTTGAAATTTGCTGAATGCAAATTTAAATTTTTATACTCTAGATGAAATCATATAGAGTATTATAAGTTTAATCCAGCCCAAAAGTTTGTAACGCATAGAACCAAGCCACGGACGAAAAAAAGCTTCATATTATTTTTTGTTTATTTGTGGCCAAAAACCTCAAATCCGCCTGACGTCCGTCCGTCCGTCCGTCTGTCCGTTAGCACGATAACTCAACAACGTCTTCACCTAGGATCTTGAAATTTTGAATCTGGATGTTTGGTTAAATTTGTAAGGCTAAGTTCGTTAACGGACAAAATCGTCCTACTCCTTCGGGTAGCTGCCATACAAAATGTCCTTAAAACAAGTGTTCAAGAATATTGGTCGATAACTCCAGAAGGGTTTAAGCTACGACATTGAAATTTTGTATGTGTAATTTTTCCAATAGTTGAAGCTAAATATATGATTATAAAAAAAATCCTGTTAGTCCTTCGTGTAGCTGCCATACAAATATCCTGCCAAAATGTATTCACTTAATTTACGAAACACACTATAACTCAAGTAATCTTTTAGCTACGAATTCGAAATTTTGTACAAATTAGTTTTGAGTAAAAAGAAAGTTCGACTTTACTAGTCAGCGAAATCCTGTAACTCCTTCTGGTAGCTGCCATACAAAATGTCCTTAAAACACGTGCTCAAAAATATTGTCCAATAACTTCAAGAATATTGATCGATAATTTCAGAAGGGTTTAAGCTACGTCTTTGAAATTTTGTACGTAGTATTTTTCCAATAGTTGAAGCTAAATGTATGATTATGAAGAAAATCCTATTAGTCCTTCGTGTAGCTGGCATACAAATATCCTGTCAATATGTCTTCACTTAATTTACGGAACTTACTATAACTCAAGTAATCTTTTAGCTTTGAATTGGAAATTTTGTACAAATCAGTTTTGAGTAAAAACGAAGTTCGAGTTTACTAATCAGCGAAATCCTTTTACTCCTTCTGGTAGCTGCCATACAAAATGTCCTTAAGACACGTGTTCAACAATATTTTTCGATGACTTTTGAACGCTTCAAGCTACGAATTTGAAATTTTGTATACGTTCATTTTTAAATGGTTCCAAGGAAAAGGATAAATATGTAAGAAATCGAGTGAGTCCTTCCTGCACCTCCCATGTGAAAGTCCTTGAAAAAGGACATTTTTCTTCGATGACTTACCCAGTTTAAGATATGAAATTAAACACTGAATATTGTCTTTTAGGTTTGAGTAGCAATCTAATGGCAGTCCTTAATAAAGGACATACAACATGCACACACGTAATTCTACTTTATCCCCAACTACAATATTAATCGGAGTTCAGTATTCATCTAGAGTATTATATGATTGGCTTGCAGCCGGTCGTGACTGCAGTATGTTTTGATTGCAAATTGAAATTTACTAACCAAAAATTGACTATTACTTTCCAATGTAATTTTACTCAAAAAAGTTAGGCATATTTGCCTACTATCCAAAAGATGTAAAAGTCAATGGATTTTTTTTACTGTGTAGCTGACATACAAAAAGTCTTTAAAACACGTGCTCAAAAACATTGTACAATAACTTCAGAATGCCTTATGCTACGACTTTTTGTATACGTTGGTTTTACAATAGTTGCAGTTAGAGGTATGAATACGAAAAAAATCCATGAGTCCTTTGGGTAGCTGTGTGACTCACCTAGTTCCAGATATGAAATTGAGCACTAGTAATACTGACTTTTAGTTTCTCGTAGCAACTCAGCAACTTAATTTCTGGTCGTTCAAATTAGTTCATTATTAAAAACGTGCTGCAGTCACGATCGGCAGCCAGCTAATCTTAAAATGCTCTAGATGAAATACTGAATTCCGATTTATATTGAAGTTGGGTATGAAGAAGAATACGGAGTACGTTTGTCTTTGTTAAGGATTTTCATTTGCTTGCTAGAAACTAAGAGACATATCTGGAACTAGGTAAATCACCGAAAACAAAATTTTCCTTTTTCAAGTACTTTCACATAGGAAGTGCAAGAAGGGCTCACTCGATTTCTAGCAAAATTTCAAAGTCGTTGCTTAAACTGTTCTGAAGTTATCGGGAAACATTTTTCAAAATGGGCTTTTTATAGAGTTTTTGTATGGCAGCTACTCGAAGGAGTAGGGCGATTTTGCGCGTTAACGAACATAGCCTTACAAATTCGACCAAACATTCAGATTCAAAATTTTAAAATGCTAGGTCAAGGCGTTGTCGAGTTATCGTGCTAACGTACCGACAGACGTACGGACAGCAGAATGGACAGTAAGCGGATTTGGAGATTTTGTCTCCAAATAAACACATAATAATATATAACTTTTTCTCGTCCGAGTTGTAACGATTTGGTCAGCAGAACGTCCAGTTGGCAATTGTCATTAACGAAATTTTGGGCAAAAACCTGGCGGACTGAAAGTCATCCTCCATCTATGGGAAGAAATCGTCATTTCTTCACCAAAATGAAGGATAATTTTATTAATTATCGTTGATTATGTCGTCATTGGATGTCATATGTCTCACGGACGGCCACTGAAATGACTGAGCATCTAGCATAAAAGCACGTGCTAGCTCGTCGGATGGGGTGGGTATGTCGTTTCGATCCGTGAACACGATAAATTATGTTCGGTTTGGGTCGACGAATGGGTTTGAGAATTCCTATTCCATCTGTCAGCGGGCTGAGGAAAGGATTACAGGTACGGGGTCCAGATACAAAAATAAGGATGTGGAAATGTGGTGTTGCAAACGTATTTTTCTGTTTCGAATAAAACAAGCCACTCACAATAATTCGCCTCTTTTATTTTAGTTGAAAATTACACGTCTATCTCGTACCGAGTAAAACAAAACATAACAACTTCCGAGAAAAACCAGAAGAACATCGCCTCTACAAGATAGTCTAGTAGTCTTTTTTTGAAGTCTTCACGCCAGTGGTTTTCACTTTGTTGCGCCCAACGACATCTTTGGAAAAGAGTCGTAACACTCGGCCATCCTGAAAGAATTAATGTCCTCATTAACTTTACGCCTTACGACTCTAAAAGATCAATTAAATCTAGTCGATCTACCTCTTCACCACTTTCGTCGCCCACATCCACCTCCATATCATTTACGCCATGATATCTTCTAAGAGAGTCTACCGCCACTATCGCCTCGTATCTCTTATATCCCCTTACGCCTTTAATCGCCTCAATGACGTACCTATCGTTATCTAACGCCTTTCTCACTCGAAAAGGTCCATCATATTTGTTCGCCAATTTTCTACTCATGCCAACGCCTGACTTATTTGCGACTGCATGTCGCCACAATACAAGTTCGCCTACTACATACTTGTTCGCCCTTTTCCGCTTTTGATCATATCGATCTTTCATTCTCCTTGCCGCCTTAGTGATATTTTCACTCGCCTGTGCGCGGTCCAGTAATAGCCTCTTTCGTGTCACAGAATTGGAAGAGTCGTCACCCGACCTTTTCTGAGCTACATTTCCAGAGGACGCCCCCGCCTTACCTCTATCAAGATCCATACCTGTGGTATATACGCCATCTTGAGTACTATCGCCAGTCACACCTTGTGAGTTCTCATTACGAGTCAGAATTTCTCCCAAAATCTCCTCGTCGCCTTGAACTCTCGCCGCGCTAGCTAGCTCGCCACTCGCCAAATCTGCTATTACACCACGACTTCCGTGGGAGAACAACAACTGCGCCGGAGAGAACCGCGTACTAGCACTGATAGTATTATTTAAACCCCACACAATATCAGGCAACGCTTCGTCCCAACGAACTTCAGTTTCCGCCCCAGTCGCCAACGCCTCTATAATTGTACGATTCGACTTTTCTACCTGGCCATTCGCCCTCGGTGTAGCAATCGCATTTAAGACATGTCGAACGCCTTTCTCCGATACGAAGTCCTTAAACACTTTACTGGTGAACGCCAAACCCTGGTCACTTATTATACGCCTTGGGTCAGAGAATATCTCTCTCAGTCTCGCCACTGTTTCGGTAGATCGCAAGGTCTTCGTTGCCCGCGCCAAGACAAATTTGGTGAAACCGTCAATCATCACCAACAAATAGGAATTTCCCTTTGCACTCTTAACAAACGGTCCCAAATGATCTATATGCACTGTGTCAAACGGTACCGCCCGCCGTTCTACAGGATATAAAAATCCTTCACCCCGCCCGTAGTCGCCTTTTGCGAATGAACATTTCAAACACGATTTTACATATTTTAAAATGAAACGCCTCATTTTCGGAAACCAGTAAGTTTCCTGAACTAACTTTAAACACCTTTCAAAGCCCGGATGCCCTACTTCATCGTGATGCTTATGTAGCAGATTAAATCGCACCAACGCCGGGACATATAAGCGATCACCATGTAATGTCTTGCGATATAACCGTCCGCCTTTTATTTTGTAATTCGTGACTATCTCTGTTACTTGTAGACCTTCTGTTAGCGCTTTTACAATTTCTTGCGCCTTAGAATCCTGTAATTGCACCGTCAGAAACCAATCATTGTCTTCCATGGTTACGACATTAACATGTATCGCATTCTCTTGGTCCTTTTGCGCCAAAGGATTTCGACTAAGAGCGTCAACATGTTGCATCCTAACGCCTGGACGATATTCTACCTCCATGTCGAACTCCTGGATTGTCAACCACCATCGAGCTATACGAGGAACCAAATCCTTCTTAGTCAATGCTGCTCAAATCGCCACACAGTCTGTTACTACCCGGAAATGAATTCCAACTAGATATACTCGGAACCGCCTAATCGACTCTACTACCGCCAAAGTCTCCAGCTCATAGCTGTGGTATACTTGTTCCTGTATTGTAGTAGCCCGACTGAAATATTCTACCGGCTTCCAATCATCCGATTCGCCAGATTTTTGCATCAGTATGCCCCCTAAACCCCACTTACTTGCATCGGTATGCAGCTCTGTTTCCGCATTGCTATCATAAATCGCCAGCAATGGTCTCTCAACTAATTTACATTTCAGTAAATCAAACGCCGTCTGTTGTTCCTCGCCCCAATGCCAGACAACTTCTTTCTTTGTAAGATTCGTTAAAGGCCTTGCCAATAGGGAAAAGTTTTTCACAAATTTGCGGAAATATGACGCTAGCCCTATGAACTGTCGCACGCCATGCATGTGGCCATGCATTGGAGCGTCATATTTCTCAACCGCCTTTGTTTTCCCAGTTCCCGGTCGTATACCATCCGCCGAAACTTCATGTCCAAGATACTCCACAGTTTCCATTAAAAATGAACACTTTTCTAATTTTAATTTTAATCCCGCCTTTTCGATTAAACTTAAAACTGTTTCCAGTAACTTCAGTCCTTGCTCAACGTTTATTGATGGAAGCATTAAGTCATCCATATACGCCAGTATCTGTTCGTTTTTAAACCCGCCCAAAAGTTTATCTACGACCCTTTGAAATACCGCCGGAGCATTTGCTAATCCAAACGGAACTCGCAAATATTCGTAATGGTAATAAACGCCGTTTTACTCACTGAATCAATATGCATTGGAACCCTGCGCCAAATCAAGCGTAGTGAAATACCGCTTCTTCGCCAGTTTATCTAACTGATCCGAAATCAGCGGTAACGGATATCGATCCTTCACCGTAATGGCATTCAGTGCTTCGCCGGTCTTTTTCGGTATCAGTACGATCGAACTGGCATACGCTGAACTTGACTCCTGAATAACACCCGCCTCTAGAAGTGTTTTCACTTTTCCCCGCACTGTTTCCTTTTCTGTTATTGCCAATCGATAAGGTCGCCTAAAAACTGGCACGTCTGTTGACAAATGAATCTTCATTTCTCCTAAACTGGTTAACCCCAAATCCCCATCGCTTTCCGCGAAACAATGTGCCTTCTCTTCCAACATATTCAGCAGCCGCTTCTTATGAATTACATGTACATCACCGATTTTTATTTCATTCGCCAATAGTTTTATATTTATTTTTCGAATATTTACCTTAGTTGCGTGTTGGTCCATTGCTGTAGCTGCCTCCTGCCATTCGTCCGCCCTGGCAATAAGATGCCCCTTTTTCCAGCGCAGCTCGTCTACGCCAAGATTACTAATCATTATTTCGGTTGGTTTTCCACATGTTAAAATGCCTCCCGGAATCGCAATCCAGAATTTGGTGTCCTTAAACATTTTAGCCGCCATTAAAACGTTTTCGCCCGGATTTCCTTCCTGCACCTCTACTATTGCTCTTCCAACAGACGAAGCAGGACAAACAAAATCTTCCTGAAGAACCACCTTTCGCCGTGTGGGTTCTCCTTCCAACGTCAATTGCTTAAGAGTTTCTGCCGCGCCCCCATCTTTCACCAATACCGCCTTGCCGTTACTCACCATCATCGTCACACCAGGACTTTGAATTGCCGGTTGCCCTAACAAAAGCTCAATACGGCCCATGTCACAATCGGTCACTAACGCCTTGACTTCCAACTGAACATTTGCCATAGTCACCTGAAAATTAACTTCGCCCAACGCCTTGGCTAATCCGCCGGAAAATCCACATAGCAGAACGCCCATACTCTTGTTGCCAACATACAACTTCAGTCTTTCCACTGCATCTTTTGTCAGTAAATTCTGCTCACTACCCGTATCCAAGTACACACGCACTTCCTCCCCATTAATAGTACCTCGTTGCCTAAAGGTAGAATATTCAGGATTTGTCAAAAGTCTCACCTGTACTCCCTCCCGTCTACGCTTCGGACAATCTCTTGACATATGTCCGCCTTGTCCACACTGCCAACACCGTTCCATCCGAGGCTTCGGACAGTCCTTGCTGATATGAGTGCCTTCTTCCTGACAATTGTAACAGCGCCTATTAGGTATTGGCCCCAATGTCTGTTCCCGCCGTACTTTGTTTGGCTCTCGATAGTCACTTTCGCCGCGTGATATCGCCTACAAGCCCACTTCTCTACGTCTATAAGACTTCAGCCCTGCCATGAACTTCGTATACAACTGTTCTGGTGTCCTGCATCCGATCGCTTGTGCATTAGCGCGAAGCTCCTCCGGCAATCCACGAACGATACACGATACTGCATCCTCGCCACGTACTTTAGCCTGCTCACACAGCTGAAGCTTCGCATGATAGTACGCAGTCATCCCTTCAGTCGGCAGTTTCCTTCTCGCAACCATGTCCTCCAACACCACAGCAAAATCGTACCGCCTCGGAAATGCCGCTCGCAAAGTCGCCTTCCACTGAACCCAGGTAAAATCATAACTCTCTAGGCGGTGGTACCATTTTCTGGCCGACCCCTCCAACTTGGACTGCATGATTGTGGCTCGTTCGTAGTCAGACCATCCGTGCACGTCGCCATGCTGATCAATTTTTCTTAGCCAGCGGTCCACATTTTCGTCTGCGTTTCCCGGATCAAATCGCTCCACGATTTCACTGCCAATACGCAACGCTCGACCAGCCCCTGCACCTTCCCTTTCAGTCGAATTCCTTTGCAAAGATCTTTCTTCCGCCGGTTCAGTGCGAGACTCCAACAAGTCGCCAAACGCCAAGGCCGCTTGCTGTTGCACCGCTTTCTGAATTTGATCAGCCAGCCCCGACTTCATCAGCTCGTTGACCGTTCTACGGATGTCATCCACGACGTGGACACCATCGCCTTGTGTCAAGGTCCTGAGCTTCTGCCTATCGGAATAATGGCGCGCGCCATCACCACGAATGGGAGACGGTTCTTGCCCACCTTCCGCCTCGATGTCGGACGTGTCTACCCCTAAGACGACCCCATCCATTTCTTCTGTATAATTTTCCATCTTCCACTAGAAACGCCTGGTAGGTTCAAAATCTTC
Organism: Beris morrisii; assembly: GCA_951812415.1. Taxonomy (NCBI): domain Eukaryota; kingdom Metazoa; phylum Arthropoda; class Insecta; order Diptera; family Stratiomyidae; genus Beris; species Beris morrisii. The sequence goes on along the minus strand of OX638312.1, from coordinate 61,727,925 downwards.
TTTATTTCTACACAAAATCTTCAAATCACACTTCTGAATTGTTGCAAACGTATTTTTCTGTTTCGAATAAAACAAGCCACTCACAATAATTCGCCTCTTTTATTTTATTTGAAAATTACACGTCTATCTCGTACCGAGTAAAACAAAACATAACAACTTCCGAGAAAAACCAGAAGAACATCGCCTCTACAAGATAGTCTAGTAGTCTTTTTTTGAAGTCTTCACGCCAGTGGTTTTCACTTTGTTGCGCCCAACGACATCTTTGGAAAAGAGTCGTAACAGTGGTGAAGGATGATAGGTATTATGGGAAGGAACATCGAGGTGAAATCACCCAACGGGCGACCAAACATGAAAAAATCCACCATGTGTCGGTGTTATTTTTGTCTATAAAATTAAAATGCTCCACATTTGTGGCCCAGTCGTACCAAAAGTTACAAGAGAGCAGGGCTATTGCGGCCGGACCAAGGCCATGTTACTGCTATCAATTCTCCCCGAGGAGATCGATTTGGCAGACCCATTGGGCTTGGTCCGATAGGAACTGCGGACCTGCTTCTCATGTGCGTGCGTGTACGCCCTAAGCCCAACCCAAAGCGTCCTATGTTTTGGCCGGTGTGATGATGTATATGGTAGTTATGTGCGAGAAAGTTAGTTAAAAAGATCAATCTTCGCTAGCAGGTCTGCACCTTCAATCATTTCATTTCGTAGCCTGCAATACTTTGCACCGGATTTTGCATCGCATTTGAGTGATGCGACTAGAATCCTATAACTACTGAGCCAAGGTGGCCGGTATGAACGAAATTCAGCGTATACCTGATCATCGAACGTTCGCTTCGTAATCCTTGTCGTTGTCGACGTGATGGCGATTGAGGTTGAAAGAAACAACCTGAGAACCATTGTAGCCATAGGTTGCCGGTACTGGCCCTTATAATACAAACAAAATTTATTCCGTTGCTGCATCGCGATTTCGTGTTAAGATGCCAGGGGGTACTAGAGAAAAACAAAATTTGATTCTAGAAATTAATACGTCTGAGAATTTCAGATTGCTAATTCAGCCTACTTATACGATAGTAAAAAAAGTTCCTGCGAATATCACCGAGATGACACAGTATAGTCAAGTTAAGTACGTCTAAGAACGGTGCGAATCGGCCAAACTTTTGTGTAGGCTGGCTTAAGCAAACTTCGAGTTTTGTAAGGATGGAAATTCTGGGCTGAATTTAAACCCACACAAAATACCGACGAACAGAGGGCCAGAGCACATTGAATTAAAATAACATGTTAATGAATTATAAAACAACTTAGAATTAAATAAAATCAACTTAGAATCAAATAAACAACAAGGAACACATGAATTACATAAAAACACCAAACATGAATTACATAAAAACACGGAACATGAATTACATGGAAATACAAAACATGAAACACAGGAGACAAAAGGAACACAGGAAACATAAGAACCTGAAAGGGTGCACATTGGCATCAAAAGTAAAAAAGACTGTACAGCCGGCAGGAGCCACGATAATGCCACAGGTGACATCGGGTGGACAGATAAAACCCGCCGACAAATCGCATGTGAAGTACGGTTTTACTATATAGTAAAGGGTACATACATCAACCGCGAATTATAAAAACGAAGAAAAGGGAATTCTTCCATAACGAACACTGCGTAATAATTCGCAGATGACAAATGTTCTCGTGAATATATAGTCTCCAGCGAACGAGCAGAAGGTGGGCAGTGGTCAGCCAGCAGCGATCAGCCAGTAGCGAAGGCGGTGGATTTCTATAATTCCGCCAAAGCGAAAGCTGAAGACTGTACGGCCGTCACTGACCGGTACCACCCTGCAAGAAGGCTGGGGCTTTATAAGTCCACTTCAAGTAGTTTGGGACTGTCGTAAGGACGCTGAGTTGGTGCTAAGGCTGGGGCTTTATAAATCCACTTAGTATAGGCAAGGCCAATCATAGTCAGTAGGACACAAACACACGGAAACAATCAAGCAGGGGAGCAAGAAAAAACGGAGACAAGCCAAGCAGCAAAAACCACGCAAAGTTGAGCCAAGCAGTGACAAGCCAAGCAACGGAGCAAACCAAGCAGCGACAAGGAAAGTAGCAGAGCCAACCAAGCAGCGATGAGTCAAGCAGCGAACAAGCCAATCAGCAACGAGCCAAGCAGCGGCAAGCCAAGCAGCGGAGCAAGTCAAGCAGCGGAGCAAGCCAAGCAACGAAAACTTACGCAACGTTGAGCCAAGCAGTGACAAGCCAAGCAACAAAGCAAACCAAGCAGCGACAAGCCAAGGAGCGGAGTAAACCAAGCAACGACGAGTCAAGCAGCGACAAGCCAAGCAGCGACAAGCCAAGCAGCGACAAGCCAAGCAGCAACGAGCCAAGCAGAGACATGCCAAGCAGCGGAGCAAGCCAAGCAGCGACGAGCAGAGCCAAGCAGAGCGGAGAATAACCCAGCAGAGCAGAGCGAAGACGCTACTAGCACGGAGAGCCACGACGAGCGGAGCCAAGCACAGAGCAAACCACAAGATGGCGATCAGTGACAGGGTCAAGTAAGGCAAGCAGAGTCGTGCCAGGAGTCGAGCTACAACCAGCTACAACAAGCCACGACGAACGACGCCAAGACCACGACAAGCAGACACAGCAGAGCCAATATGATCAAAGCAGAGGCACACGTAGAGACGAAGATAAGGCAGGACGAAGATAAGGAGAGCAAAGCAGAGGCAACACGCGGAGGCGAAGACAAGGAAGGACGAAGACAAGGAAGGACGAAGACGGGGAGAACGAGCAGAGGCAACACGCGGAGACGAAGACAGGGAAGGACGAAGGCAGGGAGAACGAGCAGAGGTAACACGCAGAGACGAAGACAGGTAAGAGCAAAGCAGAGAGAGTCAAGGCAAGGCAAGCAGAGTCATACTCACAGAAGCACAAATCGAACAACGTTGAGCAAAGACGACGGTCAGGAACCAGTCAAGGCGAGTGCAGACGCGTGGAGGCGAGCAAGGAAAAAATTCAATCAAGTCGAAATATATGTCATCAATCAGGATTAATAAACTGAAGTCTAATCAATGAAATAAATGTTTGTAACGAACCCTGGCAACCGCTTAACATACCCCGGCACGAAAATGAGTCGTTACAGCTTGTAACGCGCGGACATTTTTAACCAATTATATACGAAGTTGAAGAGAAGCAGGCATCATCAGGATGTAGGTAGGATGCTTGATATCGTTTGGACGGAGGAAAAAACATACTGCAGTCACGATCGGCTGCAAGCCAATCGTATAATACTCTAGATGAATACTGAACTCCGATTTATATTGTAGTTGGGGATAAAGTAGAATTACGTGTATGCATGTTGTATGTCCTTTATTAAGGACTGCCATTAGATTGCTACTCAAAACTAAAAGACAATATTCAGTGTTTAATTTCATATCTTGAACTGGGTAAGTCATCGAAAAAAAATGTCCTTTTTGAAGGACTTTCACATGGGAGGTGCAGGAAGGACTCACTCGATTACTTACATATTTATCCTTTTCCTTGGAACCATTTAAAAAACATACTGCAGTCGCGATCGGCTGCAAGCCAATCGTATAATACTCTAGATGAATACTGAACTCTGATTTATATTGTAGTTGGGGATAAAGTAGAATTACGTGTGTGCATGTTGTATGTCCTTTATTAAGGACTCCCATTAGATTGCTACTCAAAACTAAAAGACAATATTCAGTATTTAATTTCATATCTTGAACTGGGTAAGTCATCGAAAAAAAAAGTCCTTTTTGAAGGACTTTCACATGGGAGGTGCAGGAAGGACTCACTCGATTTCTTACATATTTATCCTTTTCCTTGGAACCAGTTAAAAATGAACGTGTACAAAATTTCAAATTCGTAGCTTGAAGCGTTCAAAAGTTATCGAAAAATATTGTTGAACACGTGTCTTAAGGACATTTTGTATGGCAGCTATCAGAAGGAGTAAAAGGATTTCGCTGATTAGTAAACTCGAACTTAGTTTTTACTCAAAACTAATTTGTACAAAATTTCCAATTCATAGCTAAAAGATTACTTGAGTTATAGTAAGTTCCGTAAATTAAGTGAAGACGTTTTGACAGGATATTTGTATGGCAGCTACACGAAGGACTAATAGGATTTTCTTCATAATCATACATTTAGCTCCAACTATTGGAAAAATATCACATACAAAATTTCAAAGACGTAGCTTAAACCCTTCTGAAGTTATCGGCCGATATTCTTGAAGACGTATTTTAAGGACATTTTGTATGGCAGCTACCAGAAGGAGTAAAAGGATTTCGCTGACAAGTGAACTCAAGCTTTGTTTTGACTCAAAACTAATTTGTAAAAAATTCCGAATTCGTAGCTAAAAGATTACTTGAGTTATAGTGAGTTTCGTAAATTAAGTAAATACATTTTGACAGGATATTTGTATGGCAGCTACACGAAGGACTAACAGGATTTACTTCATAATTATACATTTAGCTCCAACTATTAAAAGAGTAATACATACAAAATTTCAAAGTCGTAGCTTTAGGCGTTCCGAAGTTATTGGTCAATATTCTTGAACACGTGTTTTAAGGACATTTTGTATGGCAGCTACCCGAAGGAGTAGGACGATTTTGCCCGTTAACGAACTTAGCCTTACAAATTCAACCAAACACCCAGATTCAAAATTTCAAGATCCTAGGTGAAGGCGTTCTTGAGTTATCGTGTTCACGGACAGACGGACGGACGGACGGACGGACGGACGGACGGACGGACGGACGGACGGGCGGACGGACGGACGGACGGACGTCAAGCGGATTTGAGGTTTTTGGGCACAAATAAACAAAAAATAATATATAACTTTTTTTCGTCCGAGGCTTAGTTCTATGCGTTACAAACTTTTGGGCTGGATTAAACTTATAATACTCTATATGATTTCATCTAGAGTATAATGAACGTGTACAAAATTTGAAATTCGTGGCTTGAAGCGTTCAAAAGTTATCGAAAAATATTGTTGAACACGTGTTTTAAGGACATTTTGTATGGCAGCTACCAGAAGGAGTAAAAGGATTTCGCTGATTAGTAAACTCGAACTTTGTTTTTACTCAAAACTAATTTGTACAAAATTTCCAATTCATAGCTAAAAGATTACTTGAGTTATAGTAAGTTCCGTAAATTAAGTGAAGACGTTTGGACAGGATATTTGTATGGCAGCTACACGAAGGACTAATAGGATTTTCTTCATATTCATACATTTAGCTGCAACAATTGGAAAAATAATACATACAAAATTTCAAAGACGTAGCTTAAAACCTTCTGAAGTTATCGGCCAATATTCTTGAACACGTGTTTTAAGGACATTTTGTATGGCAGCTACCAGAAGGAGTAAAAGGATTTCGCTGAATAGTAAACCCAAACTTTATTTTCATTCAAAACTAATTTGTACAAAATTCCGAATTCATAGCTAAACGATTACTTGAGTTATAGTGAGTTCCGTAAATTAAGTGAAGACATTTTGACAGGATATTTGTATGGCAGCTACACGAAAGACTAATAGCATTTTCTTCATAATCATACATTTAGCTCTAACTATTGGAAAATTAACACATACAAATTTTCAAAGTCGTAGCTTAAACCCTTCTGAAGTTATCGGCCAATATTCATGAACACGTGTTTTAAGGATATTTTGTATGGCAGCTACCAGAAGGAGTAAAAGGATTTCGCTGACAAGTAAACTCGAACTTTCTTTTCACACAAAAATAACTTGTATAAAATTCCGAATTGATAGCTAAAAGATTACTTGAGTTATAGTGAGTTTCGTAAATTAAGTGAATACATTTTGACAGGATATTTGTATGGCAGCTACACGAAGGACTAACAGGATTTTCTTCATATTCATATATTTATCTCCAACTATTAGAAAAATAATAGATACAAAATTTCAAAGTCGTAGCTTAAACCCTTCTGAAGTTATCGACCAATATTCTTGAACACGTGTTTTAAGGACATTTTGTATGGCAGCTACCCGAAGGAGTAGGACGATTTTGCCCGTTAACGAACTTAGCCTTACAAATTCAACCAAACATCCAGATTCAAAATTTCAAGATCCTAGGTGAAGGCGTTCTTGAGTTATCGTGTTCACGGACAGACGGACGGACGGACGGACGGACGGACGTCAAGCGGATTTGAGGTTTTTGGCCACAAATAAACAAAAAATAATATATAACTTTTTTTCGTCCGAGGCTTGGTTCTATGCGTTACAAACTTTTGGGCTGGATTAAACTTATAATACTCTATATGATTTCATCTAGAGTATAAAAACCGGCTTGGCAAAAAAAGGATCCGACGAAGTGTTCCAAATATGACGGACTACGGGTGGTCACTACTGCCACTTCGCGGCTACTACGCCCCGCAACCAAAAATAAAAAAAGGAAATTCCCCGACAGGTAGAATTATTAGAGCACGATTGACTTCAGTTACTGTTGTTCGTATACGGAATTAAATTAAAAAACATACTGCAGTCACGATCGGCTGCAAGCCAATCGTATAATACTCTAGATGAATACTAAACTCCGATTTATATTGTAGTTGGGGATAAAGTAGAATTACGTGTGTGCATGTTGTATGTCCTTTATTAAGGACTGCCATTAGATTGCTACTCAAAACTAAAAGACAATATTCAGTGTTTAATTTCATATCTTGAACTGGGTAATCGAAAAATTTTCCTTTTTGAAGGACTTTCACATGGGAGGTGCAGTAAGGACTCACTCGATTTCTTACATATTTATCCTTTTCCTTGGAACCATTCAAAAATTAATGTGTACAAAATTTCAAATTCGTAGCTTGAAGCGTTCAAAAGTTATCGAAAAATATTGTTGAACACGTGTCTTAAGGACATTTTGTATGGCAGCTACCAGAAGGAGTAAAAGGATTTCGCTGATTTGTAAACTCAAACTTCGTTTTTACTCAAACCTAATTTGTACAAAATTTCAAATTCATAGCTAAAAGAATACTTGAGTTATAGTAAGTTCCGTAAATTAAGTGAAGACGTTTTGACAGGATATTTGTATGGCAGCTACACGAAGGACTAATAGAATTGTCTTCATATTCATACATTTAACTCCAACTATTGCACAAATAACACATACAAAATTTCAAAGACGTAGCTTAAACCCTTCTCAAGTTATCGGCCAATATTCATAAACACGTGTTTTAGGGGCATTTTGTATGGCAGTTACCAGAAGGAGTAATAGGATTTCGCTGACTAGTAAAGTCGAACTTTCTTTTCACTCAAAACTAATTTGCGAAAAATTCCGAATTCGTAGCTAAAAGGTTACTTGAGTTATAGTGAGTTTCGGAAATTAAGTCAAGACGTTTGACAGGATATTTGTATGGCAGCTACACGAAGGACTAATAGGATTTTCTTCATAATCAAACATTTAGCTCCAACTATTGGAAAAATAACACATACAAAATTTCAATGTCGTAGCTTAGACCCTTCTGAAGTTATTGGCCAATATTCATAAACACGTGTTTTAAGGACATTTTGTATGGCAGCTACCAGAAGGAGTAAAAGGATTTCGCTGACTAGTAAAGTCAAACTTTCTTTTCACTCAAAACTAATTTGTACAAAATTTCCAATTCATAGCTAAAAGATTACTTGAGTTATAGTAAGTTCCGTAAATTAAGTGAAGACATATTGACAGGATATTTGTATAGCAGCTACACGAAGGACTAACAGGATTTTCTTCATAATCATATATTTAGCTTGAACCATTGGAAAAATTACACATACAAAATTTCAAAGTCGTAGCTTAAACCCTTCTGAAGTTATCGACCAATATTCTTGAACACGTGTTTCAAGGACATTTTGTATGGCAGATACCAGAAGGAGTAAAGGGATTTCGCTGACTAGTAAAGTCGAACTTTCTTTTCACTCAAAACTAATTTGCGAAAAATTCCGAATTCGTAGCTAAAAGGTTACTTGAGTTATAGTGAGTTTCGGAAATTAATTGAAGACATTTTGACAGGATATTTGTATGGCAGCTACACGAAGTACTAACAGGATTTTCTTCATAATCATATATTTAGCTCCAACTATTGGAAAAATAGCACGCACCAAATTTCAATGTCGTAGCTTAGGTAGGTAGGTACGCGTGGCTGCCCGTGAGAACACGGACACACTTAGACCTGAAAGGTCCGTTGTGTTACCAAAGGATCATCGAATCCGGTCCTACTCGTCGAACCATTTAGAGCTTGCAATGAAGCGTTGGATTCTCGCGACCTCCATTGCGGCAAGATCACCGAGACAGTTGAAGAAGTAAGCTCCAAGATGAGCTTTCCTTCTGGCTGATAGAGCTGGACAGGTACAGAGAAGGTGAAGGACTGTCTCCTCCTCCTCCTCATCCAAGCAGCTTCTACAGAAGTCGTTTGAGAAGAGGCCGAGTCTTTTGGCATGTCGACCAATAAGACAGTGTCCAGTCAGGACACCGACTGTGGTGCTGATATTCGCCCTTTTGAGCAAAGTCAGCCTTTTAGAGCGTTTCAGATCCAGCTCCGGCCAGATCTGTCTTGCAGTGTGACATGTAACACCATCTGCCCATCTTGAGTTGGTTTTCTCGATTGAGTCCAATACCAGTAGCCGTTTACATGTAGAGAGAGGCACACCCAGATTCCGATGTTCTGGCATAATCTGAAGGGTAGTGCCGCGACGGGCGAGTTCGTCAGCCATGCAGTTCCCTGGAATATCCCTGTGTCCTGGCACCCAGCAGAGAAGAATATTGAACTGTTCTGCCATCTCCTTAAGAGATGATCGACATTCTGCGGCGACCTTTGATGTTGTTGAGGCCGATTCCAGGGATTTTATTGCCGCTTGGCTGTCTGTGAAAATGCTAATATCCCTAGTAGATATTACATTACACCTCAGCCAGGACAAGGCCTCCTTGATCGCCATAAGCTCCGCCTGAAAGACACTACAGTGGTCCGGAAGGCGGAAGAAGCTGCTAATGTTAAGCAATGTCGTAGCTTAAACCCTTCTGAAGTTATCGATCAATGTTCTTGAAGACGTGTTTTAAGGACATTTTGTATGGCAGCTACCAGAAGGTGTAAAAGGATTTCGCTGACTAGTAAACTCGTACTTTGTTTTCACTCAAAACTAATTTGTACAAAATTCCGAATTTGCAGCTAGAGAGCTAAATGAGAGCTAAATGTATCATTATGAAGAAAATCCTATTAGTCCTTCGTGTAGCTGCCATACAAATATCCTGTCAAAACGTTTTCACTTAATTTACGGAACTTACTATAACTCAAGTAATCTTTTAGCTATGAATTGGAAATTTTGTACAAATTAGTTTTGAGTAAAAACAAAGTTCGAGTTTACTAATCAGCGAAATCCTTTTAGTCCTTCTAATAGCTGCCATACAAAATGTCCTTAAGACACGTGTTCAACAATATTTTTCGATAGCTTTTGAACGCTTCAAGCTACGAATTTGAAATTTTGTACACGTTCATTTTTAAATGGTTCTAAGGAAAAGGATAAATATGTAAAAAATCAGTCCCTCCCATGCGAAAGTCCTTCAAAAATTAAATTTTTTTTCGATGACTTACCCAGTTCAAGATATGAAATTATTCACTGAATATTGTCTTTTAGTTTTGAGTAGCAATCTAATGGCAGTCCTTAATAAAGGACATACAACATGCACACACGTAATTCTACTTTATCCCCAACTACAATATAAATCGGAGATCAGTATTCATCTAGAGTATTATACGATTGGCTCGCAGCCGATCGTGACTGCAGTATGTTTTTATCAATAGAATAATTCGTAGTAGTAAACGCGAATTCGATCACATTAAAACTAAGAGATTTTCGGAATCAGTGAAAACTTGAACTTGGCTTAATTGAGAAAAATTGGCTTAATTGAGAGAAATACTTAAATCGGTTTTTCCCCGACTACGTTTAAAGTTTATAGAAGTAAAAGTGAATTCCAAATCTCAGTATACCTTAGAAATATATCAGAATTCGTGAATATGTACACAACCACTTTACACCCCCTCAGGGGTTGGATATCGAAAAATTTTGAAGATCATTACTAGGCGCTTATATAAATAGATCGCAGAAGTAAAATTGCTTTGATAGCTCGACATGTCTAAAAGTTTTAACGAAGTTTGTGTAAATATGGATTCACGGACATTTTTTTTACTCAACCTCTGAACACCAATAAAAATCTGAACTTTTTTTTTGCTTTAATTACTCTAATAGCACATCTACATATACGTACTAAGTTTCAACTTTCTAGCATAAGCCGTTTCTGAGATATAAAAAACAACCCCTCTCCCCCGTACCTTGACACCCCTATCAAACATTTTATTTTTCTAGGATGTCTCCATAGTGGCTCTATATAATCCTAAATTGTTAGCTTTCTATTCATTATGGTTTTCGAGAAATAAAAATCAGAATGTTATCCTTACTACCCCTTTTCACCATCACCCCCAACACTCACACCACCAACATTTTTTTTCCTATTAGAAGTTTACCGACCCCAACTTCTGTAAAATTTTCAAGATCATATCTGGTACGGTTTCTGAGATATAAAAATTACATTTTTTGAAAAATTGCTGTCCCCCCACTTTCGTGATCCACCTCCCCCCTCGAAAAATTTAGTTTCGGTAGACTCCTCTTGTGATCCTATATACAGAAACAAAATTTTATTTTCCTGGTGTAATTGGTTTGGAAGATATTGTAATCCAAAGTTTTGCACCCCCACCCCCACACCCCACCACCCTTCTTAAAAATTTTAGCCCTTGTCTAATTTTGAAGTATTCCTAAGAACAACAACAAAGTTTCAATCTTCTGACATCAATAGTTCAGGAGATATCGATTTTAGAATGTTTCAATCCCGTCTTTCATGCGTTAAAGACTCATTGTTTTCCCCCCCACTTCCACACCCCTTGACAAAGATCGACCATTTTTTTGCAATTGAGTCCATTATCATAGTACTATATAAGTTCCAAGTTTCCGCCTCCTAGCATAAGTGGTTCCTGAGATCTAGAAACCAAAATTTTTCGTCTAAAACGCTCTCCTCTCCTCTCCCCTTGTACCCCCACCCCTTGAAAATATACCAGTTGTAGGGGTTCACCCAATCTACCCACCATAAAAATTTCAATTTAATATCTCAACGGGTTTGGGAGCTACGCGCCTTCAAACGATTTTGCGGACGGTCACAATACTTTATTATTAAAAAATAATAAAGTAAAATTGAGGGAGATTCACAACAAAACGCCACAGTTCATAAAGTGACCGGGCAGTCTAATACGAATGTCACCTCTTATTACCGCTAAGAATAAGCAACTTCAAAAGTGCCTAAAGAAATTCAGCAGCTAAACTACAAAGTGGTTTAATTGACAGAATGCAGTGAAATTCTTCGATCAACGCAGAGGTATGGTATGGTATGGTATAAGGGGTGGTGATGCTATCATCCACCTCACTTAGACGTTATTGTTCGTCCATTGTGCTTCCCGTTTGAGTATAAAAACTCCTGGAACCTAAAACCATTTACTACATTTAATAAAGTTTGCTATATTGCATAGCTTTTCCTTATCGATATCACCTATGTCATCGAGGAAATAAGCGCCGAGGTTCCGGCTTCATGTTCCCGATAGGGCCGGACCCTCGCATAGAACGTGGAAGATTGACTCCTCCACTTCTGGGGCACCGCAGCTACGGCAGAGATCATTTGCCTCGCAGGCAGTGCGCTGTGAGCACTCCAATTAGTGTGCTTGCATCCTTCCTGCTCAGGCTCAGGATATACTTGCTTTTTCCATGATCATATTCAGGCCAAAAAGTTCTTGATATTGAGCATGTAGTTAGGTTTGACCATCTATTGCCTGCCCACTGCAAGCATAGTGAGTCGATAGACTGATTTATGGATCCGATGGGAATAGCAATGTGCTCATTCCCCTGGATTCCACAGTGGCCTGGCACCCAGCAGAGGGTAATTTTGTGCCGTGTGCCGATAGTGAAGAAGAAACTTGTTTTGATCGCGTTGTGTTCGAGCTAAGGACCTTAATGGCTGCTTAGCTGTCAATGCAAATAGTGATGCCTTCTGTTGGATTCATCTTTGATTCAATAATTTTGAATGCCAGAAGTATTGCAAAGATTTCCGCTTGAAATACACTGGCATGGTCCGGTAGCCTGAAGGACTCGTGAATATCGAGTTCCTGCGAGAAAACTCCCGCGCCTGTCAACAGAGTGGACAACGCGATTGAAATGAATTTAGCGTTCCAATAAAAGAACTCCGATTGCGTCGAAGCATCCGACTAACAGCACCCCTGTAAACGTCCACTTCAACGAAACCCCAAAAAGTCGATGACAACACTATTAAGCTGCATCCACATATCAAAGTTAATAAGCGTCTGGTGGAGCGAAATTTTACTAAAAGCCGCACTAATGACTATGCACATAAAATTCTACATAAATTTTCAATCTCGATACTGTAGCATACGCGCAGAAACTGGCAACTAACATAACGTAACTACCGCCCTGTTAAACCTCGAAGACGTGGTAAACACGATGGGGTTCGGACTATATACCACTCTACTATTCAGGTTATATATGAGTTCTACCGCTATCTAATCACTTGCCAGAGGTGAGGATCACTTCTCGATAGCATTGCAATTTTGGGCCTAGAATTCTTCATCCGGCAACACAAAAGTGAATTCGTTCCATATGTGACTGACTATGATTGGAGAAATAGAACATTAGAAAGATTCGCAAAGTATTCTGGCCTAACTGAAATGTGATGGAACCCATATCCTGTACGTCGACTTACTGGTATTTAAAAAAAAACATACTGCAGTCACGATCGGCTGCAAACCAATCGTATAATACTCTAGATGAATACTGAACTCCGATTTATATTGTAGTTGGGGATAAAGTAGAATTACGTGTGTGCATGTTGTATGTAGTTTATAAAGACTGCCATTAGATTGCTACTCATAACTAAGAGATAATATTCAGTGTTTAATTTCATATCTTGAACTGGGCAAGTCATCGAAAAAACATACCGCAGTCTCGATCGGCTGCAAGCCAATCATATAATACTCTAGATGAATACTGAACTCCGATTTATATTGTAGTTGGGGATAAAGTAGAATTGCGTGTGTGCATGTTGTATGTCCTTTCTTAAGAACTGCCATTAGATTGCTACTCAAAACTAAAAGAAAATATTCAGTGTTTAATTTCTTATCTTGAACTGGTTAAGTCATCGAAAAAAAAAGTCCTTTTTCAAGGACTTGCACATGGGAGGTGCAGGAAGGACTCACTCGATTTCTTACATACTTTTATTTATCCTTTTCCTTGGAACCATTTAAAAATGAACGTGTACAAAATTTCAAATTCGTAGCTTGAAGCGTTCAAAAGTTATCGAAAAATATTGTTGAACACGTGTCTAAAGGACATTTTGTATGGCAGCTACCAGAAGGAGTAAAAGCATTTCGCTGATTAGTAAACTCGAACTTCGTTTTTAGTCAAAACTAATTTGCACAAAATTTCCAATTCATAGCTAAAAGATTACTTGAGTTATAGTAAGTTCCATAAATTAAGTGAAGACGTTTTGACAGGATATTTGTATGGCAGCTACACGAAGAACTAATAGGATTTTCTTCATAATCATACATTTAGCTCCAACTATTGGAAAAATAACACATACAAAATTTCAAAGACGTAGCTTAAACCCTTCTGAAGTTATCGACCAATATTCTTAAACACGTGTTTTAAGGACATTTTGTATGGCAGCTACCAGAAGGAATAAAAGGATTTCGCTGACTAGTAAACCCAAACTTTTTTTTCACTCAAAACTAATTTGTAAAAAATTCCGAATTCGTAGCTAAAAGATTACTTGCGTTATAGTGAGTTTCGCAAATTAAGTGAATACATTTTGACACGATATTTGTATGGCCGCTACACGAAGGACTAATAGGATTTTCTTCATAATCATATATTTAGCTCCAAATACTGGAAAAATAACACATACAAAATTTCAATGTCATAGCTTAAACCCTTCTGAAGTTATCGACCAATACTCTTGAACACGTGTTTTAAGGACATTTTGTATGGCAGCTACCCGAAGGAGTAGGACGATTTTGCCCGTTAACGAACTTAGCCTTACAAATTCAACCAAACATCCAGATTCAAAATTTCAATATCCTAATATAACGGACAGACGGACGGACGGACGGACGGACAGACGGACGTCAAGCGGATTTGAGGTTTTTGGCCACAAATAAACAAAAAATAATATATAACTTTTTTTCGTCCGAGGCTTGGTTCTATGCGTTACAAACTTTTGGGCTGGATTAAACTTATAATACTCTATATGATTTCATCTAGAGTATAAAAATGTCCTTTTTGAAGGACTTTCACATGTGAGGTGCAGGAAGGACTCACTCGATTTCTTACATATTTGTCCTTTTCCTTGGAACCATTTAAAAATGAACGTGTACAAAATTTCAAATTCGTAGCTTGAAGCGTTCAAAAGTTATCGAAAAATATTGTTGAACACGTGTCTTAAGGATATTTTGTATGGCAGCTACCAGAAGGAGTAAAAGGATTTCACTGATTAGTAAACTCGAACTTCGTTTTTACTCAAAACTAATTTGTACAAAATTTCCAATTCATAGCTAAACGATTACTTGAGTTATAGTAAGTTCCGTAAATTAAGTGAAGACCTTTTGACAGGATATTTGTATAGCAGCTACACGAAGGACTAATAGGATTTTCTTGACAATCAGACATATAGCTCCTACTATTGGAGATATATCAAATACAAAATTTCAAAGACGTAACTTAAACCCTTCTGAAGTTATCGACCAATATTCTTAAAGACGTGTTTTAAGGACATTTTGTATGGCAGCTACCAGAAGGAGTGAAAGGATTTCGCTGTCTAGTAAACACAAGCTTTATTTTTACTTAAAACTAATTTGTACAAAATTCCGAATTCGTAGCTAAAAAATTACTTGAGTTATAGTGAGTTTCGTAAATTAAATGAATACGTTTTGACAGGATATTTGTATGGCAGCTACACGAAGGACTAACAGGATTTTCTTAATTCAAAAATTCGATTTGCAACCGTCGGTCGGAGTGGTCGGTAGTGATGGCGCTGAACAGTTGACGAAAAGCGGTGTAGTATTTTTGCTATTGTTTCCGAACACAATGCTGTATTTTATTTGACTATTTCACTACCTGTATTATAAAAATATTTAACTGGTATATTGTGTTGAGTGCAATAAAATATGTGCAAAATTTTAAATTTCTTGAAACTAGAAGCCAACCAATTTTCGTGTGTGAATATATTAAATATGTGCCAAATTAAAAACTGTATCAATTTATAAAGGGCATATTATTAAGTACATTACGCTGCATAAATTGGCGGCAACATTAATAACGGCAGTCAAAGAAATATCGGGCGATGCATCGCGAAATATGTATGTACATCAAAATCGACCGATTCTAACGGGAAACGCAATCTCAATATAACTTAAATCTACGAGTTTTGAGTGTAGCTTCTGGAAAAAATTTAACGGTGTTAGCTTGGAAAGCGGTTTTACCTGTTTTGCTCTTAAAAATTCCTAGAAAATAGAAGGCAAATATTGACAATCTTTCTATGCTAAAATGGTTAATTGTGTCGAGTGCAATAAGCCCGCCCAACGGAACATGGGTACGTTAGTATGCTCGTCGTGTAACGGCCTGATTCACCAAATATGTGCAGATCTGGGAGCTGCAGACTTGGCGTACTTAAAGGATCAAGGCAAACTAAACTCCTGGAGATGCAAGATCTGCGTGAAAAAATCTAAAGTAGACACGAGAAGGGATGAATCTTCAGCTATTTTGACTAATCAAGACCAGGGAGCGTTTAGTACCCTGGAGCTAAATAAGCTATTTAAAAAAATTGATTATTTGGTAAATAGCAACGAAATCCTGTCGCGTCAACAAAATGAAGCCACCATGCAGCTTAAGTTAGCAACGAACGAAATCCAAACTATGAATAAAATCATTGCAAAACTGCAAGATGAGAACACATCACAAGAGGGAAAAATTAATGCGCTGGAATCTAAAATTAACGTCTTGGAGCAAAATGATTTAGCGGATCGAGTCGAAATCACTGGGCTACAGCTGAGTGCAAATGAGGACCCGACTGTTGCTGCTATACAAATACTTGAAAGCATCAACGCTGAACTCTGTACCGATGTCCTACTGAGTTACCAACGGCTGAGAAGGAACAATTCGTCTACATTGGTCATAAAGTTCAAATCCAAGAAAAGTGCTTCGGACTGTCTTACGAAGAGAGGTAAGCACACTATAAATGGTCAGACACTATACATTAACGAGTGTCTCACTGCGTACAACCGCCAACTCCTTTGGTTAACTAAATCAAAAGCTCGTGAAGCCAACTTTAACTTTACATGGGTCAGAAACGGCAGGATTTACTGCAGGAAAAACGAAGGTGACCAGGTTATTGTTATTAAGTCAAGCCCTTATTTAAATCTTCTATTGCAATAGCTTGGTTTAAATATTTCCAGTACCATGTGCTTTCATATTACTGCTATATATAGATCACCAAGCCTTAACGCAATTGATTTTATTAACTCACTAGAAAGCGATCTAGAAAATAACTTAAATCTTCATACCCATTTAATACTAGGTGATATAAACATTAATATAAACCAAAACGTAATTACTAATGAAGCTAATGAATATTTCGACACCTTGTCTAAATACGGCTACAACGAACATCTACTGGGAAATACACGTCTTGGGAACGGTAATCCTTCCTGTATTGACCATATCTTTATTAAACACAATAGTTCCTTTAACTTCTTTCCGGGTATCTTCCACACTTCCATCACTGACCACTTCAGTACTGTCGCTAAAATCGTATTTAACACAAAATTGAGTACTGGTAATAATACAATAACGAAAACACACATTAATTATAAAAAGCTAATCTCCAAAATACGAAATATGGATTGGTCCCCTATTTATAATTGTTCGGACCCCAACACAGCTATGGCAGCTATGAATAATATAATTACGGAAACCCGGAATGAGGTAACAGCACGACACACGAGAAAGATAAAGTCGTCTATGAGAATTTTGAAAGAGTGGGTTTCCCAAGCTATTTTAACATCTATACGAAAAAAGGAGCAGTTGTATAAGGAAGTAAAAAAACATTCCCTGAACGTGCAACTTTTTGCTGAATATAAATCCTATAGAAACAAGCTAAATAGTATTATTAAATCCGCGAAGTCCAGTTACTACAAAGACCAAGTTAACAATTCCTTGAACAACCCGAAAAAATTGTGGCAAATAATTAATAATATTACTTTCAGCAAAAGCGCAAGTTCTGAGCAACTTAAATCCAAGGAGGGTAGCATTATCCATCAACCTTCATCGATTGCATCGGAATTTAATGAATATTTTATAAGTATTGGAGAAAAAATAGCTGGAACAACCTCGCCGTCTACCGTGTACAATTTTGTCCCTGAAGAAACAAGACATTCCTTTGTAATGGAACCTATCACCCCTGATGAAATTTATTTTCATATCTCCAACCTAAAGCCTAACAAAGCTTGTGGTATTGATGGAATTACTTCTAACGTGCTGAGGAATATCTCTTCTTATATATGTGATCCATTAGCCTACATTTTTAATATTTCACTGCAGTCTGGAATCTTTCCCGACTCGTTGAAAAAAGCGGTTATAACTCCGATACTGAAGAGTGGTGATCCGCTTGATATGAGTAACTATCGTCCAATATCCCTGCTTCCCAACTTTTCAAAGATTTTTGAAAAATGTATCAAACGTAGGCTAATGAGCTTTCTAGGTGAACATAAGTTACTCGCGGATAATCAGTATGGCTTTAAGAACGGCGTAAGTACAGAACATGCATTATACGATGTGACATCATTTATCACTTCAGCAGCGGACAAAGGGAAAATGGCTATAGGTCTATTTCTTGATCTTAAGAAAGCTTTTGATACCGTTAATCACGACATACTATTGAGTAAATTATTTAAAAGCGGCATTAAAAATCAGGAATTAGCTCTATTTGGCTCTTACTTGTCAGGTAGGACCCAGGTCGTAAAGATTGGGGAATCTTTCAGTGAGCCACTTTCATTAACGTGTGGAATTCCCCAGGGATCTGTACTGGGGCCAATTCTTTTTCTGCTATACGTCAATGATTTGTGTGAACTTGAAAACAACATTTTTAAAGGACATATTGTAGCTTTTGCTGATGATACAGTGTTGCTGTTTAGTGACGCGAACGTGCATACTTTGTTGGACAGTGCGACTCAGGGTTTGTCAATTGTTTCGGAATGGATAGCAAATCATAAACTTGTTTTAAATTTAAGTAAAACGAAATATGTAAGTTTCGGGTTCAATAAGGTCAACGCGGGCATTGCGCCAATAAAAATTGCAGATATTTGCCTGCAGTCTGTCACTGAAATTAAGTACCTAGGGATAACAATCGATGCCAAATTAAGGTGGGACGTTCACATTAACTCCGTATGCAAACGCATCAGAAAATCCATCTATAAATCACTCATGTTACGTAAAGTCGTGGACAAGGCAATAATGAGAATGGTTTATTTTGCTTTGGTGCAGTCGATTGTCCAGTACGGTATCATTGCTTGGGGATCTGCCTATCAATCTGCTCTTAAGCCTCTTAACATGCTATTAAGTAAGACTGTGAAACTATGCATTAACCAAAATAAATTCTTCTCGACGAATGCAGCGTTTTCAAGTTTTAACGTCATGACTACTCGACAAATTTTCGCTTATTGCTTACTGAAATTCACTTATGCTAATATTACCAAATTTAATGTACGGACCTCTAACTATCTAACTCGTGGACAATTGATGATGCCTCTCGCTATCACTAAGTACTCTACTACCATGTACCAGAAGCATGCTAGCATTCAAGGGCCCAAGTTATATAATGTTCTTCCACAAATTGTCAAAGAAACTATGAACAATACTAACTATAAACTGCAACTAAAAACATACTGCAGTCACGATCGGCTGCAAGCCAATCGTATAATACTCTAGATGAATACTGAACTCCGATTTATATTGTAGTGGAGGATAAAGTAGAATTACGTGCATGTTGTATGTCCTTTATTAAGGATTGCCATTAGATTGCTACTCAAAACTAAAAGACAATATTCAGTGTTTAATTTCATATCTTGAACTGGGTAAGTCACCAAAAAAAAATGTCCTTTTTGAAGGACTTTCACATGGGAGGTGCAGGAAGGACTCACTCGATTTCTTACATATTTATCCTTTTCCTTGGAACCATTCAAAAATTAATGTGTACAAAATTTCAAATTCGTAGCTTGAAGCGTTCAAAAGTTATCGAAAAATATTATTGAACACGTGTCTTATGGACATTTTGTATGGCAGCTACCAGAAGGAGTAGAAGGATTTTGCTGATTAGTAAACTCGAACTTTGTTTTCACTCAAAACTAATTTGTACAAAATTTCGAGTTCATAGCTAAAAGATTACTTAAGTTATAGTGAGTTCCGTAAATTCAGTGAAGACTTTTTGACAGGATATTTGTATGGCAGCTACACGAAGGACTAATAGGATTTTCTTGATAATTATACATTTAGCTCCAACTATTGGAAAATTAACACATACAAAATTTCAAAGACGTAGCTTAAACCCTTCTGAAGTTATCGGCAATATTCTTGAACACGTGTTTTAAGGACATTTTGTATGGCAGCTACCAGAAGGAGTAAAAGAATTTCGCTGATTAGTTAACTCGAACTTTTTTTTTACTCAAAACTAACTTGTACAAAATTCCGAATTCGTAGCTAAAAGATTACTTGAGTTATAGTAAGTTTCGTAAATTAAGTGAATACATTTTGACAGGATATTTGTATGGCAGCTACATGAAGGACTAACAGGATTTTCTTCATAATCATATATTTAGCTTCAACTACTGGAAAAATAACACATACAAAATTCCAAAGTCGTAGCTTAAACCCTTCTGAAGTTATCGACCTATATTCTTGAACACGTGTTTTAAGGACATTTTGTATGGCAGCTACCAGAAGGAGTAAAAGGATTTCGCTGACTAGTAAAGTCGAACTTCCTTTTCACTCAAAACTAACTTGTACAAAATTTCCAGTTCATAGCTAAAAGATTACTTGAGTTATAGTGAGTTTCGTAAATTAAGTGAATACATTTTGACAGGATATTTGTATGGCAGCTACACGAAGGACTAACAGGATTTTCTTCATAATCATATATTTAGCTTCAACTATTGGAAAAATAACACATACAAAATTTCAAAGTCGTAGCTTAAACCCTTCTTAAGTTATCGACTAATATTCTTGAACACGTGTTTTAAGGACATTTTGTATGGCAGCTAAACGAAGGAGTAGGACGATCTTGCCCGTTAACGAACTTAGCCTTACAAATTCAACCAAACATCTAGATTCAAAATTTCAAGATCCTAGGTGAAGGCGTTCTTGAGTTATCGTGTTCACGGACAGACGGACGGACGGACGGACGGACGGACGGACGGACGGACGGACGTCAGGCGGATTTGAGGTTTTTGGCCACAAATAAGCAAAAAATAATATATAACTTTTTTTCGTCCGAGGCTTGGTTCTATGCGTTACAAACTTTTGGGCTGGATTAAACTTATGATACTCTATATGATTTCATCTAGAGTATAAACATACTGCAGTCACGATCGGCTGCAAGCCAATCGTATAATACTCTAGATGAATACTGAACTCCGATTTATATTGTAGTTGGGGATAAAGTAGAATTACGTGTGTGCATGTTGTATGTCCTTTATTAAGGACTGCCATTAGATTGCTACTCAAAACTTAAAGACAATATTCAAAGTTTAATTTCATATCTTGAACTGGGTAAGTTATCGAAAAAAATGTCCTTTTCGAAGGACTTTCACATGGGAGGTGCAGGAAGGACTCACTCGATTTCTTACATATTTATCCTTTTCCTTGGAACCATTCAAAAATTAATGTGTACAAAATTTCAAATTCGTAGCTTGAAGCATTCAAAAGTTAACGGAAAATATTGTTGAACACGTGTTTTAAGGATATTTTGTATGGCAGCTACCAGAAGGAGTAAAAGGATTTCGCTGATTAGTAAACTCGAACTTTGTTTTTACTCAAAACTAATTTGTACAAAATTTCCAATTCATAGCTAAAAGATTACTTGAGTTATAGTAAGTTCCGTAAATTAAGTGAAGACGTTTTGACAGGATATTTGTATGGCAGCTACACGAAGGACTAATAGGATTTTCTTCATAATCATACACTTAGCCCTTACTATTGGAAAAATAACATATACAAAATTTCAAAGACGTAGCTTAAAACCTTCTGAAGTTGTCGGCCAATATTCTTAAAGACGTGTTTTAAGGACATTTTGTATGGCAGCTACCAGAAGGAGTAAAAGGATTTCGCTGACTAGTAAAGTCAAACTTTCTTTTTACTCAAAACTAGTTTGTACAAAATTTTGAATTCATAGCTAAAAGATTACTTGAGTTATAGTGAGTTTCGTAAATTAAGTGAATACATTTTGACATTATATTTGTATGGCAGCTACACGAAGGACTAACAGGATTTTCTTCATAATCATATATTTAGCTCCAACTATTGGAAAAATAACACATACAAAATTTCAAAGACGTAGCTTAAACCCTTCCGAAGTTATCGGCTAATATTCTTGAGGACGTGTTTTAAGGACATTTTGTATGGCAGCTACCCGAAGGAGTAGGACGATTTTGCCCGTTAACGAACTTAGCCTTACAAATTCAACCAAACATCCAGATTCAAAATTTCAAGATCCTAGGTGAAGGCGTTCTTGAGTTATCGTGTTCACGGACAGACGGACGGACGGACGGACGACGGACGGACGGACGGACGGACGGACGGACGGACGGACGGACGGACGTCAAGCGGATTTGAGGGTTTTGGGCACAAATAAACAAAAAATAATATATAACTTTTTTTTGTCCGAGGCTTGGTTCTATGCGTTACAAACTTTTGGGCTGGATTAAACTTATAATACTCTATATGATTTCATCTAGAGTATAAAAATATGTCCAATCTAGTTTCCATGAAATTACCCAATATTTAATATAAATTAACTCCATAACGATTATTATTGTTTGTATCAGTACATGCTTTATAGTTACTATTACTTCTGTTTTTTTTTTTTTGCTCTTCTAATTTTCTGTTTCTTATATGAAATGTAATGTTTTCAATCACGGCATTCTCTAACCGGGTCCCATCTTGATCATCTGTTTTGCTTGCATTTAAATTTATTTGAATTATTAATTATTATTAACTATTCTATCAGATATATACAGATATATACTTTACTCATGTCACCAAATCTTTATAATTATTGTTAATACCATAGTATTCACGCACAAGCGTTGCTTTCGTGAATTTCTACTTTGTTTTTGTTTTCATAAAGGATTAATAATAAAGGATTAATAATAAAAACAAAAAAAATAACAAAAAATCATATATTTAGCTCCAACTATTGGAAAAATAACACATACAAAATTTCAATATCGTAGCTTAAACCCTTCTGAAGTTATCGACTAATATTCTTGAACACTTGTTTTAAGGACATTTTGTATGGCAGCTACCCGAAGGAGTAGGACAATTTTGCTCGTTAACGAACTTAGCCTTACAAATTCAACCAAACATCCAGATTCAAAATTTCAAGATCCTAGGTGAAGGCGTTCTTGAGTTATCGTGCTAACGGACAGACGGACGGACAGACGGACGGACGGACGTCAAGCGGATTTGAAGTTTTTGGCCACAAATAAACAAAAAATAATATATAACTTTTTTTCGTCCGAGGCTTGGTTCTATGCGTTACAAACTTTTGGGCTGGATTAAACTTATAATACTCTATATGATTTCATCTAGAGTATAAACATACAGCAATCACGATCGGCTGCCAGCCGTATGATACTCTAGATGAAATACTGAACTCCGATTTATATTGTAGTTGGAGATAAAGTAGAAGTAAGTGTATGCATGTAGTATGTTCTTTATTAAGGACTACGATTTGGTTGCTACTCGAAACTAAAAGATAATATCGTCAGTGTTCATTTTCATATCTTGAACTTGGTGAGTAAACGAAAAAAAATTTCCTTTTTGAAGGACTTTCACATGGAAGGTGCAGTGTTGAGAGGTTTATTATAAATGTAACCTCTTAGATAATCCAATGGAGTATCACATAATATAAGGATGTATTTCTGTTAATCGAAATACTAAGATATAATTAACTTCATTACGAATAATCCCAAATGAGAATATTTGCTTTTAAATTATTTATCTTCACTTGAAATAATTATTTATGATTATTAGTTTATCCAACATAATATTTAATTTATTATTTAACAAACATAATATTTAATTTATTATTTAACAAACATAACATTTTATTATATTATTTAATTATTTATAATTACATATTTAGTAATTGAACCATTTAATTTGATTCATTGACAAAGACTGATTCATTTATTAAATTTATTCATTTCATTTAAAATCAACGTCGACTTCGATAATTAAAAATATTGACAATCAACGTCGACGTTGCCGTTTACAGTAGTAACAAGTGTTTAATTCCCGTAAATGAATTCCCGTAAATTAAATTAAATATTGGCGAATATCACCACACACTCCCCTCCTAGAGAAGGCTTTAATTAAAGACTGCACGACATTTTATATTTATACTTTAAGCCATAAATTTGTGATTTAATATAAATCACAAATTGCGGACGAAATATTATAAAATATATATTTAAAAACAAAATCTCTGTGACAAAATGTCTTTAGAAATTTAAGAAGTGATGTTAAGCTATACTGTTTGCCACAATGCGACTTAAAACAGATTTCCTATGGAAATGATAATTATTCACAATTTTTTAATAGATCAAAATAATATCAATATAAATGAAATATTATTATTAATTGAGAAAGCAAAACATTTCGTAGCCTTTTATATGCTGATCAAAATGACTAAGAAATGGAAAATAGGTATGTACCATATACAATCACCAATGGTGTTATAATATGGTCATTAAATAAACTCCGACCAACTCATTGTAGAAGTCGATTTATGAAAGATCAGTTGCAGAGTTAAAAAAATTTAAAAGTCTATTAAACATTTATGTTTAATAATGACTATTAGGCCGAACTTGCTAATAAAATAATTAGTTCATAAAATTGGCTTTATTAACATCTGCCTAAACTACTAGATAATATTTAATATAGTGGAATTGAATGGGTTGCGATAAAAAATGGTCTAAATGATATAATATTTAAAATGTCACCATTAAGAAAAGACGTCCCAAATTTCGATTCACTAAAATAATGATTGGAGTGTTAAGTTCTCCAAATTATTGACCACATTATATCGATCAAATTGTCATTTTTAAAATTAATGGAATGTTCTCAATGACATAGTAATATTTGCTGAAGAAAATTGGCTGTTAAGAACCTTGAACCACGCAGCCGGATTGTAGCTCCAAAACTGGATCCTTTGTATGGCTACTGCGGCCAATACAGAAGATCCAGCTGAAAACTCACCCGCCCTAGAAAAGGGTTGCATAGGTGTATTTTCGGTGGAATCTCCTATTATGATTAAGCGTTTTGTATTATACATGAATATCGTAATTAATTGCGATTGTTGATTATCAATAGCAATTGTGATTCTTAAAAATGAATAAATTTTTAACTGGTTTGAATGTAAATTAAATTAATTAAATAAATAATTAATTAATTAAATATTCAAAAAGTTCAAATAATAAATTGTTATAAAAAAACAATATCTTACTAAAATTATTTTTCAAATATCTATCTTGGTAAAAAAAATTTTCTTTCTTCAGCTGCTTTCTTAAAAAAAATCCTTTGTTGATTTCTTGGGAAAAAAAAATCTTCTTTTGTTTTCTTGAAAAAATTTTCTTAAAAACTTCGGCGTTATACGACTTTTTTTTCCTACAAGCTTCGGCGTTATACGACTTTTTTTTCTTACAAACTTCGGCGTTATACGACTTTTTTTGGCGTTATACGACTTTTCTTCGGCGTTATACGACTTTTTATTTTGGCGTTAAACGACTTTTTTTGGCGTTATACGACTTTTCTTCGGCGTTATACGACTTTTTATTTTGGCGTTGAACGACTTTTTTAAAGAAAAAAAAAATTTTTTCTTAATCAGGGTGATTGTCGGGGTCACAAATTGTTGAGAGGTTTATTATAAATGTAACCTCTTAAATAATCCAATGGAGTATCACATAATACAAGGATGTATATCTGTTAATCGAAATACTAAGATATAATTAACTTCATTACGAATGATCACAAATGAGAATATTTGCTTTTAAATTATATATCTTCACTTGAAATAATTATTTATGATTATTAGTTTATCCAACATAATATTTAATTTATTATTTAACAAACATAATATATAATTTATTATTTAACAAACATAACATTTTATTATATTATTTAATTATTTATAATTACATATTTAGTAATTGAACCTTTTAATTTGATTCATTGACATAGACTGATTCATTTATTAAATTTATTCATTTCTTTTAAAATCAACGTCGACTTCGATAATTAAAAATATTGACAATCAACGTCGACGTTGCCGTTTACAGTAGTAACAAGTGTTTAATTCCCGTAAATGAATTTCCGTAAATTAAATTAAATATTGGCGAATATCACCACAGCAGGAAGGACTCACTCGATTTCTTACATATTTATCCTTTTCCTTGGAACCATTCAAAAATTAATGTGTACAAAATTTCAAATTGGCAGCTTGAAGCGTTCAAAAGTTATCGGCAACTATTGATGAACACGTGTCTTAAGGATTTTTGTATGGAAGATACCAGAAGGAGTAAAACGATTTTGCTGACTAGTAAACTCGAACTTCGTTTTAACTCAAAACTAATTTGTAAAAATTCCAAATTCGTAGCTAAAGGATTACTTGAGTTATAGTGAGTTTCGTAAATTAAGTGAAGACATTTTGACAAGCTATATGAATGGCAGCTACACGAAGGACTAAAAGCATTTTTTCATAATCATACATTGAGCTCCAACTACTGGAAAAATAACACTTACAAAATTTCAAAGACGTAGCTTAAACCCTTCTGAAGTTATCGTCCAATATTCTTGAACACGTGTTTTAAGGACATTTTGTTAGGTAGCTACCCGAAGGAGTAAAACGATTTTGTCCGTTAACGAACTTAGCCTTACAAATTCAACCAAACATCCAGATTCAAAATTTCAAGATCCTAGGTGAAGGCTTTCTTGTTTTAACGTGTTCACGGACAGACGGACGGACGGACGGACGTCAAGCGGATTTGAGGTTTTTGGCCACAGATAAACAAAAAATAATATATACCTTTTTTTCGTCCGAGGCTTGGTTCTATGCTTTACAAACTTTTGGGCTGGATTAAACTTATAATACTCTATATGATTTCATCTAGAGTATAAAAATTTACACTCAAGTACAAATAGTTGCGCGATTCGCTGAATCAAACACGGTACGGTCTGTTAACCAAATTGTGTATTCATATAAATTTAAAAAATAACATGGTAATGCAAAAGGAACAGGAAACAAACTATAATCTTCTTGATCAATTGAAGTTAATAATTGTCCGTCCGTACATCCGTCTGTCCGTTTGCACGATAACTCAAGAATGCCTTCGCCTAGGATATTGAAATTTTGAATCTGGATGTTTGGTTGAATTTGTAAGGCTAAGTTCGTTAACGGGCAAAATCGTCCTACTCCTACGAGTAGCTGCCATACAAAATGTCCTTAAAACACGTGTTCAAGAATATTAGTCCATAATTTCAGATGGATTTAAGCTATGTCTTCGAAATTTTATATGTTTTAATTTTCCAATAGTTGGAGCTAAATGTATGATTATGAAGAAAATTCTATTAGTTCTCGTTCGTTAGCATCGTTAAAAAGGAGTCGTGGTGAACTAGCGTGTCAGTGATGCCAAAGCGGCTCGTTTCAGAGTTTCCGTTCTATGCGTTACAAACTTTTGGGCTGGATTAAACTTATAATAACCTCTAATTTGATCTAGAGTATAATAATAAGGTAAAATGCTAATACTTACTGTTTTATTCCCTAAGTTCTTCACTCTACAATTTAAATAAGCTGTTTTGCCTAAAAGCGCTGTAATGTTTTTTGATGCGGTCTTGTCAAAATATGGACCTGATCGAGTTTCATCAATTTCAATACTGTTTCGATGAGCTCCTGAAATACTAACGTTGGAGTCCTTTGACCTAATAGAATCTCGTTGTGCTCCTAGAACTGAAAAGTAAATTCGATTAATTATAAAGAAAGTAACGGAAATAGAAAATTATTCAAAATTCATTAAGTGGCAAAACTAACTGGAGGTCTGTGAATAAAATGTGCATCACTTACGGCCATTATTACGATCTTCAGTTAAACTCTAACCGGAACTTTAACTGGAAGTTTTGTATGAAAATCTGTTAGTTAAGGTTCCAGTTAGAGCTTAACTGAACATCGTAGGAACGGGCATTAGAGCACCAGCTGACTATTGACTTTTAGTCGGCACTCGACAGTTCAGTTGAGTAGGTAATGGCCAATTAATCAATTAAAAAGTTGTCTAACAAAATAAATCAATAAATAAACTGCGGCAGTTCTTAATGTTAGAAGCACCGTCAATTAACACTAGAGGCAACGCAAAAGTATTTTCTTAGTAATATTCTTGCGCCGTTGCAAAAGTACTAAGTCATCAAAATTGTGAAGTTGAAATATAACACAGGTTATGTCGATGTCGGGTTATAATTGGGTTTATTGTAAATTATAAAATACAAAGTTTTTAGAACACAACACCCCAAAGTGCTTGACGTTAGTGGCAAAGATGCAAGACTCTAGAGTGCTTGGCATCATCTGCGTTTTAAGAACAACCGGCTTCACTATTTATAGTCCACTTCTTCGAACTGGTTCCTGCCCTGTGGTGAATAGGTGCTGACGTTGATATGGGGAACAGTCAGCTTAAAGATGTGGAGGTCAGAAATCAGACAGGGTACGGCAGTGTACTAGTAGGTGCTAATAATTTTGATTGCTGTTGGCTGTGGTACGATCTACCACAACAGCAAAGTTCCCAATAACAAATCAACTACTGGCGTTGTACTGAGCAAATGTTGATGTGTGATACGTACCCAGTAGTACCGATGGTTTCTCCTGTGCTGCCAATTCGTAGCTGGAGGAAGTTCTGGATCGGAACTTGCAGTTACTTTGTATAGCCATAACGGAAACAGTGGTAGCATTGTGCAGTCACGGAAGCAGCGGTGGCTTTGTGTTGGCGTGCAGGGAAGCAGTAGTGGCTTCGTGTTGTAGTAACGGAAGCTGCGGTGGCTTCGTGGAGTCGCTCAGCAGAGAGTAAGCGGCCTGCGTGCTAGATGGGTATTTTATCTGGATCCTCCCCTTGTAGTAGAGGTGCTCCGATTCGTATGCGTATGCACTTTAGCAAACTCTGATTTAAATCATCGTTACCAGGAATAGGTTTACAAAAAGGTGATCAGCTTTTTGATGTTGTGCGGTAATTATCGTTCGGTGATAGCGGATTCGCCTATCAGGATTAAACCTACGCTAGAGCCCTGAAAGAATGCGCAGCTCGTTGTGGTAGAGAAGTCTAAACAAGCATGGGCAACTACCTGCGTAGCTTATGGCCCACCAGGATTCGAACTGACGGCTGACAAGTTTAAGCTCCGTCTATGCCTAAGGACCGAATCCTGGCGGGTCCTGGTAGTTAAAGAAAAGAATGGCGAACAGCCCTTTGTCTTTTTTGTGACGACTCTTCAATAGCTGAACTAGAATCACAGAAGAGCCGCGAATTCCAAAACTTTTCTGATATCCAAGTGAGGATCAAAAAATAAGGAACTGAGAAAGGTAATACTGCAAAGTGATTAAGAAAAAATCTGCCAATGGTCTGGGCAAAACTTTATTATTTTTCAGGTCAAAGTTCGGGAGCGGTCAAAGTCGGAGTGTATCATGAGTTGCTTCGAGATTATTAGATTTCTTGGAAAATTATTTTTGTTCCAAATATAAAAATATTTAAAATAGAGATTTTTAGCCGGTTAAACATTGAAAAAGTCCGTGTAGACTATTCGAATTTCAGTATATTATGTACACTAAAAGCCCATAGAAGCAAAAACGAATTTGTTGCCTTATCAGAATTAAGAGATATGACGAATTGTTAAAACGTATACAAACCCATTACTTCCACCTGGGGTTTAAATTTCGAAAAAATTGTGAAACAGGTTTTTAGACGATTTCATAAGAAGCAACTTGATATCTCATGAGACTAGACGGATTTTGAAAAATTTGTGAAAACGTAAGCAAACCCTTCACACCTCCTTGGTTCTGGAAATTCGAAAAATTTGTGAAAACGTAAGCAAACCCTTCACACCTCCTTGATTCTGCAAATTCGAAAAATCGTGAATTGGTTGGCCGTAATAATCAATTTTATATCTCATCAGAACTAAGGAATGGCAAAAATTGTGAAAACATTTACAAACCCTTGGGGGTTGAATATCGGAAAATTGAGAAATGGGTTTGTAGGCGATTATATAATAAGTCTGTGGAAATGAAAAGCGATCTAATATCTCATCGAACCTAAGAAATATGTCGAAACTTTGAAAAGCATACAACCCCCTTACACCCATTAGGATTGAATATCTAAAATACTGAAATTGACTTTTTGGCTTTTTTATGTAGGAAACCTTAGGAAGTAAAAATGAATTCGATATATCATCAGATATGCAATCTCCTTACACCCACTTTGGGGGTTGAATATCCGAAAATCCTGAAAGGAGTTAATAAATAAATATGAAGACAGCACGAGAAAGTAGGAACCAATTCAATTTCTTATCACTTTTAAAAGAAATTACGGAACTCGGGAAAACGTGTTCAACCCGTTTATACCCTCTTAGGGGTTGAAAAAGGAAAAAACTTAAAAACAAGTTTTAGGCGATTATTACGCAAGCACGTGAAAGTGAAAAGATGTTCGATATCTGATAAGACCTTGGGATATAGTGGAATTCGTGAAAAAGTTTACAACCCCCTTTGCACCCCCTTAGGGGTCGAATTTTAAAAAATCCTGAAAACACTTTCTTGGTATTTATATGAAGAAGCCACTGATCATTTTTTTTGCCCCCCCCCCCCTCCGAACGCCAATGGATATTTGAAATTTTCTTCTATCTAAATTAGTTTTCTAGTTGATTTACATAAAAGTACCGAGTTTCAACTTTGTAGCATAAGCCGTTCTATAGATAGGAAAAACATCCCCCGTACCATACTACCCCTATAAAAAATTATATTTTTCCAAGATGCTACTCATATAGCTCTATCTAAATACCAAGTTTCAGCTTTATATCGTTATAGGTTGTCGAGATATTAAAATCGGAACTTTTTTCTTTTCACCCTCCCCCACCCTCACCCTCTACACCCACACTTCCAAAATTTTGCTTTCTGCTAGGGGTTTATTTTGATGCTGCTCATTTTCGGGATAGTTCTCAATATTTGGATCAGCTGATTCTTCTGCCATTGGAAGAGGGGCCAACCGATGAATGGGTCTTCGAAAAACTCCGTTGGCTGTACTAACGTCTGCCACTCGTACGAGTCCGTCTTCACCTTTGATGATCTTGATAATTCGTCCCAGTGGCCATTGCATTGCAGGACGGTTGTCGTCTTTTATAATGACCAGGGTGCCAAGAGCAATATTTTGACACTCTGTTTTTCACTAATGTCTTTGTTGAAGCTGATTGAGATATTCAACGGACCATCTCTTCCAAAATTCTGACTTTATTTTTGTCACCTGTTTCCACCTTGATATCAGCCCACTGTCTCGCGATGTCGCATGAGGATCGATGGAATTGGTGAGTGGTTCTCCGATAAGGAAATGTCCCGGAGTTAGTGCCATTAGATCATTAGGATCTGATGACATTGGTGTAAGTGGCCGCGAATTTAGAAGTGCCTCAACTTCGATAGCTACAGTTTCTAATTCCTCATAAGTCAAAGATGCTGAAGCTAATGTATGACGTAATCGATGCTTGGCTGCTTTCACTGCTGCTTCCCATAAGCCGCCAAAATGAGGAGCTCTAGGTGGGATAAAATGGAAATCGATGCTGCGGGCGCTACACGTTGAAATGATATGTTCTCGACATTACTCTGTTTCGAATATTAATTTTAGCTCTTCAAGTTGAGCCTTAGCGCCAACAAAATTCGTGGCGTTGTCACAATAAATATTTCTGCAATGTCCGCGTCTCCCCATAAATCGTTTTAATGCACCGAGAAATCCTTGTGTTGTGAGGTCTGTAACGACTTCCAAATGCACAGCCTTTGTCGCAAAGCAACAAAATACTGCAATGTAACTCTTTTGTGGCCGTTTTCCGCGAAGTTTGTAGTGAGTCATAATCGGTCCACAAAAATCAACTCCCGTATTAATGAATGGACGAGACGGTTGAACGCGATGAGCTGGTAAGTTACCCATTTTTTGTGTTAACAACTGAGGGTTCGTCTTAACGCATTGAATACAATGTTGAATGATGGATCGGGCAAGTGTTTTACCTTTACCTTTAGTATCGTTCTCTTGTTATGTAGAGAAGTGCTTGAGGTGGTACATGATGATTGTCTTTATGAATTCCAATCATAATCAATTTTGTGATTTGATGATCATATGGCAATATAGCTGGATGCTTTGCTTCTTGCGTTAAATTAGATGCTTCTAATCTTCCTCCGACCCTGAGTACGTTTTGCTCATCTAGAAACGGACTCAGAGAGATAAGAGCACTATTTTTGTTGATTTCTCCGAAATGCCGAAGTTGATGTAGCTCTGATGCGAATTTCTCGTTCTGGATTGTCTTGAGGATAATAATACGAGACTCTTCCAGTTCATGTACGTTGGGAGTTGTTGACTTATTGATTTGCTGAGATGGATTTCGACACTTGTTTATGAATCTCAGCACAAAAGCTACAATGCGCTGTAACTTGCGGAAAGAATTTTTGTGATCGATGCTATCTATGAAATGACCTTCAGGTTTTGATAGCAATGCGGTAGCAGCAGTTCTTTTCCTTTCTTCCTTGTAATCAGCTCGGCTATTCAAATAGGGTGCGGGCCAAATTAATTCAGATCCATTTAGAAATCTAGGTCCGTAAAACTAAATGCTGCAACGTGTTAACTTCTCTGGAACAATGCCCCTGGACAGAATGTCTGCAGGGTTGTCTTCTGACCTTACATGTCTCCACTGTGATGGAATGGTAATTTCTTGAATCTGGGCAATTCTTTTGGCTACAAACGTGTGAAATGATGATGTAGTTGAATTTATCCAAGCCAGGACTATTTCAGAGTCAGTCCATAAGTAAATCATTTCTTTGGATAGATTTAGATCAGTTTTTATTCGTTGTGCTAATTCTGCCGCTGCTTTGGCCGCACATAACTCTAATCGAGGCAGCGTAGTCTTGCTTGTCGGGGCAACTCTAGATTTTGCGCATAGCAATCGTACGATGATAATATTGTCTCTATCCACTGATCTTATATAGGCAACAGCTCCATATGCCTTTTCTGATGCGTCAGCAAATATGTGAACCTACATATTTTTTGGACTTCGATGAGCATATATATGTCGTTGAATCTTGATGTCGTTCAGCGTTTTTAATCCTTCTCGGAAGTTGACCCATGTTGTATACTTTTCTTGAGGAAGTGCTGCATCCCACTCTAATTTAAATTTCCATAATTCTTGAAAGAATATTTTGGCGACAACAATCACAGGTGCCATTATACCCAATGGATCAAAAAGATGAGCTATATCAGAGCAAACTGTGCGTTTGGTAACTTTGCGCTGTTCATTCCAAGATGTTCTGACAGAGAACTCATCAGATTTAGGTAGCCACGTAAGTCCAATTGCTTTCACGTGCTCTTCGTTTTTGTTCTCGAAATGAAGTTCGATTTCTCTATCCTCTAGTGAAATGGTTTGCAGTAGCCGTGGATGATTAGCGCACCACTTTCTTAGTTTGAAGCCCGCTGTCTTAAGAGTGTCTTGAAGTTGTTGTTGTAATTCAAGAGCTGCGGAGAGACTATTAGTTCCAGTCAGAACGTCATCAACGTAAAAGTCATGTTTCAAGACCTTCGAAACTGGTGAATTTGCACCTGGTTAATTATCCGCGAGGTACTGAAGGCATTTTGTCGCCAAATATGGTGCAGAAGTGGTACCATATGTAACTGTGCACAATTGGAAGCACTTCATTTGTTCTTTCGGGTCATCTCTCCACCAAATCAATTGATATCTTCTATCTGATTCGTTTAACCAAACTTGCCGATACATTTTTTTGATATCGGCTGTAAACACGAATCTCGGCATCCTGAACCGCAGCAAAATAGAAAAAACGTCATCTTGAATTGTTGGACCAGTATTAAGGATGTCATTTAGTGAGAGATTGGTAGATGTTTTGGCTGATGCGTCGAACACTACTCGCAATTTTGTTGTAGAACTTTCTGGTTTCAGTACACAGTGGTGTGGTAGAAAGTAATATGGCTTTATGTGCGGGAATCTCCTTCATATGACCAAGTCTGATGAACTCGTCCATGAACTGTTTATATTGCACTCTTAGTTCAGGATTTTTGCTGAACTTCCTTTCCAACGATAAAAATCTTTGGTATGCTATATCCTTTGATTCCCCTAATTTCGAAGGTTCGATGCCAAATGGTAATCGTACAATGTAATGTCCATCCTTGGCTTTAGCAGTGGTTTGAGTGAAGAAATTTTCACATTGCCATTCCATTGTTGTCATATTGTTACTGGAACCAGTTTTTTCTTCAATGTGCCAGAATTTTTCAATCTGCTCTTCGAGGGCTTTATTATGTACCCCAACGCCACAAGATGCAATGTTTTCGGCGGCTTGATTAGTACGCCCAGCAACTATCCAACCGAAGGTGGTGTTTTGTAATATTGGCAAATCATTGCCTAATTTTATTTGACCAATAGCAAGCAATGAAAAATATAATTCTGCTCTAATCAACAGATCTATTTTCGCGGGTTTATTAAATTTTGGATCAGCCAATATGATGTTGTTGGGTAACGGCCAAGAGCTGATGTCAATGATTTGCGTTGGTTGTGGAGTTATGATATCCTGGAGCGTAAAAGCCTCTAGGCGTGCTGTGAAACCATTGATGCGAGACTGCAAGGATATATTGACTCGTTTTCGAGATACTTGTCGTTTTTCTCCGATTCCTTCAATGGACATGTGATCTGAGTATTCCACTAATTGTAATTTTTTAACTAGTCTATCTGTGATAAGATTCAGCTGAGATCCCGAATCTAGTATAGCTCTGCATTGAACTTGATTCCCTTCACGATCACTGATGTTGATGAGAACTGTACTTAGTAATGTGTAGGATTTTTGTTTCATCCAGGTGCCTGCTGATAACGATACTGCTGGATCCTGCAGTGTTATTGCTGATGTACCATGAGATGATGAAGATTGACTGTGTTGCTTATCATGAGATGAATTGACCTCGGCAGTTGTTTGTTTTTCACCCATGTGAAGTAGCCAGAAACTTAGCGCACGAGAATAGTCTATGACTGCCTTTACATAGACTACAATTAGTTTCTGCTACAATTGTTGAAGTTGAAGTTCTGTTATATGATGATTTTCGCTGATGATCTGCAAATCGATTTTTGTGTCCAAGCGCTTCTAACGACTGGAAGCGCATTTCCAGAAAGTTCAAAAACTGCTTCATCGCTTGTAGCTTTCTGGGTTGTTCTATGGATTGTTCGTAGAGTGTGTGTGTTACTCTATCAACTTTCTTCAACATGACATGGATAATGATCGGATCCCAATTCTCAATGTTGACTCCAAGATTCTGCAATCCAAGAAGACATTCTTGTGTCGTGTCATGGAGATTTTTTATTGATACCGCACTCTCAGCTGTTGTAAGCGGTTGTGATAAAAGCTTATTCAAAAATGCAGTTGTCAAGAGCCTTGTATTCTCAAAACGATCCTTGACTAATTTCCATGCCGCGGAGTAATTGGCATCAGATGTGGTGAGATGACGAATTAACTTTTCCGCCTCCCCTGCAAGGCTTGTCTTCAGGTACCACATCTTTTGGCAATTCGCAATCCGTTGTGAAATAAGTCATGGAATTGTCTCCATTGGAGGTAGCTACCGTCGAAAGTAGGCAGCACTATCTTCGGCAATTTCATTAGTGGGGAAATGTCACTCGATGCGGATTGCTCCTCGTGTCTCACTTGCGGATTTAAATTTTGACAGTTATTTAATCCTTGATGAAGTTCAATCATTTTATTCTTAACTTGTTCTTCAACAGCGAAAAACTCTTCAGAATCGTAATTCGGATCGTCTGATTCATGCCAAAGTTTTTCATGGAGTTGTTGAGCTGTCTGTAGATGTCGCTCAAACGTTTCAATTTTTTGCCTCCAAAGTTGTGGCAGATGAGGCTGATTTAATAGTGGCAATGTCGAAAGCACCTTAACCAGCTGAAGCAGGATAGCACGTTGTTTCCTTAAGGTTGGTCCTGTTGTAGACGTCGTTTCAACTGCTGCCACTGTGTGTATAACAGGTGGATTAAAACCGAATTCCTCAGGAATATCGACAGCGCTTGTCTTTGCTTCGTCTGTAACTTCGTGTTCGGAAGAAGTAGTAGCTGGTAATTCTTTGCTGGTATCGCCTTTGATGCGGATGCTGGATATTCTTGCTTCAATATCCTGCATCATGTGTTCGTAGCCTACCTTTACTGCATCATAGTAGGATTTGACGAAGTAAGCATGGTGTAATTGCGTGCCATGATGAATACGGATGTTGTTGTCATTGGCTTCGAAGCGATCCAATTGATGCTCCAATGTTGACCGCTTCAACTCTAAATATGCTAGAGTTTTCCTCTCTGACGAATCCTTGGTGTAGTTCGTGAAGAGGCGTTTGATTTCCTCTCCGATCTTTCCCTGTTCTCCAGATAACTCGTCTAATGATTGCATGATAAATCACTTGATGTTCTGCTACTCTGGATCAGGATGTGATGACAACTTGATGTAGGAATCTCGCCGGGGCCTCCAAAAATGTTCAAAACTATTTTGTTTTGAATTTTGCGTTTTGAAAATAATTATATTTTTAAGGGCACGTAAACCGTTAAAATATATATATTATTTCTTGGCGCTATTCTAAGGGCACATAAACCGTTAGAATCGTATATTTTATAACAAGAAAAGAATTACGTCTTTGACTTGAGAGCTGTTCGTAATGAACTAACTTTATTTCTGAAGTTTCGCTTAATTTATACATTTTTTCTTATCACTGGTTGGCTTATGACTAAGTATTTACATGTACACTTAAATGCTAATGAATTTACATGCTAATGACTTTACATGATAATGACTTTAAAATGCTAGTGATATGAGTCATGCCAATCTTATCTTTATGATTGCCTTTACAATTTATTAGGCAAATAGGGAACATAATTATTGTTTATAATAGATTGTGTTATTCTGAATCATGATGCAGAAACACAACAGTGCTAATGACTGCATGGCTGAGGGGAAGCTCAGTCGCGAACGATAGACTCCAGATACCGGGCGACCTCTGGTTTTAATTAGCCTTCCCATGGTAATGCGGTGCTCTGCCATGGGTGACGACCCTTTCACGCGCTACTCGTGGGAATCACATGAATTCGGAAAAAAAAATTTAAACATACTGCAGTCACGATCGGCTGCAAGCCAATCGTATAATACTCTAGATGAATACTGAACTCCGATTTATATTGTAGTTGGGGATAAAGTAGAATTACGTGTGTGCATGTTGTATGTCCTTTATTAAGGACTGCCATTAGATTGCTACTCAAAACTAAAAGACAATATTCAGTGTTTAATTTCATATCTTGAACTGGGTAAGTCATCGAAAAAAAATTTCCTTTTTGAAGGACTTTCGCATGGGAGGTGCAGGAAGGACTCACTCTTACATATTTATCCTTTTCCTTGGAACCATTCAAAAATGAACGTGTACAAAATTTCAAATTCGTAGCTTGAAGCGTTCAAAAGTTATCGAAAAATATTGTTGAACACGTGTCTTAAGGACATTGTGTATGGCAGCTACCAGAAGGAGTAAACGAATTTCGCTGATTAGTAAGCTCGAACTTTGTTTTTACTCAAAACTAATTTGTACAAAATTTCCAATTCATAGCTAAAAGATTACTTGAGTTATATTAAGTTTCGTAAATTGAGGGAAGACGTTTTGACAGGGTATTTGTATGGCAGCTACACGAAGGACTAATAGGATTTTCTTCATAATCATATATTTAGCTCCAACTATTGAAAAAATAACACATACAAAATTTCAAAGACGTAGCTTAAACCCTTCTGAAGTTATCGGCCTATATTCTTGTGCACGTGTTTTAAGGACATTTCGTATGGCAGCTACCAGAAGGAGTAAAAGGATTTTGCTGTCTAGTAAAGTCGAACTTCCTTTTCACTCAAAACTAATTTCTACAAAATTTTGAATTCGTAGCTAAAAGATTACTTGATTTATAGTGAGTTTCATAAATTAAGTGAATACATTTTGACAGGATATTTGTATGGCAGCTACATGAAGGACTAACAGGATTTTCTTCATAATCATATATTTAGCCCCAACTATTGGAAAAATAACACGTACAAAATTTCAATGTTGTAGCTTAAACTCTTCTGAAGTTATCGACCAATATTCTTGAACACGTGTTTTAAGGACATTTTGTATGGCAGCTACCCGAAGGAGTAGGACGATTTAGCCCGTTAACGAAGTTAGCCTTACAAATTCAACCAAACATCCAGATTCAAAATATCAGGGTCCTAGGTGAAGGCGTTCTTGAGCTATCGTGCTAACGGACAGACGGACGGACGGACGGACGTCAAGCGGATTTGAGGTTTTTGGCCACAAATAAACAAAAAAAAAAAAAAAATAATATACAACTTTTTTTCGTCCGTGGCTTGGTTCTATGCGTTACAAACTTTTGGGCTGGATTAAACTTATAATACTCTATATGATTTCATCTAGAGTATAAAAAGATGGATGTAGTAAAGGACGGTAGGAGGGGACCTGGCGCCTTAGCTAGTGACGACGATGATGAGCTTTCTCTCTCGTCCAACTCGCTGGACGGAATGCGGTGCTCTGCCATGGGTGACGACCCTTTCACGCGCTACTCGTGGGAATCACATGAATTCGGAAAAAAAATTTAAAAAGATGGATGTAGTAAAGGACGGTAGGAGGGGACCTGGCGCCTCAGCTAGTGACGACGATGATGAGCTTTCTCTCTCGTCCAACTCGCTGGACGGAAGGTTCGAGTGTCTGTCGACGGAAGATCAGCTCCTGTCCCCCGGTATAGTTAAGGACGTCGACGTTACCCTCATTGAATGTGATCAGGATGGCTT
This sequence comes from Beris morrisii, assembly GCA_951812415.1. Lineage (NCBI taxonomy): Eukaryota > Metazoa > Arthropoda > Insecta > Diptera > Stratiomyidae > Beris > Beris morrisii. The sequence goes on along the minus strand of OX638312.1, from coordinate 61,689,400 downwards.
CCAGCAGACTGACGCTATCGATGGGTGTAACTTGGACGGCGATGTGACTCTCATCAGTGACGAACTGGATGGCTTTGAGCAGACCGTCTTTGCTGGAGAGGGTCTGCGTGCCGTGCAAGAGAGAGAGGTCGAGGAGACAAGAAGGGATGAGGAAAGTTGTGGAGATAACTCAAAAGTTGGGAGTAACACGGGGACCCAGGGAAGGTTCAAGTGGACAACGGTAGGCAAAGGCAGGGCCAGCACACACCTACAGGCGAAGCGTAGGATGCGCTCGGCCTTGAGGAAGATCTCGAAGTACGAGGCTATGGACCTTAGTCGGCTCAGCGACTGGGAGAAAGAGCAGTACGAGAGAGCCAAGGGCATTGCGGCGGACGAACACTTGAGGAAGTATTTGGACGACTGCAAAACAAGGGCTGTCGCTCTAGCGGCGAGTGCGGAGGCATTAGCTTCGCGTATGCAGGAGGCCGATCCCTCAGGCGTGAAAGCTGAGGGGAGGCTAAGGACGGAAGTTCGACCTTCATGCGTTACAGCTGAGGTAGGGCAAGGGGCGGTTAAGGCCGGACCCTCGGGAACCAATCCCGGGGTATGAAGTAGGGTAGTCAGGGAGTCCAAAGCTGAACCCACGGATGCGACGACCGGACCTAGGGTCGAACCATCCAAGAGGAAAGCGAAGGAAAGAAGGGAGGACTTTAGGACGAAGCGGGGCAGGTCGGACGATGCAGTGGCAGCAAGCGAGGCGAAGAAGGCTAAAGCTTCTACGTCAGCCCAAGCAAGCGCTGTGGCTGACACACTCCGCATCGCCCTTGTCAATGAGCAGGAGCCCAGTGGCCGACTTCTGATGGACCAGTGGCTTCCGGTCTGGAGCTACATTTTGACGGAGCAGGCTGGGATAGTGGCCACAAGGTAATAGCTTGTGGTAACGAGGCATCCAAGGAGCTTATCTCGAGGGTGATTGATGATTTGGGAGAAATCTGGGAAGGGGCCAAACTCAAGGTGGTTTCTCCAACAGAACTGGCCAAATACGTCCTGCCAAAGGCCTGGGTTTGGATCCCGAGACCATTCTTGGACGAGGAGAAGGTTCTGGATCTTCTCCGGTTCCAGAACAGGGACCTTAAGACGGAAAATTGGAAGGTGCTGAAGGTGGGACCAAAGCAGGAGTTTGGCCAGCATTACCTTCTATCGCTCAGCAGGCCTTCTATCGCTCACAGTCACTGCCGTACCTGGAGACCTGTAAGAGTATGGTGCGTTTCGGATTGGGCAGGGTAATGGTGGAGCCAGCAAAACAGAACAGGGGAATTGAGGAGGCGGTACCTACTGATGTTGGAGGTGATTCAAGTCAACCTCCACCACAGTGAGCTGGCAACCGCTTGCTTGGCGGCCTTTATGGCAGAACAGGGAGTCTCAGTGGCGCTAATTCAGGAGCCTTGGGTGAATGGCAAGAACGTCATCCAGGGGCTCGGACTCCGGAATTATAAGCTCCACTACAGGAAATGCGAGAGTAAACCAAGGGCATGTATATTAATAAAAAGCGAGCTTAATGCATTTTTGTTAAACAATTACAGTAATTAAGATATAACAGCTATTCAGCTAGAGAGGGAAATGGGTAAGCCGATATGCTTGGCGTCGGCCTACCTACCATACGACGGAAGCGAAGTTCCACCGCAGTTAGTACGGCAGCTAGCAGGGAGCAGTAGATGGGACCTGGTCATCGGATGTGATGCGAATGCGCATCATTCACAATGGGGAAGCACCGACACCAACGAAAGGGGTAGGTCTCTTTTTGATTTTATCATCATCATCATCAATGGCGCGACAGCCCAAATCGGGCCAGGGCCTGCAGGATACATTGTCTGAAGTCATCTCGGTTCAGCGCCCGCGTCCTCCAATTTGTGCATCTAAGAAGCGATCTGCAATCTGCGTCAATTGAGTCCTCGTATCTTTTCCGCGGTTTTCCCACCGGTCGTTTGCCATGAGCTCTAGCTTTCAGTGTGCGTTTGGGAATTCTTCCGTCGTCCATTCGCTCCACATGGCCTGCCCATTGTAGCTTACGAAATTTTATAAGAGTCGATGCGGATGGGTCGTCGTAGATGTTATACAACTCGTTGTTGTACCGGATACACCATTCCGTACCTTCTCTTACTGGTCCCAAAATTCTTCGAAGAATTCGTCGTTCAAAAGCGTCTATTGATTTTTCAGACGCTTGGGTGAGAGTCCACGTTTCGCTTGCATATAGTAGCACAGGTCTTATTATGGTCTTGTATATGCGAAGTTTGCTCAGCCTGTGCACTTTTTTCGATTTTAAGATCGGGAGGACCGTGAAATACGCCTTATTTGCTAGTGTGATCCGTTGTTTTACTTCGTCCCGTTCGTTGCCGTCTATTACAAGGTGTGATCCCAAGTATGAGAAATGATCCACATTCTCCAGGTTGTAGTCCCCCACGGTCATATTTTGTTTAGTTGGCACGTTTCTTCTTGTTTGGGTCATGAACTTGGTCTTATTCTCATTGACCCTTAACCCGACATCCTTTGCCGCTGAGTCTAGACAATGGAAGACTTCTTTCGCGTCTGGAACAGACCTGGCCATGATGTTTATGTCATCCGCGTACACCACTAGTTGGGTGGACTTAATTAGTAAGGTACTTCTGGTATCAACGGGTACCTTTCTGATGATATATTCTAGGGCGAGATTGAAGAGCATGGGAGCGAGTCCATCTCCCTGCTTCAAGCGGATTCTGTTCGGAAGCTTTGGGTAAGCTCGTTTTGTATCCTTACTTGAGATTCAGTTTCAGTCATGGTCATTTTTGTTAATCGGACGAGTTTTGATGGGATTCCGAAGTCAAGCATTATTTTATATAGTACATTACGATCTATACTATCGTATGCCTGTTGGAAATCCACGAAGATCTGGTGCACGTCGATGTTATACTCCCAGCATTTTTCTAGCACTTGTTTGACTGAGAATATCTGGTCAATAGTCGATCGTCCGGTTCTGAAACCATCGTGGTATTCGCCGATAATACTTTCTGTATAAGGCTTTAATCGATTCTGAATTACTTTCGCCAGTATTTTGTAAGACGTAGACAACAATGATATGCCTCTGTAATTTTCACATCGCAGTTTATCTCCTTTCTTATATATTGGACATATAATGCTCTGGCGCCAGTCGCCGGGTATTTTTTCTTCAATCCAAATTTTTTCCATGATTTTGTGTAGGAGATTGGCGAGGTATGGACCACCTCCCTTTAGAAGCTCCACTGGTATTGCATCAACTCCAGGTGATTTATGTATTTTTTGGTCGCGCAGGGCTGCTTCCACTTCTCCGACAGTGGGTACCCTAGTTGATGCTTGCTCATCAGATGGTGCACTTGGTGTAATAATTGGGTCGGCGGCCGTCACTCTGTTCGGGTTTAGCAGCTTTTTAAAGTACTCAACCCATCTTTGTTTAATTTGTTCTGCGTCACTAAGGATACGTCCTTTCTTGTCTTTACAGAGGTTTGTTCGTGGCTTATAGCCTTGTCTTATTTGTTTGACGGCAGTATATGCGGATCGTAGATTATTTGAGTTCATGTCGGTATTTAGTCTTATAATTATGTCATTGTTGTGTTAACTTTTCTTTCGTCTGCAGATTTTATTTGATAATCGCCCAAGCTCGTCGTATCTTTCCTTTTTGGCTCTCGTTGGTCTTTCAATGTATTCTTTGTAAGCTTCATTCTTTTTCGTTATTGCGTCACTACAATCATTATCGAACCAGTCATTACGTTTCTGTTGGGATTTTAGTCCTATGATCTCTTCTGCTGTCGTTCTGATACCATCTCTCAACTGTGTCCACTCTTGATCGATGGTTTTCATTTCGTCAGTTAGTAACGCTTCAAAGCGTGTTTGTAGCGCTGACTTATAAGCTAACGCGACAGCCTCGTCCTTTAGTTTATCGATATCAAATTTGGGTGTCCTGCCCTTTTTCGAATACCCCATAATGCCACTCGACATCGATATTTCACTTTTACGAGGTAGTGGTCGGAGTCGCAGTTTGCTCCGCGAAAAGATCGTACGTCTAGAATGCTGGTCGCAGCCCTTTTCTCGATCAGAACGTGGTCAATTTGGTTGAAAGTGCGGCCATCCGGAGATGACCACGTTCTTTTATGAATGTTGCGATGGGGGAAGCATGTTGAGCTTACAACTAAGTTTTTGCTGGTTGCGAAGTCGATTAGACGTTGTCCATTGTCATTGGTGGTATTGTGGAGACTGTGCCTTCCTGTGGTTCCTCTATGTGTCTCCTCTCGTCCAACTTTTGCATTGAAGTCTCCTCGAAGTATCTTTATGTCATTGGAAGGTAAAGAATCAAATGTTTGTTCTAGGGTGTTGTAGAATACGTCCTTCACTGCATCATCTTTTTCCCCTGTTGGAGCGTGACATTTTACCAGCCAGACATTGAAAAATTTTGTTTTTATGTGGATCGCACACAACCTTTCGTTTACGGGTTTGAAGTCTTTGATTAAGTTTTAAAATTTGCTATCTACCACGAAAGCTACTCCAAACTCCCTGCTCCCCGAGGGTTATACTGAGATCTAATTTAAGGATATGCAATGTGGGTTCAGATCCTACATTCATAGTGCGGAACAGACAGGAGGTTTTGGATATTACCCTTGTCACCAATTCCAGAACGCTGAAGGTTAATAATTGGAAGGTTTCAGATAAACCGTCATTCTCGGATCACTGTTGGATCCTATTTCAAATTCATTTTGACCGGGAGAAAAGGCAGTTCCTACGGAACCCCAGGAGGGCATATTGGGATAGGTTCAATAGAATCACAGAGCGGCAATTCTCAACGATCCCGCGGGATCTGGTAAGTAGGGATGCGATTGAAGCAATCCCCCAATCCTGCCTGCTACCTAGAGCTCCAAAGAAAGTTAATCCACCTTGGTGGAATAGCGAACTAAGAGAACTCAGGGAATCTTCGAGGAAGCTTTTTAATAGGGCGAAGCGTGATAGGAAGAGGGAAGACTGGGACAATTATAAAGCCAGTGTCAGGGTCTTCAAATACAAGATCAGGAAGTTCAAAAGGGCGTCGTGGAAGAACTTCTGCGCATCAATAGGTGAATGTAGTAAGGCGTCCAGGCTCCGGAAAGTACTTTATCAGGAGCCGTGCTCACCTAGCTACATAAAGAGGAGTGACGGGTTGAGGGTGGAGTCAGGAGGCCCTGGAGCTCTTGATGTCCACTCACTTCCCTGGTAGTACATTGGTGGACCCCTATTCTATGGATAATAGGGGCTTTTCTGGAACCAATTTGGTTATACCAAATGGAATGGAAGAACTCCTGGCTGAAGACACGATCAAAGATGCCATAAGCTCTTTTGCTCCCTTCAAATCACCAGGACCAGACAGCATTAGGCCAATCATGCTGCAGAGAGCCTCCGGGGCAATCCTCAGCTGGTTGAGTACGATTTTTAGGAGCTGCTTACGGGCAGGGTATGTTCTGTGTACGGTCCTGGCGAGAGGCACGTTGTTGCGAGTCGCGTCCTAGTGCGTGGCGGAAACAGGAAATTATCCAACCTTAATGAATTGAAAATTATAAAAACAATATGAATTGCAGTCTCTTCCTTTCGTAGTTTTTTTTATTTCTTCTTTTCTCGCTACAGTCAAAGGAATCTAACTATTAATTATTATATTGTCTCATTTATTGATATTTGTATAACGTACCAGAGCTCAACGAAAGACATTTCGAAAGACCCGGGCTCAACCTTCGCGCCGTACAGTGGCGAGATTCGAAAATGCGCCAATGTTTGTTCCCGCGCAAAACACCAAGGGAAAAAACAGTTTTTTTCACAAGGGGAAAAAAGGCAGAAAAATCAGGAGGAAGGAAACGGATAGTTTTTTCGATTGGAGGAACGAGGTGAAGCAGGTTGTGCGCTGTGCGAATAAAACGAAAAATTACCTTAAAATATAATACGTTACATTACATATAGTACATTAAAAAAAAACATACTGCAGTATAATACTCTAGATGAATACTGAACTCCGATTTATATTGTAGTTGGGGATAAAGTAGAATTACGTGTGTGCATGTTGTATGTCCATTATTAAGGACTCCCATTAGATTGCTACTCAAAACTAAAAGACAATATTCAGTGTTTAATTTCATTTCTTAAACTGGGTAAGTCATCGTAAAAAAATTTCCTTTTTGAAGGACTTTCACATGGGAGGTGCAGGATGGACTCACTCGATTTCTTACATATTTATCCTATTCCTTGGAACCATTTAAAAATGAACGTTGTTGCGAGTCGCGTCCTAGTGCGTGGCGGAAAGAGGAAATTGTCCAACCTTAATGAATTAAAAAAAAATATAAAAACAATATGAATTGCAGTCTCTTTCTTGCGTAGTTTTTTCTTTTCTTCGTCCTCTTCTTTTCTCGCTACAGTCAAGGGAATCTAACTATTAAATATTATATTTTCTCATTTATTGATATTTGTATAACGTACCAGAGCTTAAAAGAAAAAAACAATAAATAAACATGTAAAAACTCAACGAAAGACATTTTGAAAGACCCGGGCTCAACCTTCGCGCCGTACAGTGGCGAGATTCGAAAACGCGCCAATGTTTGTTCCCGCGTAAAGCACCAAGGGAAAAAACCGTTTTTTTTTCACAAGGGGAAAAAGGCGGAAAAATCAGGAGGAAGAAAAGAAACACGGGGGATTCGATGGGGAGAACGAGGTGAAGCAGGTTGTGCGCTGTGCGAAAAAAAACGAAAAAAATTACTTTAAAATATAATACGCAACATTAAATATAGTACATTAAAAAAACAAAAAAAATACATTAAGTGGACAAGAATCAAAAGTTATGGGTGTGAAGTGGTGCACCACATAGAAAAAAAAATCAGTGCAACGAACTATAAAAGTTAATAACCTAATAAACTAATCAAGTAATTGAAGTGCGGAACCATAAATGAAAATCAAACTAAAGTTAAAAAAACTCACGACATAAAAACCGGTGCCGCAACTCCTGTAGCCTGCAACGACGATAGTGGCCCCAAGGAACAAAAAGGCCTCCCGACATTCGGATCAATTCGGGCGCAGCATCAAGCCCCAGCGTAAAATTCACCATTTCATATTTGAACCATTTATCGATCAAAGTAATTTCTTTTTGCGAGCCTAATAATAATTACATCTCATTAAGTTAAATTTACGTTATTTTATTTATTTTATTTGTATTTCATATTTTGGTTTCAGCATTAGGATTACCAGGACTGTAGATGTCGGTTTTCTTTTTTTTCTTCTTGGTTAATAATTTTCAGATGGACGCTCCGTGAGCATGCCAGGGGCTTCCACAACATGTAGCCACTTTCGTTGAATTCCTTTTCACCTTCCAACCAGCTCATTCTTAATTTCATTAATTTCAGCACATACAAGGAGGAGTGCTCTTCGGGTCCAAATTCACCCCCCCGCCCCACGCTCCTGATTAGCCGGCAGAAATGTGCTGTACTGATCCGAAGAGCCTCCTTATAAATCTGGAGCCCTACCGAGGCTGCTTAGTGGCCGAAAAGGTAGTTTCGCTACAACGTGTACAAAATTTCAAATTCGTAGCTTGAAGCGTTCAAAAGTTATCGAAAAATATTGTTGAACACGTGTCTGAAGGACAATCTGTATGGCAGCTACCAGAAGGAGTAAAAGGATTTCGCTGATTAGTAAACTCGAACTTTGTTTTTACTCAAAACTAATTGGTACAAAATTTCCAATTCATACCTAAAAGATTACTTTAGTTATAGTGAGTTTCGTAAATTAATTGAATACATTTTGACAGGATATTTGTATGGCAGCCACACGAAGGACTAACAGGATTTTCTTCATAATCATATATTTTGCTCCAACTATTAGAAAAATAACACATACGAAATTTCAATGTCGTAGCTTAAACCCTTCTGAAGTTATCGACCAATATTCTTGAACACGTGTTTTAAGGACATTTTGTATGGCAGCTACTCGAAGGAGTAGGACGATTTTGCCCGTTAACGAACTTAGCCTTACAAATTCAACCAAACATCCAGATTCAAAATTTCATGATCCTAGGTGAAGGCGTTCTTGAGTTATCGTGCTAACGGACAGACGGACGGACGGGCGGACGGACGGGCGGACGGACGGACAGACGGACGGACGGACGTCAAGCGGATTTGAGGTTTTTGGCCACAAATAAACAAAAAATAATATACAACTTTTTTTCGTCCGAGGCTTGGTTCTATGCGTTACAAACTTTTAAACTTTAAACTTATATGTTTTAACCAAAGTATAAAAACTTTTGGGCTGGATTAAACTTATAATACTCTATATGATTTCATCTAGAGTATAAAAATGTCCTTTTTGAAGGACTTTTACATGGGAGGTGCAGGAAGGACTCACTCGATTTTTTACATATTTATCCTTTTCCTTGGAACCATTTAAAAATGACCGTGTACCAAATTTCATATTCGTAGCTTGAAGCGTTCAAAAGTTATCGAAAAATATTGTTGAACACGTGTCTTAAGGACATTTTGTATGGCACCTACCAGAAGGAGTAAAAGGATTTTGCTGATTAGTAAACTCAAAATTTGTTTTTACTCAAAACTAATTTGTACAAAATTTCCAATTCATAGCTAAAAGATTACTTGAGTTATAGTAAGTTCCGTAAATTAAGTGAAGACGTTTTGACAGGATATTTGTATGGCAGCTACGCGAAGGACTAATTGGATTTTGTTCATAATCATACATTTAACTCCAACTATTGAAAAAATAACACATACAAAATTTCAAGGTCGTAGCTTAAACCCTTCTGAAGTTATCGGCCAATACTCATAAACACGTGTTTTAAGGACATTTTGTATGGCAGCTACCAGAAGGAGTAAAAGGATTTCGCTGACTAGTAAAGTCGAACTTTCTTTTTACTCAAAACTAATTTGTACAAAATTCCGAATTCGTAGCTAAAAGATTACTTGAGTTATAGTGAGTTTCGTAAATTAATTGAATACATTTTGACAGGATATTTGTATGGCAGCCACACGAAGGACTAACAGGATTTTCTTCATAATCATATATTTTGCTCCAACTATTGGAAAAATAACACATACAAAATTTCAATGTCGTAGCTTAAACCCTTCTGAAGTTATCGACCAATATTCTTGAACACGTGTTTTAAGGACATTTTGTATGGCAGCTACCCGAGGGAGTAGGACGATTTTGCCCGTTAACGAACTTAGCCTTACAAATTCAACCACACATCCAGATTCAAAATTTCAAGATCCTAGGTGCAGGCGTTTTTGAGTTATCGTGCTAACTGACAGACGGACGGACGGACGGACGGACGTCAAGCGGATTTGAGGTTTTTAGCCACAAATAAACAAAAAATGATTTATAACTTTTTTTCGTCCGAGGCTAGGTTCTATGCGTTACAAACTTTTGGGCTGGATTAAACTTATAATACTCTATATGATTTCATCTAGAGTATAAGCACACGACATAAAAACCGGTGCCGCAACCCCTGTAGCCTGCAACGACCATAGAGGCCCCAAGGAACGAAAAGGCCTCCCGACACTCGGATCATTACGGACGCAACATCAAGCCCCATCGTAAAATTCACAATTTTATATTAAAACGATCTAATTATCGATTAAAGTAATTTTTTTGCGATCCTAATAACACATCTCATTAAGTTAAATTAACGTTATTTCATTTATATTATTTGTTATTCCTATTTTGGTTTCAGCATTAGAATTACCAGGACTGTAGATGTCGGTGTTTTTTTTTTCTTAGTTAATAATTTTCAGATGGAGTAGTGACGCTCCGTTGGCATGCAAGGGGCTTCCACAACATGTAGCCGCTTTATTTGATTTCCTTTTCACCTTCCAACCAGCCCATTCTTAATTTTATTAATTTCAGCACATATAAGGAGGAGTGCTCTTCGGGTCCAAATTCACCCCCCCCCCCCACGCTCCTGATTAGCCGGCAGAAATGTGCTGTACTGATCCCAAGAGCCTCCTTATAAATCTGGAGCCCAACCGAGGCTGCTTAGTGGCCGAAAGGATAGTTTCGCTACAACGTGTAGGTTTCATTCCCAAGGCGGGAAGACCCAGTCACACGACAACGAAGGACTTTCGACCTATCAGTCTATCGTCATTCGTTCTTAAGGTGCTGGAGAGGCTTATAGAAACATACATTCGGAGATTATGCGATAACAGGCTGCTGTCTAACGCTCAGCACGTCTACATCAAAGGGAAATCCGTAGACACAGCCCTACATGAAGTAGTGGGGTCTATAGAGTTTAGTTTGGGAAGTAAGGAATTCACGCTGGCGGCATTTCTTGACGTTGAGGGGGCTTTCAACAACGTAACAGTGGAAGCAATTAGGGAGGCTTTAAATGGCATAGGCTTAGAGGAGGGACTGACGGGCTGGCTGACGACCTTGTTGGAAACCAGGATTGTGAGTTCGGAGAGGGGGCAAGGAAAGGTAACAAGGCAAGCCTCGAGGAGTATTCCACAGGGTGGGGTGATATCGCCCCTTCTGTGGCTTCTTGTAGTGAACGAGGTTCTGATGGAAATCGAAAGGAAAGGAATCAAGGTTGTGGCCTACGCGGATGACATAATAATACTAGTTCAGGGAAAATTTTTGGATACTATCACTGACATCTTGGAGTCGGCACTCCGTACACTGAGCAGGTGGGCCAAAAGATGTGGCCTGGGGGTTAACGCCTCAAAAACTGAGTTGGTTTTCTTTACTAGGAAGCACAAGATCCCGGAATTCAGGCTGCCAAGGCTTGAAGGGGTCGAGCTGCAACTTTCGGAAAAAATCGAAATATCTGGGCCTGATCTTGGATAGAAAGCTAAATTGGAAAGAAAATGTTGGAGAGCGTATTAAAAAGGCTAGCAACGCGCTTTTTGCGTGTAGGCAGGCCGTTGGAAAGAGCTGTAGTTTGAAACCGAATATGGTACATTGGCTGTATACGGCGGTTGCAAGACCCATTCTGACGTACGGGGCACTGGTATGATGAAAAGCCACAGACAAAAAGTATATCCAATGGGAACTGAGCGGAGTGCAGCGGAGTGCTTGTGTAATGATCACAGGGGCCCTGCGCACAACACCAACAGCGGCACTGGAAGTTTGTATGCACCTTTTACCGCTTGATATTTTCATTAAGCAGGTTGCGTCAAACACAGCGGTAAAACTATTGAGCTGTTGTCTCTTTAGGGAGAGATCCATAGGACACAGCTCCATTCTTAGGGAATTTCTTGAGGATCCGGTCAACTTTTGCACGGATTATATGATTCCGGTGAATGATTTTATATCATCGTTCAGGGTTGTATACCCAAGCAGAGCGGACTGGGAAAGCAACAGGGTAGTAAATGAGGGAGAACTCTCCGTGTATACGGACGGTTTCAAAATGGAATGCGGCACTGGCGCTGGAGTCTTCTCTGAGCAGTTGAGTGCAAGGGAGTCTTTTAAGCTGCCGGATGTCTGTAGTGTATTCCAAGCGGAGATTCTGGCAGTGCTTCAGGCAGGTAACATCATGTTGATGGAGGGGGTATCTGGTCGGGATATCTCACTTTACATTAACAGCCAGGCGGCTTTGAATGCATTGGAATCGGCGACTATTAAATCCCAGCTAGTAAAGCGCTGTCGAGAAATGCTTAAGGTACCTTGTAGTCAGAATAGAGTACGACTATGCTGGGTACCAGGGCATAGTGACGTACCAGGCAAGGAACAGGCCGATGAGCTGGCGAGACTAGGATCGGCGTCGGCCGGGATGCTAGAGGAGGTGGTTAAGCCGCCATTCAACGGAATTAAAGCACGTATCAGGGATTGTGCAGCGGACGCAGCGAACGCTAGATAGGAGGCGCTAACGAGCTGTAGGACTTCTAGGGCACTCTGGCCAAGGTTGGACAGGCGAAAGACTAGGGAGATATTGACATGGAGTAGGGGAAGTCTGCGGCTACTTGTCGGAATACAGCCAGGGCACTGCTTGCTAGGGAAGCATGCTATGCGTATGGGGATCGCTGACTCTGACGTGTGCAAGTATTTCCTTGACCTATATGCTGAGGAGGACATCACCCACATTTTGTGTGAGTGTTAGGCGGTTGCAAGGAGGTGACTGAGGTGGCTGGGCAGTCTTTTCTTTGACAATTTAGAGGAAGTTCGTTAAGGATCTAGGTCGTTTAGGAGATGTTTAGTTACCTATGAGGTTCTGAAGGGATCGCTATGGGCCCTTTTGGTGCCTAGTGTGCGCGGTGGCTCAACGCTTTACCCCTTCTTAAAACTAAAATATTATACTGTGTTCTGTCAACTGTGTCAGTTCGTGTGGCTGCTGGTCCAGCGAATTTTTATTAAAATTCATAGTTTTTTACGCATCCACATTACATGAAGTGGTTTGAAGTATTCACATAAGTATTTTCTTAAATGTTTGAGAAGCATTTAGAGATTAGTTTCGTGTGTCTTGAATAAGTTTCTTTTCTTGCTCTTCTTGACGTTGATTTTGCGAGGATCACCATTAGTGTTAGTATTTCTCTAATAATAGACATTTTTCTTTTCATCACAAAACTCCGAGGGGTCGATCCGGTTTTCGTGATCAAATCGGCATAATTTTTCCTGAGTGCTGCATTTGTCATTATACTTTCTATCACAATAATTATGTGCGACATTTGCAAGAAAACCAGCAAAAAACATTTAATTACTTGGTCCGCTGGGTGTAAAAATGGATCGCACGCTGAGTGGTGAAGGTGAAATTACCGAAGCCAACTTCTACTTCACAGCTACGCCGTATTACTCGACTACAATCACAATCAAATTCACAACAAGCGAAAACGGGATCATCAAAGTCGAAATCTACTTCAGGACAAACCATTAAAAATTCTGTCGCCACTATAAACTCCTGCAACCTTGCCCCCTCTACGTCTGCTGTCCCTGTGGATGACGTAATCATCGACACAATTCACGCAAACACTGGCATTGGGTGCGAACATCGATCAGCTACTGCTGAGACGCCTGGATCTATCAGTCTAGCAAACTGCAGTGCTAAGCTTTGCAATGGACCTAATAAACTCACGACTGCTCCTGCCTCACCTAAATTCAATTGGCTGTGCAGTTCGAGGTGGCATAAACACACATCAGTAGACGATATTCTCTCGTTCATTCAGAATAAACTGGACATTGAGGACATGAAGGAATTTCTATGTTTTCGGCTCACAAAGAAACTTGCAGATATTGACAGGTTAAACTATGTCTCGTTCAAAGTTCGTGTGCCCGTCCTTCAGTCTGAAAAGATCTAATCAGCTGGCTTTTGGCCAACTGGCATAACACATAAAGAATTTACCTTCGAACAAAAACCAAATTTTCCGACGGACCGTACTCCGGCTCTAGCCCCGTAATTATAACACGGCACAACCTGACAAGCTCGCTATTGGACTAAAGCTTATTTTATCAAAATGTGCGTGGGATCAGATCCAAGCTGGCTGATTTTCATTTATCTGCTTTGGAGGCTAACCATGATATTATCTGCATCACAGAATCCTGGCTAAACTGCTCCGTCTTGAATTCTGAGCTCTTACCAAACTCCTACTCCGTATACCGACGCGATCGCGACTTAACGCGTTCTAGTAAAAAAGATGGTGGTGGTGTTCTAATCGCGGTCAGGGACGATCTTATGTCGACATGTTGTCATGACCTGGATTAATATCCGATTGAAAGTGTAATTGTTAAGGTTAAAATATCCAATGTTCACTATTTATATATCTGTTGCGTGTATGTTCTATGTGGGTGTGATATTACATCATTAGATAAATTCTTGATCGTCTCTCTCGCTATGTTAACTCGCTTTGTCATAACTCTAGCTTCATGATACTTGGAGATTTCAATTTACCTACAATTACTTGGAGCCAATACTACTCTCACCCTATGCTCTCCAGTGATTCCCTTCCATGTGCCTGTCATCTTTTTTAAACGTCTGTTCCTTCTCCCAGCACAACCGAGTTGTAAACCGCAAAGGGAAACCTCTTGACTTGATTTTCTCAAACACTGACGCTTCTTCCCACTCTACCTTCGATCTTGTACCGATTGATAAATATCACCCCCCAATACTTATATCATTAAAATTACCCAAAAAATTTACACTATTCCATGATAACAATAGAAATTTTAATTTTCATAAATGTAACTTCGCAGCATTAAGTTCAGAACTGAGTAGACTCGACTCTTTGACGGAAAAACATCAGAAGAATCCTTAACTGTTTTTTACAATATCTTACACGAGCAAATAGAGCGACATGTACCGCTCAGTACCTCCACAAAACACCGTCACCCTGTATGGTTCAACGGGACCGTTCTTAGGGAGTTGCACAAAAAAAAAATCTCCCCAAGAAATAAAAGCAAACCAAATCTGACTCTGCTTACCTACAATTTGTAGCTCAGCGCACATTGGTCAGAAATAAAATAAAGTCTGCCTTTTCCGTATATGTCGAAACAATCAATGCTAGCTTGGCTCAAAATGTAACCAAGCCGTTCTGGTCTTATGTGAAAAACACCAGAAAAGGTTCACAGACAACCAATGTCTTACAGCACCTGGATAAAAACATCACGGACCATCAATCCATATGCGACCTCTTCGCCAAGTTCTTCTCCTCTGTGTTTTCTACATCGGACCGGAATCTGACCTATGATTTTGGCGTTAATACACACGACTCATTGAGTACAGCTTACTTCTCCAACTACGATGTCTTAGTCTGCATTAATTCTTTAAGTTAGAAATATATGTGCAGAATATATGCATGCAGCGGTTTCATGCATCTCTGCATGTGAAACAGACGTGCAGAGTTTTTGACATAAATTGTCATAAATCACCGCATTTTCTGATAGTCAGTTTGAGTTTCAGTTTCAGTTTATTTTAATAGACAGAAAATGATCATAGTTTTGATCGCGCAAAAAATATATTTGTGTAATTTCGGCTGGTTTTATCGAATACAAATTGGTTATTTTTTCTAAGTTCTATGAAACGCTCCTCCATTGCTACTCCACTCCACAGGTACAAAATTACAACTAAAAAATTAACTGTCAAACCACTTTTTTCTTTTTCAGTGTTGGTAAATTTCAATCTCAAGTTGTGGCAATACTGCCGCTGCGCAGCAAAAGTAGCAGTAGACACATCTTGCAGCGCTCCGCTGCATGCAGAATAAGCGTGTGTTTCGTCGCATTTAAACTTAAGCATTCTAAATCCGTTTTGCCGCGCTGCATGCAGATATATGCACATGTTTTTCTGGCTTTAGATCCGAACGTCAATGGTGGGTCGGATAGTTTACCAAATCACTTCGTGAAGCCGCTCGCTCCTGAATTTTCTCGTCCTCTGTCACTTATATATAACAAGCTACTTAACGAAGGCTCTTTCCCTGAAATATGGAAACTGTCGAATGTCATTCCTATACTTAAGAAAGGTGACCCAACTGACGTTAATAATTATCGTCCCGTATGTACATTAAATTGTTTCAGCAAAATTTTTGAACGACTTATCCATAACTTAATATCTGACAAACTTGGAGTACTGATCTCACCTCACCAACACGGTTTTGTTCGGAGGCGTTCTACTGTTACTAACTTATGTGTATTTACGGATGCAGTAGCCAAGGCTCTCGGAAAACATCTATCAGTACTCACTATATACGGACTTCTCAAAAGCGTTTGACACTGTAAACCACAAAATTCTCATTTCAAAACTGGAGAAGTATGGCTTATCGGGCTCCTTATTGAACGTTTTAAAATCGTACCTCTCTGGACGAAAGATTCGTGTCGCGTTCAAAATTTCTCGGCTCCCTCAGGAGTTCCACAAGGTTCCATACTGGGGCCACTCTTGTTCAACCTTTTTATAAATGATCTTTCTCTTGGTATTTCCTCCACTCCTCTTCTATATGCCGATGATTTCAAACTCTTCAGAATAATTAAGACCAATGAAGATTGCATCTGCTTTCAATCTGATCTAGACTACTTGTCTCGATGGTGTGAATTGAACGACATGTCACAACAACATAGCGAAATGTTTCTTTATGAACTTCACCTACAAGATGATTCCTGCTGTGTTCCATTATTCTATTAATGGTACCAGCCTATCCGCTGTCACTAATATAAAGGATCTCGGTGTTATTTTTGACCCGAAGCTGAAATTTGATGATCACATCGCGGAAATCGGTAATAAAGCCTATAGGCTCTCTGGTTTTGTCCTTCGTGTTTCGTCATCGTTTAACTGTGTTGGTACTTCTTTCTTATTGTTTACGTCACTTGTACGCACTGTCTTGGAGTATTGTTCTGTTGTGTGGAATCCTCATCACAACTGTCACATCGCTGCGATCGAGTATGTGCAGCGTAAGTTTACACGCTCCCTCTTCTACAGATTCAACATACCATACGCGGACTATAATACAAGACTCACAGAGCTTCAAATTCCTCTACTAAGCCAATGTAGAACGTACCTTGACGCGATGTTTTTATTCAAAATTACTAGTAACACTATTTGTTGTAGTTTCTTACTTAACGAGCTCTCTTTCAGAACGGACTCAGTTGGTACTCGAAATCGTTACATTTATTGTTTTCCACGAGCATTACTTGCCCTCCACGAGCATTACTTGCCCTCCACGAGCATTACTTGCCCTCCACGAGCATTACTTCATGTATACTATTACTATATATTGGTTAGGCTCCAAAGGTTGCACGACACACTCCAGCTCGGATCTCTTTCCACTTCCTATTCATTTTTATACTCTAGATGAAATCTTATAGAGTATTATAAGTTTAATCCAGCCCAAAAGTTTGTAACGCATAGAACCAAGCCTCGGACGAAAAAAAGTTATATATTATTTTTTGTTTATTTGTGGCCAAAAACCTCAAATCCGCTTGACGTCCGTCCGTCCGTCCGTCTGTCCGTGAACACGATCACTCAAGAACGCCTTCACCTAGGATCTCGAAATTTTGAATCTGGTTGTTTGGCTGAATTTGTAAGGTAGCTGCCATACAAAATATCCTAAAAACACGTTTTCAAGAATATTGGCCGATAACTTCAGAACGGTTTAAGCTACGACTTTGAAATTATGTATGTGTTATTTTTCCAATATTTGGCGCTAAATACATGATTATGAAGAAAATCCTATTAGTCCTTCGTGTAGCTGCCATACAAATATCCTGTCAAAACGTATTCACTTAATTTACGAAACTCACTATAACTCAAGTAATATTTTAGCTATGAATTGGAAATTTTGTACAAATTAGTTTTAAGTAAAAACAAAGTTGGAGTTTTCTAGTCAGCGAAATCCTTTCACTCCTTCTGGTAGCTCCCATACAGAATGTCCATAAGACACGTGTTCAAGAATATTGGCCGATAACTTCAGAAGAGTTTAAGCTACGACTTTGAAATTTTGTATGTGTTATTTTTCCAATAGTTTGAGCTTAATATATGATTATGAAAAAAATCCTATTAGTCCTTCCTGTAGCTGCCATACAAATATCCTGTCAATATGTATTCACTTAATTTACGGAACTCATTATAACTCAAGTAATCTTTTAGCTATGAATTCGGAATCTTGCACAAATTAGTTTTGAGTGAAAACAAAGTTCGAGTTTACTAGTCAGCGAAATCCTTTTACTCCTTCTGGTAGCTGCCATACAAAATGTCCTTAAAACACGTGTTCAAGAATATTGGCCGATAACTTCAAAAGGGTTTAAGCTACGACTTTGAAAATTTGTACGTCTTATTTTTCCAATAGTTGGACATAAATGTATTATTATGAAGAAAATCCCTATTAGCCCTTCGTGTAGCTGCCATACAAATATCCTGTCAAAATGTATTCACTTAATTTACGGAACTCACTATAACTCAAGTCATCTTTTAGCTATGAATTCAGAATTTTGTACAAATTAGTTTTGAGTGAAAACGAAGCTTGAGCTTACTAGTCAGCGAAATCCTTTTACTCCTTCTGGTAGCTGCCATACAAAATGTCCTTAAAACACGTGTTCAAGAATATTGGCCGATAACTTCAAAAGGGTTTAAGCTACAAATTTGAAATTTAGTATGTGTTATTTTTCCAATAGTTGGAGCTAAATGTATGATTATGAAGAAAATCCTATTAGTCCTTCGTGTAGCTGCCATACAAATATCCTGTCAAAATGTATTCAATTAATTTACGGAACTCACTATAACTCAAGTAATCTTTTAGCTATGAATTCGGAATTTTGTACAAATTAGTTTTGAATCAAAACGAAGTTCGAGTTTACTAGTCAGCAAAATCCTTTTACTACTTCTGGTACCTTCCATACAAAAAATCCATAAGACACAACAATACTTTTCGATAACTTTTGAACGCTTCAAGCTACGAATTTGAAATTTTGTACACGTTCATTTTTAAATGGTTCCAAGGAAAAGGATAAATATATAAGAATTCGAGTGAGTCCTTCCAGCATCTCCCATGTGAAAGTCCTTCAAAAAGGAAATTTTTTTCGATGACTTACTCAGTTCAATATATGAAATTAAACACTGAATATTGTCTTTTAGTTTTGAGTAGCAATCTAATGGCAGTCCTTAATAAAGGACATACAACATGCACACACGTAATTCTACTTTATCCCCAACTACAATATAAATCGGAGTTCAGTATTCATCTAGAGTATTATACGATTGGCTTGCAGCCGATCGTGACTGCAGTAAGTTTTATCCTAAAACTTAAACAACAACTTCTTCAGCTCTGATTATACTCTAGATGAAATCATATAGAGTATTATAAGTTTAATCCAGCCCAAAAGTTTGTAACGCATAGAACCAAGCACCGGACGACAAAAAGTTATATATTATTTTTTGTTTATTTGTGGCCAAAAACCTCAAATCCGCTTGACGTCCGTCCGTCCGTCCGTCCGTCTGTCCGTTAGCACGATAACTCAAGAACGCCTTCACCTAGGACCTTGATATTTTGAATCTGGATGTTTGGTTGAATTTGGAAGGCTAAGTTCGTTAACGGGCAAAATCGTCCTACTCCTTCGGGTAGCTGCCATACAAAATGTTCTTAAAACACGTGTTCAAGAATATTGGTCAATAACTTCAGAAGGGTTTAAGCTAAGACATTAAAATTTTGAATGTGTTATTTTTCCAATAGTTGGAGCTAAATATATGATTATGAAGAAAATCCTTTTAGTCCTTCATGTAGCTGCCATACAAATATCCTGTCAAAATGTATTCACTTAATTTACGAAACTCACTATAACTCAAGTAATCTTTTAGCTACGAATTCAAAATTTTCTACAAATTATTTTTGAGTGAAAAGGAAGTTTGACCTTACTAGTCAGCGAAATCCTTTTACTCCTTCTGGTAGCTGTCATACAAAATGTCCTTAAAACACGTGTTTAAGAATATTGGCCGATAACTTCAGAAGAGTTTAAGCTACGTCTTTGAAATTTTGTATGTGTTATTTTTCCAATAGTTGGAGCTAAATATATGATTATGAAGAAAATCGTATTAGTCCTTCGTGTAGCTGCCATACAAATATCCTGACAAAATGTCTTCTCTTAATTAACGGAACTTACCATAACTCAAGTAATCTTTTAGCTATGAATTGGAAATTTTGTACAAATTAGTTTTGAGTAAAAACAAAGTTCGAGTTTACTAATCAGTGAAATTCTTTTACTCCTTCTGGTAACTGCCATGTAAAATGTCCTTAAAACACGTGTTAAATAATATTTGTCGATAGCTTTTGAACGCTTCAAGCTACGAATTTTAAATTTTGTAGACGTTCATTTTTAACTGGTTCCAAGAAAAAGGATAAATATGTAAGAAATCGAGTTAGTCCTTCCTGCACCTCCCATGTTAAAGTCCTTCAAAAAGGACATTTTTTTTCGATAACTTATTCAGTTCAAGATATGAAATTAAACACTGAATATTGTCTTTTAGTTTTGAGTAGCAATCTAATGGCAGTCCTTAATAAAGGACATACAACATGCACACACGTAATTCTACTTTATCCCAAACTACAATATAAATCGGAGTTCAGTATTCATCTAGTTCGATAACTTTTGAACGCTTCAAGCTACGAATTTGAAATTTTGTACACGTTCATTTTTAAATGGTTCCAAGGAAAAGGATAAATATGTAAGAAATCGAGTGAGTCCTTCCTGCACCTCCCATGTGAAAGTCCTTCAAAAAGGACATTTTTTTTTTGTTGTCTTACCCAGTTCAAGATATGAAATTAAATACTGATTATTGTCTTTTAGTTTTGAGTAGCAATCTAATGGCAATCCTTAATAAAGGACATACAACATGCACACACGTAATTCTACTTTATTCCCAACTACAATGTAAATCGGAGTTCAGTATTCATCTAGAGTATTATACGATTGGCTTGCAGCCGATCGTGACTGCAGTATGTTTTTTTATTGTATTCTTTTTTAACAACACACTCCTATTTGTAAATCTTTATATGTTATGTAAATTTCTATTCTTTCTAAGCCCTAAGCTATTACTTTATTATTTTAATAATAAAGTATTGTGTAAGTGAAATGTATAATTTGTTCAATGGCTTTAAATCAAATTAAATTAGATTAAAATTAAAACTATTGATGAACCCAATATTTTTCTATTTATGGTCTCCGTACTCTGAGCTTCTGCTTGACATTTTTTTAAAAATAGTTTTGTGACTACACTACAAATTAAGGAAAATAACTTTGCTACGACTGATCCAAAATCAGTTGCGCTCATGCTCGGTGTGAGGTTCTATTTTGGTTGCAAGCTGGTTGTGTGTATGAGTAGTATATAGTTTGCAATTAGAGTTCCAAACCAATCGCTCAGTGTGCGCAGGGCCTTACCCGGTAATGATGTTAAAAGTTGACGTGACAATGACGTTCACCAATTTCATTTGAATTGTGGATTTTATAAACATGGAGAAAAAGAAAAGAGTATGTCACTGTAATATTACTGCTAGTGAAGATTTTCGGCAAAACATTAGAAAGGCATGCAAGATATTCGAAAATATTGATTGTTTAAGACTTTGGCTGATATGTGATATTTCTAACTCCTTCTTATCCTATTTTTGACTTGGGTTGGTAGAGTTAACCCTTTGTACTCTACTCAACCCTTTTCAAACGCAAACAATTTTTATTACTCTACTCTTAGTTGAGTTCATTTCCGAATGCACCCCATCTGGACTAAAATCGCGAAAGTGTTAAAGATAATATTTTTTCCTGAAATGAGCCGAATAGTTACAAGTTGAAATAGTTTAAACCTTTAACAGACCACCCTATAGAATAATATTTTTATTTTACTATTAAAATTTAATCGTAAACGAAAACTTACCAGTACTGGCAGTAACTACCATAATGGAAATAATACATATTATACGATGCTGACCATCCATTGCCGCCATATCTTCAAGCGTAATAAGCAGACTACTGCTGCTTTACCTTTTAGAATATTTAACTTATGAGCTTCATGAAAATCGAAATGCTCTTGTGCAAATAGAAACAAAGTAGCTTCATCTCATACTGGAAATCGAGGGAAGAGCAAACTTAGTTATTCTTTCATTTTGAACTTTATTCTCATCAGTAGTAGGCATATCAGTTTTATTAAATTTCTTTTAAATAATTTCAAGTCTTTATTTGATGTTCACATAGCCTAGAAAGAGAAATAAAAGTAGTTTACTAACTCTATAAGTCCGTTTTACAATCTTATTATACTATAAGTAAAATCTACTCAATGTAGTATATTTATATACCATTTATTAAAATATAATAATATTAATAATACTCAATGTAGGTAGGGTGACAAAAGGTCCACGGACATAACGTCCATGGACATTATGTCCGCTTTAAATGGACACAATGTCCATGGACGTTATGTCCGTTTCAAATAAGACATAATGTCCATGGACTTTATGACTGTTTGTCGCGAACAGGGACACAATGGGACATAATGTCCACAGGCTGCCAAATACGAAATATATGTTATAGTTAGATGTAATAAAAAAAAAGACAAAGGTTTAAGTAAGATAATGCAATATTCGATTTTTTTTTTTTATTGATTGAATTTATTTCAGTATCCATGAGCGTAGCTCGTGCGGATAGTGCGAATAATATTAAATACAATATCTACATGTGTTTTTAACATCGAGTAAAAATTTTAACAATAATTCATTATAAAAAGAGAAATCCATTAAGAAAGAGAAAGAGAATGACGTGAAATTTAATGGTAATAAAGAAAAAAGAAAGGAAAACATACTGCAGTCACGATCGGCTGCAAGCCAATCGTATAATACTCTAGATGAATACTGAACTCCGATTTATATTGTAGTTGGGGATAAAGTAGAATTACGTGTGTGCATGTTGTAAGTCCTTTATTAAGGGCTGCCATTCGATTGCTACTCAAAACTAAAAGACAATTTTCAGTGTTAAGTTTCATATCTTGAACTGGGTAAGTCATCGAAAAAAATGTCCTTTTTGAAGGACTTTCACATGGGAGGTGCAGGAAGGACTCACTTGATTTTTTACATATTTATCCTTTTCCTTGGAACCATTTAAAAATGAACTTGTACAAAATTTTAAATTCGTAGCTTGAAGCGTTCAAAAGTTATCGAAAAATATTGTTGAACACGTGTCTTAAGGACATTTTGTATGGCAGCTACCAGAAGAAGTAAAAGGATTTCACTGATTAGTAAACTCGAACTTCGCTTTTACTCAAAACTAATTTGTACAAAATTTCCAATTTATAGCTAAAAGATTACTTGAGTTATAGTAAGTTCCGTAAATTAAGTGAAGACTTTTTGACAGGATATTTGTATGGCAGCTACACGAAGGACTAATAGGATTTTTTTCATAATCATACATTTAGCTTCAACTATTGGAGAAATACTACGTACAAAATTTCAAAGACGTAGCTTAAACCCATCTGAAGTTATCGGCCAATATTCTTGAAGACGTATTTTAATGACATTTTGTATGGCAGCTACCAGAAGGAGTAAAAGGATTTTGCTGACAAGTAAACTCAAGCTTTGTTTTTACTCAAAACTAATTTGTACAAAATTCCGAATTCGTACCTAAAAGATTACTTGAGTTATAGTGAGTTTCGTAAATTAAGTGAATACATTTTGACAGGATATTTGTGTGGCAGCTACACGAAGGACTAATAGGATTTTCTTCATAATCATATATTTAGCTCCAACTATTGGAAAAATAACACATACAAAATTTCAATGCCGTAGCTTAAACCCTTCTGAAGTTATATACCAATATTCTTGAACACCTGTTTTAAGGATATTTTGTATGGCAGCTACCAGAAGGAGTAAGAGGATTTCGCTGACTAGTAAACTCGAACTTCGTTTTCACTCAAAACTAATTCGTAAAAAATTCCGAATTCGTAGCTATAAGGTTACTTGAGTTATAGTGAGTTTCGTAAATTAAGTGAATACATTTTGACAGGATATTTGTATGGCAGCTACACGAAGGACTAACAGGATTTTCTTCATAATCATATATTTAGCTCAAACTACTGGAAAAATAACACAAACAAAATTTCAATGTCGTAGCTTAAACCCTTCTGAAGTTATCGACCAATATTCTTGAACACGTGTTTTAAGGACATTTTGTATGGCAGCTACCCGAAGGAGTAGGACGATTTTGCCCGTTAACGAACTTAGCCTTACAAATTCAACCAAACATCCAGATTCAAAATATCAAGATCCTAGGTGAAGGCGTTCTTGAGTTATCGTGCTAACGGACAGACGGACGGACGGACGGACGGACGGACGGACGGACGGACGGACGGACGGACGGACGGACGGACGGACGGACGGACGGACGGACGGACGGACGGACGTCAGGCGGATTTGAGGTTTTTGGGCACAAATAAACAAAAAATAATACAAAACTTTTTTTCGTCCGAGGCTTGGTTCTATGCGTTACAAACTTTTCGGCTGGATTAAACTTATAATACTCTATATGATTTCATCTAGAGTATAAACATACTGCAGTCACGATCGGCTGCAAGCCAATCGTATAATACTCTAGATGAATACTGAACTCCGATTTATATTGTAGTTGGGGATAAAGTAGAATTACGTGTGTGCATGTTGTATGTCCTTTATTAAGCACTGCCATTAGATTGCTCCTCAAACCTAAAAGACAATACTCAGTGCTTAATTTCATATCTTGAACTGGGTAAGTCATCGAAAAAAAATGTCCTTTTTGAATGACTTTCGCATGGGAGGTGCAGGAAGGCCTCATTCGATTTCTTACATATTTATCCTTTTACTTGGAACCATTCAAAAATGAACGTGTACAAAATTTCAAATTCGTGGCTTGAAGCGTTCAAAAGTTATCGAAAAATATTGTTGAACACGTGTCTTAAGGACATTTTGTATGACAGCTACCAGAAGGAGTAAACAGATTTCGCTGATTAGTAAACTCGAACTTCGTTTTTACTCAAAACTAATTTGTACAAAATTTCCAATTCATAGCTAAAAGATTACTTGAGTTATAGTAAGTTCCGTAAATTAAGTGAAGACGTTTTGACAGGATATTTGTATGGCAGCTACACGAAGGACTAACAGGATTTTCTTCATAATCATACATTCAGCTCCAACTATTGGAAAAATAACACATACAAAATTTCAAAGTCGTAGCTTAAACCCTTCTGAAGTTATCGACCAATATTCATAAACACGTGTTTTAAGGACATTTTGTATGGCAGCTACCAGAAGGAGTAAAAGGATTTCGCTGATTAGTAAAATCGAACTTTGTTTTTACTCAAAACTAATTTGTTCAAAATTTCCAATTCATAGCTAAAAGATTACTTGAGTTATAGTGAGTTTCGTAAATTAAGTGAAAGCATTTTGACAGGATATTTGTATGGCAGCTACACGAAGGACTATCAGGATTTCTTTCATAATTCTACATTTAGCTCCAACTATAAAAAAAGTAACACAAACAAATTTTCAAAGTTGTAGGTTAAACCCTTCCGAAGTTATCGGCTAATATTTTTCAACACGTGTTTTAAGGACATTTTGTATGGCAGCTACCCGAAGGAGTAGGACGATTTTGCTCGTTAACGAACTTAGCCTTACAAATTCAACCAAACATCCAGATTCAAATTTTTAAGATCCTAGGTGCAGGCATTCTTGAGTTATCGTGCTAACGGACAGACGGACGGACGTCAAGCGGATTTGAAGTTTTTGGCCACAAATAAACAAAAAATAATGTACATCTTTTTTTCGTCCGAGGCTTGGTTCTATGCGTTTCAAACTTTTGGGCTGGATTAAACTGATAATACTCTATATGATTTCATCTAGAGTATAAAAATAAAGCTAACAAAATGTCAAACAAGAAAGAAACATACTGCAGTCACGATCGGCTGCAAGCCAATCGTATAATACTAGATGAATACTGAACTCCGATTTATATTGTAGTTGGGGATAAAGTAGAATTACGTGTGTGCATGTTGTATGTCCTTTATTAAGGACTGCCATTAGATTGCTACTCAAAACTAAAAGACAATTTTCAGTGTTTAGTTTCATATCTTGAACTGGGTAAGTCATCGAAAAAAAATGTCCTTTTTGAAGGACTTTCACATGGGAGGTGCAAGAAGAACTCACTTGATTTCTTACATATTTATCCTTTTTCTTGAAACCATTTTAAAATGAACTTGTACAAAATTTGAAATTCGTAGCTTGAAGCGTTCAAAAGTTATCGAAAAACATACTGCAGTCACGATCGGCTGCAAGCCAATCGTATAATACTCTAGATGAGTACTGAACTCCGATTTATATTGTAGTTGGGGATAAAGTAGAATTACGTGTGTGCATGTTGTATGTCCTTTATTAAGGACTGCAATTAGATTGCTACTCAAAACTAAAAGACAATATTCAGTGTTTAATTTCATATCTTGAACTGGGTAATCGAAAAAAATGTCCTTTTTGAAGGACTTTCACATGAAAGGTGCAGTAATGACTCACTCGATTTCTTACTTATTTATCCTTTTCCTTGGAACCATTCAAAAATTAATGTGTACAAAATTTCAAAGTCGTAGCTTGAAGCGTTCAAATGTTATCGAAAAATATTGTCTTAAGGACATTTTGTATGGCAGCTACCAGAAGGAGTGAAAGGATTTCGCTGATTTGTAAACTCAAACTTCGTTTTTACTCAAAACTAATTTGTACCAAATTTCCAATTCATAGCAAAACGAATACTTGAGTTATAGTTAGTTCCGTAAATTAAGTGAAGACGTTTTGACAGGATATTTGTATGGCAGCTACACGAAGGACTAATAGGATTTTCTTCATATTCATACATTTAGCTCCAACTATTAGAAAAGTTACACATACAAAATTTCAAAGACGTAGCTTAAACCCTTCTGAAGTTATCGGCCAATATTCATAAACACGTGTTTTAAGGACATTTTGTATGGCAGCCACCAGAAGGAGTAATAGGATTTCGCTGACTAGTAAAGCCAAACTTTCTTTTCACTCAAAACTAATTTGTACAAAATTCCGAATTCGTAGCTAAAAGATTACTTGAGTTATAGTGAGTTTCGAAAATTAAGTGAAGACGTTTTGACAGGATATTTGTATGGCAGCTACACGAAGGACTTATAGGATTTTCTTCTTAATCATACATTTAGCTCCAACTATTGGGAAAATAACACATACAAAATTTGAAAGTCGTAGCTTAAACCCTTCTGAAGTTATCGACCAATATTCTTGAACACGTGTTTTAAGGACATTTTGTATGGCAGCTACCCGAAGGAGTAGGACGATTTTGCCCGTTAACGAACTTAGTCTTACAAATTCAACCAAACATCCAAATTCAAAATTTCAAGATCCTAGGTGAAGGCGTTCTTGAGTTATCGTGTTCACGGACAGACGGACGGACGGACGGACGGACGGACGGACGGACGGACGGACGGACGGACGTCAGACGGATTTGAGGTTTTTGGCCACAAATAAACAAAAAATAATATATAACTTTTTTTCGTCCGAGGCTTGGTTCTATGCGTTACAAACTTTTGGGCTGGATTAAACTTATAATACTCTATATGATTTCATCTAGAGTATAAACATACTGCAGTCACGATCGGCTGCAAGCCAATCGTATAATACTCTAGATTAATACTGAACTCCGATTTATATTGTAGTTGGCGATAAAGTAGAATTACGTGTGTGCATGTTTTATGTCCTTTATTAAGGACTGCCATTAGATTCCTACTCAAACCTAAAAGACAATATTCAGTGTTTAATTGCATATCATAAACTGGGTAAGTCATCGAACAAAAATTTCCTTTTTGAAGGACTTTCACATGGGAGGTGCAGGAAGGACTAACTCCATTTCTTACATACTTATCATTTTCCTTGGAACCATTTAAAAATGAACGTGTACAAAATTTGAAATTCGTATCTTAAAGCGTTCAAAAGTTATCGAAAAATATTGTTGAACACGTGTCTTAAGGACATTTTGTATGGCAGCTACCAGAAGGAGTAAAAGGATTTCGCTGATTAGTAAAGTCGAACTTTGTTTTTACTCAAAACTAATTTGTACAAAAATTTCCAATTCATAGCTAAAAGATTACTTGAGTTATAGTAAGTTCCGTAAATTAAGTGAAGACGTTTTGAGAGGATATTTGTATGGCAGCTACACGAAGGACTAATAGGATTTTCTTTATAATCATATATTTAGCTTGAACTATTGGAAAAATAACACATACAAAATTTTAAGGTCGTAGCTTAAACCCTTCTGAAGTTATCGATCAATATTCTAGAACACGTGTTTTAAGGACATTTTGTATGGCAGCTACCAGAGGGAGTAAAAGGATTTCGCTGACTAGTAAAGCCGAACTTTCTTTTCACTCAAAACTAATTTGTACAAAATTTCGAATTCGTAGCTAAAAGATTACTTGAGTTATAGTGAGTTTCGTAAATTAAGTGAATACATTTTGACAGGATATTTGTATGGCAGCTACACGAAGGACTAAAAGGATTTTCTTCATAATCATATATTTAGCTCCAACTATTTGAAAAATAACACATACAAAATTTCAAAGTCGTAGCTTAAACCCTTCTAAAGTTATCGACCAATATTCTTGAACACGTGTTTTAAGAACATTTTGTATGGCAGCTATCCGAAGGAGTAGGACGATTTTGCCCGTTAACGAACTTAGCCTTACAAATTCAACCAAACATCCAGATTCAAAATTTCAAGATCCTAGGTGAAGGCATTCTTGAGTTATCGTGCTAACGGACAGACGGACGGACGGACGGACGGACGGACGGACGGACGGACGGACGGACGTCAAGCGGATTTGAGGTTTTTGGCCACAAATAAACAAAAAATAATATATAACTTTTTTTCGTCCGAGGCTTGGTTCTATGCGTTACAAACTTTTGGGCTGGATTAAACTTATAATACTCTATATGATTTCATCTAAAGTATAACAAACTTTTGGGCTGGATTAAACTTATAATACTCTATATGATTTCATCTAGAGTATAAATATTGTTGAACACGTGTCTTAAGGACATTTTGTATGGCACCTACCAGAAGGAGTAAAGGGATTTCGCTGATTAGTAAACTCGAACTTTGTTTTTACTCAAAACTAATTTGTACAAAATTTCCAATTTATAGCTAAAAGATTACTTGAGTTATAGTAAGTTCCGTAAATTAAAAGAAGACGTTTTGAAAGGATATTTGTATGGCAGCTACACGAAGAACTTATAGGATTTTCTTCATAATCATACATTTAGCTTCAACTATTGGAAAAATACTACGTACAAAATTTCAAAGACGTAGCTTAAACCCTTCTGAAGTTATCGGCCAATATTCTTAAATACGTGTTTTAAGGACATTTTGTATGGCAGCTACCAGAAGGAGTAAAAGGATTTCGCTGCCAAGTAAACTTAAGCTTTGTTTTAACTCAAAACTAATTTGTAAAAAATTCCCAATTCGTAGCTAAAAGATTACTTGAGTTATAGTGAGTTTCATAAATTAAGTGAATACATTTTGACAGGATAATTGTATGGCAACTACACGAAGGACTATCAGGATTTTCTTCATAATCATATATTTAGCTTCAACTATTGGAAAAATAAGACATACAAAATTTCAAAGTCGTAGCTTAAACCCTTCTGAAGTTATCGACCAATATACTTGAACACGTGTTTTAAGGACATTTTGTATGGCAGCCACCCGAAGGAGTAGGACAATTTTGCCCGTTAACAAACTTAGCCTTACAAATTCAACCAAACATCCAGATTCAAAATTTCATGATCCTGGGTGAAGGCGTTCTTGAGTTATCGTGTTCACGGACAGACGGACGGACGGACGGACGGACGGACGGACGGACGTCAAGCGGATTTGGGGTTTTTGGCCACAAATAAACAAAAAATAATATATAACTTTTTTTTGTCCGAGGCTTGGTTCTATGCGTTACAAACTTTTCGGCTCGATTAAACTTATAATACTCTATATGATTTCATCTAGAGTATAAAAATCTGCCAACAGTCTGGGCGCAACTTTATTATTTTATGATTAGAAGTCCGAAACGTGTTTAATGATGAGATGCTGTGTAGGTTACTATGCTACTGACAACCTAAAAAAATAACGTTCTAAATAGCGTCCTGGTTACGCTATTTTTTAGGTTGTCAGTCGCATAGTAACCTACACGGCATCTCATCATTAAACACGTTTCGGACTTCTACCCGTAAAATAATAAAGTTGCGCCCAGACTGTTGGCAGATTTTTTTATTTATTTACGTATTTTTTTTTATCAATAGAATAATTCATAGTAGTTGAAGATCGTTACTAGGCGCTTATATATATAGCCCGCAGAAGTAAAATTGCTTTGATAGCTCGACATGTCTAAAAGTTTTAACGAAGTTTGTGAAAATGTGGATTCATGGACATTTTTTTTATTTAACCTCTGAACGCCAATAAAACTCTGAACTTTTTTTTTGCTTTAATTACTCTAATAGCACATCCACATATACGTACTATGTTTCAACTTTCTAGCATAAGCCGTTTCTGAGATATAAAAAACCACCCCTCTCCGCCGTACCTTGATACCCCTATCAAAAATTTTATTTTTCCAGGATATCTCCATAGTGGCTCTATATAATCCTAAGTTCTTAGCTGTCTATTCATTATGGTTTTCGTGAAATAAAAATCAGAATGTTTTCCTTTCTACCCCCTTTCACCATCACCCCCAACACCCACACCACCAACATTTTTTCCCTACTAGAAGTTTACCGACCCCAACTCCTGTAAAATTTTCAAGATCATATCTGATACGGTTTCTGAGATATAAAAATTATATTTTTTGAAAAATTGCTGTCCCCCCACATTCGTGCTCCACCTCCCCCCTCAAAAAATTTTGTTTCGATAGACTTCTCTTGTGATCCCATATACAGAAACAAAATTTTATCTTCCTGGTGTAATTGGTTCGGAAGATATTGTAATCCAAAGTTTTTCACCAACCACCCCCACACCCCACCACCCCTCTTAAAAATTGTAGCCCTTGTCTAATCTTGAAGTATTCCTAAGGACAACAACAAAGTTTCAATCTTCTGACATCAATTGTTCAGGAGATATCGATTTTAGAATGTTTCAATCCCGTCTTTCATGCGTTTAAGACTCATTGTTTTCCCCCTCACTTCCACACCCCTTAACCAATATCGACCATTTTTTTGCAATTGAGTCCATTATCATAGTACTACATAAGTTAAAAGTTTCAGCCTCGTAGCATAAGTGGTTCCTGAGATCTGGAAACCAAAATTTTTCGTTTAAAACACTCCCCTCTCCTCTCCCTTTGTACCCCCACCCCTCGAAAATATACCAGTCGTAGGGGTTCAACCAATCTACCCACCATAAAAATTTCAATTTAATATCTCAACGAGTTTGGGAGCTACGCGCCTTCAAACGATTTTGCGTACGGCGTACGGCGTACGGCGGACGGCGTACGGCGTCTACGGCGGACAGACGGACATTTTTTTTTTTTTGCTTGTTTGGTGTTTACTAGTCCTAAAACATGTAAATACAAAATTTCAGGGTAGCAAACTTTTTTGAAATTTCAGGTCGATCACAATACTTTATTATTAAAACATACTGCAGTCACGATCGGCTGCAAGCCAATCGTATAATACTCTAGATGATTACTGAACTCCGATTTATATTGTAGTTGGGGATAAAGTAGAATTACGTGTGTGCATGTTGTATGTCCTTTATTAAGGACTGCCATTAGATTGCTACTCAAAACTAAAAGACAATTTTCAGTGTTTAATTTCATATCTTGAACTGGGTAAGTCATCGAAAAAAAATTTCCTTTTTTAAGGACTTTCACATGGGAGGTGCAGGAAGGACTCACTCGATTTCTTACATATTTATCCTTTTTCTTGGAACCATTTAAAAATGAACGTGTACAAAATTTAAAATTCGTAGCTTGAAGCGTTCAAAAGTTATCGAAAAATATTGTTGAACACGTGTCTTAAGGACATTTTATATGGCAGCTACCAGAAGGAGTAAAAGGATTTTACTGATTAGTAAGCCTGAACTTCGTTCTTACTCAAAACTGATTTGTACAAAATTTCCAATTCATAGCTAAAAGAATACTTGAGTTATAGTAAGTTCCGTAAATTAAGTGAAGACGTTTTGACAGGATATTTGTATGGCAGCTACACGAAGGATAACTAGGATTTTCTTCATAACCATATATTTAGCTCCAACTGTTGAAAAAATAAAACATACAAAATTTGAAAGACGTAGCTTAAACTCTTCTGAAGTTATCGACCAATATTCTTGAACACGTGTTTTAAGGACATTTTGTATGGGAGCTACCAGAAGGAGTGAAAGAATTTCGTTGACTAGTAAACTCAAACTTTCTTTTCACTCAAAACTAATTTGTACAAAATTCCGAATTCGTACCTAAAAGATTACTTGAGTTATAGTGAGTTTTGTAAATTAAGTAAATACATTTTGACAGGATATTTGTATGGCAGCTACACGAAGGACTATCAGGATTTTTTTCATATTCATACATTTAGCTTTAACTATTGAGAAAATAACACATACAAAATTTCAAAGTAGTAGCTTAAACCCTTCTGAAGTTATCGACCAATATTCTTCAACACGTGTTTGACAGGACATTTTGTATGGCAGCTACCAGAAGGAGCAAAAGGATTTCGCTGATTAGTAAACTCGAACTTTCTTTTCACTCAAAACTAATTTGTACAAAATTCAGAATTCGTAGCTAAAAGATTACTTGAGTTATAGTGAGTTTCGTAAATTAAGTGAATACATTTTGACAGGATATTTGTATGGCAGCTACACGAAGGACTAACAGGATTTTCTTCATAATCATATATTTAGCTCCAACTATTGGAAAAATAACACATACAAAATTTCAATGTAGTAGCTTAAACCCTTCTGAAGTTATCGACCAATATTCTTGAGCGCGTGTTTTAAGGACATTTTGTATGGCAGCTACCCGAAGGAGTAGGACGATTTTGCCCGTTAACGAACTTAGCCTTACAAATTCAACCAAACATCCAGATTCAAAATTTCAAGATCCTAGGTGAAGGCGTTCTTGAGTTATCGTGCTAACGGACAGACGGACGGACGGACGGACGGACGGACGGACGGACGGACGTCAGGCGGATTTGAGGTTTTTGGCCACAAATAAACAAAAAATAATATATAACTTTTTTTCGTCCGAGGCTCGGTTCTATGCGTTACAAACTTTTGGGCTGGATTAAACTTATAATACTCTATATGATTTCATCTAGAGTATAAAAATAATAAAGTAAAATAGTACTACTGTGTGAAAGATAATACAAAGATGATAATGGTAATGATAAAGCAATGAATATTGAAGAATAAAATAATACATATATGGTGTTTTATTGAAGCAGATATTTTTTTAAATTATGCTTTAACATGTTGGGTTGAGATTGAAGATCTCTGTAAAGTTGGTTGTAGTTTTGTATCGCCTTGTTTAAAACTGAGCACGATCCGTGTCTGGCAGTACGTAAGGCAGGAACGTATATATCGGCAGCTCGCCTAGTGTTGTAGTTATGGTTGTCACAGTGATAGGAAAATTTTATGTCGCTGTTTGTAGTCTGCCGCTTAATTTTGTTAATTTGGTCTGATGATTCCAGGTAGTAAAGTTGTTCGACCGTGAGCAGTTGATATTTGGCATGAATGGTTTTCGTGTGTTCTCGAAAGTTTATGTTATATAGATTTTTTATTGCTTTGTTTTGCATTTTCTGGATGCACTGTAATTTGGAACTAAAAGCCGATCCCCATATTATTATCCCATACTGCATCTGACTTATAAATAGAGAAAATAATATAGTTTGCTTTAACTTTTCAGGTACATCTTTCCCGATTTTACGGAATATTCCTGCAATAGAAGCCAGGTTCCGCCTTAGTAGGTCAATGTGGAGGTCCCACGTTAGCTTTGAATCCAGTATTATACCGAGATACTTGAAGCTATCAACTTCATCAATTATTTCGCCGTTGAAAACAATGCTAATATCAGTTGATGATGACTTATTAAAAACGACATATTTAGTTTTTTTTGGATTCGCTGATAGCTTGTGAGCATTAATCCAAATATTGATCTTATCGAGGTCGCAATTAATATCATTCTGCAGTGCATCAATGTCGGATGCAGCGTAAATTAAAGCTATATCATCTGCATACAGCGAGATGCTTCCTTTTAGATTTAAGTTTGTTATGGAATTCGTATAAATGTTATACAGGATAGGCCCAAGAACACTACCTTGTGGGACACCACTGCTGATGGGAAGAAGAGAGCTATTCATGTTGTCAATAGATGTATACTGGAGTCTAGAAGTAAGGTAGCTCTTAAACCAGTCATACGGCGTTCCTTGTATACCAATCGTAGATAGTTTTCTTAACAGAATTTCGTGGTTTACCGTATCGAACGCTTTTGATATGTCAATAAAAACCGCAACAGTAAGGAGTTTTCTATCGCATGAAGACTGAAGTTTGGATACGACGTCAAAAAGTGCTGCTTTGGTGTCCGACTGCGACCTAAACCCATACTGCTTCTGAGATACAGCTCCATGCATAGTTAGGTGATCTTGTGACTGCGACTTGACAATTACTTCCATAATTTTATTAATATTCGATAGTATGCTGATCGGGCGGTAATTGGAACAGTCGCTTTTAGAACCTCCTTTGAACACTGGGATGATCTTGCTGACCTTCCAATCGTCTGGGACAACTCCTTCGGTTAGAGAAGAGTTGATTATTGCGGGAATTGGTTCAGATAGAAGATCCTTGCAGTCCTTCAGTAATTTGGTGGGTATCTTATCATGGCCAGCAGATTGGCAGTTTTTAAGGTTTGTGATGACAGTTTGAATCTCGTTTACAGTTGTGAGCGCAAATTCGAATCGAGACGTTTCTATGCGATGCTCGTGTAGCGGAACCGAAATTTGTCCCGACACAGGAATTCGGTCAATTATAGAGATAAAATAATTGTTAGTGTCGTTGATTATTTTCAATTTAGACTCTTCATCGGGTGCACTTCGCAAGAGGTCGGATTCCTTTCGAGGCACGTTTCCATTGTAATGTGTGTCCTTTATAATACGCCAGGTAGCTCTCGGGTGGTTAATGCTATTCGAGAATGTTTTTGCGAAGTAAGTTGTTCGCTTACTTCTCTTCAAGCTAGTGGCTCGGTTTCTCCAATAGTAGAATTCTCTGCGCAAATTGAGGTTTTTATATATATGTATATTAAAAAAAAATTATATTAATGTATTCCATTTAGTTACAAATTTGAGATTAAGCGTAAACATTAGCTGTGTTTTGAACAATTTGATGGCAATACGGACACAAGATATTCGTTTTATTTTTCATGGCCTTTTCACTTATTTGTGTAAAGCAAGCTAAACATAGCTTGTAATGACCACAAGGTTGTAATAAAATATTTCTCGGGTTCTCAAAACATATTATGCAATTCATTTGTTCACTACAACTCTCAGTTGACTCGTCATTTGATGTATCGTCATCAATTTCATCGAATTTTCCGTCGTAAGGCCCTACCATCATTTACATTATAAATGCTGAGCTTATTTCGGTGGTTTGTGATTTGATTAAAGAAATCAGCTAATCCAATTTTTTTTCCGTCAAGTTTATTAATTGCATTTGCAATTAATTTAGACTTTTTATACTCTAGATGAAATCATATAGAGTATTATAAGTTTAATCCAGCCGAAAAGTTTGTAACGCATAGAACCAAGCCTCGGACAAAAAAAAGTTGTACATTATTTTTTGTTTATTTGTGGCCAAAAACCCCAAATCCGCTTGAAGTCCGTCCGTCCGTCCGTCCGTCTGTCCGTGAACACGATAACTCAAGAACGCCTTCACCCAGGATCATGAAATTTTGAATCTGGATGTTTGGTTGAATTTCTAAGGCTAAGTTCGTTAACGGGCAAAATCGTCCTACTCCTTCGGGTGGCTGCCATACAAAATGTCCTTAAAACACGTGTTCAAGTATATTGGTCGATAACTTCAGAAGGGTTTAAGCTACGACATTGAAATTTTGTTTGTGTTATTTTTCCAATAGTTCAAACTAAATCTATGATTATGAAGAAAATCCTGTTAGTCCTTCCTGTAGCTGCCATACAAATATCCTGTCAAAATGTATTCAATTAATTTACGAAACTCACTATAACTCAAGTAATCTTTTAGCTACGAATTCGGAATTTTGTACAAATTAGTTTTGAGTAAAAAGGATGTTCCAGTTTACTAATCAGCGAAATCCTTTTACTCCTTTTGGTAGCTGCCATACAAAATGTCCTTAAGACACGTGTTCAACAATATTTTTCGATAACTTTTGAACGCTTTAAGCTACGAATTTGAAATAGTTCCAAGGAAAACGATAAATATGTAAGAAATCGAGTGAGTCCTTCCTGCACCTCCCATGTGAAAGTCCTTTAAAAATGACATTTTTATACTCTAGATGAAATCATATAGAGTATTATAAGTTTAATCCAGCCCAAAAGTTTGTAACGCATAGAACCAAGCCTCGGACGAAAAAAAGTTATATATTATTTTTTGTTTATTTGTGGCCAAAAACCTCAAATCCGCCTGACGTCCGTCCGTCCGTCCGTCCGTCCGTCCGTCCGTCCGTCCGTCCGTCCGTCCGTCCGTCCGTCCGTCCGTCCGTCCGTCCGTCCGTCCGTCCGTCCGTCCGTCCGTCCGTCCGACCGTCCTTCTGTCCGTGAACACGATAACTCAAGAACGCCTTCACCTAGGATCTTGAAATTTTGAATCTGGATGTTTGGTTGAATTTGTAAGGCTAAGTTCGTTAACGGGCAAGATCGTCCTACTCCTTCGGGTAGCTGCCATACAAAATGTCCTTAAAACACGTGTTCAAGAATATTAGTCGATAACTTATGAAGGGTTTAAGCTACGACTTTGAAATTTTGTATGTGTAATTTTTCCAATAGTTGGAGCTAAATATATGATTATGAAGAAAATCCTGTTAGTCCTTCGTGTAGCTGCCATACAAATATCCTGTCAAAATGTATTCACTTAATTTACGAAACTCACTATAACTCAAGTAATCTTTTAGCTACGAATTCGGAATTTTGTACAAATTAGTTTTGAGTGAAAAGGAAGTTCGACTTTACTAGTCAGCGAAATCCTTTTACTCCTTCTGGTAGCTGCCATACAAAATGTCCTTAAAACACGTGTTCAAGAATATAGGTCGATAACTTCAGAAGGGTTTAAGCTACGACTTTAAAATTTTGTATGTGTTATTTTTCTAGTAGTTGAAGCTAAATATATGATTATGAAGAAAATTCTGTTAGTCCTTCGTGTAGCTGCCATACAAATATCCTGTCAAAATGTATTCACTTAATTTACGAAACTTACTATAACTCAAGTAATCTTTTAACTACAAATTCGGAATTTTGTACAAGTGAGTTTTGAGTAAAAAGAAAGTTCGAGTTAACTAATCAGCGAAATTCTTTTACTCCTTCTGGTAGCTGCCATACAAAATGTCCTTAAAACACGTGTTCAAGAATATTGCCGATAACTTCAGAAGGGTTTAAGCTACGTCTTTGAAATTTTGTATGTGTTAATTTTCCAATAGTTGGAGCTAAATGTATAATTATCAAGAAAATCCTATTAGTCCTTCGTGTAGCTGCCATACAAATATCCTGTCAAAAAGTCTTCACTGAATTTACGGAACTCACTATAACTCAAGTAATCTTTTAGCTATGAACTCGGAATTTTGTACAAATTAGTTTTGAGTGAAAACAAAGTTCGAGTTTACTAATCAGCGAAATCCTTTTACTCCTTCTGGTAGCTGCCATACAAAATGTCCTTAAGACACGTGTTCAACAATATTTTTCGATAACTTTTGAACGCTTCAAGCTACGAATTTGAAATTTTGTACACATTAATTTTTGAATGGTTCCAAGGAAAAGGATAAATATGTAAGAAATCGAGTGAGTCCTTCCTGCACCTCCCATGTGAAAGTCCTTCAAAAAGGAAATTTTTTTCGATGACTTACCCAGTTCAAGATATGAAATTAAACACTGAATATTGTCTTTAAGTTTTGAGTAGCAATCTAATGGCAGTCCTTAATAAAGGACATACAACATGCACACACGTAATTCTACTTTATCCCCAACTACAATATAAATCGGAGTTCAGTATTCATCTAGAGTATTATACGATTGGCTTGCAGCCGATCGTGACTGCAGTATGTTTTTTCGATGACTTACCCAGTTCAAGGTATGAAGTTAAACACTGAATATTGTCTTTTAGTTTTGAGTAGCAATCTAATAGCAGTCCTTAATAAAGGACATACAACATTCACACACGTAATTATACTTTATCCCCAACTACAATATAAATCGGAATTCAGTATTCATCTAGAGTATTAAACGATTGGCTTGCAGCCGATCGTGACTGCAGTATGTTTTTTTTTTGGCGTTTCATGACTCGTAGACACGAAAAAAGCAAAAAAAAATTCAGTCCGTCTGTCCGCCGTACGCCGTACGCCGTACGCCGTCCGCCATACGCAAAATCGTTTGAAGGCTCGTAGCTCCCAAGCGGTTTGAGATGTTAAATTTGATTTTTTTTTATGAATAGAGTGTGTAGACCCCTTGAAGTGACCAAATTCTGAGGGGTGGGGGTGTGAGGGGGGAGGAGGGGGAAGCGTTTTAGACGGAAAATTTTGGTTTTTAGATCTCAGCAACCGCTTATGCTAGGACGCTGAAATTTTGAATTTATGTAGAACTTTGGTAATGGACCCATTTGCATAAAAATTGTCGATATGGGTAAAGGGGTGTGGGAGTGGGGGAAAAATAGTGCGTCCGAAACGCAAAAAAGCCGAGATCGACACATTCTAAAATCCATATCTCCTAAACGGTTAAAGTTACAAAATTGAAACTTAATGAATATCTGTATACTAGGAGAATAGATCGCAAACAAATTTTTGAGTGGGGGCAGTGGCGTACGAGGGTGGAGGGTAAAAAACTTTAGATTATGATATCTCTCGAACCAATTGCACTAGACAAATAAAATTTGGTTTGTGTATAAAGGTTGACAAATGAAGTTTGATGAAAGTAAAATTTTTTTAGGGGTCGGTGGATCATGAAAGTGGAGGGATGCGAATTTTTCTAAAATATCTCAAGAACAATGTGAGGTAGGTGCTTAAAATTTTTACCGTAAGTAGGTCTAATAGACCCCTATCAGAAAAATTTTGAGGGTGTAGGTGTAGAGGGTGAGGGTGGGGGAGGGTGAAAAGGAAAAAGTTCCGATTTTTATATCTCGAAAACCTATAATGATATAAAGCTGAAATTTGGTATTTAGATAGAACTATAGTAGTAGCATCTTGAAAAAATATAATTTTTTATAAGGGTAGTATGGTACGGCGGTGGCAGATGTTTTTCCTATCTATAGAACGGCTTATGCTATTAAGTTGAAACTTGGTATGTATATATAAATCAACTAGAAAAGTAATTTAGATAAAAAAAAATTTCAAATATCCATCGGCGCTTGGAAGGGGGGGCGAAAAAATGTATCAGTGAAAATGGAATGCATATATTTTCACGATTATCGTCATATCTATTAGGTCTTTCCAAATATTTAATTCATTTTTATTCTACGGCTTCTTCATATAAATACCTAAAAAGCATTTTCAGGATTTTTTTAAATTCGACCCCTAAGGGGGTGTAAAGGGATTGTATACTTATTCACGAATTATGCCATACCCTCCAGGTCTGATCAAATATCGAATATCTTTACACTTTCACGGGCTTGCGCAATAATCGCCTAAAACTTGCTTTTAAGTTTTTTCCTTTTTCAGCCCATAAGAGGATATAAAAGGGCTGAACAAGTTTTCACAAATTCCGTCATATCCTTTAGAAGTGATAAGTAATTCAACTGTTTTTACTTTTTCGTGCTGTTTTCATATTTATCTATTAACTCCTTTCAGAATTTTTGTATATTCAACCACCAAGTTGGTGTAAGGAGGGTGCATATGTTTTCACAGATTCCTACATATTGCTTAGATCTGATGACATATCGAATACATTTTTAATTCCTAAGGTTTCCTATATAAGAACCAAAAAGTCTATTTCAGTATTTTCAGATTTTCAATCCTGTTGCATGCTTTTCAAAGGTTCGACATATTTCTTAGGTTTAATGAGATATTAGATCGCTTTTCATTTCCACAGACTTTTTATATAATCGCCTACAAACCCATTTCTCAATTTTTGGATATTCAACCCCCAAGGGTTTGCATATGTTTTCACAAATTTTGCCACCCCTTAGTTCTGATGAGATATAAAATTGGTTATTACGGCATTTGATGTAATGACCTAAAAACGTATTTCACGATTTTTCGAATTTCAAGAACCAAGGGGGGGGTGTGAAGAGTTTGCTTACGTTTTCAAAAATTTTTCAAAATCCCTCGTGTCTCATGAGTTGGTTCTTATGAAATCGTTTTCGAAATTCAAACCATGAGTGGAAGTAATGAGTTTGTATACGTTTTAACAATTCGTCATATCTCTTAAGTCTGAAAAGGCAACAAATTCGTTTTTTCTTCTATGGGCTTGTAGTGTACATAATATACCGAAATTCGAATAGTCTACAGGGGCTTTTTCAATGTTTAATTGGCTAAAGATTTTTATTTTAAATATTTATACTCTAGATGAAATCATATAGAGTATTATAAGTTTAATCCAGCCCAAAAGTTTGAAACGCATAGAACCAAGCCTCGGACGAAAAAAAGTTATATATTATTATACTCTAGATGAAATCATATAGAGTATTATAAGTTTAATCCAGCCCAAAAGTTTGAAACGCATAGAACCAAGCCTCGGACGAAAAAAAGTTTTATATTATTTTTTGTTTATGCCAAAAACCTCAAATCCGCCTGAAGTCCGTCCACCCGTCCGTCCGTTCGTCCGTCCGTCCGTCCGTCCGTCCGTCCGTCTGTCCGTGAACACGATAACTCAAGAACGCCTTCACCTAGGATATTGAAATTTTGAATCTGGATGTTTGGTTGAATTTGTAAGGCTAAGTTCGTTAACGAGCAAAATCGTCCTACTCCTTCGGGTAGCTGCTATACAAAATGTCCTTAAAACACGTGTTCAAGAATATTGGTCGATAACTTCAGAAGGGTTCAAGCTACGACATTGAAATTTTGTACGTGTTATTTTTCCAATAGTTGGAGCTAAATATATGATTATGAAGAAAATCCTATTAGTCCTTCGTGTAGCTGCCATACAAATATCCTGTCAAAATGTATTCACTTAATTTACGAAACTCACTATAACTCAAGTAATCTTTTAGCTACGAATTCGGAATTTTGTACAAGTTAGTTTTGAGTGAAAAGAAAGTTCGAGTTTACTAATCAGCGAAATCCTTTTGCTCCTTCTGGTAGCTGCCATACAAAATGTCCTTAAAACACGTGTTCAAGAATATTGGTCGATAACTTCAGAAGGGTTCAAGCTACGACATTGAAATTTTGTACGTGTTATTTTTCCAATAGTTGGAGCTAAATATATGATTATGAAGAAAATCCTATTAGTCCTTCGTGTAGCTGCCATACAAATATCCTGTCAAAATGTATTCACTTAATTTACGAAACTCACTATAACTCAAGTAATCTTTTAGCTACGAATTCGGAATTTTGTACAAGTTAGTTTTGAGTAAAAAGGAAGTTCGAGTTAACTAATCAGCGAAATTCTTTTACTCCTTCTGGTAGCTGCCATACAAAATGTCCTTAAAACACGTGTTCAAGAATATTGGTCGATAACTTCAGAAGGGTTCAAGCTACGACATTGAAATTTTGTACGTGTTATTTTTCCAATAGTTGGAGCTAAATATATGATTATGAAGAAAATCCTATTAGTCCTTCGTGTAGCTGCCATACAAATATCCTGTCAAAATGTATTCACTTAATTTACGAAACTCACTATAACTCAAGTAATCTTTTAGCTACGAATTCGGAATTTTGTACAAGTTAATTTTGAGTGAAAAGAAAGTTCGAGTTTACTAATCAGCGAAATCCTTTTACTCCTTCTGGTAGCTGCCATACAAAATATCCTTAAAACACGTGTTCAACAATATTTTCCGATAACTTCTGAACGCTTCAAGCTACGAATTTGAAATTTTGTACACATTAATTTTTGAATGGTTCCAAGGAAAAGGATAAATATGTAAGAAATCGAGTAAGTCCTTCCTGCACCTCCCATGTGAAAGTCCTTCAAAAAGGACATTTTTTCTCGATAACTTACCCAGTTCAAGGTATGAAGTTAAACACCGAATATTATCTTTTAGGTTTGAGTAGCAATCTAATAGCAGTCCTTAATAAAAGACACACAACATGCACACACGTAATTCTACTTTATCCCCAACTACAATATAAATCGGAGTTCAGTATTCATCTAGAGTATTATACGATTGGCTTGCAGCCGATCGTGACTGCAGTATGTTTTTTTGTTTATTTGTGGCCAATTCCCAAATCCGCTTGACGTCCGTCCGTCCGTCCGTCCGTCCGTCCGTCCCTCTGTCCGTGAACACGATAACTCAAGAACGCCTTCACCCAGGATCATGAAATTTTGAATCTGGATGTTTGGTTGAATTTGTAAGGCTGAGTTTGTTAACGGGCAAAATCGTCCTACTCCTTCGGGTGGCTGCCATACAAAATGTCCTTAAAACACGTGTTCAAGTATATTGGTCGATAACTTCAGAAGGGTTTAAGCTACGACATTGAAATTTTGTTTGTGTTATTTTTCCAATAGTTCAAACTAAATCTATGATTATGAAGAAAACCCTGTTCGTCCTTCGTGTAGCTGCCATACAATTATCCCATCAAAATGTATTCACTTAATTTACGAAACTCACTATAACTCAAGTAATCTTTTAGCTACGAATTCGGAATTTTTTACAAATTAGTTTTGAGTTAAAACAAAGCTTAGTTTACTTGGCAGCGAAATCCTTTTACTCCTTCTGGTAGCTGCCATACAAAATGTCCTTAAAACACGTGTTCAAGAATATTGGCCGATAACTTCAGAAGGGTTTAAGCTACGTCTTTGAAATTTTGTACGTAGTATTTTTCCAATAGTTGAAGCTAAATGTATGATTATGAAGAAAATTCTATAAGTCCTTCGTGTAGCTGCCATACAAATATCCTTTCAAAACGTCTTCTTTTAATTTACGGAACTCACTATAACTCAAGTAATCTTTTAGCTATAAATTGGAAATTTTGTACAAATTAGTTTTGAGTAAAAACAAAGTTCGAGTTTACTAATCACCGAAATCCTTTTACTCCTTCTGGTAGGTGCCATACAAAATGTCCTTAAGACACGTGTTCAACAATATTTTTCGATAACTTTTGAACGCTTCAAGCTACGAATTTCAAATTTTGTACAAGTTCATTTTAAAATGGTTTCAAGAAAAAGGATAAATATGTAAGAAATCAAGTGAGTCCTTCTTGCACCTCCCATGTGAAAGTCCTTCAAAAAGGACATTTTTTTTCGATGACTTACCCAGTTCAAGATATGAAACTAAACACTGAAAATTGTCTTTTAGTTTTGAGTAGCAATCTAATGGCAGTCCTTAATAAAGGACATACAACATGCACACACGTAATTCTACTTTATCCCCAACTACAATATAAATCGGAGTTCAGTATTCATCTAGAGTATTATACGATTGGCTTGCAGCCGATCGTGACTGCAGTATGTTTATACTCTAGATGAAATCATATAGAGTATTATAAGTTTAATCCAGCCCAAAAGTTTGTAACGCATAGAACCAAGCCTCGGACGAAAAAAAGTTATATATTATTTTTTGTTTATTTGTGGCCAAAAACCTCAAATCCGCCTGACGTCCGTCCGTCCGTCCGTCCGTCCGTCCGTCCGTCCGTCCGTCCGTCTGTCCGTGAACACGATAACTC
The DNA here is from genome assembly GCA_951812415.1 of Beris morrisii. Classification (NCBI taxonomy): domain Eukaryota; kingdom Metazoa; phylum Arthropoda; class Insecta; order Diptera; family Stratiomyidae; genus Beris; species Beris morrisii. Next base: position 61,645,953 of record OX638312.1, on the reverse strand, counting down.
AAGAACGCCTTCACCTAGGATCTTGAAATTTTGAATCTGGATGTTTGGTTGAATTTGTAAGGCTAAGTTCGTTAACGGGCAAAATCGTCCTACTCCTTCGGGTAGCTGCCATACAAAATGTCCTTAAAACACGTGTTCAAGAATATTTACCAATAACTTCGGAACGCCTAAAGCTACGACTTTAAAATTTTGTATGTTTTACTTTTTTAATAGTTGGAGCTAAATGTATGAATATCAAGAAAATCCTGTTAGTCCTTCGTGTAGCTGCCATACAAATATCCTGTCAAAATGTATTCACTTAATTTACGAAACTCACTATAACTCAAGTAATCTTTTAGCTACGAATTCGGAATTTTGTACAAATCAGTTTTTAGTAAAAACAAAGCTTGAGTTTACTTGTCAGCGAAATCCTTTTACTACTTCTGGTAGCTGCCATACAAAATGTCCTTAAAATATGTATTCAAGAATATTGGCCGATAACTTCAGAAGGGTTTAAGCTACGTCTGTGAAATTTTGTATGTGTTATTTTTATAATAGTTGGAGCTAAATGTATGATTATGAAGAAAATCCTATAAGTCCTTCGTGTAGCTGCCATACAAATATCCTGTAAAAATGCCTTCACTTAATTTACGGAACTTACTATAACTCAAGTAATCTTTTAGCTATGAATTGGAAATTTTGTACAAATTAGTTTTGAGTAAAAACAAAGTTGGAGTTTACTAATCAGCGAAATCCTTTTACTCCTTCTGGTAGCTGCCATACAAAATGTCCCTAAGGCACGTGTTCAACAATATTTTCGATAACTTTTGAACGCTTTAAGCTACGATTTTGAAATTTTGTACACGTTCATTTTTAACTAATTCCAAGGAAAAGGATAAATATGTAAGAAATCGAGTGAGTCCTTCCTGCACCTCCCATGTGAAAGTCCTTCAAAAAGGACATTTTTGTTCGATGACTTACCCAGTTTAAGATATGAAATTAAACACTGAATATTGTCTTTTAGGTTTGAGTAGCAATCTAATGGCAGTCCTTAATAAAGGATATACAACATGCACACACGTAATTCTACTTTATCCCCAACTACAATATAAATCGGAGTTCAGTATTCATCTAGAGTATTATACGATTGGCTTGCAGCCGATCGTGACTGCGGTATGTTTTTATTTTAAGAACAAAATTAACTTTCCAAGAAACTTCATAATCTCGAAACAACTGATGATATGCTGCGACTTTGACCGCTCCCGAACTTTGACCCGAAAAATAATAAAGTTTCGCCCAGACCATTGGCAGATTTTTCATAATAATTTATGAATCTATTGAAAACTGTTCCTTCTTCTTCTGTTACATTCGAAATTTCTGCTTTAAGGGCTCATATACCCCAGAAATTTTCAAAAAATTTATTTTTTTTTTACAGATTTTTATTTTTTATACTTATAAGAATTAAAAAAAAATTAGAATTTAGAAAATACCACTCCATTACAAAGTTATAGCAATAAATGTCACCAGACATCGGTTTGGAGCGGCTTCGTGGCTAATTGCCGCGCCACTCTCAACAGCAGCGTTTAGCATTTATTTTTTCGCAAAAGCTGGGTTTCATCGAAAACAAGGTCATTTATAGGACCATCTGTGAAAAACATGAAGATCCAAGAGGAAGAAGGTGTACAGTACGAAGCTGGAATGGGAGACTAGCCGTAAGTTCACGTTGTACCTACCAAAAACTTTAAACGCATTTTTCTCGAAACTATGTTTTTAGACACGGTCGGCACGCTAACTCAGTCAAGTTTCAATATTTTTGAACTTTTTTTTGTCTTTAAATTTTGATAACTATTTTCTCTATAGTCTGACGAGAGGTTTTTTTAATTTTTTGCTTGGGAATTTTTTTATAAATTGTTAAACGCAAATTTTTTTTAAAAAACTAATTACTTAAGTTTAAAATACTGTAAATTATTTATTTTTGAAAAAAAAAAAATTCCCTCCGTCAGACTATAACTACTACATTATTTTACAAGATTCTTTTTATTTTTGCAAATTGAATTATTTTTGGTGAACTTATGATGCCGACCAGGAGGCACCATGGTTTTCATTAGTAGTCCGTTAATACCCGTAAAAAACAATTTTTTTTTCACCATATAACCTTTGTAATAATTTTTCAAATTTACTCGGTTTTCAGCGCGTGCAGGGTCATGTGAGCCCTTAAGAAAATCGAACCCTTCAAAAATGTCGGCAGGTTTCTAAAGTGGTAACGCCATGAATTAATGGAACAATCGGTTCATGTATTGGTTCTTTCTTAAATTAATTAAAAAATTCGGAATTTTCGCTGCGATTTTTCTGAGAGCTTGACCATAATGAAACCTACCATCCTTTCAATTTAGCAGAAGGGAAAACAAATTTCAAAGCATTTCGCATTGCTTTCTCATAAACGATTCCGGTTCAAATTTAAAAAGATTTTTGTCAATAAACTGGAAAACATGTTGGTAAATTGCTTCCGATTTATTTGACATCATTATAAATATGATGGGATAAATCTGAAAAATTACATATTGTTCGTGCTCCGATCGCAGTAAGCTTAATTCAACCACACCAGTTGAATAAGCCTATCGCTGTTGTCGCTCGCTTGTGTTGCTGCAGTCCCAAACTCCTATGAATGGGAGTGCAGGTTGTAGATGATTTAGGTTAAGGTTTGTTGCTTATAGTTACGGCCACACCAGCCGTAAATATAATTGGAAAGGAAATTATTCGTTCCTAATGGTTGTAAGGAACGGATAATTGTAATGATTTATGGGACACTGGGAATGCTTAAATGAAATACATTCATTCGCGCGTATAAAATGAGGAATAGATTTATTTAACTTTCTTACAGACTATTTATAATAAGAAAATGCTTAATCTAAGTAAATATTAATTAGGCTTAAGTTTAATGATCGCACAATGCATACGGAAAATTTTAGCATACGTATGACGAAATGCATACGTATGAAAAAATGCATTGTGCGATCATTTTACATGTTTGAAACTGCAATATGGGTCAATTGGTTGAATGATAGCACATAAAAGTTGTTTACCTTTGATGGGTAATTATGTGCGATCATTCACCCAATTGTGTCATCAAAACGATGCAAATTATGTCGAGTCGTACATAGACCTTTTAATTTGCAGCGTTTTGATGACTTTATGTTTCACTATGTTCTGCTATTGAACAGGTTGGGGCCCGGGCGGCATGAACCTTGTTGAACCTTTCCTGAAGTGTCAATTCTGCATCTGGCCGGATATCATTGGATTCTTCGTTTTTCTTTGGGGTCCAAGTATTTCTACATCTTCTACATTGCAGTGTTATCAAAACGATGATAACGGTGATGAGAATAGTAGTTGCGGTCGGTGCGGCATGCCTCTTGATAGTTGCAAGTATAGTCGTAGGCCCCGTTGTGTGATAGGATGCTTCGTTGAATAATTGTTCCGAAACCTTAGAAATGATTTCATGACTTCTCTCAGTTGCTGAACTAGGCTCTAAAACATGAGGAGGTATTTCACGTGAGAAGCTGCTGATTACCCTTCGACGTTCTTCCACGGATGACCGAAGTGTAATCTCGTCGGTCTGGATGATGCAATTGTCCTTGAGTTGGATTATACCGATGCTTTGCAGGAGGATTTTTTCTCTGGAGTCCTTGCATACCACGGATGCTACCGCTGGAATGTCTGTTACGAAGAGCCAGGTGTTAGTCATCATCAGCTCTTTCCACAGAGTTTGTGTTGTTTCAATCTCGATCGTTGGACATGGTTTCCTTTTGTGCCTATTGTATAGTTCGTCCAAAACACAGTTCGGGTTGGTGTTCATGTTCTTGACCATATCAGGAATACATAAGTGTAAGTCTTCTTCAATCATGCACGCCTTAAGTTCTTCTTCATCCAGATTGAAATACAATTGATGATTGAAGCTGACTGCTATCGTTGATGATTTGATGATAGGTACCAAATATTTATGTTCTTGCTTTTTGTGAGGTATTGCTGTTACATGGATCAAATCATACTTGATTGTCTCGACAATGTAAAAATATCCGTAAACGTTTATTTCATCTTCATGTTTCTTCATCGATGTTCGCTTTTGTGGGGTGCGTATTATTCTGAAGTGACTACCCAATTTCATAGAGACATCCTTCAAGGTATTATTTATGCTGTCTACGGTGAGGAAGTCGAGAATATTTCCATGGCCGAGAAGCATTGTTGTTAATTTTGAATATTTGGCTTCGATTTCATCGTAGTAATCAACCCCTGTGAGATAGGTCGAAATCACTTGTATGCTGATTCTGTTGTGGTCAACTTTTACGTACCATTTATTCATTTCGTTTATTGAGCTTATTACTTGATTGACTTTGTTTCCGAATTGTACAAGTTTATTCTCCATTCGAAGATTAGACTGCGTTATTCGGTTGTTAAGTAACATTGCTTGTTGAGTGGTTGTTTGTAGAATGTTGTGCTGGTTTCGTTCTAGGGTGTCGATATTCTGATAGACTTCATCGTTGACGCCAAAAACAGTTGTAAGTAGTTTTCCCAAAAGACCCCTACGTCGTCTCGAAGTTGTAGTCGGTTTTGAGACTATTTCCTGAATTTGTGCAAGAATATGATGTCGTTTGTTATTCAGATGCATTAGTAAGGTCTTACAATGTGTAAGATCGGATAACTCTTTCGTTTTTTGGCACATATTTTCTGCTTGGTTCCAAGTGCTCGTAACATCTTTCTCATCTTGTAGGATATCCTTTATGGGATAATTCACTTCTAGTCGTAAATTGCCTCTTACTATTTGAGTGGGTCCCAATTTTTCGATGTAGAGACCACTAGCTGGCGTAACTATATTGAAGTGTTGAGGTTCAGAGTGATTGAATGTTTTATCGGCTCCCACTGATAGGATTGAAAATAGTAGTATTGCTATGTTTAGCAAGTTTTTTGCCCAGGTACAAGGAGTGATTCGCAATTTCTTCGGAGGATTTGAGGCTGGTGGAGATTGTTTTCTTTTATTTTCTTGTGGTTTCCTTGTTACCACCGTTTTGTGTATACATCTTGTAAAATTTGCAACTATGTTGGTTTTTGGAACGCTTGGAGTGTTTGCAGGAATATCTATTGGAAGCTTGCAAATGTTTGCAACTGTGTTGGTTTTCGGAGCGCTTGGAGTTTCTGCAGGAATATCTATCGGAAGCTCGCAAATGTTTGCAATAGACGTCTGTTTGAGCTGATTTCCATGATACCTTACGGTTACTACTCGAGTCTTACCGTCTTTCCCGGGATGAACTTCGTGGATTCGTCCAAGTGGCCACTTCGTCGGCGGGGTATCTGATTCTCTTATTAGGACCATTGCACCTACAGTTGGAGTTGACGTTTCTTTTGTCCATTTCGAGCGACGTTGAAGAGTGTGAAGGTACTCTGTAGACCATCGCCTCCAAAATTCTTGATGTATTGCTATGAGAATCTTCCAACGATCGTGTAGAGTTCTGCAGGATTTATCTGGCTCAGGATGTGCCAGAAGAGGTCGACCAATTAGCAGGTGTCCGGGTGTTAAGGCTTCCAAATCATTTGGGTCGCTGGAGATAGGAGTGATTGGTCTTGAATTTAGGCAAGCTTCAATCTGGCATAAAATAGTTGCGAACTCCTCAAATGTTGGAATGATGGGCGTTTCATCAAGAATTCGCTTGAGGTGTCCCTTGGCTGACTTTACTCCAGCTTCCCATAGCCCACCCATGTGAGGGCTGGCTACAGGTATAAATTTCCAAGTAACGCCGTCCTTAGCGGAGATTTTGGCGATTTCATTAGTGGAGTTTCTTATTGCTTCTTGGATATCTTTGTCGAGCTTGTTGTTTGCTCGCACAAAGTTCGTTCCGTTGTCGCTGTATATTTCCAGACAAAGTCCTCTTCGACTAGTAAATCGTTTGAATGCTGCCAAGAATGCTTCGGTCGTCATGTCGCTGACGAGTTCTAGGTGTATTGCCTTGGTAACCATACATACAAAGAGAGCGATGTAACCTTTCAACGTGATAGATCCTCGGCCTTTAGACATTCGTGTTTTGAATGGTCCTGCATAGTCAACGCCACAATAAGTGAAAGCGTTTGCTGGCGTTATTCGAACAGGAGGTAGATTTCCCATCAGTTGATTGTTGACTGTGTTTGCAAATTTGCAACATGTTAAGCAGCGGTGAATTTCATAGCGAATGACATTCTGATCGTTAATTATCCAGTATCTGGTACGTAGATAGTTCCGTACAAGTTGAAGTCCTCCATGCAAGGTCCTTTCGTGTGCGTCTCTAACGATCAGATACGTGATGTTGTGTCGTTGCGGTAATAACATGGGGTGTTTTATATCTTCCGAGATGTTCGCATATTGGAGCCTGCCGCCAACTCTCAGGATGCCATTACTGTCTATGAAAGGATTTAACGCTCTGAGTCTGTTGTTCGATCCCTTGGATTTCAGATCTTTTATCTCTTCGCGAAATTCGGATTGTTGAGTTAGAAGAATGATTCTGTTGTGTGCCTGATCAAGTTCTATCGCTGTTACTCTTCCGAATTTCTTTTGCTTGTTCCTGTTTTTCAGATTATTTATAAATCTTAGGCAAAGCGCGACAATTTTAGTAAGCTTCGAGAAGTCCGAATATCGTTCAAAAAATATTTTTTCGTCATATATTGTGACCATAGACGTTACGTTGATATGAGTATCGGAGGCAGTTGTAGACTTTAACCAGTCTGGACCATTCCACCACAAATTGTGTTCTTTTAGCTGCATTGGACTGATGCCTCGTGAAGCGCAGTCTGCTGGATTTTCTTCAGATCGAACGTGATTCCATATCCAATTGCCTCCATCTAATTTTTGTATTTTTGTCACTCTGTTCGCGACGTAAGTCTCCAGTGTTGTTGGGTTCTTTTTTAGCCATGCAAGAGCAATCGTTGAGTCGGACCACGCATATGTCTCAACATGTGGAACGTTTAAAGAATCTATTGTTTGTTTAATCAGGTTCGCCAAGAGTAACGCTCCGTTTAATTCTAATTTTGGAAGTGTTATCTTAGCTTTGATTGGAGTGACCTTTGTTTTGGCACATAATAGCTGGACTTGTATTGTTCCGGTTGCAGTAGTGGTTTTGCTGTACACGGCTGCGGCGTATGCTAGTTCTGACGCATCACAAAATCCATGAAGTTCAATTTTAGGCTCACCTTGGTAAATTATCCATCTAGGGATTTTTATTTCTTCCAATAGATGCAATTGAGAATCGAGGTTATTCCACTCAAGTTGGATGTCATCAGACGGAACATCATCCCAACCTATGCCAGACTTCCAGATTTTCTGCATCAACAGTTTGGCTTTGACTGTTACTGGTGCAAGCCATTGAAGTGGATCGTATATAGTTGCAATATTCGATAGCAATTGCCTTTTCGTTAATTTTTTTGTTTTATCAAATTTCATGATTTTGAATTGAAATTCATCTTTTTTAGGATTCCAATTCAATCCTAAAGTCTTGATGGATGAATCTTCAATTATTTCCAACAATCCCTGTTCTCTATCTGTCTCCGGGATCATTGCCAGTAGCTCTGGAGTATTGGAAGTCCATTTCCTTAGATTGAAACTACCTTTCTTCATTAAATTGCGAATCTCAGCTTGTAATTGCATTGCTCCGGTTAAGGTATGGGCACCAGTCATCATGTCATCGACATACAAATCGTTTCGAAGCGTTGCAGCTGCGATTGGGTGGTTATTTCCTTCATCATGTGCTAACTGTAGAAGGGATCTTACTGATAGGAATGTTGCAGCAGCTGTGCCATACGTCACCGTATTTAAACGATATTCTTCAATGCAGCTATTCTCACTGCATCTCCATAGGATTCTCTGATAGTCACGGTCAGCTTCTGCTACTTTAATCTGTCGAAACATTTTTTCAATGTCCGCGGTGTACACATACTTATACTTTCGCCAACGAAGTAGGATGCTTGCTAAGTCTTGTTGTAGTTTCGCGCCAGTAAGCAAAAGTTCGTTCAGGCTGCTTCCTCCCATGGTTTTGGCGGAAGCATCGAATACAACTCGTAGTTTCGTCGTCGTACTCTCTTCTTTAAACACGGGATGATGTGGTAGATAGTATACGTTGCGTTCATCACCAATATAAGGCTGGACCTTCTCCATATGTCCAAGCTCTACATATTCTTTTAAAAAATCGTTGTACCGTTTTTCTAATTCTGGATCCTTTCTTAGTCTTTTCTCAACCTGCCGGTATCTGAGCACTGCCAAGTTTCTGGATTCGCCGATCGGCTGTAAACCGAGTTCATCCTTGAAAGGTAGACGAACAATGTATCTGCCATTGGTATCTCTGGAGTGAGTAGACTGGAAGATTTCTTCACACCTTATATCTGAATCCGATGGTTCTCTTTGACCATCTTCACTGTCTATTTCAAAGAATCTTTCAATTTTTTTGTGAAAGTCAGTCATGGAGATCATGGATGTAACTTTATGACTTTGTACGTTGGACTCCATAATCTTACCAGACAGTAGCCATCCGAGTTTGCTCTTTTGACACAATAATGGGTTTCCTTTCATTAATCCGTCCTCCATTATGTCTTCGTATACGTCTGCTCCAAGGATAAGATCGATGGCTCCAGATATGTTGAACCCGGGATCTGCTAGTTTTAATGACCAGATCTGACTCGATTTGTGTATTGTTACCGTTTGTTCTGGCAATACTGCTGTTAACCTTGGCATGACAAGTGTCTCAGCTAGGATAGTGAAGTTCGAAGGAAATCTCGGAGCTATTGTTATTGATACCTTCTTTCGAATGGTTTTGGTTTCTATACATCCGATTCCAGTGACACTTGCCATAACATCTTCCTGTTTGGCGCCGATTTTCTTGACGGCCTTGGATGTAATGAAGGAGGACTGGGAGCCTGGATCAATTAGTGCTCGAAGTTGAATCCTTTGTCCGGACTTGGCAAAAACGTTGACGATCGCTGTTGCTAATAGGACTGTGCCACTGTGTCCGAGAGTGATTTTTCTTGCGGGCCTACCATTTGTTGCTATATTAGCAGCTACAGGTGTTGGGGCTGCTTTAAAGTAGTGCAGCAACGTGTGATGGGGCTTACTGCATTCGTAGCATTTGTATTTGCTATTACATGGCGTGGCTTTGTCGTGTGAAATGCAGTTTGTACATAACTGCTTAGATTTGACGTATTTTTGTCTCTCATCAACTGATAATTTTTTGAAGTCTTCACAGCGAGAGATAGCGTGATTCGTGTCCTTGCAGTAGATGCAACTGATTTTTGGGTCGTTGGTGGGCCGTCTCATTGCTGACACAAACGAACCTTTCTTGTTGGTCTGCTTTTGCGTGTCATATCGACTCGAACCGTTTGAATTTTCGGGTATTTTAATTGACGTTAACGTTTGATGTCGTTTCAACAGGAATTTATAGAGTTGGGCTAAAGTTGGCATCTCCTTGATGTTTTCAATTCCCTCTTCAAACAAACGCGCACTTTCATTGTCTAGTTTCCTCATAGCGATTCGTACAACAAGCGGGTCCCATTCATCGGTGTTATATTGCAAGTTCTTTAGCGCTGCCAAGCAGTTTATTAGGGTATCATAAAGTTTTATCAACCCCGTTTGGCTTCGATGACCAACTTTTTCTACATCGAGTAGTGTATCGATGTATGTGGTAACCATTTTTCGGTTGTTGCAAAATCGTTCTTGCAGGATCGTTAGTGCAGATTCGTAATTGCATCCATCTAATGTGAGATGGGCGATAGAGTCTCGCGCGTCACCATCCAGATAGCTAAGGAGATACTGCATTTTCTGGATAGGACCTATAACTGGGTTTGCGTGGATAATGTTCTTGAACATGTCGATGAAACATTTCCAGTTCCTGTAATCCCCGTTGAATTTTGGGATTTCCAATCGCGGTAATCTTGGGAGATTGTTGGGGATGAAGTCTACAGGATTTATGTTGTTGGTCGGGCCATGAAGTACTGGCCCAGCAGTAGGAGGTTGCCATGTAGTCATCTCGGGCATCTTCAAATCACTTGTTGTCGTTGTAAAAGTAGATGGCCATGTTCAGGATATCGTATTTGGCGATCTGATTGAAGAGGTGGATGGGATTGTTCCAACAGATGATATTTGAGTTCTGGTACTTGGCTCTGGTTGCTTCATAATAGCAATTTGTCCCTCTTTGTATGTAGCCTTCGTTTGGCTATACAGAAGCTCTACTTCCTCCAATATCTTAGTCGAGATATATGGATGGTCTTCTGCTACTTGTTTCACGATTCTTTCGTGGTTTAGGAGAAATGATTCCCAGAGACAATCTATGTCTCTTAGTTTTTTGGAAAAGTAATCCTCAGTTTTTCGGGAACTACCATCCTTTCGGTAATTTATTCTAAAATTTTTTAAGGACTCAGCAATCTTTTCCTGATCCTCAATGATTTTATGGATCTCTGATTCCATTATGTTTGGAAGGGTTATGTTGCGTCTCAGCGTTGAATCTGAAGAACCTGGCGTTTGGGCTCGTTGAACGTGTGAAATCGCTGCTATATCGACGGCTCAGTGTCCAGAATAAATCCGGCTCGACGGACCAATGTTCGTGCTCCGATCGCAGTAAGCTTAATTCAACCACACCAGCTGAATAAGCCTATCGCTGTTGTCGCTCGCTTGTGTTGCTGCAGTCCCAAACTCCTATGAATGGGAGTGCAGGTTGTAGATGATTTAGGTTAAGGTTTGTTGCTTATAGTTACGGCCACACCAGCCGTAAATATAATTGGAAAGGAAATTATTCGTTCCTAATGGTTGTAAGGAACGGATAATTGTAATGATTTATGGGACACTGGGAATGCTTAAATGAAATACATTCATTCGCGCGTATAAAATGAGGAATAGATTTATTTAACTTTCTTACAGACTATTTATAATAAGAAAATGCTTAATCTAAGTAAATATTAATTAGGCTTAAGTTTAATGATCGCACAATGCATACGGAAAATTTTAGCATACGTATGACGAAATGCATACGTATGAAAAAATGCATTGTGCGATCATTTTACATGTTTGAAACTGCAATATGGGTCAATTGGTTGAATGATAGCACATAAAAGTTGTTTACCTTTGATGGGTAATTATGTGCGATCATTCACCCAATTGTGTCATCAAAACGATGCAAATTATGTCGAGTCGTACATAGACCTTTTAATTTGCAGCGTTTTGATGACTTTATGTTTCACTATGTTCTGCTATTGAACACATATTTTAAAAAAATTGGAATAAACCGCGGAGTACAGCAAATATACATTATTTTAATAATATAAAACAACTCACTTGCTCAAGATATTCAATGTGAATTATTAATAGCTGCTTGTAGCCAGAAGAAGGTAACACACTGAAGGTAGCGTCTAAAAGGAATTTTCTCTTAATCTGTTGATGTGAATTCAAAATTTTGTAATTGTTGGAGAAACAAACACGGAATACGAAAAATTTGTTTTTATAATTGTATCTCTATAGAAAGTATCCTTTGTAGAGTACTTCGAGCTTCCAAATTTTTCTAAAATTTCTTTTGTTGCAAACATTTCTTGCACTTGTAATGGACTTGATGGATGTTTTGGTATTTGGTCGCTTTTCAAACGGCAGAGATGTCTCCGAATATTACAAAACTGCACCAGGGAGGCAGAATCCTTATTTTCCATACATTCTTTGTCAAATACCTCTCTTGTAGAGCTTCTTTTCAAGGAAACTTCTATACATCCAAGTTTTATTTTGTTCATTAAGTTTATTTTATTTACTGTTTCTTTCTGAGAACCATGATTGTGAATCATATTTTGTCCTTACGTATTACGTATTACTATTTCTGTATAGGATCACAGAAGCACAACATTTTTATACTCTAGATGAAATCATATAGAGTATTATAAGTTTAATCCAGCCCAAAAGTTTGTAACGCATAGAACCAAGCCTCGGACGAAAAAAAGTTGTATATTATTATACTCTAGATGAAATCATATAGAGTATTATAAGTTTAATCCAGCCCAAAAGTTTGTAACGCATAGAACCAAGCCTCGGACGAAAAAAAGTTATATATTATTTTTTGTTTATTTGTGGCCAAAAACCTCAAATCCGCCTGACGTCCGTCCGTCCGTCCGTCCGTCCGTCCGTCCGTCCGTCCGTCCGTCTGTCCGTTAGCACGATAACTCAAGAACGCCTTCACCTAGGATCATGAAATTTTGAATCTGGATGTTTGGTTGAATTTGTAAGGCTAAGTTCGTTAACGGGCAAAATCGTCCTACTCCTTCGGGTAGCTGCCATACAAAATGTCCTTAAAACACGTGTTCAAGAATATTGGTCGATAACTTCAGAAGGGTTTAAGCTACGTCTTTGAAATTTTGTATGTGTTATTTTTCCAATAGTTAGAGCTAAATATATGATTATGAAGAAAATCCTTTTAGTCCTTCGTGTAGCTGCCATACAAATATCCTGTCAAAATGTATTTACTTAATTTACAAAACTCACAATAACTCAAGTAATCTTTTAGCGACGAATTCGGAATTTTGTACAGGTTAGTTTTGAGTAAAAAGGAAGTCGGAGTTTACTAATCAGCGAAATTCTTTTACTCCTTCTGGTAGCTGCCATACAAAATGTCCTTAAAACACGTGTTCAAGAATATTGGTCGATAACTTTAGAAGGGTTTAAGCTACGACATTGAAATTTTGTACTTGCTATTTTTCCAATAGTTGGAGTTAAATATATGATTATGAAGAAAATCCTTTTAGTCCTTCGTGTAGCTGCCATACAAATATCCTGTCAAAATGTATTCACTTAATTTACGAAGCTCACTATAACTCAAGTAATCCTTTAGCTACGAATTCGGAATTTTGTACAAGTCAGTTTTGAGTGAAAACAAAGTCGGAGTTTACTAATCAGCGAAATCCTTTTACTCCTTCTGGTAGCTGCCATACAAAATGTCCTTAAAACACGTCTTCAAGAATATTGGTCGATAGCTTCAGAAGGGTTTAAGCTACGTCATTGAAATTTTGTATGTGTTATTTTTCCAATAGGTGGAGCTAAATATATGATTATGAAGAAAATCCTGTTAGTCCTTCGTGTAGCTGTCATACAAATATCCTGTCAAAATGTATTCACTTAATTTACGAAACTCACAATAACTCAAGTAATCTTTTAGCTACAAATTCGGAATTTTGTACAAGTTAGTTTTGAGTGAAAAGGAAGTTCGAGTTTACTAATCAGCGAAATCCTTTTACTCCTTCTGGTAGCTGCCATACAAAATATCCTTAAAACACGTGTTCATCAATATTTTCCAATAACTTTTGAACGCTTCAAGCTACGAATTTGAAATTTTGTACACGTTTATTTTTGAATGGTTCCAAGGAAAAGGATAAATATGTAAGAAATCGAGTGAGTCCTTCCTGCTCCTCCCATGTGAAAGTCCTTTAAAAAGGACATTTTTTTCGATGACTTACCCAGTTCAAGATATGAAATTAAACACTGAATATTGTCTTTTAGTTTTGAGTAGCAATCTAATAGCAGTCCTTAATAAAGGACATACAACATGCACACACGTAATTCTACTTTATACCCAACTACAATATAAGTCGGAGTTCAGTATTCATCTAGAGTATTATACGATTGGCTTGCAGCCGATCGTGACTGCAGTATGTTTTTTTGTTTATTTGTGGCTAAAAACCTTAAATCCGCTTGACGTCCGTCCATCCGTCCGTCCGTCCGTCCGTCTGTCCTAGGATCTTGAAATTTTGAATCTGAATGTTTGGTGAAATTTGTAAGGCTAAGTTCGTTAACGAGCAAAATCGTCCTACTCTTTCGGGTAGCTGCCATACAAAATGTCCTTAAAACACGTGTTCAAGAATATTGGTCGATAACTTCAGAAGGGTTAAAGCTACGTCTTTGAAATTTTGTATGTGTTATTTTCCCAATAGTTGGAACTAAATGTATGAATATGAAGAAAATCCTGTTAGTCCTTCGTGTAGCTGCCATACAAATATCCTGTCAAAATGTATTCACTTAATTTACGAAACTCACTATAACTCAAGTAATCTTTTACCTACGAATTCGGAATTTTGTACAAATTAGTTTTGAGTGAAAAGAAAGTTCGACTTTACTAGTCAGCGAAATCCTTTTACTCCTTCTGGTAGCTGCCATACAAAATGTCCTTAAAACACGTGTTTAAGAATATTGGCCGATAACTTCAGAGGGGTTTAAGCTACGTCTCTGAAATTGTGTACGTGTTATTTTTCCAATAGTTGGAGCTAAATGTACGATTATGAAGAAAATCCTATTAGTCCTTCGTGTAGCTGGCATACAAATATCCTGTCAAAACGTCTTCACTTAATTTACGGAACTTACTATAACTCAAGTAATCTTTTAGCTATGAATTGGAAATTTTGTACAAATTAATTTTGAGTGAAAACAAAGTTCGAGTTTACTAGTCAGCGAGATCCTTTCACTCCTTCTGGTGGCTGCCATACAAAATATCCTTAAGACAAGTGTTCAACAATATTTTCCGATAACTTTTAAACGCTTCAAGCTACGAATTTGAAATTTTGTACTCATTAATTTTTGAATGGTTCCAAGAAAAAGGATTAATGTGTAAGAAATCGAGTGAGTCCTTCCTGCACCTCCCATGTGAAAGTCCTTCAAAAATGAAATTTTTTTTCGATGACTTACCCAGTTCAAGATATGAAATTAAACACTGAATATTGTCTTTTAGGTTTGTGTAGCAATCTAATGGCAGTCTTTAATAAAGGACATACAACATGCACACACGTAATTCTACTTTATCCCCAACTACAATATAAATCGGAGTTCAGTATTCATCTAGAGTATTATACGATTGGCTTGCAGCCGATCGTGACTGCAGTATGTTTTTTCATAACACACATATCCCGTTCGGTCCTCATAAAAATTTTTTTTGGCGAAACAATTGTTGATCCGATTTTAAATGAAGTAAAGCACTATTTTTCCTTAGTCCCGGAATAAATTGGAAATTTAGCACCACTTCACTTGCAGATTCCATATTGATTATATTTACCATATATATATGGTACGTAAACGACAAGACAAATCAAAAATCTCGACTGAAAGAAATATTAAATGTTCAACTGCAATGGACGGTTAAATATTGTTAAAACTGCATTATTTTAATAGTTGTAACAGTAACATTATTATTATTCATGGCGTGCTGCAATCAATCTTGGTGGACTTATGTCCGAACCATATTTATCGTTGGACGTTATAGCCGATTCAGCATGGACATTATGTCTTATTTGAAAAGGACATAACGTCCATGGACATTATGTCCATTTAGAGCGGACATAATGTCCATGGACGTTATGTCCATGGACCTTATGTCACTTCACCCCCAATGTAATACGCAATCGGAACTCACGCGTTCAGAATGGGTTTGGTTACTAATGATCTCTGTAGAAACTTCAAACTACCTGCTTGTCTCCAGCTCTTGCTAGAAGATGCTTGAATGCTTTCAGATCTCCTATTTAAACCTACCTACTACTATATTAACCACCGCGCCTTTTATACTCTAGATGAAATCGATGGGCCATATTTTACTTTATCATTTTAATAATAAAGTATTGTTATCGATTTTTAAAAAAAAACATACTGCAGTCACGATCGGCTGCAAGCCAATCGTATAATACTCTAGATGAATACTGAACTCCGATTTATATTGTAGTTGGGGATAAAGTAGAATTACGTGTGTGCATGTTGTATGTCCTTTATTAAGGACTGCCTGCCATTAGATTGCTACTCAAAACTAAAAGACAATTTTCAGTGTTTAGTTTCATATCTTGAATTGGGTAAGTCATCGAAAAAAAATTTCCTTTTTGAAGGACTTTCACATGGGAGGTGCAGGAAGGACTCACTCGATTTCTTACATATTTATCCTTTTCCTTGGAACCATTTAAAAATGAACGTGTACAAAATTTGAAATTCGTAGCTTGAAGCGTTCAAAAGTTATCGAAAAATATTGTTGAACACGTGTTTTAAGGACATTTTGTATGGCAGCTACCAGAAGGAGTAAAAGGATTTCGCTGATTAGTAAACTCGAACTTTTTGCTCAAAACTAATTTGTACAAAATTTCCAATTTATAGCTAAAAGATTATTTGAGTTATAGTAAGTTCCGTAAATTAAAAGAAGACGTTTTGAAAGGATATTTGTATGGCAGCTACACGAAGGACTAATAGGATTTTCTTCATAATCATACATTTAACTTCAACTATTGGAAAAATACTACGTACAAAATTTCAAAGACGTAGCTTAAACCCTTCTGAAGTTATCGGTCATTATTCTTGAACACGTATTTTAAGGACATTTTGTATGGCAGCTACCAGAAGGAGTAAAAGGATTTTGCTGACAAGTAAACTCAGGCTTCGTTTTTACTCAAAACTAATTTGTAAAAAATTTTGAATTCGTAGCTAAAAGATTACTTGAGTTTCGTAAATTAAGTGAATACATTTTGACAGGATATTTGTATGGCAGCTACACGAAGCACTAAAAGGATTTTCTTCATAATCATATATTTATCTCCAACTATTGGAAAAATAACACATACAAAATTTCAATGCCGTAGCTTAAACAGTTCTGAAGTTATTTACCAATATTCTTGAACACCTGTTTTAAAGATATTTTGTATGGCAGCTACCAGAAGGAGTAAAAGGATTTCGCTGACCAGTAAACTCGAACTTTGTTTTCACTCAAAACTAATTTGTAAAAAATTCCGAATTCGTAGCTAAAAGATTACTTGAGTTATAGTAAGTTTCGTAAATTAAGTGAATACATTTTGACAGGATATTTGTATGGCAGCTACACGAAGGACTAATAGGATTTTCTTCATAATCATATATTTAGCTCAAACTATTGCAAAAATAACACATACAAAATTTCAAAGTCATAGCTTAAACCCTTCTGAAGTTATCGGCCAATATTCTTGAACACGTGTTTTAAGGACATTTTGTACGGCAGCTACCCGAAGGAGTAAGACGATTTTGACCGTTAACGAACTTAGCCTTACAAATTCAACGAAACATCCAGATTCAAAATTTCAAGATCCTAGGTGAAGGCGTTCTTGAGTTATCGTGCTAACGGACAGACGGACGGACGGACGGACGGACGGACGGACGGACGGACGGACGGACGGACGGACGGACGGACGGACGGACGGACATCAGGCGGATTTGAGGTTTTTGGCCACAAATAAACAAAAAATAATATATAACTTTTTTTCGTCCGAGGCTTGGTTCTGTGCGTTACAAACTTTTGGGCTGGATTAAACTTATAATACTCTATATGATTTCATCTAGAGTATAAAAAAAAAAAACATACTGCAGTCACGATCGGCTGCAAGCCAATCGTATAATACTCTAGATGAATACTGAACTCCGATTTATATTGTAGTTGGGGATAAAGTAGAATTACGTGTGTGCATGTTGTATGTCCTTTATTAAGGACTGCCATTAGATTGCTACTCAAAACTAAAAGACAATATTCAGTGATTAATTTCATATCTTGGAACTGGGTAAGTCATCGAAAAAAAATTTCCTTTTTGAAGGACTTTCGCATGGGAGGTGCAGGAAGGACTGATTTTTTACATATTTATCCTTTTCCTTAGAACCATTTAAAAATGAACGTGTACAAAATTTCAAATTCGTAGCTTGAAGCGTTCAAAAGTTATCGAAAAATATTGTTGAACACGTGTCTTAAGGACATTTTGTATGGCAGCTATTAGAAGGACTAAAAGGATTTCGCTGATTAGTAAACTCGAACTTTGTTTATACTCAAAACTAATTTGTACAAAAATTCCAATTCATAGCTAAAAGATTACTTGAGTTATAGTAAGTTCCGTAAATTAAGTAAAAACGTTTTGACAGGATATTTGTATGGCAGCTACACGAAGGACTAATAGGATTTTCTTCATAATCATACATTTAGCTCTACCTATTGAAAAAACAAAATTACAAAATTTCAAAGACGTAGCTTAAACCCTTCTGAAGTTATCGGCCAATATTCTTAAACACGTGTTTTAAGGACATTTTGTATGGCAGATACCAGAAGGAGTAAAAGGATTTCGCTGACTAGTAAAGTCGAACTTTCTTTTCACTCAAAACTAATTTGCGAAAAATTCCGAACTCGTAGCTAAAAGGCTACTTGAGATATAGTGAGTTTCGGAAATTAAATGAAGACATTTTGACAGGATATTTGTATGGCAGCTACACGAAGGACTAACAGGATTTTCTTCATAATCATATATTTAGCTCCAACTATTGGAAAAATAGCACGCACCGAATTTCAATGTCGTAGCTTAAACCCTTCTGAAGTTATCGATCAATATTCTTGAACACGTGTTTTAAGGACATTTTGTATGGCAGCTACCAGAAGGAGTAAAAGGATTTCGCTGACTAGTAAACTCGTACTTTGTTTTCACTCAAAACTAATTTGTACAAAATTCCGAATTCGCAGCTAAAAGATTACTTGAGTTATAGTGAGTTTCGTAAATTAACTGAATGCATTTTGACAGGTTATTTGTATGGCAGCTACACGAAGGACTAATAGTATTTTCTTCATAATCATATATTTAGCTCCAACTATTGAAAAAGTAACACATACTAAATTTCAATGTCGTAGCTTTAGGCGTTCCGAAGTTATTGGTCAATGTTCTTGAACACATGTTTTAAGGACATTTTGTATGTCAGCTACCCGAAGGAGTAGGACGATTTTGCCCGTTAACGAACTTAGCCTTAAAAATTCAACCAAACATCCAGATTCAAAATTTCAAGATCCTAGGTGAAGGCGTTCTTGAGTTATCGTGTTCACGGACAGACGGACGGATGGACGGACGGACGGATGGACGTCAAGCGGATTTGATGTTTTTGGCCACAAATAATCAAAAAATAATATATAACTTTTTTTCGTCCGAGGCTTGGTTCTATGCGTTACAAACTTTTGGGCTGGATTAAACTTATAATACTCTATATTATTTCATCTAGAGTATAAACATACTGCAGTCACGATCGGCTGCAAGCCAATCGTATAATACTCTAGATGAATACTGAACTCCGATTTATATTGTAGTTGGGGATAAAGTAGAATTACGTGTGTGCATGTTGTATGTCCTTTATTAAGGACTGCCATTAGATTGCTACTCAAACCTAAAAGACAATATTCAGTGTTTAATTTCATATCTTGAACTGGGTAAGTCATCGAAAAAAATTTCCTTTTTGAAGGATGTAGCGAATGTAAATCCTTACCAACTATCGCAGTAGGTACAGAGTACATAATGCACAAGTCATCTCACTTCGCTTACAGCATCATTTAATGTACATAATGAATTATATTAACAAACTAGTTTTAACGGTAGAATTAGGTTAGTCGTAAGGTACTTAGAATAAAAACTTTCTTTTTAAAACAGACACTGTCCGAGGTGGACGTTTTCTCATTCGATACCTCTAACTCCCAATTCCTATCCTCGTGGTGCCTACTCACCCAAGTAGGCTGTATACACAATATAGTGGTGGTTGATAGCAATCTCCACAATTGGTGACCCCGACGTGATTGGTGACCTCTTCGAACAATTTTACAATACATGTAATTGTAAACCACAAAACCACGAGAGTCTAAAACGTTTAAAATCATCAAAGACAACGGATCGTTTATCAAAAACACTCAGATCGGGATCTACGAGGAGTACATACAAGTACATGAGCCTAGATATACGGATAGAGCCATCATACACGTTATAATTGATTTTTGGGACCATTCAATCATACATTGAGTTAGCCACAACAATTTCTTCGCGGGACACTTTTTACGACTTAAAATTACTCTACTTACCCCTATCCGCTTAGGGGCGAACGACGACGAGTCCGACTAGCCCGTCGAGACGGGGTGGGCGCCACACAGCTGCTTCTTTCGTCGTCGTTCTCTCTCACCCGGTTCAGCCGTGAGTACCGGGTGGATGTCCAACTATTCTTTCTTCCGTTATTTCGCGCGGATAGCGGATATTCGACACCTGCCGCGTTTAGACCCTGAAAGGAGGAGCGTTCCACCAATCTTCACAAAATCACACAAAGGAAACAAATTGATATCTTGCCTAGTATTTTAATATCCTGACTTTTGGTAACTTACGACTATTAGGTATCTACAATTAATATAAAGATAACTAATCTTCCTTTCTTTTGAATTCGAGCTTCCTTAAACCTAGGGTACCTCTGATGAACCTTCTCGTGCGCCGTCACGTTCTACGATGTATGCTTCGCCTTCAAATTCTCCAACCGATCCACACTGAATAACGATCGCTTCCAATTAGTCGCCACAAACTCGTTTCAAATTATGGTATCCAAGAAAATATAATAAAACAACGTAAAATCACTTTTGTTCGGAATTCGCTACCGTTCACGTTTCGATTTGATTGGATCGAACTCCGCGTTTAAAATCGACTTTTTGTTCGGCGTTCACTTCGTATTAGACGCCACTAACTCGCTCCAAATTTGGTTTCCAAGGAATTTAATAAAACAACGAAAAATCACTTTTGTTCGGGATTCGCTACCGTTCTCGTATCGATATGATTGATCTAAACTCCGCGGTTAAAATCGTCCTTTTGTTCGGCATACACTTCTTCTCGCGCCAATCGTCTTCTTTATTTCCAAAAACCACGTAAGGCAACTATTGTTCCGGAATCACTTCAATATCACCGCTCTTCCACCGTATTTTAGTGCTATGACCGCTCTCTCGATCCATAACCAATATTCAAAAAGCCCCGAATTTTCTTTCTTTCCTTCCGCGTAAACTCGTAACGGCCACCCCCATTCGGTTAGGGCCTTTGACCCCCCAATTTGCGGTCCGATACCCCTTTCGGACTTTTAAATTTCCCCATTTGCGAATTGGGACACATCTTTAAGCCCGAAACACAATGCTCCCGTTCCGTTCCGTTCAGCTGTCAAAGTAGACCTTATGGGTTGACCATGTAAATGCACACAATGGTCGTAACGGAACGGATCGGAAAAGTTGACCAAAATTCAACTTTTACGGATCACATAACCTCACTTGTCGTGACGGAACGGAACGGAACGGGAGCATTGTGTTTCGGGCTTTAATCTTGTCTTTATTCCAGTGTAATCGAGCTATTCGGGCCACAATGGTGGCGCCCATTGTTATTGTTTTGAAACCGAACTGTCATAATCGCGGTTGAAGTGAAGTGTCGCGAGCAGATCTTGTCCGGCGCATTTGAGGTAAGTTTAATTCCATTACTTGATTTATTCCGCGAGATTAACAGATCGGACGGCACTCGCGTGTGTCGGATGATTCCGGTCATCGATTTGACCGAGTAAATAAATATTTGCGGTGACTCGCGCACTTAAAATTATCGTACCGTGTTTATGTTCGCGTTTATTTTCAGTGTTACAATTTCCGGTCCACAAGATAAAGTTAATGAAGTGGTTGGAAAATTATCGTACCGTGTTTATGTTCGCGTTTATTTTCCGGTATGAATTCAATGTTTCGTTATGTTTTGCTCTCCTTGACATCTATATCCTAAAACTAAACCTATCCTATCTCTAACCAAATCCATTTTACTTAATTCCTATTACAAGCCAACCATTACTTTAATTTTGAATCCGCTTCCTCCTTTCAGCCTTATTACTAAGATTTTGTTTTCCGAGTCCTTATACATAATTCTGTGCGTTATTTTAGGTTTCCTGTGCCTAGGTAGTGATACGAGTCTCCCCAGGGGAGCTGACTCCAGCTAATTTTGCAGTAAGTCTCAACATTATGTTATTTCTTTTTAATTCAAAATTCTAATTTTCCATTTCTGCATACTTTTCGCAGGTTTTGAGTGGAAGAGCTCCGTCGATGGTCTTCATCAGGACAGCTTTAAGGTATACCCTGAGTATCCTCTATTATACCAATAATAAGTTCTCCTTTTTTTTCCAGACGTAATACACTACAACGATTCATCAAAAGACAGCCGCCCGAAAGCAGCCAAATCGAAAAAGACGCATCACCGTTAACACAGTTCCACATCAACAAAATAAGTATTTTAAATTTACATTAAATGAATATATTTGGTATACTTTGCCTATTTTTCACATCGACATACTAGAATTTTATTAGATTACATTTTTATTATATAATATCAAATAACGTAAAATGACCTATTTCCGACCACCTAAGACCCTGCAGATATGTTTTTTTCATATAAAGCAAACAATTATTTGTTTCTTTTTAAAAATTTTTTTTACGGTTTCATAACGTGCTACAGATAATTAAAAAAATTCAATTTTGGTATGATATATTTATATATTGATATGAAAACATGGTTGGAAATAATTATTTTCATAATGATGAAATCTTCCTATTTCCGACCACATAAACAACTCTTTCCTTATACCGACCGCACATTAGCCTATTTCCGACCTAGGTGTTCTATCATATAAAACAACATTGTTATGGCATATTATTAACTATATTATTATTTTTTATAAAATTTGATGAAGTAAACAGGATAATAAAATAATTAACGCAGATTCCATTAATTTTTTTAATTGAGTATATAAGATTATAATAACATAAAATGTAAATATACTTTATATGGATAGGAATATATAATATATTTCAAATGATTCCAATTAATGATTCCAAAATGATTCCAATCAATGTTAAAAAATATGTTTTAAGTTTTATCTGTATCAGATAAGGGGAACACGTGGCTCAAGGCTTTTTAAAAAATAAAAATTGTACAAGATTTTGAAAAAGCCACTAGGGGAGGCGGACCAAATATTGGATACGTTCGTAATATTGGATACGGGTCATGAGGGCATCCGTTGTTCGCCAAATGGAATCTCAACATGCTCCATCAAGAGGGGCACAAGGTTCTGGGAGAAACAAAAGAAGTGTCAATACTAGGCTATACTGTCCAGTCTCCGAGAGACCAAGGCCGAATCACTTGGGATTTTGCGATCCCAATTTTGTAGTCGCATATCTTCTTAACAGAGTACATAACCTAAAAAAATATTTTAAAGGGTAGTGTGACTATTATTTTAAAAATATTCTTGAATTCTATCGTGTCGTTTAGATCGTCTATTTTTTCGGATTCAGTGGTGAAAGGCTCCACTTCGTCGACAAAACACACAATAACAGGTACACACAAACTGTTAGTTTGACACAGGTTCAAATTATGTATATTCAGCTGTTTCAAAAATGGAAAATTTAACATTGATATGGATTATACCAATTTGAAATCCCATGTTAGCGTTGGTAACTGATAGTCTGTGCAGGTTCTGCCAAACGGAGGTAGAAACCTGAACACATTCTGTGGTACTGTGAGGCAACTGCAATTCCAAATATACTATATTAGCCGCGTCCCCTGGCTAAGCTCACGTGTGTATGGTACTACACCACCTGTATTAGAAAACATTCTACCACGATATGCATTGTTTTACAGCTTTCCCCATACATCATTGTTTTTTTTCTTTGCGAACACAACAAAATAATACTCCGACATGCGTTGCAATACGAGCGATTATCAGTCTTTCTCTAGTTGCTTCCGTTGCTCCGTTGCTTCCATTACTTCCGTTGCTCTGTTACTTCCATTACTCCCGTTGCTCCGGTGCCCGTATTATTTCCGTTGCTCTTTTGATTGGGGGACAAACAAACAATCAAAACATTCATTGCAAAAAAAATATTCATTTTCTGAGGTCCTGATCATAAAATTACACACGAACCGTCATGCAAAAGTCAGCTGCCGAAAATTTGTCTATGTTGGGGGGTTGTTTTAATTTCAACAAGGTGGAAATTTCCAACTTTACCTTTTAAATTTTTTTCATATATAGATATAAATGTATGTTTAATTTTATTAGATAAGTCGAAAAATTAAAATGTAATTATACCACTGAGTAAACTCTTTATCCTGCTGTACGGTTACTAGGTCGGAAATGGGTAAACCCATCAAATTGGATGTCCTAATTTCCGATATTAGTAGATTTATCTAAGGTAAAACTAATATAGGAAAATAAATTTCGCAACAAATAACTACTGTACCCATTAATATTTAAATAGAAAACAATTTATTACTTAAACTGTCAAATAAAGCCAAAACTCTTAAACGAAAAAGGTATGGATTCTGCAATACATATCAGTTTAAGAAGGTGATAGGTCCGTTTCATGTGAACTTTCGAGATCTAAAATACATATATTGAATAGGTCGGAATTAGGATCGAAGACAGTAAAAACTATAATATAATCAATAAATATCGATTTTTACTATTTACAGTATATAAACATAATATTTTAGTTATTTGAAATATTCCCTTCATATTCCCTAATACCGACCACTGGTCGGAATAAGGACATCACATGAAATTAGAGAAGCCTATTTCCGACCACTTCATTTTATTTGTTTGTTTCACAAATTCTATGAATTTAAATTATTTTTTTACATTTCAATACAGATTAAATGTTTATAAAGCTAAAAAAAACCTTAATTACTCACTCTGATGAAAGTTAGTCTTTTAAGTTTACGAAAAATAAAGAAACAAAAATTTAGATTTTAGACTTAAAATTCTTGTTTTTAGGTCCACCGCCGATAAATTTAAACCACAATGTAAAGAATTGACATACAGCTCCCGTTGTGCACAGCAAACGGATAGGAAACACATGTGGAAATACATTGATCCTAGAATTTACCTTATTACCGGCGATAATAAAAATATATTAATAAAACATACTGCAGTCACGATCGGCTGCAAGCCAATCGTATAATACTCTAGATGAATACTGAATTCCGATTTATATTGTAGTTGGGGATAAAGTATAATTACGTGTGTGCATGTTGTATGTCCTTTATTAAGGACTGCTATTAGATTGCTACTCAAAACTAAAAGACAATATTCAGTGTTTAACTTCATACCTTGAAATGGGTAAGTCATCGAAAAAAAATGTCTTTTTTAAAGGACTTTCACATGGGAGGTGCAGGAAGGACTCACTCGATTTCTTACATATTTATCCTTTTCCTTAGAACCATTTAAAAATGAACGTGTACAAAATTTCAAATTCGTAGCTTGAAGCGTTCAAAAGTTATCGAAAAATATTGTTGAACACGTGTCTTAAGGACATTTTGTATGGCAGCTACCAGAAGGAGTAAAAGGATTTCGCTGATTAGTAAACTCGAACATCCTTTTTACTCAAAACTAATTTGTACAAAATTCCGAATTCGTAGCTAAAAGATTACTTGAGTTATAGTGAGTTTCGTAAATTAATTGAATACATTTTGACAGGATATTTGTATGGCAGCTACACGAAGGACTAACAGGATTTCTTTCATAATCATATATTTAGCTCCAACTATTGAAAAAATAACACATACAAAATTTGAATGACGTAGCTTAAACCCTTCCGAAGTTATCGACCAATATTCTTGAAGAAGTGTTTTAAGGACATTTTGTATGGCAGCTACCAGAAGGAGTAAAAGGATTTCGCTGAGTAGTAAACTCCGACTTCCTTTTCACTCAAAACTAACTTGTACAAAATTCCGAATTCGTAGCTAAAAGATTACTTGAGTTATTGTGAGTTTTGTAAATTAAGTGAATACATTTTGACAGGATATTTGTATGGCAGCTACACGAAGGACTAAAAGAATTTTCTTCATAATCATATATTTAGCTGCAACTATTGGAAAAATAACACATACAAAATTTCAAAGACGTAGCTTAAATCCTTCTGAAGTTATCGACCAATATTCTTGAACACGTGTTTTAAGGACATTTTGTATGGCAGCTACCCGAAGGAGTAGGACGATTTTGCCCGTTAACGAACTTAGCCTTACAAATTCAACCAAACATCCAGATTCAAAATTTCAAGATCCTAGGTGAAGGCGTTCTTGAGTTATCGTGCTAACGGACAGACGGACGGACGGACGGACGGACGGACGGACGGACGGACGGACGGACGGACGGACGGACGGACGGACGGACGTCAGGCGGATTTGAGGTTTTTGGCCACAAATAAACAAAAAATAATGTATAACTTTTTTTCGTCCGAGGCTTGGTTCTATGCGTTACAAACTTTTGGGCTGGATTAAACTTATAATACTCTATATGATTTCATCTAGAGTATAAAAACCAAAATGGTCGGAATTAGGAAGCTGGTCGGAAATAGGCTACTTTACGTTACATATTTTTTTTTAACTCTCAAGTGTAAATGCCAAGCAAAGTGAGAAAGTCGAGGTGCTTATTGTGTTTTTCAAAAAAATTTCTAAATAGTTTATCGTGCGAAATATCCAAGTTTGTCGTGTATTCGGAGGCTATGGATTCGGGTAGTAAAATGTTTGCATTTATTCCATAAAAACGGTAATAGTGTTAACTAACTGAATGTTTTAAATATCGAGCGCTAATTTGCTAAAATAAAATTTTTTTTTTATATATATATACATATACATACATAAAAGTGCAAACCAAGATTCTTTCCGGTAGAAGGTACACGATTCGAATAATACAAATTTGAAATATTATAACAGTTAAAAGCCCAGTACATTTCGGTATACACTAAATTAGAAGTACATAGTCGAATAATAATCTAATAAATATAGTAGACAATAATAGAAACCCACGATCCACTATATTCTTAATTTCCTTCAAGTGAATTTCGTTTCGATAATATTTTTGACACAATGGAAAATTACCACGTAATAGTTGTTGAAGAAGAACAACAACAGGACGCGGAAAAAAACTTGAACAAAAACCGCCGACCAAAGGCGAAGAACAATTGGCTTCAATTAAACTCCCACCGTTCTGGGAAAATGCTCCTGAAGCGTGGTTTATTACCGCTGAAGCTCAGTTTCGAATTAGAAAAATTACGAAAGACGATTCTAAATATTGCCATGTACTATCTACACTGCCCGCAGACGCTATAAATTTGATTATCGACATAATTCATAAACCACCTCCCGAGGGAAAGTACGAAACTTTAAAAAATCAATTAATAAAACGTCTTTCCATTTCGGAACAGAAACGCTTGGACGGGCTCTTGTCGTCTGAGGAGCTAGGAGATCGAAAACCATCTCAGTTGTATCGGCATATGATTTCACTTTTATCCTCCATGACAGTTAGTGAACAATTAATTGACTCGTTATGGTTGCGTAAGCTTCCTTCAGTGGTTGCGATACCACTAGCAGTAGCTGCTAATCAAAATTTAGAAAACCGACTCGAATTAGCAGACAAGGTTTGGGAAGTTACACAGAGCACCTCTCCGATTGTATCACCCATTAACGCCACAATTGCTCCACCCATAGAATCTCAGAATTCTGAATTAGCTAGCATTAAGCTGGAGATCGAACGACTCAACGAGTCCATGAGGAGCTTGCTATCAAGAGGGTGCACTAAATCGACTTCTATCGAAAATAGACGGAAGACAAGCCCTCGATACAAAAGTCCTGAGGCAGAAAAAATTTATTGGTACCACCAAAAGTTTAAACAGCAATCAACAAAGTGTGTAAGCCCATGCAAATTTCATAGTTCCTTCTCTAAAAAAAACTAAAAAATCCGGACGTTAACGCGGCAAACACCCGGATAGCTTTACACTCCACTCGCCGCCTTTTCACAACTTGCAAAAAAATAAAATTGAATTTCTAATAGATACCGGGGCGGAGGTTTCGGTGATACCTCATACTTACTTCCCTAAGGAATGTCGTATCAATCCAGAGTTAAATCTATGGGCTGCGAACGGGACTCAAATCAAAACGTATGGAATTAAACTTTTGGACCTAAACTTGGGTCTACGTCGTTCATTTACTTACCCATTTATTTTAGCAGAGGTTAACAAAGCGATTTTAGGGGCCGATTTCTTAAATAAATATGGTTTACTAGTAGACGTCAGACAAAAAAGATTGCTTGACTCCTCTACTACGCTTACTGTTAATGTCTTATCAAAGAGCTCTGCTGAACAATCCCCGCGCATAAATGTATTAGAAAATGTTTATGGAAATCTACTTAAAGATTTTCCAAGCTTATTGCAGGCTCCGGACTATTCGCTACCAACGAAACACAAAGTCGTTCACCATATTTTGACTAATGGACACTTACCAGTTTCGAGGCCAAGACGATTGGATCTACCAAGATACAAGATTGCCCATGAAGAATTTTTACACTTGGTACCTAAAAGAGATCCAGATGATTGGCGTCCTTGCGGCGATTACCGGCGTTTGAATGCCGTAACCATACCCGATCGGTACCCAATCCCACACATACAGAGTTTTTCGCTACGGCTAAGTGGTTGCTCGGTATTTTCCAAAATCGACTTGGTCAGAGCATACCACCACATTCCAGTTGCGGAAGACGACGTAGAAAAGACACCCATAACAACGCCGTTCGGAATGTTTGAGTTTACCCGCATGCCTTTCGGGTTGCGAAATGCTGCTCAAACATTCCAACGCTTTATGAACGAAGTTGTCAATAACCAAGACTTCGTCTTCGTTTATATTGACGACATTTTGGTAATGAGCAAGAACGACTCAGAGCATTTGCAACACTTAACACAGCTGTTTGAAAAACTCACTGAATTCGGTCTAAACATAAAACCCACAAAATGCGTATTCGGAGTTAGTGAACTAGATTTTTTAGGGTATAAAATCAACGGTCACGGCATTCAACCATCAAACGACCGTGTTAGATGTATAAAGGACTTTCCAAAGCCCACTACTATGAAACAGGTACAAAGGTTCCTCGGTATATACTACAGACGCATCGAACCTCGCAATTGGTAGTGTATTAGAACAATTCAATGGAATAACCTGGGAACCACTCGCTTTTCACTCAAAAAAATTAAGTCCCGCCGAGCAAAAGTACTCGGCGTTCGACAGGGAGCTTTTAGCGATATATCTCTCTATCAAGCATTTTCGTTACCATTTGGAAGGCCGTTCATTCAAAGTTTTTACAGATCATAAACCATTGACTCATGCTCTACATACTAAAACGGAGAGGAGTCCGAGACAAATTCGACATTTAGACTTTATTGGCCAGTTCACACACGATATCCAATTTGTAAAAGGTAACAATAACGTGGTCGCAGATTGCTTATCGCGTACCACCAATGCGAAGTTTGTGCGTCTGACATCCCCAAACTAAATTTGGAGAACCTATACAATGCTCAAAAAGCCGATGAGAATATCCAGAAGCTATTGTCACCATTAGAGAAAACCGAAAAATCCTTTTTCAAATTGGAAAGAAAGCATTTTCCAACACTGGATCAACCCTTATGGTGCGACGTTGCCAACGATAAGGTGAGACCCTACGTGCCCGAAACGCTGCGACGTTTAACTCCCTACATACAATGTCACACCCCGGGATCCGAAGCACAAGAAAGATTATAACCGAAAGGTACTTTTGGCCCAAAATGCACAATGATATAAAGGAGTGGACCAAGACATGTCAGCCGTACCAAAAGTCCAAGATACTCCGACACACGAAAACCCCGGTGGGAAATTTTGAGCTACCAAAGGTTAGATTCGAGCACATACACATGGACCTAGTCGAGCCGCTACCTATTTCAAACAGATACTCATACGTCTTGACAATTGTAGACCGTTTTACTAGGTGGCCGGAAGCTTACCCTCTGCGGAACATAACAGCCAACACGGTGGCCAGAATATTTTTCAGAGAATATATCTCCAGATTTGGCGTACCTCTAAGAATCACAACCGACCAGGGCACGCAATTCGAGTCCAAATTATTTAGTAAATTGGCAGCCTTACTAGGCAGCCACAGGATTCACACAACACCATACCACCCCGCCTCCAATGGATTAGTGGAGCGATTTCACGGGCAACTCAAGGAGCCACTAAAAAGTCGCGAAAGTAATAGTAACTGGAGCGAGGACCTGCCATTGGTTCTATTAGGAATCCGCGCCTCTTACAAGGAGGACTTAAAGTGCTCTCCAGCAGAATTAGTTTACGGCCAAACACTGACATTACCTTCCGAGTTCTTAACTACTCAAAATATGGTCAAGAATACGAAACCGTCTTCCTTTATTACTAAACTACGGAGCCGAATGAGCGAATTAATTCCAACAGAAACTCGAAAGTCGAAGTCTGTCTCATATGTTCCAAAAGGCCTGTCCGATTGTGAACACGTATTCGTCAGAATCGAAGGCATCAAACCAGGTCTATTACCACCATACGCTGGTCCATTCAAGGTAATACGAAGGTGCCGAAAATATTACACGATAGAAATGAATAACAAAAACACGTCTGTCTCTTTAGACAGGCTTAAGCCAGCATTTATTGAAAAATAACTTATTACTTCAATTTGGAGTTCTACCGAAAGCGTTCATTTTTATTTTTTTGTTTTCTTTCTACTTAACGCAGTCATTACGTTGCTGCTGCGATTGAATTATCCGAAACGAGAAGAATTAATTGGTTCAGTTTTGTCTATATTAAAATGGATAACACTAGTAACATATTTGATAAATTCGATAGATTTTTACATTATTTTTATTTTTTTTATTATTTTTTTTTTCTTAACGAAGTACTGATCCTCTCCTTCACTCGTTTGGTTTTGAATTACGCGCTTCCAGCTGAAGGGGGGGGTGATGTAGCGAATGTAAATCCTAACCAACTATCGCAGTAGGTACAGAGTACATAATGCACAAGTCATCTCACTTCGCTTACAGCATCATTTAATGTACATAATGAATTATATTAACAAACTAGTTTTAACGGTAGAATTAGGTTAGTCGTAAGGTACTTAGAATAAAACCTTTCTTTTTAAAACAGACACTGTCCGAGGTGGACGTTTTCTCATTCGATACCTCTAACTCCCAATTCCTATCCTCGTGGTGCCTACTCACCCAAGTAGGCTGTATACACAATATAGTGGTGGTTGATAGCAATCTCCACAAAGGACTTTCGCATGGGAGGTGCAGTAAGGAATCACTCGATTTCTTACATATTTATCCTTTTCCTTGGAACCAGTTAAAAAACATACTGCAGTCACGGTCGGCTGCAAGCCAATCGTATAATACTCTAGATGAATACTGAACTCCGATTTATATTGTAGTTGGGGATAAAGTAGAATTACGTGTGTGGATGTTGTATGTCCTTTATTAAGGACTGCCATTAGATTGCTACTCAAAACTAAAAGACAATATTCAGTGTTTAATTTTATATCTTGAACTGGGTAAGTCATCGAAAAATATTTCCTTTTTGAAGGACTTTCACATGGGAGGTGCAGGAAGGACTCACTCGATTTCTTACATATTTATCCTTTTCCTTGGAACCATTCAAAAATGAACTTGTACAAAATGTCAAATTCGTAGCTTTAAGCGTTCAAAAGTTATCGAAAAATATTGTTGAACACGTGTCTTAAGGACATTTTGTATGGCAGCTACCAGAAGGAGTAAACGGATTTCGCTGATTAGTCGAACTTCGTTTTTACTCAAAACTAATTTGTACAAAATTTCCAATTCATAGCTAAAAGATTAATTGAGTTATATTAAGTTCCGTAAATTAAGTGAAGACGGTTTGACAGGGTATTTGTATGGGAGCTACACGAAGGACTAATAGGATTTTCTTCATAGTCATATATTTAGCTCCACCAATTGGATAAATAACACATACAAAATTTCAAAGACGTAGCTTAAACCCTTCTGAAGTTATTGGCCAATATTCTTAAAGACGTGTTTTAAGGACATTTTGTACGGCAGCTACCAGAAGGAGTAGAAGGATTTCGCTGACTAGTAAAGTCGAACTTCCTTTTCACTCAAAACTAATTTGTACAAAATTTTGAATTCGTAGCTAAAAGATTACTTAAGTTATAGTGAGTTTAGTAAATTAAGTGAATACATTTTGACAGGATATTTGTATGGCAGCTACATGAAGGACTAACAGGATTTTCTTCATAATCATATATTTAGCTCCAACTATTGGAAAAATAACACATACAAAATTTCAATGTCGTAATTGGAAAATCGGAAATTCAAGTTTAATAATCGATGATAATCAAGTACTTATAAAGGATAAATCCTACGAGGGGACTCGCGGTTTATATGAACTATTGTTTATGAAATATCCTAAAAAGGCACTATATACCAAAGAAGACTTGGAAAATTATAAAAATATTCTTCTTGATACTAATGCACACAAACGTTCTCACCAATCAGACCACCTGCTATGCTTTTTCCGGTTATGAGTCATACTGGAGTCGACAAAAGGAAACCAAAGCTAACAAAAGCATGACTCATAACCGGAAAAAGCATAGCAGGTGGTCTGATTGGATGAGTCATGCTTTTGTTAGCTTTGGTTTTCTTTTGTCAGCAAGTTGTGAAATTGACCGATGAGTCATGTTTTTATCGACTTCAGTATGACCGGAAAAAGCATATCATATTTCAATTGGTCTGATTGGATGTATGTTTATGAATGTGTCTCTCTCTCTATCTGTGTATGTGTGTCTCTATCTCTCTCTATCTGTGTATCCAGCTCTCTCTATATCTGTGTATGTATGTGATATCAACTATAAATACGCAACCATTTATCTAAAAATTATCAGTTGGCGAGTAAAAATGAAACAGAAAACATGAATTCGATTCAAGAATTGGAAAGTCTAGAGGTCCCCGAGTATATTAAGGTAAGAACTTTTTTTATAAAAAAAAAATCTAAATTTAATTAAAATCTTTTTAAGGTTTCGAGCTTGGAGGTTGACAAACTATATCAGATAACTGGAGGAAGGAGGGTTGAGACCATTTATGGCCAATCGATCGTGGTTGTGCTTAATCATACGAAGCAAGTGTTCCTCCCCAGCTGGTACAGACACCTGTCGGACACAATAATCGTCGCATCCTCCATCCACCATCCTCCATCCACCATCCCCAATCCACCATCCTCCATCCTCTATCCACCATTCTCTATCCACCGTCCTCCATCCACCATCCTCCATCTTCCATTATCTATCCACCATCCTCCACTATCCCCTATCCAACATCCATCGTCCAACTTTACCATTTAGTAATAGAAACGCATAACTAATACACCGAAATCGAACGAACTGCCGCTAAACTGTATGAAATATACTCAAATGTTGAAATAACTCGCGAACCACCAACTGTTAAATAATTTTGTTAACGTAGAAACCATCGAAGGCGTACCCTCAACAAATCACCAAAGTTTCATCGCAATTGGATGAGTGGTTTAGGAGCCTATACAGGACAAACAGACAAACATTCATTTTTATATATAGAGATTTATTTTTCAGAAACAATCTTTTGCTTAATTTTACAAGTGGGCTCATTTTTCAATCTTATCATCTATTCGTTTACTTAAAAGGACTATAATATCTTTTTGAAGTGTTTTCATTGCAAACTGTATTTTACCTATTTCATTATTTTTTCTATTCTCAACTTCGATATTTATTAATTTCAGCATTTTATCAATTTCTGTATCCACATAAGCTTTTGTTGCTGCATCCTCATTATTTAGCGGGTTACTCAGATTTTTAATACATTTCATATTTAAATCATAGTCTCCTGCAAATGTTAATTTAAATCCGATTCCAGGTGGTCATTGCGGTCCTGGTATACCACGGTTTACTCCCTTCGAAAATCAACCAAGCTTGTCAACACCCATTTTATAAATAATTAATATATTATGTTCCCAATAGTATTTATTGTATTATTTGTGCTTCTTTTAATTCTTCAATGATTGAAACAATTTCATTGTTATGATTATAATGACCCGCTTCTTGTGATGCAATAAGTAAGCGTAATCGATCTACTAATTCGTTCGGATCATCCCAATAAATATAATCTTTCTCATTGTTTGATGTTTGCATTAAACCACTACCTTTGCGATTGAAAAGTTTACAAATTATTTGTGTATATTTATAACTACGATTTCCTTTTATTTGTTTTTCACTTTTGTGAGAACGTTTGTGGGCATTAGTATCAAGAAGAATATTTTTATAATTTTCTAAGTCTTCTTTGGTATATAGTGCCTTTTTAGGATATTTCATAAACAATAGTTCATATAAACCGCGAGTCCCCTCGTAGGATTTATCCTTTATAAGTACTTGATTGTCATCGATTATTAAACTTGAATTTCCGATTTTCCAATTCTCAGCATCTTTATAGACTCCATACAAACTGTCAATTACAGATGGATTATTAACAAATATATTCAAATATTCTGTTGGAATATCTGCAAATTTTTTTCTTTCATATATTCGTCCAGTTCTTCTCGTCCCTGTGGAGTTATAGCATATTTACGTACAACTTTTGTCGGAGATGATGATTCGATCAGGTTGAGTTTTCGTTTTGGTGTAGGAGTTTCAAAGCTCTCATCACTATCACTTTCTTCTTCTTCTTCAGCTTTAACTAGTGATTCTTTAACTAGTTAATTGAGAGGACTTGTGATTGGTTTAAAAGTTTGTTCTAATTGGATGTCTGCTTCAGCTTTAACTGATTTTAATTGATTATACTTTTTATACTCTAGATGAAATCATATAGAGTATTATAAGTTTAATCCAGCCCAAAAGTTTGTAACGCATAGAACCAAGCCTCGGACGAAAAAAAGTTATATATTATTTTTTGTTTATTTGTGGCCAAAAACCTCAAATCCGCCTGACGTCCGTCCGTCCGTCCGTCCGTCCGTCCGTCCGTCCGTCCGTCCGTCCGTCCGTCCGTCCGTCCGTTAGCACGATAACTCAAGAACGCCTTCACCTAGGATCATGAAATTTTGAATCTGGATGTTTGGTTGAATTTGTAAGGCTAAGTTCGTTAACGGGCAAAATCGTCCTACTCCTTCGGGTAGCTGCCATACAAAATGTCCTTAAAACACGTGTTCAAGAATATTGGTCGATAACTTCAGAAGGGTTTAAGCTACGTCTTTGAAATTTTGTATGTGTTATTTTTCCAATAGTTAGAGCTAAATATATGATTATGAAGAAAATCCTTTTAGTCCTTCGTGTAGCTGCCATACAAATATCCTGTCAAAATGTATTTACTTAATTTACAAAACTCACAATAACTCAAGTAATCTTTTAGCGACGAATTCGGAATTTTGTACAGGTTAGTTTTGAGTAAAAAGGAAGTCGGAGTTTACTAATCAGCGAAATCCTTTTACTCCTTCTGGTAGCTGCCATACAAAATGTCCTTAAAACACGTGTTCAAGAATATTGGTCGATAACTTTAGAAGGGTTTAAGCTACGACATTGAAATTTTGTACTTGCTATTTTTCCAATAGTTGGAGTTAAATATATGATTATGAAGAAAATCCTTTTAGTCCTTCGTGTAGCTGCCATACAAATATCCTGTCAAAATGTATTCACTTAATTTACGAAGCTCACTATAACTCAAGTAATCCTTTAGCTACGAATTCGGAATTTTGTACAAGTCAGTTTTGAGTAAAAACAAAGTCGGAGTTTACTAATCAGCGAAATCCTTTTACTCCTTCTGGTAGCTGCCATACAAAATGTCCTTAAAACACGTCTTCAAGAATATTGGTCGATAGCTTCAGAAGGGTTTAAGCTACGTCATTGAAATTTTGTATGTGTTATTTTTCCAATAGGTGGAGCTAAATATATGATTATGAAGAAAATCCTGTTAGTCCTTCGTGTAGCTGTCATACAAATATCCTGTCAAAATGTATTCACTTAATTTACGAAACTCACAATAACTCAAGTAATCTTTTAGCTACGAATTCGGAATTTTGTACAAGTTAGTTTTGAGTGAAAAGGAAGTTCGAGTTTACTAATCAGCGAAATCCTTTTACTCCTTCTGGTAGCTGCCATACAAAATATCCTTAAAACACGTGTTCATCAATATTTTCCAATAACTTTTGAACGCTTCAAGCTACGAATTTGAAATTTTGTACACGTTTATTTTTGAATGGTTCCAAGGAAAAGGATAAATATGTAAGAAATCGAGTGAGTCCTTCCTGCTCCTCCCATGTGAAAGTCCTTTAAAAAGGACATTTTTTTCGATGACTTACCCAGTTCAAGATATGAAATTAAACACTGAATATTGTCTTTTAGTTTTGAGTAGCAATCTAATAGCAGTCCTTAATAAAGGACATACAACATGCACACACGTAATTCTACTTTATACCCAACTACAATATAAGTCGGAGTTCAGTATTCATCTAGAGTATTATACGATTGGCTTGCAGCCGATCGTGACTGCAGTATGTTTTCTTATCGAATTAGTTGTCTTTACAATTTGACTGAGTAATTGTTTATTGTTTATTGTTCCCTTAATTTTGTTTACAACAACAGTAAATTAAAGCTTCAAAAGTACCTCGAAGTATTCTTCCAAGATTAATTTTAAAGTGTTTTTCGCTATGTTGAAATCGTCTAAATAAATTTTTATATGTTTTGAACTGCTCTCAAACTGAATTGAGTTGTTATCAAATTGCATTAAACTGGTTTTGGACCTGCTCTAATCAGCTACTTTTGAACAGCTCTGTTCTGTTTTATTAACTACTCTGATAAGCTCTGATCTGTTAATAAGCTGTTTTACCTGATACGTTGCTTTTACATTAATATAAATATATCAAATCCCTTCCTATATCTTCCTTTTTCCAAAGGACTCTCTTTATCAATTACGAGGAAACCATATTTATCTTTCCAACACTTTCCACAAACATTTTTGAATTGGTCGAATGTCATATCAGAATTTACATGATCATTATAAATGTGGTTCAAATTCATATCATCTTGCTTGAATATTATTATAAAATTTGAATTATCTCGGATTAAATGCTTTGGTATTCTCGTATAGGTCTGACAGAGATAAAAACTATCAATATTATGATGACGTCCCATACAGAAATATGATCGAACGTTATCTTGCTTTTCACTTGCAATATCATCGAAAATAAAAACAGAATGAGATTTAGCTTCTTCAGGTGCAATCACTTCACTATTATTTGAAAATGTATGAAAACCTAGCCCAGAAATAGGACTTACAGCTCGCTTCAAATATTGATATTTCGGTTGATGTAACGATTTCGAATAGATGTAAATATTCTTAAATTTAACGCCATTCGGATGCTCTAATAAGGAAATCATAACATTAGTTTTACCACAATTTGACGGACCAACAATTAGACTTCGAATATTATTAGGTAATAAATGACTATGTTTTATTTTCTCATCACAATTTGTAATATCAGCATTTTATACTGATAGCGTTTGACGTTGTTTAATAAACCGCATTCTTAGATTGACTAAGAAGTAATCGTAAAATAGCAATGTTTTATAGCAAAATCATATAAAATGGTTGAACATCGTTTAAAATCGAATAGTATACTAAAGGTATTAAACGAGATAAAATGATTGATTACAAACTGAAAAGCAACAGTCTATGGAAAGTAGTTGATGGAAGAGGTTTAGTTGATTCGCTCATCAATAAATTGCCTATTGAATTACATTTACCCGGTTATCAGTATTGTGGACCTGGTACGAAATTAAGCGAACGACTTGCTAGAGGTGATCCCGGGATAAATCCATTGGATCAAGCGTGTAAAGAGCACGATATTGGATATTCCAAATATAAAGAAAGTAGTGATCGTCACATACTTGATGAGATATTATCTGAAAAGGACTGGCAGCGAGTTAAATCCAAAGATGCAAACTTAGTAGAGCGCACGCACGCATAACTTGTAACAAATATGATGAAAGCTACGGTTAAATTAGGAATGGGTAAACCAATATTTAGAACGGCTGTTCGTTCAGCTCGAAATGTTCTCAATAAAAAGAAACCTAAAAGCATGAAAGCTGCTATTAAATTAGCATTGAGTACTGCAAAGAGTATAATTAAAAACAAGAAAGACGTTAA
This sequence comes from Beris morrisii, assembly GCA_951812415.1. Lineage (NCBI taxonomy): Eukaryota > Metazoa > Arthropoda > Insecta > Diptera > Stratiomyidae > Beris > Beris morrisii. Next base: position 61,608,109 of record OX638312.1, on the reverse strand, counting down.
AACTCCTAGAATTATTCCCATTCCTTAAGTTGGTGGAGTCCTACCATTTTTGATTCCACTTTTTGCGGGTTTGTCAGCTATAGGAGCATTATCGGGTGGAGCTGCAGGAAGCGAAAGCTGTTAACGATGCTAAAGATGCAAAGAAAATGTTAGAGGAGCAGAAAGGACATAATCAGAAAATGGAGCCGAAAGCTGTAGGTCGTGGACAATACTTGAAACCGTATAGGAAAGGATTAGGAATGTACTTAAATCCTCAACCAAACAACTTTTAAGGACGCTACCCAAGAGACTGAAAGAGAATGAAAATGATATACGTAAATTTGGAAAGTTCTTACCTGATTTCAGAGGTGTTTTTATGCGAAATACCCTGCCAAAGAAACCTATGCAAAATGAAAGTGGTATTGTTAATTTGGATTCAATGGAAGGACCTGGTACACATTGGGTAGCGTATGATAAGAAAAAAAATCATATCGAGTACTTTGATAGTTTTGGAAATCTACCACCTCCTGTCGAATTAATAAACTATTTAGGAGCTAATATAAAATACAACTATAATACATATCAAAACTATAAATCGTATAACTGCGGACATTTATGTTTAACATTTTTATATAATCTTTTATAAATTTAGTATATAAATAAATATTTATAAAAAGTTCTTTCATTGTATTATTTGCTATCATGGCTTACACATTAACGTTGAGCGGTAATACATCCATACTTAAAACAGAATATTTTCCACCAATAGACTTGCAAGGCGACTATGTTTGTGGACTAGTTGATTTCCAAACGTATAATTCTATACCGAATGTCGATGAAAGAAATAATTTATTTCACATAGGAAAACTGTTATAGAGTTTCCTATCGGATCGTATGAAATTGATGATATTGCCAACTATTTGTATAAAGAAATAGCAAAGATTAACAGCGGAATAAATCTTATAATACAGGCAAATAATAATACTCTAAAGAGTGAATTTAAGACAAGTGCCCCTATTTAGTTTAATAGAGAGAGAACTATTGGACAATTGCTAGGATTCGATAAACGAGAATTAGCCATCAATGTGAAAAATTACTCAGATTTACCTGTAAACATAACTAAAGGTAATGTAATTCGAATTGGGTGTAGTATTGTTGGAAACTCGTACATCAATAATATATCATCACATACAATTCATGAATTCTCACCTGAGGTGAGGTCAGGCTATAAAATAGTGGAGGTTCCTAAGAATGTAATCTATTCGCCGATAAACGTCAAGCGAATAAGTACGCTAACTCTTAAACTTGTTGATCAAGACGGAGATCTAATAAACTTTAAAGGAGAAACGATAACCATTAGACTTCATTTAATGCTCCAGAATGTTGATATATAATACTCAGCCTAGTGTAAATCCAATCAGTTTAATCAAAACAACTGAACGAACAAGAACAAGATTGTCAATACGCAATAAACAATATTTAAAATTATTAGGATTCAAATTAAAAAAATGAGTGAAATTTTGAATATCACACGTAAACCTAGCTATGATAATAGTATTTCTAAAATTGAATATCATAGCTACTCTCCATTTTTAACATCATACAACTCTAGCGACGAAATCAGAATATCTCTACAGCAACAGGATTTATGTGTTTTACCAAGTCAGAGTTTTATTTATATTGAAGGTGTTTTAACTAAAGCAGATGGAACTACATCAACAACTGCAAAACTATCGAATAATACCATAGCCGTTCTATTCGATGAGATTAGATATGAACTAAATGGAGTAGAAATCGATCGAAATAAAAATGTTGGAATAACTTCAACAATGAAGAACTACATATCGTTGAATGAGAACGAAAGTAAAATGTTGTATAATGGAGGCTGGTCACCGAACGAGTTAATAACACCCTCTAGTGGCTACTTCAACTTTAGTTTACCATTACAAAACTATTGGGATTTACCGAGGATTATTGTAAACGCCAAACATGAACTAATTTTAGTTCGCATAAGAACCGATGAGAACGCATTTTTATCACCCACTGATGATGTACAATTCAAAATTTTTAAACTACAATGAAAGGTGCCTCACGTAACCTTAGATGGTTCTGAAAAATTATAAATGCTGAAAAATATTGAATCTGGCCGAGCAGTTCAAATGTGTTTTCGAAATTGGGATTTATATGAATATCCAGTTTTACCAATAACAACCGATCATGTATGGAGTGTTAAAACCGCAAGTCAACTGGAAAAGCCACGATATATTATTATAACTTTGCAGACAAATCGAAAAATCTTAAGGATAAGGATGCAAGCAAATTCGATCATTGTGATCTCACGAATGTTAAAGTACACTTAAACTCGGAATCGTATCCATATGATGATTTAAATATTAAATTTCAACGTGATCGATATGCTATATTATATGATATGTATAGCAATTTTCAACAATCTTATTATGATGTCCAAGCAGAGCCATTACTTTCGCGAGCGGAATACAAGAACGATGCACCAATTATAGTAATTGACTGTTCACGTCAAAATGAAACTATAAAAGCGGGTTCAGTTGATATACGGTTAGAAATTAAAACATCGGCAGATATACCAGCATTAACAACAGCCTATTGCTTATTGCTTCACGATCGTATAATTGAGTATAATCCTCTCACTAGTGTAGTTCAAAAACATGTATAAAAAGGGAACAATGTTCAGTTTAAGATAGATTGTCAACCACGATGGATGTTGTTATCGATATGCAAGGCTTTAGAGGACCACAAAATAAATTTATAGTAAAAGAATTGACTATCGTACACCTCGATGAAAACATTCATCATCAACATTTTATAATGAAACCACCGTACAGTTTTGAAACGCTTCCAGATAATCTGAAACATCAAGCACAATGGTTATATGAAAATCATCACGGATTCAAATGGGATGGTGGTGAAACTTCATTCTATGACCTGAAACAATATTTACTACTCGATATGGAAAATACTATAATATACATTAAAGGATAGGAAAAGAAAAACTGGTTTGAGAGCTTATTGAGCAGAATTGTTGTTCAGGTATTCGACCTGGATAGTTTCGGTGCTCCCAATCTCAAAACACTGAAAAAGGACTATCCTGATACACAAAGATGTTCTTATCATACTGGATGTTGTTCTCTACAAAATGCTTATCTATAAAAAAACTTTGTTATAAAAAATTCAATAAATAGCTAACTTATTATAAACAAATATTAGTCTTTTCAATCATGAGTAAGCGAGAAGTTGTGAATGAATTACATACATCTGTTCGAAGGAACTTTAAACGACGACGGGTTATTATAAAAGGTTTGGATGACTTATGGCAAGCTGATTTAGTTGAGATGGGCGCATACGCTACCAAAAATACAGGATTTCGTTTTCTACTCACAATAATTGACACGTTTTCAAAATATGCTTGGATTGTCCTTATTAAATCGAAGACTGGTATAGAAGTCACTAAAGCAATTGAGTCCATTCCCAAGAACTTGCAAACGGATGATGGAAAGGAATTTTTCAATAAAAACTTTAAAAACGTAATGGAAAAACATCAAATTAATCATTATTCTACGTATAGCACTCTTAAAGCATCAATTGTAGAGCGATTTAATCGTACACTAAAAAATATGATATGGAAAGAGTTTAGTATGAATGGAAATTAAAAATGGATTGACTTAGTTAATGTACTGATCAATACATATAATAATACAAAGAAAAAAAACCTTCAGCAGTGAATAGCTTAAATGAAAAAAGACTTCTTTCTACCGTATACAACAATATTAAAGTGCTGGGTGTAGCAAAATATAAAGTAGGTGATCATGTTCGAATTAGTAAATATAAACATATATTTGAAAAAGGTTACACACCAAACTGGACGACAGAAATTTTTAAGATTCGGAAAATTCAAATAACCAATCCTGTGACATATTTGTTAGAAGACTATGCAGGAAATCCAATTGAAGGTGGAATCTATGAAGCTGAATTACTAAAAGCTAAAAACCCATCGTTGTATCTAGTGGAAAAAATTGTTAGAAAGAATGGAAACAAGGTGTTTGTTAAGTGGTTAGGATTTTCATCAAAACACAATTCCTGGATAAATGTAAATGAAATACTATGAAAATAAATTTAGTTATTTAATAATCTCATGTAAAAAGTTACAAGTTTTTTTGATCGCCAAAAGCATGACTCATCCAATCAGGTTACCTGCTTCCAATGAAATATGATATGTTTTTTTCGGTTATGACTCATCAATAGACCATAAAACATTTCTAAACCTGTCGAACCACCTGCTAGATGAAATGTGCTGATTCATCAATAGACAATAAAACATGTCTCAACCTGTCGGACCACCTGCTCGAAGAAATATGCTGTCTGACTAAAACATGTCTCAACCTGTCGGACCAGCCCGCTAGCCTAAGCCCCGGACCCTCGCTAGTCAAAGCCCCCACTAGCCTAAGCCTGGACTCGCACGATGGAGTAAAGCTTCGCTGTCAAAAAGCTAATTCATGTCAAAAAAGCTCGGATTAAATGCCCATAAAAAGCTCATACAACTGTTAAAAAGCTCCATATCAGACTTATTGTTTTTTTTTTTCGTTTTATTGCATAAAGTTGAGCGGTGTTTTTCCATTTTATTGCATAAATTTGGGTGATTTATCCCGTTGCATAAAGTTGGGCGGTTTTTTTTACAAGCTCTGGCGGAGTGAATTCCATACAAGTAAATGACGTCACCTAGCCTAAGCCCTCGCTAACCCCCCGGATAGCCCCCTTGACCTTGACCTTTGAGCTTGACATTGGCATTTGACCTTGACATTTGACCTTGACATTGGCATTTGATCTTGACCTTTGACACCACCCCCCCGTACCACCGTCGCACTTTGATTTAGAACCGGCATATCTACACTACTCTCGTTTTTTACGCAATCGAATTACCTTTCATTTGATGTAACAGTCTAAATTGTAACTGCACCCAATCTTGAGATATTTACTCGAAAACACAAATTTTTGCTACGTCAACCCTTAAAATTCAGTGATCAATGTAGTTTTTCTCAGAAAACCCCATTATAAAAATATCATTTTAATTTTATTTTTTTATGAGCCGTATTATTACCTACAAAAGCTGCATACATATGTATGAGTTACGATTAACATTTTGGAAGTAACAGGTAAAAATACATATCGCACAAAAATTAAATATTTAAAAGTCAGTGCCATAAAGTGGACCACGTTTAAAAACCTGTTTAATTTGTCGGTAGTACTACAGTATTTTTATCGCACATTTATTACTATTTAAAGTATGAAAGAAAACAATGAAATGAAAGTGAGTTTCAACATAATTGATGCTTTTACCTGGACGTGGAAGGTACTACTGAATGCGGTACTACGCCTTTTTATACTCTAGATGAAATCATATAGAGTATTATAAGTTTAATCCAAAAGTTTGTAACGCATAGAACCAAGCCACGGACGAAAAAAAGTTATATAGTATTTTCTGTTTCTTTGTGGCCAAAAACCTCAAATCCGCTTGACGTCCGTCCGTCCGTCCGTCCGTCCGTCTGTCCGTTAGCACGATAACTCAAGAACGCCTTCACCTAGGATCTTGATATTTTGAATCTGGATGTTTGGTTGAATTTGTAAGGCTGAGTTCGTTAACGGGCTAAATCGTCCTACTCCTGCGGGTAGCTGCCATACAAGATGTCCTTAAAACACGCGTTCAAGAATATTGGTCGATAACTTCAGAAGGGTTTAAGATACGACATTGAAATTTTGTATGTGTTATTTTACCAATAGTTGGAACTAAATATATGATTATGAAGAAAATCCTGTTAGTCCTTCATGTAGCTGCTATACAAATATCCTGTCAAAATGTACTCACTTAATTTACGAAACTCACTATAACTCAAGTAATCTTTTAGCTACAAATTCAAAATTTTGTACAAATTAGTTTTGAGTGAAAAGAAAGTTCGACTTTACTAGTCAGCGAAATCCCTTTACTCGCTCTGGTAGCTGCCATACAAAATGTCCTTAAAACACGTGTTTAAGAATATTGGCCGATAACTTTAGAAGGGTTTAAGCTACGTCTTTGAAATTTTGTATGTGTTATTTTTCCAATAGTTGGAGCTATATATATGATTATGAAGAAAATCCTAGTAGTCCTTCATGTAGTTGCCATACAAATACCCTGTCAAAACGTCTTCACTTAATTTACGGAACTTAATATAACTCAAGTAATATTTTAGCTATGAATTGGAAATTTTGTACAAATTAGTTTTGAGTAAAAACGAAGTTCGAGTTTACTAATCAGCGAAATCCGTTTACTCATTCTGGTAGCTGCCATACAAAATGTCCGATTTATATCGTAGTTGGTAAGTAAGTAGAATTACGTGTGTGCATGTTGTATGTCCTTTATTAAGGATTGCCATTAGATTGCAACTCAAACCTAAAAGACAATATTCAGCGTTTAATTTCATATCTTGAACTGGGTAAGTCATCGAAAAAAAATTTCCTTTTTGAAGGACTTTCGTATGGGAGGTGCAGGAAGGACTCACTCGATTTCTTACATATTTATCCTTTTCCTTGGAACCATTCAAAAATGAACGTGTACAAAATTTCAACTTCGTAGCTTGAAGCGTTCAAAAGTTATCGAAAAATATTGTTGAACACGTGTCTTAAGGACATTTTGTATGGCAGGTACCAGAAGGAGTAAACGGATTTCGCTGATTAGTAAACTCGAACTTCGTTTTTACTCAAAACTAATTTGTACAAAATTTCCAATTCATAGCTAAAACATACTGCAGTCACGATCGGCTGCAAGCCAATCGTATAATACTCTAGATGAATACTGAACTCCGATTTATATTGTACTTGGGGATAGAGTAGAATTACGTGTGTGCATGTTGTATGTCCTTTATTAAGGACTGCTATTAGATTGCTACTCAAAACTAAAAGACAATATTCAGTGTTTAATTTCATATCTTGAACTGGGTAAGTCATCGAAAAAAATGTCCTTTTTAAAGGACTTTCACATGGGAGGTGCAGGAAGGACTCACTCGATTTCTTACATATTTATCCTTTTCCTTGGAACCATTCAAAAATAAACGTGTACAAAATTTCAAATTCGTAGCTTGAAGCGTTCAAAAGTTATTGGAAAATATTGATGAACACGTGTTTTAAGGATATTTTGTATGGCAGCTACCAGAAGGAGTAAAAGGATTTCGCTGATTAGTAAACTCGAACTTCCTTTTCACTCAAAACTAACTTGTACAAAATTCCGAATTCGTAGCTAAAAGATTACTTGAGTTATTGTGAGTTTCGTAAATTAAGTGAATACATTTTGACAGGATATTTGTATGGCAGCTACACGAAGGACTAAAAGGATTTTCTTCATAATCATATATTTAGCTCCAACTATTGGAAAAATAACACATACAAAATTTCAAAGACGTAGCTTAAACCCTTCTGAAGTTATCGACCAATATTCTTGAACACGTGTTTTAAGGACATTTTGTATGGCAGCTACCCGAAGGAGTGGGACGATTTTGCCCGTTAACGAACTTAGCCTTACAAATTCAACCAAACATCCAGATTCAAAATTTCATGATCCTAGGTGAAGGCGTTCTTGAGTTATCGTGCTAACGGGCAGACGGACGGACGGACGGACGGACGTCAGGCGGATTTGAGGTTTTTGGCCACAAATAAACAAAAAATAATATATAACTTTTTTTCGTCCGAGGCTTGGTTCTATGCGTTACAAACTTTTCGGCTGGATTAAACTTATAATACTCTATATGATTTCATCTAGAGTATAAAGATTAGTTAAGTTATATTAAGTTCCGTAAATTAAGTGAAGACGTTTTGACAGGGTATTTGCATGGCAGCTACACGAAGGACTAATAGGATTTTCTTCATAATCATATATTTAGCTCCAACTATTGGAAAAATAACACATACGAAATTTCAATGTCGTAGCTTAAACCCTTCTGAAGCTATCGACCAATATTCTTGAACACGAGTTTTAAGGATATTTTGTATGGCAGCTACCAGAAGAAGTAAAAGGATTTCGCTGACTAAGAAAGTCGAACTTTCTTTTCACTCAAAACTAATTTGTACAAAATTTTGAATTCGTAGCTAAAAGATTACTTGAGTTATAATGAGTTTCGTAAATTAAGTGAATACCTTTTGACAGGATATTTGTATGGCAGCTATACGAAGGACTAATAGGATTTTCTTCATAATCGTACACTTAGCTCCAACTATAGGAAAAATAACACATACAAAATTTCAATGTCGTAGCTTAAACCCTTCTGAAGTTATCGACCAATATTCTTGAACACGTGTTTTAAGGGCATTTTGTATGTCAGCTACCCGAAGGAGTAGGACGATTTAGCCCGTTAACGAACTTAGCCTTACAAATTCAACCAAACATCCAGATTCAAAATTTCAAAATCCTAGGTGAAGGCGTTCTTCAGTTATCGTGCTAACGGACGGACGGACGTCAAGCGGATTTGAGGTTTTTGGCCACAAATAAATAAAAAACTAGATGAATACTGAACTCCGATTTATATTGTAGTTGGGGATAAAGTAGAATTACGTGTGTGCATGTTGTATGTCCTTTATTGAGGACTGCTATTAGATTGCTACTCAAAACTAAAAGACAATATTTAGTGTTTAACTTCGTACCTTAAACTGGGTAAGTCATCGAAAAAAAAGTCCTTTTTGAAGGCCCTTCACATGGGAGGTGCAGGAAGGACTCACTCGATTTCTTACACATTTATCCTTTTCCTTGGAAGCATTTAAAAATGAACGTGTACAAAATTTCAAATTCGTAGCTTGAAGCGTTCAAAAGTTATCGAAAAATAATGTTGAACACGTGTCTTAAGGATATTTTGTATGGCAGCTACCAGAAGGAGTAAAAGCATTTTGCTGACTGGTAAACTCGAACTTCGTTTTCACTCAAAACAAATTTGTAAAAAATTCCGAGTTCATAGTACTTGAGTTATAGTGAGTTTCGTAAATTAAGTGAATACTTTTTGACAGGATATTTGTATGGCAGCTACACGAAGGACTAACAAAATTTTCTTCATAATCATATATTTAGCTCCAACTATTGGAAAAATAACACATACAAAATTTCAAAGTCGTAGCTTAAACCCTTTTGAAGTTATCGGCCAATATTCTTAAACACGAGTTTTAAGGACATTTTGTATGGCAGCTACCAGAAGGAGTGAAAGGATTTCGCTGAGTAGTAAAGGCAAACTTTCTTTTTACTCAAAACTAATTTGTACAAAATTCCGGATTCGTAGCTAAAAAATTACTTGAGTTATAGTGAGTTTCGTAAATTAAGTGAATACATTTTGGCAGGATATTTGTATGGCAGCTACACGAAGGATTAACAGGATTTTCTTCATAATCATATATTTAGCTCCAACTATTAAAAAATTAACTCATAAAAAATTTCAATGTCGTAGCTTTAGGCGTTCCGAAGTTATTGGTCAATATTCTTGAACACGTGTTTTAATCACATTTGGTATGGCAGCTACCCGAAGGAGTAGGACGATTTTGCCCGTTAACGAACTTAGCCTTACAAATTCAACCAAACACCCAGATTCAAAATTTCAAGATCCTAGGTGAAGGCGTTCTTGAGTTATCGTGTTCACGGACAGACGGACGGACGGACGGACGGACGGACGTCAAGCGGATTTGAGGTTTTTGGCCACAAATAAACAAAAAATAACATATAACTCTTTTTCGTCCGAGGCTTGGTTCTATGCGTTACAAACTTTTGGGCTGGATTAAACTTATAATACTCTATATGATTTCATCTAGAGTATAAACATACTGCAGTCACGATCGGCTGCAAGCCAATCGTATAATACTCTAGATGAATACTGAACTCCGATTTATATTGTAGTTGGGGATAAAGTAGAATTACGTGTGTGCATGTTGTATGTCCTTTATTAAGGACTGCCATTAGATTGCTACTCAAAACTAAAAGACAATATTCAGTGATTAATTTCATATCTTGAACTGGGTAAGTCATCGAAAATAAATTTCCTTTTTGAAGGACTTTCGCATGGGAGGTGCAGGAAGGACTGATTTTTTACATATTTATCCTTTTCCTTAGAACCATTTAAAAATGAACCTGTACAAAATTTCAAATTTGTAGCTTGAAGCGTTCAAAAGTTATCAAAATATATTGTTGAACACGTGTCTTAAGGACATTTTGTATGGCAGCTGGCAGCAAAACTAATTTGTACAAAATTTCCAATTCATAGCTTAAAGATTACTTGAGTTATAGTAAGTTCCGTAAATTAAGTGAAAAGGTTTTGACAGGATATTTGTATGGCAGCTACACGAAGGACTAATAGGATTTTCTTCATAATCATACATTTAGCTCTACCTATTGAAAAAATAGCACATACAAGATTTCAAAGACGTAGCTTAAGCCCTTCTCAAGTTATCGACCAATATTTTTAAACACGTGTTTTAAGGACATTTTGTATGGCAGATACCAGAAGGAGTAAAAGGATTTCGCTGACTAGTAAAGTCGAACTTTCTTTTCACTCAAAACTAATTTGCGAAAAATTCCGAATTCGTAGCTAAAAGGTTACTTGAGTTATAGTGAGTTTCGGAAATTAAGTCAATACATTTTGGCAGGATATTTGTATGGCAGCTACACGAAGGACTAACAGGATTTTCTTCATAATCATACATTTAGCTCCAACTATTGTAAAAATTGCACGCCCCAAATTTCAATGTCGTAGCTTAAACCCTTCTGAAGTTATCGATCAATATTCTTGAACACGTGTTTTAAGGACATTTTGTATGGCAGCTACCAGAAGGAGTAAAAGGATTTCGCTGACTAGTAAACTCGTACTTTGTTTTCACTCAAAACTAATTTGTACAAAATTCCGAATTCGCAGCTAAAAGATTACTTGAGTTATAGTTAGTTTCGTAAATTAACTGAATGCATTTTGACAGGATATTTGTATGGCAGCTACACGAAGGACTAAAAGGATTTTCTTCATAATCATATATTTAGCTCTAACTATTGGAAAAATAACACATACAAAATTTCAAAGACGTAGCTTAAACCCTTCTGAAGTTATCGACCAATATTCTTGAACACGTGTTTTAAGGACATTTTGTATGGCAGCTACCCGAAGGAGTAGGACGATTTTGCCCGTTAACGAACTTAGCCTTACAAATTCAACCAAACATCCAGATTCAAAATTTCATGATCCTAGGTGAAGGCGTTCTTGAGTTATCGTGCTAACGGACAGACGGACGGACGGACGGACGGACGGACGGACGGACGGACGGACGGACGGACGGACGTCAGGCGGATTTGAGGTTTTTGGCCACAAATAAACAAAAAATAATATATAACTTTTTTTCGTCCGAGGCTTGGTTCTATGCGTTACAAACTTTTGGGCTGGATTAAACTTATAATACTCTATATGATTTCATCTAGAGTATAAAAATTATAAGGTTTCGCCCAGAGTATAAGCACATTTTTATACTCTAGATGAAATCATATAGAGTATTATAAGTTTAATCCAGCCCAAAAGTTTGTAACGCATAGAACCAAGCCACGGACGAAAAAAAGTTATATATTATTTTTTGTTTATTTGTGGCCAAAAACCTCAAATCCGCTTGACGTCCGTCCGTCCGTCCGCCCGTCTGTCCGTTAGCACGATAACTCAAAAACACCTTCACCTAGGATCTTGAAATTTTGAATCTGGATGTGTGGTTGAATTTGTAAGGCTAAGTTCGTTAACGGGCAAAATCGTCCTACTCCTTCGGGTAGCTGCCATACAAAATGTCCTTTAAACACGTGTTCAAGAATATTGGTCGATAACTTCAGAAGGGTTTAAGCTACGACTTTGAAATTTTGTATGTGTTATTTTTCCAACAGTTGGAGCTAAATATATGATTATGAAGAAAATCCTGCAAGGCCATCGTGCCATACAAATATCCTGTCAAAATGTATTCACTTAATTTACGAAACTCACTATAACTCAAGTAATCTTTTAGCTACGAATTCGTAATTCTGTACAAATTAGTTTTGAGTGAAAAGATAGTTCGACTCTACTAGTCAGCGAAATCCTCTTACTCCTTCTGGTAGCTGCCATACAAAATGTCCTTAAAACACGTGTTCAAGAATATTGGCTGATAACTTCACATGGGTTTAAGCTACGTTTTTGAAATTTTGTATGTGTCATTTTTGCAATAGTTGGAGCAAAATGTATGATTATGAAGAAAATCCTATTAGTCCTTTGTGTAGCTGCCATACAAATATCCTGTCAAAACGTCTTCACTTAATTTACGGAACTTACTGTAACTCAATTAATCTTTTAGCTCTGAATTGGAAATTTTGTACAAATTAGTTTTGAGTAAAAACGAAGATCGAGTTTACTAATCAGCGAAATCCTTTTACTCCTTCTGGTAGCTGCCATACAAAATGTTATTAAGACACGTGCTCAACAATATTTTTCCATAACTTTTGAACGCTTCAAGCTACGAATTTGAAATTTTATATACATTCATTTTTAAATGGTTCCAAGAAAAAGGATAAATATGTAAGAAATCGAGTGAGTCCTTCCTGACCCTCCCATGTGAAAGTCCTTCAAAAAGGACTTTTTTTTTCGATGACTTATCCAGTTCAAGATATGAAATTAAGCACTGAATATTGTCTTTTAGTTTTGAGTAGCAATCTAATGGCAGTCCTTAATAAAGGACATACAACATGCACACACGTAATTCTACTTTATCCTCAACTACAATATAAATCGGAGTTCAGTATTCATCTAGAGTATTATACGATTGGCTTGCAGCCGATCGTGACTGCAGTATGTTCTGAATAGAAGAGTCAATAGAAGTAAAACCGAATTCGATCTCATTAACCATAAAAGTTTTTCGGAATTTGTGAAAACCCCCAGTGGTTTAACATCAAAAATTGCTTGCATCAGTGTTTCCTTCGATTAAATTTAAAGCCTTTAGAAATAAAAGTGAATTAAATATCTCATTAAACCCAATATTTGGAAATTCGTGAAAATGTACATAAGCACTTTACACCCACTAAGGGGTTGGATATCGAAAAATTGGAAAAAAAACTTTTCTAGGCGCTTACATAAAGAACCCGTAGAAATAAAATCTATTTCGGCATGTCCAATATATATAACGATATCGTGAAAATGTGGAAAAATCCCTTTTCACGGACATTTGTTATACTCAACCTCTATGCCAATAAAAATCTGAATTGTTTTTCCTTTAATTTCTTGAGTAGCATACGTACATATACGTACTAAGTGCCAACTTTCTCCTCCATAAGCCATTTCTGAGATTTAAAAAACCACCACCCACCCCCTGCCTTGCTACCCATATAAAAAAATTGATTCTAGGATACCTCTTTATGTGCTTTATGTAGTCAATGTTTAGCTTTCTATGTTTTGTGGTTCTTGAAAAATAAAAATCGATATTATTTTCTTTCCACCCCTCCCACCATCAGCCCCTTCACCAGTACCTCCAAAATTTGTTCCCTGTTAGAAGTCTACAGTGCCTAACTCCTGTAAAATTTCTAAGATCATATGTGGTACGGTTCTTGAGATATACAAATGAAATTTTATTAAAAATGGCTATCGCCCCACTTTTGTGCTCCACCTCCCACCTCAAAAATTGTAATGGGCTCCACTTGTAATCCTATATACACAAACCAAATTTTACCTTCCTGGTATAACTGGTTCGGAAGATATTCTAATCCAAAGTTTTTACCCGAACCCCTACACACCACCACCCGATTCAAAAATTTTAGCTTTTGATTAATCTCCTATTATCTCTGAAGACAACTACAAAGTTTCAATCTTCTGACATCAACCGTTCAGAAGATACGTATTTTAGAATGTTTCAACCCCAGCTTTCAAGCACTTCGAACATATTGCTTTCCCTCCACTCTCACACTCCTCAACCCTTATCACCAATTTTCTTGCAAATAGGTCCACTATCATAGTTCTACATAAGTTCCAAGTTTCAGTCTCCTAGCGTAAGTGGTTCCTGAGATCTAAAAACCAAATTAAATATAATTCAACTACTTGCCACAAATCAATTCCAAACTTCGATCAAAATTCAATTCCTATCCTACTCTGGTAGCACTTATTTCTTATCAGATCTCTGCTTGCTGATAGCTTCACCGCCGCAGCCAGGAATGTGTGGAAGCAAATATTTTATTGCATCCACACAGTGGGCTTACTACGGAATGAAATGAACGCTCATAGATGCAACTTTCAAATTGCTTCCATGTGTCTTCTTCTTGGTTTCTTATCGCTTGTCTTTTTCGTGGTGTTGCCAAATCGGCTGTGTGCGATATTCGCGTGTAGTTTCTTGCGAACTTTTATTTAGACTGTGTCAAAGAAAATGTTTGAAACGTGAATTTTTTTCACGATTTTTCTGCGCGATTTAGAAAACGCATTTTAGATATGATATTTTTCAGCAAAATATAAGGGAAGCAATGCTTCCCTTGTTTCCATGGACGCCACGCCACTGATTCATACCCAAAAGATTTCTTGAGTTATAGTAAGTTCCGTAAATTAAGTGAAGACGTTTTGACAAGATATTTGTATGGCAGCTACACGAAGGACTAATAGGATTTTCTTCATAATCATATATTTAACTCCAACCATTGGCAAAATAACACATACAAAATTTCAAAGACGTAGCTTAAACCCTTCTGAAGTTATCGACCAATATTCTTAAACACGTGCTTTACGGACATTTTGTATGGCAGCTACCCGAAGGAGTAAAAGGATTTTGCTGACTAGTAAACACAACCTTCCTTTTTACTCAAAACTAATTTTTACAAAATTCCGAATTCGTAGCTAAAAGATTACTTTAGTTATAGTGAGTTTCGTAAATTAAGTGAATACATTTTGACAGGATATTTGTATGGCAGCTACACGAAGGACTAACAGGATTTTTTTCATAATCATACATTTAGCTCCAACTATTGAAAAAGTAGCACGTACAAAATTTCAATGTAGTAGCTTAAACCCTTCTGAAGTTATCGACCAATACTCTTGAAGACGTGTTTTAAGGACATTTTGTATGGCAGCCACTCGAAGGAGTAGGATGATTTTGCCCGTTAATGAACTTAGCCTTACAAATTCAACCAAACATCCAGATTCAAAATTGCATTATCCTAGGTGAAGGCGTTCTTGAGTTATTGTGCTAACGGACAGACGGACGGACGGACGGACGGACGGACGGACGGACGTCAAGCGGATTTGAGGTTTTTGGCCACAAATAAACAAAAAATAATGTATGTGTTTTTTTCGTCCGAGGCTTGGTTCTATGCGTTACAAACTTTTGGGCTGGATTAAACTTATAATACTCTATATGATTCCATCTAGAGTATAAAAATCTCCTTTTTGAAGGACTTTCACATGGGAGGTGCAGGAAGGACTCACTCGATTTTTTACATATTTATCCTTTTCCTTGGAACCATTTAAAAATGAACGTGTACCAAATTTCATATTCGTAGCTTGAAGCGTTCAAAAGTTATCGAAAAATGTTGTTGAACACGTGTCTTAATAACATTTTGTATGGCACCTACCAGAAGGAGTGAAAGGATTTTGCTGATTAGTAAACCCAAAATTTGTTTTTTCTCAAAACTAATTTGTACAAAATTTGCAATTCATAGCTAAAAGATTTCTTGAGTTATAGTAAGTTCCGTAAATTAAGTGAAGACGTTTTGACAGGATATTTGTATGGCAGCTGCACGAAGGACTAATAGGATTTTCTTCATAATCATACATTTAACTCCAACTATTGGAAAAATAATTCATACAAAAGTTCAAGGTCGTAGCTTAAACACGTGTTTTAAGGACATTTTGTATGGGAGCTACCAGAAGGAGTAAAAGGATTTCGCTGACTAGTAAGGTCGAACTTTCTTTTTACTTAAAACTAATTTGTACAAAATTCCGAATTCGTAGCTAAAAGATTACTTGAGTTATAGTGAGTTTCGTAAATTAATTGAATACATTTTGACAGGATATTTGTATGGCAGCCACACGAAGGACTAACAGGATTTTCTTCATAATCATATATTTAGCTCCAACTATTGAAAAATAACACGTACAAAATTTCAATGTCGTAGCTTAAAACCTTCTGAAGTTATCGACCAATATTCTTGAACACGTGTTTTAAGGACATTTTGTATGCCAGCTACCCGAGGGAGTAGGACGATTTTGCCCGTTAACGAACTTAGTCTTACAAATTCAACCAAACATCCAGATTCAAAATTTCAAGATCCTAGGTCAAGGCGTTCTTGAGTTATCGTGCTAACGGACAGACAGACGGACGGACGGACGGACGGACGGACGTCAGGCGGATTTGAGGTTTTTGGCCACAAATAAACAAAAAATAATATATAACTTTTTTTCGTCCGAGGCTTGGTTCTATGCGTTACAAACTTTTGTGCTGGATTAAACTTATAATACTCTATATGATTTCATCTAGAGTATAAAAATTTGCTACTCTGAAATTTTTTTCAAACGTTTCATGACTAATAAACACCAAAAAAGCAAAAAAAAATGTCAGTCCGTCTGTGACCAATTTTTGAATGGTGTGTGTGTGAGGGGGAGGTGGGGGAAGCGTTTGAAACGAAACATTTTAGTTACTAGATCTCAGCGACCGCTTACGTTAGGAGGCTGAAACTTGGAATTTATATAGAGCTTCGATAGTGGACCTATTTGCGAAAAAATTGCCGATATGGGCGAAGGGGTGTGGGGGTGTTTTTCTTAAAAAATTGTAACTGTTTCTTAAATCTTGGACCAGTGTCATGTCGTTCAACCACAATATTGGTTGTATAATTGGTTAAAATAGTATAGAACATTGTCTCTAGGCAAAGGGTATGTGGTGGTGCAGTTTACGTTTGTTTGGTTGGTTTTAAGATTAGAAGCTCACTGTAACATTGATCAATAAATTATTGAGAGTACTTGATTTCTATATTATTGAATAGAGATCAAGTACTCGGATTTTTTGATAAAAATAAAAAGACGAAATATGGAATATAGGAAAGTCAGTTCTAAAAAATCCTATGAACAAATAAGATCATTTGCTATCAAATTAATTCAGATATAATTTAGTCTATTAAATATATATCATTATTAAATAGTTAATAAATAATTTCAATGTATTGTTGATAATTAATAACTAATGATTAATTCAGTGAATATTGTAATATCTACTAAATAATATTTTTAATGTAAAATTTCATTTATAAATTAAAATAATTAAATGTTTAGTTTATTGATTAAATCAATGTATTCAATTACCTAACACTAGGAGAATAGATCGGAAAAAAATTGTTGAGTGGGGGCAGTAGCGTGCGAAGGTGGGGGGTGAAAAACTTTAGATTACGATATCTCACGAACCAATTACACTAGAGAAATAATATTCGGTTTCTGTATAAAAGTTGACAAAGAAAGTTTCCTGAAAGTAAATTTTTTTAAGGTGGCGGTGGAGCATGGAAGTGGAGGGGATAAGAATTTTTCTGAAAAATTACGTCTCATATCTCCAGAACAGTATAAGATAGATACTTAAAATTAAATAGACCTAATAGACCGTTAGCAGAAAATAAATTTTTGGTGGGAGAGTGTAGAGGGTGAGGGTGGGGGAGGGTGAAAAGGAAACATACTGCAGTCACGATCGGCTGCAAGCCAATCGTATAATACTCTAGATGAGTACTGAACTCCGATTTATATTGTAGTTGGGGATAAAGTAGAATTACGTGTGTGCATGTTGTATGTCCTTTATTAAGGACTGCCATTAGATTGCTACTCAAAACTAAAAGACAATATTCAGTGTTTAATTTCATATCTTGAACTGGGTAATCGAAAAAAATGTCCTTTTTGAAGGACTTTCACATCGGAGGTGCAGTAAGGACTCACTCGATTTCTTACATATTTATCCTTTTCCTTGGAACCATTCAAAAATTAATGTGTACAAAATTTCAAAGTCGTAGCTTGAAGCGTTCAAAAGTTATCGAAAAATATTGTCTTAAGGACATTTTGTATGGCAGCTACCAGAAGGAGTGAAAGGATTTCGCTGATTTGTAAACTCAAACTTCGTTTTTACTCAAAACTAATTTGTACCAAATTTCCAATTCATAGCAAAACGAATACTTGAGTTATAGTTAGTTCCGTAAATTAAGTGAAGACGTTTTGACAGGATATTTGTATGGCAGCTACACGAAGGACTAATAGGATTTTCTTCATATTCATACATTTAGCTGCAACTATTAGAAAAATAACACATACAAAATTTCAAAGACGTAGCTTAAACCCTTCTGAAGTTATCGGCCAATATTCATAAACACGTGTTTTAAGGACATTTTGTATGGCAGCCACCAGAAGGAGTAATAGGATTTCGCTGACTAGTAAAGCCAAACTTTCTTTTCACTCAAAACTAATTTGTACAAAATTCCGAATTCGTAGCTAAAAGATTACTTGAGTTATAGTGAGTTTCGAAAATTAAGTGAAGACGTTTTGATAGGATATTTGTATGGCAGCTACACGAAGGACTTATAGGATTTTCTTCATAATCATACATTTAGCTCCAACTATTGGGGAAATAACACATACAAAATTTGAAAGTCGTAGCTTAAACCCTTCTGAAGTTATCGACCAATATTCTTGAACACGTGTTTTAAGGACATTTTGTATGGCAGCTACCCGAAGGAGTAGGACGATTTTGCCCGTTAACGAACTTAGTCTTACAAATTCAACCAAACATCCAAATTCAAAATTTCAAGATCCTAGGTGAAGGCGTTCTTGAGTTATCGTGTTCACGGACAGACGGACGGACGGACGGACGGACGGACGGACGGACGTCAGGCGGATTTGAGGTTTTTGGCCACAAATAAACAAAAAATAATATATAACTTTTTTTCGTCCGAGGCTTGGTTCTATGCGTTACAAACTTTTGGGCTGGATTAAACTTATAATACTCTATATGATTTCATCTAGAGTATAAAAAGTTCCGATGTTTGCATCTCGAGAACCTATAATAATATAAAGCTGAATCTTGGTATTTAGATAGTATTTAGATTTGAAACTCGGTACCTATATGTAAGTCAACTGGAAAAGTAATACCGATTAAAAAAAAATCAAATTTCCATTGACGTTCGGAAGGAGGGCGAAAAAAATGATGAGCGGAAATGGAATGCATATATTTTCACGATTTTCGTTATATCTATTAGGTCTTTTCAAATATTTTACGGATTCTTCATATAAATACCTAGAAAACATTTTCAGGATTTTTTGAAATACAGCCCCCAAGGTGGTTTAATGGTCTTGTATACATTTTCACGAATTCAGCCTCAGGTCTGATAAGTTGTGTCGTACGGCAGTTAGCACTCCTGGACCATGATGGCTCGTTGGCGATGTACAATCTTAGAAAGAACAAGGAAGAAGAAGACTTTTTTCCATCATTCAGAAACGTCACTTTGACCGCATTGGAAGTTTAAAAATGTTAACCTAAAAAATATTGTAATGTTCATACGGGAATAAATGTACAAATTGAAACACTAAACTGGTGACCCCGACGTGATTTGAACACGCAACCTTCTGATTTGCTTCCCTCCATTTTCTATTTCTAGATACTGAATAATCACACACGAAGTTGGCGTAAGTAAAGATTTCAGTATCTAAAAATAGAAAATGGAGGGAAGCAAATCCGCCGAAAATGAGCAGCAGGAACAACAGCAAAAGCTCCAAGGACCGCTCCAACCGCCGACGCAACAGCAAAAAGAACGGTATTCTTTCCCAGAACCGCACTTCATAAACGCATCGACAGTTCCGAAAATTCCGCTGCCACAGCTCTCAGAAAAAGGTATAGATTTGTAAAGTGTACGCCAGCAAGCTCAAAGCAAACATTCGTGCCGAAATCATCGCTATACCGCCCGAGATGCTCGAAAAAGTAATGGAAATGCAGCAAAAAGGGCACATTTTGCTGTGGCCAATAGAGGCAGCCACTTGATTGATGTTGTATTCAAAAACTAATCCAAATAAATTCTAAAGGACCAAATTGAATAAAAATACCTCACATATAAAAATCAGTTGTTTTTTTTTCAAAGTTATTCAATGTTTACATACCGTTATAAAAGATGGCGCACCCTGTATTATATACTATACAGAGTGTTTGGTACTCCGTGTGCCACCTTGTAGGGGGTTATTCCTTGATATATTTGAAGAAAATAATTGTTTTACAGGTTGGGTCAATTTTCAATATCAGTGGAGATACAGGGTGGTTATGAAAAGTGTTTTTGACCGGTACCCTCACTCACTCAAAACGTTATATCTTGAAAACGAATAATCACAAGGCAAAGTGTTATAACTCGTTTTTAGGAAATCAAATTACCTTTCATTTGATGTAACAGTCTAAATTGTAAATGCACCCAATCTTGAGATATTTACTCAAAAACACAAATTTTTGCTAACTCAAGAACGCCTTCACCTAGGATCTTGAAATTTTGAATCTGGATGTTTGGTTGAATTTGTAAGGCTAAGTTCGTTAACGGGCAAAATCGTCCTAATAATTCGGGTAGCTGCCATACAAAATGTCCTTGAAACACGTCTTCAAGATTATTGGTCGATAACTTCAGAAGGGTTTAAGCTACGTCTTTGAAATTTTGTATGTGTTATTTTTTCAATAGTTGGAGCTAAATATATGGTTATGAAGAAAATTCGGTTAGTCCTTCGTGTAGCTGCCATACAAATATCCTGTCAAAATGTATTCACTTAATTTACGGAACTCACTATAACTTAAGTAATCTTTTAGCTACGAATTCGGAATTTTGTACAAATTAGTTTTGAGTAAAAAGGAAGTTCGAGTTTACTAATCAGCGAAATCCTTTTACTCCTTCTGGTAGCTGCCATACAAAATGTCCTTAAAACACGTGTTCAAGAATATTGGCTGATAACTTCAGAAGAGTTTAAGATACGTCTTTGAAATTTCGTATGTATTATTTTTCCAATATTTGGAGATAAATGTATGATTATGAAGAAAATCCTATAAGTCCTTCGTGTAGCTGCCATACAAATATCCTGTCAAAATGTATTCACTTAATTTACGGAACTCACTATAACTCAAGTAATCTTTTAGCTATGAATTCGGAATTTTGTACAGATTAGTTTTGAGTGAAAACGAAGTTCAAGTTTACTAGTCAGCAAAATCCTTTTACTCCTTCTGGTAGCTGCCATACAAAATATCCTTAAGACACGTGTTCAATAATATTTTCCGATAACTTTTGAATGCTTCAAGCTACGAATTTGAAATTTTGTACACATTAATTTATGATTCCAAGGAAAAGGATAAATATGTAAAAAATCGAGTGAGTCCTTCCTGCAGCTCTCATGTAAGAGTCCTTCAAAAAGGAAATTTTTCAGTTCAAGATATGAAATTAAACACTGAATATTGTCTTTTAGTTTTGAGTAGCAATCTAATGGCAGTCCTTAATAAAGGACATACAACATGCACTCACGTAATTCTACTTTATCCCCAACTACAATATAAATCGGAGTTCAGTGTTCATCTAGAGTATTATACGATTGGCTTGCAGCCGATCGTGACTGCAGTATGTTTTTACTATAATAAATGTTCAAAATGGCCACCTTCATTTTGAATGAACGCTAAAGCTCGTTTGGCGAGTGTTCTCTTGGTATTCATATTCCTCAACTGCTGTCTTACTTCTATTGCTGCCGCATCGATCCTGATATTTAGATCTTCCAATGTTTCTACTGGCGTTGCGTAGACAAGGTCCTTCATCCGTTACCATACAAAGAAATCCATAATAGTAAGATCAGGAGATCTTGCAGGCCAGTGTATCGGTCCATTTCTACCGATCCAGCGATTGCTATAATTGGAATTTAACCAATCTGTGATCTGTCGGCCATAATGAGCAGGAGCATCATCGTGTTGGTAAAATATGGAAACTAATCGAACCAGTGGAATATCATCCAACAAGTCCTGTAGATCATTTGATAAAAACTGTAAGTAATTGGAGCTATTTAGAGTACGCGGAAGCCTAATAGGTCCAAGTAAATCGTCACCAAACACACCTGCCCATAAATTAACGCTGAAATGTTGCCGCTCTTCTTGTGTGTTGATTGCTCTCAACCTATGTATGTAGGTTATTGAAGTTTGAGATATCGTCTTTGTTAAATTGGGACTCATCCGTCCAGTGGCGGTGCTGATAGTTTTGGCGCCCGGCGCACTTTCTATGTTTTGGTGCCCCAAATTTTATATTTTGTTTTCGAAAAATGAAGGATAATTTCCAAGATTTAGCATGATATAAATAGAGGAGATGGTGTTAATTTGACCCCTGCTGTTAATTTGGCCCGCAAATTATTTCTAAGAATTCACAATATCATTTATGGTTTGTGTTACATATAGGGCTTTCTGATATTTAACAGATAAACACCATAGAACAAAACTAAAATAAATTGCTTATTCATGGGTCATTCCAACAAGAATCGCCACAAAGTTGTGACCTTACCATCGCCGATTCGTATGAACATTTTTGTACTTGAAGAACTAGTGAAAAAAATAATTGAAATTCAATTTTTGTTTCTATTTCGTTGTTCTTTTAGTTATAGTATGTTAAAGTTTTCGCAAAAATGGTGTCCGAGTCCACTTTGAAAATTCATTTCTCTGGTAATTTTTATCCTAGAATAGTGATGTGCAATGCAATTACTTTTTAGTATCGAATAATTACTGAGTACTTGAAATTGGTATTCGATATTTGGTATTCGATATTTGGTATTCGATACTTTTTCAATTACTTTGTACCAGGGGTGTTTTGTTTTAGCTCATCACATTGTATCAGCCTTTTTTTTTTTTTTATCTCATCACATTGTATCAGACCTATTTTTTTTTTTTAGCTCACTATATTGTATGAGATGCCTTTCGTTTTGCATCACATTGTACAGTTCACTACTTCCAACGAACGTGAGTGATGCAAAATCGTCCCGCTTCCTGCAATGGGTCTCCACTCTTCGTGTCTTAGGCGTCCTGCAGCTTGGTATGAATGCAATATGGTGAGTTGTGACGCATTTTGGCTGCATTTCGCTCCGCGCTATATTTGGGAACCCTAATGAAAAAGGAAATTTTGAATGCACTTTTTGAGAAATAGGATTGTCTGACAGACGCAGACGGTGTTCGCAATTCTCAAATATGTGTTAAAAAGAAATAATTTTCAAAACGTACCACCACAACACCTCTACATTCCAAGTTTTAGCTTTCTACCATTATCAGCTCTCAAGATATAATTTGTTGTCCCCTTTTCACCCTCACCCACAAAAGTTTGTCCTTCCTGTTTTTGAGACATGAGAAGTGATTTTTTTTTTGTAATCTCTTATTCTCCCTCCCAGTCTCATCGTTCACCGCACCGTGAAAATTTTTATATACGATGAACTTTTCTTATTCTATTATACTATATACAATTAGCCAGTTTTGTCTTTCCGCTAAGTTTTCACTCTCCGTTACGATTAATTAAAATCCGTTAAAATTATATGTCACCTTACATCTTCCATCTTCTATCCTCTTTCCCCCATTTTCCATCGGCTATCTCCTATCCTTCCAAGTGCATCCTTCTTTCTACATCCTCCTTCTTCCTTCCTACATCCTCCTTCTTACTTCCTACATCCTCCTTCTTACATTCTCTATCCTCCATCATACATCCTCCTTCATCCATCCTCCTCCATCATCCATCCATCCTCCTCCATCATCCATCCTCCTTCATCATCCATCCTCCTCCATCATCCATCCTCCTCCATCATCCATCCTCCTCCATCATCCATCCTCCATCATCATCCATCCTCCATCATCGTTCATCCTCCTCCATCATCCATCCTAATTCATCATCCATCCTCCTCCATCAATCATCCTCCTCCATCATCCATCCTCCTCCATCCTCCATCATGCATCCGCCATTCTCCATCCGCCATTTTCCAGCCTCCATCCTCCATCCTCCATCCTCCATCCTCCATTCTCCATCCTCCATCCTCCATCCTCCATCCTCCATCCTCCATCCTCCATCATCCATCATCCATCTCCCATCATCCATCATCCATCATCCATCATCCATCATCCATCATCCATCATCAATCATCCATCATCAATCATCCATCATCCATCATCCATTATCCATCATCCATCATCCATCATCCATCATCCATCATCTATCATCCATCATCCATCATCCATCATCCATCATCCATCATCCATCATCCATCATCCATCATCCATCATCCATCATCCATCATCCATCATCCATCATCCATCATCCATCATCCATCATCCATCATCCATCATCCATCATCCATCATCCATCATCCATCATCCATCATCCATCATCCATCATCCATCATCCATCATCCATCATCCATCATCCATCATCCATCATCCATCATCCATCATCCATCATCCATCATCCATCATCCATCATCCATCATCCATCATCCATCATCCATCATCCATCATCCATCATCCATCATCCATCATCCATCATCCATCATCCATCATCCATCATCCATCATCCATCATCCATCATCCATCATCCATCATCCATCATACATCATCCATCATCCATCATCCATCATCCATCATCCATCATCCATCATCCATCATCCATCATCCATCATCCATCATCCATCATCCATCATCCATCATCCATCATCCATCATCCATCATCCATCATCCATCATCCATCATCCATCATCCATCATCCATCATCCATCATCCATCATCCATCATCCATCATCCATCATCCATCATCCATCATCCATCATCCATCATCCATCATCCATCATCCATCATCCATCATCCATCATCCATCATCCATCATCCATCATCCATCATCCATCATCCATCATCCATCATCCATCATCCATCATCCATCATCCATCATCCATCATCCATCATCCATCATCCATCATCCATCATCCATCCTCCATCATCCATCATCCATCATCCATCCTCCATCATCCATCATCCATCATCCATCATCCATCATCCATCATCCATCCTCCATCATCCATCATCTATCATCCATCATCCATCATCCATCCTCCACCCTCCATCCTACATCTCTATCCTTCATTCTCCATTCTCCATTCTCCATTCTAAATCCTCCATCCTCCATCCTCCATCCTCCATCCTCCATTCTCCATTCTCCATTCTACATTCTCCATTCTCTATTCTCCATTCTCCATGCTCCATTCTTCATCCACCATCACTCATCCTCCATCCACCATCCTCCATCATCCATCCTCCATCATCCAGCTCGAACATCCATCATCCATTCTCCATCATCCATCCTGTATGCTCCATGCTCCATCCTCCATCCTTCATTCTAAATTCTCCATCCTCCATCCTCCATCCTTCATCCCCCATCACTCATCCTCCATCCTCCATACTCCACCCTCCATCCTCCATCCACCATCCTTCATCCTGAATTCTCCATCCTCCATCTTCCATTCTCCATCATCCATCCTCCATCATCCATACTCAGTAAGTATCGAATAGTACAAGTAACGAATAGTATTCGTTAAGGTACTCAATAAGGTCAATAGAAGCCAATCGAACCAGTGGAATATCATCCAACAAGTCCTGTAGATCATTTGATAAAAACTGTAAGTAATTGGAGCTATTTAGAGTACGCGGAAGCCTAATAGGTCCAAGTAAATCGTCACCAATCATACCTGCCCATAAATTGACGCTGAATCTGTGCTGAAATGAGGCCGCTCTTCTTGTGTGTGGATTGCTCTCAGCCCACGTATGTAGGTTGTGGAAGTTTGTGATACCGTCTCTGGTAAATTGGGACTCATCCGTCCACAGAATATTGTTGAAAAAATTGTCGTCATCTATTTGTCGTTCAAGGAGCCAATTGCAAAACTCCATCCGTTTGGGGAAATCAATGGGTAGCAGCTCCTATACTGGTGTGTGATGGTAGGCACGGAAGCGTTCTACTTTTAAAATACTCCAAACCTTCCAAGTAGATATGTTAAACTGCAATGCCAAGCGTCGGATACTGAGCGATGGATCATTTTGCACTGCTTGCAGTATTCTTTCATCAATCAAACAGCGATTACAGGCGCAGGATTTGCATTTATTCTCCTTGTTCTAACGCTGCCAGTTTCCCTAATTCTCATGTAAACGTCTTGAAATACTCTCCTGCTAGGTGTCCGTCGATGAGGATGTCTCTGGTGGTAAAGCCTTCGCGCGGCTCGTTCATTTTGGTCACACTCTCCATAAATTAACATCATATCAGCATATTCTTCATTGGAGTACTCAGGCATTTTGAAATAATTTTTTAAATTCTACTGACACCTTCTTCTCTTAGCAACGTAACTAAAACTGAGAAAAATATGAAAGTAGTTTTGCTTTTATAGGCTTTTTATTTTGTAAGACACCCTATTAAAAAAGGCATAGTACCGCATCCGTAGTAGTACCTACCACGTCCAGGTAAAAGCATCAATTATGTTGAATCTCACTTACATTTCATTGTTTTCCTTCATACTTTAAATGGTAATAAATGTGCAATAAACATACTGCAGTCACGATCGGCTGCAAGCCAATCGTATAATACTCTAGATGAATACTGAACTCCGATTTATATTGTAGTTGGGGATAAAGTAGGATTACGTGTGTGCATGTTGTATGTCCTTTATTAAGGACTCCCATTAGATTGCTACTCAAAACTAAATGACAATATTCAGTGTTTAATTTCATACCTTGAACTGGGTAAGTCATCGAAAAAAAATTTCCTTTTTGAAGGACTTTCACATGGGAGGTGCTGGAAGGACTCACTCGAGTTCTTACATATTTATCCTTTTCCTTGGAACCATTTAAAAATGAACGTGTACAAAATTTCATATTCGTAGCTTGAAGCGTTCAAAAGTTATCGAAAAATATTGTTGAACACGTGTCTTAAGGACATTTTGTATGGCAGCTACCAGAAGGAGTAAAAGGATTTTGCTGATTAGTAAAATCAAACTTCGTTTTTACTCAAAACTAATTTGTACATAATTTCCAATTCATAGATAAAAGATTAATTGAGTTATAGAGAGTTCCGTAAATTAAGTGAAGACGTTTTGACAGGATATTTGAATGGCAGCTACACGAAGGACTAATAGGATTTTCTTCATAATCTTACATTTAGCTCACACTATTAGAAAAATAACACGTACAAAATTTCAAAGTCGTAGCTTAAACTCTTCTGAAGTTTTCGGCCAATATTCTTAAACGCGTATTTAAAGGACATTTTGTATGGCAGCTACCAGAAGGAGTAAAAGGATTTCCCTGACTAGTAAACCTAAACTTTGTTTTTACTCAAAACTAATTTGTACAAAATTCAGAATTCGTAGCTAAAAGATTACTTGAGTTATAGTGAATTTCGTAAATTAAGTGAATACATTTTGACAGGATATTTGTATGGCAGCTACACGAAGGACTAATAGGATTTTCTTCATAATCATACATTTAGCTGCAACTATTGAAAAAGTATCACATACAAAATTTCAAAGTTGTAGCGTTAGGCGTTCCGAAGTTATTGGTCAATATTCTTGAACACGTGTTTTAAGGACATTTTGTATGGCAGCTACCCGAAGGAATAGGACGATTTTGCCCGTTAACGAACTTAGCCTTACAAATTCAACCAAACACCCAGATTCAAAATTTCAAGATCCTAGGTGAAGGCGTTCTTGAGTTATCGTGTTCACGGACAGACGGACGGACGGACGGACGGACGGACGGACGGACGGACGGACGGACGGACGGACGGACGTCAAGCGGATTTGAGGTTTTTGGCCAGAAACAAACAAAAAATAATATACAACTTTTTTTCGTCCGAGGCTTGGTTCTTTGCGTTACAAACTTTTGGGCTGGATTAAACTTATAATACTCTATATGATTTCATCTAGAGTATAAAAATACTGTAGTACTACCGACAAATTAAACAGATTCTTGGGCGAGGTCCACTTTATGGCACTGACTTTTAAATATTTAATTTTTATGCGATATGTATTTTTACCTGTTACTTCCAAAATGTTAATCGTAACTCATACATATGTATACAGCTTTTGTAGGTAATAATACGGCTCATAAAAAAATAAAATTAAAATGATATTTTTATAATGGGGTTTTCTGAGAAAAATCGGCCAACAGTCTGGGCGCAACTTTATTATTTTATGGGTAGAAGTCCGAAACGTGTTTGATGATGAGATATGGTGTTGGGTACTATGCGACTGGCAACCTAAAAAATAACGTTCCAAATAGCTTCCTGGTTATTTTTTAGGTTGCCAGTCGCATAGTACCCAACACCGTATCTCATCATCAAACACGTTTCGGACTTCTACCCATAAAATAATAAAGTTGCGCCCAGACTGTTGGCCGATTTTTTTTATTTATTTACGTATTTTTTTATCAATAGAATAATTCAAAGTAGTAAAAGCGAATTCGATCACATTAAACCTAAGAGATTTTCGGAATCAGTGAAATCTTGAACAATACCCCCAGGGGGTTTAATACGTAAAAATACTTAAATCGGGTTTTTCCCTTATAGAAGTAAACGTGAACTCCAAATCTCAATATACCTTAGGAATATATCAGAATTCGTGAATATGTACACAACCACTTTACCCCCCCCCCCCCTTGGATATCGAACAATTTTGGAGATCGTTAGTAGGCGCTTATATAAATAGCCCGCAGAAGTAAAATTGCTTTGATAGCTCGACATGTCTAAAAGTTTTAACGAAATTTGTGAAAATGAGGATTCACGGACATTTTTTTTACTCAACCTCTGAACGCCAATAAAAATCTGAACTTTTTTTTTGCTTTAATTACTCTAATAGTACATCTACACATACGTACTAAGTTTCAACTTTCTAGCATAAGCCGTTTCTGAGATATAAAAAACCACCCCTCTCCCCCGTACCTTGATACTCCTATGAAAAATTTTATTTTTCTAGGATGTCTGCAGAGTGGCTCTATATAATCCTAAATTTTTAGCTTTCTATTCATTATGGTTTCCGAGAAATAAAAATCAGAATGTTTTCCTTTCTACCCCCTTTCACCATCACCCCCAACACCCACATCACCAAATTTTTTTTTCCTACTAGAAGTTTACCGCCCCCAACTCCTGTAAAATTTTCAAGATCATATCTGATACGGTTTCTGAGATATAAAAATTACATTTTTTGAGAAATTGCTATCCCCCCACTTTCGTGCTCCACCTCCCCCCTCAAAAAATTTAGTTTTGGTAGACTCCTCTTGTGATCCCATATACAGAAACTAAATTTTATTTTCCTGGTGTAATTGGTTCGGAAGATATTGTAATCCGAAGTTTTTCACCCCCCACCCCCACACCCCACCACCCCTTTAAAAATGTTTAGCCCTTGTCTAATCTTGAAGTATCCCTAAGGACAACAACAAAGTTTCAATCTTCTGACATCAATGGTTCAGGAGATATCGATTTTAGAATGTTTCAATCCCGGCTTTCATGCGTTAAAGACTCATTGTTTTCCCCCCCACTTCCACACCCCTTAACCAATATCAACCAATTTTTTGCAATTGAGTCCATTATCATAGAACTACATAAGTTCCAAGTTTCAGCTTCCTAGCATAAGTGGTTCCTGAGATCTAGAAACCAAAATTTTTGGCCTAAAACGCTCCCCTCTCCTCTCCCTTTGTAACCCCACCCCTCAAAAATATACCAGTGATAGGGGTTCACCCAATCTACGCACCATAAAAATTTCAATTTAATATCTCAACGGGTTTGGGAGCTACGCGCCTTCAAACGATTTTGCGTACGGCGTACGGCGGACGGCGTACGGCGTACAGACGGACATTTTTTTTTTTTTTGCTTTTTTGGGGTCTACTAGTCCTAAAACGTGTAAATACAAAATTTCAGGGTAGCAAACTGTTTTGAAATTTCAGGTCGATCACAATACTTTATTATTAAAAAATAATAAAGTAAAACTACATTGATCACTGAATTTTTAGGGTTCACGTAGCAAAAATCTGTGTTTTCGAGTAAATATCTCAAGATTGGGTGCAGTTACAATTTAGACTGTTACATCAAATGAAAGGTAATTCGATTGCCTAAAAAACGAGTTATAACACTTTGCCTTGTGATTATTCGTTTTCAAGATTTAACGTTTTAAGTGAGTGAGGGTGCCGGTTGAAAATTGACCCACCCTGTAGAACAATTTTTTCTTCAAATATATCAAGGAATAACCCCTTACAAGGTGGCACACGGAGTGCCAAACACCCTGTATATACAGTTTTACCGGTTCGTCTGTCAAAGTAGAGAGAATACATTACTGAATGTAAATCCGGTGAGCAACTATATAAGTTTCAGATATAAATAATCTTGTCTTGCTACAATGACGTAATATCCGCACTTTTTTTCATGTTTCGAGCCCTTGCGCTGACATATGCACAATTAGTGTTGCCAGACTCAACCTTACACTTTTAATAAGTATCAAAGAGGCTCCCTGTGAAGTTTAATGTTTGCTAAAATGATGTAAGAAAAAAATAAAATTTGGTTTCATAATTGGAGTACACTACAGAGTGGACCATCTAGTGGTTTCTTTTTAAATCATAGGTTATTTTGACACTGAAAGCTGTTTCCCGCTCGAAATCTTGACAGAAAGTCAGTATCATACCTCCGCGGAATGAAATGAGTTGCTTTACGCTTGAACAACGTTGGGAAATATTGAAAACTTATTATCAAAGTGAGTGCTGTGTAGTCCAAACAGTGCGTTTTTTGAAAAGCAGTTTTGGCCGAAATGAAGCACCCACTGCGCCTGCTGTACGCAAGTTTGTGCAAAAAGTTCGTGAGACTGGCATGCTAGTGGACAACACTCATGGCCCCCGTCGTCGTACGGTGCGCACAGACGAGAATGTGGCTGCTGTAGCCGACAGTGTGAGACTCACTCCACGAACATCAACTTACCGTCGATCTCAACAGCTCAACATTTCACGCACTAGCCTGAGGAGAATTCTGCACAAAGATCTCGGATTATTCGCTTACAAGGTCCAATTGACTCAGCAATTGAAGGCACAAGACCATCCGCTTCGTTATCGCTTCGCAATTTGGGCCTTAGAGCAGCTTGAATTGGACAACGATTTTGGGCGAAAAATCATCTTTTCTGACGAGGCGCATTTTCATCTCGGCGGCTACGTTAACAAACAAAATTGCCGCATCTGGGGCTCGGAAAACCCGCACGTTATTGTCGAGAAGCCAATGCATCCACAGAGAGTGACAGTTTGGTGCGGATTGTGGAGTGGTGGCATCATTGGACCATTTTTCTTCGAAAATGAGGCTGGAAACAACGTTTCGGTCAACGGTGGACGTTACAGAGCCATGTTATCCGACTTTTTTTTTTACTGAAATTGAAGACACGGATTTGGACGACCTCTGGTTCATGCAGGATGGCGCGCCATGCCACACAGCTCATGCCACAATCGATCTTTTACGCACCAAATTCAAAAATCGTGTTATCAGCCGTCTTGGCGATGTCAATTGGCCGCCTCGGAGCTGCGATTTGACCCCTTTGGATTTTATTTTGTGGGGAACCATGAAGGACCGATGTTATGCCAACAATCCAGAAACGATTCAAGCACTTAAGGCCAATATCATCAAAGCAATCCGTGAGCTACAGCTCGAAACCATCAACAAGGTCTTGGAAAATTGGAGTGACAGAATGCGCTACTGCGCAGCCAGCCGAGGTAGCCACTTGAACGAAGTTGTGTTCCATCAATAATGGGAATGTTTACTCTTACTAATAAAGCCATAATACATGGAACAAAATTTAATTTTGTTGATTTTATTGCATTTTTAAAAAAAAACTTGTATTTGGCCCACCCTGTATATATAAAATTGTTAAGGGGAAGGGTGGGGTCTGTGGTGGGTGCGTGCAGAAGTACGGGGTTTACAATCTTTCCAAAATATTAATTTTTGTAACGCAAGAGCTCTGGAGATATTGTCTTCATTGTGGTAATGGTAGTGTAAAGAGTGAGGAAAGCAGAGAGTGAAATCAGTAAATTTTTTTCTTGTTTCTTATCTACCACAAACTTACTGTGTCGGGTAATTTAATTAATAGTGTTTTTGGATTTTTCCCGGGACAAACTTCCCATTTCGAGAATTTTATTGTATATTTTTGGTTCAGTTTTGGTTCGGGATAGTCATTTAGTTTGGTTCAGATTCCAGAGATCTGAAAACAGCAGTCGGTGCATGGTATCAGATGTATGAATGTAATGCCGTGATCTCCTGGGATCTCCCCATTCTCGTGAGAACTAAACTGATCTGAAAAACAATGTAACCAACGTAGTGCCTACTTCAACTTTCAAAGACCCAGTTGACGTTGAACTTGCTGGGAGCATTGATGACGAGATACCTATATTAATGTCAAACTTGTCAGTAGCGTGGATTCGAAAGATGCACGATTGAAGGGGTTCAAGAGTTCGGAGAAAAACAATGTGACCGAAACGCTTAAGTCGACACTTTCTAAAATCCATATCTCCTGAATCGTTAATGTCAGAAAATTGAAACTCGATACTTGCTTGTAGATTAGGAACTAGGCGAATAGATCGAAAATAAATTTTTGATAGTGGGCAGTGGCGTGGGTGAGTGGTAAAAAACCTTGTATTGCGATGTCTCACGAACAAATTAAATCAGAAAAATGAAATGTGGCTTATGTTTAAAGATGGACAATAGGAGTTTGCTGAATATAATTTTTTTAGGGAGGCAAAGGATCATGGAAGAGATAAGAATTTTTATAAAAAATCACACCTCATATTACAAGAACTGATACACCCCTAGCTGAAAACTAAAGGGAGCGGGTGTAAGGGGCGAGGGTGGAGAATGGTAAAAGTGAAAAAATCTATTTGGCTTTGTTAATTAATTTGGCAGAAACAGTCTTTGTAGTCCCATATGTCGATGTTGGTCAAGTTTTTTCTTTTTTCAACCCCTAACAGGGCATAAACGTGTTGAACACGTTTTTACGAATTCCGTCATATCTCTTAGGAGTAAAATGACATCGGATTGGTTTTCACTTCCTCGAGCTTTTTTTATTATATGTCTAAAAACACAATCCAGGATTTTTTAATATTCAACCCCAAAGTTGGTGCAAGGGGGTTGCATATGTTTTCACAAATTCCTACATATTTCTTAGTTCTAATGAGATACCGAATTCATTGTTACTTCCTAAGGCTTCCTACATAATCGTCAAAAAGTTGATTTCAGCATTTTTAAATATTCAACTTCAAGAAGATGTAATGCTTTCGACATATGTGTATTTCTTAGGATTGATGAGATATTATAGATTGGTTTTCACTTCCACAGACTTTTTATATAATCGCCTCCTAATCACGTTTTTCGGGCTAAAAACACCAGAACTATTTTCGTAAAGTACCAGGATCGCTAGAACTATGCTCCACGTGCTCAGAACTGGTCATTTTTCGTGATATGCTGGGCAGGGGAAAAATTTCGTTTGGAAGTTAGCATATCATTGTGGTGTGTTTTTTTCAATTGTCCTTTTTTGGGCTAAAACACCAGACTATTTTCGAAAAGTACCAGGATCGCTAGAACTGTGCTCTACGTGCTCAGAACCGGTCATTTTTCGTGATATGCTGAGTAGGGGAAAAAGTTCGTTTGGAAGTTAGCATATCATCGTTGTGTGTTTTTTTCAATTGTCCTTTTTCGGGCTAAAAAGACCAGAACTATTTACGGAAAGTATTAGGAACAGTAGAAATATGCTCCACGTGCTTAGAACTGGTCTTTTTTCGTGATATGCTGGGAAAGGAAAAAATTTGGTTTGGAAGATAAAATATTATTTTTTCGAATGTTCTTTTTTGGGCTGAAATGAACGGAACTATTGCTAAAAAGTATCAGAATCTATAGAACTTGGGTGCCTGCTGGTAGAACTACCTTTTATAGCACATATCTCGCATATTATTTAGTATTTTATTTGCTTTTGTGGTGAGTTTACGGATAATTATAAGAATTGTCCTTTTTTAGCTATAACTAGTAGAACTATGATCAGAAACGATAAGGTTTCCCATCTGACCGGAACTGTTCTTTATTGTTAGTACTTTTGTCATATTGTATGTTTTTCGGCTCTGATGAGTTAGCTTATAATTTTTTAAATCGTTTTTTTTTGGGCTTAGATCAAAATAACTATCGCTGAAAAGTATCAGAAACTCCGTAAGTATTGTTCCTACGTTGAGACCTGTCTTTACTTTTTGAATTGACGGAAAATGATATTCTACGGGAAGTTAGCATATCATATTTTGAATAGTCCTTTTTTCGGCTTTAAACGCCAGAACTATTGTTAAAAGGTATCAAGAACTTGTGCATGCGAAGAGAACTTTTTTTTTGTGATATGCTGGGACTTGATATGCTAAGTTCACAGACATGAAATAGTGTAGGTTTTGGCAACGAGCGCAAGATCCGGTTTATTGATGGTGGTTTGAAAACCTTATACCATTTGTTTTGTATATAGTGTTTGTAAGGTCAGTGCAGTTCAATTTCGTTCGCAAAGCCTATACTATTTGGGCCACTTTTTGTACTCAAATGGTACAGGGTTTGTAAGGTTTTTAAGCAAACAAATCCTAATCGAAGAGAGTCATGTCTGTGACTCAAATGGTATAGGGTTTGTA
This sequence comes from Beris morrisii, assembly GCA_951812415.1. NCBI lineage: Eukaryota > Metazoa > Arthropoda > Insecta > Diptera > Stratiomyidae > Beris > Beris morrisii. Next base: position 61,573,387 of record OX638312.1, on the reverse strand, counting down.
AATACGAGTCCTGGATCCCCAGTAATCTACAAGAAAGGTAAAGAGTTCAAACTATAATATATGTACACGTAACACTGTTTCATTTCTGCATATATCATTATTATTCATCCGTTTGATTTCAAATTTTGGAAATTTGTTGAGAGCAAGCCCGCGAAGGTTTCTGCATTAGTAAAAGCATTTTACAATTGGTGGTACGCGAGTTGTTTCAACATTTGAGTGTATTTCATATAGTTTAGCAGAAGTTCTTGCGTTTTCGGTGTATTAGTTATGCATTGCTATTACCAAATGATAAAGTTGGATATTTCCACTGTTGGAAATTAAAACAACACTTCAAGGTAGACAAATTTTTAACAGCAGACTGTTGTATGACGGTTCGTGTATTAGAACATGGATAATTTTTCTCTATGAATGTTTGTTTGTTTGATTGTCCCGTATGCGTTCCTATACTATTCATCCGATTACGATGAAACTTTGATGATTTCTTGAGGGCACGCCCGCGAAGGTAAAATCATTTTACAATCGGTGGTATGAGAGTATTTCATATAGTTTACCGGCAGTTCGTATGTTTTCGGTGTATTAGTTATGCTACCCGGATGATAATCATCATCACTTAGTGGATGAATATAAAAACAATCCACCAATATAGAAGAATTTTCAACAGGAGACTGTTGTATGACGTTTGATTAGAAGCTTAGAAAATATGTAATTTTTCCCTAATATCATTCCTCCGATTACGACGAAGCTTTGGTAATTTTTTGAGCAACGGGAAGCAAGACTGGAAACTGCTCGCATTTACAAAATTGAATAAAGGGAAAGGGAGGAATTATAATAGCGGGGGCAATGGGAGCAACGGGAGCAACGGAGAAACGGGAGGCAACGGGAACAACGAGAGCAAGACTGTAAACCGCTCGTATTTCACCGCATGTCGGGGTATTTTTTTTATTATGCTCGCAAAAAAAAACCCATAATGTTGTATAGGGGAAAGTACTACAATAGTGCAGATCATAGTAGAATGTTTTTTAGTGCAGTTTCGGTGGTAACGCACTATTCACAGCTAGTAATTAATAAAAACTATTTGAAAAAAAAATCACGAACATTTTTCAACTAATATAATGGCAGAACCGAAAAGAATCAATCCAGAATTGCACTGAAAACACTGCCTTCCATAGGTAGGGGCGGAAGCTGCTAGCAAAAGGCAACGCTCCTGTGAAGAGGAAGGCAACATGGCAAAAAAGGCGAAATGCGCACACACCACCCTTGCGGGCTATTGGAGCCAAGGCGTGCATCAGCCCACTAGCAGAAAGGCTCAAGAGGGCGAGTACGGTGATCCCTAATACTCCGAAGGAACCCTGCATTCCGGAGCTTTCCACAGTTGAGCGGTCTATTAGCGCGAAACCCTCCGCTAGCGACAAGGCTCGGGAGAGTCTTCAAGTGGCTATTATCGACACTGGCAGTAAAAACTGGAAGATCTCTGCGGACCGATGGCTGGCGGCCGAAAGTAGGCTGACGGACTTTCTCGTGGAACGTATCACGGAAAACCCTGCTGGGTCCAATCCACAATACGACGCATCGGGCTGGCAGAGAGGAGTCCAGCTGTAGAAGCTCTAAAAAATAGAGGAAGAATCCAACACGTTGATAGGACTGTCTACATCAACGAATGCCTGACGCCATACAATCGAAACCTACTCTGGAAAACAAAAAATAAGGCTAAACAACAAAACTACAAATACACCTGGGTCAGAGACGGAAAAATTCTATGCAGAAAACTTGAAGGTGAAAAAATTTTAGTAATTAAATCAGAGCAAGATTTAGCTTTTTTAGTTTAATTTTTCAATATCATCAATCACAAACACAATCTGTTTATTATTCTATAATACTCATTTTGAAATTCTTATTTAAAAATTCCATTCAATTAGCACAATTTTTTATTTTTACATGCTATTTTGCGTTTAACACTCTAAACAATTTAAAAACTACAAAGTTAAAAAACCACAAAATTTGCACTCTCATAAAACAGTCACATGGATTTTTTACTTGTTTATTTAAAGGACATCAATTTAACAATTTATTTAAAGTACATCAAATTCATCGTACAGTTCATTTTCTTGTACAAGACAATGCTTTTTTCATACGGGTTTCTTCTTATATTACGTTTAAAACTCTAAATAAATTAAAGATTACAAAATTTCATATCCATATAAACACCACACATTTTTACATTACTGCACAAGTTCGTATTGTTTTCGAGATGTCATTGCCTCTAAAACTCAAATTTAAAATCAAAAATACGGTAGTCGCAGCTGTTCTGTATAGTTGTATACTAAATTTTGAACGAAAAACTTTAGCCCTCATGCGAAATGGTACAAATGTTATAAGTGGTACATTTGTCGTACTAGTCACGGATTTAAATATTGGCCTGTGTGTACCAGAGTATTTAGTAGCTACACCTACATCCAAATGACCACTGAACTAATACCTACAATTGATGGCTTCGACTTATGCGAAGAGGGAGAATGTTCAGGAGTAAGTGAATTCAATAATTTTCGAGGGAACTGCAATGAAAAAAACACTTTCTCTGTGTTCCATACAAACATACGTTGCCTGCGGAAGAATTTCGACCAGTTAGTACTTCATTTAACCCAGTACACAAACCCTTTCGACGTAATAGTACTCTCAGAATGTTGGAACCCGAGTAATTTACAGACATTCCAAATACCAGGTTATTTAGAATATTACACGCGTAATATAATAAATAAAAACATACTGCAGTCACGATCGGCTGTAAACCAATCGTATAATACTCTAGATGAATACTGAACTCCGATTTATATTGCAGTTGGGGATAAAGTAGAATTACGTGTGTGCATGTTGTATGTCCTTTATTAAGGACTGCCATTAGATTGCTACTCAAAACTAAAAGACAATATTCAGTGTTTAATTTCATATCTTGAACTGGGTAAGTCATTGAAAAAAAATGTCCTTTTTGAAGGACTTTCACATGGGAGGTGCAGGAAGGACTCACTCGATTTCTTTCATATTTATCCTTTTCCTTGGAACCATTTAAAAATGAACGTGTACAAAATTTCAAATTCGTAGCTTGAAGCATTCAAAAGTTATCGAAAAATATTGTTGAACACGTGTCTTAAGGACTTTTTGTATGGCAGCTACCAGAAGGAGTAAAAGGATTTCGCAGATTAGTAAACTAGAACTTCGTTTTTACTCAAAACTAATTTGTACAAAATTTCCAATTCATAGCTAAAAGATTACTTGAGTTATAGTAAGTTCCGTAAATTAAGTGAAGACGTTTTGACAGGATATTTGTATGGCAGCTACACGAAAGACTAATAGGATTTTCTTCATAATCATACATTTAGCTGCAACTATTGGCAAAATAACACATACAAAATTTCAAAGACGTAGCTTAACCCCTTCTGAAGTTATCGGCCAATATTCTGATCCACTGCATCTGCCTTCTTACCATGAGCGTCTTAAACTCCTGCCGATGGAGTCGTTGGTTGATAGACGAGATGTCCTTAGAGCTGTTTTTGCTTTCAAGGTAATTTCTGGTGATATTAACTCCCCGTCATTGCTGGAAGCCGTTACTTTCAAAGTTCCATTTCGATCCTTGAGAGACTATGTGTTGCTGGATATTCCTCACCATCGGACAAATTACGGCCAACACGAACCAATCACATCTCTTTCACGCATTTTTAATTATAATTACAGTCAAATTGACTTTAACATTTCTGTTCAATAGTTAAAATCGGCTTTATCAAATAAATAATGTAATATTATATTTAGGCATTCATAATACTGATGTATTTTTGTACTTATTTTGTTGTACTTATTTTTTATTTTTTCTAATTATTTTATATTTTGTAATTTTTGTTATAAGTAATCAGTATTTGATGAATTTGAATAATAAATAAATAAATAAATAAACACGTGTTTTAAGGATATTTTGTATGGGAGCTACCAGAAGGAGTAAAAGGATTTCGCTGACTAGTAAACCCAAACTTTCTTTTCACTCAAAACTAATTTGTACAAAATTCCGAATTCGTAGCTAAAAGATTACTTGAGTTATAGTGAGTTTCGTAAATTAAGTGAATACATTTTGACAGGATATTTGTATGGCAGCTACACGAAGGACTAACAGGATTTTCTTCATAATCATATATTTAGCTCAAACTATTGGAAAAATAACACATACAAAATTTCAAAGTCGTGGCTTAAACCCTTCTGACGTTATCCACCTATATTCTTGAACACGTGTTTTAAGGACATTTTGTATGGCAGCTACCCGAAGGAGTAGGACGATTTTGCCCGTTAACGAACTTAGCCTTACAAATTCAACCAAACATCCAAATTCAAAATTTCAAGATCCTAGGTGAAGGCGTTCTTGAGTTATCGTGTTCACGGACAGACGGACGGACTGACGGACGGACGGACTGACGGACGTCAGACGGATTTGAGGTTTTTGGCCACAAATAAACAAAAAATAATATATTACTTTTTTTCGTCCGAGGCTTGGTTCTATGCGTTACAAACTTTTGGGCTGGATTAAACTTATAATACTCTATATGATTTCATCTAGAGTATAAACAGTGGCGTAGTTGTATACGTAAGACAAACAAATGCCAGTGCCTTAGTCGAAGAAACCAATCTACCGGGTGCAACTTGCCTACTAGTAGATTTAAAAATAACTATAAACCACCATATAAAAATTATTGCCATGTATAGATCACCAAATGGGGATATCAAAGAATTCAATAACGCACTCTATAACATAGTAAGAAACATACTGCAGTCACGATCGGCTGCAAGCCAATCGTATTATACTCTAGATGAATACTGAACTCCGATTTATATTGTAGTTGAGGATAAAGTAGTATTACGTGTGTGCATGTTGTATGTCCTTTATTAAGGACTCCCATTAGATTGCTACTCAAAACTAAAAGACAATATTCAGTGTTTAATTTCATACCTTGAACTGGGTAAGTCATCGAAAAAAAATGTCCCTTTTAAAGGACTTTCACATGGGAGGTGCAGGAAGGACTCATTCGATTTCTTACATATTTGTCCTTTTCCTTGGAACTATTGAAAAATTCATGTGTGCAAAATTTCAAATTCGTAGCTTGAAGCGTTCAAAAGTTATCGGAAAATATTGTTGAACACGTGTTTTAAGGATATTTTGTATGGCAGCTACCAGAAGGAGTAAAAGGATTTCACTGATTAGTAAACTCGAACTTCCTTTTCGCTCAAAACTAACTTGTACAAAATTCCGAATTCATACTGAAAAGATTACTTGAGTTATTGTGAGCTTCGTAAATTAAGTGAATACATTTTGACAGGATATTTGTATGGCAGCTACACGAAGGACTAACAGGATTTCCTTCATAATTATATATTTAGCTCCAACTATTGGAAAAATAACACATACAAAATTTCAATGTCGTAGCTTAAACCCTTCTAAAGGTATCGACCAATATTCTTGAACACATGTTTTAAGGACATTTTATATGGCAGCTACCAGAAGGAGTAAAAGGATTTCGCTGATTAGTAAGCTCCGACTTCCTTTTCACTCAAAACTAACTTGTACAAAATTCCGAATTCGTAGCTAAAAGATTACTTGAGTTATTCTGAGTTTTGTAAATTAAGTGAATACATTTTGACAGGATATTTGTATGGCAGCTACACGAAGGACTAACAGGATTTTCTTCATAATCATATATTTAGCTCCAACTATTGGAAAAATAATACATACAAAATTTCAAAGACGTAGCTTAAACCCTTCTAAAGTTATCGACCAATATTCTTGAACACGTGTTTTAAGGACATTTTGTATGGCAGCTACCCGAAGGAGTAGGACGATTTTACCCGTTAACGAACTTAGCCTTACAAATTCAACCAAACGTCCAGATTCAAAATTTCAAGATCCTAGGTGAAGGCGTTCTTGAGTTATCGTGTTCACGGACAGACGGACGGACGGACGGACGGACGGACGGACGGACGGACGGACGGACGGACGGACGGATTTGAGGTTTTTGGCCACAAATAAACAAAAAATAATATATAACTTTTTTTCGTCCGAGGCTCGGTTCTATGCGTTACAAACTTTTGGGCTGGATTAAACTTATAATACTCTATATGATTTCATCTAGAGTATAAAAACCGGAAACGATAATGTTGTACTCGTAGGCGATATAAATATTGACATCAGACTGCCAAATGACGAATATGTTACAATGCTTATTGAAAGCTTATATATCTCTCTTATAAATAAAGCTACTAGAGAAAACATACTGCAGTCACGATCGGCTGCAAGCCAATCGTATAATACTCTAGATGAATACTGAACTCCGATTTATATTGTAGTTGGGGATAAAGTAGAATTACGTGTGTGCATGTTGTATGTCCTTTATTAAGGACTCCCATTAGATTGCTACTCAAAACTAAAAGACAATATTCAGTGTTTAATTTCATATCTTGAACTGGGTAAGTCACCAAAAAAAAATGTCCTTTTTGAAGGACTTTCACATGAGAGGTGCAGGAAGGACTTACTCGATTTCTTACATATTTATCCTTTTCCTTGGAACCATTTAAAAATGAACTTGTACAAAATTTGAAATTCGTAGCTTGAAGCGTTCAAAAGTTATCGAAAAATATTGTTGAACACGTGTCTTAAGGACATTTTGTATGCCAGCTACCAGAAAGAGTACAAGGATTTCGCTGATTAGTAAACTCGAACTTGGTTTTTACTCAAAACTAATTTGTACAAAATTTCCAATTTATAGCTAAAAGATTACTTGAGTTATAGTAAGATCCATAAATTAAAAAAAAACGTTTTGACAGAATATTTCTATGGCAGCTACACGAAGGACTAATAGGATTTTCTTCATAATCATACATTAAGCTTCAACTATTGGAAAAATACTATGTACAAAATTTCAAAGACGTAGCTTAAACCCTTCTGAAGTTATCAACCAATATTCTTGAACACGTATTTTAAGGACATTTTGTATGGCAGCTACCAGAAGGAGTAAAAGTATTTCGCTGACAAGTAAACGCAAGCTTCGTTTTTACTCGAAACTAATTTGCAAAAAATTCCGAATTCGTAGCTAAAAGATTACTTGAGTTATAGTGAGTTTCGTAAATTAAGTGAATACATTTTGACAGGATATTTGTATGGCAGCTACACGAAGGACTAAAACGATTTTCTTCATAATCATATATTTAGCTCCAACTGTTGGAAAAATAACACATTCAAAATTTCAATGCCGTAGCTTAAGCCCTTCTGAAGTTATCTACCAATACTCTTGAACACCTGTTTTAAGGATATTTTGTATGGCAGCTACCCGAAGGAGTAAAAGGATTTCGCTGACTAGTAAAGTCGAACTTTCTTTTCACTCAAAACTAATTTGTACAAAATTCCGAATTCGTAGCTAAAAGATTACTTGAGTTATAGTGAGTTTCGTAAATTAAGTGAATACATTTTGACAGGATATTTGTATGGCAGCTACACCAAGGACTAACGAGGATTTTCTTCATAATCATATATTTAACTCCAACTATTGGAAAAATAAAACATACAAAATTTCAATATCGTAGCTTAAACCCTTCTGAAGTTATCGACCAATATTCTTGAACACGTGTTTTAAGGACATTTTGTATGGCAGCTACCCGAAGGAGTAGGACGATTTTGCCCGTTAACGAACTTAGCCTTACAAATTCAACCAAACATCCAGATTCCTAGGTGAAGGCGTTCTTGAGTTATCGTGCTAACGGACAGACGGACGGACGGACGTCAGGCGAATTTGAGGTTTTTGGGCACAAATAAACAAAAAATAATATATAACTTTTTTTCGTCCGAGGCTTGGTTCTATGCGTTACAAACTTTAACTGGATTAAACTTATAATACTCTATATGATTTCATCTAGAGTATAAAAAGTATTTTAGACCACATATTTGCAAAACTTAAACCAAACTTATCACATGAACTAAAATCGGCGGTTATAGCATCAAATATAACAGATCATAACAGTACAGCACTGCTACTCAACTGTGGCTCAAAAAATGTGATAGTGCGCAATCCAAACGAATATAAACGCATTAATTTGGAATCCTTAGTAAATAATGCAAAATCGATAAACTGGGAAGAATTATTGTTGTATTCAAACGTCGACGAGTGCGCAAACGAAATGCACAAGAAACTAGGAAAAATAATTAACGAAGCGACCTTTACGCAGACGCGAATATGCTCCAGAAACGTAAAAATTAAACCATGGATAACGCAAGGATTAGTGACCTCAATAAGAACCAGAGATAAATTACGAAAGAAACTACTGAAAAACCCCAATAATGAAAAATTGAAATCTCATGTAAAAAAATTCAGAAATAAACTATGCGCCTTACAGAAAAAGGTTAAAATAGACTATTTTAGAAAAATGTTGGATAATGCGGGAAACAATGGGAAACTGGTTTGGAAAACTATTAACACTGCCATAGGAAGGAAAAATCGACTAAGTTCAGTAAATGAAATAATCCATGATGGTGTGCACATCACCACTAAAGAGAATTCCGAAGAAATAGCAAATATCTTTAATAACTATTTTATAACCGTTGGTGAAAACCTAACGAAAAATATTGAACAAAGTAGCGTACATGTAAGTAAGAAAACACCGTTAACTATTAGAGATCATGGAGAAACAATGGAATACGCAACAGAAGCAGAAACAAAAGAGATTATCGAAACCATGAACAGTGGCTCTAGTCCCCGATTTGACGGAATTACAGTGGAACAAATAAAAATATTAAAGGACTTTATCTCAAAGCCTCTCGCACACCTAATTAATCTTAGCCTTTCGAAGGGTGTATTCCCAAAAATCTAAAAAACAGCTATTGTAACACCAATCTTTAAAACAGGAAATAAAACCTCGGTCAACAATTACAGACCTATTTCCATAATATCTAATATTGGAAAGGTAATTGAAAAGGTCGCGAAAAAGAGAATAATGGATTTTTTTGAAACAAATAAAATATTAAATGACAATCAGTTTGGTTTTCGTGCAAAACGTAGTACACATGATGGAATAGCGCTATTAAGTAAATTAATCAGTTCATCGTTAGATAAAGGGAGCAAACCATGCGCAATTTTCTTGGACTTAGCAAAAGCATTTGACTCAATCCCGCATGCAAAAATAATTGAAAAGTTTATCGCATCCGGTATAAGTTAATATTGGGTACACTGGATTACCAGCTACCTAGAGGATAGATCTCAATTTGTTAAAATTAACAACACACTCAGCAATAGAGAAACTTTCCAATACGGTGTACCCCAAGGTACAGTTTTAGGACCAGTTATCTTCCTTTTGTACATTAACGATATATATAAACAGCCAATACAAGGAAATATGATATCTTATGCTGATGACACTGTCTTATTCTTCGAGGATGCTTCATGGGCAGGAACGGAGATCAAAGCTAATCATGGTTTGTGTATACTAAAGGAATGGCTGAACTACAACTTTCTCACGCTAAACGCCCAAAAAACGTGCTACATAGCTTTTTCGCTTACCCAAAGCGGACAACCAGAACATGTTGATATTAAAATACATTCCTCTCAATGCACGAGCAATTGTAGCTGCGAACCTTTAAAGAGAGTTACTAACACACGATATTTAGGTATAATTTTTGACCACCTATTGAAGTGGGATTTACAAACCGAATATATTACTAAAAGACTTAAGACTCTGATCCCAATATGCATGGAGGTGAGATCTTTTATGAATAAGAACACAAAACGGCAATTTTATTTCGCATTGATTCATTCAATACTACAATATGGCATAATCTCATGGGGAAGTGCTACGAACACGGTCTTAGAACCCGTTCAAATCATGCAAAAAACTTTGGTGAAAATATTACTTAGGAAAGAACGAACATATCCCTCTAATCTCCTTTACCCACTTTTGGACATTCTGAATATTCGACAAATTTTTAATCTTATATCCACAATCCAAATATACAAAGAGATCCAAGCCAGAGAAATCAAATTTAATACTAATACTACACGCGGTGGTACCCAGGGAATGATTCTCATAGACATCATGAATACTTGCACAGGACAACGACAATATTATTACCAAGGCTGCCAACTTTTCAATGAGTTGCCAAGCTATATAAAAAACATACTGCAGTCACGATCGGCTGGAAGCCAATCGTATAATACTCTAGATGAATACTGAACTCCGATTTATATTGTAGTTGGGGATAAAGTAGAATTACGTGTGTGCATGTTGTATGTCCTTTATTAAGGACTGCCATTAGATTGCTACTCAAAACTAAAAGACAATATTCAGTGTTTAATTTCATATCTTGAACTGGGTAAGTCATCGAAAAAAATGTCCTTTTTGAAGGACTTTCACATCGGAGGTGCAGGAAGGACTCTCTCGATTTTTTACATATTTATCCCTTTCCTTGGAACCATTCAAAAATTAATGTGTACAAAATTTCAAATTCGTAGCTTGAAGCGTTCAAAAGTTATCGAAAAATATTGTTGAACACGTGTCTTATGGACATATTGTATGGCAGCTACCAGAAGGAGTAAAAGGATTTTGCTGACTAGTAAACTCGAACTTCGTTTTCACTCAAAACTAATTTGTACAAAATTCCGAGTTCATAGCTAAAAGATTACTTGAGTTATAGTGAGTTCCGTAAATTCAGTGAAGACTTTTTGACAGGATATTTGTATGGCAGCTACACGAAGGACTAATAGGATTTTCTTGATAATCATACATTTAGCTCCAACTATTGGAAAATTAACACATACAAAATTTCAAAGACGTAGCTTAAACCCTTCTGAAGTTATCGGCAATATTCTTGAACACGTGTTTTAAGGACATTTTGTATGGCAGCTACCAGAAGGAGTAAAAGAATTTCGCTGATTAGTTAACTCGAACTTCCTTTTTACTCAAAACTAACTTGTACAAAATTCCGAATTCGTAGCTAAAAGATTACTTGAGTTATAGTGAGTTTCGTAAATTAAGTGAATACATTTTGACAGGATATTTGTATGGCAGCTACACGAAGGACCAACAGGATTTTCTTCATAATCATATATTTAGCTCCAACTATTGGAAAAATAACACATACAAAATTTCAAAGACGTAGCTTAAACCCTTCTGAATTTATCGACCTATATTCCTGAACACGTGTTTTAAGGACATTTTGTATGGCAGCAACCAGAAGGAGTAAGAGGATTTCGCTGACTAGTAAAGACGAACTTCCTTTTCACTCAAAACTAACTTGTACAAAATTCCGAATTCGTAGCTAAAAGATTACTTGAGTTATAGTGAGTTTCGTAAATTAAGTGAATACATTTTGACAGGATATTTGTATGGCAGCTACACGAAGGACTAATAGGATTTTCTTCATAATCATATATTTAGCTCCAACTATTGAAAAAATAACACATACAAAATTTCAAAGTCGTAGCTTAAACCCTTCTTAAGTTATCGACTAATATTCTCGAACACGTGTTTTAAGGACATTTTGTATGGCAGCTACCCGAAGGAGTAGGACGATCTTGCCCGTTAACGAACTTAGCCTTACAAATTCAACCAAACATCCAGATTCAAAATTTCAAGATCCTAGGTGAAGGCGTTCTTGAGTTATCGTGTTCACGGACAGACGGACGGACGGACGGACGGACGGACGTCAGGCGGATTTGAGGTTTTTGGGCACAAATAAACAAAAAATAATATATAACTTTTTTTCGTCCGAGGCTTGGTTCTATGCGTTACAAACTTTTGGGCTGGATTAAACTTATAATACTCTATATGATTTCATCTAGAGTATAAAAAGTATTAGTCTTATTAACTTCAAAACAAATTTAAAAAAATTGTATTATATTGGAACATATTAGTATAAATAGAAACATAAAATTGCGAAATATGAATTTAAAAGGAAATCATAAATACAAAATATGGACTGTCTTATCGGATGTTCGTGCTCCGATCGCAGTAAGCTTAATTCAACCACACCAGTTGAATAAGCCTATCGCTGTTGTCGCTCGAATGTGTTGCTGCAGTCCCAAACTCCTATGAATGGGAGTGCAGGTTATAGTTGATTTAGGTTAAGGTTTATTATTTATAGTTACGGCCACACCAGCCGTAAATATAATTGGGAAGGGAATTATTCGTTCCTAATGGTTGTAAGGAACGGATAATTATAATGGTTTATGGGAGACTTAGGAGTGCCAAAGAAAATACGTTCCTTCGTGCGTATAAAATGAGGAATAGATTTATTTAACTTTCTTACAGACTATTTATAATAAGAAAATGCTTAATCTAAGTAAATATTAATTAGGCTTAAGTTTAATGATCGCACAATGCATACGGAGAATTTTAGCATACGTATGACGAAATGCATACGTATGAAAAAATGCATTGTGCGATCATTTTACATGTTTGAAACTGCAATATGGGTCAATTGGTTGAATGATAGCACATAAAAGTTGTTTACCTTTGATGGGTAATTATGTGCGATCATTCACCCAATTGTGTCATCAAAACGATGCAAATTATGTCGAGTCGTACATAGACCTTTTAATTTGCAGCGTTTTGATGACTTTATGTTTCACTATGTTCTGCTATTGAACATCGGAAGTGGCTTGATAAAACGTAGAAATATCTTATTATGTGATATATTAATTTTTTTATTTTTAACTTTTTATTTTTTGTACATAACATGATAAAACGTAGAATTACTTTATTATATATTAATTTTTTTTATTTTTTGTACATAACATTGGAATTATTTATTAATTATTAGTAATGTCAATTACCTTGCCTGCAACTGGAACTAAAATGAATATTTAATGTTAAAATTGTAGAGACTCCTCACCCCTAACACAAGGATATATCCTTAGAAGGGGGAGTAGTGCATACGTAGACTAAGAACATTTGAATTTAAATAAATAAAGCATTTAAAAAAAAAAAAAAATTAGATGTACGGATCAATTATCACTTGACTTCCTTACAAGAAGCGTGGCCAGGATCGGAGAAATCTGGAAAGACGTCAATCTGCGTGTTATCCCTCGCTCAGATATTCCAGACTATCCAAGGGCTAGCATCTGGGTACCAGCCCCCGTCATAGCGCCGCACTTACTGCTTCAGGTGCTCTCCGCCCAAAACCCGAAGATTCCAATCCAAGACTGGAAGATCCTCAAGGCGGAAGACCCTAAGCCCGGTGGAAGGTGTTTCATTGTCCAGATGACAGATGAGTCGCTCGCTCTACTGGAGGAAGCCAAATACAGCCTCCACTGCTGCTTCAATGCAGTAACGGTAAATATGTACCGAAGGGGGCTCTTGGCAACAAACGAGGAAGGCGCCTTGGGGCAGGATATGCCCGAGACCTCCTCAGCTTAAACAACTGCACCTGGCGTCAGCATAGTGGCACCGATGACCGATTCACGGTCGGAGGTGAACACAGAGACGCCAGTGCCAGAATTTTTGATGGCCGAGCCAATGGAGGTAGCCGAAACCGCTGAGGACTCAGGTTCTCCTAGTGTCAGTCTTACTGACGAGCAAATAGAGTTAGGGGTGGTAACACTGCTGTTATGGAGCAATTGGGTCTGCACCCAATTGCTCCCGCCACAGAAACGACAGCACCAGAAGTGGAGGGTTAATAACTGGACTTGAAATGGATCCTGCAACAAAAATTGTGCAAATTAACCTACAGCATTCTAAGCTAGTGTCGGCGAACCTTACCATCCTGCTTGATGAGGATGGTATTGGCATTGCTTTAATCCAAGAACCATGGATCTGTAAGGATGCCATATTGGGACTAAAGCACAAACTCTACACTTTATACTTTGTCAAAGACAGGGGCAAGCTTAGATCGTGTATTTGGGCTAAAAAGAGTATAAATCTAACTCTCCTGGCCAATTTCAGCTCTGGTGATACTACCGTAGTGAGTTGGGACCGGAGGGATGGTAATGCAATTCTTCTCTCCTCCGCGTACATGCCGCATGGAGAAGATGCACCAACAAATGATGTTCGCATGGTGGTGGAAATGGCGAAACGAGATAAATTAGACCGGGTCGTGGGATGTGATGACAACGCCCATCATACTATTTGGGGTAGCACGAACATCAATGATCGAGGTGAGAGCTTGTTCAATTTTCTACTAACCACGGAATTAAATATATGCAACGTCGGTAATGAACCAACCTTTGTTACGGCAAATAGGGCAGAGGTACTGGATGTGACATTCGTTAAGGAATCGTACAACCTGAAGATAGAAAACTGGAGAGTCTCCATCAAAAGGTCGTTTTCGGATCACTGCTGGATACTCTTCAATTTGAATATCTCACCTGAGTGCCCTAAGCCTTTTAGAAACCCAAGGAAGACCGACTGGGAGAAATTTTAGAGTATCGCATGTAGGGAATTTTCTGTCCCTGATTGCGAACTGCTCCCAAACACAGCGTCTATTGACGACAAAATTGATGCCCTAACAGGAAGCATCACAACGGCTTTTCTTGGGTCCTGCCCACTGAGGAAGCCACCCACCAAGTCATTTCCACCATGGTGGAATAGGGACTTACGGCACATCAGGCAGGATTCGAGAAGACTGTTTAATGCAGCAAAAGCTAGTGGCACTTTGGAAGACTGGGCCAAGTACAAGTCGAGTGTCAGGGACTATAAAAGGTCAATAAAAAAGTCTAAAAGACATTCTTGGACTATCTTCTATGAAACAATTGAGAGCACTAGCGAGGCTGCCAGGCTCAGAAGAGTAATTTCAACCGATCCAATCGTACCCACCGTTCTGCAAAGAAGTGATGGTACGTGGACTGGGAACAACAGGGAAACCTTAGAACTTCTCATGGAGACCCACTTTCCAGACTGCACAACCCAAGCGAGTGACACGTGCTTAGGGAACCAGTTAGGAATGCCGGAAAATCCGTCACTGGGCACCATAGAGGAAGTTATAACCAAGGAAAGAATGGCGTGGGCTATTCAATCCTTCGCGGCGTATAAATCACCAGGGATGGATGGAATTCTGCCCATAATGCTTCAGGAAATTCATGAAGCAATCTTCCCTTGGCTATTAGTCATTTATAAAAGCTGCTTATACTACTCGTACGTTCCGATTGCTTGGAGACGGGTTAAAGTAATATTTATACCGAAGGCGGGTAAACAGGGCCACACAATGGCCAAAGACTTTAGACCCATTAGCTTAACCTCTTTTCTGATGAAAACCCTAGAAAGGTTGCTCGAGATCTCCATTAGATGCAATCTGGACATAAACACTCTCTCTACAGCACAACATGTGTACACGAAAGGTAAATCGGTAAAAACCGCTCTACATGAGGTAGTAAGAACCATAGAGAGTACGCTGCATAATAAAGAATACACAATGGGTGTCTTTCTAGATGTTGAAGGAGCCTTTAATAACGTTGAGAGGGATGCCATTCGGAAAGCTCTACTGAATGCAGGGGCTGACCTGGGCATTACCAACTGGATCGACGGCATGCTTGAAAGTAGAATGATACATGCATCCATTGGTGAGAATGAAATATCTGGAACTGTGTCCAGAGGTACCCCGCAGGGGGGAGTTCTATCACCACTACTTTGGGTATTAGTCGTCGATTCTATTTTATCCCAGCTCGAGAGGGACGGGATCAAAGTGGTAGCGTACGCTGATGACCTAGTTATACTGGTATCTGGCAAATTTCTACCCACGATAGCTGAACTAGTGCAGGGAGCACTACGGAAATTGTACAAATGGGCGGCAAGTTGTGGTTTGGGGGTTAACCTCACAAAAACTGAACTGGTTCTTTTCACTCGAAGGAGAGCAATACCCCCATTCACAATTCCAAAAATAGGTAATACCATTCTGGAGCTTAAAACTGAAGCTAAGTACCTGGGAATTATTCTTGACGCTAAGCTTAACTGGAAGAAAAACCTTGATGAGCGCATCAAGAAAGCAACAATTGCCTTCTATACTTGCAAGAAGGCCTTTGGCAAGAAATGGGGAATAAAGCCCGCAATGGTTCACTGGATGTACATCTTTATCGTAAGGCCCATTCTTCTTTATGGTGGCCTGGTATGGTGGACAGCCCTGGACAAAAGCGTGCACAAGAATAGTCTAACGAAAGTACAGAGAGCGGCTTGCTTAAGCATCACGGGCGCTTTGAAATCAACGCCAACAGCTGCAATGGAGATTATGCTGCTTCTGCTGCCAATAGATATTCAAATCAAGAATGCTGCTGCCAAGAGCGCCCTGAGACTAAAAGAGTCTGACGGCTGCTGGAAATCTGCGGATTATGGGCATAGCAAAATTCTTTCATTATTTCCAGATTATGGGCTTAGTGAACTCACCGACTATATAACTCCGTTTTCAAGCTTCGATACAGGATTCCATAACCTTCTTCCTACTAGGGGGGACTGGAATAATCAAAAAGTGATAAGGGAATCTGAACTTGCTATATTCACGGATGGGTCAAAAATGGATACTGGAACGGGGGCAGGGATCTTCTCAGCCGACATGAACATTCAAGTATCCTTTCGTCTGCCGGACTACTGCAGTATTTTTCAAGCTGAGGTTTTTGCCGTAAGCAGTGCAGTGGACATACTAAATTCCGCAACAAATCTTCCCGAAGAGTCGTGTATAAAGATTTACATAGACAGCCAAGCAGCAATGAAAGCTCTAAGCTCAAACCTAGTCAAGTCAAAGCTAGTGAGGGAGTGTAGGGAGCGTCTGAAAACATTGGGCGCAGCTCATAAGGTTTTCCTGTGCTGGGTTCCGGGACACAAAGGGATACCAGGAAATGAGACAGCCGATGAGCTGGCCAAAACTGGATCTGAAATGGCTACTATACATGCAACCCAAGCGGTAAAAATACCGCTTAATTACATCAAGAGTAATCTTGACAGGAAGGCAATGGAGCTGATCAATGGTAGATGGTTTAACCTAACTACGTGTGAAACCTCCAGGCAGCTATGGCCGGTAATACATCCTAGAAGGACTGCCGATCTTCTGAAAAGAAGTCGTATAGAGACCCGTAACATTACGGCTATCATAACGGGGCACTGTCTCTTTGGCAGACATGCACAACGCTTAGGCGTTCAATATAATGACTACTGCAGAAGCTGCAGAAGTGAAGAAGAAGAAGAGAGCGTTAGGCATCTACTTTGTGAGTGTCCACAGCTAGCCAGCTGTAGGTTCAGAGCGATGGGCAGCTACTTCTTCTCCAGACTCGGGGACATGGCCGGAGCACGAATTGATGAACTAGCCAAGTTCATTCGCATCTCTGGCTGATTCGACTAGCTTTCCCCTGTAGCAATGCTACGATAACTCCCTATATGGGACGTCATTAAAGTGTCACGGGTGTGGTATCACAATGGACCAACCGAATGGTCTAAGAGAGTCTATCCATAGTTTGGATGGCTGCCACTATAACCTAACCTAACCTAACCATAGGTAATTTACCCGCTACGCCAACGCGGAGAGCTAAAGCGGATCACCAAATGAAGGAACCGATAGAAAGACTAGTTTTGAGCTCATACTTCGGACGAACACGTTCTCAAGCGAAATAATTAAACGGTACTTCTTGGACCCCGCCATGTTAAGTGCAGGGACTGGTCCGTTAACAAGACAGACGGCGTGCCATGAGGTTTTTTTTGGTTTTACCTCGGTTGGGGCGTTTGGGAGTTGCCTGTGGCACCTTTGGCCGGCTGCTGAGAGCAGGCAGGTTTGAAAACACCGGCCCAGACGGATCCCATCATTCTCAAGTTAAATCACTTGTTATTCCATTCATACCTGACTCTGGATACCGGGACCACCGCTATTCTACTTTATTCCAACATCGTAAACCCTAAAAAAAAATTATCAGCAAAAAAAATAAAAAAAATATAAAATATACCTTAATTTCCTTTTTTTATTTAATCCATGGCCTATGTCACCACCGTATTGAAAGTCAGCAAAAAAAATCTCCACAGTCTCAAGACTGAAAAAAACTAATCCACAAAAAGAGAATACACGTCTATTCTCCATCGCTGCTGGTCCAATATCTAAATTCATTATCTAGTTGTTCCAATTCGATTCTGCCACTTGGTTCTGCCAATAGGTGATATCTTGTCCCAAAAAAGGTGGCAAACTGGGTTTCGTTACACCTTACATAGAGTCCATAAGACTTGTGTTCTAGAGTATTTTTCGATATCCGATTCAAGCTAGGAATATGATGTTTTGCACAACATTGCACACCAATGGTTACAGGTAAAATGATAAATATACTAGAAATCAAGTGAGTCCTTCCTGCACCTCCTATGTAAAAGTCCTTGAAAAAGGGAAAATTTTACTTTCGGTCATATAGTTCCAAATATGAAATTGAACACTGATGATATTGTCTTTTAGTTTCGAGTAGCTACCAAATGAGAGTCTTTAATACAGGTCAAACAACATGCACGCTCTTTATTTTACTTTCTCCTCATCTACAATATAAATCGGAGTTCAGTATTTTAGCTAGAGTATTTTAGCTAGAGTAAGTAGCAGCCGATCTTGACTGCAGTATGTTTTTCTTTTCCCTTCGCTTTCCCTTAACTTAGTCTTCCCATAGGCATTGATAAGTAATTAGAAAATAAATTTAGTGTAGCACGAATTTTTTAAGATACAGTAATCCCTCGATCTGCGCGGTAGTTACGTTCTGAAAAAACAGCGCGCAAACCGAAACCGCGCACTGTGAACCCACTTTTGTATTAAATTCGGGAAATACGTTCCAAATCATAAATTTCTCATAAAAAAATTTATTTATAAGAAAGTACATAGTTCAAATAAAGTCTTTATTTAGTGACTAGTTATATTACATATAAATAAAAGTTAAACATAAACAAAAAATAAATAAAAATTATAAATTCATTTATAAACATACTGCAGTCACGATCGGCTGCAAGCCAATCGTATAATACTCTAGATGAATACTGAACTCCGATTTATATTGTAGTTAGGGATAAAGTACAATTACGTGAGTGCATGTTGTATGTCCTTTATTAAGGACTGCCATTAGATTGCTACTCAAAATTAAAAGACAATATTCAGTGTTTAATTTCATATCTTGAACTGGGTCAGTCATCGAAAAAAAATTTCCTTTTTTAAAGAAAATGGGGGGTGGGAAGGACTCACTCGATTTCTCACATATTTATCCTTTTCCGTGAAACCATTTAAAAATGAACGTGTACAAAATTTCAAATTCGTAGCTTGAAGCGTTCAAAAGTTATCGAAAAATATTATTGAACACGTGTCTTAAGGACATTTTGTATGGCAGCCACCAGAAGGAGTAAAAGGATTTCGCTGATTAGTAAACTCGAACTTCATTTTTACTCAAAACTAATTTGTACAAAATTTCCAATTCATAGCTAAAAGATTACTTGAGTTATATTAAGTTCCGTAAATTAAATGAAGACGTTTTGACAGGGTATTTGTATGGCAGCTACACGAAGGACTAATAGGATTTTCTTCATAATCATATATTTAGCTCCAACTATTGGAAAAATAACACATACAAAATTTCAAAGACGTAGCTTAAACCCTTCTAAAGTTATCGGCCAATATTCTTAAACACGTGTTTTAAGGACATTTTGTATGGCAGCTACCAAAAGGAGTAAAAGGATTTCGCTGACTAGTAAACTCGAACTTTCTTTTCACTCAAAACTAATTTGTGCAAAATTCCGTATTCGTAGCTAAAAGATTACTTGAGTTATAGTGAGTTTCGTAAATTAAGTGGATACACTTTGACAGGATATTTGTATGGCAGCTACACGAAGGACTAACAGGATTTTCTTCATAATCATATATTTAGCTCCAACTATTGGAAAAACAACACATACAAAATTTCAATGTCGTAGCTTAAATCCTTCTGAAGTTATCGACCAATATTCTTGAACACGTATTTTAAGGACATTTTGTATGGCAGCTACCCGAAGGAGTAGGACGATTCTGCCCATTTACGAACTTAGCCTTACAAATTCAACCAAACATCCAGATTCAAAATTTCAAGATCTTAGGTGAAGGCGTTCTTGAGTTATCGTGCTAACGGACAGACGGACGGACGGACGGACGGACGGACGGACGGACGTCAAGCGGATTTGAGGTTTTTGGCCACAAATAAACAAAAATAATATATAACTTTTGTTCGTCCGAGGCTTGGTTCTATGCGTTACAAACTTTTCGGCTGGATTAAACTTATAATACTCTATATGATTTCATCTAGAGTATAAAAATACATATGTAAAACAAAAACTTTTTACATCATTTCATTTTCACTGCTGTCTTTTGATGAATTTGATATTTCCGTTAAGGGTTTTGTAAAAAGTGATTGCTTTTTATCTCTTGAATTAAAAAGGTCCTTATACGGCGCTAAAGCTTCAGTCAAACATCTGAGGAATATTAAAGCACGCTCCAAATCAGGGTCTAAGTTCCTTCACGCTTTTTCACCAAGTTGATTGCCAATTTTCAAAAATTCTGCCAGTGCTTTGCTACTTAATTCTTTTTCTTTGACTATTTCTGCATTATCACTTTCGTCTTTTTCGACATTATTATCTGCGAAATACGTTACCATTTCTTAAACAGAAAGATCTTCTTCAGCGTATTCAATAACTTCAAAAATATCTTCTGGACCTATATCATCAAATCCTTCACCACAAATTTTTTTACCCATTTCCACAATTTCCACTAGTGGTGGCATATTCACAACTGCTTCCCTGATGCAGCACTCAGGCCATATTTTTTTCCAAACGGCATTCATAGTTGTGTTCTTTACCTCATCCCAAGCAAATTTAATATTTTGTATGGCCTGAAGTGGCTAGTGGTAGACCACAGTCTGGACGCGCCTTTACATGAACAGTTTCGAAAACAAAATGCGATTATGTATGTACATACAACGTATGTACAAATTACAAGTCACATCACACAATTTAAGGGGATTCACCAAATTTTATGTGTATATTGCACGAAAAATAGTACGGAAAAAGAGAAATGGAGAAATAATTACGCGCTGCTGCGAAACTTTTATCGCGCAATGCAAAATTTTAGTGGAAAAAACAAAATCGCGCAACTGCGACACCGCGCAGACAGAAGCCGAGAAGTTCGAGGGATTACTGTACATTAAAAATCACTCAATACGTTTTACTCGAAAAGTGTGTAATTTGCTATCCGCAGTTTTCAACAATGTGAGATTAGTGTATTTGCTTCAAACGAAAATCGTTGTTATTAGCTGTACTTTCTGCTCAACGGTAATACGTCATTCTCTCTAAAGATAAAATCGTTTACGTTATACTTAGTCTTGCCAAGTTCTCTTCTCTTTAATACGGGAACCTGGTTACCACGGCTAATCTAGGATTCAGTATATTAGTGTTTGTCTCTTGCAGCAATCAACGTCATAATGACAATTACGTCAACCCAACCTCGGCAACATGATCCTTTCAAGTGCTTTTCGATAGCCGATTATACATATACAAGCCGCGATACCGAGAACTGACTCATGGGAATTTCTTCAAATTTATACCACTAACGGCAACTGTTGGAACATCAAAGGATACAACAATTTCAAAGCTGTAGCCTTAAGCGTTGAAAAGTTAATGCGAATTATTCTTGAACACGTGTATTAAGTAAGGGCTTTTTCCATGAGAGCTACCGGAAGGAGTGGCGGTATTTCAATGACTAATAAAGTAGAACTGTCAGGCAAACGAAGATCTTACGTAAATTTCTGTATTAATACTATTAGCTGCAACTATGGGAAACCGATGTATACATCATTTCTAAGTCACAGCTTAAAGCGTTCTGTAGCTATCGACCAATATTCCTGAACACGTGTTTTAGGGACTTTTATATCCCTGCTACCCGAATGAGTAGGACGATTCTGCCCGTTAACCAACTCAGTCCTACAAATTCGACCGAATATCAAGATCTTAAAATCCAACATCCATGGTGAAGGGGATTATGAGTAATCGCTCATTCGGACAGAAAGAAGGACGGACAAACTGCGAACATGCAGACATCAAGTTTATTTGGGATTTTTGGCCATAAAATAATGTATAACGTTTTTCATCAGAGTCTCTTTTCAATGCGTTACAATCTTTGAGGCTGCATTAAACTTGAAATACTCTTGGATTTTATTTAGAGTATAAAAATGTGAAAGAATGAATAATACAAAAAAACTTTGGGAGTACTTCATGTCGCCGGTGTATAAAAATCCTAGAAAATTCAGTTCCGGCACAGACAATAAGTTCCAGATACAGAATGAAAACATGAGGAATTTTCGTTTTGTTTTTCCGACTGCAACATAAATCTAACTTTGCCAAAGACTGTCATTCATCGGTTGAAGAAATTAAAATATTGCATGTAATTATAGCACAATTCAATATTTCTTACAGCTGGAACTTCGTTTAGTCCTTCATTTTGAGCAATTTGTTTACACTGATTTTTTGTTTGTTAATAGTTAAATCTCTATCCTCTGAATATTGGGTCCTTTTCAATACAGTTCGTGCAAATATATACGTCATGATATGAACTTAGGTATATATTTATGTACATATATGATGGATAAAGGGGTTTTTGTTTTTTTATTTTCATAACAAAATTAATCAATCTAAATTAAAGAATATCCCTATATTTACATATGCGTTGAAGTTACGTAATGCGGTGTACAAAGAAACTAGCTAATATTTACATATTCAGAACATAAAATACTTTTGCATAATATTCCTTTAGCCCTTTGCAGGGAGACATGAGATACTCATATTGGTATTGATCCTAGTACTACAGTATATTTTTTTGAATTAAGAGTACTTTTTGAAGCCAGTGCTGCCTGTAACATTTAACAAAGTGATGGAAAATAAGAAAAGCAAGGTATATTGATAACGAAACTGTAAAAAAATTAAATAAAATAAATTCTCTACATAATAAAATACTCACCATTTGTACTTAAGTACAGTATTGTGGAATCGCGATAATAATCCCACAGGAAATTTAACTGGTTCAGAAACTAAAAGATTTTTCATGAATAAAGTGTGCGATTTGTATATGTACGTAGTTCTTATATACTTATATGTAATACTCCTCATATATGTTTCTGTAGATTTAAAGTTAGTACTGCAAAAATTATCATTTCATCATTTAATTTTTAGTTTCACTAGCAGATCATTATGTAAACTATTATTACGCACACTGGTTTTAATCCCCGTTTCCATAAGATTATTTACACTTTTTTGCAATACTCGAAATGAATTTAGTATCCCACCAATACCTCAATATTTTAATCATGATTTCGTCAACTTTACTGTAATCGATTTCTAGTATTTCAATTTAAATGAAAGAGCAATATCCAAGAAATTCGCACTGAACACTGACAAATTTCAAGGCAGTTTAGATATTTAATTAAACTGTTTTCTTAGCTAATGCCATAGTGGAGTGGTTGGGCGGAAAATGCTAAAAAATTTGACAGAAATTACTGTAGTTCGAGGACACTTTCCAGTTCGAATATTCTATTAATGATTTTTAGCTATTTTATTGAGGGATCCGTGGGTAGGAGGTACCACTTTAACTTGAACAATTAAAACACTACGCGTAACAAAGACGCCGACATTGCCTTGGCTAAATGATTGTAGCTGAAACACTGAAGAGAAGAACCGACTCGAAAATTGATTGTTGGTGGAAACTTAAATGCGCGACGCCCGGGAAACGCGCAGGCTCTCTACGGCGTGGCACATTTCCGTTTTCATCTCTACACTGGATTTATTTTTCCGATTTTCGCTCCCGGTTATTCTTTGAAATACGCAGGAGTTCCCCAGGAGCTCATTTTACCGATATAATCCAGAGTCGAATCCATTTTGAATGTGAACTCTGTCGTCACAAGTAAATTCCAGCCAGTTCAGTCTAGTGGGTGTAGATATTTTGGAACAGCTACAACAGCCAAGGGAGAAAAAGGAGAAGAGTTTTATATCTTAATGCCACAGCCTGGATATGTTTTGTGCATGACCGCATATTAATAATTATTGACGAAATTTTAATAGACATGCACTAGCCTAATGGTATACACTGCTTACAACTCAGTGCTGAAGTTAATGTAGCAATATTAATTTATTATTTTTGAATAATAAAATAGTGTGACCGACCTTCCAAAAACTTTGCTACCCTGAAATGTTGTCTTTTCACGTCTTAGGACTAGCAGACCCAGAAAAAATCGTTTTTAAATAAAAACATACTGCAGTCACGATCGGCTGCAAGCCAATCGTATAATACTCTAGATGAATACTGAACTCCGATTTATATTGTAGTTGGGGATAAAGTACAATTACGTGAGTGCATGTTGTATGTCCTTTTTTAAGGACTGCCATTAGATTGCTACTCAAAATTAAAAGACAATATTCAGTGTTTAATTTCATTTCTTGAACTGGGTAAGTCATCGAAAAAAAATTTCCTTTTTGAAGGACTTTCGCATGGGAGGTGCAGGAAGGACTCACTCGATTTCTTACATATTTATCCTTTTCCTTGAAACCATTTAAAAATGAACGTCTACAAAATTTCAAATTCGTAGCTAGAGCGTTCAAAAATTATCGAAAAATATTATTGAACACGTGTCTTAAGGACATTTTGTATGGCAGCTACCAGAAGGAGTAAAAGGATTTCGCTGATAAGTAAACTCGAACTTTGCTTTTACTCAAAACTAATTTGTACAAAATTTCCAATTCATAGCTTGAGTTATAGTGAGTTTCGTAAATTAAGTGGATACACTTTGACAGGATATTTGTATGGCAGTTACACGAAGGACTAACAGGATTTTTTTCATAATCATATATTTAGCTCCAACTATTGGAAAAATAACACATACAAAATTTCAATGTCGTAGCTTAAATTCTTCTGAAGTTATCAACCAATATTCTTGAACACGTGTTTTAAGGACATTTTGTATGGCAGCTACCCGAAGGAGTAGGACGATTTTGCTCGTTAACGAACTTAGCCTTACAAATTCAACCAAACATCCAGATTCAAAATTTCAAGATCTTAGGTGAAGGCGTTCTTGAGTTATCGTGCTAACGGACAGACGGACGGATTGATGGACGGACGGACGGACGGGCGTTAAGCGGATTTGAGGTTTTTGGCCACAAATAAACAAAAAATAATAAAACTTTTTTTCGTCCGAGGCTTGGTTCTATGCGTTACAAACTTTTGGGCTGGATTAAACTTATAATACTCTATATGATTTCATCTAGAGTATAAATATTGGTTTCTAACTGTCAGAAATTTCTTATACTAGGAGGCTTAAACTTTAAATTTTCTATGGGGCTATGATATGATGGGAAAGTAGGGGCAAAAACAAATGCATCCGGAACGCTGAAAAGGTCGGACTGAGATATTCTGAAATTCTTATCTTCTAAACTGTTCATGTCTGAAACTTTGTGACTGTTTGTAGGCATAAGACGGGGTGTTTTGTATTTTGCGACACAAAATTGCCGCGGAGTTAACCTAAATTGGTTAGCAACAGTATTCTTCTAGAGTGCATTTACTGCAAGCGCTTTTAATTTTAAATGAAATGAAATTCTTTACAATAACAAACAAAAGTTTTGGTTTTGATCAGTCCTGGTGCACATACATATACCACAAGACTGGCAAACGAAACGAAACTCACTATAACTCAAGTAATCTTTTAGCTACGAATTCGGAATTTTGTACAAATAAGTTTTGAGTGAAAACAAAGTTTGGGTTTACTAGTCAGCGAAATCCTCTTACTCCTTCTGGTAGCTGCCATACAAAATGTCCTTAAAACACGTGTTTAGGAATATTGGAAGATGACTTCAGAAGGGTTTAAGCTACGCCTTTCAAATTTTGTATGTGTTTTTTTTCCAATAGTTGGAGCTAAATGTATGATTATGAAGGAAATCCTATTAGTCCTTCTTGTAGCTGCCATACAAATATCCTGTCAAAACGTCTTCAATTAATTTACGGAACTTACTATAACTCAAGTAATCTTTCAGCTATGAATTGGAAATTTTGTACAAATTAGTTTTGAGTAAAAACGAAGTTCGAGTTTACTAATCAGCGAAATCCTTTTACTCCTTCTGGTAGCTGCCATACAAAATGTCCTTAAGACACGTGTTCAACAATATTTT
This sequence comes from Beris morrisii, assembly GCA_951812415.1. Lineage (NCBI taxonomy): Eukaryota > Metazoa > Arthropoda > Insecta > Diptera > Stratiomyidae > Beris > Beris morrisii. The sequence goes on along the minus strand of OX638312.1, from coordinate 61,547,221 downwards.
TCGATAACTTTTGAACGCTTCAAGCCACGGATTTGAAATTTTTTACACGCTCATTTTTAAATGGTTCTGTTATGTGCAAATGCAATGAAAACGCAAATAAAATAAAACTATACTGTAAATGCGTATATTTCGTGATAAGCGACCGATGTCGCTGGTGGACTGTACAAGAAGCAAGACCGGAGTACATAAATTCAGGCCTCGAACCCGTACCGACTTAGGTACCTATGTACCTAAGAGCGCTCTGCCATGGTGTGGCTGATTGCCACTAGAAATTATAATAACATTTTTAGCAAGTTTGAACATACCGCCGACCTTGAAACGATCAGCTTTCAATAGAAGAAAAATATATTACTTTTAATTTTAATAAACAATGGTGTAATAAATCCAATTAAATAAAAAGAGACAAGTATTTTGATTTGAAATTTGACAAATTATAATCCTTACGAAATTCAATAGGATAAATAATAATGATTTTAATCGCTCAGGCGCTTGCGCAAATTATAGATGGTGTTGATGTTAATCTCGACGTTCTACTTGACTGGCAGTATGCAAATTTTTGTGACCGAACGTTTGAAGATGCCATTTTGCGTCCTTACTGTGACAACCCGGGTGATGCCATCGTTGCCAGGATGAATCTCGACGATCCTGCCCAAGGGCCAACATAGTGGCGGTAATTTTTCGTCCATGAGAATGACCAAGGAGCCTATCAGATCGGTCTCCTGGGACTTGAACTGCCATTTTGTACGCTGTTGCAGGTTGTTCAGGTACTCGTTTCTCCATCGACTCCAAAAATGCTGGGTCATCTGCTGCAGATGCTGGTAGCGAGTAAGTCGGTTGATCGGTGAGCCGATAAAATCCGCTTGCGGCATTGAGTTTAATGCAGCTCCAATAATGAAATGCCCGGGAGTCAAAGGATTTAGGTCGTTTGGATCGTTTGAAAGTGGACATAAAGGACGGGAATTTAATACGGCTTCAACTTGCGCGAGTAATGTGGTGAATTCCTCAAATGTTAACGGTGTATTATTTAGTACGCGCTTTAGGTGATATTTGGTTGACTTTATGGCAGCTTCCCAAAGCACTCCCATATGGGGAGATCGAGGCGGTATAAAGTGCCATTCAATCGAATTTTGAGTGGTAAAATGCTGCACGCTTGGATCAAGGGGCAAATGAGAAATACGTTTAAGTTCGTTATCGCTTCCCGTAAAATTTGTGGCATTATCACTATATATATTTCGACATAGTCCCCGACGAGAAACGAACCGTCTTAGACTATTTAAAAATCCTTCTGTGGTCAAGTCGCTAACTAACTCAAGATGGATCGCTTTGGTAGAAAGGCAAATGAATAAGCAAATATATGATTTTACAATCTTACGATTCCTTGTTTTCCCATCCTTACAAGAGTAAGGTCCTGCATAATCGATCCCGACACTGTCAAAAACTCGACTAGATGAAACCCGAACCTCGGGCAGATCTCCCATCTGTGGATATATGGATAAAGGTTTTGCCTTGAAGCATACAATACATTTACGTAAAACGCTTCGAACTGCTTGTCTGCCATTGAGTGGCCAATAAGTTTGACGAATTGCTGCCAATATTGCTTGCGACCCGGCATGCAAATGCTTCCTATGTTCTTGCGCTATCAATAGTTTAGTAAATTCGTGTTGTGTTGGTAAAACTATAGGGTGTTTCTGATTGAAATCAAAGTGTGCGTTCCGAAGCCTACCGCCGACCCGAATTATGCCATTTTTGTCAAGAAAGGGATTCAAAGATTTTAACTGACTCATCCTTGATACTTCCTGTGACCTCTTTAACGCTTCTAATTCCGGTTGAAAGCTGTTAATTTGAACGACCCTGACTAGTGCAGAAGTAGCTCTATCAACTTCTGCGACTGTCAATATGCCAACGACTCTCTCCTCTTCTTGTGATGTAGAAGAATTTCTAATGAATCTTAAACAATATGCTGTTACCCTTACCATTTTTATGAATGACGAACATCTTGCGAAAATACTATAGGTACTGCTATTAGACACAAGTGACACAACTGGTTTCATCTCCTCGTTAGTTTCAAAGGCTCGAGCCGGGGTTCGCTGTGGCCAAAATGAGGGATCCATTAATAGCCACATAGGCCCGTCCCACCAGATTTTGGCCTGCTTCAACATTCCTGGATCTGAACCTCTGGTTATGATGTCTGCAGGGTTGTCCTCTGAAGGCACATATCTCCAAAATGCGCCCTGAGTCAATCCTTGTATTTCGCAAACTCGATTTGCGACGAAAGTCTTCCATCGATGAGGCTCACCAACGATCCAAGCCAGAGCTACGGTGGAATCGCACCAGCAATATACCTCATTTAATTTAATTTTAAGTGCATCGCGCGCTCTCTTGATTAATTGGGATAAAAGTACCGCCCCACATAGTTCCAATCGTGGGAGTGAAACCGTCTTAATCGGAGCGACGCGTGATTTAGAACAAAGGAGAGCTACTGAAATATTGATTGCAGATTCTGACCTGATATAGAAGCATGTACCATACGCTTGTTGGGATGCATCACAGAATCCATGTAACTGTGTGTTTGTAGAATGGGGAGCAAAAACATGCCTAGGTATATGAATCGTTTTGACGAGTTCGAATTCATTATTATAACGCTGCCATGAATTGCGAATGTTTTCTGGCACTGGATCATCCCATCGTAATCCCAATTGCCACAGTCGTTGTATGAATATTTTTGCTTTCGTTATGATTGGGCACAACTGCCCAAGCGGATCGAACAGCTGAGCTGTGCTTGATAAGATCTTGCGTTTTGTTATTATAGTCTGCTTCGAGCCGACTACACTTGTTGAAAAACATAAGCAATCAGTCTGTGAGTTCCATGAAATATCTAAGGTTTTGTGAGCTACATTTCCATCAATGACATATTGAACTTGTTGCGATCCTGAAGCTTGCGGACTATCAAGAACCTGAAGATCATTCGAAATCCACTTTCGTAGTTGGAAACGACCACTGCTGAGTATTTCTTCGATTTCATCTTTCAATTGTTGTGCAGCTTCCACATTTTCGGCACCAGTGAGAAGGTCGTCAACGTAAAAGTCAGTCAGAATCGCTTGAGAAGCCCTAGGAAACCTTTCTGCATTTTCTTTACCGAGTTGTACCAAGCAGCGTATAGCCAGGAATGATGCTGCACAAGTACCGTATGTTACTGTGTTTAAGCGATATTCTTGCAAGTCATCCCTTGGGTCGAAACGCCATACTATTCTTTGAAAGTCACGATGACCTTCATCTAGTAGTATCTGCCGATACATCTTTGTGATATCAGCAGCTAATACCACGTTGTGCTTTCGAAATCTCACCGAAATCGAGAACAAATCATCTTGAATTACGGGGCCTACCGCCATAACATCATTTAGGGAAAGTTTTGTGGTCGTTTTGGAAGAAGCGTCGAAAACAACGCGCAACTTTGTTGTGGTACTTGACTCCTTCAAAACACAATGATGAGGTAAGTAGTAAGCCATCTTGGTTGTTGTATCTGGTAAGACCTTGGACATGTGATTTAATGTTTCATATTCCCTCAGGAAGTTTGAGTATTCCTCCTTTAAATACCTGTCCTTATTCAGCCTTTGTTCTAACGAATGGAAGCGTCTGATCGCGTTTTCTCTTGAATCTCCCAATTGATTATGATTACTCCTCAAGGGTAATTTAACAGTGAAACGGCCAGTAGCGTCTCTTGCATAGTTTTGCCGGAAATGATTTTCGCAATCAGTTTCTTCAAGGGAATGAGTTCTCTTGCGCTCGCACTCCTCAAGTTCCCAAAACCTTTTCAATTGATCTTGTAAACTTATATGACAAAGCGAACGATCAGAATTTCGAGAGGGTTTCGCGACCGCTGTCATGGGACCCGACATTATCCAACCCAAGATGGTGTTTTGAAGTATGGGCTGGCCGGAACCTAGCTTAATTTGTCCCTCACTTAGTAGTTCATAAAAAATACCTGCACCCAATAACATATCGACATGTTCTGCTATGTTAAACTGTGGATCTGCCAACACAACGTGACATGGTATCTTTAAATGTTCAACATTGAAAGTTCTGTGCGGAATGGTATCCGTAATATTTTCAATGACTAAAAATGTCAATTTTGTTTGATAAGAATCGTGAGTCGACTTGACTTCGATCACGGCTTTCCTTTGAATAACTGTTTTGGCCATATTGATACCACTTATTGGTAAATTAATATGTGAGCTATTTATTTTAAGTTTATTTAAGAAATTTTGTGTGATAAAATTTGACTGCGACCCATTGTCCAGTAATGCTCTACAGGGTACCCAATTACCCTTGTAGTCGTTCACTTGAATAATTGCAGTAGCCAATAACGCTGTTGTCGCACATACTGATTGACTGCAGTGAGTTACACTAGTTGACGTATTGTGCTGTTCGACTGTAACCGAACTGTCTTGCGATGGCAAATTATCCCTCCCAATTGGTATCGAGATGTCTCTGTGAAGCAAGGTGTTGTGCTGCTTGCTACATTTTCTGCAATGACCTGCTCGGCAATCCTGCGCTATATGTCCCGATTGTAGACAATTCAAGCATAATTTTAGTCTCTTGGCCTCCTTCCATCTCATATTTGGAGACAGCTCTAAAAATTTGTTGCAGACGAACAGCTTATGTGATTCCTTGCAGAGTATACAATCATTAGAAGTCTTGACCTGACAGGCTAATGATTTCGATTGCGCCGGAAACGATTTCCTTTGCGAAAAGTCTTGTTCACTGTGGGTCGTCACAGTGGGTTTGTTGGACAAAGTCTCTAAAAGCTGACATCTGTCCCTTAGAAACTCGGTGAATTGTGCGAGCGTAGGCATAGTTACAGCCTTTGTGGATTTTTCCCACTCCCGTTTAGTGACAGAGTCCAACTTTGAACTTACGATATAAATTAAAATGGTGTCCCAACTCTCAACCGGTTGCCCTAATGATTTTAAGCATCTAATATGCGTTGAAAATTCGCTTATTATTTTTCTTAAAATGACATGAGATTCCTTCGCGGAGGAGGGAAGTTCAAAGATATTCTTTATGTGAATATGCGTGATGAATTTCTTATTTTCGTATCGTTCCTGCAATGACTGCCACGCAACAGGATAATTAGCTGCAGTTATTTCAAATGCGCGAATCACCTGCGCGGCCTCACCTTTTAAGGCTGCTTGCAGGTAGTGAAATTTTTGGACGCTGTCCAATCGCGAGTTTTCATGTATTAGCGACTTGAAAACGTCATTAAAGTTTAGCCATTTGTCATATTCACCACTGAATTCCGGCAAATGGATTTGCGGCAATTTTACATGCATGGTGTTTTGCGCCATGTCTTGATTGGAGACAACCGTGTCGACCTTTAAATGCCTGGACGGCAGGTTAGTAAGGATCCTTTCCTTCGCACGAGTTACTACGTCGAAATATTTGGTTTCGAAGGAATCGCGTTCACCGAGCTGTTCTGCGGAGTCGTCCATAATTTCAATTTTCGATTGAATTTCTTCGAACCCTGACCACATTAATTCGACCTTTTCTAATCGCGATTGCAGCTCGATGATGCGCTCGCGTTCCTTGGAATCGATAAGGAACTTATCAAAACGCGTTATTTGGGACTTTATCTGTCCCCTGCGTTGAATTAACGACTTTAATTCTTCCGCCATTTTCCTGATTTCCGCGAGGCGATGTATTAACCCCAAAAAAAAGGAAAAACACAAAAAAAAAACATACTGCAGTCACGATCGGCTGCAAGTCAATCGTATAATACTCTAGATGAATACTGAACTCCGATTTATATTGTAGTGGAGGATAAAGTAGAATTACGTGTGTGCATGTTGTATGTCCTTTATTAAGGATTGCCATTAGATTGCTACTCAAAACTAAAACACAATATTCAGTGTTTAATTTCATATCTTGAACTGGGTAAGTCACCAAAAAAAAATGTCCTTTTTGAAGGACTTTCACATGGGAGGTGCAGGAAGGACTCTCTCGATTTCTTACATATTTATCCTTTTCCTTGGAACCATTCAAAAATTAATGTGTACAAAATTTCAAATTCGTAGCTTGAAGCGTTCAAAAGTTATCGAAAAATATTATTGAACACGTGTCTTATGGACATTTTGTATGGCAGCTACCAGAAGGAGTAGAAGGATTTTGCTGATTAGTAAACTCGAACTTTGTTTTCACTCAAAACTAATTTGTACAAAATTTCGAGTTCATAGCTAAAAGATTACTTGAGTTATAGTGAGTTCCGTAAATTCAGTGAAGACTTTTTGACAGGATATTTGTATGGCAGCTACACGAAGGACTAATAGGATTTTCTTGATAATTACACATTTAGCTCCAACTATTGGAAAATTAACACATACAAAATTTCAAAGACGTAGCTTAAACCCTTCTGAAGTTATCGGCAATATTCTTGAACACGTGTTTTAAGGACATTTTGTATGGCAGCTACCAGAAGGAGTAAAAGGATTTCGCTGATTAGTTAACTCGAACTTTCTTTTTACTCAAAACTAACTTGTACAAAATTCCGAATTCGTAGCTAAAAGATTACTTGAGTTATAGTAAGTTTCGTAAATTAAGTGAATACATTTTGACAGGATATTTGTATGGCAGCTACATGAAGGACTAACAGGATTTTCTTCATAATCATATATTTAGCTTCAACTACTGGAAAAATAACACATACAAAATTCCAAAGTCGTAGCTTAAACCCTTCTGAAGTTATCGACCTATATTCTTGAACACGTGTTTTAAGGACATTTTGTATGGCAGCTACCAGAAGGAGTAAAAGGATTTCGCTGACTAGTAAAGTCGAACTTCCTTTTCACTCAAAACTAACTTGTACAAAATTTCCAGTTCATAGCTAAAAGATTACTTGAGTTACAGTGAGTTTCGTAAATTAAGTGAATACATTTTGACAGGATATTTGTATGGCAGCTACACGAAGGACTAACAGGATTTTCTTCATAATCATATATTTAGCTTCAACTATTGGAAAAATAACACACACAAAATTTCAAAGTCGTAGCTTAAATCCTTCTTAAGTTATCGACTAATATTCTTGAACACGTGTTTTAAGGACATTTTGTATGGCAGCTACCCGAAGGAGTAGGACGATCTTGCCCGTTAACGAACTTAGCCTTACAAATTCAACCAAACATCTAGATTCAAAATTTCAAGATCCTAGGTGAAGGCGTTCTTGAGTTATCGTGTTCACGGACAGACGGACGGACGGACGGACGGACGTCAGGCGGATTTGAGGTTTTTGGCCACAAATAAGCAAAAAATAATATATAACTTTTTTTCGTCCGAGGCTTGGTTCTATGCGTTACAAACTTTTGGGCTGGATTAAACTTATGATACTCTATATGATTTCATCTAGAGTATAAAAAGAAACTTTTACGCGTATCACCGAAAGTCGCGTATTAAAATGTATTAAACACAGAATTTTTCCCGAGTATTTTTTCCGAGAGTTGAAGCACGCGTATTAAATCGTTAAAAAAGATTAAGAAGATGTAGGTTATGGGACTTACAATCTCGACTGAATCCTCCAAGTCTTTTTTGAAGAAAAACGGGATAAACTGCTGCTATCGTCGTATCGGCATCCAATTTTCCACGGCAAATGTTAAAAAATGCTGTTTGCTGGTGTACCATCCAATTTTCCAACGACGAAAAATGCTGATGTAATCCGGTACGAATGGACCAAATGTTATGTGCAAATGCAATGAAAACGCAAATAAAATAAAACTATACTGTAAATGCGTATATTTCGTGATAAGCGACCGATGTCGCTGGTGGACTGTACAAGAAGCAAGACCGGAGTACATAAATTCAGGCCTCGAACCCGTACCGGCTTAGGTACCTATGTACCTAAGAGCGCTCTGCCATGGTGTGGCTGATTGCCACTAGAAATTATAATAACATTTTTAGCAAGTTTGAACAGGTTCCAAGGAAAACAATAAATATGTAAGAAATCGAGTGAGTCCTTCCTGCACCTTCCATGTAAAAGTCCTTCAAAAAGGAAATTTTTTTTCGATTCGTAAATTAAGTGAATACATTTTGACAGGATATTTGTATGGCAGCTACACAAAAGACTAACAGGATTTTCTTCATAATCATACATTTAGCTCCAACTATTGAAAAAATAACCCATACAAAATTTCAATGACGTAGCTTAAACCCTTCTAAAGTTATCGGCCAATATTCTTGAACACGTGTTTTAAGGACATTTTGTATGGCAGCTACCCGAAGGAGTAGGACGATTTTGCCCGTTAACGAAATTAGCCTTACAAATTCAACCAAACATCCATATTCAAAATTTCATGATCCTGGGTGAAGGCGTTCTTGAGTTATCGTGTTCACGGACAGACGGACGGACGGACGGACGGACGGACGGACGGACTGACGGACGTCAAGCAGATTTGAGGTTTTTGGGCACAAATAAACAAAAAAACATACTGCAGTCACGATCGGCTGCAAGCCAATCGTATACTACGCTAGATGAATACTGAACTCCGATTTATATTGTAGTTGGGGATAAAGTAGAATTACGTGTGTGATTGTTGTATGTCCTTTATTAAGGACTCCCATTAGACTGCTACTCAAACTAAAAGACAATATTCAGTGTTTAATTTCATATCTGGGTAAGTTACCGAAAAAAATGTCCTTTTTGAAGGACTTTCACATGGGAGGTGCAGGAAGGACTCACTCGATTTCTTACATATTTATCCTTTTCCTTGGAATCATTTAAAAATGAACGTGTACAAAATTTCAAATTCGTAGCTTGAAGCGTTCAAAAGTTATCGGAAAATATTGTTGAACATGTGTCTTAAGGACATTTTGTATGGCAGCTACCAGAAGGAGTTAAAGTATTTCGCTGATTAGTAAACTCAAACTTCATTTTTACTCAGAACTAATTTGTACAAAATTTCCAATTCATAGCTAAAAGATTACTTGAGTTATATTAAGTTCCGTAAATTAATTGAAGACGTTTTGACAGGATATTTGTATGGCAGCTACACGAAGGACTAATAGGATTTTTTTCATAATCATACATTTAGCTCCAACTATTGGAAAAATAAAACATACAAAATTTCAAAGACGTAGCTTATACCCTTCTGAAGTTATCGACCAATATTCATGAACACGTGTTTAAGGATATTTTGTATGGGAGCTACCAGAAGGAGTAAAAGGATTTCTCTCACTAGTAAACTGGAACTTTCTTTTCACTCAGAACTAATTTCTACAAAATTCCGAATTCGTAGCTAAAAGATTACTTGAGTTATAGTGAGTTTCGTAAATTAAGTGAATACATTTTGACAGGATATTTGTATGGCAGCTACACGAAGGACTAACAGGATTTTCTTCATATTCATATATTTAGCTCCGACTATTAGAAAAATAACACATACAAAATTTCAAGGACGTAACTTAAACCCTTCTGAAGTTATCGGCCAATGTTCATGAACACGTCTTTTAAGGACATTTTGTATGGCAGCCACCCGAAGGAGTAAGACGATTTTGCCCGTTAACGAACTTAGCCTTACAAATTCCACCAAACATCCAGATTCAAAATTTCAAGATCCTAGGTGAAGGTGTTCTGGAGTTATCGTGTTCACGGACAGACGGACAGACGGTCGGACGGACGGACGGATGGACGGACGGACGGACGGACGCACGTCAGGCGGATTTGAGGTTTTTGGCCACAAATAAACAAAAAATAATATACAACTTTTTTTCGTCCGAGGCTTGGTTCTATGCGTTACAAACTTTTGGGCTGGATTAAACTTATAATACTCTATATGATTTCATCTAGAGTATATTAATATATAACTTTTTTTCGCCCGAGGCTTGGTTCTATGCGTTACAAACTTTTGGGCTGGATTAAACTTATAATACTCTATATGATTTCATCTAGAGTATAATTAAACATTGAATACTGTCTTTTAGTTTTGAGTAGCAATCTAATGGGAGTCCTTAATAAAGGACATACAACATGCACACACGTAATTCTACTTTATCACCAACTACAATATAAATCGGAGTTCAGTATTCATGTAGAGTATTATACGATTGGCTTGCAGCCGATCGTGACTGCAGTATGTTTATACTCTAGATGAAATCATATAGAGTATTATAAGTTTAATCCAGCCCAAAAATTTGTAACGCATAGAACCAAGCCTCGGACGAAAAAAAGCTATATATTATTTTTTGTCTATTTGTGGCCAATAACCTGAAATCCGTTTGACGTCCGTCCGTCCGTCCGTCCGTCCGTCCGTCCGTCCGTCTGTCCGGGAACACGATAACTCAAGAACGCCTTCACCTAGGATCTTGAAATTTTGAATCTGGGTGTTTGGTTGAATTTGTAAGGCTAAGTTCGTTAACGGGCAAAATCGTCCTACTCCTGCGGATAGCTGCCATACAAAATGTCCTTAAAACACGTGTTCAAGAATATTGACCAATAACTTCGGAACGCCTAAAGCTACGACATTGAAATTTTGTATGTGTTACTTTTTCAATAATAATAATCAATGGCACAACAGCCCAAATCGGGCCTAGGCCTTGAAGTAATGCTAGAGTTACTTAATTACTAGACCAACGGAACACTAGGAGGTGAAGTGGTCAACCACACGCTCGTCCGTGATTATTACCCCGATTTTACTCACGTACTCATTTACAGCTGAGTGAACTGGAAGTCCGGCACCCAATCCCATTCACGAAAATTACTTGTCGCCAAGCAGATTCGAACCTGGTACCAGGTGCACCGAAGGCAAGTGCTACACCGAAGGCAACTTACTTTTTCAATAGTTGGAGCTAAATATATGATAATGAAGAAAATTCTATTAGTCCTTCGTGTAGCTGCCATACAAATAACCTGTCAAAATGCATTCAGTTATTTTACGAAACTCACTATAACTCAAGTAATCTTTTAGCTGCGAATTCGGAATTTTGTACAAATTAGTTTTGAGTGAAAACAAAGTACGAGTTTACTACTCAGCGAAATCCTTTTACTCCTTCTGGTAGCTGCCATACAAAATGTCCTTAAAACACGTGTTCAAGAATATTGATCGATAACTTCAGAAGGGTTTAAGCTACGACATTGAAATTTGGTGCGTGCTACTTTTCCAATAGTTGGAGCTAAATATATGATTATGAAGAAAATCCTGTTAGTCCTTCGTGTAGCTGCCATACAAACATCCTGTCAAAATGTCTTCACTTAATTTCCGAAACTCACTATAACTCAAGTAACCTTTTAGCTACGAATTCGGAATTTTTCGCAAATTAGTTTTGAGTGAAAAGAAAGTTCGACTTTACTAGTCAGCGAAATCCTTTCACTCCTTCGGGTATCTGCCATACAAAATGTCCTTAAAACACGTGTTTAGGAATATTGGCCGATAACTTCAGAAGGGTTTAAGCTACGTCTTTGAAATTTTGTATGTGCTATTTTTTCAATATTTAGAGCTAAATGTATGATTATGAAGAAAATCCTATTAGTCCTTCGTGTAGCTGCCATACAAATATCCTGTCACAACGTTTTCACTTAATTTACGGAACTTACTATAACTCAAGTAATCTTTTAGCTATGAATTGAAAATTTTGTACAAATTAATTTTGAGTAAAAACAAAGTTCGAGTTCACTAATCAGCGAAATCCTTTTAGTCCTTCTAATAGCTGCCATACAAAATGTCTTTAAGACACGTGTTCAACAATATTTTTCGATAACTTTTGAACGCTTCAAGCTACGAATTTGAAATTTTGTACGCGTTCATTTTTAAATGGTTCTAAGGAAAAGGATAAATATGTAAAAAATCAGTCCTTCCTGCACCTCCCATGCGAAAGTCCTTCAAAAAGGAAATTTTTTTTCGATGACTTACCCAGTTCAAGATATGAAATTAAACACTTAATATTGTCTTTTAGTTTTGAGTAGCAATCTAATGGCAGTCCTTAATAAAGGACATACAACATGCACACACGTAATTCTACTTTATCCCCAACTTCAATATAAATCGGAGTTCAGTATTCATCTAGAGTATTATACGATTGGCTTGCAGCCGATCGTGACTGCAGTATGTTTCTATAATATTTTACTTTATTATTTTATAATAATAAAGTATTGTGATTGACCTGACATTTTAAAAAAATTTGCTACCCTGAAATTTTGTATTTTTAATTTTTAGGACTAGTAAACCCAAAAAAAAAAAAAATTTTCGCCTGTCTACTCTGTCTGTCTGTGTACTCTGAATGCCGTATTCAAAACCGTTTGAAGGTGCGTAGCTCACAAGTCCCTTGAGATATTAAGTTGAAATTTTTATGGTACATAGAATGGGTGAACCCCTACGAGTGGTATCTTTTGGGGTGATGGGGGTGTGAGGGAGGAGGAGAGGAGAGTGTTTTAGATGAAACATTTTAGTTTCTAGACCTCAGGAACCGCTTATGCTAGGAGGCTGAAAGTTGGAACTCATGTAAAACTATGATAGTGGACCCATTTGCAAAACAATGGTCGATAGGGGTTGAGGGAGAAAACCAATACGTCCTACACGCTTGAAAGCTGATATTTAAATATTCTAAAATCCATATCTCCTGAACGATTCATCTCAGAAGATTGAAACTTTGTGGTTGTCTTAAGAGATACTAGAATATGAAAAGAGGGTTAAAATTTGTATATAATTCTGCCTTGGCTGAAGGTTATCTTGAAAGGCTGCCTGGATCTAACCTACATTCCTGAAACATGGATGGAAGTCAGGGTGGTCTTCATACCCAAAGCAGGAAAAAGCTCTCATGTCTGCCGTAAGGACCTCAGACCTATCAGTCTATCAGTCTATCATCCTTTCTTTTGAACACACTGGAAAGACTAATGGATGTGTACATCCGCGACAATATTGACAAGCGATTGCTGTCAATATCCCAACATGCGTACTGGAAGGGGAGGTCGGTCGGAACGGCCTTACATTCGCTCGTGCGCACCATTGAAAAATCACTTAGTATTAAAGAATACACCATGGTTGCCTTTCTCGATATCGAGGGAGCTTTCAACAATGTCAGACCAGAGGCAATCACTGACGCACTTTCTATCCTGACGGTTGTTGAGTTGTCATTAGACAACTCAACCATTTTCTGATTACGCTGGGTTGTAGCCGCACCCGCAACTGCCACCAACCTAACAGCGAGACGGTTCTTTTGGGAAAAGAACCGCTCATCGGCAGAGGCCGGAAGCGGCATAGCGGTCAAGAAAGAAAAAACGAGTTTGGGTGCCGAGTCTCGCCGCAAGTGCATAGGAGTGTAGATTTATGCGAGTTTTATTTTGATTTTGTCGAGCGAGTCGTTTACCAGTCGGACCGAATTTTTTTTTATTTACCTGAGAAGTCGCGCGACTATTGTACGAAGTAAAATCAGCGGGTTTTTTTTTATAGTAAAAGAGAAAAAAAAAAGTGAAATAAATGCGAAAAATGCACGTCGAGTGCAAGTGACGCGTGGTTCGCCAGTTTTCCAGCACGGCATACGACACCACGAACCACGAAAGTTAAAATAAACACAAAAATATATAAATGAAACAAAAAAGAAAAAGAATGAATTTTAAAATGAATTTAGAATAAATAATTAAAAAAAAAAAAATGAAATTAAAAATATAAAAATAATTAACCTAACCTAATAAATTATAAAATTACAATAAATAATTAATAATAAAATGAGTTAAATTAAAAGTTAATAATTAATATAAAATAAAACATATGACTGACAGGACTGACGGACGGAAATAAAATAAAACATATTTTCAAATTAAAAATCTCAAGGTGAAACAAAAAAATAATGGGGTGAGTTTCCTTTTTCTATATTTTTTTTTCTATATTCTTCTTCTCTTTCCTCTTTTTTTTCAATATTTTTTTGGTGGTATTATTTTTTGTTTTTGTTGTTTTTCAGATTTTTGTTATACAGGGTGTTTGGTACTCCGTGCACGACCTTGTAAGGGGTTATTCCTTGATATATTTGAAGAAAAAAATTGTTCCACAGGGTGGGTCAATTTTCAATAACAGTGGATATACAGGGTGGTTAAGAAAAGTGTTTTTGACCGGTACCCTTACTTACTTAAAACGTTATATCTTGAAAACGAATAATCACAAGGCAAAGTCTTATAACTCATTTTTTAGGTAATCAAATTACCTTTCATTTGATGTAACAGTCTAAATTGTAACTGCACCCAATCTTGAGATATTTACTCGAAAACACCAATTTTTGCTACGTGAACCCTTAAAATTCAGTGATCAATGTAGTTTTTCTCAGAAAACCCCATTATAAACATGTCATTTTAATTTTATTTTTTTATGTGCCGTATTATTACCTACAAAAGCTGCATACATATGTAAAAATACATATCGCATAAAAATTAAATATTCCAAAAGTCAGTGCATGTGCATGTTGATCTACACTACTTGTTTGAACTAAAAGAATTTAATAATGGTTTTTATGTTTTATTTAAAAAAATGTTGTTATAATACATGTTCAAAATGGCCACCTTCATTTTGAATGCACGCTAAAGCTCGTTTGGCGAGTGTTCTCTTGGTATTCATATTCCTCAACTGCTGCCTTACTTCTATTGCTGCCGCATCGATCCTGATATTTAGATCTTCCAATGTTTCTACTGGCATTGCGTAGACTAGGTCCTTCATCCGTCCCCATACAAAGAAATCCATAATAGTAAGATCAGGAGATCTTGCAGGCCAGTGTATCGGTCCATTTCAACCGATCCAGCGATTGCTATAATTGGAATTTAACCAATCTGTGATCTGTCATCCGTAATGAGCTGGTGCACCATCGTGTTGGTAAAACATGGAAGCCAATCGAACCAGTGGAATATCATCCAACAAGTCCTGTAGATCATTTGATAAAAACTGTAAGTAATTGGAGCTATTTAGAGTACGCGGAAGCCTAATAGGTCCAAGTAAATCGTCACCAATCACACCTGCCCATAAATTGACGCTGAATCTGTGCTAAAATGATGCCGCTCTTCTTGTGTGTGGATTGCTCTCAGCCCACGTATGTAGGTTGTGGAAGTTTGTGATACCGTCTCTGGTAAATTGGGACTCATCCGTCCACAGAATATTGTTGAAAAAATTGTCGTCATCTATTTGTCGTTCAAGGAGCCAATTGCAAAACTCCATCCGTTTGCGGAAATCAATGGGTAGCAGCTCCTGTACTGGTGTGTGATGGTAGGCATGGAAGCGTTCTACTTTTAAAATACTCCAAACCTTCCAAGTAGATATGTTAAACTGCAATGCCAAGCGTCGGATACTGATCGATGGATAATTTTGCACTGCTTGCAGTATTCTTTCATCAATCTGAACAGCGATTATAGGCGCAGGATTTGCATTTACTCTCCTTGTTGCCTCGCTGCCAGTTTCCCTAATTCTCCTATAAACGTCCTGAAACACTCTCCTGTCAGGTGTCCGTCGATGGGGATGTCTCTGATGGTAAAGCCTTCGCGCGGCTTGTCCATTTTCGCGACACTCTCCATAAATTAACACAATGTCAGCATATTCTTCATTGGAGTACTCAGACATTTCGAAATTATTTTTTTTATTCTACTGACATCTTCTTCTTTTAGCAACGTAACTAAAACTGATAAAAATATGAAGGTAGTTTTGCTTTTATAGGCTTTTTATTTTGTAAGGCACCCTATTAAAAAAGGCATAGTACCGCACCCAGTATTACCTACCACATCCAGGTAAAAGCATCAATTATGTTGAAACTCAGTTACATTTCATTGTTTTCCTACATACTTTAAATAGTAATAAATGGGCAATAAAAATACTTCAGTACTACCGACAAATTAAACGAGGTCCACTTTATGGCACTGACTTTTGAAATATTTAATTTTTATGCGATATGTATTTTTACCTATTACTTCCAAAATGTTAATCGTAACTCATACATATGTATGCAGCTTTTGTAGGTAATAATACGGCTCATAAAAAAATAAAATTAAAATGACATGTTTATAATGGGGTTTTCTGAGAAAAACTACATTGATCACTGAATTTTAAGGGTTCACGTAGCAAAAATTGGTGTTTTCGAGTAAATATCTCAAGATTGGGTGCAGTTACAATTTAGACTGTTACATCAAATGAAAGATAATTCGATTGCCTAAAAAACGAGTTATAACACTTTGCCTTGTGATTATTCGTTTTCAAGATATAACGTTTTAAGTGAGTAAGGGTACCGGTCAAAAACACTTTTCTTAACCACCCTGTATCTCCACTGTTATTGAAAATTGACCCACCCTGTGGAACAATTTTTTTCTCCAAATATATCAAGGAATAACCCCTTACAAGGTCGTGCACGGAGTACCAAACACCCTGTATATTGTAGGGGCCTTATGGCAGGCAGAAATCCTCGTCTTTGGTCCTCCACGTGGGCGCCTGCTGGAAATGCTTCTAGTCGTAAAGACCTGGGTCTTTCCGACTTTAGCAGCTAAGACTTACACGCATGCATTCAATCGTGCGCTGTGGTCATTAAGATTGAGGTACCCAACTGTGTGTTTCTCCTGTGCTGTCCTCCTAATACCTCTCCCGCTCCTATGCTTCCTGTCCAGGGCCAAATCCAGGGGTGTGAGCGCTGTACCGTGCCCAAAGATTAGTTGGTTGGGGCCCGCAAATCTCTTCCAATCGCTAACGGTGGCCTGCGGGGTAAAATTGGGCACCCCCCCGCAGTACCCTTGCCTTATCTTGACATGCCGGCTCTGTTAAGATGGACCAACCCCTTCCGAGCATACTCGTGGGACCAAAAAATGAACCAAAACCAAAACAAAAAAAACAAAAACAACACCAAAACCATAACTGATGCTCAGCTCGACATCGGTACTTCGTCCGAGGACGAACTTCTTGCCTCCAGTCAGGAGACAACTATCAGACCAGGCAACGCAGCGCGTGCGAGTACAAGTCAGAGTACACCCGTGCAGCCTCAACCATCAACATCCGGTCTACAACATCCGAAGGAGAATGCCAGCCATGGCATTCGGAAGCAGGCCAAAAAACGGAAGTCCGTCGGGGTCGCGAGGAAGTATCGGTACTTGAAGGCTCTTTTCATTTTAAACAAGATCGCAAAAAATGAGGAAGCGGGTACCGTAAACGAGCGCGGTGCGGCGGACAAAGCCTTCTACCAGGCGATTGTGGAGGAGCACAACAAACGCCTCAGAGAGGAACCGCCAAAAGAACGGGAATCTGGGAAGCGTAACAGATCCCAGGATGAGGTGGATCATGCTACAAGGAGAAGCAAGATTCCCAAGCCCAGCACACTTCTAACATCAGCCAGCGGGGTTCAAGCGAAGAAAACCTTCAGCGAAACTGCAAGAAGCCACCTTGAGGTTGCATTGGTAGATGAGCTATCTGCAGGTAAACTCACCGCTGAGGCGTGGCGCAACGTGGAAGGAGAGCTGTCGGAATCGATACTGGCCCACCAGAAAAAGCACGGAGGACCTGTGCTTGGCTTTGACTCCGGTGAACTCGTGAGAGGATACCGCGTAATCAGATGCGCGGACAGCTACTCGAAGGATTTTCTCAGTGAATGTGTCGCTAAGTTTAGAGACGCTTGGGACGGCATAAGACTTAAGCTTATCCCAGCTGAGGAGATCCCTAAAAGACCGAGAGCCCGCATCTGGATTCCAGTCATGAAAATGGACAGCGAGAAACTTCTTTGCGGTCTTCGCCTACAGAATCCGTCGATTCCCATGGATGACTGGGCTGTCATCAAGGCAGAGGAACCGCAACGAAACAGCCTCACCTACCTAACTAAGCTGCGCGTTTTATGAGCACGTAGACGCGCACTTGAACCCTCACGTCATTTTTACATCTCCGAGGAAGCAGATTTTAAACTGCGGTTCGGCATCAGGCATGCCAAAGTGAAAGTCTTTCGCTCCTCAGGTCCAGACGACGACATAGACTTTGTCGACAAAGCTAACGAGTTGTTAGAGGAAATGAGCATCGCAGGGAAGGAGACAGCCACTGACAGCAAGGAAGTCGGGAAGGAAACAGCCAATAAAAATGTTGAAGATAGTACAGGTTAACCTGAGGCACTCGCAGTGCGCCTCGGATAACTTATTGGTCCTCCTTGGGGAAGAGGACATCGACATCGGCCTAATACAGGAGCCATGGGTAAACGACTTTACCGTAAAGGGGCTCCAAAACACTCACTACAACCTTTTCTACAATCACAAGCAAGGTAAGCCCAGAACATGCATCTTAGTTAATAAACAGATAAACGCCTTTATGTGTCCAAACTATAGCTCTGACGATTTAACAGTTGTTAAATTGGAGGTTGCAAATGGGGGGACCTATACATCTCCTCGGTTTATATGGCTCACGACCAACCAGCGCCACCCGAGGAACTGCATCATCTTACCGCCAGTATTTCATCCAAGAGGGGCAATCTTCTAGTGGGATGCGACGCCAACGCACGACATACGCTTTGGGGCAGCTCGGAGACCAACGAACGAGGTGAGTCCTTATTTGATTTCATTATAAACAGTAACCTCTCTATATGTAACAGTGGTGACACCCCAACCTTCATCTTTCCGAGTACGGAAAATTTTCAAGGTTGGGAGGAAGTTCTGGATATTACTTTACTAACAGAAAATAACATTTATAGGGTTGAGAATTGGAGAGTATCCAACTTGCAATCCTTCTCCGATCACAGGTGGATCTTCTTCAACGTGAATCTCATGCCGGAGACTCAAAAGCCTTTTAGAAACCCTAAAAAAATTGACTGGGAGAAATTCGGTCAGGTCGCTAAATCGAAACTATCCAAAACAACCAATACTATCATCAAAACTATAGAAGATCTGGACGACAAGGTGGGGAAATTCGAACGAGCCATGAAGGTCGCGTTTAATGCCTCATGTCCTTTGAAATATAGTAAGAAAACGCTCCCCCCATGGTGGAGTGAAGCCCTGTCAAGATTAAGGAAAATAACTAGAGAGGTTTTTAACATCTGTTACAGGCGCAAGTCTTGGCAACCTTACAAGGAATGCCTCAAGATCTACAAGAAATCCATTAGAACGGCCAAAAAACAGGCTTGGACTGATCACTGTCAATCCATTGAGAGTGTCCGGGATTCGGCGAGGCTCAGCAAGATTCTATCCAAGCAACACACGAACCCGTCGTTCGTGAAAAAGTCGGACGGGACCTGGACTGATTCCTCCGCCGAGACTCTGGAACTCTTGATGAACACTCACTTTCCTGGGTGCCAAAACAGCGGGACGGAGATGTCAAGCATCCAGGGTGTACAGTGTATAGCGGAGGAAGACATCAATTCCGTTATCAATGAAGAAAGAATTGCCTGGTCCATTAACAGTTTCTCTCCTTACAAATCCCCTGGCATGGACGGCATACTTCCAATTATGCTGCAGAAACTACAAGATGTAGTAGTTCCATGGCTTGTGGAAATTTTCAGAAGTTGCATTCTACTAAATCATGTGCCCTATGCCTGGATAAGTGTCCGGGTAGTGTTTATTCCGAAGGTTGGCAAGAGAGGTCACGAACTCGCGAAGGATTTCAGACCCATTAGCCTAACATCATTCGTGTTGAAAACACTGGAGCGCATTATAGATATACATGTGAGGCAGACCCTGGAAAGGTCACCGCTATCCAAATCTCAGCATGCTTACCTCAGAGGGAGATCCACGGAGACGGCTCTCCACGAAGTGGTGCGCACGATTGAGCACACGATAAACTACAAGCAATACACTTTAGCAGCCTTTCTAGATATAGAAGGGGCATTCAACAACGTCCACACCGAAGCTATCCAGGAATCTCTTACCGAACTGGGTGTGACCGAAAGCTTCAGAAATTGGATAATATCCATGCTACAGACCAGAATTATCCATTCAAACCTAGGAAAGAGCAATTTGACCAAGCACGTGCGTAGGGGAACACCACAGGGCGGTGCTATCTCACCTCTACTCTGGCTATTGGTCATGGATAAAATCCTAGTAAGACTAGACAGGGAGGGAATCAAAGTGATTGCGTACGCGGATGATCTGGTGATTTTGGTCTCGGGATTATTTCCTTCCGTAATCAGTGAGATTATGGACAGCGCTCTGGGTAAGGTAAGCACCTGGGCTACCGGCTGTGGCCTTGGTGTAAATCCGGATAAAACTGAGTTGGTACTATTCACCAGGAAAACCAAGATACCAGACTTTAACCTTCCCCGCCTGAACGGCCAACCGCTCCAGCTCTCCTCCAGCGCAAAGTATCTTGGTGTTATCCTTGATTCAAAGCTGAGCTGGAAACTCAACATAGAAAACCGGGTGGAGAAAGCCCGTGTGGCCTTCTACGCCTGCAAAAGAACCTTCGGCAAGAAGTGGGGACTCAAACCAAGGATGGTTTTGTGGCTGTACACTGCTGTAATACGTCCAATTCTCAACTACGGGTCACTAGTCTGGTGGCCCGCTCTGAGTAAGGACTATAACATAACTAAACTCAGTCGAGTTCAACGAAGTGCGGCCATAGGCATTACAGGTGCTATGCGGTCATGTCCGACCGATGCTCTAAACGTGCTACTCTACCTCCTACCAATCGACCTTTATATAAAAAACACCGCATCAAACGATGCCGTCAGGCTCAAAGAATCTGGGTGCTGGACTACGAAGCCATACGGGCATAGTAATATCCTGGGACAGTTACCAAAGGAATTGGTTACGTCACCGACTGACTACATCACCCCCAAACTGAGCTTCACGAAACGATTCTCTGTTGGTTTCCCAACTAGAGAGGAGTGGAAGAACGGTGCGGTGGAAGCAGACTTCGACACGATAATATTTACCGACGGTTCGAAAATGGACTGCGGGGTCGGGGCAGGAATATTCTCAGATACACATAATATCGCTAAATCCTACCGCCTCCCGGACCACGCTAGCGTCTTCCAGGCAGAGATACTGGGGATCCGGGAGGCTTGTCGTACACTAAAACAAGACTCATCGCCAAAACACAACATCGTCATTTTCACCGACAGCCAAGCCGCAATCAAAGCACTAGACTCGGCTACCACCTCCTCTAAACTAGTTCAGCAATGCCGTAACGAACTAGCCGGTCTGGCGGAACGGCTCAAAGTCACTGTGCTCTGGGTCCCGGGGCATAGAGACATAATGGGAAATGAGCGGGCTGATGAACTGGCCAGGGAGGGCTCCGCTCTTCCCGGCTCTCTTGCGGAACTAGTTCATGTTCCTTTAGGAGTCGTAAAGAGGGTCATACTCTCACACTTCCAGACAGTGGCTAATTCCAGATGGAAAAGCCTAACTACCTGCGCCATATCTAGGAAGATGTGGCCATCTTACAACCGAGCCAAGTCAGACGAACTTCTATACAAGACCCGGGCAGACGTCTCCAGAATCACGGCGATCAGTACAGGTCACTGGCCGATTGGGGATCATGCGGCCAAACTGGGCATTCCATTCAATGTACACTGCCGTAGCTGCCAGGACACTAATGAGCGAGAGTCGCTTGTTCATTTCCTTTGCAAGTGTCCGGCTCTAGCTAGAGCCCGAGAGCGAGCACTAGGCAAGCCCTTCTACGGGGACCTGATGGAGATTTCGGGGAAGAGGATTGGAGAGTTATTACATTTCCTGAACAGCACAGGGTGGCTATAGCGATCCAATTCAATCAACCTTTCTCACACTCATCTTCTGTATTCCCCAGTATCAACAACCCTTAACAGCCGAGTTTAACACGAGTTTGTGGTTTCAAAACGGCCTCTGAGCTAATTGAGCCCTGTCTGGGTGACAGGGCTGCCACTTAAACCAACCAACCAACCAGGGGCCTTATATGGCTGTTTTTTTGTTATATAAAGATGTTTAAAGGCTAAAGGCCAGACATTAGAATGAACCCAATCGTCTGAGCTCTCATCCCTGAACCTCAATAAGGGGCCATGAATAATGTTTATTTTTGGACAGTCATGGCTGAGGTAGGGTGGGCAGGCAGGGCGCTATGACACCTAAGCGCCCTGACAAATCGTGAAGTCGCGCACTCCACCGCTTCTTGGTCTTTCACGACCTATTGGGAAGATAGTCCCATTTTAAATCCCTGGAGTAAGCCGACACGAAATTTTTTGTTGTACAGGCCAAGGGTTTATGGACTGAAATCTGGGCAAGAACCCCCCCACAACTGCCGTAGCTAGTCCCGGCCGCCAGCAAGCGTGTCGCTTCCGCTCGGATTTCAGCCACCAATTCAGATGTAGGAATTGGCCCACTCTTTCCTGAACCTTCCTTTCCTTCGAATATTTTGACTTTTTCAAGTCGAAATATTCACTCCAAGGCCTCCGTTCACAACAAAATGGCGCCCAACGTGGGGCTAGCCACAGCTACGCTTGGTGCACAAAGCGTAGCTCATCAACACGCGCGAGTTCCGAAAAATTCCGTGCAAAAAGTTGATGGGCAAAAAGGACTTAAATTTCGTCGTTCTGCGACAGTATTTTCGCCTGAACGGCATCAACAGTCCAAGTGTACAGCTTTTCTGATTTTTCCACAGCAAACCATCTCATCGGTCTTGTATGGAGACATTGTGGAACTGACCTATTGACGAACCGTTTTGGCAACCTTTAGGCGCCAACTCGGTTCCATAGGAAAGGGAAACATTGTCTGTATGCGAGATTGATGTGATGTAAGTTGGGTCAGAATTTATTTTCTTGACTCATTCCACCTTTGGTTCGTAAGTACCCAATTGAGAGCTGGGCATGCCTTGTCTTGGCGGGCATGTCGTCAGACAATTGGGCACAATACTTGCGAAACATCAGTGAGTTTGGTGATAGAAAATATCGTCGAAATTTCGAAAAGTCCCCTATTTCCTTATCCTTCCTTTTAGAGTTCCTTTATAAAGTAAAATATTTTTTTTTAAAAATAACGTAGTATATTTTTTTGGTAAAATTAAATTTTTTTGGTAAGTCTTCGGACGAAATTTGACTTAGATTTTTTTTTGCTTGCTGATTTTGATTTTTCTTGTTGCTATTTTTCTTCCCAATTTTTTTTATGTTGCATTTTTTTCTCGCGATCCGGATTTTCCCGATAAGTCGAGAAAGACAGAGATCGACTTCGCGATTTGCTGCATATGAGGGGAGGGGAAAGGAGCGACGACGTGAGGGTTCATTTGTTTTTTTTTGATTTAGTAATTTTTTTCCATTCATTCATTTATTTAATCATTCGTTCGTTGATTCACTCGTGCATTCAATCGTTCGAATATTAAATTTTTTGGACATTCACTCACTCGTCTAGTATTTTTTTAATCGCTCAAATTTTTTTATTTCATCACTCATTCGTTTACTCATTCATACATTCGTTCAATCATCCACGCAATTAATTAATCAATCGTTCATCATTCATTTATTCAATTATTCGTTCGTTGATTCACTCGTTCATTCAATCGTTCGGTTATAAAAATTTTTTTTTGGACAATCGACCAATCGTCCAGTATTTTTTTAATCGCTCAAATTTTTTTACTTATTCACTCACTCGTCCTTTCAATAGTTCAATCGTTCAAATATTAATTTTTTTTTCTTTCACGATCAATCATTCGTTCGATATTCTTCAATCGCTCAATTTTTTTTATAACTCACTCGTTAATCACTCACTCGTTCATCCATTCATAATCGAAAACAATAACAATGCCTTTGGCTCACTCTCCGTCAAAATCGGCCGAGATCCTGTGCACGGCTTGCCAGGACATTGTGAATACAGACCGCGAAGCCAGGACAAAGTGTGGTCATGTCTTCCACATCGACTGTTTAGACTCGTGGACCAAAGACAACCACAATTGTCCGAATTGCAGAGAGCATTTGGGTCCTCGGGACTATTGGTTGGTTCGGGGCTTGGAGGGCGCGTCCGCCAGACCAGGTGCAGTGACGCGCAGCAAAAAGATGTCACAAGCAGCAAAGCCTCAAAATGTTGGTATGTCGCCTTTAAGGTTAAATTTGGATGTACCACTCGAGACAGGTGGCGGACGAGCATTCTATGCCCCGGACGGATCGATGGTCCCTGAGCCCACTCAACTGGGGGTCCCAGGTCTAGGAGCAGAGCCAGAGGGTGTAGAAAGTAGGGAAAGAGTGAGGTGGTCGGAAGTACGTGATCGAACGCCGACAGAGTCAGTGCCAGCGCCGTCTTTAATTCCAAATTCCTTGGGGGTGGAAGATTTGGTCAAGTTGATACGTACGGTGCTGCGCGAGGAATTGGCACAACAGCCCGCAGACAGCGTCAACTTAAGTTTACCACCACCACCCAATCGACGTGAAGCACTGGACGAGCCTGTGCAAATTCGGGGTCGACCGGCTCATGCGAACGCCCAGATTGGCGACCGCAATGGCAACGGCCCAAATTATAGACACCGCAACCTTGGCAGTCCGATTCGCCATTGGAGATTGCGATTCAATGGGGACAGCCAATCGTTGCGCGCTGAAGAATTGGTCTTTAGGGCCGAAGCTTTAGCGATGGGTGATCTGGGCGGGCGCATGGACCTGTTGGCCCAGAATTTTCATTTGGTTTTGGACGGTCGTCCAAATCAATGGTACTGGCTTTGGAGGCGATCCAATCCAAACACATCCTGGACAATCTTGAGATCCGCCTTTCTTCAAGCTTGGGGGGAGCGCAGTTCAGATTGGGAGGTGCGCAAGCGGATGCTGGGGCGACGTCAGGCACCGAACGAGCCATTCTTGCTATATGAGCAAGACATGACGGAGCTCCGCACATTGCTGCGCGCTCCCATGTTGGAAAGCGAATTCGTGGATCTGGTGCGCGGGAATTTGCTAGCGAGTACGCAACAGCAAATGTGCTTCTACGAGGTGCACGAGATGGCTCAGTTGCGCTATCTCGTGAACCGCGTAGAAGAAGTGCGGAAGGTTACGCGAGCGAATTCTTGGCAGCAGGGAAGGGTCCACGAACTTGGCGAACCTCAAGCCAAAGCATCGGAAGAGCCGGAATTGGACGAATTGGCCGGCATATCAAAGTCTTTGACTTGTTGGAATTGCGGTATAGATGGTCATGGGTATCGAGAGTGCACCGAAGCCCCGGAAGGTATATTCTGTTATGGATGTGGACGGGCTGACGTTCTAAAGCCTAACTGCATCCATTGCAAGTCGGGAAACTTCCGCAAGGACGGAAGGGTTGTGGGTTCCTCCCGTCCAGGTCCTCCTTCTCATACCCCCAGAACGCAATAGTGCCTGATCTACCAAGCAATGCACCAGTCAATTCCCAATCCCCATTTCTTCTTGATCTCCCTATTAAAAACACTTCACCCCATTTGAATACCCCTTTAGAGACCCCTCCAAATTTTACTACCACCCCACCTATAATTTCACCCCATTTTGCAGACCCCATTAACGTAAAATCACCCCCATTTAAAATTTTAACCCCTCTTAACCCTCGCATCACGATTCTGCAGGAGAGACCAGACGTTGATGTCAAACCATTTATTTCTCAGCCTGGAGGGTTAAGTTCAAGTGGTTCGAGACGCAACGCTCCCCATCCTCACAAACCATACCATCAACGGTTGAAGGAATATGCGGAGGCGCGAGAGCGTAATTTTGCCACTGTTCCAGACGTCCGTGCGGACGAAGTGTCCACACGAACGAACGGAAAAAGTCGCAAAAAGTCGGTCTTGCGCCTGCGTATGTTCTGGAGGATGGTGAGGGCCAAAAAGAAAGCGTTAATATCTACCATCATCGCCGAGCCGTTCGATATACGTCCATTCGCGGTAGTATCCCTGTACGGAGTGAATGTTTCAGGTCTCCTTGATAGTGGGGCGAGCATCAGTTGCCTGGGGGCAGACTCCCTACAACGCCTCCAAAATGCACAGGTGAAGTATCGACCGGTCTGTCAGGAGGTGAAGACCGCTGATGGTGCAGCACAAAAGGTTTTGGGCATAGTAGTTACCGAAATTACCTTTCGTGGTAAAACTAAGCCCATTACGCTTTACATCGTGCCGAGCCTGTCGCAGGAACTACACCTCGGTGTAGATTTCTGGCGATCCTTCGAACTAGCTCCCAGCATCATCAGCGCGGTCGATGCTCCCGATACCGCATCGCAACTGATGGACGCCCAACACTCAACACCTTCACATCAACGTACTCGGGCCATAGTGGCGAACGATGCGAGGCAAGATCGCTATTTTGGTTGTCCTCGACCCTACCCTAAACTATCCTCTTTACATCCATTGGGACAAAATACTGCCAGGAAACCTTCCATTCGAGATCTGAGGCAGTGATTCGAGGGTTAGGCCCATAATTGCCCGGCTCTCAGCGTGAGCATGAGGTTGTTGAGTTGTCATTAGACAACTCAACCATTTTCTGATTACGCTGGGTTGTAGCCGCACCCGCAACTGCCACCAACCTAACAGCGAGACGGTTCTTTTGGGAAAAGAACCGCTCATCGGCAGAGGCCGGAAGCGGCATAGCGGTCAAGAAAGAAAAAACGAGTTTGGGTGCCGAGTCTCGCCGCAAGTGCATAGGAGTGTAGATTTATGCGAGTTTTATTTTGTTTTTGTCGAGCGAGTCGTTTACCAGTCGGACCGAATTTTTTTTTATTTACCTGAGAAGTCGCGCGACTATTGTACGAAGTAAAATCAGCGGGTTTTTTTTTATAGTAAAAGAGAAAAAAAAAAGTGAAATAAATGCGAAAAATGCACGTCGAGTGCAAGTGACGCGTGGTTCGCCAGTTTTCCAGCACGGCATACGACACCACGAACCACGAAAGTTAAAATAAACACAAAAATATATAAATGAAACAAAAAAGAAAAAGAATGAATTTTAAAATGAATTTAGAATAAATAATTAAAAAAAAAAAAATGAAATTAAAAATATAAAAATAATTAACCTAACCTAATAAATTATAAAATTACAATAAATAATTAATAATAAAATGAGTTAAATTAAAAGTTAATAATTAATATAAAATAAAACATATGACTGACAGGACTGACGGACGGAAATAAAATAAAACATATTTTCAAATTAAAAATCTCAAGGTGAAACAAAAAAATAATGGGGTGAGTTTCCTTTTTCTATATTTTTTTTTCTATATTCTTCTTCTCTTTCCTCTTTTTTTTCAATATTTTTTTGGTGGTATTATTTTTTGTTTTTGTTGTTTTTCAGATTTTTGTTATATATTGTAGGGGCCTTATATGGCTGTTTTTTTGTTATATAAAGATGTTTAAAGGCTAAAGGCCAGACATTAGAATGAACCCAATCGTCTGAGCTCTCATCCCTGAACCTCAATAAGGGGCCATGAATAATGTTTATTTTTGGACAGTCATGGCTGAGGTAGGGTGGGCAGGCAGGGCGCTATGACACCTAAGCGCCCTGACAAATCGTGAAGTCGCGCACTCCACCGCTTCTTGGTCTTTCACGACCTATTGGGAAGATAGTCCCATTTTAAATCCCTGGAGTAAGCCGACACGAAATTTTTTGTTGTACAGGCCAAGGGTTTATGGACTGAAATCTGAGCAAGAACCCCCCCACAACTGCCGTAGCTAGTCCCGGCCGCCAGCAAGCGTGTCGCTTCCGCTCGGATTTCAGCCACCAATTCAGATGTAGGAATTGGCCCACTCTTTCCTGAACCTTCCTTTCCTTCGAATATTTTGACTTTTTCAAGTCGAAATATTCACTCCAAGGCCTCCGTTCACAACACGGTGGAGTCCTCACTTGGCGCGCTGATCAATTTGATGTTAACATCCAGGATTGTGAACACAAAGCTGGGCGAGTCCTCCTCTCGAAGGTTTGTCAGCAGAGGTACAGGTGTGCTCTTCCCTCTTCTTTGGAATTTAGTGGTCAACAAACTACTATTGAGACTGGAAGGGGCGGGCTGCAGAGTGATTGCTTATGCAGATGATGTTGCAATTGCTGTCTCGGGAAAGCACCTCAACACGCTGAGTAAGATATTGCAATATGCTCTCTCTATCCTCTCCAAATGGGCAGCTGAATGCGGATTGGGTGTGAACCCACGCAAAACAGAATAAGTCCTCTTCACCAGGAAATATAAAATTCCTCACGTAGACCCTTCTTCTCTGAATGGTACTAGTCTAGTTTTCATCGATAGCGCAAAATATTTGGGTCTTATTTTGGATAGGAAACTTCACTGGAAACCTAACATTCAGGAACGGGTAAGGAAAGCAAGAGTTGCGCTTTACTCGTGCAAAAAGGCCATTGGCAAAAAATGGGGTATGCAACCCGGAATAGTTCATTGGCTCTACATGTCCGTCATCAGACCGATACTTATGTATGGTGTTATTGTCTGGTGGACGGCCTTAGACAAAGCAGTTAACTGCACCACCCTAGGGAAGGTACAGAGATCAGCATGCATATGCATCAGTGGAGCTCTGGGAACAACTCCCTCTGCAGCACTAGACATGCTATTCAGTCTGCCACCCCTAGACATTTTGGACTGGCATATATGTATATCAACAATCTTGAATAACTTCAATGATATTCCTGAAAACACTGACTACACTCCTCGCAGTTATGATTTGGACAAAAATTTCCTAACAACCATCTCAACCCGTCTAGAATGGGAAAGAAATTCGGTACGGACGGAAGAGTCCGCCCACATATATACGGACGGCTCCAAAACTGAAGGCGGGGTAGGTGGAGGTGTTTTCTCTGACATGCTTAACATTAGCAGCTTCTTCCGCCTTCCGGACCACTGTAGTGTCTTTCAGGCGGAGCTTATGGCGATCAAAGAGGCCTGGTCCTGGCTGAGGTGTAATGTAATATCTTCTAGGGATGTTAGCATTTTCACAGACAGCCAAGCGGCAATAAAATCCTTTGAATCGGCCTCAACAACATCAAAGATCGCCGCAGAATGTCGATCATCTCTTAAGGAGATGGCTGAACAGTTCAATATTCTTCTGTGCTGGGTGCCAGGACACAGGGATATTCCAGGGAACTGCATGGCTGACGAACTAGCTCGTCGCGGTACTACCCTTCAGATTATGCCGAAACATCGGAATCTGGGTGTGCCTCTCTCTACATGTAAACTGCTACTGGGATTGGACTCAATTGAGAAAACCAACTCAAGATGGGCAGACGGTGTTACATGTCACACAGCGAGACAGATCTGGCCAGAGCTGGATCTAAAACGCTCTAAAAGGCTGACTTTGCTCAAAAGGGCGAACATCAGTACCACAGTCGGTGTCCTGACTGGACACTGTCTTATTGGTCGACATGTCAAAAGACTCGGCCTCTTCTCAAACGACTTCTGTAGAAGCTGCCTGCATGAGGAGGAGGAGGAGACAGTCCTGCACCTTCTCTGTACCTGTTCAGCTCTATCAGCCAGAAGGAAAACTCATCTTGGAGCTTACTTCTTCAACTGTCTCGGTGATCTTGCCGCAATGGAGGTCGCAAGAATCCAACGCTTCATTGCAAGCTCTAAATGGTTCGACGAGTAGGACCGGATTCGATGATCCTGTGGTAACACAACTGACCTTTCAGGTCTAAGTGTGTCCGTGTTCTCACGGGCAGCCACGCGTACCTACCTACCTACCTAAAATTTGTAAGGGGGGTGGTAGGGTGTGGGGGTGGTTAGTCTGAAAAACTTTGTATTACAATATTTGATTTCTCGAAAACCGCAAAGGATAGAAAGCTAAAAATTCAAACCTATATAGAGCTATTGCACAGCAAACAAAAACAAAATTTGTTGATAAGGGTAGCAAGGTACGGAGGTGGAGGTGGTTTTTAAAATCTCAGAAACGGCTTATGCTAGAAAATTGAAACTTCATACCAATATGTAGATGTGCTACTAGATTAATTTAAGCAAAAAAAAATTCCATTTTTCATTGGCGTACAAAGGTGGAGTAAAAAAAATTTGCGTAAAAAGGGTTTCTTCCCCATTTTCACAAATTTCGTTAAGTCTTTTTGGCATGTCTAGCTACCAAAGCAATTTTACTTCTGCGAATTAGAAACGTTTTTCCAAATTTTTCGATTTTCAACCCCTAAGAGTAGTGTGGATATGGGGTTTCTGGGCCAACTGAAGACGGAGCAGACGGAGAAGCTTTTGCATGGTGACGTCATAGATTTGTATTGGGCTGATAAGGAGTTCACTCCGTCGTAGAGTATACTCCACCAAACAACGGAGGAGCTTTTACATTATGACGCCAAACGACGGAGGAGCTTTTTGATAGTTGTATGAGGCATTTACTCCGCGCTTTTTGACAGTTGTATGAGGCTGATAAGTAATTAACTTTTTGACAGTGGCTGATAAGGAATTTACTCCGATCTTTTTCACAGTATGAGGAACTTACTCCGAGCTTTTTTACAGTTGTATGAGGCTGATAAGGAATTAGCTTTTTGACAGAGACTGATAAGGAATTAGCTTTTTGACAGTTGTATGAGGTACGAGCTTTTTGACAGTTTTATGAGGAATTTACTCCGAGCTTTTTGACAGTTGTATGAGGCACGAGCTTTTTCACAGTTGTATGGGGCTTTACTCCGCCGAAGAGCAGCGAAGGGCTATCCGGGGAGGGGAAGGTTAACCGTGGGCTGTCCGGAGCTATCCAGGGGCTATCCGAAGGCTATCCGGGGAGGGGGCTATTCGGAGCTTAGGCTAGCGGGGAACTACAGAAACATTGGTGAATAATGTTATTGTATAAAGTTGTCATGTTTTTATCGCCTGCAGTATGACCGGAAAAGGTCGTCTGATCGGATGAGTCATGATTTTGTTAACCGGAATTGAATAAAGTTGTGAAATTGACCGATGAGTCATGTTTTTTATCGACTCATAACCGGAAAAAGCATATCATATTTCAGGTGGTCTGATTGGATGAGTCATGCTTTTGTTTGCTTTCGTTAGCTTTTGTCGACTCCAGTATAACACGTAATCGGAAAAAGCATATCAAATTTCTGCATA